>CANTUQ010000035.1:3005000-5405000 GCA_947683425.1 Excoecaria cochinchinensis
ACACGCAGGAAATACAGGCGAGGTCGCGAGGCGTGATGCTCCATCACGTCGCGACTTCGCCAGGGGAAGGGGATCACGGCGTGATGCCCCGTCACGTCGCGTGACCTTCCTCAGGGAAGAGGGTCACGGCGTGACGCTCCATCACGTCTCGTGATCTTCTTCTCATACTCTTCTTCTTCTCAAAACTAAAGTTCAGAATTTCCAGAAAACATCAAAACCCAGAAAATCGTGAAAACAGAGTACAACCAAAACCCAACCCCCAGTTTGTCTAAATCCATTTTTCATGCAATAATTATGTAAATACGTACCTTTAAGTCTTCTGAGCACATTTACAGCAATTTCACTCACATTTTTACATTATCATATATTCACAGTAACAAACAGAGAGTCACAAACAACCCAGAATTTCACATTCAAAACCATGCATGTTCATCTCATTTACATATCTAACATCCTTCGTTTCCACAGGAATCAGGTATACACATTATATTTCTCATGCATATGCATTAACAGAATCAAACAAATAACTTTAACAACTAACACAAATAGGATCCAAAATTGAGAAAGGCAGACACTCCCAAACCTGAATGAAGTCCCAAAAATGCCCACTGTATCCTTCTTCAATCAACCACTTTATCTTTTCCCTTCTCTTTCCTCTTATCTTCAGCAGATACCAAGAACCCACAAAACAAAACCAAGAATTCAGATAACCAAAAACCCAAAACTTCATACCCAAACCATCCGTAACAGAGAAAGACAAAAGGAGAAGTTCAGTCACAGCAACTCATTTACTTACCTCTTGATCTTCAATACTCAAAACCGTAGCTCAAAAACAAATGGATGAACAACTCATGCAAACCGAAAAAAAAGGACAGAAACACAAGGGAAGAGGAGTGGTTTTACGTGAGAGAGAGCAAAAGAGAAAAACTTCATGTGTTTAGTTTCCAGAAACTAAAACATTCAGACCCTTTCTTTTTTTCTCACCCACGTACACACACACTTACTCTCCACTTGGCACACATGCACGGCTTCACAATCCACTTAATCCCCTTTTACCAAATAATCCTTGACAAATTACACTTTACTCACCAGAATAAAATCTGCCAATTAAGAAACATTTAATTCTTGCAATATAATCCTCTTTTTCTTATAAATTACTCAATTGTCCTAAATTATCCAATTAAAATTACCAATTTCCGATTAGGCCACTTATGAGGTGTGACAACTCTCTCCTCCTTAAGAAAATTTCGTCCTCGAAATTTCCTTGCTCATCCAAATACATCTCAAATACCAAAACCAAACGAAACAAAACTTAACTCATAAACACTTACCCGAAGGACCCGCTGCAACAGTCGCATCTCTAGCAATCATAGCATAACCTCTATACTGATTATGATCCTCTGTAGCACCAGGTCGCTGCACTGTCTCTGATGGTGCTCTCGGAGCTCTACTTCCCTCGCGATTGCTTTGGATGACATTGGATCTTCTGCTCTCTTGCTGATTCTGGTCTTCTCTTCGATTAGGGCAAAAAGCAAACCGATGCTCCATACTCCCACACTTAAAACAGGCTCCGGTGATCTTGCAACATGTACCCCAATGGTACCTATGACAATGCTCACATTCTGGTGCTCGATTTCCTTTATTTTCTTGTGGGGCTACACTCTCTACCTGTGAAGGCACTTGAACACTCCCTCTAGATCCTTGCTCGGGTGGAGTACCCTTGGACTTCTTAGTACTCGCAACTCCCCCATCCGGTGCTCTCCTCTTGCTAACCATTCTCTGCTTGATCTACTCAGATTCCTCTAACTTCATTGCTGCAGCCACAATCTGATAATACCCAACTGGCTGCAAGACAATCATCGCAGACAAAGGGCCTCTGAATACCTCACGCAATCCCTCTAAAAAGTGCCTACATCTGAACTCATCTGTCAACAACTGCTCGGGCACATACTTACTCAGCCTATTGAACTCCTTGTCATACTCACTAACAGTCATTCCCCTCTGCTTCAAGCTAATGAACTCTCTCCACTTAGCTTCTTGGTATGCCTTCTTTATATACTTTTGCTCAAACTCTTGCTTGAAATATTCCCAAGTCAGTTCGGCTGGTCGCTGAGGATTCCTCATCACAAGTTCCCACCAATCATATGCTGGTCCTTGAAGCAACGAAACTGCACATGAAGCTCTCTGATCTGCAGGACACCTAATCTCTTGCAAAATTCTACCTACTCTCTTGAGCCAAAACTCAGCCACATCGGATTCATCTAAGGCAGTCCCATGAAAGTCTTCTGCTCCTCTCTTTCTTAACAACTCAGTTGGAGCCTTAGGTGCAGTCAACCTATCAACCACTTGCAATAACCCCTGAACTAACGCTGGATCAAAAGCAACACCTCTATTTGCACCCTCAGCTGGTGCAGGTTCCCGCTCATGTCTATCCTGTCTAACTGGATCATCTCTTCTAACTGGATTCCCTCCACGACTCACATTGGCACTACTCATGGTGTCGCCCATATACTCACTTGGATCCGACTCCATATAAACACTACAAAACACAAGACATCTGCATTAGGCCACTATACAAAACTGACTCTCATGCATAGACTCGACTCTATACTCAAACAATCACAACATAACCCAGAACCACCAAACCTGGGCTCTGATACCAAGCTGTAACACCCCGCCATCCCCGTTGGAAGGATGCCGGAGTGCCACGCGAGCAAACACAAATAAACGAATCCATATACACATGTATAAACAAAAACCAAATGAAATGTAAAGAAACTTTTAATCATATAATAGTAAAACCTGTTTACATGTAACATATATCAATATCGTTTTACAAAAAGAGGCTTGTAAGCAAATATATATACAAAAATAATGTTTGTTCCTTTACAAAAGATTTACTTTGCTATACACAAGCCATATACAAAAATAATTACAGCGGAAGACTTCAAAAATAACTTCATCAAAAGACTCCTAGTGGCCGACCTGCAGATATCTGACTCCTATCCAAACTCGCCACCTGCACGGGAAAAGAGCCCGTGCTAAGCGATAACGGTTAGTGGGGAGGAACAAAACAAAATAACAATATACATATACAATATAGTATCTCATCACCTTTATGATATTTACAATATAAGCAATTAACAAATACAAACATACTTCTCTGATTACACCGATACAGGATATACAAGAATTCATGTGCAACATATACTTTTAATCATGTCACTAAACATCTCAACATATATATATCACATATAAACATGTAGCCTGATTAGTCTGGTATAAACCTAAGAAGTGGATACGGTCATTTGGATACTGATAGAACACAGTATCCCAAGCATATAGAGACATGAGTCTCGAACATATAATTTTCATATAGAGACCGAGGTCTCGCTTTATTTCCATATAGACCAAATATGGTCGAAACAAGGATCCAAACGGACCCGCATATATCATTTTATCATATAGCAGCTGCACACACACTCTGACCTAAGTAAGCGCTTACTTATCCACTACTATGACTTATTCAGGCTTAAAGAATGCAACTCAACAATTCATATATTCATGTACATTAATCAAAATCAGAAACATATACATATAACCAAATATTAATTACTGGATGTAATATGAACTTATAATTCATCTTGAAATAATCCATGTATATTAATATTATTAATCATGTAATCAAAACCCAATATTATGCTATTATTAAAATACAATCCAGATTTTAAAACTAATTAGTTGTCATGTAGTGTAAAACCCTTGAAATCGAAAGTTCAAAATCATGCTTTTAGTAAAAACAGGGTAGCAAGCAGAAGCCAGTCACGTCTCGTGACGCTGGCTCCACGCAAGCGCCACGCAAATCAGCAAGCAAGAACAGGCGGTCACGGCGTGACCATCAGTCACGTCTCGTGACGCCTGTGAGGAGAGGAAGAAAGAGGTCACGAAACCTGTCTCGTGACACGCAGGAAATACAGGCGAGGTCGCGAGGCGTGATGCTCCATCACGTCGCGACTTCGCCAGGGGAAGGGGATCACGGCGTGATGCCCCGTCACGTCGCGTGACCTTCCTCAAGGAAGAGGGTCACGGCGTGACGCTCCATCACGTCTCGTGATCTTCTTCTCATACTCTTCTTCTTCTCAAAACTAAAGTTCAGAATTTCCAGAAAACATCAAAACCCAGAAAATCGTGAAAACAGAGTACAACCAAAACCCAACCCCCAGTTTGTCTAAATCCATTTTTCATGCAATAATTATGCAAATACGTACCTTTAAGTCTTCTGAGCACATTTACAGCAATTTCACTCACATTTTTACATTATCATATATTCACAGTAACAAACAGAGAGTCACAAACAACCCAGAATTTCACATTCAAAACCATGCATGTTCATCTCATTTACATATCTAACATCCTTCTTTTCCACAGGAATCAGGTATACACATTATATTTCTCATGCATATGCATTAACAGAATCAAACAAATAACTTTAACAACTAACACAAATAGGATCCAAAATTGAGAAAGGCAGACACTCCCAAACCTGAATGAAGTCCCAAAAATGCCCACTGTATCCTTCTTCAATCAACCACTTTATCTTTTCCCTTCTCTTTCCTCTTATCTTCAGCAGATACCAAGAACCCACAAAACAAAACCAAGAATTCAGATAACCAAAAACCCAAAACTTCATACCCAAACCATCCGTAACAGAGAAAGACAAAAGGAGAAGTTCAGTCACAGCAACTCATTTACTTACCTCTTGATCTTCAATACTCAAAACCGTAGCTCAAAAACAAATGGATGAACAACTCATGCAAACCGAAAAAAAAAAGGACAGAAACACAAGGGAAGAGGAGTGGTTTTACGTGAGAGAGAGCAAAAGAGAAAAACTTCATGTGTTTAGTTTCCAGAAACTAAAACATTCAGACCCTTTCTTTTTTTCTCACCCACGTACACACACACTCACTCTCCACTTGGCACACATGCACGGCTTCACAATCCACTTAATCCCCTTTTACCAAATAATCCTTGACAAATTACACTTTACTCACCAGAATAAAATCTGCCAATTAAGAAACATTTAATTCTTGCAATATAATCCTCTTTTTCTTATAAATTACTCAATTGTCCTAAATTATCCAATTAAAATTACCAATTTCCGATTAGGCCACTTATGGGGTGTGACAAATACGAAGAGATAAGATAAGATAAGATAAGATAAGATAAAATAAGATAAGATAAGATGAGATAAGATAGGATAAGGTTTAGATAAGATAAGGATTAAAATGAAATTTGACTTGAAAATAGTATGTGAAGGACTAAATGGTAATTATGTAAAAGATTGAGATGACAAAGTAAAAATAGTTTTAAATGAATAAATATGAAATAATAAGAAGAATGAAGTGAATAAGGACTAAATTGTAAGGAGTTAAAAGTAACAGGGTTAAAATGATAATTATGCTTAATAGTACGAAAATATAGAATTATGGAAAATACGAAGTTAAATAATTAAATGAGTGGAAATATAAAAAAAAATTAGGATTAAATGTGAATTCATGCATAAAGTGTATGTAGGGATATAATGATAATTTTACATGACAAATAATGAATTAAGTATGATTTATGAAAAAGTAGTGGCATAATTGTAATTATTGTGAAACTGAATTGCAAAACCGTAAATTAATTGAAATTGAAGGATACAAAATGTAATTATCCTTAAAAAGATTAAATGAAGGATTTAAATGTAAATTGACAAGGTAATTGACTAGTTTATGTAATTGTAAGGATAATAAGAGTTTATTGTATAATGGAATTAAGAAATAATAATAGTAATATTAAGTATAGTATATAGATAATATTTATGCTAATTAAAGTAATATCAATAACAATAGTATAAAGAATTAAAATTAATCACGTTAGTACTTAAATTAATGTGTATGCCATTATAGTATAAAAATAGCAAAAGTAATAATAAGAATTATATGGACATTAATAATAAAAATATGTGTGTTATAATGACATTAATACTGGAAATACATATGACCAAAAATGAATGTTAATTATGGTAATGTAAATTATGGAAATAATGATACTCTAAATAGTGAGAATAAATGAATCAATGTATATGACTATCAAGTGTTAATGTATGAAAGTGTATGTATGGATAAAGATGAATATTATCTATAGAAATGCTAGTTGTGAGGATGATGACAGTTTAATTAGAGGGAATTAAATGAGTGAATGAAGTAATTGTTTGTAATGGTATAAATTTAAATTATGCATGCATGTTTGAAATAGTAATGGAAAATTTAAGACATGTATCCACCACTGAGCATTTTTAATGCTCAGCACGTAGTGTTATTACTACGTCCAGGTTATAGAAAGAAAAGAAGTAGTAGTGGCCGAGGTTTACTGATGATCGAAAGAATATTCGACAGTAAGGATAAAAGTATAGGCATGGCATGTATACGACTGCAATGGATGAAAACAAGATTGTACAAGGTAGGTATATGAATTGTGTGTCGATATGTCTGTTATATTGTTTTATTTGTATGAATATTATTGTTGAAAAAAAAATTCGCTGAATCTGATAAGTGCATTCCAGTGTAGTGTTGTGAGATCCAATATCCGTACCATTTACAGGTATAGAGTGTTACAAAGTTCAACTTCCAAAATACGATTACACGGCGAGAAGAATTCCCTGACCGCCATATAACTGGAAATTTGCAGTAATAAAAGTCTGCAGAACTCTAATATGAAATTGTCCATCACAATACACTAATCAAACCTCATTTTTAACCTATTTAACTATAACACCCTTATACCTGTAAATGATACGGATATCGGATGTCACAGCTCTGTACTGGCAGTCACTACAAGTACTCGGTAATTTTGTAGGAAATTTTTTTTCCGAGCAATAGCAACCACATCATACATATACAAAACCAGAACATAACACTAATCCACAAATTATGTACTTATATCATATACCTTTATTTCTCTTTACTGCGATCGTATACATGCCATGCCAAACATTAATACTTGTTGATGATTACCTCGTCCGGTCGTCGCTACATCTTCGGCCACCTAAAATGCTACTATAACCTTCGCGCAGTAACAATCTACGAGCTGAGCATAAAAATATCCAGTGGTGGATACATATCCTAAGTTTTCCATACTAATCCTACGTGTATGCACACATAATTATTTTCTTTTATTTAGATCTCGGGAACATTTATTGTTGAGTCTTTTAAGTAATTTATAACATATTTACTCTGCGTTCACTATCTTATCTTTTATCACTATCACTGTTATCACTTATCATTGTCTTTACCTTTATCACTATCTTATAATTATATTAATTACTATTATGCTATTGTCAATTTCACTATCATTTACACTATTAATGTTTACAATATATTACTATTACGTTCTTTCCATTACTTGAAGGACTATCTGTATCGACCACTTCATAATTATCTTGCTAATATGTCCATTTATTTGTTTCTATACTATTCCTTATCACTTACTTTATCCTTTTATTTACTATTATCACTATCTTTATTATATGCACCAATCATCCTTATCGTTTAACATTTTGTTTGGTTTGTCGCTTACAATCAATTCCATATGTAATTCTTTTTATTATCTTTATCTATGTAAATAACTTACTGAATTCTTTCTTTAACTTATATACCCAAAACAATCTAATTTCGGACACTCAATTGTTTATTGACTCACTTATTAATTAGTCATTACTTTGGATATTGGTAACACTAATTTAATGCTATTACTTTCTTTGCACTCCTAACACTTTCCTTACTCTTTCTGCACTATATAAACTCTTTTACATTAACATCTTTTTACTATGTTGAATCTTTCACTGGCTTGTTTACTTTAATTAATTTCGAGTCGCATTTATCCTTATATGGTTAACACTATACTTTATTCACTAGCTTATTTGAACACTTATTAATCTATCGATATTTCGTTATTTCTTCCTTAATCAATACTATCCTCATTATTACTATCATTTTTATCACTCTTATTCTTTACTCTAGCAATTCCTTGTCAATTATTAATACTATAAATTTAACATAAATTTTAATAATCATCTAAACCATATTTTTCATTATTGTAATTCTTGTAGTTTCATTATTAATATGTAAATTCTTTTTCAATTGTTATTCACTTATATAATTAACATCATAATGGGTTTATCAATTCCTTTTATATTGATACTTCCTATTAATCACACTACCATTTAACACTATTGCCCTTAAAATCTTTATTTTCCATTATACTTAATTTGATATTCTTAATATTTCAATTTAGCAAATTACACACTTAATTTGTCAGTCTTTATAGCCTTTATTCAATAATCCTACACTTGTAACTTAATTCACTATGTCCCCTTTAATAATCTTTCCATAATTAAAATTTACAATTTACATCTTTGTATTTATTACAATTACAATTTTATCACTTTATTTCACTTTATTAAGATTATCATTATTATTTACATTGTTAACTTATTAATTCCTGTGTCATTCCCTACATTAACATTATTCGAACAATTACCTTAATTTTACTTACTTTCCACTTATTCACATTATTGTCACTGATTCACATTTTTACCTCTAATTATATTCTATTTACAATTCTGTTACTTTATAAACCTAATTAAATTACATTCACATGCCTAATTATATTTTAGGTCAATTTAAAACCATTATTCAATTACTTATTAATTACACTACAATATTTCAATTTCATCGATTACTTATTCACCCATTTAACAAATGTGCACTTCATATATGTGTCAATAATTAACTACACCCTAATAACTTAATTCGTGTTATTATTGTAAATTTATGATTTAGTTTCTAATCTTTATATTAACATACAATCTTACTCTTAATTGTTTTAAATTTCAAAATGTCACTATTTAGTTTCATTATTATATATATTCATTATTTTATCATACACTTTATCATTTAACTCTTACCATAGCATTTTAATCCAAATTACACTTTACTCTTTGCTTTACCTTAAATTTCAATTTTATCACTTCAATTTACTATAATTACAATTAGGCCACTAATTGATCTAAATTTCACTTTTAATTTACTATTATTATTTTCTATTAAATCATTAATCATGTTAGCCAATTAATTCATCAATTCAATTACTTAATTAAACAATAAACTTTATTATACACTAAATATATTTTAATCCTTTCATTAAATTTATTATTTCATTAATTATATTTTTGCCCTTAGTCTTTCTCCTTGGTTTTCCAATATTACCCTTGACTTTTCCATTAATTACATCTATGTCCCTACTTTTATCATAATTCCATCTATGTCCCTTCTTTTACACTAATTCCATTTATATCCTCATTTTACACTTAATTACCATTATGCCCTTAATTATTCTTTATTTACACTTTTAACCTCACTTAATCTTATTTTTCCACTTCTTAATTATTTTAATTACCAATTTACCCTTTTACACTTAAATTCCACTTTAAACCTTTTTAATTTACCAAATTACATTTAGATCCTTAATTTGTCACTTTTACACTATATTACCATTTTAATCTCATATTTTATCCATATTACCAAATTACCCTTATCATTACACTTTTTACCTATCTTATTGTAAAATTATACTTTTACCCCTAAACTTTCCATTTATTACAATTTAGTCCTATTTTCACTCATTTTCACTTTTATCACCCTTTTAATCAATTTTATTACTTATTTACCATTATGCCTCTAGTATATACCCGGTAGAAAATCTACCAACCGGATATGCGGGGCATGGACTCCACAGATCCACTACACTATAGAATGACCCCATTGGGACCATTCATCACTACACTGCACTGCACTGATCACTACAAACAATGTATACATTGTACACTGAGATAGACCATCATTGGTCTATCAATATCGAGTCGCCATGACTCGTACCGCAGTGTGGAATCCGTATAGCTAGCCAATTATATCCTGAACTAGATTTTTCTACTAGACTATTACTGAGGGCAAATATCATCATACTTTCACTTGAATTTCACATTATGCTAATGTACACATTTCGGCATACACCTCATTATCACTTATAAATTTTGCATACACACTCGTTTATCATCAATTTATCATTTAATGCCATTATATACAATAAATCATCAAAATACACTTTATTATTCCAATACACTCAATTCGGCCAAAGCATCATTATATCATTATGTTCACTTTTAATTTATTTAACCACTTAATTATTCCAATTGCATGTTATACTTATTATAAACATCCTTTACATGCCATAATTACCAATATACAAGATTAAATTCTTCATTATTCAATTCGGCCAACACACTAACTTCTCATTATATTCACTTTAATTTCATTTAATCCTTCAATCATACTATTTTCATATTATACTCATCATAATTACCAATTTTATACCTTAATTCACAACTTAACTCATCATTTCCTTTAATAATCTATTCGGCCAAGCTTATACAAATTCATTAAGTTTGCTTTTCAATCTTTTAACCATTCCATCATGCCTTACCCATGTTATACACATTGTAACCATCATTTATATGCCATAAAACTCATATACACATTATGTTTTCCTTAAGTTACCAATCGGCCTACATGTGGGTTTTCATACCATAATGTTTTAATTTATTCTAAGCATATTTATACACTTATGTAAGTCCACTAAACATGATTATCAAGTTAGATTTAATTATTCATGCCTAAATCACATGTTCACACTTAGACATAATCTAAAACACATATATAATTAATGGAAAAAGAAGGATATTGTATCCCGTCACCTTAGATTCTTGCTCTCACTCCTTAGGCTTCCTTTCCATAGCCTTACTCCTTTGAAACATCATTTCCCTTAGAATTTCCTAAAGTGGCAGAATTCAAACAACACAATAACATCAAATCCATGCTTCCTTTCTACAAAATGACTTCATAAATACACTCTAAACACTTGAAAACTCCGATAGGAACCTTTAAATCAAATTATAGAACCCTAAATCACATACCTCATTTTTAAGACATAACCTTTGTCCATTGATTTTTCCCACTTCTAGCCCACTAATGGACTCAAATCACCATCACCATGATGTAGAGGAGTTGAACTTTCTAGGGAGGGTAAGATTTGGGAAGAAATTAGAAGAAAGATGAAGAAAAATGGAGAAGAAACCATGAAGTTATATTCGGCCGAGAGGGAGAGAAGGGATGGCGGTGGAGGCTGGAGAAATCCAGCCTCTTCACTTCCTTATATAGACTAAAATTTAACCAAACCGGTCCAACCAAAGCGGTTCAACCGGTTTGAACCAAAATTTTCGATTTTTCGGTAATTTCTCACTGTTTCAAAGAATCTATGTGTTCCTCAATTTATTCTCCCTCCCAACCAATTTCATTGTTCTTAAAACATCAAAAATAGGTTGCCTACAAATTTTTAGCTCAATCGAAGTCCATTTAGGGTCGGTTCAATTAAACTGGTCCGATTCAATCACTTTTTTATTCTGCTGTAAAATCCAATTCTAATGCTGTCAAAAATTACAGAAAATTATTTTATGCCTTTACACTTCCCACTATACACCCTTTAGAGCTCAATAACTATTTTTAAAAATTTAGTCAAATTTCAGTCAAACCCTGGTTCAATTTGAACCGGGCCAGAGGCCAACTTTAAAATGATTTTCAAAAGCCTATTTGACTCCGTTTTCACTCCAGATTTTACTATTAGACTCCTAACAACCCACATTTCATTTTAACCAAATTAAAATTTTTCGGCCAACGAACGTCGGGTTGGCTGTATAGCTACCACAAGGTTAACCACCCTGAAATTTTTATACCACAAACACACTTTACACTCAATATTATTCCATATAATCATACTTATGACATCACCATACACTGATATCACACTAAAAACACTGTAGACATCCACTGTACACTTCTAACCCGGTATTTGGGCCACTACATTAACCCTCAAGTCAAATTAACATACATTTCTTTAGATAATCAAATGCCATATTACATACAAATTAAACTTGTACAAAAGAAGTTGAACTCATTATAACACATTTTGACCAAAATGCCAAAACTAATTTCATTTCTTACTTCAACAGCATTTTAGCATTTTTCTATAAACAAAGTCAGGTATCCATTCCTTCTAGACTTCTAAAGACCTACATCTTATAGTTCTCTAGCAATAGAAATCATTTCACTTAAGCATATATGAGCCAAGTTATAGTCAAACAATTAAAACTATATTAGAGATTTCCAAAACAAAGTACATTCAAGATAATTCCTTCTTTTCTTCAAAATTGTAATTCCACTTTGATCCTACTTCCCAACTCAAACTAAGCTATCCAATTTCCAACCATTCACATTTCATAGCATCATATTCATATGTACCCAACAACAAAAATTAGAATCCCAAACCTGAATTGCAGTAGTCCTTTCTCCAGCTTCACTCTACAATTACCTTCTCCTTCCATTTCTTCTTCTTATCAACCTCTTCCACTGACATGAATAAATTCAAAATCCTTATTAACTTCCTTACTCCAACAATTTTAGAATTTCATCCACAAGAATCAGAAATAGAAGTAGGTAACGGAAGAAGAAACTAAACTTACCGGGAGAACCAAATTACAGAATTTCAATCAACAAGTTAAATGCTCTATGATTCCTTAATTTTAATTTTGGTGAGGAACTAAAGGAAGAGGAAAAGAGGATTTCCAGCAGTTTGTTGAACAAAGCCACCGAAAATGGCTCAAAGAGCAGAATCCCACCTACACTACGTGTCCCATTCTTCTTTTGCATGCTCAAATAATATAAGTTATGCAAATCTCACTTTTAATCCTTTAATTACTTCATAAAACTCTTATTAGCATGCTCGTCAACTTTCTTTATTCAATTAAGTCTCTAATTCAAGTTATGTGCTTAATTCTCAATTTAGCAATTTACTAATTAACCACTTTAATCAAATGCATTTCTAATTATACCATTCTTCACATATTAATTCCTTAATCATGGTTATTTAATTACCCTAATTATGTAAAATACTGCTAATAATTTCGGGACATTACACTTAAGTCTAAAACTGATATTGTAATATTTTTTTTTTTTGTTGATTCTGGAATTAAAAACTAACTTATAGTTCATGCCTAATTTTATAATTAACTGTAATTAAAAACCTAAAAGTCATTATCAATTTGCTATGCATGTATAGCCAAAGATATGCACTCTCGTAATCTAAGTCATTATTAATCTTATAAGCCCATACTCCCCCCCTCTCTCTCTCTCTCTCTCTCTCTGTCTCTCTGCATCCTTAGATATTTACAGAAAGCCTCTCTGACACCCACCCCGTGAACATTTAATCAACCAGTAAAAACTCATCCGTTTCTCTTTCAATTTTTTCCAATCCTTGTCTTGAAATTTTATCTTTCTCCACTCAATTTCGCTCTTCAAATCACCATATGGGTACCCTCAGGTTTTCTCAATTTTTCTTGTTTCTGGCTATATCGGTGATGGGTCTTTTGCTGGAAATAGAATCAAAGACATTCCGGGAAGATGTACAAGTTCTAGAACAGCTTAAAAATGAAGTTGAGCCAAGCTCTATTAGCCCCGGTTCTTGCTTGAGTTCATGGGATTTCTCTTTTGATCCATGTGATTACTTATTCAGTGAGAAATTCACTTGTGGGTTTAGGTGTGATGTTGTTGTTTCAGGCACAAGTCGTCTCACTGAACTCACTCTTGACCAGGCTGGTTACTCTGCTTCACTTTCTTCTATTTCTTGGAATCTTCCTTATTTGCAGATTCTTGACTTGTCTAGTAACAATTTCTATGGCCAAATTCCTGATTCGTCCTTTCCAAATTTGACTCGGCTAGCTCGACTCGGGCTTTCAAGAAACTGGTTTGCTGGGGAGATACCTGCATCCATTGGTTCACTCACAAATCTTGAAGAACTGTACCTCGATAACAACAATTTTCAAGGTGAAATCCCTGCACGTTTTAATGCATTAATTAGCTTAAAAAGGTTCGAAATTCAATCTAATAAGCTATATGGTGAATTTCCCGAGTTGGGTTCTCTTCAAAATCTCTACTTTTTAGATGCAAGTGACAATTCAATTTCCGGTAAAGTCCCATCTTCACTACCGTCATCTCTTGTTCAAATCTCTATGAGAAACAACTCCTTAAAAGGCACAATCCCTGAAAATTTAAAAAATCTAAAATATTTACAAGTACTTGATCTGAGTCACAACCAACTCAATGAGTCGGTCCCTTCACTTCTCTTCACTCACCCAGCTCTTCAGCAACTCACTCTCATTCAATTCCTTCACGTCCGTACAATCACCGGTACCGAATTTTTATTCTTCAATTACAATTCAAAGTGAACTCATAGCCATGGATTTCAGCAACAATCAGCTTCAAGGTTTTTTACCTTCTTTTCTCGCGTTAATGCCAAAGTTGTCTGCTTTATCACTAGAGAATAATAAGTTCACAGGAATGATACCAACCCAATACGCCGTTAAAGCTGCCTCGCCGGAATCCAACGGCGGAGCCTCTCCGTTTGTGCGGCTGTTACTGGGTGGGAACTACTTGTACGGACCAATACCGATGGCATTAATGGAGCTGAAAACAGGTTCTGTTGATGTAAGATTAAATGATAACTGCTTGTATCGGTGTCCGGTTGCTTTCTTTTTCTGTATTGGTGGTGGCCAGAAATCTTCGACGGAGTGTAAAAGCTTTAACCCTTTTATTCCTTAAAATTTTAAATTAATGAATAATGTGATTATATTTTATTTGTTTTTTTTTCTTTCAAAAAAAACGCATTTTCATGCTTTAACTTGCAATTTTTTTTATTGAATTTTTAATTTTTTATTTAATCATGTACAATTTTTAAATTTTTATTATAATATATATTATGTTTAAATAAAAATTTAATAAAATAAAAATGAGAATTTAAATATTCAATGTGTACTAAAATTTGCAATTATTTTATTCAAATTTTATAATTATTTACTTAATATAAGATAAAAATGAAAACTTGAAAATTCAATATGATTTAATAAAAATTTAAAGAATAAATTATACATGTCAAAATTAATCCAAACTCAACAACTCACCCAAACCCACCCAAGAAAAATTGACCCGAACTCAACCCAACTAAAAAATTGACCCATTTAAACCCACCCAAAATCTACCCACATAAAATACAATTCATTTGGGTTATTTTTCCTTGACCCAATGGGTGTTTTTTTTTTCATTACTTCTTGAATATTAAAAATTTTTATCTTAATAAACAAGATTTTTTGATTATACTGTCCCGCTTTATTATTATTGTGTAATGTGTATGCATATTTTGGTGGTTAGATTTGTAATGGCCGAGTTATCGGGTTAGTAGTGAATAGTATTTTTTGATGATAAATAGTGTACTGGGAACAAAAATTACACCCGGAGGTAAAAAATATTTTATTTGACCATCAGAAAATACTAGTCATAAGGAGCCCGACGGTAAAATTTGAAGAAAAAATGAGGTCAAATACATTTCCAAAAGTCAAAAATAAAAAAAAAAGGTCGGCTCGTTTTAAAGGGTAACCAGTTTAACCAAAGTTTGAATAGACCTCTAAAAATAACAAATGACCTCTAAAAATTGTTTTAATGGTATATATAGACTTAAATTAATATTTAAAAATTTTTGACACCAAAAAATTAATTTTTTTGTAACACTGAAAATCATCGAATGGACTGATTTAAATATAGCAGATCGAGAAACGGACTCTGTTTAAGCTGAAATTTTGCAGGGAGACTAATTTATATATTTTAAGAATTATAAAATTAATTTTGTGAGAAATTGAGCTTAGAAAGTAAGTGAAATAATTTAGGATTACATAATTGGCTTAAAAATGAAAAAAGAGTTACTTGGTTTATGAATTATTGTGTTGTTGTGCCCCTGTGTGTGACTGTAGATTGTTTGAATTGCAGGAAGGGTATGTTATATATATAGCCATTATACTGCCAAAATTTTTACCAAATGAATAGTAAATTGGACAGCTATAATTCAACCGATATCCCGATCCGTTTGGATCTCCACCGACCCATTTGAACCAACATTTTTATAATAATTTTTTTAGTATCCCTTTATTATATCGATAATTATTTTTTATTAAAAAATATCAAATGAGTCGATCCAAACCCACCCAACCCATTTGGGTATTGACCAATTTATGATACATATATTTTTGACCCATTTATGACCCAACCCAAACCCGTTCAACCCACCCATTTGCCACCTATATAATACATAATAAAAAATGGATTAATTTTATCCACAGTTATATTTAAAATAGCATAAAAAAATTTTGTGATAAAAAAATATTTTAACTTATTCATTTTAGCCGAAAAAAAATAATTTTTTCGACAATCGATCAAAATTTATCGGAATATAGTTAGCATGCTAATTCATCCACATGCATTCAAGAAATTGACATATCATATGACACATAGGATGAACCCGTTGTGGAACAAACTTACAATTATTTTGTTTACTTGAACATGTGTCAATTTCTTAGATATATATTTGTAAGTTGGCATGCCAACTATACATTGGCTAAGATTTTGGTCAATTTTTTGGGTAAAATAATTTTTTATGCTAAAATGGATAAATTAGGGTATTTTGTGTTAGGGTCATCTATAGGTACGACTAGGCCTGTGCATTGGTCAGGTTCGGGTCAATCCGAACCGAACCCGATCAACCCAAAACCCGAAAAATAAACTAAATCTCATCCGAACCGACCCATATTATCACCAGGGGCCCAAACCGAAAAACCCGACTATTTTCGGGCCCTGACCCGACAAACCCGTTTAACCCGAAATAAATTAAAAAAAAAGAAAAGAATGACAGAACAGAAGCCAAGAACAAGAACACCCAAATGCAAATCGAAGAAAGAAAATACATTAATCCAACACAATCCAAACACAAAATACATTAATCCAACAAAATCAAAAGGTAAAATGAAATCAAAAACAAGAAATTAAACCAACAGTTTTGCTTCCAGCTTCCTCAGATCAAAGCAAACAACACAAAATTTCATCATATACCTCAAGCTAATCCCTGATGAAACTTCCATCATATATCCAAACAACAAAATTCCATCATCACAAAATTCCAGCTTCCATCGGCACGCCTTCTTAACCGCCATCCCTCCGTTCCGATTTCAATTCCGATTCCGATTCTGAGAGCTGATGAGTTGCTCTGAATCCATCCACATGCAATCCCAAACCCAAATGCGAAACTGACATATAAAATGGTTTGGTTGTTGTTGTAAAGCAGAAAGCAGGGGAGGTATGAGACCCAAAATCCAGATCTGAGGAGGGGGGAGAGAGAGAGAGAGAGAGAGGGGTGACCGGCGGTGGCAAAGAGGAGAAGGAGGGGAGAAAGAGAGAGAGAGAGAGAGAGGTGACTGGCGGTGGCAAAGAGAAGAAGGAGGAGAGAGAGAGAGAGAGAGAGGTGACCGGCGGTGGCAAAGAGGAGAAGGAGGGGGAGAGAGAGAGAGCTGACCGGCAGTGGCAAAGAGGAAAAGGAGGAGGGGGAGAGAGAGAGAGCCGACCGGCGGTGGCAAAGAGAAGGAGGAGGGAGAGAGAGAGAGAGGCAAGGAGAGTAGAGAGGAAGGGGAAGGAGGGTGGGGTGGGGACGTGGGATTGAGAAAATAAAAAAAAATTAACCTTTATATATTATGTTCGGTCGGGTTCGGGTTTTGGCTGTTTTAACCTGACCCGAACCGAACCCGAAATTATAAGATTTTACACACCCGACCCGACCCGTATTCTCCGAACAACCCTACCCGAATTGATTGTTCGGGTCGGGTTCGTCGGGTTGCTCGGGCAGGGTCGGGTTGTGCACACCCCTAGGTACGACTAAGCTTTTTTCTAATTCTTAGGGTCATCTATAGGTACGTAGTTCTTACCATAAATTAAAATATGCATCGAATTGATCTCAATCTTAGGTGATACGTTAAATTAAAATTATAAATTTTTTCTTTCTCACGGTCAAATCGATTAAAAAAAAATGTAAAATTGAAAAATTTTATCACTCTTACAATTCTCTCTCCAAAAAAAGAGAAAGCATCCCAATCGAATGAACTAATGGCGAGTCCAACCGTCTGGCTGGGATTAAATGCTTTCTGGTGGCTTTACGAGTCCAAAGACATCTATATCGCTGGGAAATATATAGACGATGGTTCCATTGATTACGGCTTGTTCAATTTGACTATGAATTGATGCAATTTCGAAACTCTTATGCTTGCCAGTCCAAATTTTCTCATATTTCCAAATCTCTTTACGTTTTCCAAAAACAATTTTTCATATCTAACCCTTTTTCTGTTTGTTTCTAGAAATTTTTGTTTTGATCAAATTCATCTTTTCGAACTTTTCCATTTTTTTTCCATCTAAATTGGGAAGGAAATAATATTTTTTCGCACATTGATTAAAACATAGAGAGAATGTTTAAAGGAATGATGGATCCTGAGTTGATCAAATGCACTCAAGAATAGATGAGTTGCATTTCTCCCTCTAAGATAATCAGAATTCGGCAGCAGATTCTCCTTAATGTCCTGTTGCTTTGATTTTTTTCCCTATATTTTTTTTATGCTTGTCATTCTTTTTAACATTTTTTCTATGATTTCAATGTTGGATGCTTGGAGTTGAAGCTATTCACATTAATTTGATGATCTAGTTTGGTAGTCATTCAGAGAGATGGTAGTTGCTTGCTTGTTGAAGATAAAAAGTACCTTGCTTACAAAATTAGATTTTTGTAATATACTTGTAATCTGAAAAGAGATTTTCTCAAGGGAATAAATTATGCAAGAATATTTAGTTTTAGAATGGCTTATGGACGTTAGTCCCAAATATAGTATAGGGGGATGAGTAAATTATTATAATTTTTTCTACTAGATGACCGAAATAGAATATATAGAGCACAAAAAGTGAGATAAAGTAGAGCTTTAAAATCAGATTAAAATCACTTTAAAATATTTTGATGAATAGTTGATCAAACCTTTTTTTAGTAGTTTTAACTTATTAAGATGATAATAATCTTGAGCAAATATTAAAGAAACCTTTGCAAAACTGATTAATAAAAATATGCCAATTAAAAACATGCTAGAGCACAAATTACAGTTCTGAGGCATATATAGAGCAACAATAAAATAGAGCATGAAAATAAAGAGAGTAAAGGGATTTGTATACAACAATTTATAGAATTCTAACTCTTTGCTTACTCATTTCTTTAAGACAATCCATTTTAAAAGTTTCTTTCTTTTTAATGACTCTACTTTATGAGCAAGAGTCGAGCCATTTACAAAGTATTTAACCAAACCTTTTTTTTTTCAAAGTAAAAGACTTCCAAACACTCAACAATTTTTTCCAAAGTAAAAAAGATGTAAACACTTAGTAGCCTTTTCCTATGTCCTATCCAACGTAATCCTCACCTTCACACAAGTGATAAAAAGATATCCTCACAAACATATTACAACTTAAACTATAATCTAATTTGAGAAAAATGCAATAATGTATGAAGATCAATGAGATAGAAAATATAAACCAGTTCAAATCTCAATAAAAAGTATTTCCAACTCTATTCTTCTTTAGAACTCAACACAAACCCAATCTTTAGTTTTAGAAAGATATTTTTGTTAGGTGTAAACACATTTGAATTATTTTATTCTTGAAATAATGACCACAAAATGAATTTATCTTTCTTAAAAATATTTTTGACCAAATATGATTTTAAAGAGAACAAAATCAATTTGTTGTTTTCTTTTCCTATTATGTTTTTCTTTTAATCATGCAAATTTAATGAAAACCAATTATGCAAGTAAATTAAGCTTATTAATTTAGGAAAGCATCTTGAAAACAATTTTAAATGAGGAAATAAATATGAGAATGATATGCATGATGTGTGTGTGATTTCCAAGATTGTACAAATGACTTCCTAAAGCTGGTTTCTTGGTCTTTAAATCATGACATATATATTAGGTCTGGTATTGATTTTGTTTAGAGCACGAATCTGTCCTGCTTTATCTCTGATTAGAGCATGACTACACATGTAACACCCCCATAAGCCTTAAGAGGAATTGGGTATGCTACACTGAACTTACAATTATCATGTGACAAATTCAACTACTTATTATGAATCATTTTATTTCATCTACACTTCAATATTCTCAAAACAAAGTCAAGCAAAATCTTGTATCAGGTTTCATTCATATAGCTATCTAAACTATCATGCATTTATCAGTTCTCTCTAAATTGGTACAAAGACATTCACTTATTGTTTAATGAAAGTTTAGATATACTATTAGTTTCCAATGATTTGGTTCGGACATGGAACAGAATTCCAAACTTTCTACGTATCCTAATAATTTTGGGAATGAGAACTGCATAGTTCTACATGCATTATTTCATTACACATGATCATTGACATATAATTAGGTTAACACATAACATAATATCAATAATATAAACATATAATTCAAACACATTGTGACGCGCGCCGAACCCGGCATAACCCAGCAAGGGCCCTCACTTTGAATCCGCTTTAGGATTCGAGGTATGAAAGGTTCGCGTCTCTTGATCATGGGCGCCATGAGGCATCATCGGTGTATCCCTCCCAATAGAACATTGGGGAGAATAACCTAGCCTATTGACGCCTAAAGGCACCTTTTGAGGTATTTGGAGTCGCCACCCAATTTGCAAGAAATTAGGAAAAGGTTTCTCACCTCTAACGGTCTAAACCAGAGTTATGGTGTTCGGAACCTCCCTCTTATTCATGCTTTGGTTAATTATAAATGGATTTTTAACTTCTTAAGATCGTATCTCTCATCTCACACGATTGATGTATTTAAATCAGATAGCGCATTTTCAAGCACGTAAGAAAAATAAATAAAAGCGATAAGCAAAGTAAATAAAGAAAGAGGTAAACACCCAAGCACTCAATTACAAGGGAAATAGGGGCGGAATACAACCCCAATAAAAGAAGGTTAAAGATGTAAATGGGGACGGAATACAATCCCCAAAAGATAAATAAAGTTGCCCCAAAAATTAATTACAAGGGCCCGAATAGAAAAGAACTTGAATTTAAAACACTCACACAAGAACGAAATAAAAAGACATGCATAAATCGGGATATCATTTTAGGAACATTGGTTCCTTCGCACTTGTTCGAAATTTAGGAACATTGGTTCCTTCGTATTAACTTAAAGAGGGTTCGAAGAGTCGTTTTGATTGTTTGAATGAAAACCGGGATGAGTGATCCCATTTTTGTAGAAAAGTTGACTCTTCATTTTAATTGTGACATTTTCGTTGTCGGGCTAAAATAAGGGACATTGGTCCCGATTTTATTAGTGAAAATTCCAATTTAATTATAGAAATATTTTTGTGATTTTTTATCGCACGCGTGCGCGAATAATAAAAAATATATATTTACAAATAAACACATAACACATCAAAGGGGAACTGAAAAGATCTCACCAAAATGGAGTGTCCGTCCACGCGTCGCGACCCATCCGGGGAGTCGCGGGGCGCTCACATGGCTCGACTCAAATTAATTCTCAGACAAAAATTAATATCAAAAATAATATTAGTAAATATTTTAGGCAAATTAATCAAGCAAGTGCAAAATATAACAATAATAATAAAAGATAAATAATGATAACGACAATAATATTATGATAACAAATAATAATATTATATGGCACATAAACATTAGCATGACAATAAGTAGGTGATGATAATGCTAACAATTATAATAACATAACATCAATAAATATACAATGAATATATAATAATGATAATAATAATAATAATAATAATAATAATAATAATAATAGGAAACAAATTAACTTTAAATAATAATGATGGTTAAACTAAATAAATAAAAAAAAACAATAAATTAATACAAGAAAATAAAAGAATAAAACAAAAGAGAATAAAATATCTATAAATGAAGAAAACTACAACAAAAGTAAAATAAATGAAGTGAAGAAAAAGTATGTAAATCCGTGGAAGGCAAAGCAAGAAAATAAAACAAAGAAAGTACTATAGATTGGCCCAAAATATATGAAATGCAATGCAAAAAAGAAGGAATATAGTGACAGTGGAACATGCATTAACATAAAATAGGATTTAACAAGTAATGATAATGATGAAATAATAATAAATTTAACAAATTAATACGACATATAAAACATGTTTATTTTATAGAATAAGAATGATAATAGAATAGAAATTATATAAAATAAAGGAAAATATGAACAAATAAAAAATCAAATAAATAAATGAGAACAAGTCCAAGAATGTTTACCCTCTGAATTTTTGAGATTGGAAATAGGATGTCTCGATCGATTCCCTTGTCGGATTTTTTTTTGATGATAATAAAATTGGAAATAAATATAAAATCTGTGTTCTAAACAAATTATCTTGAGAAAAATATTTTTTGTGGGATGAAGGAACAAAGAAAATTAATTTTTCTTTCTCAAATCAACCCAAGATTAAATATTTTGTAATGGCAAAACTAAGATTTTTAAAAGAGAACTTGAAGATTTTTTGAAGAGTTTTTTTTAAGAAGCAAGAAGAGCTTCCTGGAGAGTAGAAAGGCTGAGAGGAAAAGCTAAGAAAATTCTTGAATTAATTCCTCCGTCCTCCAAAAATGAGGGGAAAATCCCCATTTAATCCTGTCTTGGCCAAAAATGGCAAGGGACAAAAAAACTTTCCTTTTTAGTTAATCTAAAATAACATAAAATGGTGAAACAATGAAAACTGAAAAAATCAGAAAATCAGACTGAAAACAGCGAAAAAAACGGACAGGCGAAACAGGTCGCGCGGAGGAGCCAAAGGCGCGCAGCAGCCTGCGCGTGGTGCCTTGGCACCGCGCGCGGCAGGCTGCTGCGCGCAGCCTGCCTCGCGCAGGCAGGTCGCGCGAGGCCGCTGCCTCGCGCGCAGAGGGGTCGCGCGAGGCAGCAGGCCTCGCGCGCAGGGGGATCGCGTGGGGCGCCCGCCCCAGCGCGCAGGGGGGGTCGCGCGGAGCGCCCGCCTCGCGCGCAGGGGGGTCGCGCGGAGCGCCCCGCCTCGCACGCAGGGGGGCTCGCGCGGAGCGCCCCGCCTCGCGCGCAGGGGGGTCGCGCGAGGCGCCCGCCCCTGTGCGCAGGGGGGGCGCACGAGGCGCCAGCTTCGCGCGCAGGCGCCCCTGCGCGCTGGGGCGGCCTGCCTCGCAGGCGCCCCTGCGCGCTGGGGCAGCCTGCCGCGCAGGCGGCCCCGCGCTGCCGCAGTGGCACTCGCGATAAATTTTTTTTTTTATTTTTTATTTTATTTTTATTTTTAATTTTGACACAATATTAATATTTTTTTCCCATTTTAAATTTTAATCCCTAAAATATATATTTTAAAATTATTTTTCGAAAAAAACACAATCTTGACAAGGGAACGGTCGATTCTCACTTTTCTTGCCGAAAGTCGGTCTTTTGTTTCATCATCGGGTAATTCTGATCTTGGACCGCCTCGGGACCCGGTGTCTACAGTTGCCCCCAATTTTTGGGGAATTTAGAACGCAGGCGCCTAAGTGAGCCAAAATTCAGAAAAGAGAGAGAGAGATGCGTACCTGAGGCAGTCGCTGTCCGAAACTTGATTTTGCCAGCTTGTCGGCATCATAGGACTATAACCGGTCACATGATTGAGGAACGTCAGCTTGTCGACGTGAGACCAATGGCTGAGCGACTGATAAACACCAGCTTGTCGGTGCGTGAAGGCGCCAGACTTTGAAGAACGTGATTGATAGAACACCAGCTTGTCGGCGTGTGAAACCACGGCTGAGCGACTGATAAACACCAGCTTGTCGGTGTGTGAAGGCGCCAGACTTTGAAGAACGTGATTGATAGAACACCAGCTTGTCGGCGTATGAAACCACGGCTGAGCGACTGATAAACACCAGCTTGTCGGTGTGTGAAGGCGCCAGACTTTGTAGAACGCGATTGATAGAACACCAGCTTGTCGGTGTGTGAAACCACGGCTGAACGACTGATAAACACCAGCTTGTCGGTGTGTGAAGGCGCCAGACTTTGAAGAACGCGATTGATAGAACACCAGCTTGTCGGCGTGTGAAACCACGGCTGAGCGACTGATAAACACCAGCTTGTCGGTGTGTGAAGGCGCCAGACTTTGAAGAACGCGATTGATAGAACACCAGCTTGTCGGTGTGTGAAACCACGGCTGAACGACTGATAAACACCAGCTTGTCGGTGTGTGAAGGCGCCAGACTTTGAAGAACGCGATTGATAGAACACCAGCTTGTCGGCGTGTGAAACCACGGCTGAGCGACTGATAAACACCAGCTTGTCGGTGTGTGAAGGCGCCAGACTTTGTAGAACGCGATTGATAGAACACCAGCTTGTCGGTGTGTGAAACCACGGTTGAGCGACTGATAAACACCAGCTTGTCGGTGTGTGAAGGCGCCAGACTTTGAAGAACGCGATTGATAGAACACCAGCTTGTCGGTGTGTGAAACCACGGCTGAACGACTGATAAACACCAGCTTGTCGGTGTGTGAAGGCGCCAGACTTTGAAGAACGCGATTGATAGAACACCAGCTTGTCGGTGTGTGAAACCACGGCTGAGCGACTGATAAACACCAGCTTGTCGGTGTGTGAAGGCGCCAGACTTTCCTGCGAAAACAAAAGAGATTTGTATGCAAAGGTAAGTTATGCACGTGCATATGCATATGTCATGCGGAATGCAGGTGACACCGTTTATCTGAGTGGCCCAGTAGTCGAGGTGCGATAACTCTCGTTGAAACGACTCGTGGCTTCGTCTGGGCGATTATGCCCCCAAGTGCCGGAGGGTGCTGTCCCGATTCAGGGGCTCTGACTCATAAATTTTCAGGGAGGTTTGCCTGATGTGTGTCTTTGCTTGAAAGGGGTTGCCCAAGGTAAAGCTGCCTTATCACTCCAAGCGTCATTGTTTTAAAGGTAGTGCGTCCCTCGTGGATTTTCACACTAGCTTTTCTTAGCGGGAAATGCGTCATTGTCGGATTTTCACATAACCCTGTGCCTTATTTTTTGCCTGGAACGGACCCAACCCAATCTAGCGGCTTTTATTTATTTTATTTTTTTGTAGGGCAGACTGCCTGTTGCCAGGTTTTCACCCTGCCCTTTGGCCTAACTTTTGCTTAGAGCGCCAGTCACGGTTTTCATCTCTAACGGCCTTTTTTTTTTTTTTTTTTTTTTTTTGCCACAGAATCTTTTCAATCTGTCGACGTTGACCGGCTTCCTGAATTCGTTCCCATCACCATCTGTCAGGATCACAGCCCCTTTAGACAAAAGCTTCTTCAGAATGAAAGGTCCTTCCCAAGTGGGCCTAAACTCGCCTCGAAAGTCCGGAACCCCCGGCCTCTTCTGTTTAAAGACTAGGTCTCCTTCTTTCAACGGGTGTTTTCTTACTTTCTTCCCAAATGAGCGAGCTAGCCTTTTCTGGTAGATCTGATTGTGGTAGTATGCCCCGTAGTGCGAATGGCAATTTCTCGGCCCAGTCTTTATAGGTCTGCACCATCTTAGCCAATATCTTCTTGATGTTCTTATTAGCTGCCTCGACTGCCCCGTTGGCCTGTGGTCGGTATGGAGAGGACTTATGGTGTTGGATGGCGTACTTCTTGAGCATCTTCTTAGTCTCAGCTTGGAACTGTACCCCATTATCTGACACGATGTGATGCGGGAGCCCGTACCTACAGATCAAATGTCGCTCGATGAACTCGGTCATTTCCCGGGTGCCCAACTTCTTGAAGGATTCAGCCTCGAGCTATTTGGTGAAATAATTGATAGCAACCACAATAAATCGGTGTCCATCGGAGGCTGTCAGGTGTACTTCTCCTATAATGTCAATTCCCCATGCTGCGAACGACCATGGAGATGCCAGGTTACACAACTCCGAAACTGGAAGGTGTCTCAGATTAGCGTATTGTTGGCATAATTGGCACTCCTTCACATATTTAGAGCTGTACTGCATTGTCAGCCAGAAGAATCCTTGCCGCATTATTTTCTTTGCTAGGGCTAGACCATTCATATAGGCCCCACAGACCCCTGCATGAGTTTCCTCCATAACCTTTTTGGCTTCTTTACCCTCTAAGCATCTTAGTTGTATGCCATCGGCTTGTCTCTTGTACAACACACCGTTTACACTGATGAACTGAGTGGACAACTTGCGAATCATCCTCTGGTCTTTTTCAGTGGCTTCTTTTGGGAATACCGCCCTTTCCAAATAATTCTGGACATCATAGTACCATGGCTTTTCGTCCGTAGTCTCAACATCCCCAACTCATTCAGTCTCAAAGTATGGCTTGTCTCCACTAGAAATGTGCACAGGCCTCATGGCTATTCCCTTGGGCTTATCCGACATGGATACCAGGGTGGCTAAGGCATCTGCCAATTGGTTCTCATCTCGGGGCACGTAGTTAAAAGTGCAGACTCCAAACTGGCCACTTAGTTCTTTTAAACACCTCACATACGGCAACAACCGCTCTTCCTTAACGGTCCATTCACCCCTGACTTGGTGGATTACTAAGGACGAGTCCGCAAAGACCTCTACTACTTTTGCCCCCATGGCTGAGAGTGCTTCTAACCCAAAGATGCAGGCTTCGTACTCAGCTTCGTTATTTGTGGCTTTATATCTCAGTTTCTTAGCTAAGGGGAGCTTCTCACCATCTGGGGTTGCTAGAATTACTCCTGTCCCGGCCCCTTCGTTATTTACTGCCCCATCAAAATACATCTGCCACTTCTGTACGGTGATGGCCACCACATGTTCGTCGGGGAATTCATATTCTAGCCGGTCTGCTTCAATTGGACGGTCGGCAAGAAACTCCGCAACTGCCCGACCTTTGATGGTCTTTCTCGTGACATACTCCACATCAAATTCCTGCAGCAGTATTAGCCATCTTCCCATCTTCCCTAACAACGAGGGCATTGCTAGATTCAGTGAGATATCAGATGCAGTCGTCGACGGATTTTCGGGGTGTGTTCTCCTGTGCGGGCTTTGTCAAACTACTTTCTGTATCATTGCCCGACGTGCTCGTCAGCTCGGGATGACCCAGGACCCAGCTAGGGACCCATTATCGTTCCGGGGAGGAACCCTTTTTGCAACCTCTACCTCTCGCTATCAGGATCTTTGGAGCCAACCGCCAGCGAAAACTGTCATACCCCTTTCGGTACCCATTCTGTAACTTCTACTGGTGAGTGCAAAAGATGGATACTCAGTCCGGCACCTGACACGACAACTTAGGCATCTGGCTGGCGAGAGCAGGAGTAGAGTAGCCACTTAGATTTTACTTTTTATAAAAGAACTAGGAAATGATGAGTTAAACTGCTTTTGCTTTATGTATTTGCATAAAACTGTGTGCATTTCAGCACGATTTCTCTATACATAATCACCATTTAACATGGATTCAGAATGCAAGAATTACATCTAATCTCGGATTGGATCTTGTAAGCATCAGACTCCTGTTTCCAATCAGCCCTCGCGGGTTTTCTTGATTGAACATTCTTTTTTTTTTTTTTTTTTTTTTTTTTTTTTTTAAGCCTCCGCCATGGACCCTCCTTCAGTTTCTCAGCATTGGTTGAATTCGCTTTCATCTTCATCTGCCGAGGGGACTGCTGCTTCTGAGGGTGGCTCCTCTTGGTATCAAAGTCTTGGTCTTAACCCTTGTGCAGACTGGTCGAGGTAATGGGTCCTTTTTTGGAGTTTGAATATGAAGTTTCGCGTTTGGCCTTTGTTGGCTTTGGCGGGTCAACCCTGGAATGGCCTTTCAATGGCTGAGATAGGGTGACAAGTTGGGCTTGGATGATCTGGGGTACTTTTATCGATTTTGGTGGTTCGAACCCTGGAATAGCCTTTCAACGGCCGGGATTGGATGGATGGTTTGTGGGTTAGCCTTTTAGATCCTTTTCAGTAGCTAAGAAGAATGACAACGTGCAGGCATGTGTAAATCAACAGGATTTGAGCGAAGCCTTTCTTCAAATAGCATTCCCTTGGGCCCTGATCAATTCTCTCTTTTCTTCATCATCATTTTTTTCTTTTCAATTTTTTTTTTTTAAATTTTTTCAATTCAATTTTTTTTTTTTTTTTAAATTTTTTTTTTTTTTTTTTTTTGCAACCCAATTTTTTTACAAACTTTGCTCAAGTCCTTAATTTTACACATACGTGCACTTTTTATCTTAACCACTGGGACCATATTGCTCAATCTAGTCGGACATATAGTTTTAGCAAGAATTTTGGCTATAAGGGTTCTGGATGGTTAAGAGTCGATCTTAATTGTTTTTGGGGTACACATTTCAAATGGTTGAGAGGAAAGGGTTCACGTTGTTTGGTTTTGATGAGTTGTATTCTGGTGGGTTATGTTTTCTTTGTGAAGGTCTTGAGTCTCATTCGCCTAACTCCTGATGTAGCTTTCGAAGCTTGATCTTATTTGGTGGCATCATATGCATCCCAGATGTCGTGGGAGTGCAAAGAAATGGCTTTCAACATTCGGTCCGTCATCTTGTTGGCACGTGGAAGTAGTATTGATCTCAAGAATGTCTTTGTCAATTTTCAACATGTCATACCAGGTCCAGGCAAAGGATCTTTTTATTTATTTTATATTTATTTTTATATATTTTTTTTTATCTCTCAAATTTCATCTCTCTTCAGGAGTCATAACAGATGCTATCAAGATTTTCTTTGGGTTCTCCCAAAGTTCCGAGATTGAATGGAATGGCATTAGCTGAACCAATGTCAAATGTAAATGTGCCATGCTTATGCATAATGAAATCATAAGAAACATCACACAAGATAGCAAAACCATCCATTTCATTCAAGAAAAACTATAATTAAAACTGTCATCATTAAATAGTTCAGAAATAAAAAAGAACATCTAAATAGCTACTTCCTTCTTCTCTTGCCAATGCGGACGCTGCAGTCGACAGTCTATTATCACTTTTGGGAACCATTCTCCTCACTTCTCAGCTCCTCATCGATTAAGTGTAGAATTTGCCTCCTCAGAATTCGGCACTCGTCAGTCTCGTGCCCGGTACGCTGATGGTAGGCACAATACAGATCTGCTCGGTGATTGGGGCGCCCTTGGCCCCCGGCAGGTTGGGTCGGTATTGACTGTATTTTCCCCTTACTGACAAAATGGGCGAAGTGCTTGGACAGGGGTTTTTTCAGTATGGCATAGTGACTCTGAGTCATTCCGAAGGTCGGGGTCCTTGTGGCTCTAAAGCCTTCTCCATCGTCCACTGTAAAACTTAAGCTCCCCTCACTACCCTGGCGGCATTCAGGATTTGTGATCAGGTTGCTATCGATCAGATCCTGAATTTGGTGCCTCAGCCTAGCACAATCATCCGTCATATGGCCAGTGTGTTGGTGGTAGGCGCAGTACTCGCCTTCCTTGTGCCCGGGCTGCCCCCAGGTCTTTGCCGGCTTGGACGGCAATGGTTGTAACACCCCCTTCTTGATCAGCCTTTCCAGGACCCAAGACAAAGGTCTGCCTAAATTAGAGTAACGCCTCTGAGCCATCTCAACCATTGGCGCCTTCCCCATCCTTTTTGTACCTCTGCTATCACCATAGTAACCAATTCCGGAACTCGCAGGGCTAGTAACAGCTCCATCGGGAGGTGTCCGGGTAGTTGCAAGCTTGGACCTCATGATCTCCTCCTCAAGATTAGCTAATCTCTTTTTAGTGTCTGCGGGACTGAGAGGACCCATCGGCTGTAAGGGCCCTAGTCCTTTCCCCCTTTCCACTTGCTCGATCAGTGAGTTGGGTGTCGTCTCGCCCCTAGGCTCAAGAGCGAATTGAGACATTACAGCCATCATCTCACACTCCTTTTTGGTCGGGGCTAGCTCAAATCGGTTAAGTGTAGCTGCAGTGACTTGAGCTTGAAGAATTAGTGCCGCGGCGTTCAACCTTTCCTTAATTGCGGCTGACAACCTCCCTTCAAGTTTTTCAAACTTTTCATCTAGTTCTCGGGCAATCATGACACGGGCCTCTTCAATCTGTCGCGAAGGACCAGCCATTCCCAATGTCTATGGATGCTCTGACTAAGACGGTAGATCTCTGCCAACCACTTCGAATTCTGCTTACTCTTCAGATAGCTATGAGGACCTCAGAACCTCCCCGGTGAATGGTGTATGATGGCTGAAATATCAAAGGGGTTAGAATGATGCATGGATGACATGTGATGCATGAGCATGACGTGCAGCATTTACAACCACATGCAGACAGGTAGATCCTTCCAACCTTATCACTCCCACACACGGGGTTGTGCGGTCTCTTTCCTAGGCGGGCTTCATCCGAGGGTTAACAGGGAACCCATCGGACACGTATAGTGCACAGTGAAAAACCGGCAGCATAACAGTCTTAATCTAATGCACATTCGTATGGGTTTTGGCCATTACGTATTTGGACAATTCAATCAAGTTAAGGTGGGTTCACCGGGGCACGAAAGCCTTTGATAAAAGACCACTTCACTTGCTTGATTTTGTTTAATACGCGATGGCCCATGTCACAAGCATCACATTAAGGAACATACCGCCTAGGGGAAGTTTCTACTTGCCAGTACATGGGTTTTGGTCAAGGTGATTTTCTTTAGGCTACCCAAGCATGGTTCGCGCCAACGGGTCTAGCTCATCACGAGCATAACGACCGATCGGGTCTCCATTTCGATATACCAAAAGGTACAAGGCTTGGGCTGGTGATTATCCTTAACACTTCCCTACAATGAGTGAAAGTAGGGTCGTGCTTCGGGAACGCACCGGGGTAAGATAGGGACCAACTATCGTAAGTCTAAGGCTCTAAAATGATATGATGCTATTTTCGAAAAGAGATAGAGTTTTAAGTTTCAAAAATCCAATTATATATTTTAACCAAAGCATTTTCGGAGTGAAGTCTCAAACACAAAGTCCCCAGTGGAGTCGCCACTGTGACGCGCGCCGAACCCGGCAAGGGCCCAGCAAGGGCCCTCACTTTGAATCCGCTTTAGGATTCGAGGTATGAAAGGTTCGCGTCTCTTGATCATGGGCGCTATGAGGCATCATCGGTGTATCCCTCCCAATAGAACATTGGGGAGAATAACCTAGCCTATTGACGCCTAAAGGCACCTTTTGAGGTATTTGGAGTCGCCACCCAATTTGCAAGAAATTAGGAAAAGGTTTCTCACCTCTAACGGTCTAAACCAGAGTTATGGTGTTCGGAACCTCCCTCTTATTCATGCTTTGGTTAATTATAAATGGATTTTTAACTTCTTAAGATCGTATCTCTCATCTCACACGATTGATGTATTTAAATCAGATAGCGCATTTTCAAGCACGTAAGAAAAATAAATAAAAGCGATAAGCAAAGTAAATAAAGAAAGCGGTAAACACCCAAGCACTCAATTACAAGGGAAATAGGGGCGGAATACAACCCCAATAAAAGAAGGTTAAAGATGTAAATGGGGACGGAATACAATCCCCAAAAGATAAATAAAGTTGCCCCAAAAATTAATTACAAGGGCCCGAATAGAAAAGAACTTGAATTTAAAACACTCACACAAGAACGAAATAAAAAGACATGCATAAATCGGGATATCATTTTAGGAACATTGGTTCCTTCGCACTTGTTCGAAATTTAGGAACATTGGTTCCTTCGTATTAACTTAAAGAGGGTTCGAAGAGTCGTTTTGATTGTTTGAATGAAAACCGGGATGAGTGATCCCATTTTTGTAGAAAAGTTGACTCTTCGTTTTAATTGTGACATTTTCGTTGTCGGGCTAAAATAAGGGACATTGGTCCCGATTTTATTAGTGAAAATTCCAATTTAATTATAGAAATATTTTTGTGATTTTTTATCGCACGCGTGCGCGAATAATAAAAAATATATATTTACAAATAAACACATAACACATCAAAGGGGAACTGAAAAGATCTCACCAAAATGGAGTGTCCGTCCACGCGTCGCGACCCATCCGGGGAGTCGCGGGGCGCTCACATGGCCCGACTCAAATTAATTCTCAGACAAAAATTAATATCAAAAATAATATTAGTAAATATTTTAGGCAAATTAATCAAGCAAGTGCAAAATATAACAATAAGAATAAAAGATAAATAATGATAACGACAATAATATTATGATAACAAATAATAATATTATATGGCACATAAACATTAGCATGACAATAAGTAGGTGATGATAATGCTAACAATTATAATAACATAACATCAATAAATATACAATGAATATATAATAATGATAATAATAATAATAATAATAATAATAATAATAATAATAATAATAATAGGAAACAAATTAACTTTAAATAATAATGATGGTTAAACTAAATAAATAAAAAAAAACAATAAATTAATACAAGAAAATAAAAGAATAAAACAAAAGAGAATAAAATATCTATAAATGAAGAAAACTACAACAAAAGTAAAATAAATGAAGTGAAGAAAAAGTATGTAAATCCGTGGAAGGCAAAGCAAGAAAATAAAACAAAGAAAGTACTATAGATTGGCCCAAAATATATGAAATGCAATGCAAAAAAGAAGGAATATAGTGACAGTGGAACATGCATTAACATAAAATAGGATTTAACAAGTAATGATAATGATGAAATAATAATAAATTTAACAAATTAATACGACATATAAAACATGTTTATTTTATAGAATAAGAATGATAATAGAATAGAAATTATATAAAATAAAGGAAAATATGAACAAATAAAAAATCAAATAAATAAATGAGAACAAGTCCAAGAATGTTTACCCTCTGAATTTTTGAGATTGGAAATAGGATGTCTCGATCGATTCCCTTGTCGGATTTTTTTTTGATGATAATAAAATTGGAAATAAATATAAAATCTGTGTTCTAAACAAATTATCTTGAGAAAAATATTTTTTGTGGGATGAAGGAACAAAGAAAATTAATTTTTCTTGCTCAAATCAACCCAAGATTAAATATTTTGTAATGGCAAAACTAAGATTTTTAAAAGAGAACTTGAAGATTTTTTGAAGAGTTTTTTTTAAGAAGCAAGAAGAGCTTCCTGGAGAGTAGAAAGGCTGAGAGGAAAAGCTAAGAAAATTCTTGAATTAATTCCTCCGTCCTCCAAAAATGAGGGGAAAATCCCCATTTAGTCATGTCTTGGCCAAAAATGGCAAGGGATAAAAAAACTTTCCTTTTTAGTTAATCTAAAATAACATAAAATGGTGAAACAATGAAAACTGAAAAAATCAGAAAATCAGACTGAAAACAGCGAAAAAAACGGACAGGCGAAACAGGTCGCGCGGAGGAGCCAAAGGCGCGCAGCAGCCTGCGCGTGGTGCCTTGGCACCGCGCGCGGCAGGCTGCTGCGCGCAGCCTGCCTCGCGCAGGCAGGTCGCGCGAGGCCGCTGCCTCGCGCGCAGGGGGGTCGCGCGAGGCAGCAGGCCTCGCGCGCAGGGGGATCGCGCGGGGCGCCCGCCCCAGCGCGCAGGGGGGGTCGCGCGGAGCGCCCGCCTCGCGCGCAGGGGGGTCGCGCGGAGCGCCCTCCCCTGCGCGCAGGGGGGTCGCGCGGAGCGCCCCGCCTCGCACGCAGGGGGGGTCGCGCGGAGCGCCCCGCCTCGCGCGCAGGGGGGTCGCGCGAGGCGCCCGCCCCTGTGCGCAGGGGGGGGCGCACGAGGCGCCAGCTTCGCGCGCAGGCGCCCCTGCTCGTGAGGCAGGCCGCCCCTGCGCGCTGGGGCAGCCTGCCGCGCAGGCGGCCCCGCGCTGCCGCAGTGGCACTCCCGATAAATTTTTTTTTTTTTTTTTTTTTTATTTTTAATTTTGACACAATATTAATATTTTTTTCCCATTTTAAATTTTAATCCCTAAAATATATATTTTAAAATTATTTTTCGAAAAAAACACAATCTTGACAAGGGAACGGTCGATTCTCACTTTTCTTGCCGAAAGTCGGTCTTTTGTTTCATCATCGGGTAATTCTGATCTTGGACCGCCTCGGGACCCGGTGTCTACACACATGCTTTATAAACATTAATCCTTTTTGATATGCATACATATATTATCAATTTAATAATTCACAATCATTTTTGTTAACATGCTTTTATATCTTTAATCACATTAAAAGTCTTTTTATCTTTTGAATTCTCATCAGAGTGGATAAAGAGAGCACTGCATACCATTAGGGTATCAAACATTGGATACTGAGTAAACAATATCAATCACAAGAGACATGATGGTCTTAATCCACTAGATAACTAATAGGTATCAAATACTAGACACCATGCGGTGTCACCACTAGCAGCTGCAATCACTATCCCTTATAGGCACGCCTATCTATCCACAACTATGTAATTCAAACTTAAAATAATGATTTCACTCATTATTTCATTATGGCATATCACTCATTCATTCACTTTTTATAACATTTATTCATATATCCAATCAAATCAATGCTTATTCACTATATTCACTTTGCATAACATTTACTAAAATTATTGGAAAATGTTTCCAGAACAGGTTCCAAAATAGGTTCAGAACACTTCACTTCTGTTTAACTAGAACAGGTTCCAAAATACTTATCCTAATTTAAAAGAAATAATTTCAACACCAATTTTATTTATCATCACATTTCACATTTATACACTACATATTATTCTATTGTACCTAACTAGAAACACATCTATAACACTTAACTATGATCTATTCAACTAGAACAGAAACTCATAATTTACTTTGTTGAAATATTGATAGAATTGCAAGTCTAATGTATTTGATAAATTCCACCTAGAAAACGACACTTTTGGGCAAAAGTCCCTTCATAACAAATGTTCTACTGTGTCTTATGGTTATCATGGTACAAAAAGAATTTAATTTGGAGCTGTAACCTAAGAGTTATACTCATTAGAACACAAACTGCTCCAACACTATAACTAAGTAATTTTAAACACTGGATAGAATTGCGAGGCTACTGTAATTGAGGAATTTCACTAAGCAAGTGACATTTATGGGAAACAAGGTCTTATAAAAAATTGTTATACTATGACTTAAGTTTGTTTTGACACAAAAAGAATCCAATTTAGACATCGATCCTAAGAGTTATGCTTATTTGAATAGAATCTGGTCCTATAATAGGGACAAAACTCAAATCAGACATTCCACTGCATTTTTACATGACTTAGTTGCATAATTAGCTATTCATCCCTTCTAGACATTCAAAGATCTATGTATTAGGATTACATAGCCACTAGAATTACTACATTTTCACATTTATAGATCATGTTATGTCCAAATTGCCATAAACTGCTCATTAAAATGCAAAACAGAGTACCATTCAAATCAATTCCCAAACTAAGATAAATCCTCAATCTAACCAATTTATCTTTAAAACGGGATTTCCACATCATTTTCATGCTCATTACAGGATTCTTTCAAGCTTGTTCAAATGATTTATTCTCCTTCCTCTCTCACTATCTACAGATTTTCCCATAATTTTCATCTTTTTAATATTAGTAGTTACATACAAAATGAAAAGAATCCAGTTGAACTGAATCGAGAAAAGAAGAAAGTAATTGTCCATGCCTTTATCTCTCTTCAATCTCATTTATATATGTATGTAAGTTGATATGTGGCTAATTCTTTGTATACCACGTGAATTCCACTCCCACATACTTAAACATCTTTGATTTAATGTGATCCATGAATTTGCTTAATTAATCCCACATTTAACTCTAATCTTGCATTTTTACATTTTAGCCACTTAATTATTTATTCCCTTCAATTAAGTCCCTTTTGAACTTTTAATTTCTTTCAATTTAATCCCTTTTTCCTACTATTAAATATTCCAATTTCAATTTACCAATTTAATCTTTAATTATTGGGCCGTTATACACGCCTTAATTCACCTAAGGTGTATTTTGGGTCCTTATAGCACAAGTCTAATACTGAATAGAGCACGACTGCACATGTCTGATGCTAAGTAAAGCATGACTATATAGGTTTGATGCTAAGTAGAGCACGACTATTAGACTTGTAAATTCAATACCTACACTATAAAATATAATAGCTGACGCGTACTCAGCAAGTGTACTGAATCGGCAAGTAATATAGTGGAATATAATTAAGACCACAAGTTATCGAACCCAAGGGACTGTGTTGTGCAAGTGTTTGACAATTAATTGTATGCTAAAGAATTCCCAATATTTTTGATGTGGTGATTGTTTAACTCAGAAAAATCAATAATCTAACTGATGATATTAATATCTAAGAATATTAACGAAATAATAATACAGCAATTTGATAAAATGACTAAGAGATCTTGCTAAGGAATACCCATTCTCCCCAATAATATCATGTGAATAATTGATTCAACAAATTCATATACAATCAGTGAATAATCTAGCCTGTACCATAGCTTGCCTTTCGGATTCAGCTTCTCTAAAATATGCACTTACCAATCCGGATTCAGCACATAAATTAGCATTATTACAGATCTTAAGTTCTAAGTTAAATAATCTTACCATTACGGATTCAGATATCAAACTCATTTATCTTCCACCATTCTGAACCTATTGAAATAAACATTCACAGATTTTTACTACCAATTCGGATTCATCAAATTAATGAAAGTTGATTAAAATAGAACAGAACATGTGTACGTATTTATGGGCTAATTGCAATCAAAGTTTATCTTGGTAGATCTCCCCTTAACTTGCATTCAAACCAGCAACAACAGATAATTTCAGAGAAGATAAAACTGATGTATATTTGTATGTATTTATGAACTGATTACAATTAAAGTTTATCTTGGTAGATCTCCCCTTAACTTGTATTCAAACCAGCAACAACAAATAAAATCAGAGAATGTAAAACTGAAGTATATGCATAATACAATCCATACAAAATTATTCACATGATTTACTGGGGAATTAAGGCATCCCTTAACAAGAAATAGGATTACTCACTCATACTTGAAATAAAGACTGAATTAAATAAAGAGAAATTGATATTACCCATTTGAATCTAAAAATGAAAATCTTACAGCAAACCAAACGATGTTCTTCAACTGAATCAGCTATTCCAACTTCCAAATTAAATTACAGAATTGAAATATCACTTCTAAGAATTTCCAGATCTGAAATCCCAGAGTTTATTTTTTAGCCAAAACTAAAACTAAAAATTCTCCTCCTTCCTCTCTGATTTTTAATAGCCACAACATAAATTCAAATCTAAAACTATATTAAAAATCCTAACTTAACTTACAGAGAAAATAAATTTCTTTTTGTTTTCAGAAAAAATCCATCCACCACCTTTCTGTCTCACTTCAGTCCCTAAGTAACCGTTCAAAGTTCAAAGTCAAAAGGTGACCTTCAAAGTCTTTGATTTTGTGCAGATTTGGTTCACAAATAGGTTACACGGCGGTATGAGAGTCTATCACCGCCGTGTAACATGCCTCTGGTCAATAATCTTGACATTTTGCTCCCTTGTCCAGTGCCGCAATTTCTGGAAATTTTACGCCTCACACGGCGGTATGAGACTTCCATACCGCCGTGTAACAACTTACGTAAGGGATGATTCTCGTGGTACACGGCGGTATGAGTCTTCCTTACCGCCGTGTACTGCCCTTCTGCTGCTCTCTTTTATTTGCGTTTCACACGGCGGTGAGGACTAACCTTACCGCCGTGTAAACTACCTAAAACTGCCAAAAATAACATTAAATCTCCATTTAGTGCACCAACTAACATTAAATGACATTTTATCAAAAATTAACACAAATAACAGCTTTTAGACTAAGAAATAATCTCTAAATTCACATCAAAACATTGTTTAATTTAAACTTATCAAAATACCCCACACTTAGCTTTTGCTCGTCCTCGAGTAAAATAACTCTTTAATTCCAGCCATCTCAATTTTCAAGCAGGAAAATGGAAATTCAGAATACCAAGCAAACACTTAGTAAATTCTACTTTAGAGTAATCTTCACTCAAACAAGTTTCAAACGAAGAAAATACAATCGAATTTCTGATGTGTGTGTGCAAAGGCCAAAACCAATGTTTTAATATTTTTCAAAACTTAAAACTTCCAGCATCAATCAATCAAGAGCAGATTTAATCAGTACATAAATGCACTTCTGGTTTCTCACTTGAAACTCTAGAAACACCATAGGCCTCTCCTTTAGTACCGGAACCCGAAGGTCATCTCCACTGAACAAACTAAAACATAAACATGATCATTAGGTCTTAAGCAGGTTGTAATGTATGGTTCAATCGGTGATGGCTAACAAGAGAAGTTTAGGAAATCAAATGAAGATTCAGCCACTCTACCAACTAACACTGCTACCCAAAAATTTTCATCACCTACTTCCAATCTATCAACAATTGCCAAGACTTAGCTATTTCCTAAATATGAAAAATTTTTATCACCAGAGAAATAATACGATACAATTTCTTTCTCAGTCCCTATTATACCCCAATATTGTCTTCTAATAGAGGATACCCCACACTTGAATTTTGCTATACTCAGAATTAATTTTTATTTTATTTTATTTTATTTTTATTTTTATTTTATTTTTTATTTTATTTTTTTTTAGTGGGATACTTATATCCTCTATTTTCTTGCAACTTACTTGTCAAGCAATATCCCAAAATTCTTTAATTTTTCTTACCCACTTATTTACTACTAAACACCTTATTTCAACTTTCAATGTCTTCCCAACCTAATCCTAGAGTGGCCAATTCTTAGAAAGGCTAGGCAAAAGCGTTTAAGTTAAATGGCATATTAAGTGTGTAACAAGAAAAATTTCAGAGTACGCTTTTAGCATACCAATTCAGCTCAATGGGGCTAGCAATGGAAAATTAATTCACTAGGTGGGATAAAGTTTATTTTAAGTAGCATCTCAAAAGAATTAATGCCTAAATCATGTCAACATTTATGCCTTAATTGTTATATCGTTTCGAAGGGCAATGAGGAAGGTTCTAGTGTTCTAAAAATTTTCTGATCAAAAGATTTCATGCTGGTTTTTCTTTACTTGTAAAAGCTGGCCTAAGTGCACAATTCATAGAAATTGCAATTGTATATTTCTACTTTGAAAATTGTTAAGAAAAATAACTTTAAGACAAAAACTTACTCTCTTGTAGACTAAGTGCTCTGAGTGACCTTTTCAAGATTAACAATTGAGCTGGAATAACAACTTAGAAATTTGTTAAGCTAAGCATGAGTTAAATTGATGAGCTCAAAACACAAAATATAACTTAAACAACCAACTACAGAAACCATTATCAAAAAGCAGAAAATATAACTTGTAAAATATAAAAGCAAAAGAAACAAAAGAAATAATAAACTTAAACTTACTAAAGTACTGCAGGGTTAGTCACATCACATCAAAGTTACACAAACTAGCTACCCCACACATAAAAACTTGCTGTCCCCAGCAAGTTATTAAAACAACCAAAAATAACAAAAGAAACAAAATAAAAGATCAGATAACTTCCCAGAAAATCAGTCCTGTGGAGGTGGTGGCGGAGGAAAACGATCTCTCATGGTCTGATAAAACTGCTCCTGCTCCTGCCGAGAGAGATACATGGAATGCTCCAGCCTTGACAGACTCTGTGCTTGCAAAGCTAACTGCTGCTCATGCATATCTAATCGTCCCATAAGCTGAACATGTTCAGCATGGGTATCCTCCATGAAGCTCTCCCACTGATCTAAGCGAGAATTGATTTGAGCCTGTCCAGTCTGCAAAGCCTCAAAATGGGCAGTAAACTGGGAAAAATCATAGGCTGGCATGGCTGGGGCGGTCCTGCAGCAGCTGCACCTGCAGCCTCCTCTGGCTGCTCATCCTCTTCCTCTGCCCCTTCTACGGGCAACTGTACTCGGCCCCTTTCAATGAGGCGCAAGTATTCGTCCCTTGTGGACAATCGGACTTGTTCATGAAACTGATGATCATCCACAATGATCCTTAAATTCTTCAACATCCTGAAATCCAGTAAATTGCTATCTCCCAATCTGGTCCCAACGAGCTGAGGCCTACTCTCTTAGCTAATACCGTGACCACCCATCCGATCGCGATCTTCTTTACCTTCTTTGGATTAGCTTGCAAGTCTTCAAATTTTTTCCATAAGAAATAGGCTCCATTCAATCGGATCTGGTGGATCATGCAATGTAAAAATAATGCCTCAGCCTGATTCACCACGCCAGCAGCTTCAATATGTCCATAAAAAGAAAGGGCGAAAAATCGATGTAAAATCCTCAAGGCATGATCCCTCAGATGGTGTGCCTTGGACTGCCCAGTGACATATTGTGTGGCTGTTACTGGATCGCGGATTGTGGCCCACACTGCCTGCTTATTCAAGTCGGGCAGATGTCTAGCTCCATCCAATGGAAAACCCAAGGCATCTGCGAATTCATTAAAGGTTAGAGTGTGTTTTCTCTTGTTTAACCAGAATGTTACCTCCCCGGGGTCCTCCTCATCATCATTATCAATCTTGCAATCTACAGTGGCCAGAAAATCCCTTGTCAATTTCGGATGAACTCGCTCCCTTTTCTGAAAGAAGTCTGTCCATCCTATCCCCTCAATCAAATCATTGATTTCTTCATTTATCCCCAATGTCCGTAGTGCATCAAAATCAATAAATGTAGAAGATAGGAAGGTTGCCCCTGTTAGACATTCGTATGCAGTATGGCACCTTGTAGGGACCCATGATGGTATTGAGCTATTCTGAGAAGAGGATGCCTGGTCCGTTCTTGATCTTTTTGGAGCCACTGCATCAATATATAAACACAATTAGAAGGGATAAACAAGGCTTAAATTTTCAACAAAATAATAGACAAGCCCATATTTAGATAAAAACAATTTGCAATCATTAAAACTTCAATGCCACAATGAAAATCTTTAGCAAGGACAAAAGCCAGCATTTATGATAACAATGCATCCCCTAGTTTCCTTAACAGCAAGTGCACAAAAGAGATAGAATGGGAAAATCACAGCATTCGCATTGCATCATCTTACCTCAATGTAGTTCACATTCTTAAATGTTCGCAAATGTTATTTACAGCATGAGACAAATATATGGTATGGTATATGAAAGCCATAAGATTTCCCAATGATTACAGATCTATCTATCATAGAAAGGTTGAAAATCACTCATTCAAGCAATTTATCAAACACTTGGCGGGCACCAATTTTTGTATATGGAAACAGAAATTCTCATGCAATTGTTAACCCCAATTTCTCCAATTAGCAACAAACAACCCATCAAGTAAGCAGGGCAATATAATTCAAGGGAATAAAACACAAATTCAGACACCAATTTATGATATAAATCACAAAATTGTCTCATACATCTCGCCCCCCCCCCCCCCCCCCCCCAATTAATGGAATAAAACAAAGAAAAAAAAAATACAACACCAAATCAGCCTCCAATTGAAAATTAAAACACAAAATCCAGCCATTACTTAAAGATTAAAGCATATAATTTACTCATTGCTTGAAGAAAGAAAGAATTAAGAGGGAAGAAATTGAAAAACACACAAACCCTAGAATAACAGAGAACAAAATTAAAAAGGAAAGAGAGAAAGAAAACTTACTTGAATTGAAGAATGAAGACTTGATGTGCAAAAGCTAGGGTTAGAATCGAATTTTACCACTTGAAAATTTTGGTTGCAGATCTTGGGTTAAAGGGATATGAGAGAGCAAAGTTATGTTTTCAAAAAAATTTGGCAAAAGAAACTGATGACAGGGGTTTTTTTAAAAACAGGGTTTAACGTGTTACACGGCGGTATGCTCATTCCATACCGCCGTGTACAACGTGACTTCACATGGCGATTTTTTATTTCAACTTCTTACACGGCGGTATGATAATTTAATACCGCCGTGTAACAGTGCCACTGGAACTTTGATATCTTAAATCCCGATATACACGGCGGTATGAGGTTTCCTCACCGCCATGTAAAACGCCACTGTCTCAGTTATGAAAATGCTCGTTTCACACGGCGGTATGATGGTTCCTCACCGCCGTGTAAAACAAGTTTTTGAGAAAAATTAACCCTTTAAATAAGCAATAATTTCCCCAAGTACTCCAAAACATTTTTACATTATATTCAAAAATCAATAGATCACTAAATAAAAATACAAATGACCTACAAACTAAAAATAACCAGTCTTAATAAATTAAAACAAAAGAGAATAAGAATAGAAATTAATTTAGTTCTGATTTTTAGTCTCAGCTAGACTTTGAACTCACCTCACTCCTCGTCCAATAAAATAACCACTGCTGCACCTTCAGCGTGGTTTTCAAAATAAGGTTTTAGACGATGGCCATTTACCTTAAATTCCGTGCTCCCAGATTGTTTTCTGATCATGATAGCTCCGAAGTCAGCCACATTTACCACTTCAAATGGTCCCGTCCACCGCGACTGCAATTTTCCAGGAAACAACCTTAATCGACTATTATACAATAGGACTTTCATACCTGGAGTGAATTCCTTTCTGATCAGTTTCTTGTCGTGCCATCTCTTCGTATTTTCCTTATACTTCTCCGCTTGTTGGTATGACCAATAGCGTATTTCTTCCAACTCATTAATCTGGAGAAGTCTCTTCTCACCTGCACTCTTAACATCGAAATTCAGAAATTTAGTTGCCCAATAAGCTTTGTGTTCAAGTTCGACAGGGAGATGGCATGACTTACCATAGACTAACTTAAACGGGGATAACCCTATAGGCGTTTTGAATGCGGTTCTATAGGCCCATAAAGCTTCATCCAGCCTCAAATACCAATCCTTCCTAGATGAATTTACAGTCTTTTCTAGGATTATTTTGAGTTCTCTATTAGAAACCTCAACCTGTCCATTTGCTTGAGCATGATATGGGGTGGTAATTTTGTGCCTCACGCCAAATTTTTTCAATAGGGCAGTAAATTGATGATTAACAAAGTGTCTGCCCCCATCACTAATTATGGCCTTTGGCGTGCCAAACCTAGTGAAAATGTTCCTCCTAAGGAATTCTAGTACAATTTTGGCATCGCATGTCTTAGTAGCTATGGCTTCTACCCACTTACTCACATAATCCACAGCCACTAATATATACTCAAACCCAAAGGATATTGGAAAAGGTCCCATGAAATCTATCCCCCACACATCAAATAATTCCACTTCAAGCATATTGGTTAACGGCATTTCATCTTTCTTAGAAATATTTCCTACCCGTTGACATCTATCACATGTTTTCACAAAACTTTGAACATCTTTAAACATGGTAGGCCAATAAAAACCAGAAGATAAAATTTTTGATACCGTCCGATTTGGTCCATGATGTCCACCAGCTTCTCCACTATGACAGGCTGTGATAATCTCACCTTTCTCCTCATCTGGAATACATCTTCTCAGCACTTGATCTGCACACAAACGAAATAGATAAGGATCATCCCAAAGATAATGCTTTGCATCAGCCTTTAACTTCTTTTTCTGCTGCCATGTGAAATCCTTTGGCATAAATCCCCCTGCGAGAAAATTAGCTAAATTAGCAAACCAAGGAACAGAAATCTCATTTTCAAACAAAGCACAAATATGTTCATCAGGGAATAAATCTGAAATCTCCCCTTTCTCAATGTGAGCATTTTCCAGTCTTGACAAATGGTCTGCTACAAAGTTTTCTGCTCCCTTCTTATCTTTAATTTCTAGGTCGAATTCTTGCAGTAGAAGTACCCATCTGATCAGTCTTGGTTTAGATTCCTTCTTTGCAAATAGGTGTCTCAAGGCAGCATGGTCAGACCACGCCACAATTCTTGCTCCCAGCAAATATTGCCTGAATTTTTCGAATGCATACACGATTGCAAGAAGTTCCTTCTCCGTTGTGGTGTAGTTCATTTGAGCTCCTGTCAAAATGTGACTTGCATAATAAACCGTACAAAATACCTTCTCTCTTCGCTGCCCAAGTACTGCACCAACTGCAAAATCACTAGCGTCACACATCAATTCAAAAGGCAAATTCCAATCCGGAGAAATAATCACCGGGGCTGAAATGAGCCTCTGTTTCAAAGTCTGAAAAGCCAGCATACATTCATCGTCAAAATTAAAAGGAGCATCTTTCATCAACAAATTTGATAAAGGTTTAGCAATTTTTGAAAAATCTTTGATAAACCGGTGGTAGAATCCTGCATGTCCCAAGAAACTTCTAATGCCTTTCACACTAGTTGGGGGTGGTAACTTTTCTATCACCTCTACCTTTGCCTTGTCAACTTCTATCCCCTTCTCAGAAATTTTGTGCCCAAGCACAATGCCTTCCCTTACCATGAAATGGCATTTTTCCCAATTCAGTACCAAGTTGGTCTTCTTACACCTTTCTAACACCAATTCTAAATGCCTAAGGCAGCTCTCAAAATGACTCCCATAAATGGTAAAATCGTCCATGAACACCTCCATAAATTTTTCTATGAAGTCATGAAAGATTGCCATCATACACCGCTGAAATGTAGCTGGTGCGTTGCACAGCCCGAAGGGCATTCTCCTGTATGCAAAGGTGCCATAAGGACAGGTAAATGTTGTCTTTTCTTGATCTTCTGGAGCTATGGGTATTTGCATGTAACCTGAATATCCATCTAAAAAACAATAGAATCCATTTCCTGCCAATCTTTCCAACATTTGGTCAATAAAAGGTAAAGGAAAATGATCCTTTCTGGTTGCATTATTTAACCTCCTATAGTCTATGCACACCCTCCATCCTGTCACTGTGCGTGTGGGAATTAATTAATTTTTTTCGTTGGCTACAACTGTCATCCCTCCTTTCTTTGGTACACATTGGACTGGACTGATCCAATTGCTATCAGAAATGGGATAGATAATACCTGCATCAAGGAGCTTGAGTACCTCCTTTTTCACCACTTCTTGCATTGCTGGATTTAGCCGCCTTTGGGGTTGCACCACCGGTTTGAAGTCAGTTTCCATAAGTATCCGGTGCGTACAATAGCTGGGACTGATTCCTTTTAAATCTGAAGTTGATCAGCCAATTGCTCCTTTATGCTTCTTGAGTACTTCAATAAGCATTTCTTCTTCCAAACCTGTCAATAAAGATGAAATAATTACTGGTTTTGCATTATCTTCTAAAAATATATACTTTAAATGTGAAGGAAGAGGGTTAAGTTCAGAATGTATATCCCCCTTTTCCAGGTTCAGTCCTTCTTCCTGTGTGTTTTCTTCTTCACTTTCTTGCTCCACAGCTGCAATCACTTCCTCATCTTCCAAATTTTCATTCTCCAAAAATTTCAGTAAATCCTCATTCACCGGATCAACTTCTAACATTTCCTCTTTCACCTCTTCTACACACTTGTCTATTGTATCCACAAAATAAGCAGATTCTTCTATATCATTTGATGGATACCTTTGAGCTTTGTTCATATCAACAACTAATATTTCATCATTGAATCTCAGGGTAACCGTTTGCCCATGCACATCAATCAAAGCTTTTGCTGTGTTTAAGAATGGTCTCCCCACAATAAGTGGTACTTTCCTGTCCTCTTCCATTTCCATCACCACAAAGTCTACTGGAAAAATAAACTTCCCCACTTTCACTAACAGGTCCTCTATCACTCCCTTGGGTCGCCTTACCGACCTATCCGCAAGTTGGAGTCTCATTCCTGTCTCTTTAAGATCACCAAGATTCAGCTTCCTGCAAATAGAATAAGGCATTAGATTTATGCTTGCACCTAAATCACACAAAGCATTACCATAAAAATTTTCACCAATAGCACAAGGTACAGTGAAGCTACCTGGATCTTCCAATTTCTCAGGGATCTTGTTCATGATTATAGCACTGCAATTTTCTGTTAGTTGAACAGTTCCATGCCCTTCTAATTTCTTTTTATTAGAACATAGTTCTTTCATAAATTTAGCATAGTTGGGCATATGAGCTAAAGCTTCAGCAAATGGTAAATTAATGTGTAATTTCTTAAATATTTCTATAAACCTAGCTTTTTGCTCATTTTTCTTTTCCTGTCTAGCAACAGCAGGAAATGGCAGTCTATTTATGTCGAGATCCTCTACCCTTGGATTCACTATACTTTTACCTTTATCCTTTTTAGGAGCATTTTCATTCATTTCTAAATTAGAGTTAGAATTACTTACAGTCCGTGTTGGCTCCTTCTTTTCAGCTGAAGAATTTTTACCTTGATCTTCTCTTTGTGCAACATCCTTTCCACTTCGCAGTGTAATTGCTTTTGCTTCCTCTTTTGGATTTCGATCCACATTTGAGGGAAATGTTCCTGGTTGCCTTTGGGACACAGAATTTGCAAGTTGACCCAATTGAGTTTCCAGATTTCTCATAGAAGCATCTTGGTTTCGGTTCCACTGCTCTTGAGATTTCCACCTAGATTCTTGATTTGTCATGAATTGCTGCTGACTGTTTATGAAGTTAGCCATCATATCCTCAAGGTTTGGCTTTTTCTCTTGCATAAATGGTCTAGGTTGGTATCCCGGTGGATGGTATGATTGAGCTTGTGATTGATTGAAGTTTTGTCCATGGTTGTGATGGGATGGGTATGGCATTTGGTATTGGTTGGATGTTTGGGGTTGGTATAAATGTCCTTGATTGTGCTGAGTACTTTGGTTGAAAGGTGGTCTTGTTGGTGGTTGTGAGGATGAGGCATTTTGATTTCCATCTTTCCAAGAAAAATTCGGGTGATTTCTCCAGCCCGGGTTGTATGAGTTACTATAGGGGTCACTCCTTCGATAATCCCCTACAGCATTAACATTTCCCATTGCTGCACTCTCTTGAGCATACTGCCCACTTTCATACCACTCATCTTCTTGAGAAACAGAGGCTACATTTTCCACCCTTAAGTTTTTCATCTCGTTCTGCATTGACTCCACCTGTGCCCTCAGTATTGATACTTCATCTACACTATGTATTCCCTGTCTCCTTGAGACTGATCTAGGATTAGCCCACTGAGCGTCATTTGATGCCATTTCATCCAGCAGTTGGAATGCTTCTTCTGGTATTCTATTCATAAAAGAACCTCCTGATGATGCATCCAGCAAAGATTTTGTTTGTGGTGAAATACCAGAATAAAATTGTTGCATCAGATGGTATATTGGTATTTCATGATGCGGACAGCTTCTTAACAACCTTCTGAATCTTTCCCAAGCCTCATAAAAAGGCTCATCACTCAATTGGCTAAATTGAAAAATGCTGTTGCGAATATTTGCTGTTTTTTTAGGTGGGAAAAATCTCATCAGAAACCTTTCTTGCAATTGATCCCACGATGTAATTGACTGTCTTGGTAACATTTGCAACCACTCTCTTGCCTTTCCAATCAAGGTGAAAGGAAATAATTTCAGTCTTACAGCATCAGGTGTCACTCCTGGAATCTGCACTGTGTCACTAATCTCCAAAAATAAATCCAGGTGTTGTGCAGGATCTTCCACTTCTGTTCCAGAAAATTGATTTCTTTGCACCATGTTGATAGTTGCTGGTTTCAGTTCAAATTGTACTCCTCTTGGTAGCACAATTGTCCTATGGTCTTCAGTCCATCTAGGCACAGCATAGTCCCTTATCGTTCGCTGCCTAGGGACTTCTCCTCCATAATTTCTTGGTACCTCTTCATGTGCCCTTGGCACTTGTTCGTTCTCGGGAGGGACTTCATCAATAGGGAGAGGATCATTTTCCATGTTGTTGTCTCTGTTGGCTCTCCTTTGTTGATGCAAAGTCCTCTCGATTTCAGGGTCGTAGGGTGCTAACGATCCTTGTCTAGCTCTGCTCATACACCACAACTACCTGAAAAGAATAAAAATAATAAAATCAGAAAAATGAAAACACATACAAATAAAAATCAAAACTTACTGACAACGCTAGATCCCCGGCAACGGCGCCAAAAACTTGACGCGTACTCAGCAAGTGTACTGAATCGGCAAGTAATATAGTGGAATATAATTAAGACCACAAGTTATCGAACCCAAGGGACTGTGTTGTGCAAGTGTTTGACAATTAATTGTATGCTAAAGAATTCCCAATATTTTTGATGTGGTGATTGTTTAACTCAGAAAAATCAATAATCTAACTGATGATATTAATATCTAAGAATATTAACGAAATAATAATACAGCAATTTGATAAAATGACTAAGAGATCTTGCTAAGGAATACCCATTCTCCCCAATAATATCATGTGAATAATTGATTCAACAAATTCATATACAATCAGTGAATAATCTAGCCTGTACCATAGCTTGCCTTTCGGATCCAGCTTCTCTAAAATATGCACTTACCAATCCGGATTCAGCACATAAATTAGCATTATTACAGATCTTAAGTTCTAAGTTAAATAATCTTACCATTACGGATTCAGATATCAAGCTCATTTATCTTCCACCATTCTGAACCTATTGAAATAAACATTCACAGATTTTAACTACCAATTCGGATTCATCAAATCAATGAAAGTTGATTAAAATAGAACAGAACATGTGTACGTATTTATGGGCTAATTGCAATCAAAGTTTATCTTGGTAGATCTCCCCTTAACTTGTATTCAAACCAGCAACAACAAATAAAATCAGAGAATGTAAAACTGAAGTATATGCATAATACAATCCATACAAAATTATTCACATGATTTACTGGGGAATTAAGGCATCCCTTAACAAGAAATAGGATTACTCACTCATACTTGAAATAAAGACTGAATTAAATAAAGAGAAATTGATATTACCCATTTGAATCTGAAAATGAAAATCTTACAGCAAACCAAACGATGTTCTTCAACTGAATCAGCTATTCCAACTTCCAAATTAAATTACAGAATTGAAATTTCACTTCTAAGAATTTCCAGATCTGAAATCCCAGAGTTTATTTTTCAGCCAAAACTAAAACTAAAAATTCTCCTCCTTCCTCTCTGATTTTTAATAGCCACAGCATAAATTCAAATCTAAAACTATATTAAAAATCCTAACTTAACTTACAGAGAAAATAAATTTCTTTTTGTTTTCAGAAAAAATCCATCCACCACCTTTCTGTCTCACTTCAGTCCCTAAGTAACCGTTCAAAGTTCAAAGTCAAAAGGTGACCTTCAAAGTCTTTGATTTTGTGCAGATTTGGTTCACAAATAGGTTACACGGCGGTATGAGAGTCTATCACCGCCGTGTAACATGCCTCTGGTCAATAATCTTGACATTTTGCTCTCTTGTCCAGTGCCGCAATTTCTGGAAATTTTACGCCTCACACGGCGGTATGAGACTTCCATACCGCCGTGTAACAACTTACGTAAGGGATGATTCTCGTGGTACACGGCGGTATGAGTCTTCCTTACCGCCGTGTACTGCCCTTCTGCTGCTCTCTTTTATTTGCGTTTCACACGGCGGTGAGGACTAACCTTACCGCCGTGTAAACTACTTAAAACTGCCAAAAATAACATTAAATCTCCATTTAGTGCACCAACTAACATTAAATGACATTTTATCAAAAATTAACACAAATAACAGCTTTTAGACTAAGAAATAATCTCTAAATTCACATCAAAACATTGTTTAATTTAAACTTATCAATAGCCAAAAACTAATTTGTTTAAAATGTTTTGTTATTAATAAAAATCATAATGGGTTAGGTATATAACTGAGCTAACAGTGGATAAAAGACTTGAGTGTGGGTTTATTTGCATCCTTTCATTCTTAGAGAATATTCTTAAAATTCTTTAGCTAACAATTCATGTAATTATTGTAATTCCAAGCTTTGATTTTTTGGTACTTGGAGCCAAACTAATCAGTTTAAAGTAAGGGTGAGAAAAAAAATTTAAATTTTTGGTTAATTGGAAAATCGGTCTAAAATTAAATAAATTTTAGGTTAACTAAACTGTTAATTTAGGTTACAATTTTTTCTCTTAGAGACTAGAGTATGGATTTATATATATTTTATATTTTAATTTTTACACTTAAAAATTTTATTATTTTTGTACTTCATAAATATTCTAATATATGACTTTATAAAATATTATTATAATACATATTTTTAGTAAATAAACATTGGAATTATCTTCTCATTACAGTTATTTATTCTTTACATGTGTATAATAGGCACTCTATTGTTATTTTCATGCTGAATATATTCAATTCTTACAATCAATTATGAAAATTTTATTTTTCTTTTGATTTTTTAGTGGATATTATATTTGGTTTGTATTTTTCATTTTTGAAGTATTTTTAACCATTAAAATAACCTTACAATTTGTATAATTTAATAATTTTATAAATTAAAATTTTTTAATGGTTAACCAATAAACAGATTTGAAAAAAAATTAGTTAGAAACTAAAACAAATATAGCGATTAACTGAAATTAATGCACTGATTAATAAAATTATTAATAGAATGGTTAATCGATCCATGCTCAACCCTATTTTAAAGTAGCATAAAAAGAGTACTTTTGATTTTGTTGGTTGTTATTTTTTTTAAGAAAAATAAGATTAAATAATGATATTAAGGGAAATAGAAGGATTAAATATAGATTGTGCTTAGGAGGTAGATATATTCCATGGCTTGCATAAAAGTTTCCAATTATTATGTAAACTTTGAAAATTTTGGAAAACATATATTTTAGAAAACATAGATTTTAAGAATCATTACTTTCTCATATTAGTCACATAAATTAAAAATTAAAATTACACATTTTTGCATTACTATCAATAAATCCTTACATTAATAAATAACATATTTAAAATTAATGAATTATAATTCTTAATTCATATTAGTCGAAAATAAAACAATTAAAATAGATGCATAGTATATAACTAATGAAAATAAGATTATGAAAGAGTAAAACTTAAGAAAAATGAGAAGAGTAAAAGTGAGTTCTTTTCTATATGTTGAACTAACCAAAATACAACTATAAAAATACAAGGAATACAAGAAAAAAAAAGAAATAATATAACTATTATAGATTTTGACTAAATAGATAAGAAATGTTGATATAATCTGCAAATTTGTAGTGATTTATTTTTGCTTTAAGTGTCCCTTGATTTTTGATGATGATTTCTTCATCTGAATCCTATCCTTTATACCTCCTTCAAGTTGGAGTCGGAGTTAATATGGAGTCCTAGCTTGATAACTAAAGTAGAACAAATAGATTTGGCCAATGGCTTGGTAAAAATATCTACCAATTGAAAAGAAGAAGGAATAAATTGAGTAATTAAATGTCCAAAGGCAATCTTTTTACGAACAAAATGGTAGTCTAGTTCAATGTGTTGTTCAGGACTAGAAAACATGATTAATTGTGAGATGTAAGGCACTGATGTCGTCACAAAAGAGCTTTGGAGGTTTATGTAGAGAAATTCTAATATTATTAAGTAAAAATGAAATCCAAATGAGTTCAGCCCATGGTGACATCCATGGCCCGATATTTTGCCTCAAAGCTGGAATAGGCAATTGTTGATTGCTTTTTAGAAGACCAAGAAATACAATTTGCTCCAAGAAAAACATAAAAGCCTACAGTATTATAGACACTAGGTCCTGAGGCCGCTCAAATCAGGATTACCCAATGATGAAATTAGATACCTATTTATAAGTAAAAAGAAAGTTGAAAGTGATAGTTTTCTTATCAAATTATTTTTTTTAAATAAATAAAAAATATATATTTTAAAATTTTAAAAACAAAAAAAGAGGTTGGAAATTATAGTGTTATAGTTAAAATTATTTTAAAAAAAAATTCGGCAGGTTGCGGCCGCGGGCGCGCTAAGGGTCCCCCAGCGCGCGAGGGGCGGGCTTGCCTGTCTGACGCCCGTAGGGCTATTTTTTTGGCCAAATTAAGTGTTTTTATTGTTTTTGGTCAGTTGTTTTGGGGATTTTTAATGGGAAATTAATAGATTAATTTTTTTGGAGAAAAAAGAGATATAAATAGGATTGTTTTGAGAGAAAAGAGGAATTTTTAGTGACTTTTGGAGAAAAAAATTTTTGATTTTTGAGAGAGAAAAAGAGGGATTTTTCTAAGAAAAAAATGATTTTTCTTTTCTTCTTCTTCTTGAAGAGCATTTTTTCTAAAGTTCCAATGGAATTTTTCTAAGATAATTCTTGAGACAAAGAGATCAATTCTTTGTTTTTAAGAATTTTCTTCTTTTTTAACAATTTTATTGAGACAAAAAAAAAAATAATTTTTTGAGATAAGAATTTCTTTTAATTTTTTATTTTTTCTAATCTTACTTTGCAAGTTAAGACAAGGAAATTGATCATTTGCCTTCATTCGTCAAATCCAATTCTGAGAGTAAGTATTATGGGTTTAATTTTGTATTTATTATTATTATTATTATATTTTTTATTTATAATTAATTAGCAATCATGTAAAATTTTTAGATCTATTTTTATTTTTTTTTGTTTTTGTGTGATTTTGTTCTTAGATTTATCATGGTTTAACATGTTTTATTTAATTTATTTCTTTTCCTTCTTGCTTACTTGATTGTTCATTATTATTATTATTATTATTATTATTATTATTATTATTATTATTATTATTATTATTATTATTATTATTATTATTATTATTTTATTTTTATTTTTATTTATTTTTATTATTATTATTATTATTATTATTATTATTATTATTATTATTATTATTATTATTATTATTATTATCATCATTATTATTTGATTATTATCATTGTTATTGTTATTATTATTATTATTATTATTATTATTATTTATGTTTTTATGTATGTTGAATTATTAATATGTTTATTTATTTTATTTTGTCATTTAATTAGTTTGCCACTCAAAATACATTTTATTTTATTTGTTTTAATTCATTTTTATTATTTTATGCACTAACGTCACTTTATTTGTATTTCTTTATTTCAATGTTTTTTTAATGTGTGAGCATTTTCAATACCAAATGGGAGCCCATGGAGATTTGAAAGCACCATTTTGATCGGATTTATCACTTTTAGCATTTTTATTATTATTATTTTTTATTTCGCCTTTATTTGTTTTATTATGTAGTATGTAATAAATTTAGTTTATTTTATACCCGTTAATTAAAAATCACAAAAAATTTATATTAATAAATTGGGATTTTTTTAATAAAATTGGATCAATATCCTAATTTTAACCAAAAAAAAAATTTACTTTTTAAAAGAAGAGTTAATTTTCTGAAAATGTAATCACTCATCCCGATTTTTCTAATAATGTATAAAAATAACTCTTCAATTTTTTAAAGTGAATATGAAGGAACCAATGTTCTTACCCTAAATAAATATCCTGATTTATTAATGTTTATTTGATTTTGTTATTTATTTTTATTTTTTTTATTTGGGGGATTGTATTTCGTCCAGATTTTAATACCTTTTATTTTGGGGGATTGCATTTTGTCCCAATTTTATCTTTCTTTTATTTTTTGTGGTTTGTTTTATTTTACCGCTTTTTTTACTGCTTTCTTTTGGTACTTGATTTGCGCTTTATTTTTTAATGCATGACTGCGTGAGGAGAGGGATGGAATTTTAAAATTAAAAATCCATTTATAATTAATCATGGCATTATTAAGAGTAAAGTTTCGAATCCTTCTCTGGTTTAGACCCCGAGATTAGACGAATTTTTTCAATTTCTTGTAAATTGGGTGGTGACTCTAAAATACTTCAAAAGTACCAATAGGCTTTATGGGATTAGATGAACTTCCCCAATGTTCTATTGGGTAGGGATTTCAAAATATCTCATGTTGTCCAAGATCAAAAGATGCGAACCCTCTCGGGCCCTAAAAGAGAGCGACCTCGGGAAGCGATCGGGTCAGTGCACATCATAGTGGTGACTCCACTAGAAATTTTAAAACTTTGCTCCGAAACTGTCTTTGGTTAGTAATACAATTGGGTTTTTTATAAATTAAAATTTTATCTCTTTTTGAAGAATTGCATTGCATACATGCTAGAGCCTTAGATCTATGCTAGTTTGGACCCTTATTTTACCCCGATGGATTCCCAAAGGATGACCCTATGTTCACACAATGTAGGGAAGTGTTAAGGATAATCACCAGCCCAAGCCTCGTACCTTATGGTATATCAAATGGAGATCTAATCGGTCATTATGCTCATAATGAGCTAGACCTGTTAGCAGGGACCATGCTTGGGTAGCCCTAAAGTATCATCACCTTTGACCAAAGCTCATATAATGGCAATAGATGCTTCCACTAGGTAAAATGTATCGTAATACTGTGCTTGCTATGTAGGCCGTTATATATTGGACAAAATCAGTTAAATTAAATGGTCTTTCATCAAAGGCTTTCATGCCCGATGGGTTTTTTGCCGTGCACCTTTACGCATCCAATGGGTTCCCTGTTAATCCTTGGATAAAGCCCACCTAGGAAAGAGACCGTAATACTTCATGTGTGGGAGAGATAAGGTTGGAAGGATCTATATGCTTGCATGTGTTTGTCCATGCTGCATCAGCACGGCCATGCATTGCATTTCGATCATGCATCATCCTAACAACGTGTGTTCTGCAGCCATCATAGATTCATCCAGGAGGTTTAGAGGTCTCGATAATCGGCTGAAAAGGATTCCACTTTTTGGATTATCAAAACTAGTGTCAGATCGGAGTTCAGATTCTCTTTCAGAAGGTAGTGAAATATTTTCTTCAAAATCATTAGTAGAAACAAGTATGGCTAACCCATCAGGAGGGTCTGATGCAACCCGTGCAATGATTACCAAAGAGGTAGGGAGGAGAATGGAAGAGTTTGAGGCCAGAATGATGGAAAACTTGTCTACTACCCTAGCCCCACTTGCTGGGCAATAAGCTGCTGCTCCAATTAGAGGGGAAAGATGAACAAGGGGCTGTTAGAGAGGATCCCCCTACGGCGATTGACCCACCTGCAATTGAGCCTAGAGTGCCAGCACTTGTTGAGCACAGAGAAGCTCCTAAATCTGAGGTTGACTTGTGGGAAGAGGAGCAAGAAGAGCCGGCGGTAACAAAGGGGAAGTCACCCAACCTAGAGGAGGTGATGTGGAGAAAGATGGAAGAAAAGTTCAAAGCAATGATGAGAATGTGGACTGTGGGAAGAGGAATGAACCTTAAGGATTAGGAGTTGGACGATGATGATTTGATCCCCCAGAACTTGAAGATGCCTAATATCCCTAAGTTTGATGGCACTTCTAACCCTACGGCACACATTAAACAGTACTCACTGGTAATGAAGGGGACAACTCTAACCAAGAAGCAGAAAATAGAGTACTTTTGCTTGAGTCTCACAGGGGCTACAGTTGACTGGTACCACGGGTTGGATAGAAGATTCAAAGAAGATTGGGACTTATTGACTGAAGAGTTCCTAACACAGTATGATTGCAGGACCAAAATGGAGGTCATGTTGAAGGATCTAGAGTTACTACAACAGAAGTCTGGAGAGTCTTTTCACGAGTATCTCACTCGGTGGAGGAATCGGGTTGTGGAGATGAAGCATAAACCCGATACTCCTGATCAGATCCGGCTGTTCATTAGAAATGCCACCCCATACCTGAGGATAGATTGAAAATGAAAGGGCTAAAGGATTGGGAGTCTTTAAAGGACATTGCCATAGAGGCATAGAGTGAGTACATGGCAAGGAGGGCAAGCAATGAGGCTTATGCTAAGAAGGGCTACAGTAATCAGGGGGCAAATGAGTCAGCAAGCTCCAGCAATGGTAATAGAGTTGGAAAGACGGCTGTGGTTTTGGCAATAGGAGTGAATTAGAGGTACTTCTCAAATTTGGTTCGACCTTTGTCATGGGTGTTGAAGAGGCTGGTAAAGAAGGGGAAGCTACAACTATAACAACCCGAAATGTACCCTATAAAGATTTGAGCATATTGAGGATTAGTGGTGACTAAAGCTATGCAAGTTGAAGTGTTTGGTATGCTATCTGGATAATTTAAGAATTAATGTAAAAGTTTCGGCAAGTGCGACCAATGGTAAAATTGTGAAGTATGTATTTCGGACTTGAATGAAAGAATAAAATTTATTAAGTGGGCCAATGTGATGGATTAATAAGTTATGAGTGTCAATGTATGAGGTTATGGGAGTTGGAGGATTAAAAAGAGAATTTAACATAAATATCTAAATTGGACCAATAAAAATGTGACAAGTGGCAAGGGGATAGGAGTAGTATAAAAGAGGAGAGAGAAGGAGAGAGAAGGCAGAAAATCTGCCCTCTCCCTTTCCCGTTCTCTCGTTCTTTCTTTCTTCTTCCTCTTCTTCTTTTCCTTCTTGTTTCAATGCCTTGTGTTTCCCCTATGATCTAAATTCAAGATTGATGATGAAGTTGATTAACTTAAATGATTTAAGTGAAGATTTTGTTAGGAAAGGTGAGTTTAAGTTTTGGATTCATTCTATCTATTTTGATTAGTTTAAACCCTAGATTTATGTTTTGTATATGTTTATGTGTTTTGGATGAGGATTCTTGGATGAGAAAGATCTTGAATGAGTTTGGAAGCAAGAAAGATCATCTAAGAAGCTAATGGGAGCAAAGGAGTTGAGGTATGGGAATTTAGGTTTTGGTGTAGTATTTGATTGTTTTGATTTTAGTTTAATTTCTGGAAATTTTGGGGTTAAAGTTGGTTAGATATGTATGAAAAGTTATGGGTCTTGAATAATTTTGGTTAAGATGCTTTGAATGTGAATTATTGAATCAAAATGTGTGTTTGATTGAAAATTTGAAGTTATTTTTGTTGGTTGTCAATTTAGAGATTTTGATTATGTTAATTGCATGATATAATTATGATAATTGGTGTAAAGGTTAGGTTTTATGTCGTTTGCGATGATTTTGGGTGTTTAATATGAGTTGTGATGAGTTTTGGTTTGATTAGAAGGTCTAGGTAAGTTTTTGAGAGAAGAAGATTTTCTATAAACCTGGAAAACGCGCCTCTGTCGTGAGCGCAATGCCTGTCACAAGCGCGATGCCTGTTGCGATCGCGACAGAGCCGGGTGACTCTAGCATCACGCGGGCAGCCAAGTTCTCAGAGGGGGATTGCACAAGCCGTGCAAGAAAGCACAAGACGTGCAAGAAAGCACGAGATGTGCAAGAAAGCACGAGATGTGCAAGCTAGCACGAGTCGTGCTACCACCCCTTTACTGGTTTTCACTCTGTTCCTTTGTCATGCTTCGTTATGCTTTTATGTGTGCCTTCACGAGTCGTGACAGTGAGCACAACTCGTGATCGCCTCCTAGGCCTCGTAGCGCGACACCCGTCGCGAGCGCGACAGACCTCTTTGCCTAAAATGTTTTTGAAACTTCTCTTCTTTGCATTGTTTCTCACTTGTATTATGCATCGATGACTTAAAGTATGAATTATTCAAATGTTTCTATTCAGGGTAATAATTAAAATATGAGTTTTTATCTACTATTATTATTGTATAAATATATATATGTGTAAGGAAAGGCGAACTTATTTGTTAAGTCTAACGAGTGCATGATGCCCAATAATATAGTTATGTTTAATATGTTTATATGAATGTCTTATTCATGAAATAATACAAGATTAGTCTTGAATATGATAAATGTAATTAGTACATATGATATGAAAATATATGAATGCATATGCCTACGTAATGATAAAGGAATGCTTAAATATTGAAATGAAATATATGTGAATAGCATGGGTTGGTCAAGTCATGGATAGATAGGCATGCCTATAGAGTTCTAATGCTGCCACCCCTTTTGTTTTGTTTGGACCCTAATCAGGTCCCCGTTCGGATCCTCACGATCCTCAATGTGTACGGATCTTGTTTAAGATCCCCCAATGTGAAAACGTTTTTGATGAGAAAATAAAGATGTTGCTTTTTGATTGTACCCTCGGGTACCCCCAATGTGTTCTGTTACTCACTTATCCACCCCTTTGACTTAGCAGGCAATTAAAAGAATAAAAGAATGTGAATAAATCGATAAGTTCTGTGATGATGTGCAAAAAAAAAAGTTATGCGAATAAGCTTTGACAGTGTTTGTTAAGATATTGAGCTTATGCTTTACGCACTTAAATGTTCTGGATCCTTTATGGACACCTATGCGAAAATGTGTGGTATCTTCGGGTGCTGATGTGTTTTGTATAATAAGCCAATGTCCGTAAATGAAAAGAGATATAACAAATAATGTTGTTCTGATAAGTGTGTATGAATGAATACTATTTACATAAGAATTCGTATGTGAGAAATGCATATTATTAATTTGTTCATAAGTTATGAGTATGATTGTCTATGTAAAGTCTGTGTAAGAATTTTTGAAATGATTGATATGCATATTTGCTATAGTTAAGTACTCAGTAAATGAACTCTATGAATATATCCGTTTATATGTTTAAATTGAGAATATAGGTATGTATTGTGTTATCTACCTTCTGGACCTTAGCCTGGATAATTACTGTAAGTATTTTGGTAAGGAATTCATGTGCCTTGTTGTTGATTTTAATGAATGCGGAAAATTATATATTGATTGGTAAGTAAGGAATAATAAAGTGTTAAGCATGATATAGATAATTGAATTTAGGAAATGAGTTAAGATTAACTTTGGAATATGTGTGCATCAAGTTTTCTGTAGAACGACGTGGTGTTGATTCCCTACTACAAGGATACGTAGGAAGCTTGGAATATTTATATCAAGCCCGAACCAAATCTGAGAATCGAAATGTTTTGTTTAGTTTTGAATACGTAATGGTTTGAATAAATGAAAGGTTTTGACTTAAGTAGTGATACTATTATCTGCATCATTTTGGAACTACTAGTAAGTATGGGAATTGGTAAGGCTTAATATTTCTGACTAGCAAAATGTATTTTTGGTAACCTATGAGGTATAACTATTAATATGGTTAATTAAATGAATTAGGTAAACAAATAGTAAGTATAATGTTATTGTGATTTAAAAAGGTAATAAAGTTATTTCTGGTTATGGTATATAAACAAGTGTGTTTACGAAATTGTTTAGGTTTTCGTATGAGAATAAAAATATGAATTTAAGATAGCTTTAACCGGTATACATTATGTTTATATATATATATATATATATATATATTGATTTGCATGTGTTTGCCTCGGCAACCACAGTGAGTGGCTGCCCATTATTTGTTTCGCCTGACTAAGCGTTATCGCTTAGCACGATTGTTTGTCCGTGTAGGTTAGGAGATCAAAGTAGCGCAGTGGTCCGCTGAGTTTTGGCCAACGAGTCGCTAGATTTTCATAGGAAGTGTTTCTGATTTCGGCATGTAATTAAATTTCATTTCTTTAGCATTTGTAATGATTTGTAATAATTTTTAGTGCGAATGATGGTGTGTGTGAGATAAGTTTAGGATGTGTATGTGGTTGAGGTTCTAGATGTTAGAAATTTTTTTATTTCGTCTTCTGTTTTGCTAAGTAAGTGTCTCGTCCGGTAGCACCCTTTGCTCACTATAGCTCTCTGTCCTTCGTTATGCTACGTGCGGGAGTCGGGGGTGTTATAATTAGTGGTATCAGAGCTCCGGTTTAGTCGATTCTGGTTAACTAGGTGTTTTGAAGTGTGTTTGTATAGTTTAGCATTGGCCAAAGCGGACAACCTTGTCCTTTAGATATGTTTTGGGAAGGGAAACCTTCCGATTTGATAAAGTGTTTAGTTAAGTGTTGGCTCGGTAGGTCACGATCTACCTACCTTGAATTGTTATGAGTGTGTGTGATTTAGAATGTGTTTGTTAGATGAGTTCTCAGAGTTCTGTTAAGATGTTGTTTTATAATAGGTGGCTTAAGGAGAAGGTTTCATGGAAGATCTTAAAGTGCATTGATATGTGGTTATTTTATGGGAATAGATATTTCGATGTTTTGGAAATAAAAAGTGTTTGGATTTTTGTAAGATTATAGTGATGCTCTGTATGCCTGTCAGCTTTCTTTAGAAAATTATTTGAATATAATCATGTTGAACCATAGGGATGGGGAAAAGTGCATTATTATAGCATCGATTTCATTTCTGCATCATCTTGCATACATAAACCATCACATCCTCATTGCATCATTATCTTTTGGTCACACAAGAGAAGCATTTGTGTATGCATTTTCGATGGAGAAAAAGCTGTCAGGGTGTACATTGTGTATTTGATATTAAGATTAGGTATGATTTAAGAGCATATCAATTGTTAAGGAGAATGTATTATGTTTATAGTCAGAACTAAGTAGAAGGAATATTTTGGAATCTTGCATGAACGAATGTGTAAAGATTTTGGGGTAAGATACGAGTATTGTTAGTAAGGAAAAATAGCACATGTGCCGGATATTTTTGAAATATTGAGGAATTGTGTAGCAAAATGTTGTAAGTTAAATGATTTATGTGTGAAGTGTATGTGCTTTGGTTTCTGATTGGTGGTTAAAGTAATGATTATTCTGATGGATATGATTAATTTGAATGCAAAATAATGAGAAGAGAAGTATGAGATTTATTTAAATCAATTTTAAGAGTTTGGGTTTAGTTATGGACAAGAGAAAGTTATGATTTGTGTAGTCTTTTCGATGTTAAAGAAGTGGTTTGAGAGTATGGTGATGAGAATAAGTAAAAGCAAGTGAGTATGTGAAAAGTGAAGTGTATGAGAATGTTAGTGAATTGGAGTATAGCGTTCGGATTTTTCAGATGTAAGTGAATTTCGAGGACGAAATTCTTTTAGGAGGGAAGAATTGTAACAACCCGAAATGTACCCTAGAAGGATTTGAGCATATTGAGGATTAGTGGTGACTAAAGTTATGCAAGTTGAAGTGTTTGGTATGCTAACTGGATAATTTAAGAATTAATGTAAAAGTTTCGGCAAGTGCGACCAATGGTAAAATTGTGAAGTATGTATTTCGGAATTGAATGAAAGAATAAAATTTATTAAGTGGGCAAATGTGATGGATTAGTAAGTTATGAGTGTCAATATATGAGGTTATGGGAGTTGAAGGATTAAAAAGAGAATTTGACATAAATATCCAAATTGGACCAATGGAAATGTGACAAGTCGCAAGGGAATAGGAGTATAAAAGAGGAGAGAGAAGGAGAGAGAAGGTAGAAAATCTGCCCTCTCTTTTTCCCGTTCTCTCGTTCTTTTATTTCTTCTTCCTCTTCTTTTTTTCCTTCTTGTTTCAATGCCTTGTGTTTCCCCTATGATCTAAACTCAAAACTCAAGATTGATGATGAAGTTGATTAAATCAAGTGATTTAAGTGAAGATTTTGTTATGAAAGGTGAGTTTAAGGTTTGGATTCCTTCTATCTATTTTGATTAGCTTAAACCCTAGATTTATGTTTTGTATATGTTTGTGTGTTTTGGATGAGAATTCTTGGATGAGAAAGATCTTGAATGAGTTTGGAAGCAAGAAAGATCATCTAAGAGGCTAATGGGAGCAAAGGAGTTGAGGTATAGGAATTTAGATTTTGGTGTATTATTTGATTATTTTGATTTTAGTTGATTTTCTGGAAATTTTGGGGTTAAAGTTGGTTAGATATGTATGAAAAGTTATGGGTCTTGAATAATTTGGGTTAAGATGCTTTGAATGTGAATTATTGAATCAAAGTGTGTGTTTGATTGAAAATTTGAAGTTATTTTTGCTGGTTATCAATTTAGAGATTTTGATTATGTTAATTGCGTTATTTAATTGTGATAATTGGTGTAAAGGTTGGGTTTTATGTTGTTCGTGATGATTTTGGGTGTTCAATATGAGTTGTGATGAGTTTTGGTTTGATTAGAAGGTCTGGATAAGTTTTTGACAGAAGAAGATTTTCTGCAGACCTGGAAAGCGCGGCTCTGTCGCAAGCGCAATGCCTGTTGCGATCGCAACAGAGCCGGGTGACTCCAGCATCACGCGGGCAGCCAAATTCTCGAGGGGGATTACACAAGTCGTGCAAGCTAGCACGAGTCATGCAAGAAAGCACGAGACGTGCAAGCTAGCACGAGTCGTGCTCCTGCCCCTTTACCTATTTTCACTCTGTTCCTTTATCATGCTTCGTTATGCTTTTATGTGTACCTTCACGATTCGTGACAGTGAGCATGACTCGTGATCGCCTCCTGGGCCTCGTCTGTCATGATCGCGACACCCGTCGCGAGCGCGACAGACCTCTTTGTCTAAAATGTTTTTGAAACTTCTCTTTTTTGCATTGTTTCTCACTTGAATTATGCATCGATGACTTAAAGTATAAATTATTCAAATATTTCTATTCAGGGTAATAATTGAAATATGAATTTTTATCTGCCATTATTATTGTATAAATATATATGTGTAAGGAAAGGTGAACTTATTTGTTAAGTCTAACGAGTGCATGATGCCCAATAATATAGTTATGTTTAATAAGTTTATATGAATGTCTTATTCATGAAATAATACATGATTAGTCTTGAATATGATAAATGTAATTAGTACATATGATATGCAAATATATGAATGCATGTGCCTACGTGATGATAAAGGAATGCTTAAATATTGAAATGAAATATATGTGAATAGCCTGCGTCGGTCAAGTCGTGGATAGATAGGCATGCCTATAGAGTTCTGATGCTGCAGCCCCTTTGTTCTGATTGGACCCTCATCAGGTCCCCGTTCGGATCCTCAATGTGTACGGATCTTGTTTCAGATCCCCCAATGTGAAAACATTTTTGATGAGAAAATAAAGATGTTGCTTTTCGATTGTACCCTCGGGTATGCGCAATGTGTTCTGTTTACTCGCTTATCGACCCCTTTGACTTAGCAGACAATTAAAAGAATAAAAGAATGTGAATAAATCGATAAGTTCTGTGATGATGTGCAAAAAAAAAAGTTATGCGAATAATCTTTGAAAGTGTTTGTTAAGATATTGAGCTTGTGCTTTACCCACTTAAATGTTCTGGATCCTTTATGGACACCTATGCGGAAATGTGTGGTATCTTCCGGCGCTGATGTGTTTTGTATAATAAGCCAATGTCCGTAAATGAAAAGAGATATAACAAATAATGTTTTTCTGATAAGTGTGCATGAATGAATACTGTTACCATAAGAATTCTTATGTGAGAAATGCATGTTATTAATATGTTCATAAGTTATGAGTATGATTGTCTATGTAAAGTCCGTGTAAGAATTTTTGAAATGATTGATATGCATATTTGCTATAGTTAAGTACTCAGTAAATGAACTCTATGAATATATTCGTTTATATGTTTAAATTGAGAATATAGGTATGTATTGTGTTATCTACCTTCTGAACCTTAGCCTGGATAATTACTGTAAGTATTTTGGTAAGGAATTCATGTGCCTTGTTGTTGATTTTAATGAATACGAAAAATTTTATATTGATTGGTAAGTAAGGAATAATAAAGTGTTAAGCATGATATAGATAATTGAATTTAGGAAATGAGTTAAGATTAAATTTGGAATATGTGTGCATAAAGTTTTCTGTAGAACTACGTGGTATTGATTCCCTGCTATAGGGATACGTAGGAAGCTTGAAATATTTATTTCAAGCCTGAACCAAATCTGAGAATCGAAATATTTTGTTTAGTTTTAAATATGTAATGGTTTGAACAATTGAAAGGTTTTGACTTAAGTAGTAATACTATTATCTGCATGATTTTGGAACTGCTAGTAAGTATGGGAATTGGTAAGGCTTAATATTTCTGACTAGCAAAATGAATTTTTGGTAACGTATGAGGTATAACTATTAATATGGTTAATTAAATGAATTAGGTAAACAATTAGTAAGTATAATGTTATTGTGATTTAAAAAGGTAATAAAGTTATTTCTAGTTATGGTATATAAATGAGTGTGTTTACGAAATTGTTTAGGTTTTCGTATGAGAATAAGAATATGAATTTATGATAGGTTTAACCGACGTACGTTATGTTTATGTATATATATATATATATATTGATTTGCATGTGTTTGCCTCGGCAACCACAGTGAGTGGCTGCCCATTATTTGTTTCGCCCGACTAAGCGTTATTGCTTAGCATGCTTGTTTGTCCGTGCAGGTTAGGAGATCAGAGTAGCACAACGGTCCGCTGAGTTTTGGCTAACGAGTCGCTAGATTTTCATAGGAAGTGTTTTTGATTTCGGCATGTAATTAAATTTCATTTATTTAGCATTTGTAATGAGATGTAATAATCTTTAGTGCGAATGATGGTGTGTGTGAGATAAGTTTAGGATGTGTATGTGGTTGAGGTTCTAGATGTTAGAAATTTTATTATTTTGTCTTCTGTTTTGCTAAGTAAGTGTCTCGTCCGGTAGCACCATTTGCTCACTGTAGTTCTCTATCCTTCGTTATGCTACGTGTGGGAGTTGGGGGTATTACAATTAGAGGCATCAGAGCTCCGGTTTAGTCGGTTCTGGTTAACTAGGTGTTTTAAAGTGTGTCTGTATAGTTTAGCATTGGCCAAAGCAGATGACCTTGTCCTTTACATATGTTTTTGGAAGGGAAACCTTCCGATTTGATAAAGTGTTTAGTTAAGTGTTGGCTCGGTAGGTCACGATCTACTTGCCTTGAATTGTTATGAGTGTGTACGATTTAGAATGTGTTTGTTAGATGAGTTATCAGAGTTCTGTTAAGATGTTGTTTGATAATAGGTGGCTTAAGGAGAAGGTTTCATGGAAGATCTTTAAGTGCATTAATATGTGGTTATCCTATGGGAATAAATATTTTGGTGTTTTGGAAATAAAGAGTGTTTGGATTTTTGTAAGACTATAGTGATGCTCTGTATGCCCGTCAGCTTTCTCCAGAAAATTATTTGAATATAATCATGTTGAACCATGGGGATGGGGAAAAGTGCATTATTATAGCATCGATTTCATTTCTGCATCATCTTGCATACATGAACCATCACATCCTCATTGCATTATCATCTTTTGGTCACACAAGAGAAGCATTTGTGTACGCATTTTCGATGGAAAAAAAGATGACAGGGTGTACATTGTGTATTTGATATTAAGATTAGGTGTGATTTAGGAGCATAGCAATTGTTAAGGAGAATGTATTATGTTTATAGTCAGAAATAAGTAGAAGGAATATTTTGCAATCTTGCATGAACGAATGTGTAAAGATTTTGGGGTAAGATACAAGTATTGTTAGTAAGGAAAAATAGCATGTGTGCTGGATGTTTTTGAAATATTGAGGAATTGTGTAGCAAAATGTTGTAAGTTAAATGATTTATCTATGAAGTGTATGTGCTTTGGTTTTCAATTAGTGGTTAAAGTAATGATTGTTTTGATGGAGATGATTGAGTTGAATGTAAGATAATAAGAAGAGAAGTATGAGATTTATTTAAATTAATTTTAAGAGTTTGGGTTTAGTTATGGACAAGAGAAAGTTATGATTTGTGTAGTCTTTTCGATGTTAAAGAAGTGGTTTGAGAGTATGGTGATGAGAATAAGTAAAAGCAAGTGAGTATGTGAAAAGTGAAGTGTATGAGAATGTTAGTGAATTGGAGTATAGCGTTCGGATTTTTCAGATGTAATTGAATTCTGAGGACGAAATTCTTTTAGGAGGGAAGAATTGTAACAACCCGAAATGTACCCTAGAAGGATTTGAGCATATTAAGGATTAGTGGTGACTAAAGTTATGCAAGTTGAAGTGTTTGGTATGCTAACTGGATAATTTAAGAATTAATGTAAAAGTTTCGGCAAGTGCGACCAATGGTAAAATTGTGAAGTATGTAATGAAAGAATAAAATTTATTAAGTGGGCTAATGTGATGGATTAATAAGTTATGAGTGTCAATATATGAGGTTGTGGGAGTTGGCGGATTGAAAAGAGAATTTGACATAAATATCTAAATTTGACTAATGGAAATGTGACAAGTGACAAGGGGATAGGAGGAGTATAAAAGAGGAGATTGAAGGAGAGAGAAGGCAGAAAATCTGCCCTCTCCCTTTCCCGTTCTGTCATTCTTTCTTTCTTCTTCTTCCTCTTCTTCTTTTCCTTCTTGTTTCAATGCCTTGTGTTTCCCCTATGATCTAAACTCAAAACTCAAGATTGGTGATGAAATTGATTAACTCAAGTGATTTAAGTGAAGATTTTGTTAGGAAAGGTGATTTAAGTTTTGGATTCCTTCTATCTATTTTGATTAGCTTAAATCTTAGATTTATGTTTTGTATATGTTTGTGTGTTTTGGATGAGGATTCTTGGATGAGAAAGATCTTGAATGATTTTGAAAGCAAGAAAGATCATCTAAGAAGCTAAGGGGAGCAAAGGAGTTGAGCTATGGGAATTTAGGTTTTTGTATAGTACTTGATTGCTTTGATTTTAGTTGATTTTTTGGAAATTTTGGGGTTAAAGTTGGTTAGATATGTATGAAAAGTTATGGGTCTTGAATAATTTAGGTTAAGATACTTTGAATGTGAATTATTGAATTAAAGTGTGTGTTTGATTAAAAATTTGAAGTTATTTTTGCTGGTTGTCAATTTAGAGATTTTGATTATGTTAATTGCATGATTTAATTGTGATAATTGGTGTAAAGGTTGGGTTTTATGTTGTTTGTGATGATTTTGGGTGTTTAATATGAGTTGTGATGAGTTTTTGTTTGATTAGAAGGTCTGGGTACGTTTTTGAGAGAAGAAAATTTTCTGTAGACCTAGAAAATGCGACTCTGTCGCGTGCACAATGCCTATCGCGATCGCGACAGAGTTGAGTGGCTCCAGCATCATGCGGGCAGCCAAGTACTTAGAGGGGGATTGCACGAGTTGTACAAGCTAGCACGAGTCGTGCAAGAAAGCACGAGACGTGCAAGCTAGCACGAGTCGTTCAAGCTAGCACGAGTCGTGCTAGAGAGCACGAGTCGTGCAAGCTAGCACGAGTCGTGCTCTCGCCCCTTTACCTGTTTTCACTCTATTCCTTTGTCATGCTTCGTTATGCTTTTATGTGTGGCTTAACGAGTTGTGACAGTGAGCACGACTCGTGATAGCCTCCTGGGCCTCGTCTGTCGCGATCGCGACACCCATCGCTAGCGCGACAAACCTCTTTGCCTAATATGTTTTTGAAACTTCTCTTCTTTGCATTGTTTCTCACTTGCATTATGCATCGTTGACTTAAAGTATGAATTATTAAAGTGTTTCTATTTAGGGTAATAATTGAAATATGAGTTTTTATTTGCCATTATTATTGTATAAATATATATGTGTAAGGAAAGGCGAACTTATTTGTCAAGTCTAACGAGTGCATCCAATAATATAGTTATGTTTAATATGTTTATATGAATGTCTTATTCATGAAATAATACATGATTAGTGTGACGCGCGCCGGATCCCCGCGGCCGCCCGCTCGACCGCCCGCACGTGGGCGATCGGGGCAATTGTGGGTCCGTCAACAGCTTGCGATAAATCGCAAGTGCGTCTATGTTGAGCAACAAGGAGGTTTCATGGAGTCGCCACCCAATAGAACATTGGGAAAGTTTCTCTCGCCTCGGAGAGCCTAAGACTTGCGCATTTTATCCATATTGAGCCATGGGGCCTAGGATTAACGCTAAAGCCTCGTGACACAAGAAGTATCTTGGAGGATAACCTCTAACCTCTTGAGCCCAAAGACCAGAGCTGGTTCGGGACTTCTCATTTATTTATACCTTGATTAATATCATAATTAAGTTTTGGATTCATTGTTTCATCAACTTTCCACACAATGCAATTTTAATTTAAAGGCGCAATCATTCATATCAAAAGCGGTAAATGTAAGCAAAATCCAAAATAAAGCATTCAAAATAAATTACAATAACACTAGGAGCGGAATACAACTCCCATTTATAAAAATGAAATACATGCATAAAACGGGTTATTCATTAATAGTGAGAACATTGGTCCTCGCATGCATATTTATTATGAAACAATTTTGATGTGATGATTTATTTGGGTATGAAAAACTAGGACATTGGTCCCATTTTTTATTTAGAAAAAAAAATGTCAAGTTAATTAATAAAAATGTTTTTGTGATTTTCTTTTTAGCGAGCCTAAATAAATAATTTTACAAGAAAATTATATGGCAAAATTAAATAAAATCTTACAAATAAAGAAAATGAATAAACCAAACGAGCCTTTTTTGGACCTCCCCGATGTGCTCGCAAAAACGCCCAAGCGGAAAAAAATTAGTTTAGACATAACAACAAAGTACAAAAAAAATAATGTTAGTGATTAAATCAATTAAATCAATTAAACATACAAAATAATGAATAAAAATAAAATAAGGTGATAAAAAAATAATAATGGAATCAAAAATATTAACAAACCAAAATAAAATGAGAAACATGGATTATATATAATAAATGATTAAATGATGTGATGAAAATAAAATAAAACATGTTAATTAATTAGTATATGAAAATATACACATTATGAAAATAATGATGATATGTGAAAAATAATGAATGAATAAATAAACAAATGACAATAAAATCATGTAACAATGATAAAATTAGTAAACAAAGGAATGATGAAAATAATAATGATATATAACAAGGTTAATTGATGTGTTCATAGTTAATACAAACTATTTACATGGCAAAAAGATTAATTTAAATTAATTAATTATTTGCATGTTAAAAATAATGAGGAATCAAAATAAATTATTTACATGTTAGGAATTAAAAAGACAATATTCACATGAATAAAAATCAAATCATATATATAAACAATTAAATGGAACAAATATAAGATGAATACAACAAATGAATAGATGAAAACAATAAATAAATCAATAAAAACAATAAAATATATATGAATAAATAAAATAAAATAAAATAAAAATAGGAATGGAGCCAAGAATATTTACCCTCAGAGTATTGGATTTGATGAAGGAAAAGTGATGATTTTCCGGAAAATTGCTTGAAAGAATAATCAATAAAATTAATTCTCTTTGTTTATGAAGAAAAACAAAGGAATTGATTTGTATGCTTAAGATTAAAAAGAAATTGATGTCAAAATAATGATTAATTTCTTGTGTTTATGGAGCAAAAACAAAGAAATTAATTGGAATAATTAACAATTGAAAATTGGCCTTTCAATTTCAATTAAACCTTATTAATTCAAAAAAAAGAAATCTGAAATTTTGAAGAGAAAAAATAGAAGAAGAATTCTGGAAAATTAGGTCTCAAAAATGTGGAGGCTCCCCTTTTTTTTGATTCATCATAAAGTATTTAAAGAATAGAAAATGTTGCCCTAATTTAATTAAGGAAAACAAACCTAATTTTATTCAAATTCCTTTATTTTTGGGGATAAAATCAAGTTTTATTAATTAATAATCTATAAAAAATATTTTGGAATTTTATTTGAAGTCAAAAACCCTTAATTTTGGGATAAAAACGGATTTTTGGGTGAAAAAATTGGAAAAAAGGCTGAAAAAATGGAAAATAGGGTAACAGACCCTATACCGACGGCCAGGGAGCCGTCGCCAGAGGGACGGTGCCCGTCGCTATAGAGCGACGGGCACTCACGCGGCGAGCAGGCGCGATTCGCGCGCTGGCGCTCGCGCACGAGCGCTCAGCGTGCGCGATGCTGCGCGCGCCTTTAGCGACGCGCAGCATCGGCGACGCTGAGCGTCGCCTTTGCGTCCGCAATGCGATGGGCGCCTGCGAGCTGGGCGCCAGCGCGCTGCCGCGCCCGACACCCGCGGTCCGAAAAATTTTTTATTTTTTCTTTTTTTTTTTTAAATTTTAAATTGACTAAAAACACCATAATTTTAAGCCCCCATTTTTCAAAATTAATTGTTTTTCAATATTTTTTCTATTTTTTAATTTTTCACTCTAAAATACAAATTTGACGAGAAAACCATCACTTTTAACCTTTTAAGCCTGTGAAGGCAATTATCATCATTGGGTAACTTCGATCTAGGCTGACTCAGGACCCGGTGTCTACAGTTGCCCCCAGTTTAGGGGAATCTAGTACACTAGTGTCTAGGTGAGCCTAAACTCAAAGAAGAAAAGGAAAGAGACGCGTACCTGAGTCGGCCGTCTTTCCTGCTTGATGGAATTGTAATGATAGTTGTTGCTGTCTTTTGGTTGTAGCTGGTAATGCTGTGGTCGTGCTAACCTCTTGTGGGTAGTGCCGCCATCGTGCTAACCGCTGTGAATTTTGGTAGTGCCGTGGTCGTGCCAACCTCTTGTGGGTTGTGCCGCCATCGTGCTAACCGCTGTGCATTGGTAGTGCCGTGGTCGTGCCAAACTCTTGTGGGTTGTGCCGCCATCGTGCTAACCGCTGTGAATTGGTAGTGCCGTGGTCGTGCTAACCTCTTGTGGGTAGTGCCGCCATCGCGCTAACCGCTGTGAATTTTGGTAGTGCCGTGGTCGTGCTAACCTCTTGTGGGTAGTGCCGCCATCGTGCTAACCGCTGTGAATTTTGGTAGTGCCGTGGTCGTGCTAACCTCTTGTGGGTAGTGCCGCCATCGTGCTAACCGCTGTGAATTTTGGTAGTGCCGTGGTCGTGCTAACCTCTTGTGGGTAGTGCCGCCATCGTGCTAACCGCTGTGAATTGGTAGTGCCGTGGTCGTGCTAACCTCTTGTGGGTAGTGCCGCCATCGTGCTAACCGCTGTGAATTGGTAGTGCCGTGGTCGTGCTAACCTCTTGTGGGTAGTGCCGCCATCGTGCTAACCGCTGTGAATTTTGGAACTGTGCTCCTTTAGATGTTTGGACTGGTGTCGTCACTCGGCTTTTGTTGGTGTTCCCCGCCGATTTCTCCTGCAAGATTGTATGCATAGGAATATACAAGAAATCACGTGTGCATGATATGGAATGCAAATGCTTGCAACAATGTATAGACTGTGCCCTAGGTGGTCCATGGTTCGCTGAGGTTGTAGCCTTCCTGCTCTATAATGCCCCCTGAATCCTGAGGATCGTCGACAAGTTTTCTGAAAGAGATGTCCGGTATATATCCTTGCCCCCCTGGTCAATGATCATTTACCCGGGATTCTTTTTCATGTTCTGTATTGTATGCTACTTGATTGAAAGAAGATCATCTGAAGTAGCGCCGCCTTATCGCTCCAGGCATTGAACGTCATTGTTTTAAAGGTAGTGCGTCCCTTGTGGATTTTCACACTAGCTTTTCTTTGCGGGAAATGCGTCCCTTATGGGATTTTCACACAACCCTTTGCCTAATTTTTGCCTGGAATGGACCCAACCCAATCCAGCGGCTTTTATTATTTTTTTATTTTTTTTTTGTAGGGCAGACTGCCTATTTCCAGGTTTTCACCCTGCCCTTTGGCCTAACTTTTGCTTAGAGAGCCAGTTACGGTTTTCATCTCTAACGGCCTTCTTTGTTTTGTTTTGTTTTTTTTTTTTTTTTGTTTTGTTTTGTTTTGTTTTTTTTGTTTTTTTTTTTTAAATTATCACCAAAGCTTCTGTTAAAAGCAAATAGCACATATCCAATGAAGGGACTGAGCAATAATCATTAGATGAACGATTGGTATATTTCTTTTTAAGACAGAACTGAAAGATCAATGAAAATGTATTCTTTTATTCATTGCAAAATTGTGTACATTTCTATATGATTTCATCATACATGATTTTCATTTGACAAGAATTCAAAAGCATATGACTACACCTAATCTCAGAGTGGGTTTTGTCAGCATCAAACTCCTGTTATTAATCGGCCCTCTCGGGTTTTCTCGATTAAATATTTTCTCTTGGCCCTTAATTTTTGCCCAGGATGCCTTTTTTCGGTTTTCACCCTGACAGGGCGCCCAATTTTAGCAGGGCCGCCTTTTTTTCGGTTTTCGACCCACGGGGCATTTATTCTCTTCTTTTTATTTTTGGTCTTTAGCCATGGAACCTTTTAAGTCTATCGACATTGACCGAGTCCTTGAACTCATTCCCATCGCTGTCTGCTAAAATTGCTGCTCCTTTTGTTAGCAACTTTTTCAAAATGAAAGGTCCTTCCCAGGTTGGTCTGAATTTTCCTCGTATGTCTGGAACTCCCGGCCTCATCATCTTAAAGACCAAATCCCCCTCCTTCAACGGGTGCTTTCGTACTTTCTTGCCAAACGACCTAGCCAGCCTCTTTTGATAAACTTGGTTGTGGTAATAGGCTCGTAACCTGTCTTCATCCAATAGATTTAGCTGTGACAAACGTTGTTGTGCCCATTCTGCTTCAGGAATCTCAGCTTCCATGACTACCCTTAATGATTTCAGCTCAATTTCAACCGGCAGGACTGCTTCAGCTCCATATACCAGAGAGAATGGCGTTGCCCCTGTAGAGGTTCTGACTGTTGTTCTATATCCCCAAAGTGCGAAGGGTAACTTTTCTGCCCAATCCTTGTAGTTCTGAACCATCTTGGCCAAAATTCTCTTCACATTCTTATTTGCCGCTTCAACTGCACCGTTTGCTTGAGGACGATAAGGAGAAGACTTATGATGTTGGATCCTATATTTCTGGAGCATCTGCTTAGTTTCTGCTAGGAATTGTACCCCATTATCAGACACTATGTGATGAGGGAGGCCATATCTGCATATCAAATTCCGCTCAACGAACTTAGCCATATCCCTTGCATCAACCTTCTTGAAAGACTCAGCTTCAACCCACTTAGTGAAGTAGTCAATGGCAACTATAATGAATCTATGCCCATTAGAAGCCGTAGGACGGATCTCGCCTATGATGTCTATTCCCCATGCTGCAAATGGCCATGGAGATGTTAAGTTATGTAACTCTGAAACTGGCACATGCCTCAAATTCGCATACTGTTGGCATAACTGGCATTGCTTCACAAATTTTGAACAATCTGTATCCATTGTGAGCCAATAAAACCCTTGGCGCATGATCTTCTTTGCTAAGGCTAAGCCATTCATGTGAGCTCCACAAACCCCGGCGTGAACCTCTTCCATAAGTCTTTTAGCTTCTTTCTCTGCCAGACATCTTAACTGGACACCATCAGCTTGCCTTTTATACAAAGTGCCATTAACACTGATAAATTGAGTGGATAACTTCCTGATCATTCTTTGGTCCTTCTCAGTGGCTTCCTCTGGAAAGACTGATCTCTCTAAATAATTCTGAATGTCATAATACCATGGATTTCCATCAATGGCCTCAATGTCCATCACCTGTTCAGCTTCAAAGCAAGGTCTTTCCGAACTATAAATCAGCACGGGTTTCATCGCAACTCCTGTTGGGTTATCCCACATAGACACTAATGTTGCTAGAGCATCAGCTAACTGATTTTCGTCTCTGGGGATGAAGTGGAAAGTGCAAATCTCGAACTGGCTGCTCAACGTTCTCAAGTGCTTTACATAAGGCAACAACCTTTCTTCCTTGACTGACCACTCCCTTCTGATTTGATGAATTACCAAGGAAGAATCTCCAAATACTTCTGCGGTCTCTGCCCCCAGAGCGAGTAATGCTTCCAATCCAAAGATGCAAGCTTCATATTCTGCTTCATTATTGGTAGCCTTATACCTCATCTTCTTAGCCAATGGTAGTCTTTCACCATCTGGTGTCGTAAGAATAACTCCTACGCCTGCTCCCTTATTATTGACTGCTCCATCAAAGAATAATTGCCACCCTTGCACTGCTATGGCCGTGACATCTTCATCTGGGAAGTTGTATTCAAACTGATCTCCCTCAATAGGATGCTCGGCTAAGAACTCTGCTACCGCTCTTCCCTTAATGGTTTTCTTGGTTATGTACTCAATATCAAATTCCTACAACAGCAGCAACCATCTTCCCATCTTCCCTAGTAGAGAGGGTGCTTCTTGGAGGTATCTGAGCGGATTATGTTTGGCAACCGTTTGTACCTTGAAGGAATGAAAGTAGTGTCGCAACTTCTTAGAAGCCCAGATAACTGCTAAACAAATCTTTTCCACCTCTACATATTTGACTTCGTAAGGCAGGAATTTCTTGCTAAGATAGTAAACGGCAAACTCTACACCAAAATCGTCTTCCTGAGACATCATAGCACCCACTGAGTTATCTTCCACAGCCAGGTACAGGATTAGTGGTTTGGCACGGCGTGGTGGTCTTAGTACCGGAGGATTTAGCAGATAGTCCTTAATGGTGTCAAAGGCCAGTTGACAGTCATCGTTCCATATCACCGGCTGATTCTTCCTAAGAAGCTTGAAAATAGGCTCACATACTGAAGTTAGCTTTGCAATAAATCGGCTGATGTACTGAAGCTTTCCTAAGAAACTTCTGACGTCCTTCTCCTTCTTGGGCACTGGCATCTCTCTTATGGCTTTGACTTTATCGGGATCTACCTCGATTCCCCTCTGGCTTACTACATGGCCTAACAACTTTCCTGATGTAACTCCAAAAAGGCACTTCTTGGGATTGAGGCGCAAATCGTACTTGCTAATTCTTTGAAAGAACTTTTCTAAAGCCTCAAAGTGACCTTCCCTGGTAGCCGACTTAATCATCATGTCATCAACATACACCTCCACTTCTTTGTGGATTAAGTCATTGAGAACCTTGGTCGCCATCCTCTGATAAGTCGCTCCTGCATTTTTCAACCCAAAAGGCATAACTCGGTAGGCATATGTCCCCCACTCGGTGATAAAGGCTGTCTTGATCCGGTCCACTATCTTGTTAAGAATTTGATTGTACCCTGCGTATCCATCCACAAAGCTATACATCATGCAAGCAGCAGCACTATCTACTAGCACATCAATATGAGGAAGAGGGAAATCATCTTTCGGACAGGCCTTGTTCAGGTCTCGATAGTCAACGCATACTCGAACCTTACCGTCCTTCTTAGCTACAGGAACCACATTAGCTAACCATGTTGGGTATTGAACCTCTATCAGGAACTTAGCGTCAATCTGCTTGTGGATCTCCTCTTTCACTTTCTGTGCCCACTCTGGCCTAAGCCTCCGAAGCTTTTGCTTGACTGGTTTAAACTCTGGGTAAGTTGGGATGGCATGTTCGGCAACATCTCGATCTATTCCCGGCATATCCTCATAGGTCCAGGCAAAGACTTTTTCATATTTTTTTAATATTCTCTCAAATTTTATTCTCTCTTCAGGAGTTATGTCTGATGCTAGCAAAATTTCCTTTGGATTTTCCAAAGTTCGGAGATTAAATGCAGTTGTGCCAGTTGAATTAATATCAAAAATGAATGCATCATGCTTATGATCATGCGAAATGAAATCATCAGAAACATCACACAAGTAAGCAAAGTTGTTCATCTCATTAACATAATCAGAAACATTAACATTGTCTTCAAAGAGTTCTGGTATAAAAAGAGAATCTAAATGACTATCAACTTCAGTCGACGCCGATGCTGTAGCTGACTGTGCCTTGGCTTCTTGATTTGGTGAAATCTTGAGATCTTCAATCTTCGGCTCTGGTTCCACTATCTTTTCCTTCCCTTTGAGCTTAGTGGCTAACATCCTATCAGTGACGATTTCTTCGGGCTCATCCCTGTCCCAGATGCTGCATTGGGTCATAATCTCCTCGTCCCAAAAGTTCTCTACAGCTTTAACAACTCCGATTTCCCAATCAAAGACATCATTGAAAATTTCAAAACCCGGGGTAATCTTCCCATCTACCCACTGCGGCTCTTCTTCTCCGGTGTAAGCACAAACCGATGATAATGGCACAAAGCTCTCTGAAATATGGGGAATCTTCCCTGACACTTTCTTCTTACCATACTTTCCTTGGTAGCCCAATCCCTTTCGATCTTTCTGACCACGTGTAGTGATAGCATCCTGCAGTCCTTGTGACTCTTTTCCCAAACCAGCCCCTGGGAGGAAGTGCATCTTTTTCAGCATATTCACCACTTGAGGGCTACCTTCTAAGCTTTGCTCTTCTCCGATCACTGATACATGAAAGCCACTGAATGGCTGATTAGAGATCTCCAAAGCAGACACTTGGTTCTCTCTTGCTGCTTTAATGGTCACTACCTCTCCTTCATGAGGTATCTTAATTATCTGGTGTAAGGTAGATGGCACTCCTCCTAACTTATGGAACCACGGTCTTCCAAGCAGAGCTGAGAAGTTTGCTGGGATCGGTAGAACCACAAAATCCGTTTCTGTCTCAATAGGCCCCGTCTTTACCAAAGCTTTGAAAGTTCCCAATGCTTGCCTCCTAGAATTATCGTAGGCAGTGATGGTCAGGTCAGATTTGCTTAACATACTCTCATCCATCCCGAAGGCCTGAAGCGCTACCAAAGGGCAAACATTTATTGACGACCCGTCATCAACCATGATGCAAGCGGTGTGTTTACCATTGATCTGTGCCTTGATGTACAAAGGTCGGTTGTGGCTGCGACCCTCTGTTGGTAGGTCTGCATCGGAAAAAACCAACTTCTCCCCGGATCCCCCCTTTACAAGGTCTAAAAGCTCGGATGGAGAGATTGTAGTTGCTACGGTGGATACACTCAATGCTTCAACTAACTTCTGTCGGTGAGAGGGGGACTGTCTCAAGAGGTCCCAAATAGATATCTGAGCCGTGGTCTTTTTTAGTTGCTTCAATATTGAATTTTCTTCCGGCTCCTTCTCTGCGATTGCTTGTGTTGGGTCCTGTTGCTTCTCGGCTTCTGGAATGACCCTCCCACTTCTTGTTACTGCTTCTACTCTTTCTTCTTCCTCTGAATCCCACGGATCAGTAAACTCTCCATTTTTCTCATCTTCATCATCTCCACTCTCACTAGTGTACCAACAGTCTATTGCTGCCACGGAAACCCCTTCTCCATCCACTGCAGGGCGAGTAATAGCGACATACTCATTTCCATATAGGTCTTGCATCACATACCATTCTGATAGGCTTGATCCAATCATAAAGACTGGAGGTGGCACTGCATTATAACCGGACTTCTTCTTGCTTTCCCTCTGCTCAGGATCGGTGATCTGCTTGTTGTCAATTAGATCTTGGACCCGATGTCTTAGTGTTATACAATCATCCGTCAAATGCCCGGTATGTTGGTGGAATGCGCAGTATTCATTCTCCTTGTGCCCTGGCTGTCCTTGGGTCTTGGCCGACCTAGGTGATAGGGGTCGCAGTTTTCCTTCTTTTATTAGCCTCTTCAGTACCCATGATAAAGGCCTACCCAAGTTGGAGAAATACCTCTGATTTACCCCGGTTACAGACACCTCGGCAGTCTTCCTAACTCTGTTACCACTGCTGGAACTTGCTAGCTTGGCTGTCCCTTGATTGCTGTATCCCTTCCTGGCATAGGACTCGTTGTTTGCCCTCTTGGCTAAATATTCTCCCTCTGCTTCTATGGCGATATCCTTCAGGGATTCCCAGTCTTTCAGTCCCTTCATTTTCAATCCATCTCTCAAGTAGGGGCTGGCATTTCGAATGAACAGCCGGATCTGATCAGAAGTGTCCGGTTTGCGTTTCATCTCCATAACCCGGTTTCTCCACCGAGTAAGGTACTCGTGGAAGGATTCCCCAGCCTTCTGTTGTAGCAACTCGAGATCTTTCAAAGTGACCTCCATCCGGGTACTGCAATCGTACTGCTTAAGGAACTCTTCAGTTAGCAAGTCCCAATCCTCCTTGGACCTCCTCTCAAGCCCATGGTACCAATCAATAGCAGCTCCTGTGAGACTCAAGCAGAAATACTCTATCTTTTGCTTTCTTGTTAAGGACGTTCCCTTCATGACCAGCGAGTATTGCTTGATGTGTGCGGCAGGATCAGAGGTGCCATCAAATTTGGGAATATCCGGCATCTTAAAATTCTGGGGAATCAGGTCATCCCCATCTAGCTCTCGGTCTTCCGGGTTCATTCCTTTTCCCACGGTCATCATCCTTGCCATGGCCTCAAATCTCTCTTCCATTTTCCTCCACATTGCCTCATCCAGTTTCGGTGACTTCTCTTTAGCTACTGTATGCTCCTCTAGCTCATCTCTCCCAAACTCAGCTTCAGACCTGGGGCCCTCTCTGCGCTCAATAGGTGCAGGCACTCTTTGCTCAACAACAGGTGGGTCAACCATTGGTTGGTTAACTGCAGCAGGACGCTCTTCTCTTACAACCTCTTGTTCAGCTGGTACTCGGATAGGGGCAGCAGCAGCTTGTTGCCCAGCTATTGTGGTGGCAAGATTGCCCATCATTGCAATCATGCGGGCTTCAAATTCCTCCATCCTCTTTCCTACCTCCTCAGCAATTATTGCCCGGGTTGCATCAGACTCATTTGATGGATTAGCCATGCTTACTTCTGTTGATGATTCGAGAGAAAACCCCACACTATTTTCTGAGATTAAATCTGAACTCTGATCCAACACTAACTCTGTTAACCCCAAAAGCGGCGTCCTTCTTAACCGTCCATCGGGACCTCTAGACCACCCAGGAGAATCTATGATGGCTGAAATGCAAAAATTGTTAAGATGGTGCATGATTAAAATGCAATGCATGCTCGTGCTGATGCAACATAGACAAACACATGCAAGCAGATAGATCCTTCAAACCTTATATCTCCCACACACGTGGTAGTGCGGTCTCTTTCCTAGGTGGGCTTAATCCATGGGTTAGCGGGGAACCCAATGGATGCGTATCATAACATCTCTTATCTAATGTGCAAGCACATGGGTTATGATCATTATGTATTTAGGCAGCCCAAACAAGTTGACATGGGCCTATCGGGGCATGAAAGCCTTTGATTAGGTGATCAATCAGATTATTTGGGTTTGTCCAATACAAAATGATCCACATAGCAAGCATATTATTACGGTTCATATCACCTAAGGGAAGTATCTATTGCCATTACATGAGCTTTGGTCAAAGGGCGGTGTTACTTTAAGGCTACCCAAGCATGGTCCCTGCATGACGGGTCTATCTCATCACGAGCATAACGACCGATCGGGTCACCATTTGATATACCATGATGGTACGAGGCTTGGGCTGGTGATTATCCTTAACACTTCCCTAAATTGAGTGAAAATGAGGAGGTGCTTCAGGAACGCACCGGGGCTAAAAGAGGGACCAAACTAGCATAGATCTAAGGCTCTAATGAGATGCAATGCAGTTTTGAAAGAAGATGAAATTTTTAAATTAAAACTCAATTATGATTTTTAATCAAGGTACTTTCGAATCGAAGTCTCGAGTATGTCCCCAGTGGAGTCGCCACTGTGACGCGTGCCGGATCCCCGCGGCCGCCCGCTCGACCGCCCGCACGTGGGCGATCGGGGCAATTGTGGGTCCGTCAACAGCTTGCGATAAATCGCAAGTGCGTCTATGTTGAGCAACAAGGAGGTTTCATGGAGTCGCCACCCAATAGAACATTGGGAAAGTTTCTCTCGCCTCGGAGAGCCTAAGACTTGCGCATTTTATCCATATTGAGCCATGGGGCCTAGGATTAACGCTAAAGCCTCGTGACACAAGAAGTATCTTGGAGGATAACCTCTAACCTCTTGAGCCCAAAGACCAGAGCTGGTTCGGGACTTCTCATTTATTTATACCTTGATTAATATCATAATTAAGTTTTGGATTCATTGTTTCATCAACTTTCCACACAATGCAATTTTAATTTAAAGGCGCAATCATTCATATCAAAAGCGGTAAATGTAAGCAAAATCCAAAATAAAGCATTCAAAATAAATTACAATAACACTAGGAGCGGAATACAACTCCCATTTATAAAAATGAAATACATGCATAAAACGGGTTATTCATTAATAGTGAGAACATTGGTCCTCGCATGCATATTTATTATGAAACAATTTTGATGTGATGATTTATTTGGGTATGAAAAACTAGGACATTGGTCCCATTTTTTATTTAGAAAAAAAAAATGTCAAGTTAATTAATAAAAATGTTTTTGTGATTTTCTTTTTAGCGAGCCTAAATAAATAATTTTACAAGAAAATTATATGGCAAAATTAAATAAAATCTTACAAATAAAGAAAATGAATAAACCAAACGAGCCTTTTTTGGACCTCCCCGATGTGCTCGCAAAAACGCCCAAGCGGAAAAAAATTAGTTTAGACATAACAACAAAGTACAAAAAAAATAATGTTAGTGATTAAATCAATTAAATCAATTAAACATACAAAATAATGAATAAAAATAAAATAAGGTGATAAAAAAATAATAATGGAATCAAAAATATTAACAAACCAAAATAAAATGAGAAACATGGATTATATATAATAAATGATTAAATGATGTGATGAAAATAAAATAAAACATGTTAATTAATTAGTATATGAAAATATACACATTATGAAAATAATGATGATATGTGAAAAATAATGAATGAATAAATAAACAAATGACAATAAAATCATGTAACAATGATAAAATTAGTAAACAAAGGAATGATGAAAATAATAATGATATATAACAAGGTTAATTGATGTGTTCATAGTTAATACAAACTATTTACATGGCAAAAAGATTAATTTAAATTAATTAATTATTTGCATGTTAAAAATAATGAGGAATCAAAATAAATTATTTACATGTTAGGAATTAAAAAGACAATATTCACATGAATAAAAATCAAATCATATATATAAACAATTAAATGGAACAAATATAAGATGAATACAACAAATGGATAGATGAAAACAATAAATAAATCAATAAAAACAATAAAATATATATGAATAAATAAAATAAAATAAAATAAAAATAGGAATGGAGCCAAGAATATTTACCCTCAGAGTATTGGATTTGATGAAGGAAAAGTGATGATTTTCCGGAAAATTGCTTGAAAGAATAATCAATAAAATTAATTCTCTTTGTTTATGAAGAAAAACAAAGGAATTGATTTGTATGCTTAAGATTAAAAAGAAATTGATGTCAAAATAATGATTAATTTCTTGTGTTTATGGAGCAAAAACAAAGAAATTAATTGGAATAATTAACAATTGAAAATTGGCCTTTCAATTTCAATTAAACCTTATTAATTCAAAAAAAAAGAAATCTGAAATTTTGAAGAGAAAAAATAGAAGAAGAATTCTGGAAAATTAGGTCTCAAAAATGTGGAGGCTCCCCTTTTTTTTGATTCATCATAAAGTATTTAAAGAATAGAAAATGTTGCCCTAATTTAATTAAGGAAAACAAACCTAATTTTATTCAAATTCCTTTATTTTTGGGGATAAAATCAAGTTTTATTAATTAATAATCTATAAAAAATATTTTGGAATTTTATTTGAAGTCAAAAACCCTTAATTTTGGGATAAAAACGGATTTTTGGGTGAAAAAATCGGAAAAAAGGCTGAAAAAATGGAAAATAGGGTAACAGACCCTATACCGACGGCCAGGGAGCCGTCGCCAGAGGGACGGTGCCCGTCGCTATAGAGCGACGGGCACTCACGCGGCGAGCAGGCGCGATTCGCGCGCTGGCGCTCGCGCACGAGCGCTCAGCGTGCGCGATGCTGCGCGCGCCTTTAGCGACGCGCAGCATCGGCGACGCTGAGCGTCGCCTTTGCGTCCGCAATGCGATGGGCGCCTGGGCGCCTGCGCGCTGGGCGCCCAGGCGCCTGCGAGCTGGGCGCCAGCGCGCTGCCGCGCCCGACACCCGCGGTCCGAAAAATTTTTTATTTTTTATTTATTTTTTATTTTTTCTATTTTTTTTAAATTTTAAATTGACTAAAAACACCATAATTTTAAGCCCCCATTTTTCAAAATTAATTTTTTTTCAATATTTTTTCTATTTTTTAATTTTTCACTCTAAAATACAAATTTGACGAGAAAACCATCACTTTTAACCTTTTAAGCCTGTGAAGGCAATTATCATCATTGGGTAACTTCGATCTAGGCTGACTCAGGACCCGGTGTCTACAATTAGTCTTGAATATGATAAATGTAATTAGTTCATATGATATGCAAATATATGAATGCATGTGCCTACGCGATGATAAAGGAATGCTTAAATATTGAAATGAAATATATGTGAATTGTAATAACCCAAATAGGGACTGGTCGGAATTTGCGCGGTAAGTCGGTTATTGAGGGTATTTTCATAATTTATGTAAGAGAAAATTTGGATAATAAGGAATTATGTGTTAAAAGAAGTAATAAGTTAAGAGAAGAGGAAATAATAGTGTGTGCTTATAGTGTATGGTTGTAGGGTGTAAGTGGACTTAGGGTTTTTATTATGGTGTGGGTTGTGTTTGGTGCATTAAAGATATTTGTGTGAGAAAGGCTTGTGTGTGTTTAGTGTATGGTGCCAAGAGTGGTTATGTTAAGATGGATTGATTGATTCTCTAGGATTGTGACAAGTGGCTTGGAGGTTGGTGAGCATTTAATGAAAAGTAAGAGAGAGGGAAGGGAAGGGCAGAAATTTGCCTAGCTTCCTGTGGAAGCTACCTCATTTCTCTCTTCTCTCCTTCATTTCCCGTTCTCCCCTCTCTCTTACTTCCATTTTTCTGCTTCCATCTCCTTTCTCTTGAGTTTTTTGGAATCTTGAGCTAAGTTCTTGAAGGATTGAAAGAGGTAAGTGGTTTGGAGTGCTTTGGGTATTTCAGTTCTTCTTTCTTGTTCTTTGGATTCTGGTTTTAAATGTGATTTTGGGTCTAATTTGAGTGTGTTCTTGGTTGGGTTTTATGCAAGCATCGGAAGAGAGAAGGAAGAGCAAGGGCAAGGATAAAGTGGTTTCGTGAGGGGCTCGGTTTGAAGATTCATTTTCCAGGTATAGGAGCTGTGTTCTTGAGTGTTTATTTGGGAATGGGTTTTGAAGGCATGCAAGTGATTGGGAGTTATGTTGTGGATTTTGTATTTTTCCCTAATTTTCCTCCTTGGATCGACTCTATGTTGTGATTGCATGTCATTTGTAATATTGAGTGTTTTATAAATGCATGTTTAATTAAGTAATGATTTAGTGAAGTGTTGTTGATATAGTGAGGATATTATGTGTTTTCGGAGTTTGAACATGCCATGTTAGTGTATTTGAGTTGGTTGTGAGTGATTTTATGTTGAATTGATGTTTGTATATTGTGTAAATGGGTTTATGCGGCTTGAGAATGATGCGGTGACGTGCTGGATGCTTGAGGTAAGTGTTTGTGCATGTTGTGTGTATGTATGAAGAATTGTGTGTGGATAGTGAAGGAAAAGTGCAGAATTGGGCGAATCTGGGTTCTGTCGCGATCGCGACAAGTGCCGCGATCGCAACAGAAGGCGGACTTGGCCCCTTGTTCTGGAAGAGCCCTCTGTCGCGATCGCGACGTTTGCCGCGAGCGCGACAGAGAGCTTGGTAGCGGAACCCTCCGTGCGAGCGTGCTGTCCAGCGAGCACGCGAGGAGGAAGGAACTGGTCACTGTCGCAATCGCGACGCTTGTCGCGAGCGCGACAGAGCTCGGCTCCGTGAATTTCTGCTGCGAGTGCTTCGTCGCGAGTAGGCCCCCTGGCGCGACCTCGCGAGGAAGTGCCCCGTGCTCTGTCGCGCTCGCAACATTTGTCGCGATCGCGACAGAGGCCCTTCCTGCTTGCCTTGTTTTCTGAGTGTGTTTCTTTTGTTCCACTTTGCACGGTTTCTCACTATTGCATGAATTGTGTTGTGCTTATGACTTGTGATAGAAATGTACTCGTGTCTTAGTTGAATTTATTTAATGTTAGAGTCTTGAATTGAATCTTGTTTTTGATTGTTAAGGTTGTGTGAATGAATGTGTTGTCGAGCCTGAAGTGTCAAGGTATAGGATAATTAAGCATACTTAAGAAGGGTTAGTGTACAACTATTCGGTCTGCCCCGTTTGGGCGAAGCGGTCGACCTCCGAGATGGTCATCTTCAGTGTAGTGATAAAATGTTTTGAGACTCGGATCTCCCGCGCTACCTTCGGGTATTAAAGTGTTTTTGAGGCTTCGGTCTCCCGTGACGTGTTCCCGTATCCTCCACCATTGATTTTAGGCTTTAGTGTGAACTGTCTGGTATTGATTTAGTGAAGTGTTCTGATTATTGTGTGACTCTGAATAGTGTAATGGTTTAGTGTTTTGTATCTTTTATCCTGAATATATTTATATCTCTGTACTCTGATTCATAATGAATTATGTATGATAGTGCCTGTTTTCCTGTATAGTGTTCTTTTGTGTTTGTTTCTCCCCACTAAGCATTATCGCTTAGCACGGGCTTTTATCCCATGCAGGTAGCGTGAAGGATCTTTAGGAGTTGCTCGTGTCGTGCATCTGCAGGCTGGCCACATAGGAGTCGAGTTAATTATTTTGTCTCCTCCTGTAATTCTTTTTGTATATGTATTCTTTTGTATAGTGGCTTATGTAATTTTTGTTAAGGATCTTTATTGTAATCTTTTGGATATTGTGTTTAACTTTATATTTTTGATGATCCGATGTTGTAAGCATTTATATTTTTGTTTTATTTGTTTATTGAATGCTTCCGCTGTATGTTTTGTTGCGTCGTGTAGCGCGCCCGCCGGTGCCCTTCCAACGGGGGCGGCGGTGGGGGTGTTACATGAATAGCCTGCGTCGGTCAAGTCGTGGATAGATAGGCATGCCTATAGAGTTCTAATACTGCAACCCCTTTGTTCTATTTGGACCCTGATCAGATCCCTGTTTGGATCCTCGCGATCCTTAATATGTATGGATCTTGTTTAAGATCCCCCAATTTGAAAATGTTTTTGATGAGAAAATAAAGATGTTGCTTTTCGATTGTACCCTCGGGTACCCCCAATGTGTTCTGTTTACTCGCTTATCTACCCCTTTGACTTAGCAGGCAATTAAAAGAATAAAAAAATGTGAATAAATCGATAAGTTCTGTGATGATGTGCAAAAAAAAATGTTATGCGAATAAGCTTTGAAATTGTTTGTTAAGATATTGAGCTTGTGCTTTACGCACTTAAATGTTCTGGATCCTTTATGGACATTTATGCAGAAATGTGTGGTATATTTGGATGCTGATGTGTTTTGTATAATAAGCCAATGTCCGTAAATGAAAAGAGATATAACAAATAATGTTGTTCTGGTAAGTGTGTATGAATGAATACTGTTTGCATAAGAATTCGTATGTGAGAAATGCCTGTTATTAATCTATTCATAAGTTATGAGTATGATTGTCTATGTAAAGTCAGTGTAAGAATTTTTGAAATGATTGATATGCATATTTGCTATAGTTAAGTACTCAGTAAATGAACTCTATGAATATATCCGTTTATATGTTTAAATTGAGAATACAGGTATGTATTGTGTTATCTACCTTCTGGACCTTAGCCTGGATAATTGCTGTAAGTATTTTGCTAAGGAATTCATGTGCCTTATTGTTGATTTTAATGAATACTGTAAATTATATATTGATTGGTAAGTAAGGAATAATAAAGTGGTAAGCATGATATAGATAATTGAATTTAGGAAATGAGTTAAGATTAAATTTGGAATATGTGTGCAAAAAATTTTCTCCAGAACTACGTGGTTTTGATTCCCTACTATAGGGATACGTACGAAGCTTGAAATATTTATTTCAAGGCCGAACCAAATATGAGAATCGAAATGTTTTTTTTAGTTTTGAATACATAATGGTTTGAACAAATGAAAGGTTTTGACTTAAGTAGTAATACTATTATCTGCCTGATTTTAGAACTACTAGTAAGTATGGGAATTAGTAAGGCTTAATATTTCTGACTAGCAAAATGTATTTCTTGTAACCTATGAGGTATAACTATTAATATGGTTAATTAAATGAATTAGGTAAACAATTAGTAAGTATAATGTTATTGTGATTTAAAAAGGTAATAAAGTTATTTTTGGCTATGGTATATAAACGAGTGTGTTTACGAAATTGTTTAGGTTTTCGTATGAGAATAAGAATATGAATTTATGATAGCTTTAACCGGTGTACGTTATGTTTATGTATATATATATATATTGATTTGCATGTGTTTGCCTCAGCAACCACTGTGAGTGGCTGCCCATTATTTGTTTCGCCCAACTAAGCGTTATCGCTTAGCACGGTTGTTGTCCGTGTAGGTTAGGAGATCAGAGTAGCACAACGGTCCGCTGAGGTTTGGCCAACGAGTCACTAGATTTTCAAAGGAAGTGTTTTTGATTTCGGCATGTAATTAAATTTCATTTATTTAGCATTTGTAATGAGATGTAATAATCTTTAGTGCGAATGATGGTGTGTGTAAGATAAGTTTAGGATGTGTATGTGGTTGAGGTTTTAGATGTAAGAAATTTTATTATTCTGTCTTCTGTTTTACTAAGTAAGTGTCTCGTCCGGTAGCACCCTTTGCTCACCGTAGCCCTCTGTCCTTCGTTATGTTACGTGGGGGAGTTGGGGGTGTTACAACAACCCCTGCCACCCATGGCAGTCAGAACCCAAGCACAACCAGGGCATAAAGATAATGAGTATTGTGCATTCCACTAACACACTAGGCATATGACAGACCACTGCGTGAGATTGAGGGACCAGATTCAGGATTTGATTGATAATAAGCATATCACTGATCCTGAACAGAGGGAGAGCAAGAAGAAGTCCAACTACAATGCTGTGCCACCATCTGTCTTCATGATTGGGTCAAACCTAGTTGAGTGGTAAGTGTTGCAAGACTTGTATGGTAATGAATACGTTGCTATCACTCGCCCTAAGGCAGGTGAAGATGGGATGCCCGTGGCGGCAATGGATTGTTGGTCTACTAGTGAGAGTGGAGAAGAAGATGAAGAAGATAAGGAAGGAGGAAAGTTTGTGGATCTATGGGATTCAGATAAAGAGGGGAAGAGAGTTGGGGCTGTAACAAGGAGTGGGAGAGTGGTCCCAGAAGTCGAGAAATCATAGCACCCAGTGCAAGCACCTGTAGAAAAGGAGCCGGACGAGAATTCCATAATAAAGCAGTTGAAAAAGACGACGGCTCAAATATCTATTTGGGACCTTTTGAGACAGTCCCCTTCTCATAGGTAGAAGTTAGTTGAGGCTTTGTGTGAGTCTTCTGTGGCCACCACGATTTCTCCATCTGAGTTACTAGATTTGGTTAAAGGGGGATCAGGAGAGAGGTTGGTATACTCTGATGCTGACTTGCCATCGGAAGGCCGTAATCATAATCGGTCACTGTATATTAAGGCACAAATTAATGACAAGCACACTGCTTGTATCATGGTTGATGATGGCTCCTCCATAAATGTATGCCCTTTAGTGGCACTTTAGGCTTTTGGGCTAGATGAAAGTATGCTGAGCAAGTCTGACTTGACCATTATAGCCTATGATAACTCTCGAAGACAAGCGTCGGGAACTTTCAGAGCTATAGTCAAAATTGTGCCTGTTAAAATAGAAGTAGAATTTGTGATCTTGCCTATTCTAGCAAACTTTTCAGCTCTACTTGGAAGGCCATGGTTCCACAAGTTGCAAGGAGTGCTGTCTACCCTGCATTAGATGATCAAGATACCACATTGAGGGGAGGTGGTAACTGTTAAAGCTACAAGAGAAAACCAAGTGTCCGCCTTGGGGATCTCTAACCAGCCATTCAGTGGCTTTCATTTATCAGTGATTGTAGAAAAGTGGGGTTCAGCAGATAGTCCTCAAGTGGTGAATATGATGAAGAAGATGCACTTCCTCCAAGGGGTTGGTTTAGGCAGGAATTTACAGGGGCTACAGTCAGCTGTCACTACAAAAGGCTAGAAGGATTGAAAGAGATTGGGCTTTAAAGGTGAGCGTAGCAGGAAGAAAATGTCAGAGAAGATCCCTCACATTTCAGAGAGTTTTATTCCCGCATCCTCAATGTGTGCTTACACTAGAGAGGAAGAGCCTCAGTGGGTAGGTGGAAAGATTATACCAGGGTTTGAAATCTTCAATGACATCTTCGATTGGGATATTGGAGTTATCAAGTCTACGGAGGACTTCTGGGATGAAGAGATCATGACTCAATACAGTGTCTGGGACCGAGATGGGCCAGAGGAGATTGTCACTGACAAACTGCCAGCCACTAGGTTGAAGGGAAAAGAGAAGATGGTGGTTGAAGCAACAGAGCAAAATTTGAAGATTCAAAATCTGAAGATTTCATCGGAGGTAGTTGAAAGGCCTCTACAAAGCCAAGAAGCCAAAGAACAGTCGGCTGCACATCGGTGTCGGCGAAGAATGAAGATAGTAGTTATTTAGATAATCTTTTTATGCCAAAACTTTTCAATAATGACGATGTTGACTATGCTTATATTAATGAGATGAACTTTGCTTACTTGTGTGATGTTTATGATGATTTCATTTCACAAAATCATAAACATGATGCATTCATTTTTGTTATTAACTCAACTAGTACAACTGCATTTAATCTCAAAATTTTGGAGAACCCAAAGGAAATTTTGATAGCATCAGACATAACTCCTGAGGAGAGGTTAAAATTTGAGAGAATTTTGAAAAAATATGAAAAAGTCTTTGCCTGGACCTACGAGGACATGCCGGGAATTGACCAAGACGTCGCTGAACATACCATTCCAACTTACCCAGAGTCTAAACCAGTCAAGCAAAAGCTCAGAAGACTTAGACTGGAATGGGCGCAAAAGGTGAAAGAAGAGATCCATAAGCAGATTGAGGCTAAGTTTCTAATAGAGGTTCAATACCCGAACTGGTTGGCCAATATAGTTCCTGCGGCTAAAAAGGACAAAAAGGTTTGAGTATGTGTGGACTATCTGGACCTGAACAAAGCTTGTCCGAAAGATTATTTCCCTCTCCCTCATATTGATGTGCTAGTGGATAGTATGGCTACTTGCATGATGTACAACTTTGTGGATGGTTATGCAGGGTACAATCAAATCCTCAACAAGATTGTAGATTGAATTAAGACAGCTTTCATCACTGAATGTTGTACATTTGCCTACCAGGTTGTGCCTTTTGGATTAAAGAATGCTGGAGCAACGTATCAAAGAATGGCCACTAGAGTTCTCAATGACTTGATCCACAAGGAAGTGGAGGTTTATGTCGATGACATGATGATCAAGTCAGCTACCAGAGAAGGTCACTTCGAGGCTTTGGAAAGGTTCTTTCAAAGGATCAATAAGTACAATCTAAGCCTCAATCCCAAGAAATGCATTTTTGGAGTTATCTCGGGTAAGTTGTTGGGCCACGTGGTAAGTCAGAGAGGAATTGAAGTAGGTCCTGATAAGGTCAGAGCAATTAGAGAGATCAGTGCCTCAGAAAGAGAAATAAGTTAGAAGTTTCCTGGGAAAGCTTCAATACATCAGCCAGTTTATTGCCAAGCTAGCTTTGGTATGTGAGCCGATCTTCAAGCTTCTAAGGAAGAATCAACCGGTGGTGTGGAATAGTGATTGTCAAGTGGCCTTTGATACTATTAAGGATTATCTCCTATATCCGCCAGTCTTAAGACCACCGCATTCTGCTAATCCGCTAATCCTGTATCTTGCAATAGAAGATAGTTCAGTGGGTGCCATGATGGCTCAGGAAGATGAGTCTGGAGTGGAGTTTGCAGTTTATTACCTTAGCAAGAAATTTCTACCACATGAAGCCAAATATGTTGAAGTAGAAAAGATTTGCTTTGTGGTAATCTGGACCTCTACGAAGTTGCGACACTACTTTCACCCCTTCAGTGTATAGGCAGTTGCCAAGCATAATTCGCTCAGGTACCTTCAGGAAGCGCCCTCTTTACTAGGAAAAATGGGAAGATGGTTGTTACTGTTGTGGGAGTTTGATGTCGAATACATCACCAGGAAAACCATCAAGGGAAGAGCTATAGCAGAATTATTGGCTAAACATCCTATTGAGGGAGACCAGTTCGAATACAATTTCCCGGATGAAGATGTCACGGCCATAGCAGTACAAGGGTGGCAGGTGTTTTTTAATGGGGCAGTTAACAATAAAGGGGAAAAAGCAGGGATTATTCTTACGACCCTGGATGGTGAGAAGCTGCCATTAGCAAAAAAGTTGAGGTACAAGGCTAACAATAATGAAGCTGAATATGAGGCTTGCATCTTCGGATTGGAAGCACTACTTGCTCTGGGGGCAAAGACCGTGGAAGTCTTCGGAGATTCATCCTTAGTAATCCATTAGATCAGAGGGGAGTGGTCAGTTAAAGAAGAGAGGCTATTGCCTTATGTGATGTACTTGAGAATGTTAGGTAGTTAGTTCGAGACTTGCACTGTTCACTTCTTACCTAGGGATAAAAATCAGTTGGTTGATGCTCTCGCGGCGTTAGTGTCTATGTGGGATAATCCGACAGGGGTTGCCATGAGACCCATTCTAATCTCCAGTTTGGAAAAGCCTTGTTCTGAAACTAAGCAGTTGATGGAGGCTGAAGTTCCTGATGGAAACCCTTGGTACTACGATATTCAGAATTATTTGGAAAGGTCAGTTTTTCTAGAAGAAGCCACCGAGAAAGACCAAAGAATGGTTAAAAAGTTATCCACTCAGTTCATCAGTGTAGATGGCACTTTGTATAAGAGGCAAGCCGATGGTATCCAGTTGAGATATTTGGTGGCAAAAAAAGCTGAAAGGGTTATGGAGGAGGTTCATGCTGGAGTCTGCGGAGCTCATATGAATGGCTTAGCCTTAGCAAAGAAGATCATGTACCAAGGATTCTATTGGCTCACGATGGATACGGATTGTTCAAAGTATGTGAAGCAATGCAAATAATGCCAGCAATACATGAATTTGAGACATGTGCCGGTTTCAAAGCTACATAACTTGACATCTCCATGGCCATTTGCAGCTTAGGGAATAGATGTCATAGGCGAGATACATCCTACAACTTTTAATGGGCAGAGGTTCATCATAATCGCCATCGATTACTTCACTAAATGGGTCGAAGCTGAATCTTTTAAGAAGGTTGATGCCAGAGACATGGCCAGGTTCATCGAGCGGAATTTGATACTCATATATGGCCTCCCGCACCACATTGTGTATGATAATGGGGTACAATTCTTGGCGAAAACTTAACAAATGCTTTAAAAATATGGAATCCAGCATCACAAGTCTTCTCCTTATTGACCTCAGGCTAACGGCACGGTTGAAGCAGCCAATAAGGGCCAAGATGGTTCAGAGCTATAAAGACTGGGTAGAAAAGCTACCTTTTGCACTTTGGAGTTATAGAACCACAGTTAGAACCTCTATGGGAGAGATACCATTCTCTTTAGTATATGGAATTGAAGCAGTTTTGCCAGTGGAAATCGAGCTGAAATCTTTAAGGGTGGTTATGGAAGCTAAGATTCCAAAGGCAAAATGGGCACAACAGCGATTACTACAGTTGAATCTGTTGGATGACGATAGATTGTGAGCTTATTATCACAATCAGGTTTATTAGAAGAGGTTAGATATGTCGTTTAGCAAGAAGGTACGAAAGCACCCGTTGAAAGAAGGGGATTTGGTCTTCAAGATGATGAGGCCAGGGTGCCAGACATTCGGGAAAAATTCAGGCCAACCTGGGAAGGTCCGTTCGTGCTGAAAAAGTTGCTAACAAAGGGGCAATGATTTTAGCAGACAGCGATGGGAATGAGTTTAAAGACCCAGTCAATGTTGACTGACTAAAAAGATTCCATGGCTAAAGACCAAAAATCAAAAGAAGAGAATAAATGCCCTGCTGGTCGAAAATCAAAAAAAGGTGGCCTGAATAAAATTGGGTGTCCTGTCAGGGTGAAAACTGAAAAAAGGTGTAACAACCCAAAACGGGCCTAGTCGGAATTGGCACACTAAGTCAGGATTTCAAGGATAATTCGGTAATTTGTGCATGTGGAAATTTGAGTATTGAGGACCCAATTGAAAAGATAATTTAAGTTGTTAAGGAAATAATTTTCTTTAGTGAGTGAAGTGTATTTGACAAGGGTTTAATTGGAGTTTCCCAAGGACCAAGTGTGATATAAGCCAAGATAACTTTATTAAGACCAATAGGATTCGGCCATGTGGACTTGGTTGGTGTGTGCAATTAATGGGGAAAGAAGAAAAAGGAAAAAGAAAGAGAGAGAGAAGAGCAGATCATGTTCCTGCTCTCTCTTCTCCTCCTCTTCCTATTTTCTCTTCTTCCTTTTTTTCCCGTTTCTTGCTCTTCATCCCTTGCTTGGGTGTGTGAGCTGGAGTTGATTGGGAAGAGTATTGGAGCAAGATTGAAGAGGTAAGTGTTTGGGGTTTAGGGTTTCCTGCATTCTTTTCCATCTCCTTCTGGTTTTGTTTTGATTTGAGAAAGTTAGGGTTTGGATTACGAGATTTATGGGTTTTGTTTGTGCAAGTGAGTGGTAACAAGAAGAAAGATAAATGAAAAGGGAAGGTTCAAGCTTGAAGAGAACAACTGGGTTGTGCTTCAAGAGGTTTGGGAGCTTTATTTTGTTATGTATGGTTTGGTTGGTTTGGAAGTTTGGGAGTTTGTCTCTGCTCTTTTCTCTTTCTGGGATCAAGTCTGTGTGTGTAGAGTTGATTTCTGGAATTTTGAGTGACTTGCTATGTGTATATGCATGATTTAATTTGAGTACTTGTGTAAGTAAGGCATGATTAGTGATTGAGATAAATGTATATGAGGTTTGGTAGTGAAAATGCACGAGTTTGGGAATTTCTTGTGTTTTGATGTTCATGTTGGATTTTTGGGTTTTGCATGATTTTCTGGAATTGTGATGTGTGATGAGACTTAAAGTGGTATTTATGGCATGGGTTTTGGTTTAGGATAAGTTATGATGCATGATTAGTGAGCTATTTGAACCAAATGTGAAGTGAATGAATTTTGCTATAAATTTTCTGGTTTTGTGATTATTGAGATATTGATTTGTGAATTGATAAATTGATTGTAATTAATTGTGGAAATATGTTGGTTATGGTGTTTGGAAGGTTTATTGGAGGTAAGATTGAGTTTAGATTTGATTTGGGTGAAAATGGTCTTGATTTGAATTTTTGGGTTTTTCCTGCGTTTCTGCTGAGAACTGAAGGTCATGACTCTATCGCGAGTGCGACAGAGACGTGAAATCCAACTCTCGCATGCTGAGGGCAAGTTCACGAATCGTGAACCGTGAGGAGACGTGAGCAATGCTCACAAGTCGTGAGCGATGCTCACGAGTCGTGAGCGATGCTCACGAGTCATGAGCCTCCTGGACAATGCTCACTAGTCGTGAGCAACCTTCACGACTCATGAAGGTTGCTCAGGACTCGTGTTCCTGGCGTTCTGTCGCGAGTGCGACTTTGTCGCGATCGCGACAGAGATTCCTTTCTGCCCTATTTTCTCATGTGCTCTGTTTTTCTAAATTGGGTTTTAAATGTCTTTTCTTGGCTTTTCACTGATGTATGCTACATTATTTTGCTTATATGTGTAATATCCTGATTTCTTCATGACAGATAACACGTGTTCTGGTTCCTTAAAATGGATTTCAAATGCCTTTTTCATGGTTTTCCCTCTACTGTATGCTATGGTACCTTGCTCATATGTGTAATGACCATGATTTCGTCACGATAAATAACATCTTATCCATGATAAATTATATGTTTTGTTTTGGATATAAATATTGCTGGGATTTAAATTGTGTAAATGAATTTTATGCATGATTGATATGATGAACTATACCTTTATGAACCAATGAATGATATATGAGCAATTTGGTGAATATCATGAAATGAGTTTGATTTATTATGCAAGCCTAAGTTTTGGGATCCTTGCTATGAATAATGTGCTATGCTTAAATGTTATTGGTGTTATGCATGACCTGCGAGAGTCAGTCTAGTGGATAGTTAGGCATGCCTAATAAAGTCTCTTTAGCTGCAATACCTTTGGATGTTTGGACCCCAATCAGGTCCCCCATTTGGTTCCTCTCGGACCCTTTTAATGTGTTCAGATCCTTGTGATCCTTTTTAATGTGTTTGGATCTTGTTTAAGATCCCCTCAGTAAAAATGTTTTTAAATGTGATAAAAATTAAATGGTTTTCGATTCGTACCCGTAAGGTACCTCTTTGGCCGATTCGTACCCGTAAGGTACTATCTGTTCACTCGTTATCCATTATTGTGAGTCAGTAGGTGCTTTGTTTGTTTTGTTCTGCTTTAAAATGACTACAAGATTATGATATTTGAATGCACATGATGATTAGTTTGAGCCATCAGTTCATATATATATGGAATGTGGATATGAGCTTTTGAATGTATGTCTTTATTATGCAAGCATGATTTTATATCTGACATAATTATTCGCATTTGTCATATTGTATGTGTTATAAGTTTCAGAATGCTATGATAGTGATTCGAATATTATGTATATACGCATGTGACTCAAGTATGTTTATATTATGTATGATTATATCCATAAATGTCATATCGTATGTGTTTGCTTTGGCTACCATTGTGAATGGCCGTCCACTCTTTTGTTGTGTTTCCCCCGCCAATCGTTTATGTAGCGCCCTATACCCGTATGTGATACGGATACCGGATGCTACAATATTGGACTAACATACACTCTAATACTTTGTTATCTGATTAAATAAATGTTCCTTTTAATCCGGTTAACCTACTTAAACTATTCAGGTTATTAAATAGACCATTAATTAAAACCAGTAATTTTTTTTTATATTAGTACCGTATACGTGAATAGTACAGTATACGTGAATAGTATCGTATGTATAATACTATATGAATAGTACTGTATGAATATTCAACTTACTTAAGTCTATTCATACTTATTAATTAATTATCAAACTTAATACTTACTATTTTTAATTCACATTGACCTAAAACTGTCTAAATTACTATTTATTTAGTCAATTTTTTTCTTTAACTTAAAAATCTATATTTTTATTTTACCAATAGTATTAACTTAATTTCTACCAATTATTAGGCATGCCAATCACAATATACTAAGACAGTTTTAATAGTTTTTTACAGACAAAAACCCAAAAGTAGTAATATTATAAGACACATACATGCCAAAATCTTAACATACTTAATTATTCCAAATAATACTCTTCAATACCACTTTCCAAGTGTGAGGTATGCTCTGCTCCCAAACTCCTACGGAGTACCTACACGCAGTCAAATAAAACTACGTGCTGAGCATTAAATATGCTCAGTGGTGATTGCAATTCCATAAATTTCCATTTAATTTAATTTTTCATGCATAATAATATTCACATAAATAATATCAATTAATATTCATAAATAAACATTTTTAATTAAATTCCCAACTAGGCATGCAATATTACATATAATTATTTTTCAATTTCGTAATTGGGCAATTACACAATTAATTCACATAAATAATCTTATTACCATTTTACCCTTAACTTATGGTAATAATTCATTTATACCCTTAAACTTTTTTCAAAATAACAAAAGTGTCATTAGTTCAATTATACTTCACCAAATTACATTTATGCCATTAGTTCATTTTAACTTCATTATATTACCATTATACCACTAGTTCATTCTAATTTCAATAATATTACAATTATACCACTATTTTAATTTATTTCATTAACATTTCAATTTTATCATTAATTTATATGCCAATTTATAGTTTTACCCTTCAATTATTATTTTCATGCCAAATTACATTTTTACCCATATAAAGTGGCCAATTTTCATATTTAACCAATTATTTACATTTTTAGCCTTATTAATTATTCTTAACACATATATGCACAAAATTACAATTTTGCCCTCAAACCTTTTATTTAATAATATCTATGCCATTTTTTCACATAAATATTATTTTAATCACATTTTAACCATTTTAATCTTATTTTTACAATTATGCCCCTGTAACACACTGGCAGACTCTATATACAGGATAAACGAGACGTGAACTCCAGAAGTTCACATAGAAATACCAGCGGAGTCCTGTGGGACCACCACTGTCTTTTAATACAGAACAGTACACTTCAGATATTCAGATACAGATATTCAGATTTTCAGATACAGAAGTAAGACCATCATTGGCCTACTAAAAATATTCAGATATTCAGATATTCACATACAGAAGTAGAACCATCATTGGCCTACTAAAAAGTGAGACGTCATGCTCACACCCGCGATCTTATGTCCCTATGGCATGCCAACATATCCTGAACTAGACTTGACTACCAGATTACTACACAGGGCAATATTATTTTATTTTATTATTATTATTATTATTATTATTATTATTATTATTCACATTATTAATATGATATACATATTTTTCATGGTATATCATCATAATATCTCATTCTTTTTCATGCCATTTCATCATGTCACATGTGATTATCATCATTACAACATCACATGTCATGTAAATTTATTATTTCATCATAGTACACATGCATACATACATACATGCATACGACCCACATACCAATTTATTCACATTAATTATTTTTATCATTTATTTAGGCTAATTTCATGATGTATAACATCACCATGCCATCAATTAGCATGAAACCACATCAAAATCATGACTTTACACATGATATACATTCGGCCATACATACATCACATACCATATGATGTTTTCACATGCTCCAACACATACCATTCATTAGTTCACATGCCAAATACCATAGATCCATCATAATTATACATAAAACATCATGTAAACACATAAAATTCACATGATTCACATTCGGTCAAAGAAGGAACTTTTCACACAAAAATTATTTCTTCAATTTAATCATCCATACCATCATTTCTAACATCCCTAAGCATGAATATCATGTTAATTTCAATTAAACATGAATAAATCACATACTTTCTTCACAAATATAACTTAAATTCATGCTTTTACCATGGAATTAAATGGAATTTGCAATCACAAACCTCAAATCCGTGTATTATACTTCTCAATTAACCTTTTCCTTGCCCTTGGCTTGCTTAGAAGTTCCTTCACCTATTGGACATAATTATGTCCAAACAAAAAAATTAAGATTTAATCAAATCCAAGGTTCCTTTCAAAAATCAAACTTCATAAACGTCTTATTAACATCCTAGAGTACCCTTAGGATCCTTAAAATCAAATTAAAATCACTTAAATCACTTACCTCAATTTTACACCTAAACTTCAAGTCTAGATTTCACCAAGATTTACACCTCCAAACGAAATTTTGAGACCACCAATGGATTCTAGAGGGGATGTATTATGTTAGAGAGGCTTGATCTTGAGGTGAGATGAAGAAAAATTGAAAGAAAAATGGTGAGAAAGAGAGAGGAGAGTATTCGGCCAAGAGAGGAAGAAGAGAGAAGCTGAAATAAAAGGGAATCCAAGGGATTTCCAGAATTTTAAGTCTATTTTAATGGGTCCAATCGGACCCAACCAAGTCCAACCAAAGTGGTTGAGCCGATTTGGTTCGATTTTCACTTTTCTGGTCATTTTCCACTGTTTTGATGAAATTTAATGTTCCCGAATTCATTTTCACTCCAAACCACTTCCATAATTCTTATAATATTAAAATTAGTCTCCCTTCAAAATTTCAGCTCAATCGGAGTCCGTTTTGGGTCCGGTTCACTTAACTCGGTCTAATTCGGTTCAATCCGGTACTGTCGTAAAATAAAATTCTAATACTGTCAAAAATTTCTAAAAAATATTGTAAGCCTTTTATCCTCTTACAGTAGACCATTTTATCCACTCTAAATATTTATAAAAATTCGGTCAAAGTTCAGTCAACCTTGGTTCAATTGAACCGAACCAGAGAAACTTCAGACTGAATTTCGGAAGCCTATTTGATTTCGTTTTTACACCAAAATTACACCATTATACTACATTTTTCATTCTCTTTCTGATGGTGAAATAAAATTTTTTTGGGTACTATTCATCCCGTAGACCCGATTTTTGTGGGCCCCACAGTTATTATTTACGGCCCCACGGTTACTATTTACAGATCTGGTCAAAGATGCCATCACTATTCAATGGGACCTAGTAATTATGATGTTTCCAACACAATTATGATGTTTCCAACACAATTATGATGTTATACTTTAGAGAGACATAGTTACTATTCATCATCATGACATTGCTGATGTTATCGCTGATGTCATCATGGTCCCACGTTTACTATTCAGTGGACCCCACCTGGGCCCACTTTTACTGATCAGTGGACCCCACCTGAGCCCACTTTTCACTTTTAGTGGGTTCCATATGGGCCCACTTTTTACTTTTAAATGGGTCCCACTTGGGCCCACTTTTCATCCGAAGTAAATACTTTTGTTTACTGTTTTGGCCATTCCGGACTCGTTTCACGTCCGATTGACACGAAATTTGCGCCTACGGACTCGTATTGACGAGCTCTATCCAATGGTCCAATAAAATATTTTTTAATTTCGGAAAATACTATTCACCTCGGAAATACTATTCACTCTAGAAAAATACTATTTACGACTAACCCGGTATTGGGGCTATTACAGTTTATCACTTAGCACGATGCTTTATCTGTACAGGTGCTTTGTTGTTATAAATATAAGAATGTGACTTTTATGCTTATAGAAATGTGAATTCGTTCGGTTATGACTAGAGGTATGTGAATATGATTGTGATCATGAACTCTCGAATGTTATGAATGTAGTGTCATGTTATATGTTCCTTGGGTTTCTGTTATTGTAGTGATTTCGGCATGTTGGCATGTGTTTGCATTTTATTGTATGCTAATATATGTATTAGTATCGTGAGGTGGGAGTGCTAGGCAATTGATCTTGTGCATCAGTTCCAGCTAATGTATGTGCATTTTGTACCATATTTGCATGTTGGTTAATTAGTGATTTTGTTATGATATGTCTATAATGATTTTGGTATGCTATACATGATATCTCGCGGATTGCCTCGGTAAGTATTTTTGTATGTGTACGCACCTATATTTCCATGACCTGTTGAATTTCTGTAATGTGTTATGGTTCCTTTTTACCCTTGTGTATCGGTTTGTGGTTAGTGTTTCGATATTACTATATTGTAACTGCTTGTTTAGATATCTTAGTGTTTGCGCATTTTGCACCCTCTGTTTCTGACGTCTTAGGGAACCGGGTATATGCATGCAATTTATATGTATTGTGCATGATTATAGTTGTGTATTGCATGGTGTCCTTTTGTTTTGTTCCTCCCCACTAAGCGCTAAGCGTTATCGCTTAGCACGGGTTCTTTTCCCGTGTAGGTGGCAGGTTTTTGGGTTCCGCTCGAGTCGCGCATCTGCAGGGTTGGCCACATAGGAGTTAGAAGTGTTTTGTTATATTTTTGTTTTCAGCTCCTGTATTTTGAATTCTGTATTTCTGTATCCGTTTGTATATGTAATTTATATGCAAGATCGGAGGATAGTATTTGGAGATGTAATTATTTTGTTTGCCAGTTGTGATCAGGCTATTCTCGTAATGAATGTTGTTATTTAAATGCATGATGATGATGTTCCTTAAAGTTTTAATTTCTGCTGTATTTCCGTATGTTTTTATGTTTGAATGTATGCTTCCGCTTAGTGTATGTGTGCATGTATGTGAGTGAGCGTCGGTAGTGCTTGCCGGCGTCCTTCCAATGGGGGCATCAGGGGTGTTACAAAAGGCATCCTGGGCAAAAATAAAGGGCTGAGAGAAAATGTTCAATCGAGAAAATCCGAGAGGGCCGATTGATAACAAAAGTTTGATTCTTACAAGATCTATTCCGAGACTAGGTATAGTCTTGTGCTTTTGAATTCTTGTCAAATGAGGATCATGTGTGATGAAATCATATGGAAATGTACACAATTTTGCAATGAATAAAAGAATTCAGTTTGCATTTTCATTGGGTTTTAGTTCCGTCTTAAAAGGAAATACTTCATTCATCTAATGACTATTCTCTAATCATTTTCGTTGGAAGGTGTCTAAGCGGATATGTGCTGATCACCCTTAAGGGAGGTTCTAATAATAGTCCTCACTTTTCTTGAGGCAACATTTAAAAAAACAAAACAAAAAAAAGGAAGGCCGTTAGAGATGAAAACCGTAATTGGCTCTCTAAGCAAAAGTTAGGCCAAAGGGTAGGGTGAAAACCTGAAAACAGGCAGTCTGCCCTACAAAAAAAAGTGAATAAAAGCCACTAGAATGGGTTGGGTCCATTCCAGGCAAAAGTTAGGCATAAGTTATGTGAAAATCCCCAAGGGGATGCATTTCCCGCAAAGAAAAGCTAGTGTGAAAATCCACAAGGGACGCACTACCTTTAAAATAATGACTTTCAATGTCTGAAGTGATAAGGCGTCATTACTTTGGATGATCTCCCTTCAGGCAAATAATGCATAATCCAGGACATGAGTCAGAATCCTGGGCGTTTGATCGTTGACCGGGGGGCAAAGATGCACATCAGACGGTCTCATCTGAGAAGATTATAGGTCAGAGTTCTTAAACCAAGACGAAACTCTTTTAGATCCTTGGGGGCATGGTTGAGCACTGTATACACCGGGTCTTGAGGCAGTCCAGATCAGAGTTACCCGATGAAGATATCAATGTCTATTTCCAGGCAAATGGATGAAAGTTGTGAGTTTTCATTCTCCGATTTTACAAGGATTGATGATTCTTCTTGGTGATAGGGGATTTCTGGACGTCAGGAAAAGTTCCTATTTTGAAAATTTGGATTTTGCTCCACCGATGGATATGCCGTCGGTCCGAGGGACACCCGTCGTTCGTTCCCAAGGATGGCCCCCTCTCGTGTGAGCGGCGCCTGTAGCTAGCGTGGAACGGGCTCGTCTCTCACGGGAGTGACGCCCATCGCTCGCTTGAGAGGCCCGTACCTCACAATGAGCGCTGACCGTCGCTCACTTGCAGAGGTTGTCTCTCACTTTCAGCAAAGCCCATCGCTCGCTTGTGGAGGCCATCTCTCGTTTTAAGCGACGCCCGTCGCTCGTGCAAGAGACGCTTACCTCTCGCAAGCGATGGCTGTCTCTCGGCCTCCATCTCTCATGAGTGGCCCGCTGCCCAAAAGACCAAGGATACCCCCATCACCGACGCCCGTCGGTCCTCCACCGATGCCCATCAGTCATTGATTTGCCATTAGTTTGGGCGGGATTTTCCAGATTTCCATATCTTTCTAAATATATTTCTAGATTTTCCATATATTTCCTAAATCTTTTCAAATATATTTTTATAGATTTTCTATATCTTCTAAATCTTTTCAAATATTTTTGGATTTGATTTTGAGAATATTTTGTAAATCATTCGGATTTGATTTTGATTTCAGAATATTTTTTCAAATTTAAATTCTAAATTAGAATTTATTTGAATTATTTTCCTAAACCTATAAATAGGGGATGGAGGCTCATTAATTGAGGTTAGCAGTTTTTTACAAGAAAGGATTAGCAATTTTTATGAAACAGAGGATTTTCCTAAAAAAGTTTCCTTCTTTTATTTTCGTCAGATTTTTATAAAATATTCTTCGAATTAAGGCAATTCTGGGAGAACAAAACTAATTCGTTTCTATCCGATCTAGCCTTTTTAGCATCCATAATTGCTATCAAAACATCAAGAAAGAAAAACATAATTTTCTTTTCTTGATTTGTTTTCGAAAACACGGTTTTTGTAGTAAAAAATCTCCTAAAATTAAGCATCATGGATCAATCCTTATAGAACTCGAGGAACAGAAATCACGCAACATTCACCTTCAGAGGTAATATTCCGAGGGTTAACATTTTGGATCAAACCCCATTACATTTAATCATCTCATATTGATTTTACACATAAAATCTCATTTTATTTAAAATAAAACATTTTTTGTTTTATTTTCTCTGTTTTTCTGGGTCTGGGATGACCGATGGGCAGAGGACCCACCGACGGCCGTCGCTTATCCGAGCGATGGGCCGTCGAGGGCTTATACCTCCACCTGTCGGTCGACCTAGGGACGCTCATCGCTCATGCGTTATGGGCCATCCCTGGGCTTTTCCCCCTCTATGTCCTTCACTTTCTTTTCTTTTCCTTATTTTCATTATAAATTTTTATAGATTCTTTTCTTCCTTATTCATTTTTTATGTATATTTTATTTTAATTGTTGCACTAACATGATTTTTATTTTTGTGAGTTTTATTGCTTCTTTATTGGAGTTGGGTTATTAAAAATGGAAGACACTGCAATGATCTGAGAACCTTTGTTCGGGTTTATTCCTCTACCTTTTCTCCTCCATATTTTAATTTTCATTTATTGTAAATATTATTTTATTCCGCTAATATGAAAATGGTTACGTATTTGTATTAATTAAATTGGAGTTTCCACTAATAAAATGAGGACCAATGTCCTATTTCTTTCATCAAATAAAATTGACACTTTAAAGTTCTCTTTGTAAGTATACATGCGAGGACCAATATCCTCACTCCTTAACAAACATCCCATTTTATGTATAATCCACATGCCATTCATAATGGGGGCTGTATTCCACCCCTAGTTTTGTTGTAAGCTATTATATTTTTGATTTGCTTTATTTTGAGCTTACTTTATTTAATGCTTTCATTATATGATTGGTCTGACGCTTTAATTATTGCATTAAACTGAATGAGAAAATGGAATGAAATTTTAAATTCAAAATTCAATTATAATTTAATCATTGTATGAATAAATGGGAAGTCCCGAACCATCTCTGGTCTTAAGCTCAACGAGGTTAGAGGACCATCTCAATGTACTATTGGGGTGGGGTCTCCAAAATATCTCTTGTTGCCCAAAATAAGCCCAATTTGCATAATCCTAGGCTCCATGAGGTTAGAGGATCACCTCAATGTCTTGTTGGGGTGGGGTCTCCAAAATATCTCTGGCTTGCCCAAAATGGATGTATATGCATCATCTTAGGCTCCATGAGGTTAGAGTACCATCCCAATGTTCTATTGGGATGGAGACTCTAAAATATATTTGGCTTGCCCAAAATAGATACAGATGCGCTGTCTTAGGCTCAGTGAGGCTAGACGACCTTTCCAAATATTTTATTGGGTGGCGACTCCAAGAAACCTCCTTGTTGCCCAAAATAGATGCCCTTGTAATCTCTTACAAGTTTTCATGAACCTCTCTCAAACGCCCTAAAAGCGGGTCATTCGGGGTGCCCCGAGGTACGGTGTGCGTCACAGCATCCAAGCCGTATCCTCAACAGACGCTTGACCACCAAGGACATGGTCTATCCATTTTGCAAGCATCTGCATTTCATATCATACAATTCCTTTGCAAGCATCTGCATATTGCTTTTTACACATACACACACAATCTCTTGTATATATTCCTGTGCACATAATTCTGCAGTAAATGTCTAAATGAAAAACCTCACATGCAAAAGGGTGCAACCCAAGAGGGTAATATCTGTGTTTTGTAAGTTCGGAGTAGACTCGGTATAGTTCAGAAGAACAATCCTGCATTTTATAAGTCTGGAGCGGACTCGGCGCATCAGAATTTGAGGATGGCACCCTCACTTTGTAAGTTTGGAGCAGACTCGGTGCAATTCAGAAGAACAACTCCGCATTTTGTAAGTCCAGAGTGGACTCAGCGCATCGCCATTTGAGGGTGGCAACCGCACTTTGTAAGTCTGGAGTAGACTCGGTACAGTTCAGAAGAACAATCCTGCATTTTGTAAGTCCCGAGCGGACTTAGCACATCGCCATTTGAGGTGGCACCCGCACTTTGTAAGTCTAGAGCAAACTCGATGTAGTTCAAAAGAACAATCCCACATTTTGTAAGTCCGGAGTGGACTCAGCGCATCACCATTTGAGGGTGGCACCCACACTTTGTAAGTCTAGAGCAGACTTGGTGCATTTTAGAAGAACAACCCCGTATTTTGTTAGTTCGGAGAGGTCTTGGCGCATCACCATTTGATGGTGGCACCCACACTTTGTAAGTCTGGAGCAGACTCGATGCAGTTCAGAAAAACAACCCCATATTTTTTAAGTTCGGAGTGGAATCGGTGCATCACCATCTAAGGATGGCACCCGCATTTTATAAGTCTGGAGCAGACTCGGTGCAGTTCAATAGAACAATCCCTGTGTTTTGTAAGTCTGGAGCGGACTCGGCGCATCACCATCTGAGGGTGGCACCCACACTTTGTAAGTTTGGAGCAGACTCGATGCAGTTTAGAATAACAACCTCGCATTTTGTAAGTCCGTAGCGGACTCGGAGCATCGCCATTTGAGGGTGGCACCCGTACTTTGTAAGTCTGGAGCAGACTCGGTGCAGTTCGGGAGAACAACCCTGGCACTTTGTAAGTTTGGACCAAACTTGGTGCCTCGCCATTTGAGGATGGTACCCGTGCTTCGGAAGTCTTGAGAAGACTTGGTGCAACATAAGAGGATGACAATCGCTAGATGGTGACTTAAAGAGACGATTTCTTTCTCGTAATGACGGGAAGGTCGCCGCCTCAGATACGTGCTTCTTTCCTCTATTCTGAATTTTGGCTCACCTAAGCACCCATGCACTAGCCTATCCAAAATTGAAGGCAACTATAGACACCGGGTCTCGAGGCCGCCCAAATCAGGATAACCCAATGATGAAATTAGATGCCTGTTTATAGGCAAAAAGAAAGTTGGAAGTAATAGTTTTCTTATCAAATTGTTTTTTTTAAATAAATACTAAATATATATTTTAAGATTTTAAAAACAAAAAAAGAGGTTGAAAATTATAATGTTCTAGTTAAGATTATTTTTTTTAAAAAACAATTCGGCCGGTAGCGGCAGCAAGTGCGCGAGGGCAGGCGCCTCTCGTGCATAGGCAGGTTGGAGTGCGCAGCGCGCGCTCCCTTGCCGGTGCGGAGAGCATAGCGAGCGCGAGGGGCTCCCTGGCAGCCCACCCCTCGCCTGTCTGATGCCCCTGGGGCTGTTTTTTGGCTAAATTAAGTGTTTTTATTGTTTTTGGTCAGTTTTTTAGGGCTTTTTAAAGGGAAATTAATAGATTTATATTTTTGGGGAAAAAAGAGATATAAATAGGAATTTTTTGAGAGAAAAGATGAATTTTTAGTGACTTTTAGAGAAAAAATTTCTGATTTTTGAGAGAGAAAAAGAGGGATTTTTCTAAGAAAAAAAGAATTTTCTTTTCTTCTTCTTCTTGAAGTGCATTTTTTCTAAAGTTCTAAGGGAATTTTCAAAGATAATTCTTGAGATAAAGAGATGAATTGTTTTGTTCTTAAGAATTTTCTTCTTTTTTAACAATTTTTTTTCTTGAGGAAAAAAAAATAATTTTTTGTTTTTGAGATAAAAATTTATTTTTATTTTTTATTTTTTCTAATCTTATTTTTGCAAGTTAAGACAAGGAAATTGATCATTTGCTGTCATTCATCAAATTAAATTCTGAGAGTAAGTATTATGGGTTTAATTTTATATTTTTTGTTTATAATTAATTAGCAATCATGTAGAATTTTTAGATCTATTATTGTTTTTTTGTGTGATTTTGTTCGTAGATTTAACATGCTTTAACATGTTTTATTTATTTTATTTCTTTTCCTTGTTGCTTATTTGATTGTTCATTTTTTTATTGTTATTATTATTCTTATTCTTATTCTTATTCTTATTCTTATTCTTATTATTATTATTATTATTATTATTATTATTATTATTATTATTATTATTATTATTATTATTATTATTATTATTATTGTTATTTATTGTTATTATTGTTATTATTATTATTATTATTATTATTATTATTATTATTATTATTACTATGTTGAATTATTAATATGTTTATTTATTTTATTATGTCATTTAATTAGTTTGACACTTATAATGCATTTTATTTTATTTATTTTAATTTATTTTAATTATTTTATGTACTAATGTCACTTTATTTGTGTTTCTTTATTTCAATGTTTTTTTTTAATGTTTGAGCTTTTTCAATACCAAATGAGAGCCCATAGAGATTTGAATACACCATTTTGATCGGATTTGTCACTTTTAGCATTTTCATTATTATTTTTTTATTTTGCCTTTATTTGTTTTATTATATAATATGTAATAAATTTAATTTATTTTATACCCGTTAATTAAAAATCACAAAAAATTTATATTAATAAATTGGGATTTTTTTTAATAAAATTGGACCAATATCCTAATTTCAACCAATAAAAAATTTACTTTTTAAAAGAAGAGTTAATTTTCTCAAAATGTGATCACTCATCCCAATTTTCCTAATAATGCATAAAAATAACTATTTGATTTTCTAAAGTGAACATGATGGAACCAATGTTCCTACCCTAAGTAAATATCTCGATTTATAAATGTTTATTTGAGTTTGTTTTTTTATTTATGTTTTGTTTGATTTTATTTGGGGGAATGTATTTTTTTCATAGATTTTAATACCTTTTATTTTGGGGGATTGTATTTTATCCCAATTTTATCTTTCTTTTATTTTTTGTGGTTTGCTTTATTTTACCGCTTTATTTCGGTGCTTGATTTGTGCTTAATTTTTTAATGCATGACCGCGCGAGGAAAGGGATGGAATTTTAAAATTAAAAACCCATTTATAATTAACCAAGGCATTAATAAGAGTAAAGTTCTGAATCATTCTCTGGTTTAGACCCCAAGGTTAGACGAACTTTTCTAATTTCTTGTATATTGGGTGGCAACTCCAAAATACCTCAAAGGTGCCAAAAGGCTTCATGGGATTAGATGAACTTCCCCAATGTTCTATTGGATAGGGATTCCAAAATATCTCATGTTGCCTAAGATCAAAAGACGTGAACCCTCTCGAGCCTTAAAAACGGGCGACCTCGGGAAGCGATCGGGTCCGGCACGTGTTACAAGTGCTTCATCGAGTTTCTTTGCACCCAACCCAATCTGAGTAAGAAAAAACACATAAACTTATTGCACCTTGTAAGAGATACCGAAGACCAAGATATTTAATTTCTTTAAGATAGTGAAAGATGCATTTAGTAAATTTATAATGGCCTATTGTAGGGGTATGGAGATGCTGATAGACTTTATTAACAACATAAATAGTATCATGTTGAGTAAAAGTGAGATATTGTAGAGCTCTAACAATACTTCAAAAAGTGAATGAGTTAACTGGTTCGCCACCCTGAAGAAGAGAGGCTTTTTTAGCTACAATAAAAGTCCGAACAGAAGCACATTTGCCATACCAGTTCTTCGAAGAAGGTAATTGATGTATTTATTTTGATAAAGAATTAAACCACCAGAAAAATTAAAAGTCACAATACCAAGAAAGTAATAAAGATGACCCAAATCCTTCAAAGAAAATTCTTTAGCCAAATCAATTTGCAAGCTTAGAATAAAATAATAATTATTTCCAGTGACCAAAATATCATCTATATAGACAAAAATGGCACAATAAAATCCTTATTTTTAGACAAAAAGAGAGTAATCAGCTTTACTACATATAAAATAAGAGTAAGCAAAAATTGAGAAAGACGATCAAACCAGGCACGTGGTGCTTGTTTCAGGCCATAGAAAGATCTTTGAAGCTTGCAAACATATGATGGAAAAAATGAGTCCATAAATCTTGATGGTTGTTCCATATACACTATTTCTTTTATATTATCATGCAAAAAGGCATTTTTCACATCAAGTTGTCTAATGTTCCAACCAAGAGAAGTGGCAAGAGATATTACTAATTGAATGGTGGTATGTTTCAGTGTGGGCATAAATGTCTCATCATAATACACTCTTGGAAGTTGAGCGTACCCTTAAGACTCCACACACGCCTTGTACAGATCCATAGTGCCATCTTATTTTTATTTAATGCGAAAGATCCATTTTGATCCTAAAATATTAGTATTTAGGGGCCATGGAACAAGAATCCATGTTTTGTTTGAGTGAAGAGCTTCAAGTTTCTCATTCTTGGCAGCTTTCCAACAATCTTCTTTCATGGCTGATTTTTATGTCTTGGGTTCAAAATTGTAGCATAAGTGTGAAATAAATCTAGTGGTTTAAGACTTGGATTGTCCCAAGTCATTCTTCTAATAACTATACGGTGTGTGTGACCAAAATTTTTGGATGCAATTGGTGGTAGAACCATTTCTAATTTTCCTGAAAAACCATCAGGAATAAGGAAGGAGACATCAATTTTAAAGGATAAATCAACACTTCATTTTCTGATGATGGCTATAACTCTGTTGTGTTTTTTTTCTGGTTTTGGTGGTGCTCTATAGGATTTAGTCTATTCTAGTTCTTGTGCTACTCTATTCAAGTGCTCTACTAAATTTATGTTCTATGCTAGTTCTGGCTCCATATTCTGATCAACCAATTATGTTGCTCCATTTTCGCTGATCTAATAGAGATAGTTTCATTAACAAAATAATGTAATACACAAGGCGTAGACAATCTTGGTTTTTCTACAGAGGTCAATGAGCTCTTTAGCATCCATTCATCAAAATCAGGAAAACCAGTTAAAGCAGGAGATGAAGTATCAATGTGCGAATCATGACCATGTTTAAATGGAAAATAAAATTCATAAAATATCACATGACGAGAGATGAAAACTCTTTTTTATTTGGACCCAAACACCTGTATCCTTTGTGTTGTAGGCTGTATCCAATAAAAACACAAGGATAAGTTCTATTTTAAAATTTATTTTGAGTGGAATGGCACAAGGATGGAGAACATCAACACCTAATGACTTTTAAGCTGCATAAGAAGGTAATCTTCCAAAGAGTTTTTCTTACTTTGATTCCTTAATAAATTGCTTGCCTTTAATAACACTTGATAAACAGAGTCCCTATCAAAGTTAGGATTAAGGAAGGAGACATCAGTTTTAGAGGATGAATCAACACTTCCCTTTTTAGATGATGGTTACAAATTTGTTGTGTTCTATTCTGGTTATGGTGGTTGTAACACCTTACACCAGAACATTAGTTCAAGTATCGAGGTGCTACCCGAAATGATATTCACCATCATCGGTTGGTATATTTCCTTTGCTTATTTTCCTATTATTTGTTTACTAACCAATATAATTTCCATTAGTCCATTAAGTCCTTGTAACATTACGTGGTGGCTGTTAATTTGGTTTTCGCAATGTTTACTATTCATTTGGTCAATTAAAATTTTGGTAGCATAATAGCTACCCTTTGACCTAGCGCTCCTGTAAATTTAACCAAAGACACTTCTAATATGTGTACAACACATTGACTACCTCCAACAACTCAATTCACCAAAATCTATTAACCATATTTAGATAATTTCAACACTATATATTTCATATCCACATACACATAGAACACATCCCATATCATAGTATCCATTCCACAGAACATAAACATTCACCACATAATGTCGTAATAGTTTACATATCGGTACATGACATATTTAGTCTCTCTATCTTAACATATATACATGCGATATTGATATACTACATTAGTACCAAATTTCTTTTAGGCATCGCCTTCCTTTGAGTGTGTATATGTCCCCTTGCTCCCCTAGTCTTTCACTTCAGTAAATATGCGCAGTAAATACATTATGTATGAAGCTAAAAGCTTAGTGGTAGATACCCTATTCAACTATTTCAATATACTACAAGCATACATTTTTATATAATATTTTCTTATTCTTTTCTTTACTATTCTAATTTTTACATTTCTCTTATTTTTATACACTAATTTATTTAATTATGTATGTCTTTCTTGAACTTATGAATTTACCCTTAATTTATTTCTAAATTCCATTTTTTTTGTAACACCCTTACTCGTTCATGGCACACAGTATGATAACATAGTCTATATACGACAACGAATGAAGGATACCACTAGACAAGACATAGTAAGAACAATAATAAATAATAAAAAAAACCAAATGATAAAATTTCATAACTGGAAAACACTTTCATATATTAAAATAACAAAGTTTACAATTTCACCTTGTACGTACTTTTCTCGTAAGTTTACTTTCACATTAATCATATTACATACAAATCATTATTACTGAAAATGATTCTATTTACATACAATTGACAAATACAAAATCTATTTAAGGAACTTCTACAGACTCGTTGGCCTCAACTAACGCGGATTGTCCTTGTCGATACCTCTATTTCTGAAACCTGCACAGATGAAACACCCGTGCTAAGCTAATAGCTTAATGGGAAAAACATAGATACCACTCACAATGGTCATCAATGCATACCAACATACGCATGAAACATATTTATAACAAAATAATTAACTTGTATAGTATTCAATGAAAGTAATCATCAGAAAATCACATGTCAAAATTATTTTCATTAAATCATATTACAAAATTCACATATCGCTTATTATTCACTTCATTTCTTTATTCACATATTGCTTACTAACCATACCACTGTATACACATGTCACTTGTTAATCATTTTATTTTCTTTTATTCGCACTGAGCCTGCATTATCAAAATGGTGGATAATGGGTTGAAACAGATAGGTACCGGTTGGTACCATTACACATATAGGATCCATAACCGAAATCTAAACACATATAGGATCCACAATCGGAATCCAAACATATTTAGGAACCACAACCGAAATCCAAACACATAAGCTTCAGTAACAAAGGACCCTATATGTATGCCTACCTATCCACGACTCGATTATTGCGAGCTAATTAATTAGTTAATCAAATTGTTCACATTGTCACATTAAATAATATTAGCATAAAATATTTCACAAAATAATTCCATACACATATGGTTCATTAAATAGGCTTAATTAGCATTACCACGCTGAATAATAATCATATTGATTATTTTACAAATTAATTTCAAACACTTATAATCCATTTGATAGGCCAAAATTGTCACACCTCGTTTACCCCCTAGTAGTACGAGCCATGTGTATGTGTGCATTTGTATGTATTTTGACATGTAACAAGGGTATTTTGGGGTATATTGCATGTTACAAGGGTTATGTTAACATATGGGTGCATATATGTTATTAGGGTGTGAATTAGTTGGGATATATTTGTGTGTGCATGCATATACCATTGTAGGATGTGAGTAATGGTATGGTGATTGTGTGTGGGTGAGTATAGCATAGTGGAAGGAATCTAAGTGGGATATTATTGTGTGTTTTACTCACACATTAGTAGGGTGTTTTAAGTGAGAATGCATTTAGAGTGAGTAGTGTATACTTGTTGGGTGTGAGTGATTGGTTTCCACCAATAGGAAAATGACAAGTGTTAAGGTTAGAAAAAGAAAAAGAAAATAATAAGAAAAGAAATGGAAGGAGCAGAATTTTGCTCATTCATTTTCCCGTAGTTCTCTTCCCCTTCCTCTTCCTCTTCTCTATCTTTGCTCACTCCTTTGTGATTAGATTTGATGGATCTTGGTAATCTTAAGGAGTTTGTTTGGTAAGTTGCTGCATTTGTTATTTAATGTGTTCATCTTCTTCTTCTCTTTACATTTTTGGGGTTAGAGTTAATCTAGGACTTTGATTAATTGTTTGATTTGTTGGGTGTTGTTTAGCTAAATCTTCCCGGGATTCCAAGGGCAAGGAAATTGCTGGGAGTTGTGGATCTAAGTAATTGAAGTGAAAAATTTCAGGTTTGGGATTTATTTGTTCAATGTTGATGTTTGTGTTCTGAAATTTTATTCAGTTTTTATCTGACCTCAGTGTGATGTTTTTGTAATAGGTCAATTTATAGAGCTCCAATTGAGTTGATTTAAGTTTTATCTGACAGCTAAGATCCGTATCTAAAATTGTCTAAGAGAGTACTGGAGCTAATTATGGACTTAGGATCTTCAAAAATGCTAAAACCCGAGACCTCTCTGCTTAGGTGGGTTCACTAGAACAGTATAGAGTTTTTAGATCATATCTGGAGTTACAGATGTCAACATGACCTGAAACTTGTCCCATTTTAAAGCTAACATCATAGGTAATAAATGATAAGAAGGAAGTTTTTCCTAAAAATGTCGTTAACTATGTGTAAAATTCATTTTAAGTTTGGACCTGATGCCAGTCTGGAGTCTGCCTCTCGAAGTGAGGCAGAATGGGTTTACACGGGGGTAAGGGAATTCCTTACTGCCGTGTAAAACCATTCTGTCCATTTTTACCCAAATTTCACGTCCCACACGGCTGTATGAGTTTCCATACCGCCGTGTAACCTCATTTTTGACCCGAAAATGTACTTTTTCCCTCCCGAATCTCCCCGGAAGTTCTCACCACTTATCCAACTCATGTCTAACATTATAAAAGGAGTATATAAATGTATTTCTAATGGAAATATATGTAATTTATGTTATGATATATAAGTTTATGAATGGAAAACCCATGAATGTGGAAATGAATAATATATTGTATACTTGTATGTTGAGTTCTATGTGAGTGTCTTTTAACATGATTTGTATCCTTTAATTGATTTTATAGCTATGAATTTTTGATAAATTCTATTACTTAGCTTTATTTTGAAATGACATGTTGCATATGAATTTGATAAAAGAGTTATAAGCTGATTATGTGTTATGAGCATCCTTGAATGATATAGTTACTGTTCATATGCTATATCATGCCATGATTAGTTGTGTGATTGAATAATATATGTTAAGCTATGTAATTACTTATGATATTATATTGATGATTTATTTTAGCTTGTGTTATGCATGACCTGCTAGAGTCTAGAAAGTGGATAGTTAGGCATGCCTAATAGAGTCTTTTAGCTGCAGCCCTTTTGAATGTATTAGATCTTGATCAAATCCCCGTATGGTTCCTCGCGAACCCTATTAAATGTGTTTGAATCCTCGCGATTCTTTTTAATATGTTTGGATCTTATTTAAGGTCCTCCCTTTTAAATGTTTTGTAAATATTAAAGTAAAATGGTTTTCGATTCATACCCGTAAGGTATCACTATGCGTCGATTCGTGCCCGTAAGGCATCGCTATGCGTCGATTCGTACCCGTAAGGTATCGCTATGCGTATACTCGTTATCCACTATTATGAGTCAGTAGGATCTTTATGTGATATGTGATTTGTTTTATTCTAAGTTGACTATGTGATGGTAATATTTGAATAAGATAAAATGGATATGGATATAACATGAGATGCAGAATGTATGGTTGTAAATTGGTGCCTATATTGGTACATATTATGTTATGAATTATTGCATATGCCATTATGAATGTGTTATACTTTGACGACCATTGTGAGTGGCCATCCATATTATATGTGCGTATCCCCACTAAGCGTATATCGCTTAGCACGGTGTTTTACCCGTGCAGGTACATAAGAAGTTTTGTTTTGAGTGAGTTGCCGCAGTCAAGCCAACACAGCAAGGTTTAGAGTTTGGAGTTTATTATTTGATTGATAATTCTTTTTGGTGTATAGAACTCTCTTGTATTGATTTTGATATGGCTTTCGCTTATGTAATTATATTTTTGGGTATGCAATATTTTTGTATCAGCCAGTTGAAAAAAAAAAAAAAACTATTGTAATGGCTTTTGGGTTGTATTAATATATGATGAGTTATTTGTGTGTATGCTCCGAAAATTTTTAATTACCCTGTACTTTAGTATGTATGTGTATGTATGAATGTATAATTTATATGGTATATGCATGGTAGCACCCCGACTCATACGGCATCTCACTCCTTATCGGATGGGATCGCCTGGGTATGGGTAGGGGGTGTTACAAAAATAATCACTCACGACCATCCTAAAGAGTGATGGACGGCCGTCGGTCACCACAGACGCCTATCCCTCACTAAAGAGCTCTTGAGGGATGGCAGACTTAACTCTTGCACTTGAAACACAACTCTTTTCAATAAAATAGATTGTAACCTTAACTTGCACAGTCAGAAACACAATGTAAAAGTTATTTTTAGCCAAAGGGGTCCCATAACATCTAATCCCCTAAATGTTAAATTTCTAATGGCATCAATTCCAAGTCATTTGGAGCTGTATCCAAAGAGTTAAGACCTAAGAAGCACGGATTGCTCTATTGACCTGTCTAAAGAAAAAGGCTACTATTTTGGACATTTTTGAGGACCTTTGAGGCAGAATTAAATTATGGCTATTTCTAAGACATTTTTAGGCACAGAAGTCCCGATTCTAATGCAACTGGAATAATGCAAATTGGAGATATAAACTCGACTTATGTTCAAAACAGTCACTAGAGGTCAATCTAAACTTCTGGTCAGAAATATCTTTTGAAAATCAACATACTCAAATTCAACCAAATCCACATAACCCGCCACAATACCCAAGTCAAATCAACACAAATCACTTATAAACATATTAGAATATGCAAATCATCATTATAAAACCAATAACACATAATAGGGTATATTTGCTGAGCTCTGATTAGTTTAGCTGCTTTGCTTTTATAGGGTATATTTGCTTATATGCTCATTTTGATTACTTGCAATGTTTGAATGAGTGTAGTCAATTTGTATGAATTGAGCATAGTTCTGCTTATAAGCATGTTTTAGATGACATTTGAATGTTAAGGTAAAAGTTATTGCATGTTTGAGTGATACAAACATGTTTGATTGTGAAATAGAGCTTGGGAAAGCGAAATCTGTGGAAAGGCTCGACTCTGTCGCGATCGCGATGCTAGTCGCTTGCGCGACAGAGCCGCGTGATTCCAGCTTCTTCCGGGTCGATCGGAATGAGACTTCATGACACGTGAAGTTCTTCATGAGTCGTGAAGATTAGACCGATCGGTATGAGGGCCGTTTGGCTGAGAGTCCACTCGGTGTGACGTGCATAATTTACACGAGTCGTGCTCATGAGCACGAGTCATGCACATGAGCACGAGTCATGCATATGAGGGAGCGGAGTTGTCTTGTACGAAGCGTGCACGATCTGCACGAGTTGTGCACATGTGCACTAGTCGTGCACATGAGTATGAGTCATGCAATCACCCTTGTTCCTGCAGTGCAACATAGTTTCTGTCACGAGCGTGACTTCCTGTCACGATCGCGACAGTGAATCTCTTTCCTGCCCTGTTCTACTTCTGAAAATGATGTCTTCTTGGCTTGCTATGTATGTTCCTTACTAGTGCATGGTACATGTTATGTTTATACCTTAATTAAATTATTGTTCTGTATTAATGCAACAAGGGAGTGTGACACTTGGATTGAATAAGTTTTGTTTTGAGCAAATAAATGTTAATAAGTGGCATTTAGTAGGGTGGTTGGCTTTTAATGTGAGTCATTGGCTTTGGATGAGGGTTGACCAGCCATTTCTTGCTTTCCTCTTCATTTTCTGCTCTTGGTCTTTGTTTCTGGTTTTGCCATGCTGCATTCCCTTTTCTTTCTTTCTCTTTTGATTGCTCCTTAAGTGGATCACTTGGATTGGTTTGAAGAGAATGTTGTGAGGGTTGAGTTGGTTCTTGTGAAGAGGTAAGTAGTAGATTTCTATATATTGGTCTTCTTCTTCTTCTTGGTTTTGTGTATTTGATTTAAAGTGAGAAAACGATTGATTCATGGGTTGTTTTGAATGATTTTGTTGAAGCTATTGACAAGAGGTTGGATAAAGGCAAGGAGAAGATCGAAATCGAGTAGAGAGCAGTGATTGAGCTACCTAGAGGTTGGGATCGAGTGTGATTTCAGTATTTCTGCATGTGTTTTAATGTTATATGTGTGTATAGGTGGATATAAATGAGAAGGGTCATTTGATGAGCTCTGATTAGTTTAGCTGCTTTGCATATTATAGGGTATATTTGTTTATATGCTCATTTTGATTGCCTGCAGTGTTTGAATGAGTGTAGTCGATTTGTATAAAATGAGCATAGTTCTGCTTATAAGCATGTTTTAGATGACATTTGAATGTTAAGGTAAAAGTTATTGCATGTTTGAGTGATACGAACATGTTTGATTGTGAAACAGAGCTTGGGAAAGCGAAATCTATGGAAAGGCTCGACTCTGTCGCGATCGCGATGCTGGTCACGAGCACAATAGAGCTGCGTGATTCTAGCTTCTCGCGGGCCTATTGGAATGAGACTTCATGACACGTGAAGTTCTTCACGAGTCGTGAAGATTAGACAGATCGGTATGAGGGCCGTTCGGCTGAGAGTCCACTCGGAAGGAGAGCTCCGCTCGGCGTGACGTGCATAATTTGCACGAGTCATGCTCATGAGCACGAGTTGTGCACATGAGCACGACTCGTGCACATGAGGGAGTGGAGTTGTCTTGTACGAAGCGTGCACGATCTGCACGAGTCGTGCACATGAGCACGAGTCGTGCACATGAGCACGAGTCGTGCAATCGCCCTTGTTCCTGCAATGCAACATGGTTTCTATCGCGAGCGTGACTTCATGTTGTGATCGCGACAGTGAATCTCTTTCGTGCCCTGTTCTGCTTCTGAAAATGATGTCTTCTTGTCTCACTATGTATGTTCCTTACTAGTGCATGGTACATGTTATGTTTTTACCTTAATTAAATTATTGTTCCGTATTAATGAATAGTGATGAAATAGTATTTGACTGATGATTCTGTTTATGGCAAGTGTTATGCATTGAGTGAGGAAGTTGAGCCTGAAGGGTCTTAATAGTGGATAGTAAGCATGCTTATTACGGGTTAGAGTGCAGCTGCTAGAGTGGCCTTGATTGTGCCTACAGATTGAATACCTTAGGTATTCAAAGGATTGAGTTATGTCCCTACATGTAAACTACTGATAAACGGTATCTAGGGGTACCCGTATCCACCATTCAAGGAATTCGGGCTAGTTAATGTTTTGAAGTATACATGAGTTGAAGTAAAGGTCTTGTTCTGTACATATGTTTTGCATGAGAATGAGATTATGTGTACATGACCTATAAACGAGTAAGAGTTTATATGCATATGAACACAAGATTATATAGATATATGGTTATTGTTTTGTATTGAGCATGATTATATAAGTGATGCGTGTGTTATGTGTGCGACTTCGATAGAAGTCATTTGCTGTATTTTTTTTATCCCCACTAAGTGTTATCGCTTAGCACGGGTGTTTTTTTCGTCTAGGTTTACAAGATGGGATTAAAGAGTTTGCATCTATAGGTCATGGCCACTAAGAGCTTGATGAAGATCTTTTTGTATAAGATAGAGTTTCTTATGTTTTGAGTAACATCATTATGTATATAGAAAGGTATAGTATGGAAGTGTAAATGTTAACTATTTTGTACATGTACCGAAGATGATTATGTATTAAGTAGAAAGCTTTTGTAATATGTATAGTTTATATATGTTATGAGAGTAGTATGTTTGGCCCAAGATATTCTAATTATTTATTATTATTGCTTCCGCTTTTGAGTATGATTGAATGTATGCGTTTGTGTTTGTGTGGCGCCCCGATATTCCTTCCCAGGTGTATTGAGGTGTTACAATATCGGTAAGGAATCTTTGTGTAATGTTTGATAGTTTTCGATGGACATGGTGATTGCATATTGATTTATAGTTAAAGGGAAATAAAGTGGTAAGAATGAAATAGATAACCGAATTTAAGAAAGGATTTAAAGTTAATTTTGGATTATTTAAGTATAAAAGTTTTTGGCAGAACTATGTGGTTCTGATTCCCAACCATAGGGATACGTAGGAAGCTTGGAATAACAATTTCAAGCCCGAACCAAGTCTGAGTATTGAAATGTTTTGTTTAGTTTTGAACAAGTAACAATTTGGTTAAAATGAAATATTTTGATTTAAGTATTGATACTGTAACTTGTATGATTTGGAAATATTTGTAATAATGGGAATTTTTGAACTTTGTATTTTCGAACCTTAAAATGTATTTCGAGAGTTCATGAAGTATAACTGTCTATAGGGCCATTAAGTGATTTAAAGTATATGATAAGTTTTGTATAATATAATTTTTGATTAAAAGGTAAATAAGTATTTCTGTTTATGGTTTATAAGACGCTAATGTATGTGTAATTGCTTCAGTATTCATAACAAAATAATGATGTGAGTTTATAATAACTTTAGCCGGTATTCCTTTATGTTTATGTATATATATATTTATATACTGATTTGCATGTGTTTACGGTAACCACTGTGAGTGGCTGCCCATTATTTGTTTCGCCCGACTAAGCGTTATCGCTTAGCACGGTTGTTTGTCCGTGTAGGTTAGGAGATCAGAGTAGCACAGCGGTCCGCTGAGTTTTGGCCAATGAGTCGCTAGATTTTCATAGGAAGTGTTTTTCTATTTTGGCATGTAATTAAATTTCATTTATTTAGCATTTGTAATGACATGTAATAATCTTTAGTGCAAATGATGGTGTATATGAGATAAGTTTAGGATGTGTATGTGGTTGAGGTTCTAGATGTTAGAAATTTTATTATTCCGTCTTCTGTTTTGCTAAGGAAGTGTCTCGTCTGGTAGCACCCTTTGCTCACCGTAGCTCTCTGTCCTTCATTATGCTACATATGGGAGTTAGGGGTGTTACACCAATCCATTAGGGCAGTGTGTTAATGTGAGTCGTGTGTTTCAGAATTTTCCTTTGGTAGTGCAAGATAAGGAATTTTCAATAGATTTGATTAGTTTGCCATTTCATGAGTTTGACCTAATCTTGGGTATGTATTGGTTGTCCAAGAACCGAGCTATAGTTGATTGCTATAGGAAAACAGTCGTGCTCAGAGATAGTGATTAGTTATCAGTGATTGTGAAAGGATTGGGATGTAATACTTTGCACAATGTGATTTCGGCTATGAAGCGAGGTGGTTCATGAGGAAGGGATATGAAGCATATTTGGCCTTAGTTTTGGATTCTCGATGAGGGCAAGTAAGAATTCAAGATATTCCCGTAGTGAGAGAATTTGTAGATGTGTTTTCGGAGGAATTTCTAGGTTTATCGCCAGAAAGAGAAGTGGAACTGTTTGTAGACATTGTGCCTAGTGCAGCTCCGATTTCCAAGGCTCCTTATCGGATGGCTCTAGTGGAATTGAAAGAATTAAAAGTTAGTTGCAAGAGCTATTAGATAAAGGTTTCATTAGACCGAGTGTGTCCCCTTGGGGTGCTCCAGTTTTATTTGTTAGGAAAAAGGATGGTACATTGAGAATGTGTATTGACTACCGGTAAATTAACAAGGTCATGATTAAGAACAAGTATCCGTTACCACGGATCGAGGATGTTTTTGATCAATTAAGAGGAGCAGGAGTGTTTTCTAAGATAGATTTGAGATCAGGTTACTATCAGCTGAGAGTTAAGGATGCGAATGTTGCGAAGACAGCTTTTCAGATGCGGTACGGTCACTATGAATTCTTAGTGATGCCGTTTGGTTTGACTAACACGCCCACAACTTTTATGGATTTAATGAACAAAGTATTCAGACCGTATCTCGACCGTTTTGTTGTAGTGCTCATTGATGATATTCTGATTTATTCGGAAAGGGAACATGAGGAACATCTTCGGTTGGTGTTGCAAGTTTTGAGAGACCATCAGCTCTATGCTAAGCTTAGTAAGAGTGATTTTTGGTTAAAAGAAGTAACATTCCTTGGGCATGTTGTGTCGGCTGAAGGTATTCGGGTAGACCCATCCAAAGTTGAAGCAATTATGAATTGGTTGCTACCTAGAAATGTGCCGGAGGTGAGAAGCTTTCTTGGTTTTGCTGGTTATTATAGGCGGTTCGTTAAGAGATTCTCAATATTGGCTTCACCTTTGACTAGGCTTCTCCAAAAAGAGGTTAAATTTGAATGGTCCGACAAGTGCCAAGCAAGCTTTAACCAATTGAAGAATATGTTGACTAAGGCTTTTGTGCTTACTCAACCCGTTTCAAGTAAAGAATATACTATGTATAGTGATGCCTCAGGTATAGGACTTGGATGTGTTCTGATGCAAGATAGCAAGGTGATAGCTTATGCTTCTAGACAGTTGAAGCCCCATGAACAGCACTATCCGACACATGACTTGGAGTTAGGAACGGTAGTGTTTGCTCTTAAGGTTTGGTGACACTATTTGCATGGGGAAACCTGCAGAATCTTCACGGATCACAAGAGTCTGAAATATTTGCTTACTCAGAAGGAATTAAATTTGAGACAGCGGAGATAGTTAGAATTGTTTAAGGACTATGATTGTATTATTGATCATCACCTGGGCAAAGCAAATGTAGTGGTAGATGCTTTAAGTAGGAAGTCGGTTTCGGCCCTATCTCTGAGTAGGGGAAGATGGAAATTCGACTCAGAAGGAGCACTGATTGCTCAGCTGAAGGTTAGACCGAGTTTGAAGCAGCTAATTATGGATGCACAGAGGAGTGACCCAATATTGTAGCATGCTTTTCAAGTGGTAAGAAGTGGTGGACAAACTGAATTTTCTGTGGATAGTGAAGGAGTGCTCAGACAGGGAAGTCGGTTGTGTGTGCCTAATGTAAGTGATGTGAAGAAGAAGCTTTTGCAAGGAGCTCATTCTACAATTTTCACAATGCATCCGGGAGGAGATAAAATGTATAAAGATCTCAAGCAGTTTTATTGGTGGCCGGGTATGAAAAAGGACATAGTGGATTTCATTTCGAAGTGTCTAATCTGCCAGCAAGTGAAAGCCGAGCATCAAGTCCCATCGGCTTTGCTTAATCCCTTACCCATTCCTCAATGGAAGTGGGACGATGTTACAATGGATTTTGTATCTTGTTTACCACTGACGCAGCGTAAGCATGATTCGATTTGGGTTATAGTCGACCAGTTATCTAAGTCAGTGCATTTCTTACCAGTTCGGTTAGCCATGGATAAGTTAGCAGAGATATATGTGAATGAGATAGTAAGGCTTCACGGAGTTTCGCTATCCATTGTGTCTGATCGGGATCCAAGATTTACATCGAAATTCTGGAAAGAATTATAGTCAGCTTTGGGTACTCGGTTAAATTTTAGCACTGTATTTCATCCTCAGATCAATGGTCAGTCTGAAAGAGTTATTCAGGTACTTGAGGATATGCTTCGGGGGTGTGCATTGGAGTTGTCAGGTAGTTGGGATAAGTATGTGCCTTTAATGGAATTTGTGTACAATAACAGTCATCAAGTGAGTATCGGAATCGCTCCCTATGAAGTTCTTTATGGACGAAAATGTAGAACTCCAGTGTGTTGGACTGAGTTATGGAAACGATCTATTATAGGTCCAGAGATAGTTAAAGACACTGAAGAAAGGGTCAGAATAGTGCAACGGAATTTGAAAGCAGCCAAGGATAGATAGAGATCCTATACCAATTTGAAGCGAAGGGACATTCAGTATGAGTTGGGCGACAAGGTGTTTTTAAAGGTATCACCTTGGCTAAAGGTTCTTCATTTCGGTAAGAAAGGTAAATTGGGCCCACGATTTATTGGACCTTATGAGATATTGGAAAAGATTGGTCCAGTGGCTTATAGGCTAGCCTTGCCGATGGAGTTAGCTAAATTACATGATGTATTTCATGTGTCCATGTTCCATCGCTATCAATCGGATCCGTCTCATGTGTTATCAATTCAGGATATTCGGATTCAGCCAGATTACTCATTTAATGAAGAATCGAAGGAAATTTTGGCTAGATAGGTGAGACAGCTCCGAAGCAAGCAAATCCCTTTGGTTAAGGTACTATAGCGGCATCAAGGGATAGAGGAAGCAACTTGGGAACCGGAAGAAGTTATGAGATCTCAGCATCCTCAGTTATTTGACCCAAGTGAGTATTGTAAGGAGAAGGATGCTGTTAAGGAAGGGAGTATTGTAAGGGGATAGCGGCATCAAGGGATAGAGGAAGACAACTCGTGAGGGGCAGCACGACTCGTGAGGCTTTCGGCATGCACGACTCGTGAAGCTTATCGTGAGTTGGCGTGGAGCAAGGCACCTTCACAAGTCGTGAAGCACTTCACGATTCGTGAAGGATGCCCGTGACTCGTGAAAGAAGATAGCACGATTAGTGCTTGCTGGGGAGCCATGTCACAAGTCGTGCACAAGGACACGACTCGTGACAGTCCAGTAGGGGCATCGACACGAGTTGTGTCTATTTGCACGACTCGTGTCCCTCGGCCCTCTCCTCGCGCATGGCCTTCTGGCCACTATTGCGAGCGCAACTTCTTATCGCGATCGCGACAGTGACTCCCATCCCTTGCTTGCCCTATTTTTTGTAAAGGAAATTTTATGTCTTGTTTTGATGGGTTTCCACTACTGCTTGGTATATATATAATTTTGCTTATGCATGTCTAAATTTTCATGGTCCCTTATTATAAATTGTATGCTATGCTTTGAACATGATTTGTATTATGCTTGACCTGCAAGAGTCAATTTAGTGGATAGTTAGGCATGCCTAATAGAGTTCTGTAGCTGCAGCCCTATTGTGTTTCGGACCCTGATCAGGTTCCCGATTCGATCCTCGCATTCCTTCTGTCTTGGATCTTGTTTAAGATCCCATGTAAAAACGTTTTTGGAAACAAAAAAAAAAGAATGATTTTGATACCTTCGGGTATCCATGCGTTAAGAAAGAATTGTTGATACCCTTGGGTATCTATGCGTATACTCGTTATCCACTGTATTGTGTGAGCAGGTCTTTTATGATTATTATTACCAATGTGTGAAGTTGGAAGGATATGTATTGTTATTGTTTCGTTTAAAGTATGTGAATATATATATATATATGATGCAAATGGACATTCAAGTTTCGAATTGCTTATTAAATTTCATTATTTTGTATTTGCCATGAGCATGTGAATTATTGTTGACGTCCACTGTGAGTGGTCATTGTTCATTTGTGTTTCCCCACTTAGCGTTATCGCTTAGCATAGGTGTTTCATTCGTGCAGGTGTGGAAGACGTCGGAGTTTGAGGGCAGGTCAATCCGTTTCAGCAGGGCCAGCATAACTGAGAGAAAGTTTGTAGTATAGGAATGTGTACCTTTTTGTATTATGTATCATTTTAAGTGTTTTGTGATGATGTAATGCTGATGTAAACTTTGTATTGTATTTTGATATGTAATTTCAGATATGTAAATTATTTTTTTGTGTTGAGGCACATTTGTACTTCCGTTAAGTTAAGATATTTTCTATATATTAATGAAAGTCAGTATTTTTGTATATTAGCTGGTACCTCTGTTGCTTTGAGAATTTTAATTTACTCTATTTTTGTGGAATGTTTAAGTCTTTGTATGTTCTGTATGAGCGTTGGTGTGACAACCCTCATCTATCGGGGTCCTTCCTTCTCGGTGAGGAGTGAAGTTCCCTACGTATAGGTAAGGGGTGTTATATAAATAATGTTAACTATATGATGGTAATATTAATATAATAGGTAAATAAATATTGTTACTAACAACGACAACATTAGTAACAGAATAATAAAGTAAATGTTAAAACAGATAATGGAATGTTTTAACTTAAATTTAGACCTATATGATTAGAACGAAATGAATACTATAAATGCTGTGACGGATTGAAGAATTGACCATATATGTCTACAATTGAATTGTTGGAGCCCATGATGGGCTGTATTATTGTTTGCTTTGCAAGAGGGTCAGTAAAGTATATAGTCTTTATACTGCCAAAAATTTAATTAAATGAATAGCAACTTAAACAGTTATTGGTCAATCGATAAATATAATAATAACAAATTAAAATAAAATAAACTTTAATGATGAGAAGCTAAGAATAAAAAACATTAATTTAAGTAAACAATAATAAAAGATTAGTAATGACTAAGGAACTGTAACAAAAGTATTACTGACATAAAAGCAATAAAAAGTTAATGTTATAAATTATTGATCATAAAAATGTCAAAATGCTAAAGTTGATAGTGTAAATAGTAAATAGATTAGCAATTGGAACAAAAATACTAAAGTTGTAGCACCTCTTACCCGTACGTAGTAAACCACCACAACAGGTGAAGGATGTCACACGACAATTACCAAATTAAACACGCTTGCCTTAAAAACAAATAACAGAACGGCAAAATCATAAAATTCCTGTCAAACAAAACACTTATACATACATAACTCGAATAATAAACTTCACTTTAATTACAATACATACATACCAATATTTCTGAACAGAAGTTCATTACATCACAAATAACAATTACACAATCTATTACAGAAATTCCTATAGACTCGTTGGCCTTGGTTGGGGAGGAATGTCCTCGGCGACACTGCTAACTAAAAACTTGCATGGATAACACCCGTGCTAAGCCTAAAGGCTCAGTGGGGAAAATACATAATATGGATGACCATTCATAGCTATCGTCAGTAAATTCATACAATAATAAATATTCAATACAAAATCACATGTATATAAATACATGGCTTAGACAAACACAATAATTCCATTTGATAATTGCATAATCATCCGTATAGCCAATTAAGTGACAAATTTAATTAGCGTTTTTATACAATTTACCTCAAATACCCACATGCCATACATTTACCATATATCATTTAATCAACACATGCTTTAATTTACACATATTTCACACACATCACACATAGTCCGACAAATTATCAATACTTTATTTATTTCTCAGTACTTCAATTTGCACTCATTATAGAATCAAGAATAAAAAGCAAAATGTATAAGTTTTTATCAAATCATGCTCACTTATTCCACATGTATAATTATATTCATTTAGTCATTTTTACTTCAAATTATTCCTTTAATCTTATTTCATTCATTATTGCCTAAATACCCAAAGGAATAATAGAATTGAAACACATAGGTACCCAAGGGTACTTTCACATTTTAAACATAGGGATCCGTACGGGATCCGAGAACACATAAGTGCTTGAAGCACAAGTTCAGAGTAACACATATGCCACAATAGTCATTATGTTCACATGCATATAAAATGCTTAATTCATATTTTCTTACGCAATTCAAGTCATCACATTCATTTATTAACTCATATCTTATATTGCTAATTTAATATTCTTTTATCCATTTACTGCCTGCTATACCAAGGGGTGGATAATGGGTGAACGCATAGGTACCCGCAGTTACAAAATATTTCCTTTTTCTTTTAACAAACGCATAGGGATCTTATGCAAGATCCAAACAGAGGGACCCAAAAGGGTCTAAACGCATAGGGACTTGATCGGAGTCCAAAACGCATATGGATCTGATTAGGATTCAAAAAATACATAAGCTGCAGCTGCAGTAACAGAATAGAACCCTATAGGCATACTTATCTATCCACGACTCGGTTGATGCAGGCTATACACATACTTGTTTCATTTGTGATACTGTAACGCGCGCCGAGAGTAGCCAGCAAGGGCCCTTGCTTTGAATCCGCCATTGGGATTCAAGGTATTGGTTTGCGTCTTTTTGATCATGGGCGCCATGAGACATCATCGGTGTATCCCTCCCAATAGAACATTAGGGAGAACAACCTAGTCTAATGACACCTAAAGGCACCTTTGAGGCATTTGGAGTCGCCACCCAATTTGCAAGAAATTGGGAAAAAGTCTCTCACCTCTAACGGTCTAAACCAGAGATATGGTGTTCGGAACTTCCCTTTTATTTATGCTTTGGTTAATTATAAATGGGTTCTTAACCTCTTAAAATTATATCTCTCATCTCACGCGATTAATGCATTTTTAATTAGAGAGTGCATTGCAAGCATATAAAGAAAATAAATGAAAGCGATAAAAGGTAGTAAAGAAAGCGATAAATGAAAGCGGTAAACACGCAAGCACACAATTACAAGAGAAATAGGGGCGGAATACAACCCCAATAAAAGGAAATTAAAAGCGTAAATGGGACGGAATACAATCCCCAAAAATAAATAAAATTGCCCCAAAATTAATTACAAGGGCCCAAAAAGAAATGAACTTAAATTTAAAACACTCACACAAAATAAGAAAAGGCATACATAAATCGGGGCATTATTTTGGGGACATTGGTTCCTTCGCACTTGGTCGAAACTTAGGAACATTGGTTCCTTCGCATTTATTTAAAGAGGGTTCGAAGAGTCATTTTGATTGTTTGAATTGGAAAACCGGGATGAGTGATCCCATTTTTAGAGAAAAGTTGACTCTTTATTTTAATTGTGATATTTTTTTATTATTTGGCTAAAACAAGGAACATTGGTCCCAATTTTATTAGTAAAAATTCCAATTTAATTATAGAAATATTTTTATGATTTTTTTATCGCACGCGTGTACAAATAAAATAATTATTTAAAAATAAACACAACAAAAGGATGGGAAATTAGAGAGATCTTACCGAACCAATGTGACCCTCCACGCGTCGCGACCCATCCGGGGAGTCACAGGGATGCTCAAATAACCCGATTCAAGTTAAACTCATACAAGAATAATATTGAAAAACGTTAGTGAATAACTCTAGACAAATTAATGAAATAAATACAAATTATAATGATAAGGACATTAATGGCGGTAGAATATTAATAGTAAACATGAACACTAATATAATAACAAGTAATAACAATCATGACAACAAACAGTGGCAATCATAATAGAAAAATTATGGCAATAATAATAATAATAATAATAATAATAATAATAATAATAATAATAATAATAATAATAATAATGATAATAATAATAAATGTAAAACAGCATGTTAAATAATAATAATAATAATAATAATAATAATAATAATAATAATAATAATAGTAATAGTAATAGTAATGATAATAAAATAATGGTAATGATGATAATAACATAATAGTGAACATAATATAACTAAATGTGATAATAATAATAATAATAATAATAATAATAATAATAATAATAATAATAATAATGATAATAATAAATGTAAACAGAATGTTAATAGCAACCAATGTAATAATCATAATAATAATAATAATAATAATAATAATAATAATAATAATAATAATAATGATAATAATAATCGTAGTGACTGGCGCCAAGAATAAAGAAATTGGAACAACAGGAAATTAAACTAAGATGTAGACAAGCAAGCCTAATAATAATAATAATAATAATAATAATAATAATAATAATAATAATAATAATAATAAGAATAAAATGTCAACAGTGATGGCATAAACAATATTGATGATAATAGTAGCCAAATAACTGCAACAGGACACAATAATAAAGATAATAATAATAAAAAAGAGGGGATGTCGGCAACAAATGAAAGAAACTGAGTTAAAACCCCAAAGATTATACTAAAACTCATAAGGAAATCAAATAAGTAGTTAAAAAAATATTAACAGTGGCAAAATATGAAGAAAGTATTATACAATAGATGTGATATTAATAGCAAAATAAATAAATTACCCGAGAAAATAAATGAGTGAAAATGGTCCAAGTGTTTACCCTTAGAATTTTTTTAGATCGGAGAAACGGTGTCTCGATTGGGTTTCCTTGTCGGATTTGTGGTGATGAAAATTTGAAGAAAATATAGAAATCAATATTTTGAAATAAAATCAAGAGAATATCTTGACAAAAATATTTTTGGTGGGTGATTTGAGCAAAGTAAATTAATTTTTCAAGCTCAAATCACTCAAGAAATGAAATACATTTTTTGAAGAAAAATAAATACATTAAAACTTGATGGAAAGAAAAAAGAAATTGAGAAATCTTGAAGAACCTTTTGCTGGAGAGTGAAAAGCTAGAGAGAAAAAACCCAAAAGCCAAAAAAACTCCCTTGAACAATAGTTGCCGTCCCTCCCTATGAATATTCAAAATCCCCTATTTTATTTTCGGTGTCTTGCAAAAAAAGGAAAAAACAAAATTAACTTTCTAATTTTTATTATTTCGAAAAAATCCCAAAATGTGAAAAAAACGCAGGGAAACAGCGAAAAAATTAGGTCAGAGCAGGTGGTCGCGCGGTGAAGGTCACAACGCACGCGGGGGGGACAGCCGCGCGCATGCGCACGCGAGCGGCAGGTGGCCGCGTGGTGGCAATGGCCACCACGCGACCAAGGTGGTAAAGTGGCCAAATGGCCACTTTACCACCACGTTAAAAAAATTTCAAAGTTTATTATTTTTTTTAAATTCTTTTTTAATTAAATTAATTAACTAATTTAATAACTACTTCCCCTTTTTTAATTAAATCAATTACTTAATTTATTCAATTAAATTAAAAAACTAATTTAATTCCCCTTTTTTCAATTAAATTAATTAATTAAATTAAATTAAATTAAATAACTATTTTAATTTTTTTTTTTGTTTTATCAAAATAACACCTTCCAATGAAATTATTTTTGGAATTAAAATTAATAATAATTTTTTATGATAAAAAAAAATGAGGGTCTCGACAAGGGAAGCATCATTTTTGACACCTTTGCCTGTAAGTCGATATCATTTTCAATATCGGGTAATTCTGATCTTGGACCGCCTCAGGACCCGGTGTCTACAGTTGCCCCCAATTTTGGGGAACTCTATGATTTATGTGCCTAAGTGAGCCAAAATTCAGAAAAGAGAGGGAGAGATGCATACCTGAGGCGGTTGCTGTTCGGAACTTGGTCTTGCCAGCTTGTCGGCATTATAGGATTACTACTGGTCACATGATTGAGGAACGTCAGCTTGTCGACGTGAAACCACGGCTGAGCGACTGATAAACACCAGCTTATCGGCGTGTGAAGGCGCCAGACTTTGAAGGACGCAATTGATAGAACACCGGCTTGTCGGTGTGTGAAACCATGGCTGAGCGACTGATAAACACCAACTTGTCGGTGTGTGAAGGCGCCAGACTTTGAAGAACGCGATTGATAGAACACCAACTTGTCGCTGTGTGAAACCACGGCTGAGCGACTGATAAACACCTTCTTGTCGGTGTGTGAAGGCGCCAGACTTTGAAGAACGCGATTGATAGAACACCAGCATGTCGGTGTGTGAAACCACGGATGGAAGACTGATAAACACCAGCTTGTCGGTGTGTGAAGGCGCCAGACTTTGAAGAATGCGATTGATAGAACACCAGCTTGTCGGTGTGTGAAACCACGGTTGAGCGAATGATAAACATCCGCTTGTCGGTGTGTGAAGGCGCCAGACTTGGAAGAACGCGATTGATAGAACACCAGCTTGTCGGTGTATGAAACCACGACTGAGCGACTGATAAACACCAGCTTGTCGGTGTGTGAAAGCGCCAGACTTGGAAGAACGCGATTGATAGAACACCAGCTTGTCGGTGTGTAAAACCACGGCTGAGGGACTGATAAACACCAGCTTGTCGGTGTGTGAAGGCGCCAGACTTTGAAGAACGCGATTGATAGAGCACCAGCTTGTCGGTGTGTGAAACCACGGCTGAGCGAATGATAAACACCAGCTTGTTGGTGTGTGAAGGCGCCAGACTTTGAATAACGCGATTGATAGAACATCAGCTTATCGGTGTGTGAAACCACGGCTGAGCAACTGATAAACACCAGCTTGTCGGTGTGTGAAGGCGCCAGAGTTTGAAGAACACGATTGATAGAACACCAGCTTGTCGGTGTGTGAAACCATGGCTGGGCGACTAATAAACACCAGCTTGTCGGTGTGTGAAGGCGTCAGACTTGGAAGAATGCGATTAATAGAACACCAGCTTGTCGGTGTGTGAAACCACGGCTGAGCGACTGATAAACACCAGCTTGTCGGTGTGTGAAGGCGCTAGACTTGGAAGAACGCGATTGATAGAACACCAGCTTGTCGGTGTGTGAAACCACGGCTGAGCGACTGATAAACACTAGCTTGTCGGTGTGTGAAGGCACCAGACTTGGAAGAACGCGATTGATAGAACACCAGCTTGTCGGTGTGTGAAACCACGGCTGAGCGACTGATAAACACCAGCTTGTCGGTGTGTGAAGGCGCCAAACTTTGAAGAACGCGATTGATAGAACACGAGCTTATCGGTGTGTGAAACCACGGCTGAGCGAATGATAAACACCAGCTTGTCGGTGTGTGAAGGTACCGGACTTTGAAAAACGCGATTGATAGAACATCAGCTTGTCGGTGTGTGAAACCACGGCTGAGCTACTGATAAACACCAGCTTATCGGTGTGTGAAGGCGCCAGAGTTTGAAGAACGCGATTGATAGAACACCAGCTTGTGGGTGTGTGAAACCACGGCTGAGCGACTGATAAACACCAGCTTGTCGGTGTGTGAAGGCGCCAGACTTTGAAAAACGCGATTGATAGAAAACCAGCTTGTCGGTGTGTGAAACCACGGCTGAGCGACTAATAAACACCAGCTTGTCGGTGTGTGAAGGCGCCAGACTTTGAAAAATGCAATTGATAGAACACCAGCTTGTCGGTGTGTGAAACCACGGCTGAGCGACTGATAAACACCAGCTTGTCGGTGTGTGAAGGCGCCAGGCTTTCCTGCGAAAACAGTTGTATGCAAGGGTAAGTTATGCATGTGCATATGTATATGTTATGCAAGATGCAGATGACACCATTCATCTGAGTGGCCCAATGGTTGGGGTGTGATAACTTCGGCTGAAGCGACTCGTGGCCTTGCTTGGTCGATTATGCCCCCAAGGGTCCGAAGGCGTCATCCTGGCTTGGGGGACCCCGGCTCATAATTTTTCAGGGAGAATTGCCCGATGTGTGTCTTTGCTTGAAAGGGGTTGCCCAAGGTAATGTCGCCTTATCGCTCCAAGCGTCATTGTTTTAAAGGTAGTGCATCCCTCGTGGATTTTCACACTAGCTTTTCTTAGCAGGAGATGCGTCCTTGTCGGATTTTCACATAACCCTGTGCCTTATTTTTTGCCTGGAATGGACCCAACCCAATCCAACGGCTTTTATTTATTTCATTTTTTTGTAGGGCAGACTGCTTGTTGCCAGGTTTTCACCCTGCCCTTTGGCCTAACTTTTGCTTAGAGCGCCAGTCACGGTTTTCATCTCTAACGGCTTTTTTTTTTGAGAGAGAGAGAGAGAGAGAAGTTGGAGTTATTGTGAAAGATCTTTCGGGTGTGATTGGCATGTGCTTATGTCTCAAGTTATGGTTGTATGAACTTGGTTCTTTATCGGGGAGGTGCTATAGGGTTGGCTTCATAGTGGGTAGCAAGATGAGATGACTGAAGTGCCTGAGTGGCGAGAATGGTAGAGGGTAGATAGTTGTTGTAAAAGGTCTTTCAGGTATAATCGGCGTGTATTTGCGTCTTAGGTCATGGTTGTCTGAGCTTAATTTCTATCATGAGGGCGCTATAGAATTGGCTTCACAGTTGATATCAGGAGGAGTTGACTGAAGTGCCTGAGTGGCGAGAGTGGCAGAGGATCGATAGTACCAATGCGCTGATTTTATGCTAGAACCAGGAAACTTTGAGAGTGCAAAATGAACTGTCCCTAAGTGCATGTAAGAGGAAGGTACTTAGCGCTGCAGTGGATAATAGGACCCCTCGGCTTGGGCATCTAGTCGGTGAGAGCAGGAGTAGAGTAGCCATTTAGATTTTACTTTTTATAAAAGAACTAGGAAATGATGAGTTGAACTGCTTTTGCTTTATGTATTTGCAAAAACTGTGTGCATTTCAGCACGATTTCTCTATACATAATCACCATTTAACACAGATTCGGAATGCAAAATTACATTTAATCTCAAAATGGATCTTGAAAGCATCAGAATCCTGTTTCCAATCAGCCCTCTCGAGTTTTCTTGATTGGATATTCTCTCTCGAGCCTCTAATTTTTGACCAGAGTGCCTTTTTTCGGTTTTCACCCTGATGAGACGCCCAATTTTAGCAAGGCCACCTTTTCGGTTTTCAACCTGCGGGGCATTTATTTTCTTCTTTTTTATTTTTAGTCTTTAGCCATGGACCTCATCGGATCTGTTGATGTCGGTCTGGCTCTTTAAACTTGCTTCCCTCGCTGTTTGTCAGGGTGTTGCTTCCCTGAATAACAACTTTTCCAAGAACGAATGGGCCTTCACATGTTGGTTTGAATTCACCTTGCCCATCTGGAATATCTAAAGCTATTTGCCCGAAGAGCCAATATTATTCTTCCGGCGGGTGCTTTCTGACTTTCTTCCCAAATGATCGGACAAGGTGTTTTTCGAAAGATCCGATAGCAATAGCAATCTCGAAACCCTTTTCCGTTTGACATGTTTAGTTGCTGCAGCTGTCGCTTCCATGACTGCCCTTTAAGAATTTGACGTGCTTCGACGGGCAGTAATGCTTTCGCTTCACGCATCAAGGTATAAAGCGTGACTCTTGTAAAGGTTCTAATTGCAGACCCCAAAATGGGTCTACTCCATAACCTTCTTGGTCTTCCTCTTGTTCGTATGTCATCTGTATGTCATCAGCTCATCTCTCGTACAACGCCTCCTTTATACTTACGGACTGGGTGGATGGCTTATGGATTAGCCTCCAGGTCTTTTCAGTGGCAGGCATGAGCAGTAACAATACAAGAATATCCCTCGCACTGCACATCCTCTATATTGATGAAATGAATGGGTGGCTTGTGGTTCAGTTTTTAGGTCCTTTTCAGTGGCTAAAAAGAACGACAAAACGCAGATATGTGTAGATTAATGGGACTTGAGCAAAGCTTGCCCCCAAATAACATTCCCTTGCCCCCCGATCAATTCTCTCTTTTCTTCTCTCTTTTCTTTACACCCCATTTTTTTTTGAATTTTTTTTTTTACAACCCAATTTTTTTTTGCACTCCGATTTTTTTTTTTACAACCAAAAATTTTTTTTTTGACAAGCTTTGCTCAAGTCCTGAAGTTCACACATACGTGCACTTTTCATCTTAACCACTGTGACCTATTGTTATTCAATTTGGTCGGGCATTGAGCTTTAGCAAGAGTTTTGTATATAAGGGTTCTGGATGGTTAAGGGTCAGTCATAATCGGTTTTGAGGGTGCACATTTGATGTGGTCGTGAAGAAAAGGGTCATATGGTTTGGTTTTGATGGGTTGTACATTCTTCGTGGTGGTCTTGAGTTTCACTCGCCTAATTTCTGATGCAGATCTTGGAGCTTTATTTTATTTGGTCGGACCATATACGACTCAGGTGTTGCGGGTGCAAAGAAATGGCTTTCAAAATTCGGTTTGTCGTCATGTTGGCTCGTGGAAGTAGTATTGATCTCAAGGATGTCCTTATCAATTTTCAGCATGTCATACCAGGTCCAGGCAAAGGCTTTTTTTTTTTTCTCTCAAAATCATCCTCTCTTCAAGAGTTATATCAGATGCTATCAAGATTTTGTTTGGATTCTCCAAAGTTCTGAGATTAAATGGAATGGCATCATCTGAATCATAAATATGTCATGATTATGAATAATAAAATCATAAGAAACATCACACAAGTAAGCAAATCCATCCATTTCATTCAATAAAACTATAATTAAAACTGTCATCATTAAATAGTTCAAAAAAAAAGAACATCTAAATAGCTACTTCCTTCTTCTCTTGCCAACACGAACGCTACAGTCAACGGCCTATTAGCACTTTTGGGAACCATTCTCCTCACTTCTTAGCTCCTCATCAATTAAGTGTAGAATTTGCCTCCTCAGAATTCGACACTCATCAGTCTCGTGTCCGGTACGCTGATGGTAGGCACAATACAGATCTGTTCGGTGATTGGGGCGCCCTTGGCCCCTGGCAGGTTGGGCCGGCATTGACTGTATTTTCCCCTTGCTGACAAAATGAGCGAGGTACTTGGACAGGGGCTTTTTCAGTATGGCATAGTGACTTTGAGTCATTCCAAATGTCGGGGTCCTTGTGGCTCTAAAACCTTCTCCATCGCCCCCCGTAAAACTTAAGCTCCCGTGACTACCCTGGCGGCATTCAGGATCTGTGATCTGGTTGCTATCGATCAGATCCTGAATCTCGTGCCTCAGCCTAGCACAATTATCCGTCATATGGCTAGTGTGTTGGTGGTAGGCGCAGTACTCGCCTTCCTTATGCCCGGCTGCCCCCAGGTCTTTGCCAGCTTGGACGGCAATGGTTGTAACACCCCCTTCTTCATCAGCCTTTCCAGGACCCAAGATAAAGGTCTGTCTAAATTATAGTAATGCCTCTGAGCCATCTCAACCATTGGCGCTTTCCCCATCCTTTTTGTACCTCTGCTGTCACCATAGTAACCAATTTCGAGACTTGCAGGGCTAATAACGGTCCCATTGGGAGGTGTCCGGGTAGTTGGAAGCTTGGACCTCATGATCTCCTCCTCAAGATCAGCTAATTTATTTTTAGTGTTTGCGGGACTGAGAGGACCCATCGACTGTAAGGGCCCTAGTCCTTTCCCTCTTTCTACTTGCTCGATCAGTGAGTTGGGTGTCGCCTCGCCTCTAGGTTCAAGAGCGAATGAAGACATTACAGCCATCGTCGCATACTCCTTTTTGGTCGCGGCTAGCTCAAATCGGTTAAGTGTAGCTGCAGTGACTTGAGCTTGAAGAATTAGTGCCACAGCATCCAACATTTCCTTAATTGTGGCTGACAACCTCCCTTCAAGCTTTTCAAACTTTTCATCTAGTTCTCGGGCAATCATGACACAGGCCTCTTCAATCTGTCGCGAAGGACCAGCCATTCCCAATGTCTATAGATGCTCTGACTAAGACGGTAGATCTCTGCCAACCACTTCGAATTCTGCTTACTCTTCAGACAACAATGAGGACCCCAGAACCTCCCAGGTGAATGGTGTATGATGGCTGAAAAATCAAAGGGGTTAGAATGATGCATGGATGACATGTGATGCATGGTCGTGCCATGCAAATAGTCCTCAATGAGTGAAAGGTCAATAGATTACAGTGACATGATGCGATGCGTGGAAAAAATCGTACGTAGGATGATATGTATACATGAAAAAGATATGCAGAGAAAAGGATATACACACACAAAAATGAAATGGATATGTGTTTATATATGCATTTTATTTTATTTTTAACATGCATGAACGACAAGCGATGCATGAGCATGCTGTGCAGCATCAACAACCACATACAAGCAAGTAGATCCTTCCAACCTTATCACTCCCGCACACGAGGTCGTGTGGTCTCTTTCCTAGGTGGGCTTCATCCGAGGGTTAACAGGGAACCCATCAGAGACGTATGGTGCATGGTGAAAAACCAGCAGCATAACAGTCTTAATCTAATGCGCATTCGTATGGGTTTTGGCCATTACGTATTTGGACAATTCAATCAAGTTAAGGTGGGCTTACCGGGGTATGAAAGCCTTTGATAAAGGACCACTTAATTTGCTTGATTTTGTTTAATACGTGACGGCCCACATTACAAGCATCGTATTAAGGAGCATGCTACCTAGGGGAAGTTTCTACTTGCCTTTACATGGGCTTTGGTCAAGGTGATGAAGCTTTAGGGCTACCCAAGCATGGTCCCTACCAACGGGTCTACCTCGTCATCAGCGTAATGACCGATTGGGTCTCCATTTGATATACCAAAAGGTACTAGGCGGGCTGGTGATTATCCCTAACACTTCCCTACAATGAGTGAAAGTAGGGTTGTGCTCTAGGAATGCACCGAGGTAAAAAGGGACCAACTAGCATATTTCTAAGGCTCTAGAATGTAATGCAAGTTCGATGAGAGATAGAATTTTAAGTTTTAAAAAACCCAATTATATTTTTAACCAAAGCACTTTCGGAGTAAAGTCTCAAACACAAAGTCCCCAGCGGAGTCGCCACTATGACGCGCGCCGATGGTACCCAGCAAGGGCCCTCGCTTTGAATCTGCCATTGGGATTCGAGGTATTGGTTTGCGTCTTTTTTATCATGGGCGCCATGAGACATCATCGGTGTATCCCTCCCAATAGAATATTGGGGAGAACAACCTAGTCTAATGACACCTAAAGGCACCTTTGAGGCATTTGGAGTCGCCACCCAATTTGCAAGAAATTGGGAAAAAGTCTCTCACCTCTAACGGTCTAAACCAGAGATATGGTGTCCGGAACTTCCCTCTTATTTATGTTTTGGTTAATTATAAATGGGTTTTTAACCTTTTAAAATTATCTCTATCATCTCACGCGATTAATGCATTTTTAATTAGAGAGCGCATTGCAAGCATATAAAGAAAATAAATGAAAGCGATAAAAGGTAGTAAAGAAAGCGATAAATGAAAGCTGTAAACACGCAAGCACACAATTACAAGAGAAATAGGGGCGGAATACAACCCTAATAAAAGGAAATTAAAAACGTAAATGGGACGGAATACAATCCCCAAAAATAAATAAAATTGCCCCAAAATTAATTACAAGGGCCCAAAAGAAATGAGCTTAAATTTAAAACACTCACACAAAATAAGAAAAGGCATACATAAATCGGGGCATTATTTTGGGGACATTGGTTCCTTCACACTTGGTCGAGACTTAGGAACATTGGTTCCTTCGCATTTATTTAAAGAGGGTTCGAAGAGTCATTTTGATTGTTTGAATTGGAAAATCGGGATGAGTGATCCGATTGTTGGAGAAAAGTTGACTCTTTATTTTAATTGTGATATTTTTTTATTATTTGGCTAAAACAAGGAACATTGGTCCCAATTTTATTAGTAAAAATTCTAATTTAATTATAAAAATATTTTTATGATTTTTTTATTGCACGCGTGTACAAATAAAATAATTATTTAAAAATAAACACAACAAAAGGATGGGGAATTAGAGAGATCTCACTGAACCAATGTGACCCTCCACGCGTCGCGACCCATCCGGGGAGTCGCGGGGATGCTCAAATAACCTGATTCAAGTTAAACTCATACAAGAATAATATCGAAAAACGTTAGTGAATAACTCTAGACAAATTAATGAAATAAATGCAAATTATAATGATAAGGACATTAATGGTGGTAGAATATTAATAGTAAACATGAACACTAATATAATAACAAGTAATAACAATCATGACAACAAACAGTGGCAATCACAATAGCAAAATTATGGCAATAATAATAATAATAATAATAATGATAATAATAATAAATGTAAAACAGCATGTTAAATAATAATAATAATAATAATAATAATAATAATAATAATAATAATAATAGTAATAATAATAATAATAATAATAATAGTAATAGTAATGATAATAAAATAATGGTAATGATGATAATAACATAAAAGTGAACATAATATAAATAAATATGATAATAATAATAATAATAAAAATAATAATAATGATAATAATAATAAATGTAAACAGAATGTTAATAGCAACCAATATAATAATGATAATAATAATAATAATAATAATAATAATAATAATAATAATAATAATAATAAAAATAATCGTAGTGACTGGCGCCAACAATAAAGAAATTGGAACAACAGGAAATTAAACTAAGATGTAGACAAGCAAGCCTAATAATAATAATAATAATAATAATAATAATAATAAGAATAAAATGTCAACAGTGATGGCATAAACAATATTGATGATAATAGTAGCCAAATAAATGCAACAGGACACAATAATAAAGATAATAATAATAAGAAAGAGGGGATGTCGGCAACAAATGAAAGAAACTGAGTTAAAACCCCAAAGATTATACTAAAACTCATAAGGAAATCAAATAAGTACCTAAAAAAAATATTAACAGTGGCAAAATATGAAGAAAGTATTATACAATAGATGTGATATTAATAGCAAAATAAATAAATTACCCGAGAAAATAAATGAGTGAAAATGGTCCAAGTGTTTACCCTCATAATTTTTTTAGATCGGAGAAACGGTGTCTCGATTGGGTTTCCTTGTCGGATTTGTGGTGATGAAAATTTGAAGAAAATATAGAAATCAATACTTTGAAATAAAATCAAGAGAATATCTTGACAAAAATATTTTTGGTGGGTGATTTGAGCAAAGGAAATTAATTTTTCAAGCTCAAATCACTCAAGAAATGAAATATATTTTTTGAAGAAAAATAAATAAATTAAACTTGAGGGAAAGAAAAAAGAAATTGAGAAATCTCGAAGAACCTTTTGCTGGAGAGTGAAAAGCTAGAGAGAAAAAACCCAAAAGCCAAAAAAACTCCCTTGAACAATAGTTGCCGTCCCTCCCTATGAAGATTCAAAATCCCCTATTTTATTTTCGGTGTCTTGCAAAAAAAGGAAAAAACAAAATTAACTTTCTAATTTTTATTATTTCAAAAAAATCCCAAAATGTGAAAAAACGCAGGGAAACAGCGAAAAAATCGGGTCAGAGCATGTGGTCGCGTGGTGAAGGGCACAACGCACGCGGGGGATAGTCGCGGACATGCGCACACGAGCGGCAGGTGGCCGCGTGGTGGCAATGGCCACCACGCGACCAAGGTGTTAAAGTGGCCACTTTACCACCACGTTAAAAAAATTTCAAAGTTTATTTTTTTTATTTTTTTTAAATTCTTTTTTAATTAAATTAATTAACTAATTTAATAACTAATTCCCCTTTTTTAATTAAATCAATTACTTAATTTATTCAATTAAATTAAAAAACTAATTTAATTCCCCTTTTTTCAATTAAATTAATTAATTAATTCAATTCAATTAAATTAAATAACTAATTTAATTTTTTTTTGTTTTATCAAAATAACACCTTCCAATGAAATTATTTTTGGAATTAAAATTAAGAATAATTTTTTATGATAAAAAAAATGAGGGTCTCGACAAGGGAAGCATCATTTTTGACACCTTTGCCTGTAAGTCGGTATTATTTTTATTATCGGGTGATTCTGATCTTGGACCGCCTCAGGACCTGGTGTCTACAGATACCAATATTACTCTTACATTTTATTATAAGCACATATTGATGTCATACTCAATATAAATTCACATTCATAATATTAGTTTTTATGCATGCCATTTATTTCATTTACAATCGTATTATATTTTTAACAATTCCCGTGTACACATAATTCCATTCAAGAGTAATCCACATTTAATCTTATACAAAGTCTATGCATACTTGCTATTTATATGCCATTCCTTAATTGTTTATTATATTATGGAGTATCCATATCATTACTCAATTCAAATTAGCACAAAAATAAAATAAACAAAATGTTGGTTAAACAGGTGAATTGTAGCCAAGTGAATAGAGATACACAAGAGAACTATAGTCAGGTAAACAAAGCTATACAAGAGAACTATAGCTAGGTGAACAGAGATACACAGGAGACAGGAAAATTGAGCTCTACAGAGGAGATAGGAAAATTGAGCTCTACAGAGGAGCCAGGAAAAACGAGCTCTATAGAGGAGGATCCAGGAAAAACTGAGCTCTACGGAGGAGCCAAGAAAAATCGAACTCTACTGAGGAGCCAGGAAAATCGAACTCAACAGAGGAGCCAGGAAAATCGAGCTTTATAGAGGAGCCAAGAAAAATTGAGCTCTACAAGAGAACTGATACACAAGTCAGGTAAACCAAGCTCTTTAGGGGAGCTGATATAGAGGAGTCAAGTAAACCGAACTCCTTAGGGGAACTGACGCAGATCACCTCCCCACTTCTAACTTATACAGCCATAAAAGTACATTCATTTATCAATATTCTCCATGTTATTCACTTATTATTCTTTTGTTCAATTATTGCCTGCATTTCTAAGGAAGTGGATAACGGGGTGAAATGCATAGGTACCCGAGGGTACAATCATATTTATATCTCATATGCATAGGGATCCAAAAAGGATCCAAAAATGCATAAGGACCCAAACGGTGCCCAAAACACATAAGCTGCAGCGACGGAGAACCCTATAGGTATCTATCCATGACTTAGCTAACGTAGGCTTATTCTCATATCAATGCCATACTCATCAAATTCATATTTGTTCATTATGATCATACATCGATCATAAACACTTACAACTCATTGTACATGGTTAACATGTAGAATTTCCAATATTCTATAATAACCACATTCTTATAATATAAAGTGTAAATTTATGAAATATTGTTTGTCACCGACAGTAGTATTTAAAGTTATTGCAGTAATATACATACACATATTAATCATGTTAACATCAAAAGGTTCATTTTGCAGTTACATAGTCATCTATTATCCACATTTATGTCTTTATAACATGCATAAAGATTCATACTATTATTTTATATGCCACCGTATATCCATATACAATATATGCATATGCATTTACGTATTACATACACAATTATATGTATATGCGACATATAATATATCTTCATACTCTTAGGTACAATTTATTCATGTTTACCTATACATAACTCTAAACTTTCCTCCCATTTTCTATTCCTCAAGTACTTTCATATCATATCAACTTGCATAACTAACATTGATATAACATAATATCATGACCTTAGTTTATACACATACATTTTATCTCATCTACACATAAGTCACATTTAATAATTTACATGTGTATTTACTATTCCCAAGTCATTTTTAATAATATATTCTGAACTTGTCAATAAGTAATTCCAACACAATTATATTATCCACAAATAATTAATATAATATGCCAAATCATTTTTAACCTCATTCGGTAATTTCTAGCTAGTTATACCTTTTATTACCTCATTAAATATTCATTGACATGACTCTAGTCACTTGTGTTTCCAAGTGGTAACCATTCATATACTCATTGCATAGCCCTAAACATGTGTCGGATAAGTTCCTGAATGTTCTGGTTAAGTTCAAATTCGATTCAGGGAGAAAAATGTACAATATAAGATAAAAAGTGAGGCCACACGATGGTCAGACATTCTTGCCCGCTGTGTGGGGTGATAAAAATGGGTTTTTAAGTGGCATAATGCTTTTACATGGTTGTCAGGAATCCCTTACAGCCGTGTAAACCCATTCCACCCCACTCTGCACAGGGTATATTCCAAGTCCGATTTTACACAGGCTTTTTCACCTTGAAGACATCTTTTTTAGGCAAAATGGTATTGTAGAAATTTGCTCCCATATGTCTTATCTTTCCAATGGTACCAATTACACATCAGTTGGACTTCTACAACTCCAAATATGACTAAAATAATACAAATTGCTCTTATGACACGGACAAAATAAATACCCTTTGGTTTTGCTCAATTCAAAAGCCCTTAGAGCCAAAATTAGTTCATGATCATTTTTGGGACATTTGTAGGCACAGATCTTAGTTTTCACTTCTAATATGAATCATCCAATTTGAAGTTTTATAACTCAATGTATGGCCAAAACAATCACACAAGGTCAGATGACACTTTGACAGAGTTTGACCTAACTACACTACATACCAAAAATCACCCTTTCAACCAATTCACCCACAAAAAAACAAGCTCAATTAAGCTACTAATATCATTATATATTCAAACAAACAATTTCATTATCAAACATATGCATATAAGGCAAAGTTCCCAAACCTCAAATTGTCCCTTCTTTCTTTAAGCTTGCTTTTCTTCTTCCTCTTTTCTTCTCTTGACAAAAATAACATAAAAAATCCTCATTAATCATCAATATTAACACATATCCATTCATAATTTTATCTCCAAAGAATTATAGAAGAGAAAAAGGGAGAATGTCAATTACTTATACATCTTTTAAACTTGCAAAAATGCTAGAACTATTGGACCTTTCCTTGAAATTCTTGGAGCATAGAGAGAGAGGCAGATTTTTAGGTGAGTTTGGGGAAGAAAATGGCTGCCTTTTCTTCCCTCTATTGGCTGGCCACTTTGGCCTTAAATATGGCCAACCTCTCATGTTTATCCTACAATTCCAAATGTCAAATGACATTGGTTCCCTCTTGATTTTTATGCTCAATTCCAATTTGATCCCGCACCTATTTTATCTTCATACATTAGACATACAACTATTTCCAATATAGACATTGACATACAATATTTGTTAATTTATTCATTTAGATCCTCAAATGTCAATTTACCAAATTACCCTTGACTTTTTATTTAACACCGATTACGTCCCCAACTTCACTTAACCATTTCAATTACTCATTTACACATTTTTGGTTATCATTATGCCCTAGACATGTACAAATCCGTCTAGGGTACATTTTGGGTCATTATAGTATCCCTAAAACTATATCACTATACTAAAGCCCATGTAATGGCAATAAACATTTCTATTAACTGGTATGCACCATAATACGTTGCTTGTGATTTGGGCCTTTATGTATTGGACAAATCCAAATAAATTTAGATGTCTACTCATCAAAGGCTTTCATGCCTAGGGGGGCACATTTCAGTTTACTTGGATTATTTAACTATGCAATGGCCAAAATTCATATGCATGCGCTTTCAATAAGGAGAGGTTATGTTGTTGACTTTTCCCGACATACCATACGCATCCATTGAGTTCCCCACTAACCTATGGACTAAGCCCACCTAGGAAAGAGACTACACGGCCTCCTATGTGGGATAAATAAGGTTAGAAGGTTTTTACTTTCATGTGTATGATTGTTAATAATGCATAATATGATGATGCATTGCATATAAATCATGCATCATTTTAATAGTTTGATTCTTTTTCAACCATCATAGATTCATCACTTAGATTGTTTAGAGGTCTTGACGGATTTCTTATTAGAGAGCCCTTTTTAGAATGGACAGAGGCCGATACATCTGAGTCAGATTTAGAGTTAGGTTTGAGATATTTATTCAGCAATGCAAAAATAAGAGAAATGTATGATATATCACAACAAGGCGATACTTCTAGGTCCCAAGACTTGGAGGGTAGAGGAGTACTGTCCACGTGTGGGGTGTAGGCTTTGCCAACTGTAAGCACCGTGTCCCAGAGTGGTCCAGATTAGAGATTATCCTATGATGAAATCAGTATCCGAGCCCGTATAAATGGTTTCAATTTGGAGGTTTTAGTCCCGTGCTAAACGAGAAATGAGTCTTTTCACCTTTCATAGGCAGAGGGGGAGAAAACAGGGAATTTTTGAGTCAAAAAGGTATATTTTCCTCCACAGATGGCCAGCCCGTCGCTTAGGGTCACAGACGGTCTGTGGTATTTTTCGACGCCCGTCGGAAGGCACCGACTTTGCCAGAGTGCCGCCTGATTTCCCGGAGCACGCAACCTTTCCGATGCCCGTCGGTGGAAGTGGCAGGGCCGTCGGATGAATCCTTGTGTCAGAAGGATTCTTCCGACGCCTGCCTCCATACATTGACGCCCGTCGGTCATGCCTGGCCTATAAAAGTTTCGGATTTTCTCTCAAAAAGGGTTCCAAAAATTTTCAAGAGGGGAAACTCTGCCAAAATTCAAGCACATTTTCTCTCTCTTCCAGCAAACACATTCATCAAAGAATTTCTTTTAATTAGAGGATCAAATCATTAAAAAGGAACTAAAACTAATTAGTTTTCTTTAAATTTTGATTCCAAAGTCAATCTTTTGAGGGGTTAAGGAGGAAATAATCCATTTTCCTTTTTTCGATCCTTCACTTTGCTTCTCGTGGAACACGCGGGGCTCTAATCAACATCAAGAATATCATTAAAGAATTATCTGAGGGTGAATATTCTTGACTCATTCTCCATATCATTTCATCTTTGCTCCTTATTTTGTTGTTCTTTCAATTTTTGTCATTATTCTCCTTTATTTTGACTCTTTTCATCTCATTTTGTGATAAAAATCCCGTTTTTGCTCCAAAAGAGAATTTTTAGCTGCTTATTTTCGGAGACAGTGGTGACCGACGGGTCTTCTACTTCACGGACGCCCGTCGGTCACCCCACTCACAGATGCCCCCTCTCTTGAGTGACCGACGGACATATCGGTCATTTTAACTGACGCCCGCCGGTCACCCAACAGAGGCCGTCGCTGGGTCCTGTCTCCACATTTTCAAATCTTTTCTATCTCTTTCAAGTCCTTTTGACTTTATTTATGTTAATTCTTTTTATATTGACATCTTTTAACTTTCTGTGAGCATATACTGATTCTCTTGGACTATCCTGAGCTTGAGAGGCTATCTACCATACTTGGAGGATTTCGTCCGGTTTAGTTTTCTAACTTTCTTGGTTATTTCCTTCATTTGTTTATTCGTTAATTATCTTATGTACATGGATATACCCTTTTTGTATCTCGTTAAGTATAAAAATGGATCAATGTTTTATATTCAATAAAATGAGGTTTTTACAAAGATAAGGACCCAATGTCCTATTTTATCCAATAAAATCACCATAATAAAAATCCAATTTTAATAATGATGCATGAGAGGACCAAAGTCCTCAAAATAAGCAATGCCCCGATTCGTGTATGTGTCGCACATTTATAAAAGGGAGTTGTATTCCGCTCGTTGTATTATTGTAATTTATTGCTTTTCACTATTTACTTGCCCATTTATGGCTTTCTAAATATGAATAAATGGGCCTTTAATCAATTGCATCGCGTGGAGAGAGAGCGAATTAATGATAGTTAAAATTTGATCATAAAATAATCGAGGTAGAAATAGATGAGAAATCCCGAACCCAGCTCTGGTCTTTGGGCTCAAAGAGGCGAGAGGTTTACCCTCCAAGACACCTCTTGTGTCACGAGACTTTAGCGTTAATCCTAGGCTCCTTAGGGCGAGAGGTTTACTTCCAAGACCCCTCTGGTTGGCCCAAAATGGATACTAAGCGCAGTCTTAGGCTCTTCGAGGCGAGAGAAACTTTCCCAATGTTCTATTGGGTGGCGACTCCATGAAACCTCCATGTTGCCCAACATAGACGCACTTGCGATTTATTGCAAGCTGTCAACGAACCCACAAATGCCCCGTTCACCCTCAGGCGGGCGGTCCCATGGGCGGCCACGGGGATCCGGCGCGCGTCACACCAACACTACTACTTACATGCATATAAAAGGGAGGGAAGATGTAGATTTGACCTTCCATTTGCATGTTGGCCGGCCACTTCCTCTCTCTCTATTCCATTAGGTTCTCTCTTTTCTTTCTTCTCTATTTTCTTAGCCATTTGTTCTTCTTCTTTGGTTACTTGAGTTACGAGAATTGGAATGTTTTGAAGAGCTTTAAAGGATAAGTTGAGAAGGTATGTATAGGTAATGGGTTTTTGATCTCTCTTCTTCTCAATTTCTGTTTTGGTTTGGTTTGTTTGATAAATGGATTAAGAGTGTGTTTATGCTGTGCAAGAAGCTTTAGACAAGAGGAAAGAAAAGGGCAAGGAGAAGGTGTGATCTTTTATTGAAGAGGTTCAGAGGTTGGGATCATGTGTCTCTTTAATTAGTTACATGTGTTGAGATTGAGTTAGTTATTGTGTTTTGGTAGTAGATGCATGTTGTGGATATGGTTAATTGCTGTTCTTTGAATTAGTGCTTTAGCTCAATTGAGTGTTAAAGTCAAGTTTGTTATTCTTGCATGTTGTATATGTTTAGGTTTTGGCATGTAGAGTATTTGTTATGATTATCATGTTAAAGTTTCATTTTGATCGATATTAATATTTGATTGTATTTTAAAGTTGTAATAGAGTTTAGAAGTGTATATTGCATGATTTTGAAGGTTATGCATATGAATTTGGAGTTAGTATGTGAAGGTATGTGCATAAGTGTTGTGTTGCTTGAAGGATTGAATAATTAGTTAAGTTCTGTCACGAGCGCGATCGAGGTCGTGAGCTCAATAGAACACTCCTTAGGTGAGGTCTGCTACCAAGCATCGCCGAGCCTTGCCGAGCTCTCTCGTGTATTGCCGAGCTATGCTGAGCTTTATCGCAAGCGCGATAGAAGCTACTTTTGCATTCTGTCGCGAGCGTGACACTGGCCGCATGCGTAACATCTGCATTTGTTGGGTTCTTTCGCAAGTACGATATTGTGTAGAATTATGAATGTAAGTCTTTTGTCGCCATTTATGTGTGTTATTGCATTGGAATATGTTTGATCATGCATAATAAAGATTATATGTATTTTATATATGTATGAATCATATGCTTGATGGGATGATTAACTTGTACATGAATTGAATTGATATGTGATCACTGTTGGGTACATGAGTGAATGCTAAGTAATTGATATAGTAGCTAGAGTTTGTTTGTTCAGCCTGAAGGGTCATGGTAGTGGATAGATAAACATGCTTATAAAGGGCTAGTGTTTTGCAGCTGCTAGTGTTTGGCCAGCAAGGGTCTAGTGTTTGTTACCTTTGGGTAAATAGTGAATTGAAACTTTGGTCTCTAAATGTTTGGTACTACTAGTAAGTATCTAGTGCACCCGTATCCACCATTAACGAGAGTTCAGGCTTTGGTTTTACCGATTGTATGTTTATGTATGAGCATGTAAAGTTATGATTTATTGTATGTTTATGAAAGTGTGCCATATATATATGTGATATGTTGTGATAAGTTATCACTTTCTAGTTAAGCTTAACATTTAAAGCTAGTGAATATGTAAATGCTTTAGTACTTGACAAAGGCATGTGCTACTGTTAGTTATGTTCATGTTGATATCTATACCTTTGCTTATTGTTATATGTTGAAGTGTGTATGCTTGGATATGTATAAGTATTGTTGCGACTTCATGAGAAGTCTTTGTATCTTTATATCCCCACTAAGCGTTATCGCTTAGCACATGTGTTTTCCCATGTAGGTATGTAGGATCAGTTCGATTTTGGAAGTTGTGTATCTGCTGGCCACTAGGAGTTTGGATAGTGGATTTTTGTATAAGATTCTTTTTGTAATGTTTATGCTATGTATTTTATAAGAGAATATTTTTTTACAGTGTATATGATGCGGCTTTGATCTTGTAATGTAAGAATGATAATCTTTTTGTTATGTATACATTTTATAAGGTTATTAATGCAAGTATGTTTTATTTATTTGATGCTTTCGCTTATAGTATGTACGTGTATGTATAAGCATGTTTTCGCTATAGTTAATGCATGAGTGTTTGTTTATGTAAGCATTTATGAGTGTATTGCAACCCGATATTCCTTTCGAGGGGTATTGGGGTGTTATAAGTTGTGGTATCAGAGCCTAGGTAGATGGTTCAAGACTATAAGATGTTTAGATGTGTAAGAGTCTATCTAAAGTCATGGACTAATGTAGATGTTGTCATGTGTAAAGTTTAGATGGAGTCTGATCCGAGTGAAGAGATAGGTGAGACGGTAGTGTTAATCCAGCAAGAATTAATCGGCCTACACATGAGAGACCTCGAGCTTAAGGTATGGGTCCAGCTCAAGGTGATCCAGTATTAATGCAAGGATTAATGCATTTGATTGAGAGGTTGACTGCCCCTAAGGCCCCAATAGATCTTATTAAAAGGAGAGGGGCAAAAGAATTTAATGGTATGACTATAGATCAATCGGATTTAGCTGAGTATTGGTTAGAGAAGACGGGAAGGATACTTCAGGAGATAAAATGTCCTCAGGAATAAAAGGTGATCTATGTAGTGTCACTACTGCAAGGTCTAGCTTATGATTGGTGGAAGCTGGTGTTGAGGAATCCCCAGCAACCTATGGAGTTAACTTGGGAGTTCTTTGTTCAAGAGTTTGAGAAGAGGTATGTTACTAAGGCATACAGAGAGGCAAAATGGAAGGAGTTTATGGTTTAAAACAAAAGAATATGTCTGTGGGAGAATATGAGAAAGATTTCAGCAGATTAAGTAAGTATGTGCCCGACGTGTTGTTAACAGAAGAGTTCAAGTGTAGACAATTTGAGGACCGTTTAAGAGAAAGCATTAGATGGCCTTTCTCGGCCATGGCTATGATGCATTCGATAAGTTACTACCAATTAGTTTCAGCAGCAATGAAGTTAGAGGAATTCGAAATGATTAAGCAAAGAAAAGAGCAAAAGAGGAAGACATCTAATAGTGGTGTGCTAAGTAGCAAGAGAGCTCGAGAGGCAGTTAATGGGCAGGTTACCCGAGGATCGAGTCATGTTCCAGCATCGAAAGGAAGTGTTTCGGCACCTTCTAGTAAGGGTAGCACCGTGCCAAAGTGTGAGCACTGCAAGAAGTTTCATTGGGGCACGTGTAGAAAGCTCATGGGAGCGTGCTTCAAATGTGGCAGCATAGAGCATATGCTTTCCAATTGCCCGAAGTTGAAGGAAAGCACGGTTCAACAAGGAAATAGAGATAATATGGGAGTTACTAGATCTGCTAGAGGTTGAAGAAGAAGAGGTATAACAGTGCTAGAGCAATAAAAAATGGTGTAGAAGCCAATTCCTTCAGGCGTTCCAGCCCAATGTTTTGCAATGATTAGAGAGGAGGATGAACAAGTAGGTCCTTCTAGTAAGTTCTTTATTACTTAAGTTTGTTTGGTATGACTTTTAATAAAGTATTGCATGACCTTAAGTTTGTAGCCAAGGAAATTTCGAGGACAAAATTTCTTAAAGAGGGGAGAATTGTAATAACCCAAAATGTACCCTAGAAGGAATATTGATGTTAAGTGTTAACTAAGGGTATAAGAGTGATTGTTTAAGTGTGAATTTATGTCTAAGTAAGGATATAATTGCAGAAATTTTAAGTTGATTCGAAAGAGGAAATGAAAGGAGGGACTTATTGGAAATTATTTGAGGAGCAAGTGAGGAATTTGGAGGGTAGTGGAGTGTTGTCCATGTGTGGGGTGTAGGCTTTGCTAACACTACCACTTACATGCATATAAAAGGGAGAGAAGAGGCAGATTTGACCTTCCATTTACATGTTGGCTGGCCACTTCCTCTCTCTCTATTCCATTTGATTCTCTCTTTTCTTTCTTCTCTATTTTCTTTGCCATTTTTTCTTCTTCTTTGGTTGATTGAGTTACGAGAATTGGAATGTTTTGAAGAGGTTTAAAGGATAAGTTGAGAAGGTATGTATGGGTAATGGGTTTTGGATCTCTCTTCTTCCCAATTTCTATTTTGGTTTGGTTTATTTGATAAATAGATTAAAAGTGTGTTTATGTTGTGCAAGAAACTTTGGACAAGAGGAAAGAGAAGGGCAAGGAGAAGGTGTGATCTTTTATTGAAGAGGTTCGAGCTGCTACCTAGAGGTTGGGATCGTGTGTCTCTTTAATTAGTTGCATGTGTTGAGATTGAGTTAGTTGTTATGTTTTGGTAGTAGATGCATGTTGTGTATATGGTTAATTGCTGTGCTTTGAATTAGTTCTTTAGCTCAATTGAGTGTTGAAGTCAAGTTTGCTATTCTTGCATGTTGTCTATGTTTAGGTTTTGGCATGCAAAGTATTTGTTATGATTATCATGTTTAAGTGTCATTTTGATTGATATTAATGTTTGATTGTATTTTAAAGTTATTATAGAGTTTAGAAGTGTATATGGCATGACTTTGAAGGTTATGCATATGAATTTTGAGTTGGCATGTAAAGGTTTGTGCATAAGTGTTGTGTTGCTCAAAGGATTGAACACTTAGTTCGGTTCTATCGTGAGAGTGATGGGGCTTGCGAGCACGATAGAACACTCCTTGGGCGAGATCTGCTGCCTAGCTATGCTAAGCTTTGTCGCGAGCGCGATAGAAGCTACTTTTGCATTCTGTCGCGAGCGTGACACTGGCCGCATGCGCAACATCTGCATTTGTTGGGTTCTATCGCGAGCGCGATATTGTGTAGAATTATTAATGTAAGCCTTTTGTCGCCATTTGTGTGTGCTATTGCATTGGAATATGTTTGATCATGCATAATAAAGATTATATGTATTTTATATACGTATGAATCATATGCTTGATGGGATGATTAGCTTGTACATGAATTGAATTGATATGTGATCATTGTTGGGTACATGAGTGAATGCTAAGTAATTGATATAGTGGCTAGAGTTTGTTTGTTCAGCCTAAAGGGTCATGGTAGTGGATAGATAAGCATGCTTATAAAGGGCTAGTGTTTTGCAGCTACTATTGTTTGGCCCACAAGGTTCTAGTGTTTGTTACCTTTTAGTAACTAGTGAATTTAGACTTCGGTCTCTAAATGTTTGGTACGTTAGTCAATATCTAGTGCACTTGTATCCACCATTAATGAGAGTTCAGGCTTTAGTTTTACCGATTGTATGTTTATGTATGAGCATGTAAAGTTATGATTTATTATATGTTTATGAAAGTGTGCCATATATATATGTGATATGTTGTGATAAGTTATCACTTTCTAGTTAAACTTAACATTTAAAGCTAGTGAATATGTAAATGCTTTAGTACTTGACAAAGGCATGTGCTACTGTAGTTATGTTCATGTTGATATCTATACCTTTCCTTATTATTATATGTTGAACTGTGTATGCTTGGATATGTATAAGTATTGTTGCGACTTCGTGAGAAGTCTTTGTATCTGTATATCCCCACTAAGCGTTATCGCTTAGCATGTTTGTTTTCCCTTGTAGGTATACAGGATCGGTTTGGTTTTGGGAGTCATCCATCTGCTGGCCACTCGGAGTTTGGATAGTGGATTTTTGTATAAGATTCTTTTTGTGTTTATGCAATGTATTTGATAAGAGAATATTTTTGTATATTGTATATAATGCGGCTTTGATCTTGTAATGTAAGAATCATAATCTTTTAATTATGTATACATTTTATAAGGTTATTAATGCAACTACGTTTTGTTTATTTGATGCTTCCGCTTATAGTATGTACGTGTATGTATAAGCATGTTTCCGCTATAGTTAATGTATGAACGTTTATTTATGTAAGCATTTGTGAGTGTGTAGCAACCCGATATTCATTTCGAGGGGTATTGGGGTGTTACACCATGAGCTCTGCTATTAGAACATATAAGAGAAAAAGGACAGGCCCTAGAAGAGGACTTTATACCGGAGGAGGAGGAAGAAGAACCGATAATAATGCAACCTCAAAAGAGTCGGGTAATTAGAACGGAAGATACAGCTTTGAAGAATATGAAAGATAAGATTGTAGCTATGACTCAGTTGTTGTCAGTAGGTAGAGGGATTAGCCTCGAAGACCAGGATCTGGATTGTGCGAAAATTCTCCCTCCACGCTTTAAGATGCCTAATTTGCCCAAATTTGATGGTATGTCTGATCCATCAGCTCACATCAAGCAGTATACTTTATTTATGAAAGGGACTACCCTCACTAAAAAATAAAAATTTTAATATTTCAGCCTTAGTCTTATGGGTCCCATAATTGATTGGTATCACGGACTTAATAGGAGAACCAAAGAAGACTGGTATAGGTTGACTGAAGAATTTATGAAGCAATATGATTGCAGCACAAGGATAGAGGTGACTCTAAAGGATCTTGAGCTCCTATAGCAAAAATCTGATGAGTCTTTTCATGAGCATCTTACTTGTTGGAGAAACTAGGTGATGGAAATGAAAGTCTATATTTGAGGGATGGGCTCAAGATGAAAGGATTGAAGGATCAAGAGTCACTAAAAGATATTGTTATTGAAGCTGAAGGGGAATACTTAACTAAGAAGGCAAGTGGTAAGCCGATGAGGTTATAGTGGCCTAAGAACTAGAAAAACGACTAGTGGTAGCGCTAGTACTGGAAAGACAGCCGAAGTGTCCACTACTGAGACAATTCAAAGGCGGTATTCTAATTTGGGAAAACTGTAACAACCCAAATTATACCCTGGTAGGATTTATAGTGATAATTGTTGTGTAAGATGGATTTATGATTTAAATGAGGATTTAATTGAAAGAAAGTAAAGAGATGGAAGAGCAGAATTTTGATTGAGGGACTTAAGAGAGCTTTGCCGTGGATAATAAGGGATTTGAGACAAGGAGTAAGTGCGAAATTTTGGTTGAGTGGGACATGTGTTTTGCTGTGGGCATGCCATTAGGCAGCCACATGCAATATATTGTGACTTAGTGGGAAAATTTGTCTCATTACCACCTACAACCTGATTTTTCACTATCTCCCTCTCTCACAGTTTCTCCTCTCTTCCTCCTTTCTTCATTTTCGGTTCATGTTCTTTAAGTTATGATTAGTTTCTGCAATTGGTTGGGTTATAGAGATTTGATAAGAGATTTGAAAGGTAAGTGTGGTTAAGAATTTGATATGATCTTCTTCTTCTCCATTCTTCTTATGAGTTTAAGTTGGTTGATTTGATGGACTAAGAGCATGTGTGTATTTGATTTGGTTATGCAAGAAGCTGTGGATAGAAGGAAAGAGAAAGGCAAGGAGAAGGTTTGATTTTGAAGAGAAGAAGTTCAGTTGCTTCCTAGAGGTAGGGATCGAGTGCCTTTGTAATTAAATTGCATGTGTTGTGTTAAGATGGTAATTATGGCTTGTAGAAAATGCATGTTTGGGTTGTGTACCTTTTTGGTGTAATGCATGTGTAATTAGTTGATTTTATGTTATTTGAATCCAGCTACTGAATGCATATTTGAACTGATGATGTATTAGTATGCTTGATTTAGTGCTATGGTTTAGTAAGAGTTATAGCTAACTTTACCTGTTGTAAATGTATAGATTTTGGCATGTAGAGTACTAGGTATAATCATTATGTTTATTTGACATTTTGATTGACATTAGTATTTGGTTATGTTTAATATTGAAATAGTGTTTGGAAATGCTTATTGCATGATTTTGAAGGTTATGCATGTGAGTTTGGAGTTTATATGTGAAGTTTATGCTTGAGTGGATTGTGTAATTTTGACAAGAACACTTAGTGCTATTCTATCGCGAGTATGATAGAATGCTCCTTGGTGAGGTTGGCTGCCGGGCACCGCCGGCCATTGCTGAGCCTTCTCGTGTATTGCCGAGCCGTGCCGCGCATTATCGTGAACGCGAGCTTCGTTGCGGGTGTGACAGAAGCTAATTAGGCATTCTGTCCCGAGGGCAACGAGGCCCGCGTGCGTGACATCTACGTGTGTTGGGTTCTGTCGTGAGCATGACACTGTGCAGTCTTGAGAATGTAAGTCTTTTGTCTTCAATTGTGTGTGGTATTGCATGGGAATATGTTTTATCATGCATAATAAAGATTATATGCATCATATATGTATGAATGACATGCATAATGGTTTGTGAAACTTGTACATGAATTGAGTGAAATGTGATTATGGTTAGATATTTGAGTATATGTTATAGTGATTAGAGTTTTATATAAAGCCTGAAGGGTCATGGTGGTGGATAGATAAGCATGCTTATAGAGGGCTAGTGATTTGCAGCTGCTAGTGTTTGTCTCGCAAGGGTCTGTCTAGTGTTTGTTACCTTCGGGTAACTAGTGATTTGAGACTTTGGTCTCCCTTGTTTGATATTGCTAGTTAGTATCTAGCGTACCCGTATCCACCATTATTGAGAATGCAGGCTATGGTTTCAGTGATTATTATGTTAATATATGAGCATGTAAAGTTATGACCTATCTAGTGTATTTGAGCATTCAGGTAGATGCTTGAGTTAAGTACATGCTTTAGCAAGTGTATATGATAATGTTGTTTTGGAAATGTATGTGATAAGTGCGGTCAAGAAGTACACACATAATTGTTTTAATTATACAATTAATTATTATGTTCATGATGATTTATATGTTCATGCTTTTGCTTATATTTTTACATATTGCGAGTATGTATGCAGGATTATATTTATGTTGTATTCTTGTTATGACTTCGTATGGAGTCCTTTGTATCTGTATATCCCCACTAAGCATTATCACTTAGCACGGGTGCTTTTCCCATGTAGGTATGCAGGTTCGGTTCGGTTATAAGAGTTGTCCATTTGCTGGCCACTAGGTTTGGAGTGAAGCTTTTGCTTTTTGTTAAGTTTTTTTTTTGTATAGGGTATTTATTAAGAGAATGTTTGGTATTGTTAATGTATGGCCTTTGATCATGTAATATAAGAATGGTAATATTTTTATAATATGATTATGTTATTCATATTAATACAAGTATGTTTTGTATTTGTATTGCTTCCGCTTATATGTCTGCTTTGTAAGTTATTGATTGCTTCCACTCTAGTACGTGCATGAGCATTTGGTAGGCATTTGTGTGTGTGTGACAACCTGATATTCCTTCCGATGGGTATTGGGGTGTTACAAAAATCATTATCTTGGGTACTTAATTGGCTTGTAAAAGAAGGAGAGCTGTAACCTCTACCAACGAGACCGGTATGGAATCAAGGGACACTGGGCCATAGATCGGATCAATTTTGTGCTTTTCATTAGCATACTGGTCATTTTATTGATAATTGCCGAACTCTGAGAGATTGGGTCTAGGACCTTATTGATAACAAGCAGATTCTTGACCCAAAAAAAGGGAGAAAAAGACAGCCAATTATAATGTTGTCCCGCCACCACCTGTGTTCATGATTGGTTCAGGATTACCTGAATGGTACATGCTGCAAGACTTGTACGGCAATAGTTATAAAGCCATCACTCACGATGTTCAATAGGAGAAAGATGTTGTAGTGCAAGATGTAAATACTTCCGCAAATCGGGAGGCACCGTCTAGAAAAGGTAAACTGGGACCGTGGGTTTGCATCACTGATATTTGGGAATCTAACAGTGAAATAAAAGAAGATATTGGAACAATGTCAAGAAGTATGTGGGATTCTGAAAATACAAATGAAGATGAAGAAGAAACAATCCGAGCTATTACTAGAAGTGGCAGGATTGTACCCGAAGTGGAAAAATAACCTGCACTAGAGAAGTGGCAAGAGATATTACCAACGGAATGGTGGTACGTTTAAGTGTGGGGCTAAACATCTCATCATAATACACTCTTGGAATTTGAGCGTACCCTTAAGCCACTAGACACGCCTTGTACAGATCGATAGTGCCATCTTCTTTTTGTTAAATGCGACAGATCCATTTTGATTCTAAAACATTAGTATTTAGGGGCTGTGGAACAAGAATCCATGTTTTGTTTGAGTGAAGAGCTTCAAGTTTCTCATTCTTGGCAACTTTTCAACAATCTTCTTTCATGGTTGATATTCAAGTCTTGGGTTCAAAATTGTAGCATAAGTGTGAAATAAATCTAGTGGTTTAAGACTTGGATTGTCCAGAGTTGTTTTTCTAATAACCATATGGTGTGTGTGACCAGAATTGTTGGATGCAATTGGTGGTAGAACCATTTCTAATTTTCCTAAAAAAGCATCAGGAATAAGGAAGGAGAGATCAATTTTAAAGAATAAATCAACACTTCCTTTTCTGATGATGGCTATAACTCCGTTGTGTTCTATTCTGGTTTTGGTGGTGCTCTAATAAAGTGCTCTACAGGATTTAGTCTATTCTAGTTCTTGTGCTACTCTAGTCAAGTGCTCTACTAAATTTGTGTTCTGTGCTAGTTCTAGCTCCATGTTTTGATCAACCAATTATGTTGCCCCATTTTCGTTGATCTAATAGAGATAATTTCATTAACAAAATCATGTAATACATATGGCATGGACAATCTTGATTTTTCTATAGAGGTCAATGAGCTCTTTAGCATCCATTCATCAAAATTAGGAAAACTGGTTAAAGCAGGAGATGAAGTATCAATGTGCGAATCATGACTGTGTTTAAATGGAAAATAAAATTCATATAATAAAACATGACGAGAGATGAAAACTCTTTTTTATTTGGATCCAAACACCTGTATCCTTTGTGTTATAGGCTATATTAAATAAAAACACTTGGACAAGTTCTCTTTGAAAATTTATTTTGAGTTGAATTGCACAGGGATGGAGAACATCGACACCTAATGACTTTTAAGCTGCATAAGAAGGTAATCTTCCAAAGAGTTTTTCTTGCTTTGATTCCTTAATAAATTTCTTGCCTTCAATAAGGCTTGATAAACAGAGTCCCTATCAAAGTTAAGATAAAGGAAGGAGACATAAGTTTTTGAGGATGAATCAACACTTCCCTTTTTAGATGATGGTTAAAAATTTGTTATGTTGTATTTTGGTTCTGGTGGTTGTAACACCTTACACCATAACATTAGTTAAAGTATCGAGGTACTACCCGAAATGATATTCACCATCATTGGTTGATATATTTCCTTTGCTTATTTTCTATTATTTGTTTACTAACCAATATAATTTCCATTAGTCCATTAAGTCCTTATAACATTAAGTGGTGGCTATTAATTTGGTTTTCGCAATGTTTACTATTCATTTCGTCAATTAAAATTTTGACAGCATAACAGCTACCCCGTGACCTAGCCCTCCTACAAATTTAAGCAAAAGCACTCCTAATATGTGTACAACACATTCACTACCTCCAAAAACTCAATTCACCACAATCCATCAACCATAGTTAGATAATTTCAACACTATATAGTTGATATCCACAAACACATATAAAACATCCCATATCATAGTATCCATTCCACACAATATAAACATTCACCACATAATGTCGTAATAGTTTACATATAGGTACATGACATATTTAGTCTCTCTATCTTAACATGTATACATGTGTGACGCGCGTCGAACCCGGCGGTGCCCCAAACGCCCGCCTTTAGGGCTTTCGGGATGAGGTTCATAAAACTTGTAAGAAGTTACAAGTGCATCCATTTTGGGCAATAAGGAGGTTTTTTGGAGTCGCCACCCAATAGAACATTGGGAAAGGTCGCCTAGCCTCAGTGAGCCTAAGACAGTGCTGCTATGTCCATTTTGGGCAAGCTAGAGGGGTCTTGGAGGCCCCATCCTAATAAAACATTAGGATGGCCCTCTCACCTCGTGGAACCTAGGACTATTCAAGTTAAAGCCTTTTTACGGGACACAAGAAGTGTCTTGGAAGTCCCATTCCAATGGAACATTGCAATGGTCCTCTCGCCTCGTTAAGCCCAAAGACCAGAGATGGTTCGGGACTTTCCATTTATTCATACCTTGATTAAGTTTATAATTGAGTTTTGAATTTAGCGTTTCATCCCATTTCTCATTCAATTTTAATGTAATTTAATTAAAGCGCATGTAAATCACATAAAGAAAGCGGTAGATAAAGTAAATAAAAGCGCATGAAAATAAATTACAACAAAACTAGGGGTGGAATACAACCCCCATTGGTAAATAAAATACAATTCATACATAAATCGGGCTATTTATTAAAGATAAGGACATTGGTCCTCTCATGCATAATTAAAGAAAACAATTTTAATGTCACAATTTATTTTGGATGGAAGAAACTAGGACATTGGTCCCATTTTTATTAAATAAAACCCAATTTATTTATATAAAACTTTATGCGACTTTTTAATTAACGTGCATGAAAATAGACAAACTTATTACAAATTACATATTAAATAATGAAATCAAATGAAGGCAAAATAATACTAAAAATGCTAAAAAATACATCCCACAAAAATGGTGTCTTCAAACTTCCATGGGCTCCCACTTGGCATTAAAAAGGCTCACACATAAAAATAATTATTGAAATAAAACAACAAATGAAAGATGATGTTAGTAATGCAAATGAGTTAAACATGTAACATGTAAAAAATGAATTAAAATAAATAAAACAACATGCATAATGTATGACAAATCAATTAAATGGAATGATAAAATAAACAACTTAACATATTAACAATTTAACATGCATAAATAAAAAAACAATAAATTTTAACATGCATGAAAACATAAATAATAATAATAATGATGGTGATAACAATAATAAATTATAATAATAAACAAAACTAATAAAAATGATGATAATGATAGTAATAATGATAAATAACAACTAATAATAACACTAATCACAATAATAATAATAATAATAATAATAATAATAATAATAATAATAATAATAATAATAATAATAATAATAATAATAATAATAATAATAATAATAATAATAATAATAATAATAAAAACAACAACAACAACAACATCATCATCAAAGAAGATAAACAATCCAATTAAATATGGAAGAATAAAATGAAAATAAAATAAGTCAATTATACTAAAACATGTTAAATGATAATATTAATAATATATATGAACAAAAATGATTACAATAATATGAACATGAACAATTAAATAAGAAATAATAATATGAACAATTAAATAAAAAATAAGAAATAAGAAGTAAAATAAATAATAGATCTAAAAGAATTTACATGTTAATTAATTAATTAGAAGCAAAAAATGAAATTAAAAATTAAATTGAAGAATTGAGCCAAGAATGTTTACCCTCAAAATTTATCTTGAAGAAATGAAGGTAATGAAATTAGAAAATAAAGTATTAAAAATGAATTTTTACTCAAGAGCAAATAATTGATTTATTTGTCTCAAAGTAAAAATTGTTAATTGAAAAGAAGAAAAATTCCCAAGAACAAAAATTGATCTTTTTGCCTTAAGAATTTACTTGGAAAAATCCTTTAGAAACTTGAGAGAATTTGTTTTTGAGAGAAAAAAGAAGAAGGAAAAAAAAATTTCTAAAGAAAATCCCTCCAAATTCCCTCTCTAAAAATCATTTTGTACAAAAAGAAAACCCAAAGAAAATCATATTTTTATTAAATTGAATTAAATCAATTTAATTCCAATAATCACAAAAAAAACTCATGAATTTGAAGGGTTTGGAAAATCAAAGGTTTTACGATTGAATTCTATGAAAAAAAAATGAAGAAAAAAGAATTAAAAGTGAGAAAAAAAAAGCGAAAAGCTGAAAAAAAATCAAAAACGGGCGAAGAGGGGGCGTCACGGGGCGAGCGACACCCGTCGGTGCTCTCGACGGGCGTCGCCCGCGCGCTGGCTCGCGCGAGCCCAAGCGCTGCCGCACCCGACATTTGCCGATTTTTTTTTAAAAAAAGTTTTGCTAAAATAAAATATTTCGAAACAAACCCTTTTTTCTCAAAATAATTTTTTTTAAACATTTTTAAAATATATTTTTATTTATTTCTAATAAATCAATCCGATAAGGAAATCGTCACTTCCAACTTTCATTTTGGCCTATAAACAGGCACACTTAATTTCATCATTGGGTAATCCTGATCTAGGCTGCTCGGGACCCGGTGTCTACAACATGCGATATTGATATACTACATTAGTACAAAATTTGTTTTAGGCATCGCCTTCCTTCAAGTGTGTATCTGTCCCCTTGCTCGCCTATTCTTTCACTTCAGTACCTACGCACAGTAAATACATTACATGCTAAGTGAAAAGCTTAGTGGTAGATACCCTATTCAACAATTTCAATAGACTACAAACATACGTTTTTATATAATATTTTCTTATTCTTTTACACCGTTACTCGTTCATGGTACACCGTATGATAACATAGCTTGTACACGACAACAAATGAAGGATGTCACCAGACAAGACACAGTAAAAACTGTAATGGCCCAAATACCGGGTTAGAAGTGTACAGGGGATATCTACGGTGACTTTAGTGTGATATCAGTGTAGAGTGATGTTATAAGTATGATTATGTGGAATAATATTGAGTGTAAAGTGTGTTTGTGGTATAGAAATTCCAGGGTGATTAACCTTAGGGTAGCCATACAGCCGGCCCGGCGTTCGTCGGCCGAAAAATTCTAATTTGGTAAAAATGATCTGTCGGTCGCCAGGAGTCTAGTGGTGAAATCTAGAGTGAAAACGGAGTTAAATTGGCCCCCGAAAATCATTATGAAGTTGGCTTCCGGTTCTGTTCAAATTGAACCGGGGTTTGACCAAGGTTTGAATGAGCACTTAAAAATAGCTATTGAGATTTAATGGGTTTATAGTGGGAAGTAAAAATGCATAAAATAATTCCCTGTAAGTTTTGACAGCATTACAATTGGATTTTACGGCAAAATAAAAAGTGGTAGAATCGGACCGATTTAAGTGAATCGGGGCCCAAATGGACTCCGATTGAGCTACAAATTTGCAGGGAGGCTATTTTAGATATTTAAATAACAATGGAATTAGTTATAAGTGAAAATAAGGTGAGGAACATATAGATGCTTTGAAATAGTGGAAATGAACCGAAAAATCAAAATTTTGGTCCAAACCGGTCGGATCACTTTGATTGGACCGGTTTGGTTAATTTATGGCCTATATAAGGGAGGGGGAGGCCAGATTTATCTAGAGAAATCCAGCCAAAACCGCCCTGCTTCTTCTTCTTCAAAATCGAATCCATCTTTCCTCACTTTCCTCCATTTTTCTTCTTCTTTTCTCTAATTTCTCCCCAAATCTTAGCCTCCTAAACAAACTTCAGGCCCTCTAGAACATAGAGACAGTGATTGGAGTCTATTTGGAGCACTGAAAGTGGGATTTTTCTTGTGTACAAGGTTTATGGCCAAATTTGAGGTAAGAGATTTAGGTGTTTTTAAATTGGTTTATTGGTCCCTATAGGGGTTTTTAAGGGTGTAATGAAATTGAATGGTGACATTTTGTAATTTGAAATAATTAAGTGTAAGATTGTATGTTAATATAAATATTAGAGATTAAATCATAAATTTACAGTAGTAAGACTAATTAAGATATTATGGTGTAGTGAATCATTGACTCAGATATTAAGTACACATTTATTAAATGGGTGAATAAGTAATCGATGAAATTGGAATATTGTAGTGTAATTAATAAGTAATTGAATAAGGGTTTTAAATTGACCTAAAGTGTAATTAGGCATGTGAATGTAATTTAATTGGGTTTATAAAGTGACAGAATAGTAAATAGGATATAAGTAGAGGTAAAAATATGAATCAGTGACACTAATGAGAATAAGTGAAAAGCAAGTAAAATTAAGGTAATTGTTCGAATAATATTAATGTAAGGGTCAAATAGTACATTAAATAAAGGACGACTATCGATTAAAATATACTACAACATTAATTGGAAAAATTGACTAATAAGTGAAGTGATGGAAATATCAATTTGGATATACATAGGTAAATTAGGAAATGACACAGGAATTAATAAATTAACAATGTAAATAATAATAATAATCGTAATAAAGTGAAATAAAGTGATAAAATTGTAATTGTCATAAATACAAAGATATAAATTGTAAATTTTAATTATGGAAAGATTATTAAAGGAGACATAGTGAATTAAGCTACAAGTGCAGGATTATTGAATAAAGGCTATAAGGACTGACAAATTAAGTGTGTAATTTGCTAAATTGAAACATTAAGAATATCAAATTAAGTATAATGGAAAATAAGGATTTTAAGGCCAATAGTGTTAAATGGTAGTGTGATTAATAGGAACTATCAATATAAAAGAAATTGATAAACCCATTAAGATGTTAATTATATAAGTGAATAAAAATTGAAAAGGAATTTACGTATTAATGATAAAACTACAATGACATAAAATGTGGATTAGATGATTGTTAAGATTTACATTAAATACATAATATTGAATAACTAACAATGAACTTCTAGAATAAGGGATAGAAGTGATAACCATGTTAGTAATAATAGAATAGTGTCATTTAGAGAAGAAGTAAGAAAATAATGACAAAATAGTAAATGTTCAAATAAGCTAGAGATTAAATTATAGTGTAAACCATTCAAGAATAAATATGCCTCGAAATCAAATAAAGTGATTAACTCAGTGAAAGATTTAACATAGTGAAGGATATTAATGTAAGAGAGTTAGTATAGTGTAAAAGAGTAAAGAAAGTGTTACGAACATAAAAAAAGTAAAAGTATTTGATCAGTGTCAATAATGTCGGAAATAATAACTAACACATAAGTGGATCAATAAATAATAGAATGACCGATTGTAGACTATAATTCGGTATATAAGTAACGAAAAAAAAAGAAGAATGGTTAATAGAATTGATTATTAATTGATAGACTAAAGGTAATATAATCAGTGTTGAAATTATCAGTGTACATAGTAAAGACATTGACAATAGAAACAAAAAGGATAAAGGAAGTGATAAGAAATAATTATAGAAGCAAAGTAAATGAACATGTTTATAAGATAATTTCAAAATGATCGATAAAACTAGCTTCTAAAGTAATAGAAGTACGTAACAACAGAATATCATAGGAGTTGACAATAAAAGTGATAATGAAATTGACGATGACATAATAGTTTTTAATATAATTATAGAATAGTGATGAAGGTAAAGATATTGATAAGTGATAGCAGTGATAGTGATTAAAGAAAAGATAGTGAATTCCGTAAAAGTATATTAAAACTGTCTAAAAGACTCAGGATTAAATATTACCATAATCTAAATAGAGGAAAATAATTATGTGTGCATTGTTATGTTTCTTGTATATGTATGTTATGAATGTTATTGTTAAAAAAAAAATTCCTACAGAATTATCGAGTACTTGCAGTGATTGACAGTACAGAGCTGTGACATCCGGTATCCATATCATTTACGGGTATAAGGATGTTACAAGAACAATAATAAATAATGAAAAAAACCAAATGATAAAATTTCATAATTACAAAATAGTCTCACATATTACAATAACAAAGTTCACAATTTCACCTTGTACATACTTTTCTCGTAAGTTTACTTTCACATTAATCATATTACATACAAATCATTATTACTGAAACCGATTCTATTTACATACAATTGACAAATACAAAATCTATTTAAGGGACTTCTACAGACTCGTTGGACTTAACTGACGCGGATTGTCCTTGTCGACACCTCTATTTCTGAAATCTGCACGGATGAAACACCCGTGCTAAGCTAATAGCTTAATGGGAAAAACATGAGATGGACGACCACTCACAGTGGTCATCAATGCATACCAACATACGCATGAAACATATTTATAACAAAATAATTAACTTGTATAGTATTTAATGAAAGTAGTCATCAGAAAATCACATGTCAAAATTATTTTCATTAAATCATATTACAAAATTCACATATCACTTATTATTCACTTCATTTCTTTATTCACATATTGCTTATTAACCATAGCACTGTATACACATATCATTTGTTAATCATTTCATTTTCTTTTATTCGCATAGAGCCTGCATTATCAAAATGGTGGATAATGGGTTGAAACAGATAGGTACCAGTGGGTACCATCACACATATAGGATCCACAACCGGAATCTAAACATATATAGGATCCACAACCGGAATTCAAACATATTTAGGATCCACAACAAGAAGGCAAACACATAAGCTGCAGCAACAAAGGACCCCTATATGTATGCCTACCTATCCATGACTTGATTATTTCGGGCTAATTAATTAGTTAATCCAATTGTTCACATTGTCACATTAAATAATATTAGCATAAAATATTTCACAGAATAGTTCCATACACCTATGGTTCATTAAATAGGCTTAATTAGCATTACCATGCTAAATAATAGTCACATTAATTATTTTACAAATTAATTCCATACATATATAATCCATTTGATAGGCCAAAATAATCATTATTTAATTCATATAATATAATTCAAAACATTTATTCAAAATGGATTGAAATAAACACAAAATACACATTCTAAGGGGAGGGATGGCCGTGACTCAGTGAGGGACGACAGTCGCTCGCCTCCCTTGCCCGTCCCGAGCAACCCACACTAAATGGACGGCCAAAACAATCACTCATGGCCATCCCAAAGAGACCATCGTCGGTCACTACAAACGTTTGTCCCTCACTAAAGAGCACTTGAGGGATGGTAGACCTGACTCTTGGCTTTGAAACACAGCTCTTTGCAACAAATATAATGTAACCTTAACTTGTATAACCAGAAACACAATGTAAACGTTGTTTTCAACCAAAGGGATCTTATAACATCTAATCCCCTAGATGTTAACTTTCTAATGACACCAATTTCAAGTCATTTGGAGTTTTATCCAAAGAGTTATGGCCTAAGAAGCACAATTTGGTCTATTACTCACCTAAAGAAAAAAAGCTATAGTTTTGGACATTTTTGGGGACCTTAAAGGCAGAATTAAATTATGGCTATTTCTAAGAAATTTTTAGGTACAGAAGTCCCAGTTTTAATGCTATAGAATAATGCAAATTGGAGATCTAAAACTCAACTGATGATCAAAACAGTCACTAGAGGTAAATTTGAACTTCTTGTCAGAATTATCTTTTGAAAATCAACATACTGAAATTCGACCAAATCCACATAACCAGCTACAATACCCAACTCAAATCAACACAAATCACTTATAAACATATTAGAATATGCAAATCATCAATATAAAACTTCTCTTTGCCTTTTTACTTGATTCTCCAACTAATTAACAATTAGTCACGATTAATAACCATCTCTACAGAATTTATCTCATCCAAAGATGGTGAAATGAAGAATTACTTACTAAATAATCTTCTATTCCAAATTTCAAACAACTTAGCTAGCTTTTCCTCTGAATTTCTAACCTGATATTTGTGTGTATTGTGAGAGCAAAACATGAGAACTCCGCATCTAATCCCTTTACGATAGCCGGCCAAGTGACTAAAGAGAATAAGCTAAAACCCACCTCTTTATCCTTATATATGCATGGCAAAGTTTTGGTGGCTTATTCAATATGCAACACTTGGACTCCACTCACATACACACACCTTAATTAGGCTTCTTTAACTTAATTAATCTCACTTAACCTTAATTAATGTTTAACTTAATTTAATCATGCCATACTCCATTTAAGTCACTTAACTAGTTTGATTTATTCAATAAACTCCTTTTTGCATTTTTAATTAAGTCCCCAACACATTTACTTAATCAACTACACAACTTATGCCACTCTCGTACCCTAAAGGTATGTAATACGATTAGGGTACATATTAGGGCCTTACATTTTTTACCTTTTTTTTTACATTTTCTAATCCTTTTTTTAATTACTCTTTTTCCATTTTAACTCCGTATTTGCTAAATTCATCATCTTTCCTTTTTCACACAATACATTTAATAAATTACCATTTAGAACTTAAAAATTCTATTTTAATTTTAAAATTTCCGTTTTGCCCTTAAATTCTCATCCTTATTTTATAATTATGTTTTTACCCCCAATATTCCTCATTATGTTCCAAATTACGATTTTACCTTTAAACTTACATTTTATTATGCTTTTGCCCCTAAATTCCAATTTTATGCAAAAAATACTATTTTACCCTTAGTTTTATCTTTTTATCACATAATTACCATTTTTACTTATTAATTTATTTTCACTTTACCAAAATTACTATTTTACCATTGCTTGTTATGTTCAGCCATTCCTCAGCTTTAATAGTTACAGTCTGATATCTGCCATAAAAGCCTTCAGCTTTGAGTTTCTTTAACTGCTCTAGTATTGGTTTCCTTGCTGGAGGTGTAGGTGGTTATTGCTGGGGTTGTTGAATTGGTGGAGCCTGCATTCTTTGATAAAGTAAATCTGCCATCATTTATATAAAATTTGGCTGAGGTGGTGTTGCTACAGCTAGAAGGGGTGGCATTATAAACAGTGTCGGTGTACGCTGTCTATGTTGTTCAGTAACATCTCTTTCGCTTACACCAATGGAAGAGCTGCTTTATGCTACCTCTTCTACTTGTCGTCTTGACCCCAACGCCATTTCTTTTCACTATAAAATAAAAGGATAAATACAGATTAATTCATAAATATCACTTTGTCCATAACATTCATATTTGGCATGTATATATATATACTCCAACGTTAGAACCACCTAAACTTGCTTTGATACCATTAAATGTAGCACCCTACACCCAAACATTGGTTCAAGTATAGTGGTGCTACTCGAAATGATATTTTTCATAATTAGTTGATATATTTCCCTTGCTTATTTTCCTATTATTTGTTTGCTAACCAATATAATTTCCATTAGTCCATTCAGTCCTTATAACATGATGTATACTATTCATTTGGTCAATTAAAATTTTGACAGCATAATGGCTACCCTGTGACCTAACCCTCATGCAAATTTAAGTAAAAACACTCCCAATATGTGTACAACACATTCACTACCTCCAACAACTCAATTCACCACAATTCGTCAACCATAGTTAGATAATTTCAATTCACATATAATTTAATGGCCCAATATCATAATTTTCATAAATAGTGATTTTTAGACTAGGAATAGTGACACCGAGATGATAGTATCTCCTGGAGTTAAAAATATTTTATTGGACTATTGGATAGAGCATGCCAACGAGAGTTCGAATACAAAATTTGCGGTCAAATAGGCCTTGAAAAGGCAAAAATAAGTTAAAATTTTAGTTTTAGGCAATTTTTATGAGGGATGGTCATCCCTTAATGTGGGACAGGCATCCCTAGTGAGAGTCGGGCGTCTGTCACCTCTGATCAGCAAAAATCAGCCCAATTTGACCAATTTTGACCAAAGTTTGATCGGACCATAACTTTTTCTACAGACCTTAGAAAAAAAATCTGAAAATATAAATACATGCGTATGAATGAATAAAATCTAATGGTATTGAAAAATTAATTTTATAGTGACACTGGAATTTTAACTATCGAACAGGTAAATAATTATTGGATCGAAAAATGGTCTCTAATTGACCCAAAAATATTTATGGAGCCTAATAAATATATTTTGGGAATTACGAACATATAATGGTTAATTAATAGGCTCTTGGCTAATTGGATTGGCCCTATTAGAAGATATTAGAATAGCCCATTAGAAGGGGCTATAAATAGATGGAAAAATCAGATTTCTTTTGAAGCTTCTTCCATTTTCTCCATCTCTCTTGTCGTTTTTTCCTTTCTCTCCATTTTTTCATAGAATTCTTTCCTTCCTCTCTCAAAAATCATGCTAAATCTTACCCCAAATAATTCTAAGCCCCTAAATCCATCTCTAGTAATTTTAAGAGCATGATTTGAGTGATAAAAGTGAAGAAAATTAAGGGATATAAAGTTTTGGGCAAAAATAAAAATAAATTTGGGGTATTTCTATGAGGATGAATTTGGCCATGGAAGGAAGAAAGGAAGGGGAGGAGAAATCATAGGTCAAAAGTAAAGGAAAGGAAGCTTAAAATGTGAAAACCAAGGTTTTAAGGTAAGTAGATACAATATCCCTCTTTTTCCATTATTTTTGTATAGGTTTTAGTTTATGTTAATTATGTGAAGGTATGGTATTTGCATGATAAATTAAAATTAAGTATATAAGCATGTTAATGGAGCTTGAAAATAGAGAGAAAATTGACTAGAATTGAAAGAATCAAATTGTGGTGGTTAAAGTAAAATAATGTTAGCTATATGCTAATTGATATGCTAGATAATGGAATTAGTGATAAATAAAGAAAAGATAAATTTAAATAGGAAAATGGCACTTTGACTGAATGGTTTAGAATAGTATGTTGGTGTATATTTTGTTAATTTATTGAAACAAATGATAGAAAATGAATAGGAAGATGAAAAGAATGATATATAAAATAATTGGGAATTTTTAGAATTTAATTGAACATAATTTAAGTCAGCATTGTATTATGTCTTAAGTGAAACAAATAGAACATAATGTTTTTTTAAGGGAAATAATGGTATAAGTAAAGAATAAAGTAAATAATAATTACTATGAAAGTGAAACGGAGGGAAAAAGAACTAAAGGTAAAAATAAAGTATGTTAGTAAAATGGAATAATTAGGTAATTAATAGATTAAATTGACAATTTAATGATTACAATATTTTAAAATGAATATTGAAATTAAAATTGATTTTATAGTAATTCATTGAAAAAATTTAGAATTTAATTGGATATATTGTAGTGTAGACAAATATTATGTCTAAAGTGAATAATATTGAATATGTAAATTTAAGACAAAATGATAGTGCAAGTAAGTTAAACATAGATAATTAGTAACATAAAAATTGGAATGAATGGGAAAAAGAAATAAAATATGGTATAAAACATAGGTTAGTCAAATAGTATACTAATAAAGTATAAAGGACTTTATGTAAATAATTAACTTATCTATGAGTTAAGATAATCGATATTGAAGTATGATATGGAATAACGATGATGACAAATATAATAGTAAATAAAAATGTATATGTATATGCAAGGAAATAAATGTGTGTTAAGGTGCTTAAATAAAAGTGAATTGTGATTGATAATACAAGTGTTATTAATATACCGTGGTATGTGTATGGAAGATGTATGATTATATATAGTGCAAATTGAATGATAAATATTGTAAGAATTGAATTTATAAATGAATTATCGAATAAATACTGGATGAAAAGTGTACTTTGCCCTAGTAGTAGTCTGGTGGTCAAATCTAGCTAAGGATATAGATGGCTAGCCATAGGTACACTTATATCACGGTAGAGAATCATGACGACTTGCATCAGTAGGCCAATGACGGTCTACTAAAGTCTAAAAGTGATAAAGTGTTAAATGATAAAGTATATAGTGAATTGCAATGAAAGTGAATGAGTGGTCCTTCGGGATTACTCTATAATGTACTGGACCTATGGGGTCCACGTCCTGTGTATCCGGTTCAAAAATTTCTACCAGATTGATGCTAAGGGAAAATTAATGAAAATGAAATAAATGTTAATAAGGGAAATGGAATAAAAAGGGGCTCAATTGTAAAGATGCATAAGAAATAATAAGATGCATAAGAAATAAGGGTAAAATAATAGTTATGAAAAATGTCAAATAAGATAGTAAAGGTAAAGGAATAAGAGAACAAATGGTAAATTAAGAAAAAAAAATGATAGTAAATAAGAACTAAAAAGGTAATTTGATATAAAGATGACATTTAGGGACTAAATGGTGATTTTATATGATAAGCAATGAATTTAATGTGACAAGTAAATAATAAATGGCATAAAAGGGACTATAGTGAAAAGGAAGGGAAAGATCATAAACTAAATGAAGTTAAAGGATTAAAATGTAAATTGTTCATAAAATGACTATTAAAAGGGATTAAGTCGTAATTTGACAGGAATTATGATTAATAAGTGTAATTGTTATAGGAAGTTGACAATTATATAATAAAGTATAGGGGAAATTATAAATAAAGATTTAAAATGTAATTAAACATAAAAGAAACTGTAAAGGCTAAATAGTAATTGTTATACATCAAAGAAGGGAGTAATTGTGAAAAAAATGATTAAATGGTAATCAGTGAACAATAAAAGATATAATTGTAAATATATAGAGAAACATGGGTACTAGATGGTAATTCGATAGCATTATTGTTAATGAAATACCCAAAAGAAAATTTAGACCTGTATATTGTACTTAAGGAAATTAAAAGAGTTAAGTATATTTAAATAAAAAAAATGCAGTAAAATGTGTATAATAATAATTGGAGTAATACTAAAATAGATGTTAATAGTGATGTAATGTTAATTGTTAATGTCAATAGTAAAAATGGTAATAACAATAAAGTTTATACTAATGTTATGAATTACAATAGTATTGAATGTGAGAAAAATAAATAGTGAAAATGTTAGTGATTTAATAAGAAATGCTATTGTAATATTAAAAGATTATTGAAATTGTTTATGGGAAACATAAATATAACATTATGCAGTTATGGTCAAGTTAGAAGAATAAATTAAGGTTAGTTAAATAAGTAAAATAGTAAAAGCACAATAATTTGTATAAGTAATATAGATATGAGCTAACTATATAAATGCTAAGTGTGAAACCTAATGTTTTAGGTTATTGTACGGGCAAATTTAGTAAATTAATATTAAGTGATAATTTGGGAAGTAATGGACATAAACAAATGTAAATTATAATGTTAATAAATACTATGTAATGTTATAAAAATGTTAGTGTAGTAGTGAATTAATTAATAACGTAAGAATATTAATGCCCGTGCCGTATATATATTCAAGGAACATAGAACTGTTAATAAAATGTTAAGAGTCAGGAATGAAATAATGTTAACTATACGATGGTAATATTAATAATATAGGTAAATAAATATTGTTACTAACAATGACAACATTAGTAATAGAATAATAAAGTAAACGTTAAAACAGATAATAGAATGCTTTAACTTAAAATTAGACCTATATGATGAGAACGAAATGAATGCTATAAATGTTGTGACGGATTGAAGAATTGACCATATATGTATACAATTGAATTGTTGGAGCCCATGATGGGCTGTATTATTGTTTGCTTTGCAGGAGGGTCAGTAAAGTATATAGTCGTTATACTACTGAAAATTTAATTAAATGAATAGCAACATTTTATAGTGATAATGACATAAATGGTTTTATATATAGTGATAATTGAATGCTTTAAAAGGAATAGTAAACTATAATTTAAGAAATTAGTGAAGTGAGAGTCTTAAAGAATTAATGTTCTTAGGAAGGGCTGGATAAAGATAGCATATGTGTATGCTTGTATTTTTAGAGATAGAAAGCTACGGATATGTATCCACCACTAGGCATTTTAATGCTCAGCGCATAGAATTGTTATTATGCACAGGTTTTGAAAGATGAAAGTTTAGAAGTGGCCGAGATTCCATTGATGTTCGAGGATAGTATTGGATAGCGAGAATGGATTCATAGGCATGGCATGTATATGATGGAGATGGATGAAGTTAAGAACATGTAAAAACAGGTTTGTAGTTTGTATGTATGTTTAAGTAAGGAACCTTAATAGACTATTGTATAGATTTCTGAATTGTGAGTGTTACTTGTGCATAAATGTTATCGATGAAAAAAAAAATTTACCCATTGGACTATTAAATGCATTATATCATATAGCAGTGTAGTATTGTGACATCCCATATCCGTACCATCCGCAGGTATAGAGTATTACATATAACACATCTCGTGTCATAGTATCCATTCCACACAACATAAACATTCACCATATAATGTCGTAATAGTTTACATATCGATACATAAGATATTTTGTCTCTCTATCTTAACATATATACATGCCATATTGATAGACTACATTAGTACAAAATTTCTTTTAAGCGTCGCCTTACTTTGAGTTTTTATTCATCCCCTTGCTTCCCTAGTCTTTCACGTCAATACCTACGCGCAATAAAAACACTACGCGTTAAGCTAAAAGCTTAGTGATATATACCCTATTCAACTATTTCAATATACTACAAACATACATTTTTATATAGTATTTTCTTATTCTTTTCTTTGTTATTCTAATTTTTACATTTCTCTTATTCTTCTACACTAATTTATTTAAATATGTATGTCTTTCTTAAACTTATGATTTTACGCTTAATTTATTTCTAAATTCCATTTTTTTTACCTTCTTTTTTTGTTAAATTTTCTAATCCTTTTTTTTAATTACTCTTTTTCAATTTTAACTCCATATTTGTTAAATTCATCATCTTTCCTCTTTTATACAATACATTTACTAAATTATCATTTAGTACTTAAAAATTCTATTTTAATTGTAAAATTTCCGTTTGATCCTTAAAGTTTCATTTGTATTCTCTAATTATATTTTTACCCCTAATATTCCAAATTATGGTTTTACCCCAAACTTACTATTTTATTTCTAAAATTACTATTTTTCCCTTGGTTTCATCTTTTTATCACATAATTACCATTCTCCCTTATTAATTTATTTTTCACTTTATCTCACAATTTATTCTTTAAATTCTCATTTTCATCATGTAATCACCATTTTACCTTACATTACTACTTTTTTTTTTCCAATTTACTATCTCTTATTCATTTTTTTTAATTTCACATTTTGCCTGCAGTTTGTCAAGAGAAAACTGCATAGCAGGATCGAATGTGCGGGACTGGGATCTCCAAAAGTCCAAGTCTATGAAATTACTATATTATCCATAACTCTTTTTCTTTAAATTACGATGTGGGAACCGTCATTGGTGTCACTAGAGTTGGGTGCCATGCTCATTAAACGGTGTCCTTATGGCTAGTCATATACGTCATGTACTCTCGGTTTCTCTACTAGCTACTAAGGGCAAAATATTTATGTATTATTTTCTCACTTCATCACACAATTCCATTACTTTCCATTATTCCATATCATGATATAATATCAAACTAATATACCATGCATCACATTAATTCTCTAAACATAAACTTCATCATGCATCATCATATTTCATCATCCTTAATTATATTTCAAGCCATTATGCACACAATTCACCAAGAGTATCATTCGGCGTCAAGTGAGATTTCATCAATTTTTGTTCTATTTCCATAATTCTCATTATATTCCATCATATTCAAACAATTTTCACCATGATTTATCAATTTCACCAATTGTTACCTTATATAGAGCATTCGGCCATACAAGCAAATTCTCATTCTTTCACCTTATTTTTCTATAATTTATTCCACACATATTTTCAAGGCTCCCTAAATTCATTTCTACAAATCATTCATTAAAATACCAAGTGTACATGTATTCTTCTATAGTTACATAATAGGTTTTAGATTATGATTTTCATACCAATTAGTTTTTTTTATGCAATTAATCATGTATTCTCTCTAATTTCACCTCCAATTTCATTTATCTACTATCAATTTTAATTTAGCATAATTATTATGAAAATCCCTAATCTTACATAATATTTAAAATATTGAAATAATTGAAATGGCGGTGTCTACATACCTTATTTATGCTTGCTCCTAATTATTTATTTTCTCTTTTCCTTTTTCCTCATTTTTCTATTTCTCATCCCTATTTTCTCCACCTCACCGAATCCATGGAGGAAGTTTGTTCTAGTTTTTATGCTACTCTAGTACAGTGCTCTACTGAATCTGTAAGGACCCAAAGTGTACCCTGAAGGATTTGTAGTGTTAAATGCACTATAAGGGTACAAGAGTAATTGTATAAGTATAAGTTTATGAGATAAGTGAGGAGGTAATTGAAAAGAGATTTAAGTTATTAAAAGAAAGAATTATGATGAGTGAGTAAATGGGAGTTTACCAAGGACTAAGTGGATTTTTTCCAACGATTTAATAAGTGTGGCCAATGGTAAGTGACACCTAGAAGGGGTTGTTAGGAGCATTAAATGAATAAGAAGATAAAGGAAAGAAAGGAAGAGAGAGAGATCAATTCAGATTTTTCTCTCTTCTTCCTGCGTGAGTTCTTCTTCTTCATTTCTTAGCGTCTTGCTTCTTCTTCTTTGTTTGATCTTTAAGAGCTTTGAGTTGGATTTGAAGAGGTTAAATGATAAGTTGGAAAGGTAAGTGTGGGTTTGGGAGTTGAAGTTATCTCCTTCTTTTACCTTTTTCTTATTTATGATTTTGAGTTATTTTGGTTTATAGTTTAAGTGTGCTTTGATTGGTTTTGTTCAAGAAGATATAGATAAGAGAAGAGATAAAGGCAAAGACAAGATCTGAGCTAAAAGAGGAGTTGATCAAGCTTCTTTTTAGAGGTATGTGAGTCTTTGATTGTATGATTGTGTAGTTGTTGTGCATGATTAGATTATGAAATGTGTAATTAAATGCTTGTATGTGATATTGACTTGTGTTGGGTGAGGAAGAGGCATAAATGAGTGAGTGCTAAGGAGATGTGCTTATAGGGTAGGTTTTTGTGCAGGTCTCTCTTGACCTTTAGTGACTTTTTTTGCCCATAGATCGAGTTTTAGTGCTCCAAATTGGTTGATTCAAATTGGAACTGAAACCTAAGATTGACTCCTATAAATGTCTCAGAAATATAACTGAGCTAATTTTAGCTTTCTGTGTCCCAAAAGTGGTAAAAATAGAGGTGCTCTATTTTGGCAGGTTCATTGGAGAAGTATAGGTTGTTTAAATCATATATGATGTTTTAGATATCCAAATGACCTGAAATTTGTGCCATGTGAAACTTAACATCCTAGGGAACAATTGTTAAGATGGAGTTTTGCCTAAAAATGAGGTATAAGTGTAGGTTTTGGCTGTGAAAGTTGGATGTTGGAATGCTGTCTGGTGTTCTATTTTTGAAGGGGTTGCCTAAGGGATGGCTCTGTCGTGCTTGCAACCAAGGTAGCCCTCGCGACAGTGCAGGCTAGATGATGGCTTTTCTTCTCTTTTGAGACCTCATGGTCAGCACCAAAGCCTTGCTACCATGACCCTTGTAACACCCTTATCGCTTCCGCACATTACATACATTACATTGTTTTAACTATTATCATGGTTCTCTAAGCACTGTCTAATCGATACTTATGGTAAATATGGAAAAAAAAAATTCCTTTCTTTCATTTTCAACTTATTCTTTCATCTATCCTTTAAAACTTTCATATCACTAATGGATCGTAATTCAATCCAGTCTAATAATCACATTTATCGTATCACATCATTTAATCATAATGTATTGCATTCACAATATATGGTACATAATCAATGGTAACATTTTACATATACATGCCGCTAATAATAACGACATACTAGTCTTAACTTTGATCCGAAGGTCCGATCTAATCTCGAAGCTGATCGCACACCTGCTTCTCAGACATCTCACTCCGTACCTACATGCACTTAAATAAACTACATGTTGAGCATTAAATATGCTCAGTTGTGATTACGAATCTAAAAATTTCTAGCTCTAGCTTAGACATACAGATACATACACACATACATGTATATTACTTTAATCCTTACTTTTAGACTAAACAGTGTCGTATTACTATCTAGTCCTTCATTCTCTTATATATCTGAATTTACTCTTCATTTTGCTTTAATTACGATTTGACACAATTTTCTATTTTTCACTCTTAACATCTTATCTTAATTGTCTAATTTCTCTTCTTCTTATTTGCATTTTACCTCATTTCTTATAACTAACCCTTCTATTTTTTGATCCTTGTTGTGAAAGACAGTTTGAAAGAAATTGATTATTCAATTGGGAAAATTTGAAATGCAATGAAATATGTTCGCTCTTCTCTTTCTAGGTTGAGTAAGTTTAAAGATTGTGCTAAAAGAGAATTGTTAGACACTTCGAGTCTTGTATGCCTAGATGTACAAACTAGGTGAAATTCAACTTATTTGATGTTAAAGTCTGTTATCAAGTTTGAAAAGGCTTTTAACTTGAGCTTACTTATAGAAAGTATGTCAGTGACCTTTTGAGTAAGAGCAGTTTACCTGATAGTAATGATTGGGAATATACCAAAAGTATGTGTGACGCGAGCGAAACCCGATCGATTCCCGGGAACCCGCTTTTAGGGCTCGAGAGGGTCTGCGTCTTTGGATCTTGGGCAATCATGAGATATTTTGGACACCTCTTTCCAATAAAATACTGGAAAGATCATCTAATCCCATGAAGTCTTTAGGCACCTTTGAGGTATTTTGGAGTTGCCACCCAATTTGCAAGAAATTGGGAAAGTTCGTCTAACCTCGGGGGTCTTAAACCAGAGAAAGATTCGAAACTTTACTCTTATTAATGCTTTGGTTAATTATAAATGGGTTTTTTAATTTTAAATTTCTATCTCTCTCCTTCACGCAGTCATGCATAAAAAAATAAAGCGTAAAACAAGCACGAAAGAAAACAGTAAAGAAAGCGGTAAAATAGTAAAGCAAGCTAAAAGAATGGGACAAAATACAATCCCCCAAAATAAAAAAGATTTGGGACAAAAAAATACAATCACCTAAAATAAAATCAAGCAATAAATAATAAACACAAATAAATAAATAAATATTCATAAATTGGGATATTATTTAAGGTAGAAACATTGGTTCCTACATGTTTACTTTAGAAAATCGAAGATTCATTTTTGGCATACTTGGAAAAATCGGGATGAGTGATCCCATTTTGAGGAAATTTAACTCTTCCTTTTTTAAGTGAATTTTTATTGGTTGAAATTAGGACATTGGTTCCATTTTATTAATAAAATCCTAATTTATTAATATAAACTTTTTTGTGATTTTTTAATTGACGTGAAATAAAAAATAAATTTATTACAAATTACATAATAAAAAAACAAATAAAAAGCAATAATAATAATAATACTAAAAATACTAAAAATGCTAAAAACATAAATTCCGCCAAAATGTTATCTTCACACCTCCATGGGCTTCCACTTGCCATTGAAAAGCTCACACATGAAAAATAAGTATTGAAATAAAAAAACAAATAAAAGTAATGTTAGTAATAAAAAACGAATTAAAATAAATAAAATAAAAATGCCTCATGTATGACAAATCAATCAAATGATAAAATAAAAATAAATAACTTAACATAATAATTCAACATGCATAAAAAAACACAAATGATAACAAGAATAAAACTCACCATGCATGAAAACATAAATAATAATAAAAATGAAATTCAACAATGAATCAGACACCATCAATGACACTGTCCTTGGGAACAGAGCCTCGAGGGGGGGCCCTAGCTAGGTCTCTGCCTTCTGGCTCACCTGAACAAGGTTCTTTTGCATCTAACATTGACTAGGAGTCAAAGAGACAAAGCCTTGGAGTCTAAGCTGCCCTCTTTCACCTTGAGGTTTCTTTCCCTAAGCGATAAAACACTTATAAGCACCTTTAGAGCCCAAATCAGACAATTACCTGTGAAGAAAACCACTAGAATCCATTCAGATATACAATTTAATACCACAACGAATAATTTTAAATTTTAATAAAAGGTGTAAACAAAGAATTTTGCATCAGAGGGAGTTAGAACTAAGCACATTTTTTATTCAAAAGTTACAGGTAAAATGCAACATTTTTGCAGATATCTTATGGAACATGCATAAAAGCATAAATAATAACAAGAATAAAATTCGACATGCATAAAAAGCATAAATGATAAAAATAATGATAATAATAATGATAACAATAGCAAATAATCATAACAATGAACAATAAAGAAGATGAACAATCAAGCAAGCAAAAGTGAAAAGAAATAAAATAAACAAAACATGTTAAAGCATGTTATATAATAATAATAATAATAATAATAATAATAATAATAATAATAATAATAATAATAATAATAATAACAATAAACAATCAAATAAGAACATAAAAATCAAAATAATGATAATAATAATAATATGAACAATTAAATAAGAACATAATAAATAAGAAATAATAATAATAATAATAATAATAATAATAATAACAACAACAACAACAACAACAACAATAAATAAATAAGAATGGAATAAAATAAAATATACTAAAAACATCAAATCACATAACTAAATTTCATAAACAAATTAAAAAGCAACAAAAGATTAAAAATCTATATGATGACTAATTAATTGTAAACAAAAATTAAATTAAATATTAAATTAAAAATTGAGCCAAGAATACTTACTCTCAAAATTTGATGTGATGAATAATGGTAGATGATTAATTTCCTTGTCTTGATTTATAAAAATAAAATATATAGCAAAATTTTATCCCAAGAACAAATAATTAACTTATTTTTCTTAAGGAAAAAATTGTAAAAAACAAATAAGAAAATTCACAAGAACAAATAATTAATTTATTTGTCTCAATAATTGAGTTAAGAAAAATTCAAAATATTTGGGGAATTTTGTTCTTGAAGAAGAAGAAAAAAAGAAGAAGATGAGAGAAAATATATTTTTCTTATGAAAAATCCCCCCTTAAAATTCTACCCAAAAAATCCATTTTATACCACTAAATAAAACCCAATAAATCATATTTTTAATGAATTAAATTAGATCAATTTAATTCCCATAATAACAAAAAAACTGAAGAATTTAAAGGGTTGGAAAATAAAAGGTTTAAAAAAATTAATTCTAAAAAAAAAATCAAAGAAAAACACAAAATTGGGCCAAAAAAACGAACTGGGGGCTATTGGCCACGCGTGGGCGCGCGCAGGGGCGAGGACCCCCGTCGATGCGTAGCAGGGCACAAGGCGCGCACGCGAGCGATGCCCAGCGCGTCGCTTGCACTGCGGGCGATGCCCTGTAACAACCCAAAACGGGCCTAGTCGGAATATGCATGATAAGTCAGGAAATTAAGGGTATTTTCGTAATTTGAGTAAGAGAAAATTGGATAATAAGGACTTAATTGCAAAGAAATTAATTAAATAAGTTAAGAGGAGGAATTATTTGGTATGCATGTGGTGTATGGATGTAGGGTATTTGTTGTGGTTTAATCTAGTGGATTGTGTGTGTGGTGCCTTGAATGAAAAAGTGTTTTATAAGAGATTATATTGTGTGTGTAGTGTATAGTGCCATGGAATGTAAGTCAAGATAGTGGGTTTTTGGTCCAATAGGAGCTTGCCATGTGGACTTGGTGGTTGGGCAATTAATGTAAAAGTAAGAGAGAGGGAAAGGAGGGGCAAGGAAAGGGAATAACTTCCCGTGGAAGCTGTATTTTCTTTCCTTTACTTCCTCTATTCCCGTTCTCTCCTCTCTTTCTTTTCATTTTTACTGCTCTTCACCTTTGCATGTGTTGGTCTTCAAGTTTTGAAGTTAGATTTCTGAGTTTTGAGCTGGAATCAAGAGGTAAGTGCTTGGATTTGTTGAGGTTTCTTCTTCTTCTTTATTTCTGATTTTGTATGAGTGAGTGAATGGCTTGATTTAAGTGTGTTCTTGGCTGGGTTTTGTGCAAGAGTTTGGGTGTTAAGAAGAAGATCAAAGGCTAGGATTGTGGGTTCTTGAAGATGGAGGTTTTGAGCTGCAAATTTCCAGGTTTGGGAGTCGATAATTGTGCTCTGTTACTTGATGGATTTTGCCCTAGTTCTCATTTTGGATTTAATGTGTATGTGTTTTGTGTCTTGTAAATTCTAGAAATTTTAAGTTATTTGTTTGAGTAAATGCATGTGTGATGATGATGTTAGATGGGTTGTCATATAGTTGTGATGATAAGATATGATTTTGGTAATTCTGTTCAGTTTTCATCTGACCTCCGTGTATTGTTTTTGTCATAAGTAGAGTCTTAGACCTCTAAATTGAGTAAATCTTAAGCCATTAGAACCATGACTTCCATGCCTATAAAAGTCTCGAAAATGACCTTGAGAAAATTCTTGTTCTAAGACCCTGAAAATTTGCCAAAACCGTAGTGTCTCTGTTTGGGTCGGGTTATATGCATAGTATAGGTTGTTTAGCTCATATCTAAAGTTATAGATATCTAATTGACCTGAAATTTGTTCCATTTGATTCTTAACATCCTAAGGATAAATTGTTATGAGGAGTTTTGCCTAAAAATGAGGTTGAGGGGTTGGTTTAGTCGATGCAAAGTCGGAGTGAGAAACTGCCCTGATAGTCTGCTTTTTCATGGAGCTTATGTTGGTGGCCTCTGTAGCGAGCGCGATAGAACCAAGTTGTTGAAGATGTTTTCTCTTATTTTGAACCCCATAGTTGTCTTGAACACTTGTCCTTCCTTACCCACCTTTAGGTTGAGTATTTGGGTACGTTTTGCTTCCGAAATGCGTCCGAACTTCATGGTAACTGTCTAAAACTTATTCATTACTTGTTTAGAGTTTTGAGATGAATAAATAAATGTTTAACAATTGAAAGTTATGGGTAGTTGATGCTTTGCCATAAGAGTTTGATAATGGAATTAAGTGAGCACATGCTTTTTAGTTGTTGAATGTGACATGTTATGTGATATTATTTATTTGTGATTGAATCATGATGAAATGCTTGGTAATTGCTATGTATATGATATAGTGTATAGAGTATATAGTGTGTAGAGTTCTTATGTTAAGCCTGAAGTGTCAAGGTAGTGGATAGATAAGCATGCTTATAAAGGGATAGTGAGTGCAGCTGCCTATGTTTACTTTCAGAGTGGCGATGACCCCGCCTATAGGGTTTAGTGATACCGTTGAGGCCTAGCCTCCGGTTTTGACCGATGACCCCCGCTTATAGGGTTTAGTGATGTTGTTGAGGCCTAGCCTCCATTTTTATTGTAGTGTTCCCGTATCCACCACAAGTGAAGTTTAGGCTATTGTGTAGTGTTTTGATTTATCTTAATGAAGTATGGTGTTATGTTTGTTATTTAAGATAATTGTATTGTCTTAGTGAATCAATTTTCGGTTAGTGCATTTATACCATGTATGCTAGTCGAATGGATGTAGTGAATATATATATAATTATAATGTATTTATGATTTCCTGCTTTTATAGTGAACTCTGCAAGTGTATGCTTTATTCATTTTATGCATGTTATTAGTTGTACTTGTTTAGTGTTTTTTTGTTGTCTGTTTCCTCCCCACTAAATGTTATCGCTTAGCACAGGTTCTTTTCCCGTGTAGGTGGCAGGTTCAATTCTGGTTCGTGTCGCTCATCTGCAGGATTGGTCACTTAGGAGTTAAAGTTTTATTTTGTTTTCAGCTTCTGAAATTCCGTGTATATAAGTTATGTATATTATTCTGTAATTTGTATATTATTATTGTAAATGATATGAAGGATCCTTATGTAATTTTGTAAATAATGTATATTTTATTATGTTATCGTTTGCTTCCACTGAGATGTACACATGTGTGTCTGTGTTGTCGGGTAGCGCTCCGGTATTCTTCCAACGGGGGGTATCGGGGTGTTACATCCCCCGCGCGCCGCTCGTACGCATTGCGGGCGTCGCCCAGCTCGCTGCCGCATGCCGACGCTCGCGATTTTTTAAAAAAAAAATTTGTTAAAACACTATAATTTCAAAACTCACTTTTGTCTTATCTTAAAATAATTTTTTAAAACATTTTTAAAATATTTTTAAAACACATTTTTATTTATTTTTAATAAATCAATTTGACAAGGAAACTATCACTTCCAACTTTCATTTTTGCCTATAAACAGGCACACTTAATTTCATCATTGGGTAATTCTGATCTGAGCTACTTCAGGACCCGGTGTCTACAGTTGCTCCCAATTTTGGGGAGGCTAGTGCATAGGTGCCTACGTGAGCCAAAAATCAGAAAAGGGAAAGAAGCGCATACCTGAGGCTGCCTCCTCCCTGCTGCCATGAGAATGAAATCATCTCTTTAAGTCACCATATAGACTGCGGAGCAATTTTCATCCTTCTGGGTGATGCGTCGAGTCTGCTCCAGACTTACAAAACGCGAGAATTGCTCTCCTGAGCTGCACCGAGTTTGCTCCAAACTTACAAAGTGCTTGGGTGCCATCTCCTAATGGCGATGCGCCGAGTTTGCTCCAAACTTACAAAATGCGAGAAGTGCTCTCTTGAGCTGCACCGAGTCTGCTCCAGACTTACAAAGTGCGAGTGGTGCCATCCTCAAATGGTGATGCGCCGAGCCTGCTCCAGACTTACAAAACGCGAAAAGTGCTTTCTTGAGCTGCACCGAGTCTGCTCCAGACTTACAAAGTGCGAGGGGTGCCATCCTCAAATGGCGATGCGCCGAGCCTGCTCCAGACTTACAAAACGCAGGAAGTGCTCACTTGAGCTGCACCGAGTCTGCTCTAGACTTACAAACTGCGGGGGTGCCATCCTCAAATGCCGATGTTCCGAGCTTGCTCCAGACTTGCAAAGTGCGGGGGTGCCATCCTCAAATGGCGATGCACCGAGCCTGCTTCAGAGTTACAAAATGCGAAAAGCGCTCTCTTGAGCTGCACCGAGTCTGCTCCAGACTTACAAAGTGCGAGGGGTGCCATCCTCGAATGGCGATAGTATTCACTTAGACTTTTCCTGCAAAATTATATGCACAGAAATATATACAAGAAATTGTGTGTGTATGTGTAAAAGAAAAATGCCGATGCTTACAAAAGAATTGTATGATATGATATGTAGATGCTCGCAAAAATGGATAGACCATGTCCTAGGTGGTCAAGGGTTCATTGAGGATACGGCTTGGTTGCTCGACCATGCCCCCCAAGGATCCAGCAGAGTGACATCTTGGCTTAGGGGCTCTGACCCCCGTCAGGTGTGCTTCTTTGCCCCCCGGTCAATGAGCATACGCCCAGGATTTTGACTCATGTCTTGAATTATACCTTATTTGTAACACCCCCTTCCCATACATAGGCGATCCCATCCGATAAGGAGTGAGATGCCGTATGAGACAAGGTATCACCAAGCAAAACAAAGCAAACATACATTCATATTTAACATACATACAGAAATACGGAATAAATAAAAACTTTAAGGAAAGGAAAGCAAAAGCTGATCATGCATTAATATAACAAACCATTACAATAATGTTCTGATCAACTAGCTGATACAAAATAATATTACATATCCAAATATCTAAGTACAAAAGCGGAAGCTGATACAAAACTGATACACGAAGTTCTATACAAAAAGAACTATCAACTATTATAAAATTAAGCCCTACACTAAACCCTTCTGTGTTGGCGTGATTGCGGCGACTCTCTCATAACAAAACTCCTTCCGCACCTGCACGGGTAAAAACACCGTGCTAAGCGAAAAACGCTTAGTGGGGAAACACACATAAATTATGGACGGCCATTCACAATGGTCGTCAAGGCATATCACAATCACAATGGCAATATGCAAAGGTTAAAACATAATCCATATAAACATGCTCACATTTAGAAACCATACAATCAGTATCTCATATTCATACCCATTCCAGAATAATCCGACATGCAACTCATCATTATACTCATTCAGATATCACATTTTATATCAAAATCAGAACAGAGAAATTCAATCGAACAATAAATGAACACCTGAAAAACACCTGCTGACTCTAGGTAGTGGATAACGAGTGTACTGAAGGTACCTTACGGGTACGAATCGAATACTGAGGGTACCACACAGGTACAAATCAAAAGTCATTTCATTTTTATCAAAACACATTATTTGTATACTGAGGGGATCTTAAACAAGATCCTAATACTGATGGGTTCGTAAGGAACCAAACGGGGACCTGATCGGGGTCCAAACTGAACTGAGGGCTGCAGCTAAAAGACTCTATTAGGCATGCCTAACTATCCACTTACTTGACTCTAGCAGGCTATAACTCATTCAAATCACAATTCAAAATATTGCGTATAATTCATCAGAAGAATCATGGTATCACGCATTTCAAAGCATATAAAAGTATGACATGCATCATACAGCAGTATAAATTCATTCGAAGGAATTATGGAATCCAATTTTGAGTTAAAATCCGGGAAGTTTCAGAAAATGGGCCGAACAGGGTGACAGACGAGGTTGGCTGGTCACGAGGCGTGACTGGCGTCACAACTCGTGACTGGCCTCCTCACAAGGCTTGTCACGAGACGTGACTGAGGGTCACACCTCGTGACTGGCTCTGTCCATCGCGGATCACGCGGAGACTCGCCCCTTACCTCTCGCTGGTCATGAGTCGTGACTGGGTGTCACGTCTCGTGACTAGCTTCCTTCTTTGGGCTGGTTACGCGACGTGACTGGCTGACGTGACTGGCCTCTCTCAGGCCGGTCACGAGTCGTGACTGGGAGTCACGCCTCGTGACTGCCTTCCTCCTGGCCGGTCACGAGTTGTGACAGGCAGTCACAGCTCGTGACTGACTTGTATCTGGCAGGTCACGAGTCGTGATTGGAAGTCACGTCTCGTGACTTGCCTCTCTTCCTGGCTAGTCACGCGACAGACGGGGATTTCTACAGTAATCGATTTTCCCGATTTTCCAGAATTTCCCAGAACAAAGAAATCAATCCAAATTTGATTAAAAGTCATTCAAATATGTTCTTACTTCCCAGAAGATCATTCAATCATCAAAATGACATATCAACAACTTAACTCAGCATTTAAACAACCAAATCAAATCAAGTGTATATGCATTCAACTTCTCAAGAACATAAACCCTAGAATTTGTACAGTAACCTCAAAGTCATACAAATCAAAATAAATAATTCCCAAACCTGAATTCTAAGCTTCACTTCACTTAGTCCCACTACTCCCAGCAATCTCCTTGCCTTTGGGATCGCGAGGAGCCTCAGCTAAACACAAACATCCAACAATTCAAACCCTAAGTTAAATCTAAACTCAAGGAGGAAGAAGAAGAGAAAGAAGAATAAGAGCAAGACCAAGATATGTACTTACCAAGTTAGGAGCAAGAGTGACCAATTTCCACAACCATAATTTGATTTACAGTTAGCAATAATTAGGAAAGGGAAAAGGAAGAAGAAGAAGATGGAGGTAGAAGGGAAAACGTGAATCTGATCTTCCTTTCACTCTTCCTTCTTTTCTTTATTCATTTTCCCTAACCTAATACACATGTCAATGAATGGTGGTGGAACTTGCTCACTCACACCTTAACTCCATACTTCACACACATCTTATGCACTCCTAACTTAAACACCCTACAATGGTATGAACTCACACACACAAACACTTCTTAACTTAAAACACCATAATATGATATGCTCAAGTGCACACAAGCAATTCCCAATTAGAACACACACTAATGTCATACGTGCAACCATATACTAACAAAACCCAAAAACATGCATTTTACTAAACTACCCTCATGATATGCTGAACACATGCACATGCATGCTCACACAGACAGGCTCATTCTACTAGGGGGCAAACGGGGTGTGACAACTCTCCCTTACTAATAAGAATTTCGTCCTCGAAATTCTCACCTGAACTGAATAACTGTGGATACTGAGCTCTCATTGACTCCTCTAGTTCCCAAGTCGCTTCTTCGACTCCATGATGGGTCCACAACACTTTTACCAAAGGAATCTGCTTACTTCTCAACTGTCTCACCTCTCGGGCTAGAAGAGCTCGTGGTTCCTCATCATAGGAAAAGTCTGGCTGAACCTGAATATCCTGAACTGAAAGAACATGTGATGGATCTGATCTGTACCGACGAAGCATCGAAACGTGGAACACATCGTGTAATTTTGCTAACTCCATCGGTAACGCCAATCTATAGGCTACAGGTCCTACCTTAGCCAAAATCTCATAAGGACCAATGAAACGAGGACTAAGCTTACCCTTTTTTCCAAACCGAAGCACTCTCCTCCAAGGTGAAACTTTAAGGAAAACTTTGTCCCCGATCTCAAAATGCACGTCTTTCCTCTTCAAGTTGACATAAGACTTCTGTCGATCCTTGGCTGCCTTCAAATTCCGTTGCACAACTCTGATCTTTTCTTCAGTATCTCTAACTAAGTCTGGCCCAATCACTGATCTCTCGGATAGCTCGGTCCAACAAACCGGAGTCCTACACTGACGACCATATAAAGCCTCATATGGTGCCATACCGATGCTCGACTGAAAACTATTGTTGTAGGCAAACTCCATAAGCGACACATATCTGTCCCAACTACCCGGAAAATCCAAAGCACAAGCTCTCATCATATCCTCCAGAATCTGAATGACTCGCTCTGACTGACCATCGGTCTAAGGATGAAACGCTGTACTGAAGTTCAACTTAGAACCCAAAGCTCTCTGCAACTCCTTCCAAAACTTGGAAGTAAACCTCGGATCCCGATCTGAAACTATGGACAAAGGCACACCATGCAACCGAACTATCTCATCCACATAGATACTGGCCAATCTATCCATCGAGTAGTCCACCCTAACCGGCAGAAAATAAGCTAATTTCGTAAGCCGATCCACAATTACCCAAACTGAGTCATGTTTCCTCTGAGTCAAAGGCAAACCAGAAACAAAGTCCATGGCGATATCATCCCACTTCCACTCAGGAATGGATAAAGGCGTAAGCAATCCCGAAGTAACCTGATGCTCGGCCTTTACCTGCTGACAAGTCAAGCACTTGGAAACAAAATCCACAATATCTCTCTTCATATCGGACCACCAATAGAACTGTTTCATGTCCCGATACATCTTCTCACTGCCCGGATGCATAGTAAAAACTGTACTATATGCCTCACTCATAAGCTGTCTCCTCAAATCCTCAGACTCTGGCACACATAAGCGATCTCTGAACAAAAGCACCTCATCCAGAACTGAGAACTCTGACTGCTTGCCCGATCTGACCTCTTGCACAATCCGCTAAAGTCTCACATCATCTCTCTGAGCATCCACTATCCTCTGTCTCAAGGTAGGCTTCACACGCAGCTGAGCAATCAAAGCTCCATCTGAACCAAATCTCCATCTAAACCGCCTCAAGAACAAGGCTGAAACTGACTTCCGACTCAAAGCATCAGCGACTACATTGGCCTTACCGGGATGGTAATCCACAATGCAGTCGTAGTCCTTAAACAACTCAAGCCAACGGCGCTGTCTCATGTTCAACTCTTTCTGTGACAGGAAGTACTTCAAGCTCTTATGATCCGAAAAGATCCTACACTTTTCTCCATACAGGTAATGACGCCAAATCTTCAAAGCAAAGATCACAGCTGCCAACTCAAGATCATGCATCGGATAGTTCCTCTCGTGTGGCTTTAACTGACGAGAAGCATAAGCCACGACCTTACCTTCCTGCATCAAAACACAGCCACTGTAAATGACAAACTCTTTACCCGAGATGGGTTGAGTAAGAATAGGAGCCTCAACAAGCAACTGCTTTAACCGATCAAAACAAGCCTGGCATCTATCTGACCACTCAAATCTGACTCCTTTCCTCAACAATCTAGTCATCGGAGCAGCAATCATAGAAAAACCCTTAACAAACCGACGGTAATAACTTGCCAAACCGAGGAAACTCCTCACTTCCTGAACATTTCTAGGCACTTTCCAATCAACTATCACCTCAATCTTGGCTGGATCTACCTGAATACCTCTAGCTGAAACTATGTGACCCAAGAATGATACTTCTCGAAGCCAGAAATCACACTTGCTAAGTTTGGCAAATAACTGATGCTCTCCCAACATCTGCAAAACCAATCGGAGATGCTCCTCATGCTCACTCTCATCCTTGGAATACACCAAGATGTCATCAATGAACACTACTACAAATCGATCTAAGTATGGCCTAAACACACGGTTCATCAGATCCATAAAAGCCGCTGGAGCATTGGTCAAACCAAACGGCATCACAAGAAACTCATAGTGACCATACCTAGTCTGAAATGCAGTCTTAACCACATCTGCATCCTCAACCCGAAGCTGATAGTACCCTGATCGAAGATCTATCTTAGAGAAGACACCTGCACCTCGAAGCTGATCAAATAAATCCTCAATCCTAGGCAACGGATACTTGTTCTTCACTGTAACTTTATTAATCTGCCTGTAGTCGATACACATCCGCAAAGATCCATCTTTCTTCTTGACAAACAGAACTGAAGCTCCCCAAGGAGAAATGCTAGGTCGAATAAACCCCTTATCCAATAACTCTTGTAGTTGAGTTTTAAGTTCCCTCAACTCTACAGGAGCCATCCGATAAGGTGCTCTCGAAATAGGTGCAGTACCTGGCATAATCTCAATGGACAACTCAACCTCTCTCTCAGGAGGCAAACCAGGCAACTCGCTCGGGAACACATCACTAAACTCCCGCACTACTGAAATGTCCGCAATCTGAACTTGATCTCTCTTGGAATCTAACACAACTGCAAGAAAAGCCTCACAACCTTTCCTGATAAACCTCTTAGCTTGCATCGCAGAAATCACATTATTCAAGGAACTAGCACCCAAACCTTTCAAAAACACAAGAGGCTGACTTCTATCCCGAAGTACAACTGTCTTCCTATGGCAATCAACTACAGCCTGATGCTTACCCAACCAGTCCATACCCAGAATCAGAACAAACTCTCTGAAAGGCAACTCAATCAAATCCGCTGGAAGCACAACTCCCTCAACTATCAAAGGACAACTCCTAAAGACTCTACTCACACTGACACTATGCCCTAATGGACTGGTCACACATATCTCATAATCTAACTGATCAACCACATGCAACTTATCAACAATTTTATCTGTGCACAAGTATGAGTGTGTGGAACCAGGGTCAATTAGAGCATACAACTCAGTGTCATGGAGTAGGAACTTACCAGCAATAACATCAGGCGCATCCTGCTCCTCTCTAGCTCTCATAGCATAAGCTCTAGTCGCAACCTGAGGAGGACGCTCAACAGTCTCAGAAGCAGCTCCATCTCTAAGCCGACCACCTCGACCTCTACCTCTGCCTCTACCACGAGAAGCCTGAGAAGCATTCGAACCGACCCTGCTGGCCTCTCTCTGGGAACCTGAATCCTCATGTAATCTTGGACAACTGGCCAAAAGATGCTCAGAGCTCCCACACCTGAAGCATGCACCGGAGAGCCACCTACACTCACCCTGATGAGTCTTACTGCAATGTGGACAAACTGATGTAGTCTCTGCTCTACCACCCCTACCAGAACCTGACACAGCTGCAGAACCCTGTCGTCTACCTCTAGAAGCCGGGCCAGAAGATGACTCGTCCTGTGAGTTCCTAGATCTCTTACCCGAGGATGAAGAAGATCCTCCACGAGAAGAGTTCCTCCTCTGAGCTCTCTCTCTAAGCACCGTCTCAGATAACTCAGCCCTCACAGCAGCCTCCACAATCTGATAGTAGCTAACCCCAGGCATGCACATCAAAGAAATCAAAGCAATCTTAAAAGACTCATTCAACCCCGCTTCGAAATGCTTGCATCTGAAATCATCTGTCATAACCCCACGCGGAGCATAGCGAGATAACCTATTGAACTCTTTCTCATAATCTGCTACTGACATAGCCCTCTGCCTCAAACTCAAAAACTGCGCCCATCTCGCATCTCTATAAGTCTGAGTAATATACTTCTTTGTGAACTCACCCTCAAAGAACTCCCAAGTAATCGGATCCGGTAGCTGAGGATGCCTGCAAACCAATTCCCACCACTCAAAAGCAGACCCTTGCAGTAGAACTAATGTACACTCTGCCTGCTGGTCGGGAGGACACCGAATCTCTCTCAAGGCACGCTTCACTTTATCTAACCATTTCTCAGCCATCTCAGACTCATTCAAACCAGTGCCATAGAAATCCTCAACTCCTGCCCTTCTCAAATTCTCCATAGGTGCTCTAGGAGCAGTCACTCTCTCCAAAACCCTCACCACGTCCTGATGCAACCTGAACATAGCCTCAAAAGGCATGGCTGCGGCCTCGGGCTGGACCCTAGCATGCTGAGCCGACACAGAAATCGATGGATCTACAGCTTGAGGGTTCACACTCTCGGCGGAATCCTCAAGTGATCCACGAGCAGAATTAGAAGCCACCTAAATAAACAAAAAACAACCGTATCAGCCAACACAGATCTAGACACATACACATCTATATACTTCAAACACAACAACAGAACAAACAACACCCAGAAACGCCTAAACCTATGCTCTGATACCACAAACTGTAACACCCCCTTCCCATACATAGGCGATCCCATCCGATAAGGAGTGAGATGCCGTATGAGACAAGGTATCACCAAGCAAAACAAAGCAAACATACTGATAGGAGCTAAATTGAAGTATAATTTAGTATTTATTTTGTGTGAATTTATGTAATTAATCCTGTAATTGTTTGTAAAATTTAATGTGATGTGTTAGATTATGTTTATTTGTATCAGTTGAGTTTTTATGTTGATTATCTGCGTTTTTAGGTGAAGAAATGAAGAGAAGAGTAAATAGAACGAGCAAGTCACGAGAGAGGAGCAGGTCACGCCACACACAAGGAGTCACGCAACGTGACCATAGGTAACGAGACGTGACTCGAGAAGAGAAAGGAGAGAAAGAAGAAAAAGAGAAAGAAAAGAAGAAAAGAAGCTGAGGGAGAGGAAGTCACGCGACGTGAGCAAAGGTCACGCGACGTGACGAGAAGCCAGGAAAGAAGAGGAGGAGGCGAGACAAGGAGAGACGTGAGTGCCAGTCACACCACACACGCGCAGAGTCACGCCGTGATGGGAGCTAATGTCCCATGACTGGCCAGAGAGGGAAGAGAAAACCGAAAGAAAGAAAGAAGGAAGAAAATGAGCAAGCGTGTTCTGTCGCGATCGCGACACCATTGCGATCGCGATAGAGACGACCGTTGGACAGTTTTGGGCCAAAAGTCACATGAAAAGTAATCTTATTTCACCAAATTTTGCAACCATTCCCAAGAGACATCTTCAAGGGACACAATCTTTAGATTATTATCTATAAATAGGTAGTTTAAATGATGAATTTTAAGTTAAGTAATTTTTCTGTATTTTGTAAGAGAGATTTTTCTTAGTTAAATTTCTATTTAGTTTTATGTTTTGAAGAAGAACATCAAGGAGAAGGAAAATTTATTTTCAAGAGATTGAGAAAAGGGTTGAAAGGCTTCTATCTTGTTCTCTTATTTTTAATTCTTCTCCAATATTTCTATGAATATCATTTTAATGAATTTGCATATTATAATTCTTTCTATTTCTATCTACTTTCATAGTCTTTCATTGTAGATTCTCTATTAATATGTTTTGCATGATTTTTACAAGTTAAAGTAATTCGAGAGTTTGCTTTATCTGACATTTAATAGAGATTCATTATTAAGATATATTTGAGAGATCGGTATATTGAGATAATTGCTATAGGTTAGTGTTTATTCTTAAAATATGTAATTAGAAACCTCTAATTCATTAATGAAAATTGTGAGTTAGAATTTTAATTGTATGTTTTAGGCATTTTAATTCATGTCGAGAGAGTGGGTTAAAAGTTTATTCTAACTTGGCTTGCATAAAAAGATGAAAGATGTTAATAAAATGATGGAATCAAGTTCATTGTCTTTAATTCTTCATGATTCATTTTATCTTCTTTTGACTATCATTAACTAGGTATATTTAGTTTACATGTTAGATTAGATTAAAACCAACTCTTCCATTAATTAATCATTGTAAACAAGATTAAAATCAATTAGTAATAGTGTGTAAAAACGTTCCTCGTGGGATCGACAATCTTAAGTACTATTGCGGTACACCGTATACTTGCGGTATAATTAGCATCTATAGAAAATGACCAACAAGTTTTTGGCGCCGTTGCCGGGGAACGGTTGTTTGCCATTATGAAAATTGATTTATGATTTTGGATTACAATATCTTCTTTTGTTTTAATTTATTTGTTTGTTTTAGTTTAATTTTGTGTTAATTTTGTGTTTTGTTTTTTGTTTTTACAGGATTTTGAAAGTTCATGCCTAGTACAAGGAGTTCTTTAGAAGAGCTTGAGCCTTTAAATCCTGAAATTGAAAGATTCTTGTCAAGTAACCGGAAGTCAAATAGAAAGAAGAATAAAAATAGGAGATCATTTATCATGGCTGACGAAAATCCACCAAGATTGATGGACTTTGCCACACCTGCTTTGAGTGGTGCTCAACAAGGAGTGATAAGACCAACGGTAAATGCAAATCAATTTGAAATTAAGCCTTCATTGTTACAAATGATTCAAAATAGTGTTCAATTCTATGGTTTGGCAAATGAGGATCCAAATGCTCATTTAGCCAACTTTCTTGAAATATGTGATACCTTTAAAATAAATGGGGTTTCGGCTGATGCAATCAAGCTTAGGCTTTTTCCATTCACTTTGAAGGATAAAGCAAAAGCTTGGTTGAATTCCCTAACAAGAGGATCTATAACTACTTGGGACCAATTGGCCCAAGCATTCTTATCAAAATATTTTCCATTGGCCAAAACTGCAAAAATCATAAAGGATATTACTACATTTGTTCAAAATGAAAATGAATCATTATATGAGGCTTGGGAAAGATTCAAGGAATTACAAAGGATGTGTCCACACCATAACTTGCCAAGAGAGTTGTTGATGCAAACATTTTATAATGGAGTAAATCCTACTACAAGGGGGACTATTGATGCTGCTGCTGGAGGTTCTTTGATGAGAAAAACAATTGATGCAGCATATGAGCTATTGGAAGAGATGGCAATGAATAACTGTATGTGGCCTCCTGAAAGAGTAAGGGAGTATAATAATTCTAATACTAGGGGGGTACATTCAGTAGATTCTATGGTTGCATTACAAGCCCAAATTGAAGCATTAAATCATAGAGTCAATAGTCTAAGTTTGGGTGGTAATTCATTAAATGCATGCAATGTGTGTGGTCAACAAGGACATAAGAGTGATAATTGCAATTTAGGCATGGTTAATAAGGAAGAACAAGTTAATTTTCTTCAAGGCCAAGGTCGTGGTAATCCTTATTCTAACACTTATAATGCTGGTTGGAGAAACCATCCTAACCTTTCATGGGGGAATAATAATATTAACAACCAAAATAGAGGTGTAGGATACCAACAACCACAAGATAGGTTTGGTGCCTTTGAGATTAAAATTGATAAGTTTATTGAAGAAATTAATTGTAAGATGCATTCTCAAGATGAAAGTCAAAATAAACTTGAACAAAAATTTGATCAAATTGCTAAAAATCATGCTGCTACTATTCATAATCTTGAGGTTCAAATAGGACAACTTGCTAATTCTTTACCTTCTAGAAATCTAGGATGCCTTCCAAGTAATACTGAGGAGAATCCTAGGGAGCACATTAAGCCATGATATATCTAGTTCTTTTATTTAGGTTACTTTGTTATATTTTCTTTTTAAATTTATTGTGCTTTGTTTTAGATTAGTTTGGTTAGTTTTATTTTTTGTAATTTAGATTTTAATGCTAAGAAAACAATTGTTTTTAAATTTTTAATTAATTTAGTAAGATGAGATTTGATTAATAAATATATAAAAAAAATTAAATAGAAAAATAAATAAAAATAAAAAAAATGTGTGTTTTGCAGACGTTGCTTCTGTCGCGATCGCGGCAAGTATTGCGATCGCGACAGAACGCGATTTTGGCAGGGATTGTGTCTCGTGACGTTGCTTCATACGACGTGACGGTCTGAGGATTTCGTTTGATGGACTTCGCCCAGGTAAGTAAAGAGCGTCACGAGTCGTGACGTTGCTTCACGAGACGTGACGCCTTATGTAGAGAATAGGTACGTTTTAAATGTTTTCTTTTCTTTTATTATTTTACTTATTATTTTTCTTTTATTTGGGTTTGTTTTATTTTCTTTTCTGATTTATAAGATTTAATTTTAATTTCATTAACCTAATTTTACCATTTAAGCATTAAAAACACAGAAAAAGGAGAATTAAAAGCGGGAATTTAAATTTTAAAACCCTAACGTCGTGACTTTTCCTTTTCTCAGTTTTCTCTGTTAGTTTTATTTTCCCTAGCACAGGTCACGACTAAAAAAACTTTCATTTCTTCTTTTCTTCTTCTTCCACAGAGACTTTCGAATTTCCATCCTCTGCTTTCCTTTCGTTTTCCTAGTTTTACATTACAGCATTCCTCTTTTATTTCTTCTCTTTTCTTTTCTTCAAACGACTGACTTAGGGATTACGGGATTTTCATTCTCCATTCAGGTTTGTCATTTTATTTTCATTTTTCTTTTTCATTTCTTCTTTCCCCTAACACATTTAATTTCGGCATTTTCATAACTAAATCACATTTCGTTTGTAGTTATTCTATGTTTACGTTCCTTTATCTTTTATCTTTTCTGTTTTCCTTTAGTGTATTTGGTTTTGTTAATTTCTTCATTTGTCTTCAGATTTACTTCTCTTTAGTTTTCATTCTCTGTTTACCCAACACAATCAAATATGGTGAGAACAAAGAATCCCTCTGTTTCTCGAATTGAACAAGAAGAGCAGGAAGGTGAGGAAGTGAATATTGCTGTTCATTATGGTGCTCTATTTCCTGTATTCTCTGTAGACGAAGGCAGTAGGTATTTAACTCTTCGTGATAGGCATTTGATGCAATGTAAGTATTTTCCTGACTCTTTACTTAATCAAATTGGCATGCTAGATGTAGTGAATGAAATGTTAAGATTTTGTGGGTTATTTAAATTTGCATCTATGCATGAAGATGTTCGTCCTGATTTGTTTTTAGAATTTTACACCACCTTAAAAAAGAATGATGATAATGAGAATTGGTTAGATTTTAGGATGGCTGGTAAACCTTATACTTTAACCTATTTTATGATGAATAGGATGTTTAGATTTTCTCAAGCTGGTTTAACTGAGCCACCTAAATCTTTTAAGCCACATAGATTTTGGACATTTTTAACTGATTTGCAAACTCGTTATAGGGCTAGGGATGCTAAATCTATGTTTATTAAAGATTTGAAATATTGGATTTTGCATAGAGTTTTAGCTTCTCTAATTTTTAATAGGTCTGAATTGAACAGAGTTTCATATAATGAGTTGTTTTTGATGTGGTGTGTACATAAACGCAAGGACGTATGTTGGCCTTTTTGGATAGTAAGTCAATTATTGCAATGTGTAAACAAGCATGATTCACCTTTAACACATGGGCATGTTATTTCTAGTATTGCAAGCAATCTAAATGTGGATCTTGATGCCTACTATAGAGTTTTTCCTTGCCATTATTTTAATAAGAATATGTTAGTTCGTGGAGAGGTTGTTGGTAATAATTTTCAGGAAATTTCGGCACGTGCTCGATCATGTTGGAGGGATATTGCTGGAATTTCTGAGCCACCAGTAGAGGCACAAGAAGAAGAAGGTGAGGAGGAGGCAAGTGAGGAGGAAGTGATGCCCGATATTGATGCTGCTGTGGGTGCTGCTCCTGAGGTTAGCTCCTCCAGCCATAACATCCCCTCAATGTTATCTCATATGCAAGAGCAATTATCTTCCATTGAGCGACGTCAAAGGCGGCTGGAGTACAAGTTTGATAATTTCTTGATACAATCGGGTTTTGTGGTTCCATCACCTCCACCTTCACCATTATAGGGGAGTTTTCTTTTTATTCATTTTATTTGTTTCTTTTACTTGTTTTTGTGTGTCATTCCTCCACATTGAGGACAATGCTGGTTTTAAGTGTGGGGGAGTGACTGTGTTGTGTGTTGTGATATTTGTGACTGTGTTTGTGAGTTTGTGTAGGTATTATGTATGTAAATTGCATGATTGTTTTTGTTTGTGTGTTTTTATATTTCAATTAGGCTTTTAAGTAAACTTTATTATAAAGCATTGTTTATAATAAATATGATATAGGTTGTTAAGTTCATTATCTTTTATGCTCATTTTTATCAGTTTTTCAAAAATTTTTGGGATGTGTTTTAAGTTTTTCAAGTTATTTGGTTTTACTTATTTCAACATTATAGATTATTTAGTCTCTTTACCTACCATGTTTTTAAAGTTAGAATTTGCTCATTTTGTTTAAAATTTTAAGTTTCTAGTTGCCTATGGAAACTATGGCCATAATACTTGCCCTTATTTCTTTTCAATAATGGATGAGGACTCAAAAAGAAAAAAAAAATAAAAATAAGTGGGAAGGAGCATAAAATGCACCCACTAATTTCAACAATAAATAGCAAGATGTATATTCAAAATTGCAAAAATATGGGATGGAGCGTAAAACGCACCCATATTAACTTCTCTTGCTATGCATGGAATTAAATGAAAAATATATATATCCATGTAAAAAAGAATATAAAAAAAAAAAAGAAAAAGAGTCTAAAAATGCCATGAGATTTGATTAAGAGTAAGTAAGCTTCAATTGTCCTAAAAGGTGACTAGCAATCTTAGATTTTTAACTTTTATGATCAATTTTCTCTCTTTGATTCATGTTTAGTTTTTGAGACTTTATATTCTTTATGTTGGAAGTAGTAAAGTTAGGAAACTTGATGAATTTTCAATGCATAATTTGAATTTTGATTTACTGATATGTGTGAGTGTTTGAGATAGTTGAGCTTTACAATTTTAGTATACATAACTAAATGAACAGTATTTTGTAATGATATTTACTGACTATTGAATTTGTTTATTTCTTTTCTCTTGCTTGAGGACAAGCAAGGGTTTAGTGCGGGGGAATTTGATAGGAGCTAAATTGAAGTATAATTTAGTATTTATTTTGTGTGAATTTATGTAATTAATCATGTAATTGTTTGTAAAATTTAATGTGATGTGTTAGATTATGTTTATTTGTATCAGTTGAGTTTTTATGTTGATTATCTGCGTTTTTAGGTGAAGAAATGAAGAGAAGAGTAAATAGAACGAGCAAGTCACGAGAGAGGAGCAGGTCACGCCACACACAAGGAGTCACGTGACGTGACCATAGGTAACGAGACGTGACTGGAGAAGAGAAAGGAGAGAAAGAAGAAAAAGAGAAAGAAAAGAAGAAAAGAAGCTGAGGGAGAGGAAGTCACGCGACGTGAGCAAAGGTCACGCGACGTGACGAGAAGCCAGGAAAGAAGAGGAGGAGGCGAGACAAGGCGAGATGTGAGTGCCAGTCACGCCACACACGTGCAGAGTCACGCCGTGATGGGAGGTAACGTCCCGTGACTGGCCAGAGAGGGAAGAGAAAACCGAAAGAAAGAAAGAAGGAAGAAAATGAGCAAGCGTGTCCTGTCGCGATCCCGACACCGTTGCGATCGCGACAGAGACGACCGTTTGATAGTTTTAGGCCAAAAGTCACATGAAAAGTCATCTTATTTCACCAAATTTTGCAACCATTCCCAAGAGACATCTTCAAGGGACACAATCTTTAAATTATTATCTATAAATAGGTAGTTTAAATGATGAATTTTAAGTTAAGTAATTTTTCTGTATTTTGTAAGAGAGATTTTTCTTAGTTAAATTTCTATTTAGTTTTATGTTTTGAAGAAGAAGATCAAGGAGAAGGAAAATTTATTTTCAAGAGATTGAGAAAAGGGTTGAAAGGCTTCTATCTTGTTCTCTTATTTTTAATTCTTCTCCAATATTTCTATGAATATCATTTTAATGAATTTGCATATTATAATTCTTTCTATTTCTATCTACTTTCATAGTCTTTCATTGTAGATTCTCTATTAATATCTTTTACATGATTTTTACAAGTTAAAGTAATTCGAGAGTTTGCTTTATCTGACATTTAATAGAGATTCATTATTAAGATATATTTGAGAGATCGGTATATTGAGATAATTGCTATAGGTTAGTGTTTATTCTTAAAATATGTAATTAGAAACCTCTAATTCATTAATGAAAATTGTGAGTTAGAATTTTAATTGTATGTTTTAGGCATTTTAATTCATGTCGAGAGAGTGGGTTAAAAGTTTATTCTAACTTGGCTTGCATAAAAAGATGAAAGATGTTAATAAAATGATGGAATCAAGTTCATTGTCTTTAATTCTTCATGATTCATTTTATCTTCTTTTGACTATCATTAACTAGGTATATTTAGTTTACATGTTAGATTAGATTAAAACCAACTCTTCCATTAATTAATCATTGTAAACAAGATTAAAATCAATTAGTAATAGTGTGTAAAAACGTTCCTCGTGGGATCGACAATCTTAAGTACTATTGCGGTACACCGTATACTTGCGGTATAATTAGCATCTATAGAAAATGACCAACACATACATTCATACTTAACATACATACAGAAATACGGAATAATTAAAAACTTTAAGGAAAGGAAAGCAAAAGCTGATCATGTATTAATATAACAAACCATTACAATAATGTTCTGATCAACTAGCTGATACAAAATAATATTACATATCCAAATATCTAAGTACAAAAGCGGAAGCTGATACAAAACTGATACACGAGAGTTCTATACAAAAAGAACTATCAACTATTACAAAATTAAGCCCTACACTAAACCCTTCTGTGTTGGCGTGATGGCGGCGACTCTCTCATAGCAAAACTCCTTCCGCACCTGCACGGGTAAAAATACCGTGCTAAGCGAAAAACGCTTAGTGGGGAAACACACATAAATTATGGACGGCCATTCACAATGGTCGTCAAGGCATATCACAATCACAATGGCAATATGCAAAGGTTAAAACATAATCCATATAAACATGCTCACATTTAGAAACCATACAATCAGTATCTCATATTCATACCCATTCCAGAATAATCCGACATGCAACTCATCATTATACTCATTCAGATATCACATTTTATATCCAAATCAGAACAGAGCAATTCAATCGAACAATAAATGAACACCTGAAAAACACCTGCTGACTCTAGGTAGTGGATAACGAGTGTACTGAAGGTACCTTACGGGTACGAATCGAATACTGAGGGTACCACACAGGTACAAATCAAAAGTCATTTCATTTTTATCAAAACACATTATTTGTATACTGAGGGGATCTTAAACAAGATCCTAATACTGATGGGTTCACGAGGAACCAAACGGGGACCTGATCGGGGTCCAAACTGAACTGAGGGCTGCAGCTAAAAGACTCTATTAGGCATGCCTAACTATCCACTTACTTGACTCTAGCAGGCTATAACTCATTCAAATCACAATTCAAAACATCGCGTATAATTCATCAGAAGAATCATGGTATCACGCATTTCAAAGCATATAAAAGTATGACATGCATCATACAGCAGTATAAAGTCATTCGAAGGAATTACAGAATCCAATTTTGAGTTAAAATCCGGGAAGTTTCAGAAAATGGGCCGAACGGGGTGACGGACGAGGTTGGCTGATCACGAGGCATGACTGGCGTCACAACTCGTGACTGGCCTCCTCACAAGGCTGGTCACGAGACGTGACTGAGGGTCACGCCTCGTGACTGGCTCTGTCCATCGCGGATCACACGGCGACTCGCCCCTTACCTCTCGCTGGTCACGAGTCGTGACTGGGTGTCACGTCTCGTGACTAGCTTCCTTCTTTGGGCTGGTCACGCGATGTGACTGGCTGACGTGACTGGCCTCTCTCAGGCCGGTCACGAGTCGTGATTGGGAGTCACGCCTCATGACTGCCTTCCTCCTGGCCGGTCACGAGTTGTGACAGGCAGTCACAGCTCGTGACTGGCTTCTATCTGGCAGGTCACGAGTCATGACTGGAAGTCACGTCTCGTGACTTGCCTCTCTTCCTGGCTAGTCATGCGACAGACGGGGATTTCTACAGTAATCGATTTTCCCGATTTTCCAGAATTTCCCAGAACAAAGAAATCAATCCAAATTTGATTAAAAGTCATTCAAACCTGTTCTTACTTCCCAGAAGATCATTCAATCATCAAAATGACATATCAACAACTTAACTCAGCATTTAAACAACCAAATCAAATCAAGTGTATATGCATTCAACTTCTCAAGAACATAAACCCTAGAATTTTTACAGTAACCTCAAAGTCACACAAATCAAAACAAATAATTCCCAAACCTGAATTCTAAGCTTCACTTCACTTAGTCCCACTACTCCCAGCAATCTCCTTGCCTTTGGGATCGCGAGGAGCCTCAGCTAAACACAAACATCCAACAATTCAAACCCTAAGTTAAATCTAAACTCAAGGAAGAAGAAGAAGAGAAAGAAGAATAAGAGCAAGACCAAGATATGTACTTACCAAGTTAGGAGCAAGAGTGACCAATTTCCACAACCATAATTTGATTTACAGTTAGCAATAATTAGGAAAGGGAAAAGGAAGAAGAAGAAGATGGAGGTAGAAGGGAAAACGTGAATCTGATCTTCCTTTCACTCTTCCTTCTTTTCTTTATTCATTTTCCCTAACCTAATACACATGTCAATGAATGGTGGTGGAACTTGCTCACTCACACCTTAACTCCATACTTCACACACATCTTATGCACTCCTAACTTAAACACCCTACAATGGTATGAACTCACACACACAAACACTTCTTAACTTAAAACACCATAATATGATATGCTCAAGTGCACACAAGCAATTCCCAATTAGAACACACACTAATGTCATACGTGCAACCATATACTAACAAAACCCAAAAACATGCATTTTACTAAACTACCCTCATGATATGCTGAACACATGCACATGCATGCTCACACAGACAGGCTCATTCTACTAGGGGGCAAACGGGGTGTGACATTATTTGACTGAGATCCTTCGAAGCAATGCCGCCTTATCGCTCCAGGCATCGAAAGTCATTGTTTTGAAGGTAGTGCATCCCTTGTGGATTTTCACACTAACTTTTCTTTGCGAGAAATGCGTCCCTTTGGGGATTTTCACATAACCCTGTGCCTAATTTTTTCCTAGAATGGACCCAACCCAATCTAGCGACTTTTATTCATTTCATTTTTTTGTAGGACAGACTGTCTATTTTCAGGTTTTCACCCTGCCCTTTGGCCTAACTTTTGCTTAGATAGCTAGTTACGGTTTTCATCTCTAACGGCCTTTTTTATTTTTTATTTTTTTTGATGCGGCGACAAGAGAAGGTCGTTATCAGAACCCCCCCTAAGAGTGACCAGCACAATTTGCTTAAACACCTTTTGACGAAAAATGATTAGAGAATAGTCATTAGATAAATGAATAGTATATTTCTTTTTAAGACAGAACTAAAAACCAATGAAAATGCAAATCGAATTCTTTTATTCATTGCAAAATTGTGTACATTTCTATATGATTTCATCATACATGATCCTTAATTAGCAATAATTCAAATGTACAAGACTACACCTAATCTCGGAATAGATCTTGTAAGCATCAATTCCTGTTATCAATCGGCCCTCTCGGGTTTTCTCGATCGAACATTTTCTCTTGGCCCTTAATTTTTGCCCAAGATGCCTTTTTTTTTTCACCCTGACAGGGCGCCCAATTTTAGCAAGGCCACCTTTTTTCAATTTTCAACCCGTGGGGAATTTATTCTCTTCTTTTTGTTTTAGTCTTTAGCCATGGAATCTTTTTAATATGTCGATATTGACCGGTTCTTTAAGCTCATTCCCATCGCTTTCTGCTAAAATCGCTGCTCCCTTTGTTAGTAACTTTTTCAGCACGAATGGACCTTCCCAGGTTGGCCTGAATTTTCCCCGTATGTCTGGCACTCCCGGCCTCATCATCTTAAAGACCAAATCCCCTTCTTTCAATGGGTGCTTTCGTACCTTCTTGCCAAAGGACCAAGCTAGCCTTTTGTGATAAACCTGATTGTGATAATATGCCCGCAACCTATCTTCATCCAACAGATTCAACTGCAATAACCGTTGTTGTGCCCATTCTGCCTTTGGAATCTTGGCTTCCATGACTACCCTCAAAGATTTTAGCTCTATTTCAACTGGCAGAACTGCTTCAGGTCCATATACCAGAGAGAATAATGTCACTCCCGTAGAGGTTCTAACTGTGGTTCTTTAACCCCAGAGTGAAAAAGGTAGCTTTTCTGCCCAGTCTTTATAGCTCTGAACCATCTTAGCCAGTATTCTTTTAACATTCTTGTTCGCTGCTTCAACCGCACCATTAGCCTGAGGTCGGTAAGGAGAAGACTTGTGCTGCTGGATTCCATATTTCTGAAGCATCTGTTTAGTTTTTGCTAAGAATTGTACCCCATTATTAGACACAATGTGGTGTGGGAGGCTATATCTGCATATCAAATCCCGCTCGATGAACTTAGCCATGTCCCTAGCATCAACCTTTTTGAAAGATTCAGCTTCGACCCATTTAGTGAAATAATCAATGGCGGCTACGATGAACCATGCCCATTAGAAGCTGTAGGACGTATCTCGCCTATGATATCTATTCCCCAAGCTGCAAATGGCCATGGAGATGTCAAATTATGTAACTCTGAAACTGGCACATGCCTCAAATTCGCGTATTGCTGGCATAACTGGCATTGCTTCATATTTTGAATAGTCCGTATCCATTGTGAGCTAATAAAATCCCTGGCGCATGATCTTCTTTGCTAAGGCTAAGCCATTCATGTGAGCTCCATAGACACCGATATGAACTTCTTCCATAACTCTTTTCGCTTCTTTCTCCGCCAAACATCTTAATTAGATACCATCAGCTTGCCTCTTATACAAAGTGCCATTTACAGTGATGAATTGAGTTGATAACTTTCTAATCATTCTTTGTTCTTTCTCAGTGGCTTCCTCTGGAAAAACTGACTTTTCTAAGTAATTTTGAATATCATAGTACCAAGGGTTTCCATTGGCGACCTCAACCTCCATCACCCGCTTAGTTTCAAAACAAGGCTTTTCCGCACTAGAGATCAGCACGGGTCTCATAGCGACCCCTGTTGGATTATCCCACATGGATATTAACGTCGCAAGAGCATAAGCAAATTGATTTTCATCTCTAGGGATGAAGTGAAAGGTGCAAGTCTCAAATTGGCTACTCAACATTCTCAAGTACTTCACATAAGGCAATAGCCTCTCTTCCTTAACTGACTATTCCCCATTGATCTGATGGATTACTAAGGATAAATCTCCGAAGACTTTTGCGATCTTTGCCCCCAGAGAAAGCAGTGCTTCTAACCCAAAGATGTAAGCTTCATATTCCGCTTCATTATTGGTCGCCTTGTACCTCAACTTTTTGGCTAATGGTAGCTTTTTACCATCCAGGGTCGTAAGAATAATCCCCACTCCCGCCCCTTTACTGTTAACTGTCCAATCGAAAAACATCTGCCACCCTTATACTACTATAGCCGTGACATCTTCATCTGGGAAATTGTATTCGAACTGGTCTCCCTCAATAGGATGTTTAGCCAAGAACTCAGCTACAACTCTTCCCTTAATTCCTGGTGATGTATTCGATATTGAACTCTTGCAATAATAATAACCATCTTCCCATTTTTGCTAATAGAGAGGGTGCTTCTTGAAGGTACCTAAACGGGTTATGCTTGGCAACCACCTGCACACTGAAGGAGTGAAAGTAGTGTCGCAACTTTTTAGAGGCCTAAATTACTGCTAAGCAAATCTTTTCTACTTCCACATATTTGGCTTCGTATGTCAAGAATTTCTTGCTGAGGTAGTAAACGGCAAACTCCACTCCAAATTCATCCTCCTGGGCTATCATAGCACCCACTGAACTGTCTTCTATCACCAAATATAGGATTAGTGGCTTGGCACAACATGGTAGTCTTAAGACTGGCAAATTCAGGAGATAATCCTTAATAGTATCAAAAGCCAATTGACAATCATTATTCCACACCACCAGTTGATTCTTCCTAAGAAGCTTAAAGATGGGCTCACATACTGAAGCTAGCTTGGCAATAAACCGATTGATGTACTCAAGTTTTCCCAGGAAACTTCTAACTTCCTTCTCTTTCTGGGGCACTGGCATCTCTCTAATGGCTCTTACCTTATCAGGATCTACTTCGATTCCTCTTTGACTTACCACATGGCCTAACAGCTTACCCGAGGTAACTCCAAAGATGCACTTCTTGGGATTGAGGCACGAATTATACTTATTGATCCTTTGAAAGAACATTTCCAAAGCCTCGAAGTGACCTTCCCGAGTAGCTGACTTGATCATCATGTCGTCAACATACACCTCCACCTCCGTGCGGATTAAATCATTGAGAACTCTGGTGGCCATTCTTTGATAGGTTGCTCCTGCATTCTTTAATCCGAAAGGCATAACTCGGTAAGCAAATGCACCCCATTCAGTGATGAAGCCTGTCTTAATTCGATCCACTATCTCGTTGAGGATTTGATTGTACCCTGCATATCCATCTATAAAACTGTACATCATGCAAGCAGCTGCACTATCTACCAGCACATCAATATAAGGCAAAGGGAAATCGTCTTTCGGATAGGCTTTGTTCAGGTCCCGATAGTCCACACATACTCGAACCTTTCTATCCTTTTTAGCCATAGGAACTACATTAGCTAACCATGTTGAGTATTGAACCTCTATTAGAAACTTAGCCTCAATCTGCTTATGGATCTCTTCTTTCGCCTTTTGTGCCCATTCTGGTCTAAGTCTTCTGAGGTTTTGTTTGACTGGTTTAGACTTTGGGTAAATTGGGATGGCATGTTTGGCGACTTCTCGATCAATTCCCGGCATGTCATCGTAGGTCCAGGAAAAGAATTTTTCATATTTTTTCAAAATTCTGTCAAATTTTAACCTCTCCTCAGGAGTTATATCTGATGCTATCAAAATTTCCTTTGAGTTATCCAAAGTTCTGAGATTAAATGCAGTCGTGCTAGTTGAGTTAATGTCAAAAATGAATGCATCATGTTTATGATCATGATAAATGAAATCATCAGAAATATCACACAAGTAAGCAAAGTTATTCATCTCATTAATATAATAAAAAACATTAACATTGTCATTACTGAAAAGTTCTGGCATAAAAAGATTATCTAAATAACTATTATCTTAATTCTCTGTCAACGCCAATGTTGTAGCCGATTGTTCCTTGACTTCTTGGCTTTGTGGAGGCTTTTCAACTACCTCCAGTGAAATCTTCAGATCTTCAATCTTCAAATCTGGCTCTGCCATCTTCGCTTTTCCTTTCAACTGGGTGGCTAACAGCTTATCAGTTACAATCTCCTCAGGCCCATCCCTATCCTAGACACTACACTGAGTCATAATCTCTTCATCCCCGAAGTCCTCCGCATATTTGATAACTCTAACCTCCTAGTCGAAGACATCATTAAAGATTTCAAAACCTGGAATGATCTTTCCATTCACCCACTGAGGCTCTTCATCTCCAATGTAAGCACGGACCGAGGATGCTGGAACAAAACTCTCTAAAATGTGGGGGATCTTCTCTAATATTTTCTCCTTGCCATGCTCTCCTTTGTACCCCAAACCTTTTCGATCTTTCTTTCTTCATCATATTCACAACCTGAGGGCTATCTACTGAACCTTGCTCTTCTCCTATCACCGATATGTGAAAGCCACTAAATGGTTGGTTAGAATTCCCTAAGGCATACACTTAGTTTTCTCTCGCTGCTTTAATGGTTACCACCTCTCCTTCATGTGGTATCTTTATCATCTGGTGTAGGGTAGATGGCACTCCCCCAAATTTATGGAACCATGGCCTTCCAAGTAGAGCTGAGAAATTTGCTGGGATAGATAAAATCACAAATTCTGCCTCCGTTTCAATGGGCCTAGTCTTGACTGGTGCTTTAAATGTTCCCGATGCTTATCTTCGAGAATTATCATAGGTTGTGATGGTTAAATCAGACTTGCTCAGCATACTTTCATCTAGCCCAAAAGCCTGAAGTGCCACCAAAGGGCAGACATTTATGGATGATCCATCATCAACCATAGCACAAGCGGTGTGCTTGCCATTAATTTGTGCCTTGATGTACAGTGGCCGGTTGTGATTGCGGCCCTCAACTGGTAGGTCAACATCAAAATACACTAATCTCTCTCCTAATCTCCCTTTGACAAGATCTAGCAACTCAAATGGAGAAATTGTGGTAGCCACGATAGATTCACTCAAAGCCTCAACCAACTTCTGTCTGTAGGATGGGGACTGTCTTAAAAGATCCCAAATAGATGTTTAAGCTGTGGTCTTTTTCAACTGCTTTACTATGGAATTCTCTTCTGGCTCCTTTTTTCGCAGGTGCTTCCACTGGGTCCTGTGACTTCTCCGCCTCTGGGACCACTCTTTCACTTCTTATCACAGCCCCTACTTCCTTCCCTTCTCCATCTGACTCCCCCAGATCCACAGACTTTTCTCCTTTCTCTTCTTCTTCATCTTCTTCTCCACTCTCACTAGTGGACCAATAATCTATCGCCGCCACGGGTATCCCTTCTTCACTTGCCTCAGGGTGAGTGATAGCGACATATTAATTACCATATAAGTCATGCAAGACATACCACTCAGGTAGACTTAACCCAATCATAAAGATAGGTGGTGGTACAGCATTGTAGTTGGACTTCTTCTTGTTCTCTCTCCGTTCAGGATCAGTGATCTGCTTACTATCGATCAGATCCTGAATTTGGTGTCTCAGCATTATGCAATTGTCTGTTATATGTCCAGTATGTTGGTGAAAGGCACAATATTCATTCCCTTTATGCCCTGGCTGTCCTTGGGTTCTGGCTAGCCTGGGTGGCTAGGGTTATAGCTTCCCTCCTTTATCAGTCTTTTTAATACCCATGACAAAGGTCGGCCCAAATTTGACAAGTACCTCTGATTCACACCTATTACCGACACCTCAGCTGTCTTCCCACTTCTATTGCCACTACTGGAACTAGCTGACTTGGTTACCCCTTGATTAGTGTAGCCCTTCTTGAATTAAGCCTCACTACTTGCCCTCCTGGCCATATATTCACCCTCTGCCTCTATAGCAATATCCTTCAAGGACTCCCAATCTTTTAGCCCCTTCATATTTAGTCCATCTCTTAGGTATGGGCTGGCATTCCAAATGAATAATCGAATCTGATCAGGAGTGTCAGGTTTGTGCTTCATCTCCATAACTCGGTTCTTCCACCAAGTGAGGTACTCATGAAATGACTCCCCAGCCTTCTGCTACAGCAGCTCTAGATCTTTCAATGTGACCTCTATCTTGGTACTACAATCATATTGCTTTAGGAACTCTTCGGTCAACAAGTCCCAATCTTCTTTGGACCTTCTGTCCAACCCATGGTACCAGTCAATGGCAGCCCCCATGAGACTCAGGCAAAAGTATTCCATCTTCTGCTTCCTTGTCAAAGTTGTTCCCTTCATGACCAGTGAATACTGCTTGATGTGCACAGCAGGGTCAGAAGTGCCATCAAACTTGGGAATATCAGGCATCTTGAAGTTATGAGGGATCATATCATCACCATCCAGCTTTCGATCCTTAGGGTTCATTCCCCTTCCTACATTAAACATCCTTGTCATAGCCTCAAACTTCTCCTCCATCTTTTTCCACATCGTATCCTCTAGCTTGGGTGACCTCCCCTTTGTAACCATCGGCTCTTCTTGCTCTTCTTCCCATAAGTCAACCTCAGATTTAGGGCCTTCTCTGTGCTCTACAAGCGCTGGCGCTCTTGGCTCAATAGCAGGTGGGTCAGCTGCAGCAGGGGGATCCTCCCTGATAGCTCCTTGTTCATCTTGCTCCCTAATTAGAGCAGCAGCTTGTGGCCCAACAAGTGGGGCTAGGGTAGCAGCCAGGTTGCCCATCATTGCCATCATTCTAGCCTCAAACTCTTCCATTTTCCTCCCTACCTCTTCACCAATCATTGCTCGGGTTACATCAGACCTACTTGATTGGTTAGTCATACTTGTCTCAGCTGATGACTCAGAAGACAATATCTCACTACCTTCTGAAAGAGAATATGAACTCTGATCTGACACTAGCTCTAGTAATCCAAAGAGTAGAATCCTTCTTAGCCGACCGTCAGGACCTCTAAATCACCTAGATGAATCTATGATGGCTGCAGAATACACCTCATTAGGAAGATGCATGATTGAAATGCAATGCATGGTCGTGCTGATGCAGTATAGACAAACACATGCAAGCAAATAGATCCTTCCAACCTTATCTCTCCCACACATGAGGTAGTGTAGTCTCTTTCCTAGGTGGGCTTTATCCAAGGGTCAACAGGGGACCCATCGGACTCGTATGGTGCACAGTGAAAAGCCAGCAGCATAACATCTCTTGCCTAATGTACATACATATGGGTTTTTGGCAATTATGTATTTAAACACCTCCATTAAATCAAGATGGGCCCACTAGGGCATGAAAGCATTTGGTGAAAGACCATTTAATTTAACTGATTTTGTTCAATATATGATGGCCCATGTAGCAAGCATGGGATTACGGTACATTTCACCTAGTGAAAGTATCTATTGCCATTACATAAGCTTTGGTCAAAGGTAGTGATACTTTAGGGCTACCCAAGCATGGTCCATGCCAATGGGTCTAGCTCATCACGAGCATAACGACCGATTGGGTCTCCATTTGATATACCATAAGGTACGAGGCTTGGGCTGGTGATTATCCTTAATACTTCCCCACATTGAGTGAACGTAGGGTTGCTTCGGGAATGCACCGGGGTTAAGAAAGGGACCAAACTAACATAATCTAAGGCTCTAGCATGGATGCAATGCAATTTTTTTGAAAAGAGATAGAATTTTAATTTATAAAAAACCCAATTATATTATTAACCAAGACAGTTTCGGAGCAAAGTTTCAAAGTCCCCAATGGAGTCGACACTGTGACGCACGCGAAACCCGATCGATTCCCGGGAACCCGATTTTAGGGCCCGAGAGGGTCTGCGTCTTTTGATCTTGGGCAAACATGAGATATTTTGGACACCTCTTTCCAATAGAACACTGGAAAGATTATCTAATCCTATGAAGCCTTTAGGCACCTTTGAGGTATTTTGAAATCGCCACCCAATTTGCAAGAAATTGGGAAAGTTCGTCTAACCTCGGGGGTCTTAAACTAGAGAAAGATTCAGAACTTTACTCTTATTAATGCCTTAGTTAATTATAAATGAGTTTTTTAATTTTAAATTTCTATCTCTCTCCTTCACGCGGTTATGCATAAAAAAATAAAGCGCAAAATAAGCATGAAAGAAAACAATAAAGAAAGCGGTAAAATACTAAAGCAAGCTAAAAGAGTGGGACAAAATACAATCCCCCAAAATAAAAAAGGTACTTAAGATTTGGGACAAAAACATACAATCCCCCAAAATAAAATCAAGCAATAAATAATAAACACAAATAAATAAATAAACATTCATAAATCGGGATATTATTTAAGGTAGGAACATTGGTTCCTACATGTTTACTTTAGAAAATCGAAGAATCATTTTTGGCATACTTGGAAAAATCAGGATGAGTGATCCCATTTTGAGGAAATTTAACTCTTCCTTTTAGAAATAAATTTTTATTGGTTGAAATTAGGACATTGGTCCCATTTTATTAACAAAATCCCAATTTATGAATTTATTACAAATTACATAATACAAAAACAAATAAAAAGAAAAAAATAATAATAATACTAAAAATACTAAAAATGTTAAAAACATAAATTCCACCAAAATGGTATCTTCACACCTCCATGGGCTCCCACTTGCCATTAAAAAACTCACACATGAAAAATAAGTATTGAAATAAAAAAAACAAATAAAAGTAATGTTAGTAATAAAAAATAAATTTAAACATGTAACATGTAGAAATGAATTAAAATAAATAAAATAAAAATGCCTCATGTATGACAAATCAATCAAATGACAAAATAAAAATAAATAACTTAACATAATAATTCAACATGCATAAAAAAACACAAATGATAACAAGAATAAAACTCACCATTCATGAAAACATAAATAATAATAAAAATGAAATGCAACATGCATACAAAGCATAAATGATAACAAGAATAAAATTCAACATGCATAAAAGCATAAATAATAACAAGAATAAAATCCAACATGCATAAAAGCATAAATAATAACAAGAATAAAATTCAACATGCATAAAAAGCATAAATGATAAAAATAATGATAATAATAATGATAATAATAGCAAATAATCATAACAATGAATAATAAAGAAGATGAACAATCAATCAAGCAAAAGTGAAAAGAAATAAAATAAACAAAACATGTTAAAGCATGTTAAATAAAAATAATAATAACAATAACAATAAACAATCAAATAAGAACATAAGAATCAAAATAATGATAATAATAATTAGGGGTGAGCATGGTCGGTTAACCGGTCCATGAGCTCCAGTCCATTAACTAATCCATTAATATCGATTTTTTGAAATTCCAGTCCATTAACCCGTCCATTACCATCGGTTAACCAGTCCATCGGTTTCGGATTTTCGGATCGGTTACCTAATATTTTTCGGTTAACCACTATAATTATAAATATATTCATAAATAAAATTAAAATATTCAAAATACTTAAAATTTAAAATTTTTTCACTATAATATAACATTATTGTTGTTAAAATAAAAATATTTGGTAGATATAAGCAAAGTTATTTTTAAAAATTAATATTTAATAAGTAAATATATTAACCGGTCCATAATCACTTTTAATTAGATAAATTGTTATATTTACTAATAGCCAATTAAAAAAACTTAAAAACTTTAAAATAATTAGTATAATGAAAAAAAGTACATGATCACATTTAATTAGGATAAATTGTTATATAAATTATTATAAATTATTAAAAAATTAATAAATTAACTAAAAATTCGGTTTCGCTTCGGTTAACCAGTCACATAAATCAAAAATCATTAACCAGTCCATTAATAACGATTTTTTCAAAACATTAACCATTAACCAGTCCATTACAATCGGTTAACCAGTCCATCGGTTCGGTTTCGGATTTTTTTTTCGGTTAACCAAGTCCATTGGTTTTTTTGCTCACCCCTAATAATAATAATATGAACAATTAAATAAGAACATAATAAATAAGAAATAGTAATAATAATAATAATAATAATAATAATAATAATAACAACAACAACAAAGAAGAACAATCAAATAAACATGAAATAAAATAAAATATACTAAAAACATCAAATCAAATAAATAAATTTCATAAACAAATTAAAAAGCAACAAAAGATTAAAAATCTACATGATGACTAATTAATTGTAAACAAAAATTAAATTAAATATTAAATTAAAAATTGAGGCAAGAATGCTTACGCTCAAAATTTGATGTGATGAATAATAGTAGATGATCAATTTCCTTGTCTTGATTTATAAAAATAAAATATATAGCAAAATTTTATCCCAAAAACAAATAATTAATTTATTTGTCTCAAGAATTGAGTTAAGAAGAATTCAAAATATTTGGGGAATTTTGTTCTTGAAGAAGAAGAAAAAAAGAAGAATATGAGAGAAAATATATTTTTCTTAAGAAAAATCCTCCCTTAAAATTCATTTTATACCTCCAAATAAAACCCAATAATTTAGATTTTTAATGAATTAAATTAAATCAATTTAATTCCCATAATAACAAAAAAAATGAAGAATTTGGGTTGGAAAATAAGAGGTTTAAAAAAAATTAATTCTACAAAAAAATCAAAGAAAAACACAAAATTAGGCCAAAAAAATGGACTGGGGGCTGTCGGGCACGTGTGGACGCACGCAGGGCCGAGCGACGCCTGTCGGGCGCCGCACGCCGATGCTCGTGATTTTTTTTTAATTTTTGTTAAAACACTATAATTTCAAAACTCATTTTTTTATCTTAAAATAATTTTTTTAAATATTTTTAAAACACATTTTTATTTATTTTTAATAAATCAATTTGCCAAGGAAACCATCACTTCCAACTTTCATTTTTGCCTATAAACAGGCACACTTAATTTCATCATTGGGTAATCTTGATTTAGGCTGTCTCGGAACCCGGTGTCTACAGTATGCTTCCTTTTCTTGAAGTGTTTTATAAAACGACTGTGAGTTTGTCTGGTTCACTTTATGTCACTGGGAATGAATATATGAGACAGATTTATGGTATTGGCTTGTTGATTGCTTCTTGGTGCGAAAGTGATCATTTGGGTTTGAGGAGTATGGCTGCTAGGATGAAGAATAAATTTGATAAGTATTGGGCAAATGTTGATAATGTGAATATGATGTTGTTTGTTGCTTTGGTGCTTGATCCTGGTTTTAAATTGGACTCAGTTGATGTCATTATTGATCATTGTTATGGTTGTGAGCATGGCCAAAAGCTAAAAGACAATTTGAGTAGAGTTTTATCTGCTATGTATGATTCTTATAGTGCATCAATAGTGCCATCCACCCAAGTAGAAGTAACTGAAATGGTTGAGCTTGATAAAAATGAGGGTAAGACTAAGGCTACTACTTATATTATTCGAGTAGTTTTGAAAAAGCAAAAGCTATCTCAATGTATTGTGGATGTAAAAACTGAGTTTGATAGGTACTACACTGAGGTGCTTGAGGAAGATAAAGAAAATTTTGATATATTAAATTGGTGGAAGGTTAATTCATCAAAATATCGAATTCTTTCTGCAATGGCTCGAGATGAAATTGGCAATGCCCGTGTTAACAATTACTTCAGAATTCGTTTTTAGCACAGGAGGTCGTGTTCTTGACTCATTTCGGTCCAGTTTAACTCCTAAAATTGTCGAAGCGCTCATTTGTGGGCAAAACTGGTTTAGATCAAGTAGTAAACCAATTTTCATTGAACAAGTTCTGGAAGAACTTGAAAGTTTGGAGATAGGTATTATTCTTCCTTATTTTTATTTTTCTATTTACATTTTTATTTATGGTTTTAGCACTAATTAATTTATAATATTTAGTTGATCATAATGTGATTCAAGTTGATAACTAGATTAACTATATTGAAGCTTTATGTTTAACTTTAATTTTATTTGATTTGGTTTGTAATTTTAATTTTCAAATACTTTGAATATTTTTAGTCTATATTTGTATTTTGAACATTATATTTAATTATTATGTTTAATTATGTTTGTTTTATATTTTTTTATTTTAAGTATTTTGACATTTTAATTTTTTATGAATGTATTTTATAATTCTACTGGTTAACCGAAATACTATTGGTTAACCGGTCCGAAAATTCGAAATCAATGGACTGGTTAACCGATAGTAATGAACTGGTTAATGGTTAGTGATTTCTAAAAATCGATGTATAATGGACTGATTTTTTTTTTGGGCTCATGGACTGGTTAACCGGTCCATGATCACCCATACTTATTAACTTACTTTTACACTAAATTACTGTTTTACACCTAAACTTTTATCAAATTACAATATTGTCCTTCTTTTAACAATTACTTACAATTTTGTCATTTATTTATCCCATTTTCACATTTATTCACTTCTTAGCTTATAATTTATCAATTAGTCTTTGAACTAATTATTTTTACGGTAAATTACGTTTTAGTCCGTAAACATCTTCTTTCATATGAGTCATTTTTCACTCAATTTATCATTTCCACTTTAATTTTTACATTTTCAAATCATTTTACTATTATTTCCCATTTAACTTATCATTTGGGCAAATTAACTTTTTCACCTTAAACTTTTCATTTCTTTCATTTAAGTTCTTTTTCATTTAAACATTCATTTTCATTTTACTTTTTACGTTTTCATATCACTTTTACAATTATACCCTTAGTACAATCCCAACAGAAAATTTGCAGATTGGATATACAGGACGTGGACCCCACAGGTCCACTACACTACACTGGGAATGATCCTGAAGGACCTCTCCAACACTATCATTGAACACTGAACATAGAACATATCTATGAACTATGAGAGACCATCACAAATCTGCCATTGTAAAGCAAGTCGTCATGACTTGCACCGCGGTATGGGTGTCTCTATGGCTAGCCAAACATATCCTGAACTAGATTTAAACCGCTAGGCACTACTAAGGGCAATACTTTTTCAAATGACTTTCAAATCCAGTTTTCATGCTTAACACTTCCACTTACAATTACATTTCATTTCCATTTCATTTTACTGATTACACAATATTTTCATCAACGTTACGCATTTCACATTATATACTTATTTTACATAATAAGTATGCTTTAGCCATTAAATGGCCATGAATTTACTTCAAGGCCACGTTCATTCTTTTCTTATCATTTCACTTTAATTGTTCATTTAAACAAAAGTCGTATCAAATATACATCTAATTTCAATCATTTCTATATTTGTCAATATTTCCCACCATGGACTTAATGGAAAAACTGTAACACCCCCTAACCACGTGTAGAGATTTACTACGATGACTATTAAGTGTTACAACACAAACACATGCGCATAAAATAATTTTACAAACAAAGTTCAAGATTAATAATTTTCTTTCAACATCAAAGCTAGATTACAAACTGAGAATCCATGCATTACATTACAAAACACTCTTAGTCTTACAATAGTTTCGCTTGAGAGAATACAACTTTACTGATACAAAACTTAGTTCATTACACATATTTACTAACAATACACATCTTATACTTATTACAAAATAACCTACATAAATAGTGGAATCCTAATGTGTTGGCCGTTGGTGATGTAGGACTGCCTTCCGAAATGTTATCTTCAGATACCTACATGGATAATACATCCATGCTAAGCGATAACGCTTAGTAGGGAACAACAACATACTATACTCATACATAACGATCATTATATCAAATCTTACATAAAGTTTATTATCAGTCATATCTAAATCATTCCTAGTTCATTACTCTATATCCCATATTCACACTTGTCATAATACTTATTTTTAGTATGCTTCTATTCATTGATTGCAACTCTATATATATCACTATGTACAGAGTCATATATAAACAAGCATGATCACCTAAAGCAAATATCAAATAACACTTAATTATATATAAACATCACATCTCAAATTATAAATACAAATCTATATAATGCATACTTTATTCATGTTAAAATCATTTACTTGATACCGCATACTATACTCATTGAGCATTAAGCTCAAACAAGTACTAACAATTATCCATGCCAATATATACATAAAATATATCTTTATCAAGTTATGATCACCATCCACATAGCATACACCTGAACCTATCACATATTATACACATAAATTCACATATAGCACTGAGTTAACCCTCATTTTTTACTTATTAGCTATTCCTAGAGCGCCTGCAATTCTATAGCAGTGGATAACGAGATTAGCACTCTGATATCCGAAAATACCTTTAAACTAGTATCCGTAAATACTTTTCATATCACATTAGTATCCGTAGAAACCCTTTTATCGCATCAGTACCTGTAAGTACAAAATAATCAATCCCATTTGGTATCCATAGATACCATTTTATTGCATCAGTACCCGTAGGTACAGAAATAATCAATTGCATTAGTACCCGTAGGTATAGAAATGATTAATCGCATTTGGTATCCGTAGATACCCTTTTATGAAGATACACAATCACTCGCTTTTGGGGAACCTATTCCAGGATTACCCCTGACCCAAACGGGGCCGATTAATAGAAATCAATCGCTTTTGGCTGCAGCACTTTAGACCATATAGGCATGCCTATCTATCCACGACTTGACTTGCAGGCTAGACAATAACTCAGTTTCCTAAATCAAATTCATATGATATAAATCTTTATAAAACTATGTTTAACACATAATAGATAATACATAACCTTATTCACCTCCATACGCATATTCTTATTGTCAATCTCACACTTCATCATTCGATTCAAATGAATCGTATATACATATATATATATATGTGTGTGTGTGTATATATATATATATATATATATATATATATATATATATATATAGACTGATATTCGCCACACTATTAATCTCCAAATAACTAAGCAATTCATAAGGTCAAAACCATAAATCACATTTGTCATTATATTATATATAATCACTCATATATACACATGAACCAGTATAACATCAATAAAATCAATTTAACGTCTATATCTTTAGATATTCCGTAATAATAACCAAGTACGACACATTTATATGTATTTATTATAAACATGAAGTTATACTCTTGCACATCTCATTCATTTCAATCATGCTGATATTTTTCTCATATACAATCAAACCTCATTACACACTTACATATGGTTCATATTCACATTAAGCAAACTCATTTCTTTTGATATCCTTCATATGTGTATAACTTAATGTCAACTCATAATTATGCATACTTGTTCATATTATACATGCTCATATAGGTTAAGGTATTATAATCCTCAAATGTCATTCAACTTGACTGAATTCTATTTAATACAATTATACATTATTATTTCATTAGTTTACTACTAATCTTAATCATATTCATGTGTATTTTCCAAGTGATAACTATTCTTATACTTATTTAATAGTCCTAAACATGATTCGGATAGATCTTAGAAAGTTTCGGTGCAATACGGGTTCAATTCGAGAAGAAAAACACATAAAATAGTCAAAACAGGGGGGTCACGGTGGCAAAGACTTTGTTGCTGCCATGAGATCCAAAAATAGGCATTATGCCTTCTCTCAGCATTGGTCACAGTGGCAATGAATTGGTTGTCACCGTGACATACAAAAATTTTGCAAAACAATAGTAGAACCTCGAGACTGCTTTACTACCCTATTTTGCAAAGCCCATAATAATGTTTAAACCTAATTTTTAGACAAACATCCCTCTTAAAAATTATTTCCTAGGATGTTAAGTTTCAATGGAACAAGTTTCAGGTCATTTGGACATCTAAAACGTCAGACATGAGCTATACAACCTAAACTGCTCAAATGAACTGGCCAAAGTAAAGACACCTTAGCTTTGGCCACTTTTGGAACACATAGAACCAGAATTAGCTCAACCATATATCTGAGATATTTTTAGGTGTGGATCTTAGGTTTCAGCTCCAATTTGAATCAATGAATTCGGAGCACTATAACTCAACCTATGGGCAAAAAAGTCACAAAAGGTCAAGACTAACCTACACAAAAACTTACCCTGCAAGCACATTTTTCCTACTTCATGCATATGACTTCTAAATTCAACTTTAATGACATTTTTAACCATCATGGCCTCCTAATCATTTATTCATATATATGTTAACTTGCATAAGCCAAAATTCTCATCTCAACTTTATTTAAAGTCATGGAGTTATGGCCCAAGGAACATAACAGGCTCCAAAAGGCCCTCCTACAGAATTAGTTACACTTAAATTCACTTTTGCAGACTTTAGAGCCCTCGATTCATCATGATCATTTCTAAAACAATTATAGACACATATCATAGGAACCTAATCCCATCAACCCCATTCATTTTTATAGTCATACAACTCAAGTTATAACACTTACAATTAAAGTAGGTCAAATAGACCTCAACTCAATTTTACACTTCTAGCTCATTAACTACAAACTAACCTATTTAGCATCATTTTGTCATCACACTCATAATACACTTCCCTAACTCAATTATGCACATCACGACATATACACTTACATAGCAAAGTTCATTAATTAACATAAACACAACAATTCATAATTCATCCGAAATTAGGGTTCAATCTTAGGTTAATCAAACTCATGACATTCATTATCACTCAACATGTTCATTTCTTCAATTCAACACACCACAAAACACAATTTACACACTTAGTGTACACAAGCAATCAATTAATACACACACAAACAATTAGTTCCCAAACCTTAATTTCCTTAGCTCCACTTAAGCTCACATGGCACCTTGATCATCAATCCTCTTCTTTCCCTTTCCTTTCTCATAGCCACCATCGCATGCATAGTCAAATTCCAGAATTGGAAATAAGGGGACCAATTCCCATCTCAACACAGAAATGAAGAAGAAATAAAAGGAGAAGAACAATAATTAAACTCAACTTCTTACCTTAATTTGCCAAAACTCAATCTCAACTTAAGAACCAGCTACCAGCCAACCAGAACTTCAATGACCCCGATTAAAAATGATAAGGAAGAAGAGAAAAATAAAAGAGAAACAAAAGAAGAACAGAACCTTGAGGAAGACTAGTCGAGATACACTTGCAAGAATGGAGTTTTCTCTCTCTTCCAAGGCTTATATTGCATGCTCTATGGTAAGGTGGCACAAGCACAAAGTGACACCCGGATATTCACTTGTACTTCTTAATCTCAAGTAACTTAACTTAAACCCACTTCAAATTAATCATGCACCCTTTCATAATGACCTCCATACTTATTTATTATTTGCAATTAAGTCCACATTTTCATTGCTTTTAGGTCCAACTTTAATAAATCACATATCACACTTACCCCGAATATCCCAATTCGGTCACATTCCTACTAGGGTACAATTCGGGCCATTACAACTCTCCCATCCCTAAAAGAATTTTATCCACGAAATTCAAACCCACTCCAACTATAGAGAATACTTAACTTCCTTCATCAAGGCACTTCCAAAAAACTTTATCACCATTCAGAAGCCAATGCATACCCTTCATATTTAGACTCTTCTACTTTTATTCTCTTACTGCACATTTCCTTGATGCATCGATTTTACTAAATACGACTGTTACTTCTTTCACTTATTCATTCTTCATTCAGAATCTTATTCACTTTCTCTTATCTTCTTATCTTGGATTACTCATACTTTACACTTTCATTAACAAATACTTAACTCCTTCTCAATAATCATTTTCTAACACCAAACATTATATGTACATCCTATCAGCTTTCTTTTCAAATGAGACACATATACATATGTTTTGCACACATGATCGAGCGATGTGAATGAATATATGATGATGCATGTATTCAAAATGATGCAATAATGTAGTTTATACGATATTGATGCACTTTCCCCATCCCTATATTTCTACATGCTCATGTTCAAATGATTTCATTTAGACAGCTGACAGGCGTATAAGGTGTTATCACTTATCATACTTTGCACATTCTTTTAGATTCCAAAATTTATTTATACCTAGAATTAATTCAAATTCATAGGATAGTACTCTTATCAGTTCAACATATAACTCTTTACTTTGAATCGTTTCGAACAGTTCTCATACGCATTATACACATTTACACTATGTCTTGAAGGACCAATCACATACGCATCACAATTAAGATAATTAATACACACTTTAACACATGAATCTTTAGGACTACCACTTCCAAAAATCTCTTTCATCGCTTCAGGAGAAGAATCCCTCGACATTCTAAAGAAAGCAAAGACATTTGCATCAAGCCAATACAAAACTATATGCATTTCTATTCTACACTAGCCCAGAAACGACTAAACCTATGCTCTGATACCACTAACTGTAACACCCCCTAACCACCTGTAGAGATTTACTGTGGTGACTATGGAGTGTTACAACACAAACACATGCGCATAAAATAGTTTTACAAACAAAGTTCAAGATTAATAAATTTCTTTCAACATCAAAGCTAGATTATAAACTGAGAATCCATGCATTGCATTACAAAACACTCTTAGTCTTACAATAGTTTCGCTTTAGAGAATACAACTTTACTAATACAAAACTTAGTTCATTACACATACTTACTAACAATACACTTCTTATACTTATTACAAAATAACCTACATAAACAGCAGATTCCTAATGTGTTGGCCGTTGGTGATGTAGGACTGCCTTTCGAAATGCTATCTTCAGATACCTACATGGATAATACATCCATGCTAACCGATAACACTTAGTGGGGAACAACAACATACTATACTCATACATAACGGTCATTATATCAAATCTTGAACATGCCTTGCACTATTACATACATAAAGTTTATTATCAATCATATCTAAGTCATTCCTAGTTTATTACTTTATATCCCGTATTCACACTTGTCATAATACTTATTTTTAGTATGCTTCTATTCATTCATTGCAATTCTATATATATCACTATGTACAGAGTCACATACAAATAAGTATGATCACCTAAAGTAGAATATCAAATAACACTTAATTATATATAAACATCACATTTAAAATTATAAATACAAATCTGTATGATGCATACTTTATTCATTCTATAGCAATATCACATATTTGCTAAATTCATTTAAAATCATTTACTTGATACCACATACTATACTCAAGAGCATTAAGCTCAAACAAGTACTATCAATTATCCATGCCAATATATATACATAAAATATATCTTCATCAAGTTATGATCACCATCCACGTAGCATACACCTGAACCTATCACATATTATACACATTAATTCACATATAGCACTGAGTTGACCCTCATTTGTTTGCTTATTAGCTATTCCTAGAATGCCTGCAATTCTATAGTGGATAACAAGATTAACACTCTGATATCCGAAAATACCTTTAAACTAGTATCCATAGATACTTTTCATATCGCATTAGTATCCGTAGATACCCTTTTATCGCATCAGTACTCATAGGTACATAAATAATCAATCGCATTTGGTATCCATAGATACCCTTCTATTGCATCAGTACCCGTAGGTACAAAAATAATAAATCGCATTAGTACCCGTAGGTACAGAAATAATCAATCGCATTTGGTATCCGTAGATACCCTTTTATGAAGATACATAATCACTTGCTTTTAGGGAACTTATTCCAGGATTACCCCGGAAACGGGGCCGATTAATAGAAATCAATTGCTTTTGACTGCAGCACTTTAGACCCTATAGGCATTCCTATCTATCCATGACTCGACTTGCAGGCTAGACACTGACTCAATTTCCTAAATCAGATTCATATGATATAAATCTTTGTAAAACTATGTTTAACACATAATAGATAATACATAATCATATTCACCTCCATACGCATATTCTTATTGTCAATCTCACACTTCATCATTCGATTCATACGAATCATAATATATGAGTCTATATATATATATATATATATATATATATATATATAGACTCATATTCACCTGAATCGCCATATTATTAATCTCCAAATAATTAAGCAATTCATAAGGTCAAAACCATAAATCACATTTGTCATTATTTTATATATCATCGCTCATATATCCACATGAACCAGTATAACATCAACAAAATCAATTTAACGTGTAACACCCCCTAACCACCTATAGATATTTATTACGGTGACTATGGAGTGTTACAACACAAATACATGCGCAATAAATAGTTTTACAAACCCAGTTCAGGATTAATAAATTTCTTTCAACATCAAATTTAAATTACAAATCTAGAATCCATGCATTGCATTACAAACACTTATAGTCTTTCTTTATTATTTGCTTTACAAAATAAACTTTCTTAATACAAAACTTAGTCTCCTTACACATTACCAACTATAATTACACATCTTAAAATATTACAAAATATCCTACATATACAGCGGATCCTATGTGTTGGCCATTGGCGGTGCAGGACTGTTTTCAAAATGCTGTCTTCTGATGCCCACATGGACAAACATCCATGCTAAGCGATAACGCTTAGTGGGGAACAATACAAAGTGGATGAACACTCATAGTGTTCATCAATATAATTCACATACTCAATCCTTAAACACATATAAACAATTATAATTACTAATTGAATTAATGCAAAAAAATCAATAATTTACCCACTAGCAACCATCGTTAACATTACCGTCCACCCATTATATAGTACTTTACTTCAAATTTTAAACCACATAATAACTTACTCATTTTGTTGATTTCTCTAATCATTTCTTGCAAACCGATAGATATCACTATACACCACGTCCTATATAGCAAAACATCATTTAGTAATTGCATATGTTTTAACACCATCATCAAAATATAAATTCAGATCTATGCAATGCATACTTTACTCATTCTATGGCATTATCATATATTTACCGACTCATTATCAGTTACAATCACTTATTTGTTATCATCACGTAGTTTACTTGATACCACATAATGTATACATTATACAATAATCTCACCCTTAATAGCTATCCATGCCAATACATTTATAACTTATATCCCCATCAAGTCATGATCACAAACCACATCGCTTCACCTTAACTTATTACCTATAATACACACAAACACACCAACCATGTACAGTTGACAATCAATCATTTGCTTTTTAGTTATTTTCCTAGCTTGCCTGCAATTCTATAATAGTGGATAATGGGCATCGCATTAGTACCCTGAGGTATAGTAATCACATTAGTATCCATAGATACCACACATTCACATCAACACCCGTAGGTACCAGAAAGATCAATACGATATCAATAAATTTGCATTAAGGAATCCAATATGGATTCAAATCGCATTGATGATTCCAGAGGAATCGGACACATTTGGCTGTAGCACTTAGACCCTATAGGCATGCCCATCTATCCACAACTCGACTTATAGGCTAAACAATTGACTCAATTACTTAAATCAAGTTTTCTTAATAAACCTTCGCAAAAATTGTGTCACACAAATATCAGATAGTTCTCAACATTATCCACTTTCATATGTATATAACTTATTTCCCACCTCACACTTCATCATTTAATTCATACACATTATTTATACATTTATGTAGGCACACATACTCACCCGATTTGCCACATTATTAGTCTCCATATAAATAAGAAATTCATAAGCTCAAAACGTTAAATCACATTTATCATTATCATCATATATATAATCACTCATATATCCACATGAACCAATATAATATCATTAAATATCTAGCATAATAATACATTCTAGTAACATCTATATCAATTCATGCATCATACAATAGTGTTAGAAAAATGCTTCAATCACACATTCATTGACATATAGTCATACTCTTTCACATCTCATTCACTACAATCATGCTCATATTTTCCTCATATACAATCCAACCATATAACACACTTACATATGGTTCATATTCACATCAAGCAAACTCATTTCATTTGCTATCCTTCATATGTCTATAACTTAATCTCAACTCATAATGATGCATACTTGTTCATATTATACATGCTCATATAGATTAAGGCATTATAATCCTCAAATGTCATTTAACTTGACTGAATTCTATTTCATACAATTATACAATATTACTTCATTAGTTTATTACTAATCTTAATCATACTCATGTGTATTTTCCAAGTGAAAACTATTCTTATACTCATTTAATAGTCCTAGACATGCATCGAATAGATCCTAGAAAGTTTCGGTGCAATACGGGTTCAATTCGGGAAGGATAAACACACAAAAAATACACAAACTAGATGAGGGTAAAGGTGGAAAATGATTCATGCCAACTGTGGGGTCAAAATAAGAAGAAAAAGCCCTCATTTAACTTGTTCTATCGTGCGCGTGACCATGGTTGCCCTCGCAGCAGTAGCCTCTATCAGATTTTCTACGAGACTGCTTTTCACCTCAAACTTGAACTGCATAAACCAACATGTAAACTTCGTTTTTAGGCAAAACTTTCTTCTTAACAATTGTTCCCTAGAATGTTAAGTTTCCAATAGGTAATATTTCAGGGAATTTGGACAACTAAATCGTCATATATGACCTAAAGAACCTATACTATTCCAATGAACCCACCAGAATAGAGACACCAGTGTTTTGGCCACTTTTGGGACATTTAGAGCTAGAATTAGCTCAACCATATTCTGATAAAATTTTAGGCGTGTGTCTTAGGTTTCAGCACCAATTTGAAACAACCAATTTAGAGCACTAAAACTAGATTTATGGGCAAAACAGTCACCAAAGGTCATGAGAGACCTACACAGAAACTTACCCTACAAGTTCATTTTTCCTACTTCGTACACATGACTTCTAAACCAACTTTAATGACATTTTTAACCCACATGTTCTACTAATAATTTATTCATATATATGTTAACTTGTATAAGGCACAATTTTCATCTCAATTTAATTAAAACGCAAGGAGTTATGGCCCAAGGAACATAACATGATCCAAAAGGCCCTCCTACAGAAAATTAACCACACTATAAGCCATTTTTAATTACCCTAAAGGTCTCAATATCAAAGTTATGTTTACCACACTTTAAGACATGAACATGGCAATATTAATCCATTTATCTCCTTTTCTCACTATACTTTGTGAACTCACATAATTACATTGACAACACTAATAGGTCAAAATGAAACTTACTAACTAAACACTTCCCAACTAGCTCATTTAACACAATTTTCACAACAAACTCAATCTTCACATCCTTAACTCAAATATGCAAAACATGGCAATAGCCATTCCTCAACAAGTTCATTTATTTACAAATTCACAATACACCCAAAATTAGGGTTCAATAGACTCATAGCAATCATCATACTTCAACGCATTCATTTCTTCAATTCAAATATCTCATAGCATAACACAAATAGTCTTAACACATAGTCAATTAATTTACACACACATAACACAATTAGTTCCCAAACCATTTCTCCTTAGTTCTTTAGAAATTACTTAGTTCCTTGATCAACCACCTTCTCTCTTCCCTTGATTCTCTTTACTTCCTCAACTACAAATCCAAATCCAATTTCCAGAATTGGATACCGAGCATCAATTACCAATATCCACCACAAGAAAGAGTAGAAGATGAAGAGAAAACAAGTACCAACCACTTACCTTTAAAGCCGATAATTCACATGCCCTTTAGGATCACTTCATCACTTAGCAAAAATTCTGTCTATCTTAACTAATAGAAAAGAAGGAAGCTTGAAAAGAATGGAAAAGAATAACCGAAGAAGATGAAGACCAAATGCAGAAAATGAACTTTCTCTCACCATATGCCTATTTATTGCATGGATTACACAAGGTGGCACTCCCTCATGAGGACATCCGGAATCCACTGTTGTAGACACCGGGTCCCGAGGCGGTCCAAGATCAGAATTACCCGATGATGAAATAGAAGACCGATTTTCGGCAAAAAATGTGAGAACGGATCGTTCCCTTGTCAAATATGTGTTTTTTCGGAAAATGATTAAAAATATATTTTTTTTGGGAAATTAAAATTAAAATGGGGTAAAAAAATATATTAATTTTGTGTCAAAATTTAAAATAATAATAAAAAAAAGGGTCGCGAAGGCCGCCTGCGGCAGCGCGGTGCTGCCTGCGCGGCAGGCTGCCCCAGCGCGCAGGAGCGCCGCGCGCCCCCCCTACGCGCGAGGTAGGCTGCCTCGCGCGCAGCCCCTGCACGCGAGGCAGCTGCCTGCCGCGCGCGGTGCGGGGGCACCACGCGCGCAGCAGGCTGCTGCCGCACGCGCCCTTGCCCTCTCCGCGCGACCTGGTCTTCACCTGTCCGTTTTTTTCGCTGTTTTCAGTCTGATTTTCTTCAGTCTGACTTTTTTCTTATTTCACCATTTTATGAGATTTTTTATTAACTAAAAATGAAAGGTTTTTTGTCCCTTACCATTTTTGGCAAAGACAAGATTAAATGGGATTTTGGCCTTCATTTTTGGGGAGGACGACAATTATTTTGAAGGTTTTTTCTTTCAACCTTTTCTCTCCAGCAGCTAGTCCCTTAGCTTCTTTTTTTCTTCTTTCAAGTTTTAATCTTGATTTGTCCTTCAAAAAACACACAATCCATTTTATTGAGTGATTTGGGCTTGGAAAATTAATTTCCTTTTGCTCAAATCATCCACCAAAATATTTTCATCAAAATATTTTCCTGATATTATTTCAAAATATTAATTTCTACATTTTCTTCAAGTGTTTATCACTACAAATCCGACAAGGAAAATCGATCGGGACACCGTTTCCCCAATCTAAAAATTCTGAGGGTAAACATTCTTGAACTCATCCTCATTTATTCTTTTTGTATATTAATATTATTTTCTCGCTATTATTATCATGTCTATTATTTACTTTTAGCATTTTAATGTGTTAATATCACTAATAATGTATTATTGGTTTGTTTTAATTTGAGTTTTATGTCCATCCACTGTTATTATTATTATTACAATTAGTATTATGTTGTTTGACATTAAACTTTTATACTTTAACTTTTATTCCTTAACTTCCACCATTTTTTTTATCCTTCACGTTGGTTTCCATTTTCCATTGTTTTTTTAGTTCTTCTTTAACTTGCTATTTTATTCTATTTTAGATTTTAGCTTAATCATTTTTAATATTTGCATATTAATATATTTTCAAAGTTTATTATTATTATTATTACTTCATTAATCTCTTAGTATTTGTTGCTATCTTTTATTATTATTATTATTATTATTATTATTATTATTATTATTATTATTATTATTATTATTATTATTATTATTATTATTATTATTAATTAATTAATTAATTAGTTAACATTATTATCATTTAATATTCCGCATTATTTTATTATTATTGTTATTATATGGTTTTATTATGATTATTATGTCTACTATTCATCCTATTTATTGTTGCATTGTTATTTACTGTTGATAATTTGATTTATTTTATTGCATTGCTATCATTGTTATTATTATTATATTTATTATTTGTTTGATTAATTCACCTTTGAATATTTACTAATATTTTTGATGTTAATTTCTGTATGAGTATTAATTTGAGTCGGGCCATGTGAGCGCCCCGCGACTCCCCGGATGGGTCGCGACGCGTAGACGGACACTCCATTTTGGTGAGATCTTTTCAATTCCCCTTTGATGTGTTATGTGTTTATTTGTATATATATATTTTTTATTCGTGCACGCGTGCGATAAAAAATCACAAAAATATTTCTATAATTAAATTAGATTTTTCACTAATAAAATCGGGACCAATGTCCCTTATTTTAGCCCAACCATAAAAACATCACAACTAAAACGAAGAGTCAATTTTTAAAAAATGGGATCACTCATCCCGGTTTTTTTAATTCAAGCAACCAAAACGACTCTTCAAACCCTCTTTAAATTAAAACGAAGGAACCAATGTTCCTAATTTTCGAACAAGTGCGAAGGAACCAATGTTCCTTAAATAATGCCCCGATTTATGTATGGTCTTTTATCTTGATCTTGCGTGAGTGTTTAAAGTTATGTACATTATTTTCTTTTGGGCCCTTGTAATTAATTTTTGGGGCAACTTCATTTATCTTTTGGGGATTGTATTCCGTCCCACTTACATCTTTAACCTCCTTTTATTGGGGTTGTATTCTGCCCCTATTTCTATTGTAATTGCGTGCTTGCGTGTTTACCACTTTCATTTATCGCTTTCCCTGTCTATTGCTTTATTGCTTTTATTTACTTCCTTTACGTGCTTGAAAATGTGCTTTTACTTTTAATGCGTCGCTCGTGTGAGATGGGAGATATAATTTTAAGAATCTAAAAACCCATTTATAATTAATCAAAGCATAAATAAGAGGGAAGTTCCGGACACCATATCTCTGGTTTAGACCATTAGAGGTGAGAAACCCTTTCCCAATTTCTTGCAAATTGGGTGGCGACTCCAAGTACCTCAAAGGTGCCTTTAGGCGTCAATAGGCTAGGTTATTCTCCCCAATGTTCTATTGGGAGGGATACACCGATGATGTCTCATGGCGCCCATGATCAAAAGACGCGAACCTTCATACCTCGAATCCTAAAGCGGATTCAAAGCGAGGGCCCTTGCTGGGTTGTACCGGGTTCGGCGCGCGTCACAACTGTCACTTCCTTAATCTCCAATAATAAAAATATGGATTCTATTAACACTAATTAACCACACTTAGTCTTAAACATGCACGGTTCCACTTTAGCCACTTAAAGTTATTTATTTATTCAATTGGGTCCTTATTACACTTACACTTAAGTCCTCAATTAAATACACTTCAAATTAGCTTTACCCAATTACCACAATTTAACCAATATGCTTGGGCTGTTACATAACGTCTACATCTTTGGATATTCCGTAATAATAACTGAGTATGTCATATTTATATGTATTCATTATGAACATTAAGTCATACTCTTACACATCTCATTCATTTCAATCATGCTCATATTTTCCTCATATACAATCCAACCTCATTACACACATACATATGGTTCATATTCACATTAAGCAAACTAATTTCATTTGATATCCTTCATATGTGTATAACTTAATCTCAACTCATAATTATGTATATATATTCATATTATACATGCTTATATAGGTTAAGGTATTATAATCCTTAAATGTTATTTAACTTGACTGAATTTTATTTCATACAATTATGCATTATTATTTCATTAGTTTACTACTAATCTTAATCATATTCATGTGTATTTTCCAAGTGATAACTATTCTTATACTCATTTAATAGTCCTAAACATGCATCAGATAGATCCTAGAAAGTTTCGGTGTAATACGGGTTCAATCCAAGAAGAAAAACTCATAAAATAGTCAAAACAGGGGGGGTCATGGTGGCAATGACTTTGTTGTGGCTGTGAGATCCAAAAATAGGCATTATGCCTTCTCTCGGCATTGGTCACAATGGCAATGAATTTGTTGTCACCGTGACATGCAAAAAATTTGCAAAACAGTAGCAGAACCTCGAGACTACTTCACTACCCTATTTTACAAAGCCCATAATAATGTCTAAACCTCATTTTTAGACAATTCTCCCTTCTTAAATATTATTCCCTAGGATGTTAAGTTTCTAATGGAAAATGTTTCAGGTAATTTAGACATCTAAAAGGTCAGATATGAGCTATACAACCTTAACTGCTCAAATGAACCAGCCAAAGTAGAGATACCTCAGTTTTGGCCACTTTTGGAACACTTAGAACCAAAATGAGCTATACTATCTCTCTGAGATATTTTTAGGTGCGGATCTGAGGTTTTAGTTCCAATTTGAATCAACCAATTTGGAGCAATATAACTCAACCTATGGGCAAAATAGTCACTAAAGGTCAAGAGAGACCTCACAAAAACTTACCCTACAAGCACATTTTTCCTACTTCATGCATATGACTTCTAAATTCAACTTTAATGACATTTTTAACCATTATGCTCTCATAATCATTTATTCATATATATGTTAACTTGAAGAAGGCACAATTCTCATCTCAAATTGATTAAAACTCAAGGAGTTATGGCCCAAGGAACATAACATGCTCCAAAAGGGCCTCCTACATAATTAGTTACACTTAAATTCACTTTTGCAAACTTTAGAGCCCTCAATTCTTCATGATAATTTCTAAAACAATTATAGACACATATCATAGGAACCTAATCTCATCAACCCCATTCATTTTTATAGTCATACAACTCAATAACACTCACAATTAAAGTAGGTCACATAGACCTCAACTCAATTTTACACTTCTAGCTCATTAACTACAAACTAACCTATTTAGCATCATTTTATCATCACACTCATAATACACTTCCCTAACTCAATTATGCACATCATGGCATATACACTTACTTAGCAAAGTTCATTCATTAATATAAACACAATAATTCATAATTCATCCGAAATTAGGGTTTAATCTTAGGTCAATCAAACTCATGACTTTCATTATCACTCAACATGTTCATTTCTTCAACTCAACACACCACAAAACACAATTTACACACTTAGTGTACACAAGCAATCAATTAACACATACACAAACAATTATTTCCCAAATCTTAATTTCATTAGCTTCACTTAAGCTCACATGGCACCTTGATCATTAATCCTCTTCTTTCCCTTTCCTTTCTCATGGCCACCATCACATGTGTAGTAAAATTCCACAATTGGAAACAAGGGGACAATTCCCATCTCAACACAAAAATGAAGAAGAAATAGAAGGAGGAGAACAACAACTAAACTCAACCTCTTACCTTAATTTGCAAAAACTCAATCTCAACTTAAGAACCAACTACCAGCCAACCAGAATTTCAATGACCCCGATTGAAAATGATGAGGAAGAAGAGAAAAACAAAAGAGAAATAAAAGAATAACATAACCTTGAGGAAGACCAGCCGAGATACACATGCAAGAATGGAGTTTTCTCTCTCTTCCAAGGCTTATATTGCATACTCAATAGTAAGGTGGCATAAGCACAAAGTGACACCCGGATATCCACTTGCACTTCTTAATCTCAAGTAACTTAACTTAAACCCACTTCAAATTAATCATGCACTGTAGACACCAGGTACTGAGGCAGCCCAGATCAGAATTACCCAATAATGATGGGACGCCTGTTCAGGGGCAAAAAGGTTGAAAGTGATGATTTTCTTGTTAAGATTGCTTTTTATAACAAAAAAATAAAATTTTTTATTAAATAAAAATAAAAATAAAAAAGGGAGGTTGAAAATTATAGTGTTTTAGTCAAATTTGTCTTAAAAAAAAATTTCGGGTGTCGGCGGTAATGCCCAAGCGTGCGCGTTGGCGCCACGTAGCGCACCTGCCTGCGAGTGCCAGCGCGCACGCGGCGCTAGCCCAGTAGGCGCTCTGCACGCCCACCGATGGGCATCGCGTGCCCATCAATGCCAAACGGTCGCCGAATACGCCGAAAATCTTAGTTTTGGCCTTTTTTGGATTTTTTGCCCCAAAATTGATTTTTTTTCCCATTTTTTGTGGATTTTCATGATTTTTTCCATTTTTAAAATATAGATAAATAATATTTGAATTAATTAAGTGCTTTTGCCTAAATTAATTAGGTTTTCCATTTTTATTCATAGAAATAGAAAAATTTAGAAAGAGAAAAGGCGTAGAATTCATTTTAGGTTAATTTCTTCATTTTCTCTTCTTCAACAAAAATTCTCTCTACATCTTTTTTAGGTTTTCTCCTCAAAATAAAAATTTCCTAAAGTTAAAAAGTTAAATTTTTTATTAATAATTTTTCTTCAGACAAAGAAAAATAATTCTTTGTTCTTGAGATTTTATTTATTTATTTTTTCTAATCAGTTATTTTCCTTGAGACAAAAAAAAATCATTCTTTGTTCTTGAGAATTTTCATTTTTCTTTCATTATTTTTTTTCTTCTTCAAATAAAAATTAATTTTTTAACCAATAATCATTCGTTAGACAAAGAAATTCATTCATTATTCTTGAGAATTTTTTATTTTCTTTCTTAATTTTTTTCAAGCAAATTTATTTCTTGGAATAAAATTTCTATTTTTATTATCTTCAATTCTAAATTTGCAAAATAAAGCAAGGAAATCAATCACATTTTCCCTCCATCGAATCCGAATTCTGAGGGTAAACATTTTAGGCTTGATTCCTCATTTTTATGTTCTTTAATTTATTTTTTTGTTCATATTTAATTAATAATCATGTAAATCTTTATATTTATTTTTTATTTATTTATTTTATGTTATCTTAAATATAAATATAAATTTAATATTTTTTATTTATTTAATTATTCATCATTCTTTTATTTATCATTATTATTTTTATCATTCTTTTTCATTATTATTATTATTATTATTATTATTATTATTATTATTATTATTATTATTATTATTATTATTATTATTATTATTATTATTATTATTATTATTCATGTTTTTATGTATTAATATATTAATATGTTGTTTTATTTGTTTTAATCATGTCATTGATTTGTTTAACTTTCATAAAGTATTCTTTTTCATTTATTTTAATTTATTACTTATTATTTCATGTGTTTAATTGATTTTCTTGATTAAATCTCTAACATTAATTTTATCAGTGTTTGTTTTTTATTCCAACACTTATTTTCTTCGCTTGGGCATTCTCGCGAGCAAATGGGGAGATCCAGGAGGCTCACCTGGTTTGACCTTTTATTCTCTATTATTTATATTTTTTTTATTTGGCTTTTTAATTTATTTTGCCATGTAATTTTTAATAAAATTATTTATTTTATGCACGTTTAAAAGAAAATAACAAAAATATTTATATTAATTAATTTGAAATTTTTCTAATAAAAATAGGACCAATGTCCTAGTTTTCCATCCAAATAAATTGTCACTTTAAAATTATTTTCTGTAAGTATGCATGCGATGACCAACATCCTCATCCTTAATAAATACCCCATTTTATGTATGATTTACATTTCATTTACATTGGAGGTTGTATTCCGCCCCTAGTTTTGTTGTAATTTATTATATTTTTCTTTACCTTATTTTAATCTTATTTTATTTACCGCTTTCATTATGTGATTGATCTGCACTTTAGTTAATGCATTAAATTGTACGAGAAAAGGAATGAAATCTTAAATTCAAAACTCAATCATAACTTTAATCAAGGTATGAATAAATGGGAAGTCCGAACCATCTCTAGTCTTAGGCTCAATGAGGTTAGATGAACCTTTTCAATGTTCTATTGGAAAGGGAATTCCAAAATATCTCTTATTGCCCAAAATAGGCCCAAGTTGCATTGTCTTCGGCTCCATGAGGTTAGACAAACCATCCCAATGTTCCATTGGGGTGGGGACTCCAAAATATCTCTGACTTGCCCAAAATAGACATATGTGCTTCATCTTAGGTTTCACGAGATTAGATGAATCTTTCCAATGTTCTATTGGAAGGAGGATTCCAAAATGTGTCTGATTGCCCAAAATAGACACACATGCGCTGTCTTAGGCTTAGTGTGGTTAGATGACTTTTCCTAATGTTTTATTAGGTGGCGACTCCAAAACACCTCCTTGTTGCAAAAAATAGATGCCCTTGTAATCTTTTACAAGTCTTATGAGCCTCTCTCAAATACCCTTAAAGCGGGTCTTCGGGGCCCTCCGGGGTTTAGCGCGCATCACAATGGTGACTGCGTTGGGGACATAAATAAGACTTTGCTTTGAAAGTACCTTGATTAAAACATATAATTGAGTTTTAATTTAAAATTTTATCCCTTTTCGAAATTGCATTGCATATCATTAGAGCCTTAGATCTATGCTAGTTAGGTCCCTCTTTTAACCTCGTGTGTTCCCAATGTACGACCCTATGTTCACTCAATGTAGGGAAGTGTTAAGGATAATCACCAGCCCAAGTCTAGTACCATTTGGTATATCAAATGATGACCTGACCTATCGCTATGCTCGTGACAAGCTAGACCCGTTGGCAGGGATCATGCTTAGGTAGCCCAAAAGTATCATCATCCTCGCCAAAGCTCATGTGATGAAAGTAGATACTTCCCCTAGGTGGCATGAACCGTAATACTATGCTTGCTGTATGGATCATTATGTATTGGACAAACCCATATAATTTGACTGGTCACCCAATCAAAGGCTTTCATGCCCTGATAAGCCCATGTCAGTTTATTTAGACTGCCTTAATACACAGTGGTTAGAATCCATGCGTATGTACATTAGTTGTGAGTTGTTATGCTGCCGATTTTCCACCGTGCACCATGCGAGTCCATTGGGTTCCCCGCTAACGCATAGATCAAGCCCACCTAGGAAAGAGACCGCGTGACCTCCCGTGTGGGAGCGATAAGGTTGGAAGGATCTACTTACTTGCATGTGGTTTTGGATGTTGCACTGCATATTCATGCCTTACGTGTCATTCATACACATAAAAAAAAATTATTTCCTCCATATGTGTACATCATATTTTGTGCATATAATTTTCACATGTACATATCATTATGTGCATACTTTTTTCCATACATCACATGTATCATTGTAATCTCTTTTAGTCATCGATGACCATATGTATAGCACGATCATGTATTACATGTCATTCATGCATGTAAAAAAAATAAATAAATATACATTTCCTTCATGTGTGTACATTCTATTATGTGCATATAATTTTCACATGTATATATCATCCTGTGTATAATTTTTTCCATGCATCACATGTATCATTGTAATCTTTATCTTTCAGTCATCGAGGACCATTTGCATAGCACGATCATGCATTACATAAATCACAGGCATCATTCTAACCCTTTGGTTTTTCAGCCATCTTAAACCATTTACCTAGGTGGTTTAGAGATCCAGATAGTTATCTAAAGAGCGATCAAAGTTCGGGTTGGTGGACAGAGATCTAGCATCTTTACCAAGACATTTGTGGCAGTAGAAATGGCTGATCGTTCATGATAGATTGATGAGTCTCGTGCTTTAATTGCCCACGAGATGGATAGAGGTTTGAGGAACTTGAAAAAAGGCTATTGGCTATGATTAAGGAAAGAATGGATACCATGGCACTCGTTCTTCAAGCTTAGCTTATGGAAATAGCTCTTAACCAAGTCTAACTGGCCACAGTTAAGAAGGCTCATGCAACAACAGCCACAGTGCTTCCGTTTACTTCTGAGCCTAGAGGGAAGGCTCCACTTGTTTCACCAGTCTGGCAAGTAGGAAAGGCAAAAGGACCAGAGCCTTTATAGTCAATGGACCTTCCCAGTTCCTCAAGAATGGAAAAGAAGCTAGCTGATCTTAAAGAAGAGATTATGAAATCCAAGCTTGCAACTACCCGGGCACCTCTCAACAAGACTATTACTAACCCCCAAGTTTAGGAGTTAGTTGTTGTGATAATAGTAGTGGTACTCGAAGGACAGGGAAAGTGTCAGCAACTGAAATGGCTCAAAGGCATTACTCTAATCTGGACAGATCCTTGTCTTGAATCCTTAAGAGGGTGATGGAGGAGGGGATGTTACAGCCATTGTCGGCTAGGCCCGTACAAAACCAGGAATAACCCAATCACAAGGGGGATTAGCATTGTGCCTTCCACCAGCACACCGGGCATACCACAGACAATTGCAAGGCTTTAAGACATGTTATTCACGATTTGATTGATTCCAAGTAGATCTCTGACCCAGAAGAGCAAAAGATAAAGAATATGACAGATTAAGGGCCTAAGTGGGAAAAGAAGACGGTTCCTAAGGATGATAATGGACCATCGACTCAATATCTGTGTTGACGGGAAAGAAAGATTATAGTTATTCAGATGTTCTTTTTATTTTTGAACTATTTAGTAATGATGTTTTTAATTCTAGCTTTTATTAAATAAAATGAATGGTTTTTCTTACTTGTGTGATATTTCTAATGATTTTACTATGCATAATCATGATCATGATTCATTCATATTTAACATTGACTCAACTGATGCCATTCCATTTAATCTCGGTACTTTGGAGAACCCAAAGAAAATCTTGATAGCGTCTAATGTAACTCTTGATGAGAGAGTAAAATTTGAGAGAATATTAAAAAATATGAAAAAGTCTTTGCCTGGACCTATGAAGACATGCCATGAGATGGTCATGAAGTCACCAAACACACAATCCCGACGTACCTCGATCATGGACCAGTCAAGCAGAAGCTGAAAAGACTCAAGTCAGAATGGGCAGAAAAGGCCAAAGAAGAGATCCACAAGCAAAATCGAGGCCAAATTTCTTATTGAATTTCAACACTCGACTTGGTTGGTCAGCATCTTCCCGATAGTTGAGAAGAGCAAAAAAGTATCAAGATTTGAACAAAGCTTGTAAAAAAAAAAACAACATAAAAAACAAAAAAAATAATTAAAAAAATGAAAAAAAAAGGAAAAGAATTGATATGTGGATATGGCCAAGTTCATTGAGAAGAATTTGATATGATTTTTCGTGCCACGTCGGGGTGTAGTTTACGGTTGAAACTAAGAAGTAGCTTCATAAGTATGGCATCGAGCATCACAAGTACTCACCCTAAAGCCCATCGGTCAATAGAGGCTGTGAACAGGAATGTTAATAAGATCCTGGCTAAAATGGCTCAGAACTACAAGGATTGAGTAGAGAAGTTGCCTTTTGCACCTCGGAGCTAGAGAACCATCGTCAGAACCTCTACAAGAGACACACTTTATTCTCTAGTGCATGGGACAGAAGCAGTTTGCCTGTTGAGATAGAACTCAAGTCTTGAAGGGTAGTCATGGAAGCTCAGATTTTGAAAGCTGATTGGGCATAGCAGTAATTGCAGTAGTTGAACACGTTAGACCGAAACAAGTTGCAGGCTTATTATCGCAAATAGATCTATCAGAAAAGACTCGCTCGATCATTTGGAAAGAAGGTTAGAAAGCATCCACTGGGAGAGCGAGATTCAGTCTTCAAGCAAATGAGGCCAGGTATTCCGGACATATGGAGTAAATTCAAGCCAATACAGGAAGACCCTTTTATTCTTAAGAGATTGTTATCTAAGGGAGCAGTAACAGATAGCGACGGAGATAACTTCAAAAGACTGGTCAACATTGACAGACCCAAGAAGTTCCATAGCTAAAGACTAAAAATCGAAAGAAGAGAATAAAAGCCCTATGGGTTAAAAACTAAAAAAAGGCGGTCTTGCTGAAAATGGGCGCCTCATCAGGGTGAAAACCGAGAAAAGGTACCCTGGGCAAAAATTAAAGGCTCGAGAGAAAATGTCCAATCAAAAAAACCCGAGAGGGCTAATTAGAGACAGGAGTTTGATGCTTACAAGATCTAATATGAGATTAGATGTAGTTTTACATTTTGAATTGATGTTAGATAATGATCATGTATAGAGAAATCATACCGAAATATATACAATCTTTGCAAATACGAAAACAATTCAACTCATATGATCATTATTTTCTATTTCTTTTATAAAAAGGGAAGACCTATTCTTTGTTGAATGTATGAAATCTAAATGACTACACTCTGCTACTACTCTATCTAGCCAAATGCTTAAGTCGATGGGTCATGTTATCAACGGCAAGACTAAGCACCCACCTCTTGTGGGCCCTCGTAAGAAGCAAAGGTACAATCTTCAATCTGTGGGGTAACAATCTTTATAGGTAGCTATGTTCAGAGGCTATGGTACCTGGAGGTGAAGGCTGAAGATAAGGTGCGACCTTGGAAAGATAGGGGATGCCTCACTACATCTTGAATCCCTCCGAACTATTGAGCACAGCAGGCAGTAATATAGAAAGTGGCCTTAAGAAATCCATACAAGGGTGCATCCCGAAGGACCATCTAGAGTCACAATAGAAAGGGGGAGCTAGGAGCATATGAAGCTGATATAAGCATCCGCCACTTTGCCCAATTTAGCAACACCTTCGTCAGGAGAGGCAAAGGAATACAATTGCTATCTGGGAAGGAAGTGCCTCAATGAGTAACTACTGATCACCCTAGGAGGGGGCTGTGATGGTAGCTTCGACTTTTCTTACAGCCATACCCTTAAAAAAATGGCCGTTAGAGATGAAAACCGTAATTGGCTCTCTAAGTAAAAGTTAGGCCAAAGGGCAGGGTAAAAACCTAGAAACAGCCAGTCTGTCCTACAAAAAAAAGAAAATGAATAAAAGCCGCTGGAGTAGGTTGGGTCCATTCCAAGCAAAACTTAGGCACAGGGTTATGTGAAAATCTCTAAAGGGACCCATTTCCATCAAAGAAAAGCTAGTGTGAAAATCCACAAGGGATGCACTACCTTCAAACAATGACTTCTGATGCCTGGAGCGATAAGGTGGTCTGAATAACTTCCCTTTAGGTAAATAGTGCATAATTCAGGACATGAGTCAGAGTTCTGGGGGCAAAACGTTGTATAGCTCAGGGCAAAAGGCGTATGCTCGTTGACCAGGGGGCAAAGATACATATGAGATAGTTCCCTCTAAAAGGATTATGGGTCAGAATTCCTAAGCCAAGACGACACCCTTCTAGATCCTTGAGGGCATTAGACAGTATGAGCAGTACCCTCAACGAATCCCTTAACCACCTAGGATGTGGTCTATCCATTTTTGCATATCACGTGCAGCCCGCGTGTACACTATTTTGCATCTCTCTTTTGCATAACTTTACATGTGCATAGCCTATCATGATGTCCAACATGGATTCACACATGCATGAACTGTGTACATATCTCACATATGCAATTCTTCATGCATATTTCGTGTACATAATTTTTGCATACATGTAACACATAATTCTTTGCACATGTTTAGTATGCATATCATAAGCACATATCACATACATTTAATCCTTTACAAGTATAATTGTGTATACATAATTTTTGTACATTAATCCGTAGCATGTGTTGTATGTATATAGCTTTGTATATATATTTCACACACATAATTCCATACGCACACACGATCTTTTGTATACATTGTTGTGTAAATAACTCAGAGGGAAAGGTCTGAATAGACCTCATGCGCAAAGATGATCCAAGAGATGGGTTCAGTTCAATATTGTCGGCCACGGTAATTGGCATAAAATAATATGGGTCTGTATAGAGGAGGAACACCCAGAAGAACAAGCCTACCCGGGCACACCATGCTAAGGGCAATCTAGAATCACACAAATTTACAAAAAAGGAGATCCTTGAGGAAGCTGGACTACCCACACGTGCTTTAGTTAGAGGCAATCAGATGCAAAAGCGGTTCGAGGTACAATTTCAGCTCAATATCGGTGCTCATCCATGTTGGACAATCAAATCAAGATAAAGTTCTCACGAAAAAGGAATCTTACGGACCCGCGCCAAAAAGGACATTTAAAAGAGCAAGCCTATTCATGCATACTATGCCGGGGGCAATCAGGTAAGTTTCTCTGTCATAAGATGTATGCTTACACACACCACAAAATAAGTGTACAAAAGTCCAAATTGAAATGTACAAAGAATACAAATTCTTAAACAAAAAAACAAAACAAAAACAAAAAAAATGAAGATATTTTCAAGGCCTTGAAAATTCAACATACTGTAAAAATTCAAATACATTCAAAATGTGAAAATCCCAAAAATTTATAAGGAACAAAAGAAATCATTTTAAGAGACACCAAAGACATTGAAACCCTTTCGCTTACGGTCTAACATCAAATATAAATTTTCTCTGAGGAGGCTCAAACTTAATTTCCTCTCTGGAGGGTCAAAATCAAAGTCTCTCAGTGAGTAATCAAAGCCTCTCAGTGAGCATCAAAGCCTCTCACTAAGCATTTAAGCCTCTTCGTCAGCATAGTTTTCAAAGTCTCCCTACGAGCATAAAGCCCTCTTAAGAGGCACACAGGTCTTTTCAACGAGGAGGCTCTGATTGGAGATCGACACCTTGTATATCACAGCCAGTGAAGTTCAAGAGAACATTTCCTGCATTTTGTAAGTTTGGAGCAGACTCGACATATCACCATCTTAGGATGGCCCCCGCACTTTGTAAGTCTGGAGCAGACTCGGTGCAGTCCAGGAGGACAATTCCCACGTTTTGTAAGTTTGGAGCAGACTCGGCGCATCACCATCTGAGGGTGGCTCCCGCACTTTAGAAGTCTGGAGCAGACTTGGTGCAGTTCAAGAGAGCAACCCCCGCATTTTGTAAGTCTGGAGCAAACTCGGCGCATCACCATCTGAGGATGGTCTTCTCACTTTGTAGCCTAGATAATGGCTCGGTGAGTTTTAAGGATGTTCGCACTTTGTAGCCTAGATAATGTTAGTGCTTATGCCCTAGGCCAAACATTTGGACCTTAATGTAATCATTACATTTTCATTTATATATAATGGTTTTCTTCACATTAATATTATTGGCATGTTACATTATTGTAATGTTTATGAATAACAATATTATTCATGATATCCCTAGTCATTTATCACTAAAGGGCATAAAGATAAATTAAGACTAGTATAGATTTGTGTTGATAATCATGGGATGATTATATATGATGATATAAATCGAATCTATAGGTATTTGTTAGAGAACAAAGTACTAGATAGACCCACTGTAAGATCACTATATGGGATAGTGTCATAAGTGATCTTATCTTATAATAGATATGTTATTGAATCCTTTGACATGAGGTTATCACGGTTTTCTACATAAGGAACATTATGTTTTTACATAATCAAACGTTATCTTTAATTGGATAATTATAAAGTTTATGATCGGACATAATGAGAATTATGCAGAGGAAAGTGAATAATCAAGATGGAATTTGTCCCTCTTTTTTGAGAGAGATATCTGTTGGGCCCCTCGATAAGTAGGACTGTAAAATGCATGGCTATGCTCGAATGAATTGATAATGTAATCAATGTCAATTGAATTTATTAGTCTACTTAGTGATCAAGAAATTATATGTTTGAACAATATAAGTTTGACATGTACCATGACTTATGTTCAAACAAGATATCGTGTGACAAAAGGATAATGACATATTCTATTATCAGGTTAAAATTGGACTAACGATATTTATATTATTTGGATAGTCATAATGTCTTGCTAGAGACCAATTATGACTTGTGGGCCAATTATGGTTATTGGGCCCACTGCCAACTTAATATAAACCTATTGGGTCACACACTAAGACCAAAAGATGAACAAAATGGATTTTATTAGGGTATTTCGGAATAATATAAATATAGGTATTTAGATTTAATTTCGAAATTATATATATATATACATATAAATAAATCTCGTATTTTGAATATGAGATAATAATATGTATTAATATAATATTTCTTATTATTTTGAATAAGAAATAAATAAATAAATATATATATATATATATATATATATATAGAAATGTCTCTTTATTTTGAATAAGAGATAATATCTTTATTTATCTCTTTAGGGTTTAAAATATATACAGATATATATCATTGATTATAGGTTAATATTGGATTAACCCTAATCATGTTTTTCCTAAGAGAGAAAGAAAACAGTGGTTTTTTTTCTTAGGAAAGAAAATCCAGCCGCCACTTGAAAAAAAACCTAGCCGCCATTTTCTTTGAGAAAGCAAACACAGAAAATTCAGTCGCATGTGAAGGGAGCTAGCACCCCTGTGAGTTTTTTTTGTTGGTTCGTGCATGTGGATACCGGTAGAGGGCGTTCGTGGTTGCAGCAGCGCCTATAGTCCGAGATTAGGTGTTAATTTCGTTCTAAGGTCGGTAAATCTTAATCTCTTCCTTTTGAATCAATTGAAAATACATGGATCCTAATTTGGGTTTCTATTTTATTCCACTGCGTTTAATTTGAATTATTCCGATGAAACATCAAAAAGTGGTATCAGAGCACTTGTATATTCGATTGATTCAAATATTTTATGCATGTGATATATATATGATTATGTTGATGCATAGATATTGATTACTGTTTTAATTGTTAAAAATGTAATCCTATATTTTAAGGGCCACGAACTCAATTAAGTGTTAATATGATTCTGTTAATATGATTAACTAAAAGTATTAATATGTTTAATACGAAATTATTGATGATCGTATTCTGTGTCTATTAAATGGTTGCTGATATGATCAATGGAATCATTTTTCTACAACAGAGAATAAGGTTTTTGGTAGACATTGTTAATGAGATTGACAATGAGCACGATTCGCACATCCGAGCACGAGTCGTGCTCATATGCACGGCTCGTGCTCATGCACACGATTCCTACAGTCGTGCAGCCGTGCCCATGTGCATGACTCGTGCTCATGATATGAGCACGACTCGTGCAACCGTGCTGAAGAGGCAGTGCCTTGTTCAAATATTATCCGATAATATATATATATATTAAAAAAAAGGTTTCGAGGGGCGCTGCCCCTTAACCTTGCCCGCTGACCGGCCAATGGGGCAGCCGTGCTACCTCTTCGTAGCGCCTTATATGTCATTCATAATTATCACTTGGTAATTTTAATATAATAATTTTATGAAAATAAGGTATATTATGCATGATATGAAATAATATAATTTATTTTATGTTTGTATGATGTCTTTGCATGGTGCATAGCATGGGCAATTGAACCTCATATGGATGAGATTTATTTTATCTATTTTAAGGGTTTGTAATTTTTAAATACGACCTGCGTGTCGTTAATTTTGTTGTAATGTTTATTTTTCTTATTAGTTGTAGTAGAATTTCTTTGTATCATTATTGTAATGAAGACGAAGAGCAACAATAGAGATCAATCCAAGTCCATGGCGATGGAGGTGCAAGATGGAAGCTGTTGATCAAGTCCATTTATTTACACCTAGGATTGACCATTGATCTTCATATTGGCTTATGAGGATCAAAATATATTTGGCCATGCTATGACATGGTTTTATATATATTATGCATACTTTCTTTGTATATGATGTGATGAATGATTATATATGTGAATGAGATGGCATGTATGAATTGATGCATGATGTATATAAATAATTAGACATCATAAGTTAAAATTAAATCCCTCACCATAATTTTAAGTCATATGCCACCCATTATTAAAACACTTGTCAAGACTAAGATCACCAAAATGTGGGTTCTGCTAAAGCAAAGTACATTAGGTTATCCTAGTAAGGCAAGATGGGTAATGGTGCTACTAATATGTTTAAAATGATTAGACTTAATTAGGCTATCAAAACGGTTTTGGGCCTAAGGGCATAAGATGGGATTATAACATGCCGGGACATATGATGTCAAAATCCCATAAATGATCTAAGAGTTATATAAGATATAATTGGTAAATGAGCTACCTACCTAAATAACTTAACTATAAGCATCATGCCAAAGCTGACTTAGAGTTAGGTGAAACATGGATCTTAGCCCACTAAATTATTATAATTATTGTAATTATTACTGAGGGTTTTTATTTTAGTGGGAGTTTATAAGAAAACCTAAAATGAAATTGGTACTAATATTATTTATCTTGCATGTTTGTTGATTAATGGCATCAAATAATACATCTACTATGTCACTGTGATCAGTCCTTGAGAAGGACAAACTTAAAGAAACTGGCACAAACTTCCTTGATTGGTTCAAGAACTTGAGAATTGTTCTCAAGCAGGAAAGGAAGCTGTATATGCTGGATGAGCCTATTCCTAATGAGCCACCTACTGATGCCCCAAGGGCAATTAAAGACAAATACAAGAAACATGTTGATGATTCTGTGGACGTTGGCTGTCTTATGTTAGCTACCATGGCTCCAGAACTTCAGAAGCATCTGGAAAATATTGAGGCCTATGAGTTGAGTACTCATCTCAAGCAAACCTTCCAACAGCAGGCAAGGCAAGAAAGGTATGAGACTACCAAAGCTTTGCATTCTTGCAAGATGGCTGAAGGTGCTTCAGTTAGCTCTCATGTTTTGAAAATGAAGGGCTATATTGATCACCTTGAGAGGCTTGGATTTCCCCTCAGTTTAGAACTGGCAACGGATTTGATCCTTAATTCATTGCTTGATAGTTATGACCATTTTGTCATGAACTAAAACATGAAAAATATGGAGAAATCTATAGCTGAGCTGCATGCCATGCTCAAAATAGCTGAGCAAAGCATCAATAAGAAGCCTGGCCATATATTGATGGTTAATAAAGGGAAAGGCATGAAAGTTAAGGGTAAGGCTAAGGCTAAGGCAAAAGTTGGTGGTAAGCCTAAGCCCAAACCCAAGCCCAAGGCTAAACCTCCAAAGGAGGGAGTTTGCTTCCACTGCAGTGAACCTAGTCATTGGAAGAGGAACTGCAAGCTCTAATTGGAAGAGTTGAAGAAGAAGAAGAGTGGTGAGACTACATCTTCAGGTATTTATGTTATAGAAATTAATTTATCTACTTCTACTTCCTGGGTATTAGATATTGGATGTGGATCTCACATTTATACAAATGTGCAGGGACTCAAAAGGAGTAGGCAACTGAGAAAGGGTGAAGTGGACCTACGAGTGGGAAATGGAGCAAAAGTTGCTGCTCTAGCTGTAGGATCTTATGAATTCACTTTGCCCAATGGGCTTTTGTTAGTTTTGAACAATTGCTATTATGTTCCTAGTTTGAGTAGGAATATTATTTCAGTTTCAAGTTTGGATGATGAAGGTTTTTCTTTTCTTATTAAGAATAAGAAATGTTCTATTTATTATGATGACATGCTTTATGGTATTGCTGATTCATATTGTGGGCTTTATGTCCTAAATCTAGAAACATCCAATAATCATGATATTTATAACATAACTACAAAGAAATCCAAACTAAATGATTTAAATACAACATATTTATGGCATTGTCGCCTTAGTCATATAAATGAGAAACACATAGCTAAACTCCATTCAGATGGACTTTTGCAATCATTTGATAATTGCGAATCTTGTTTATTAGGCAAGATGACAAAGGATCCTTTTACTGGACATAGTCAAAGGACCACTGACTTATTAGGCCTTGTACATTTTGATGTATGTGGCCCATTAAGCATAAATGCCAGGGGAGGATTTCAGTACTTCATTACATTTACTTATGATTTCAGTAGATATGGCTTTATCTATCTAATGAAACATAAACAAGAATCATTTGAAATGTTCAGAACCTTTCAAAATGAAGTACAAAATCAACTTGGTAAAACTATTAAAGCACTTCGATTCGATTGAGGTGGTGAATATTTGAGCCAAGAGTTTGACAACCATCTAAGAGCTTGTGGAATTGTTTTGTAGTTAACTCCACCAGGAACACCACAATGGAATGGTGTATCTGAAAGGAGGAATTGAACTTTATTAGACATGGTTCAATCTATGATGAGTCAAACAGATCTTCCATTATCCTTTTGGGGTCATGCATTAGAAACAGCCGCATTCACTTTGAATTGAGTTCCATCTAAAGTGGTTGAAAAGACACAATATGAGATATGGACTGGGAGAACTCCTAGTTTATCTTTTCTAAAGATTTGGGGCTGTGAGGCTTATGTCAAACGACAAGTCTCAGATAAATTAGCACCAAAATCTGATAAAAGTCTTTTTGTGGGATATCCTAAGGAAACTAAAGGATATTACTTTTATAACTCTTTTGAGAACAAAGTGTTTGTTTCTCAAAATGGTGTCTTTCTAGAAAAGGAATTTATTTCTAAAAGAACCAGTGGGAGTAAAGTACAGCTTGAAGCAATTCGAGAACCACAAGAAAACATAGAACCATCGATGGAAACTCAACAAGTTTCACAAACTGTCGTGGAACCTGTACCTGTTACACAAATACCACGTAGATCTGATAGGATACGACATGAACCCGAGAGATATGGATTTCTCGTGACAGATAGTCATGAAGTAATGCTCATGGATCAAGATGAGCCTACTACCTATCAAGATGCCGTGTCAGGTCCAGAATCTAAGAAATGGCTAGAAGCCATGATATCTGAGATGTAATCCATGTATGATAACCAAGTTTGGAACTTGATTGATCCACCTGAAGGGATTAAAACCATTGGGTGCAAATGGGTTTTCAAAAAGAAAACCGACATGGATGGAAAAGTAAATACCTTTAAAGCCAGGCTTGTTGCAAAAGGATTCAAACAAACTTATGGTATTGACTATGATGAAACCTTTTCACCAGTCGCAATGCTTAAATCAATAAGAATTCTTATTGCCATTGCTGCATATTATGACTATGAGATATGGCAAATGGATGTCAAAATAGCGTTTCTTAATGGAAACTTACTTGAGGATGTGTACATGACACAACCTGAGGGTTTTGTGAATTCTAGAAAGGTATGTAAGTTGCAAAGATCCATTTATGGATTGAAGCAAGCTTCTCAGAGCTGGAATCTTCGTTTTGGGTTCATAAAAAATGAGGATGAACATTGTGTATACAAGAATATTAGTGGGAGCACTGTGATGTTTCTTGTGTTATATGTCGATAACATATTACTCATTAGAAATGGCATCCCTATCATGCAAAAGACAAAAGAATGGTTAGGGAAATCTTTTTCAATGAAAGATTTGGGTGAAGCTACTTATATCCTTGGGATTAAGATCTATAGGGATAGATCTAAAAGGATAATTGGTTTGAGTCAAAGCACTTATATAGATAAGGTGCTAAATAGATTCAGTATGCAAAATTCCAAAAGAGGATTTTTGCCAATGTCTCATGGCATTGCTCTTAGTAAGACTCAGTGTCCAATGACATCTGATGAGCGAGATCGCATGGGTATGATTCTTTATGCTTCGGCTATAGGATCAATCATGTATGCCATGTTATGCACTCGATCAGATGTTTCGTATGCTCTAAGGATGACGAGCAGATACCAGTCTGATCCCGGTAAAAGTCACTGGACAGCTGTTATGAATATCCTTAAGTACTTAAGAAGAACTAAGGATGCATTCTTAATATATGGAGGATTGGAAGATGAGCTAGTAATAAATGGTTATATAGATGCAAGCTTCCAATCTGACAAAGTTGACTTTAGATCGCAGTCAGGATTTGTGTTTGTGTTAAATGGAGGTGCTGTAAGCTGGAAAAGTTCTAAACAAAGCACTGTTGCTGACTCTACAATAGAAGCTGAGTATATAGCAGCATCAGATACAGCTAAAGAAGCAGTATGGATCAAGAAATTCATTGCTGAATTGGGAGTAGTACCTAGTATCAGCAACCCTGTGCCTCTTTATTGTGACAACAATGGTGCTATTGCACAGGCTAAGGAGCCTAAATATCATCAAAGATCAAAACATATACTTAGGCATTTTCATCTCATTAGAGAAATAATTGAGAGGGGAGACGTCAAGATTTGCAGAGTACCTACTGATGATAACATTGCTGATCCACTTACCAAGGCTCTCCCACAAGCTAAACATGATGGACATTTAGGTCAATGGGTATTAGATATATGTATGATTAGGCCTAGTGCAAGTGGGAGATTGTTAGTGGTTATGCCCTAGGCCAAACATTTGGACCTTAATGTAATCATTACATTTTCATTTATATGTAATCGTTTTCTTCACATTAATATTATTGGCATGTTACATTATTGTAATGTTTATGAATAACAATGTTATTCATGATATCTCTAGTCATTTATCACTAAAGGGCATAAAGATAAATTAAGACTAGTATAGATTTGTATTGATAATCATGGGATGATTATATATGATGATATAAATCGAATCTATAGGTATTTGTTAGAGAACAAAGTACTGGATAGACCCACTATAAGATCACTACATGGGATAGTGTCATAAGTGATCTTATCTTATAATAGATATGTTATTGAATCCTTTGACCTGAGGTTATCACGGTTTCCTACATAAGGAACATTATGTTTTGACATAATCAAACGTTATCTTTAATTGGATAATTATAAAGTTTATGATCGGACATAATGAGAATTATGCAGAGGAAAGTGAATAATCAAGATGGAATTTGTCCCTCTCTTTTGAGAGAGATATCTATTGGGCCCCTCGATAAGTAGGACTGTAAAATGCATGGCCGTGCTCGAATGAATTGATAGTGTAATCAATGTCATTTGAATTTATCAGTCTACTTAGTGATCTAGAAATTATATGTTTGAACAATATAAGTTTAACATATACCATGACTTATGTTCAAACAAGATATCGTGTGACAAAAGGATAATGGCACATTCTATTGTCAGGTTAAAATCGGACTAACGATATTTTTATTATTTGGGTAGTCATAATGTCTTGTTAGAGACCAATTATGAGTTGTGGGCCTATTATGGTTATTGGGCCCACTGCCAACCTAATATAAACCTATTGGGTCACACACTAAGACCAAAAGATGAACAAAATGGATTTTATTAGGGTATTTCGAAATAATAAAAATATAGGTATTTATATTTAATTTCGAAATTATATATATATATATATATATATATATACATATAAATAAATCTCGTATTTTGAATATGAGATAATAATATGTATTAATATAATATTTCTTATTATTTTGAATAAGAAATATATATATATATATATATATCTCTTTATTTTGAATAAGAGATAATATCCTTATTTATCTCTTTATGGTTTAAAATATATACAGATTATATCATTGATTATAGGTTAATATTGGATTAACCCTAATCACGTTTTTCCTAAGAGAGAAAGAAAAAAGTGGTCGTTTTTCTTAAGAAAGAAAACCCAACCGCCACTTGAAAAAAACCCTAGCTGCCATTTTCTTTGAGAAAGAAAACGCAGAAAATTCACTCGCACGTGAAGGGAGCTAGCACCCCTGCGAGTTTTGTTCGTTAGTTCGTGAATGTGGATACCGGTTGAGGGCATTCGTGGTTGCAGCAACGCCTATAGTCCGAGATAAATTGTTAATTTCGTTCTAAGGTCGGTAAATCTTAATCTCTTCCTTTTGAATCAATTGAAAATACATGGATCCTATTTTGGGTTTCCATTTTATTCTGCTGCATTTAATTTGAATTATTCCGATGAAACCCAACAGATAATGGATTGGTGAGTTTCAGTGATGTTCGCACTTTGTAGCCTAGATAATGGCTCGGTGAGTTTCAAGGATGTTCGCACTTTGTAGCATAGATAACGGCTTGGTGAGTTTCAAAGATGTCAACACTTTGTAGCCTAGATAACGGCTCGGTGAGTTTCAAGAATGTCCTGTAACACCCCATACCCATACGTAGGAGAACTCATCCGCGAAGGGAGTGAGAACTCGTATGGACAAGGGTGTCACCAAAGAAAGCAATACAATATACATATACAAATATTGAAATAACAGAAGAAATTAAAACTTGAGAACTCAAAGATCATTCATTGATATCAAAGGGTCATTACAAAATATTCCATACATAAACTGATATTACAAAAATTCCATCTTTTAAAATACATAGCGGAAGCATTACAAAAGAATAAATACAATTAGAGAGCTCAAAATAATACAAAAAGAACTTAGATACAAAACTAAGCTATAACTCTTCAATCCTTTTGTGTTGGCTGGACCTGCACAGACTCTCCCAAAAAATCGACTCCTTCCACACATGCACGGATGAACCACCCGTGCTAAGCGATAATGATTAGTAGTAAAAACACAAATAATATGAACGGCCATTCACAATGGTCGTCAAAGCAAATACATACATATGTCATAAGAAATCACATCCTACTTAAAAACATAACAATTTTCAATTATAAAAGACAATCAGAGGAAGTTTGCAGTATATAAATCAGTTAATAGCCTACTCAATCCATCAACATTTAAGATTCACATAAACGCTTGCAAACTCATAATAGCAAATAGCGAGTAACACATTAGTACCCGAGGGTACGATTCAAAACAACTTCTTTATTTCTCAATCAAAACGTTTTCACATTGAGGATCTTAAACCAGATCCGAACACATTACGGATCGCGAGGATCCAAACGGGGACCTGATCAGGTTCCGAAACACAAAGGGGTTGCAGCTACAGAACTCTATTAGGCATGCCTAATTATCCACTAGTCGACACTTGCAGGCTATGCATAACACATTCCATATTCGAAACATAACATTCAATATAATTTGATGGAGCAAAAAATACAGTTTAAATATCGTTAATAGCTGAGGTGATACTAAATAAAGATTAAAAATAAAAAACAAGTACAAATGGAACGAAAAAGACGAAAATCAAAACTTCAAAAATTCAGGACAGAGCGCATTTACACGGCGGTATGACCAGACCTTACCACTGCGTAAGACATCCTACATGGTGCTAAGGAAAAGCCATACCACCGTGTAGCATACCAAACACAAAACTTTCAGGAAAACATAATGCATTTACACAGTGGTTTGAGAAATCCTTACCCCCGTGAAAAATACACAACACGGAAATCATTCAAAACAGAATGACTTTACACGGCGGTATGCAAAGTCCTTACCGCCGTGTAAAATCATGGATAGGGAAATCGAAGAATAGAATACGATCATACGGTGGTATGCCTATTTCATACCGCCGTGTAGATCATTCTAAACCCAGAAAATCAATCGAAATTAACCCAAACTCACAACCAAACTTCATCATACCTCAAAATTAATAAAGCACTACAAAAATACTGCTTATACACTTCCAAAGGCATACTCAATTACATTCATACATCAATTTACTAACAATTAAACATAGTATTACAAATCAAATAAAAATGCACAAATTGAACATTCCCAAACCTTAGCTACTTTGCTCCTAATCAAGGGGCTCCACTTCCACTAGCCTTCTCCTTACGCTTAGGTTCTCTAGGAGGCACTTCTGATCAAGAACATCCATAATTACACCAAACTCAAAAACCCTAACTATAAACATACATTATCAAAATCAAAGGAAAGATGGAGAATAAAAAGAGAACTAACTAACAATTACAATATAGACCCAAGAATTGCTAAATCCCACCAATTATTGAGGCCACAAGAAGATGAATCAAGAAGAACAAAGAGGAAGAAGAGAAAGAAGAAGAAATGGCGTGAGGGGAGAAGAGAACGGGCAAGGGATGGCTGCCTCTCTTTCTCTCTCCTTGGATTTTATAGCCTCCCTCAATTGCCACATGGCATCAACCCATTGGTGAATTTAACCATTCACACCCTACAACCATCTACCACACTACACCCAAGTCTAGCCACACTAACTCACACACTAACTCAATACATACCACTACACTCTAACAAAACCCAAAACATGCATAAAACTCAAATTAAATAACACATGCCAAAAATGCACATACGCATTCACATGCAACATGGCTCAAACTAGTAGGGTGGAAAACAAGGTGTTACATGTCTGCACTTTGTAGCCTAGATAAAGGCTCGGTGAGTTTCAAGGAGGTTTGCGCTTTGTAGCCTAGATAATAGCTCGGTAAGTTTCAAGGATGTCCGCACTTTGTAGCCTAGATAACGGCTCGGTGAGTTTCAAGGATGTTCGCACTTTGTAGTCTAGATAATAACTCGATGAGTTTTACGGACGTCTGCACTTGGCAGTCTATATAACAACTCGGTGAGTGTCAAGAATGGTGTCTCGCACTTTGGAAGTCTAGAAAAGACTCGACAAAATCTAAGAGGATGATATTCCGCAAATTATTCTCTAGGGAACAACCAATCATACTTCAGGGGACACTCGTCTAACATCGACCCCAGTATGTATGTACTGCCGTAGGTATGCATTTCTCTCCTATACCATGCATATTTGTTTTTCCTTTCTTTGTAGAAAAAGAGGTTAGGGATGAGCACCAGCAATTCAACAACAGCGATCAGATGCCTTACAGACCGAATGGGGGTTAGCAAGGACATGCCGTGTAGGCCGAATTGTGGCCAGCAAAAAGATTGCAAGGGAGTCGCGGTAGAATACACTACTGCTTAGCGGTAACAAGCCACAAGCTTTGACAATAGCAAAAAGGTAAGGACTGCCTCAGGTACGCATTTCCTTCCTTCTTCTCTGAATTTTAGCTCATCTAGGCACTAGTGTACTAGTTTTCCCAAAATTGGGGGCAACTGTAGACACTAGATCCTGAGTCAGCCTAGATCAGAGTTACCCAATGATAATTAGACGCCTGTACATGGGCAAAAAGGTTGCAAGTGATGATTTGCTTGTCAAGATTGCTTTTTAGAACAAAAAAAAAATTAGTAAATAAAAAAATAAGGGAGATTAAGAATTATAGTGTTTTAGTCAAATTTGTTTTAAAAAAATATTAAAAAAAAAATCTTTCACCTAGAAAAAAGAAAATCATTCTTTGTTCTTGAGAATTTTTATTTTTCTTTCATTATTTTTTATTTTTTCTTCAAATAAAAATCAATTTTTTAATCAATAATTATTATTTAAACAAAGAAATTCATTATTTGTTCTTGATAATTTTTTATTTTCTTTCATCATTTTTTTCAAGCAAATTTATTTCTTGGAATAAAATTCCAATTTTTATTATCTTCAATTCTAATTTTGCAAAACAAAGCAAGGAAATCAATCGCATTTTCCCTCCATCGAATCCGAATTCTGAGGGTAAACATTCTAGACTCGATTCCTCATTTTTATTTTCTTTCATTTATTTTTTATTCATATTTAATTAATAATCATGTAAATCTTTATGTTTATTGTTTATTTATTTATTTTATGTTATCTTAAATATAAATTTAATATTTTTTATTTATTTAATTATTCATCATTCTTTTATTTATCTTTATTATTTTTACCATTCTTTATTATTATTATTATTATTATTATTATTATTATTATTATTATTATTAATATATTAATATGTTGTTTTATTTATTTCAATGATATCATTTAATTTGTTTAACTTGCATAAAGTAATATTTTTCATTTATTTTAATTTATTACTTATTATTTCATGTGTTTAATTGATTTTCTTGATTAAATCTCTAACATTAATTTTATTTGTCTTTATTTTTTATTCCAACATTTATTTTCTTTGCTTGAGTATTCTCGCGAGCAAATGGGGAGATCCAGGAGACTCGCCTGGTTTGACCTTTTATTCTCTATTATTTGTATTATTTTCTTTATTTGGTTTTTTCCTTTATTTTGCCATGTAATTTTTAATAAAATTGTTTATTTTATGCATGTTTAAAAGAAAATAACAAAAATATTTATATTAATTAATTTGGAATTTTTCTAATAAAAATGGGACCAATAACGTCCTCATCCTTAATAAATACCCCTTTTTATGTATGATTTACATTTCATTTACATTGGGAGTTATATTCTGCCCCTAGTTTTGTTGTAATTTATTGCATTTTTATTTAACTTATTTTAATCTTATTTTATTTACCGCTTTCATTACGTGATTGATCTGCACTTTAATTAATGCATTAAATTGTATGAGAAAATGAATGAAATCTTAAATTAAAAACTCAATCATAACTTTAATCAAGGTATGAATAAATGGGAAGTCCCGAACCATCTCTGGTCTTAGGCTCAACGAGGTTAAATGAACCTTTCCAATGTTCTATTGGAAAGGGAATTCCAAAATATCTATTATTGCCCAAAATAGGCCTATGTTGCATTGTTTTAGGCTCCATGAGGTTAGATGAACCATCCCAATGTTCTACTGGGATGGGGACTCCAAGATATCTCTGGCTTGCCCAAAATAGACATATATGCATCGTCTTAGGCTTCAAGAGATTAGATGAATCTTTCCAATGTTCTATTGGAAGGAGGATTCCAAAATGTCTCTGATTGTCCAAAATAGACACACATGCGCTGTCTTAGGTTCAGTGAGGCTAGACGACCTTTCCCAATATTTTATTGGGTGGCGACTCCAAAATACCTCCTTGTTGCCCAAAATAAACGACCTTGTAATCTTTTACAAGTCTTATGAACCTCTCTCGAATACCCTCAAAGCGTGTCTTTAGGGCCTACCGGGGTTCGGCGCACGCCACATGCACCCTTACATAATGACCTCCATACTTATTTATTATTTGCAATTAAGTCTACATTTTCATTGCTTTTAGGTCCAACTTTAATAAATCACATATCACACTTACCTCGAATATCCCAATTTGGTTACATTCCTATGAGGGTACAATTTGAGCCATTACAAAAACATTCTCAAAAATACTTAATTAATTTCTTATAATTTCAATTAAGTTCAAACACTTTCAAATCATATACAAAATGATTTTATAGCCTTAATGTCATTAATTGGGCTATTCATTATATCAATTATTCAATTTTCATGAAATTATTTTGATTAAACTTTCTTTTTCACTTCTAATTCATTCATTTGCCTAACTTATCACTCACATATCATATATACCATATAATATATCACATTTTCCTTACTAACCATTCGTCCACCACTAGTATCTTACTCTATCATTTTATTTTTCATTCATTTAATACTTATTCCACTAAATTAAGCCTCAATTCACATGTGTATACCTTTTTATCACACTTATTCACTAGGTATACCTTAAATATACCTAAGTATACTATAATGCCTCATTATCTCCAAAACTTACAATTAGTTTTCTTTCAATTTAATCATTCTAATTAGCTTATTTAACTTCCATAAACTCATCTATCACTTCAATTTTATCTACACATGCCTTTTTACATATAATCACTATTCAAACATAATACAAAACCCTAATTTTCACATGGAAATACTTAGATAATGTAGTCACAAACCTCATATCCAGGCTCTAGCCTTTACAAGCTCCTTATTGCTTGTCCTTAGCCTTTCAAAGGCCATTTCCCTTAATTTCTCCTCCATGGCTGAATACACATAACAAACAAACACTCATCAATTTCTTTCTTATATCAATTATAACCTCATAAACATTCTTAATACATCCTAATCTATCATCTAAAACCAATAAATCAACTTAAAATAACTTATTTCTCTTAATACATCCTAATCTATTCTTAGATCTTTGATTTTCCTTGCTTTTAATCAATCAAATGGATACTGGAGGCTGCTATAAACTCATAGAGGGGCTGAATCACATTTAAGACATTTGAATTTAGGGAGAAATTAAGCAAGAATTAAAGAAATTTGAGAGAGAAAAAGGAAGAGAACCATTCGGCCAATAAGAGGGAGGAGGAGGCTGAGGAGATAAGGATTATCCATCTACTAATCTGCCATTTAAGTGCTTTTACAGTGGACCAAAATGGTTCAACCTTGGTCCAACCTATCAAACCCAATAAGCCATTTTAAGCCTAATATGCACTTTTTCTATGGTTTTCTCATTTCCCAATTCCAATTCATCCCAATTCTGATTCAGCAATTCATATCATGTAAAATATTGGCTGTACACAAAATTTCACCTCAATCAGAGTTCATTTTTAGTCCTATTTAATCAAACCGGTCCGATCAGCAAATTTTTGGTGTTCTTGAAAAATTCCCTTCTCACTACATCTGGAATTTTTTATCAATTTTGCAAATGATTTGCTATTTTTAAAGACTCGGTCAAACCTCCGATGAACTTGAGTACTGTTCAAATCGAAATCATAACTTTTTCTTACTTTTTAAGTCTAATTCCTAATAAAAATTACTCCATAATTCTTAACATATATTCATTAGACTCCAATAATATTTTTGAGTCAATTAGAAACCATTTCTGTAACACCTCCTGTGACGCTCATTCCCTAACGTCAAACTAGCTCAGCTAATCTTAGTTAGAGAAGGCCGCACGCACACAACAGAACACACGTTAATTCTGAACAATAAAATTACATCATCTACAAGCATAACTCTCGCATCACATGTTAACTACTTATAGTGCATTCTCCATAGCCACACATTCATAGTTATTAGATTATTACATGCCTTAACATACCCGATACACATTTAAATTATATAAAAAGCTTATGCAAAAAGAATCCAAAAATATCAAACCCAGAACCTACACTTTCTACTTCCTACTGTTGACCGTACGAAATGCGGGGGCGTCCTCCAGTCACCTCTCGTCCGTACCTGCACGGATCAGAGTAAATCCATGCTAAGCGATAACGCTTAGTGGGGAACACAAATATACAAGCAACCTATACATTTAATGCCATTATGTATATGTATCTCATGCCAAAGGTCATGCAAAGCATTCGCTAGTACTTTGTTATCATTCAGAGTATAGCAACATTTAACACTATATTCAATCATAAAGTGTCAGTAATTTATTCATTCATTCACATTACATACTATATTATATCCCAATCATTTTCATTTAATAATTAATTGATTTGCCTGCAATTCAATGATGCGGATAACGGGTATCGCATTGGTACCACTCAGGTACTAGAATCTCATCGAGATTACTTTTACGCATTAGTACCCTCAGGTACTTAACATCATTCCACATATAATAAGATCCAGCAAGGATTATTCGCATTGTTTTCGCATTGTGATTCCCATGGAATCAGACACATTTAACGCATTGGGCTGCAACACTTTCACCCTTTAGGCATGCCTAACTATCCACTACTTGACTCGCAAGCTTAAGTTGTTAAACATATTATTCGGTTCACATTGATCACTTTTCACATCACATATGTTGTTAGCTAATATCACATTCACTGTACACATTCGCATTAGCACATAGCTAAACATTACACTTGCATACTCAATATGCTTCCAAATTCACTCTTCATAGTTAATAATCACATATTTGATTGCATTCAAGAATCATCATGTAGTATGCAATTGTACATTACCCAGTACACACATAATATTTACTCATAATGTCCTTCATTTCAGTTCATAGCCTTACCATTTGTAAGGCCAAACACATTAGGGTTATATTGCCAACACAGGGTAGGTCACGGTCACAATGAATTTCATTGTCACCATGACATATTAAAGTTCGAAATAGAATGCAAACTGGGGGCAGGTCACGGTCACAATCAAATTCATTATCACCGTGACATGTTCCCAACTCTCGGCAGAATGCAACTTGAGGGTATGTCACGGTCACAATGGATTTCATTGTCACCGTGACATATCCTCACTTTGCAAAACAGAATGCTCTATTGAGTACCTCACGGTCACAATGAATTTCATTGTCACCGTGACATACAAAATCCATTAGGCAGAATTGAACTCAAGCATACCTCACGGTCATGATAAATTTGATTGTCACCGTGACCCTTGCAAAAACACCATAACACAGCTGTGTTTTGTCACTAGCACAGCTGTGCTTTCAAGTCCAATTCTTCCTTCTCATTAAGACTTCAAATCCCATTCTCACGTTTGGCAATCAACCCAAATACATCAACCACTTACTCAATTAGCACATACTTGATTTCCCTTCTTGTTTTGTCATTCAATAATAGCACCAATCATAATTATTCTCAAGCAACTTTATCACAAAGCATGTTACTTCAACAATCATATAACCTAACATCACATAATTCATGCTTAAACCTCAATTGCACATACACATATAATTCATTCCAAATCTCTATCCAACCAACACAAATCACGCAGTTATACAATTAGGGTTTGTTCCCAAACCTTATCGCCTTAGCTCCTAATCTCGACAGACGCTCGGCTCCCCGATTACAGCTTTTCCCTTATCTCTCTTCACTTCTTCGGCTACAAATACAACACAAATGCTCAAGCTCAAACTCAATCCAACAATATCCCATCCTAACCAACTCAACCCAGAAGAAAGAGTAGAAGATGAGAATATGCATGAATAACCACTTACCTTTGAGTTTGCCCTTAATTCTCACTTCAATACTACAAGCACACACACTCACTCACCAACTCTCCTCTTCACTTACGGAAAGAAGAAGAAAGAACATATTCAAAGTACAGAAAGAGAGAGAGAGAGAGAGAGAGAGAGAGGAACTGAACCACACTCACCTCTCCACCCCCTAAACATTTGCATGCATAAATGGAGGTGGCATCCTCACAATGAGCCACACGGAACCCACTTCAGAAAATCTGCCTCCACCAACTATTTTCTTACTTTATTTTATTCTTAAATAATCTTCCATTAAACTAATTAATCAACCTTTAACTCATGCTCATTACAACCATATATAATTACCATTTATTCCCTTAACTATTCTTCTTTCATTCAATTAAGTCCCAAAACTCACATTAAATTCACACACACATGCCAATTTAAGTTAATTCTTTTAGGGTACAAGTCCGGCCATGACACCCCCACCGTCGCCCCCGTTGGAAGAGCGCCGGCGGACGCGCTACCCGACGCTCACTCACTACGAACGAACATACATGCACTAAGCGGAAGCATTCACTAACAGTTATAACAGAAAACCATTCTTCATATAACTTAAAATTTCTTTATAAACAAAATCCAAAAATATTACATCTTAAATCCTTTACAAAACTTTCAGAAGCCACATTACAAAAAGAATAATACATACAAAAAGAATTACAGGAGAAGATAACAAAAATAACTCTACTCCTAAGTGGCCGACCTGCAGATGTGCACACGAGCAAGCTCCCAAAACCTGTCACCTACACGGGACAAGAACCCGTGCTAAGCGATAACGCTTAGTGGGGAGGAACAAACACAACAGAACACTATACAAGACTATCATGCATTAACATACAGAATTCACTAAGTACCAGAGGACAGAAGTATGTATATACATTAATAATCGCTATATGAAATCAAAATGCATGAAGCAATTGCCATAATCAAGATCACTTAAAAAGCAAAACACTTCACTAAACCAATACCAGACACTTCACACACTAGCCTGAATTTCACTAGTAGAGGATACGAGAACACGGCACGGGAGACCGAAGCCTCAAAAATAATTTTAATACCCGAAGGTAGCGCGGAAGACCGGAGTCTCAAAACATTTTATTACTACACGAAAAATGCCCATCTCGGAGGTCGACCGCTTCGCCCAAACGGGGCGGACACGGGCAGCTGCACTCACAAACCCTTCTTAAGCATGCTTAATTATCCACTACCTTGACACTTCAGGCTCGATAACTCACTCTCAATCACAACACTTACAACACAAGTTTTAAATCAAACTTTAATATCATATTAATTCACTACAACAACACTAGTATCATAACGTCAACAAGACATAAACTCAAGAAACAGTGCAAAGTGAGACAAAAAAAATCACATTCAGAAAATAGGGCAGACCAGAAGGGCCTTTGTCACGATCGCAATAGGCATCGCGCTCGCGACAGAATGCAGGGTACCTCGTCGCGGGCTCGCACTGGGAGTCGCGCTCGCGACGACTCACGCTCGGCAGACCTACACAATCCGAGCTCTGTCGCGCTCGCGACAGAGACCAGTTCCTTCCTCCTCGCGCGCACGCTCGACAGTATGCTCGCGCGGAGGATCCAGCTATCGGGCTCTCTATCGCGCTCGTGACATAGTCGCGATCGCGACAGAGGGCTTCACAGCCACAAGGGACCATTCCGCATTCTGTTGCACTTACGACATAACCCAAAATTTGCCCAAATCTGCACTTTCCCGCACTATTCACAATTCAACTTTCAAAACCACTCATTCAATCATGCATGCACACTTACCTCAGGAGTCGAATGCAACCCAAGACATATTATGCATCAATATACACTCAAATCACACTAATTTGCACAAAAATTTACAAGTAAATCACTAAAACACACAAATCATGTTCTTTACTAACACTTGAAATTCTATTACCGAACTCACATACAAGTCACTAAAACTTAAAATCATACCAAACCAATACTCTAGCTCAATCACACACATGCATTTACACATAAATCAACACTCAAAATTATCACGAACTAAAGCATAACAAAGAATGATCCAAGAAAAGAAGAACGGCAAAACACTCCCAAACACATTCAAATTAAAGCTCCCAAACCTGGAAATTGCAGCTTCAAACTGAGCCCCTCACGATTCCACTTTCTCTTTCCCTTTCTTCTTCCTACAATCCTCCGATTCTTGCACAAACCCAACCAAGAACATATAAATCAGACCCAAACTCCACAATCAAAATCAAAAAAAGAAGGATAAGGGGAAGAACCAAAACAACTAAAGAATTCGAGACCACTTACCTTCAAAACCCAGATCAGAAACTCAGAATTCCAACTCAAAGCTCAAGGAAAACACAAGAGAAAGGTGATGAGAGCAGAAAACAGAAGCAAGAGAGAGAGGACGAGAAAAAGAAGAACAAGGGAGGAGGGGAGTAGCTTCCACGGGAAGCTTCACAAAACAACCCTCCCTTGCCTCTCTCCTCCTTTTTCCATTTAATGCTCACCTACCCCAAGCCAAGTGTCACTGTCCTATAGGACCAACAAAACCCACTTTGACTTATTCCTTCAATGCACCATACACAACACACACACAAACATCTCTTACATAAATATCCACATCCTTATTGCCAAACCCATATTCCACCAAATCACTTCTCATAAAACACTTTACATACAAGGCACCATACACACAAACCACACTAGATTGCTACACAACAAACATCCTATTTCCATACACCACATGCACACCATATAATTTCTCCTCTTAACATACTTAATTAATTTCTTTGCTATTAAAATCCTTATTATCAAATTTTTCTCTTACTCATATTACTGAAATGTCTTTAAATACCGACTTACCACGCGATTCTGACCAGGCCCGTTTTGGGTTGTTACAATCACTCCCCCTTAATAAATTTCCTCGAAATTTCCTCGCTAGCCACTTATATCCAAACAACCCAAAACTCAAACCGAAATTAACAAAAGCTAATAACATAACTTACCGAAAGGTCCTGCTCGCTCCACTGCATCCTCTCCTAGCATTGCATACACTCTCGGGTGCACATACACTTCTTCAGCTGGCGGCTTTTGCACTGTCTCCGACGGTGCCTGAGAAGGATGTCCACTGCCTCTTCCACTTTGATTTCCTCTCGCTCTCTGACCACTTGCTCTACTCTTAGGTTGATCCTGAAGCTCTCTTCGATCCGGGCAGTTAGCTACCATATGCTATTGACTTCCACATCTGAAGCACGCTCCAGAGATCCTTCTGCACTCGCCCCAATAGCGCTTATGGCAATGCTCACACTCTGGGATCACACTTCCCTTACTAGAGGGTGGCGCTACACTACCGACTTCCAAATGTACCGGAACCGAACTCTTCACACCTTGACCACTCTGAGCTCCTCTCGACTTCTTACCACTTCTATAGTCACTATCCGGTGTTTTCCTCTTGTGCTCGATCTTTTGTTTGATCAACTCGGAATCCTTTAACTTGATTGCCGCTGCCACTAGCTGATAATACCCCACTGGTTGCATGACTGACATTGCAGATAAAGGACCTCTGATTACCTCATGCAATCCCTCTTGAAAGTGCCTACATCTAAACTCATCCGTCAGCAATGGCTCCGGCACATACTTGCTCAACCGACTGAATTCCTTCTATACTCACTCACAGTCATGCCCTGCTGCTTCAGACTAATGAACTCTCTCCACTTGGCTTCTCGATATGCCTTCGTCACATACTTCTGCTCAAATTCTTGCTTGAAGAACTCCCAATTCAACTCGGCTGGTAGCTGAGGATTTCGAAGCACGAGTTCCCACCAATCATACGCGGATCCTTGTAGCAACGACACTGCACAAAGCACCCTCTGATCTGCAGGACATCTAATCTCTTGGAAAATCCAGCCTACCCTCTTAAGCCAAAACTCGGCCACATCAGATTGGTCCAAAGAAGTCCCATGAAAGTCTTCTGCTCCTCTCTTTCTTAATAACTCAGTCGGAGCCTTAGGAGCAGTCAACCTCTCTACCAACTGAAGCAAACCTTGCACTAGGACCTGATTCTCATGACCTAAACCCATACCAGGAATCTCTTCTTGCTGACGCTGCGGAGCAGGTTGCTCACCTCTCACTACACTCGCACTACCAGCCATCTCACCCACGTTCTCACTTGGATCAGACTCCATCTAGACACTACACAAGACAAGACACATCTGCATTAGGCCACGACACAAAACTGACTCTTATGGAAAGACTCGACACATAACAAATAGAGGCAACCAGAACCGCCTAAACTGCGCTCTGATACCACAAACTGTAACACCCCCACCATCGCCCCCGTTGGAAGAGTGCCGGCGGACGCGCTAACCGACGCTCACTCACTACGAATGAACATACATGCACTAAGCGGAAGCATTCACTAACAGTAATAATAGAAAACCATTCTTCATATAATTTAAAATTTCTTTATAAACAAAATCCAAAAATATTACATCTTAAATCCTTTACAAAACTTCCAGAAGCCACATTACAAAAAGAATAATACATATAAAAAGAATTACAGGAGAAGATAACAAAAATAACTCTACTCCTAAGTGGCCGACCTGCAGATGTGCACACGAGCAAGCTCCCAAAACCTGTCACCTACACGGGACAAGAACCCGTGCTAAGCGATAACGCTTAGTGGGGAGGAACAAACACAGCAGAACACTATACAAGACTATCATGCATTAACATACAGAATTTACTAAGTACCAGAGGACAGAAGTATGTATATACATTAATAATCGCTATATGAAATCAGAATGCATGAAGCAATTGCCATAATCAAGATCACGCAATAAGCAAAACACTTCACTGAACCAATACCAGATACTTCACACATTAGCCTGAATTTCACTGGTGGAGGATATGGGAACACGACACGGGAGACCGAAGCCTCAAAAACAATTTTAATACCCGAAGGTAGCGCGGAAGATCAGAGTCTCAAAATATTTTATCACTACACGGAAAATGCCCATCTCGGAGGTCGATCGCTTCGCCCAAACGGGGCGGACACGGGCAGCTGCACTCAAAACCCTTCTTAAGCATGCTTAATTATCCACTACCTTGACACTTCAGGCTCGACAACTCACTCTCAATCACAACACTTACAACACAAGTTTTAAATCAAACTTTAATATCATATTAATTCACTACAACGACACTAGTATCATAACATCAATAAGACATAAACTCAATCATGTACCATGTAATAGTGAGAAACCGTGAAAAGTGAGACAAAAGAATCACGTTCAGAAATTAGGGCAGAAAGGAAAGGCCTCTGTCGCGATCGCGACAGAATGCAGGGTACCTCGTTGCGAGCTTGCACTAGGAGTCGCGCTCGCGACGACGCACGCTCGACAGACCTACACAATCCGAGCGCGATAGAGACCAGTTCCTTCCTCCTCGCGCGCACGCTCGACAGTATGCTCGCGCGGAGGATCCGGCTACCAGGCTCTCTATCGCGCTCACAACATAGTGCTTCACAGCCACAAGGGACCATTCGGCATTCTGTCGCGCTCGCGACAGAACCCAGAATTTGCCCAAATCTGCACTTTCCCGCACTATTCACAATTCAACTTTAAAAACCACTCATTCAATCATGCATGCACACTTACCTCAGGAGTGGAGCGCAACCCAAGACACATTATGCATCAATATACACTCAAATCACACTAATTTGCACAAGAATTTACAAGTAAATCACTAAAACACACAAATCATGTTCTTCACTAACACTTGAAATTCTATTACCGAACTCACATAAAAGTCACTAAAACTTAAAATCATACCAAACCAATACTCTAGCTCAATCACACACATGCATTTACACATAAATCAACACTCAAAATTATCACGAATTAAAGCATAACAAAGAATGATCCAAGAAAAGAACAACAACAAAACACTCCTAAACACATTCAAATTAAAGCTCCCAAACCTGGAAATTGCAGCTTCAAACCGAGCCCCTCACGATTCCACTTTCTCTTTCCCTTTCTTCTTCCTACAATCCTGCGATTCTTGCACAAACCCAACCAAGAACATATAAATCAGACCCAAACTCCACAATCAAAATCAAAAAAAGAAGGAGAAGGGGAAGAACCGAAACAACTAAAGAATTCGAGACCACTTACCTTCAAAACCCAGATCAAAAACTCATAATTCCAACTCAAAGCTCAAGGAAAACACAAGAGAAAGGAGATGAGAGCAGAAAATAGAAGCAAGAGAGAGAAAGGACGAGAAAAAGAAGAACAAGGGAGGAGGGGAGTAGCTTCCACGGGAAGCTTCACAAAACAGCCCTCCCTTGCCTCTCTCCTCCTTTTTCCATTTAATGCTCACCTACCCCAAGCCAAATGTCACTCTCCTATAGGACCAACAAAACCCACTTTGACTTATTCCTTCAATGCACCATACACAACACACACACATAAACATCTCTTACATAAATATCCACATCCTTGTTACCAAACCCATATTTTCCACCAAATCACTTCTCATAAAACACTTTACATACAAGGCACCATACACACAAACCACACTAGATTGCTACACAACAAACACCCTACTTCCATACACTACATGCACACCATATAATTTCTCCTCTTAACATACTTAATTAATTTCTTTGCTATTAAAATCCTTATTATCAAATTTTCCTCTTACTGAAATTATTGAAATATCCTTAAATACCGACTTACCACACAGATTCTGACTAGGCTCTTTTTGGGTTGTTACAATTTCTCGGTCAGATAATTATTTATTAGTCCAATAACCCAATTTTTTAGTGTCACTAAAATTAAATCTTTTTCAATACCAAATGATTCTACTTATCAATACAAGTACATTCATATTTTCATATCATTTTTCTGAGGTCCGTAGTTGAAGATATAGTCCAGTCAAACTCAGGTCAAAATTGGTCAAATCGGATTGAAAAAAACCTTTAGATGCCTATTTGAAGCTACAGACGGCCTGACCGTCCCTCATGATCGATGGTCTAGCCATCTGTCACCCCACAGATGCCCGTCTGTCACTATAGACGCCCCAAAACCCCCTTTTTCCACTATTTTCCACTTTTCAAACCTCATTTGACCTCTGTTTAACCCCAAATTTCATATTTAGGCTCCCACTGACATACTCTATCCAATAGTCTAATAAAATATTTTTCTACTCTAAAAAGCACTATTCACCTTAGTGTCACTATTCACTATCAGAAAATATTATTCACGGCTAACTAGTATTGGAGCCGTTATAACCCTCCCCTGTTTTGTATATTTTGTGTGTTTTTCCTCCTAAAACACACCCGAACTTCATCGCAAGTTCCTAAAGTTTGTCTAACTCATGTCCAATATTAAGAAATGACTATATGAATGTTTGTCAATTGAAATTATATGTAAATGATGCTATGGCATAATAGTTTAATAAATGAATTAAATGTATACATGCTTTTTAGATATTTAACATGACATGGCATGCGATATTGACCATATATGATTGAATCACGATGAAATTCTTATAGTGTTACAAGTGAATATATATGAATAATAAATTAGTCGCCTACTTATATCCGAATTGTGGATAGATAGGCATGCCTATAAGGGTTAGTGTAATGACCCGATTTATACCCTAGTTGTATAATAGTCTAATTGTGTTAATTGGTTAAAGTTAATTTGAAGTTTGCTTAATTAAGGTCTTAAGTGTAAATGAGATGAGGACCCAATTGAACAAATGGAATAACTTTAGGTGGCTAAATTGGACCTATTCATGTTTAAGTTAAAAAGGGAGTAGTTAACACTAATTGAGAGGGATTAAGCTAAGTGAGATCAAGGGAATTATGAGTGAATTTCTGGGTGGTAAGCTTAGGCTTTGCCAACCCACCTTAGGCATGCAATATAAAGCATTTTGAGGAGAGAGAAAATCAATTGCTGTATGTGGATCGGCTCACTCTTTCTTTTTATTCTCCTTTTTTATTTCTTTCTTCTTAAGTTAATCCATTTGCAATTCTGCTAGTTTGGGACAAGTAGTGTTGTGATGTGCTGTGTTTCTATCAAGACAAGGTAAGCGATTTAGTACTTGATCCTTTTTCTACTCCATTCTTTGATTTTGGTGATTGAGTGGTTATTGATGCTTGGTATCCAATTCTAGAAAATGGACTTAAATTGTAGTTGATAAAACAAAGACAAACAAGGGGAAAGAGAAAGTGGTGGATCAAAGTTCTAAGTGAACTTATAAGGAACTAAGGAGAATAAGGTTTGGGAAACTTGCCGATTTTGTGTTTGTATTGTGATTTGATGGAATTTTTAATATTATTGATGGCATATGTAAATTGAAATCAGTAGTATGTATGGATTGTGTTTGAACCCTAAGTTGTTTGGATACATGTAAATGGATGTGTAAATTATGAAAAAGTGTATTGTGTGAGTTTAAAGGGATGAGATCATTTGGATTGGATTTGTGTTTTTAAATGATACAGAAATAGGTTATGCGTTGAAAACTCTTAACTTTTAATTGTGGTTTAGAAAGATAAACAAAATTTGTAGAAAGCCATTCGAAGCATTTTATGATCTTTTGGCTATAACTTCTTAAATTATAATCCAATTATGTTGCAATTGGTGTTGTTGAACAACTAATAAGTAAGTGATCATATAGTTAGAAGGGTAAAATGGCTAAAAGTGACAATTAAATAGGGTTTAGAAGCATTGAAACTTGATATGAGAATTAGGTGTAGTTAGCAGAGTTGTGCTTGGTAAAACACAAATGTTTTTAGGCATTCTTGCATAGTTCACGGTGAAAACCAAATGATTGCCACCGTGAGGTATGCAAGTTTTGCATTCTATAGGGGGAATTTGGTATGTTATGGTGACAACCCATTCAATTGCCACCGTGAGATACCTTAAGTTGCATTCTACTCGGAAGATCTTTGTATATCATAGTGACAACCAAATTGATTGCCACCGTGAGATACTTGCAATTTATATTCTATTATGGAATCTTAGTATGTCACGGTCACAACCAAATGGTTATCACCGTGAGGTACCTTGAAGTGCTTTCTGTTTTGAGAATTAAGTCTATGTCACGGTCACAACCAAATGGTTGTCACCATGAGGTATCTATGTTTTGCTTATTGAACTTCAAAACTTTACCAAATGTTATATACATGTATGATCAATAATCTAATCAATTTTAACATCATTTTACGAGGATTATTATGTGCCAAACATTATGATTAAATGAAATGAAATACATGGGACAGGTGAATGTTAGCCTTATTGATAAGCCATGTGTATGTGTAAGCTATATGTTATGCTATGAATGTTATAAAGCACAAATAATCGAACATTAACTGGACTTAATTATTTTTAGCCTGTGAGTTAAATGGTGTATAGATAGGCATGCCTATAGGGTTTAAGTGCTGCAGCCAAATGTGTCTGATTCCTCTGGAATCATCAATGCGAAATGAATCCATATTGGATTCCCTTATGCAAATATATTTATTATTATTGATTATTTTCGTACCATCGGGTACTATTGCAAAAGTGTTGTATCTACGGATACTGATGTGATTACTATACCTTTGGGTACTGATGCGATACCCGTTATCCGCATCTTTGAGTTGTAGGTAAGACTATAATAATAATTCTGTTAATAAACAGATAATATGAATCTTATGATATGTATTTATGGATATTCATGTGATGTGCATGCGAAGATTATGTGGCTTTGTGAACCAAAATGTGAATGCTCTACAATACTTTTTCACTGAATATATGCATATGTTGAATATGAAGCATGAAAGTTATTATGTTCCTTTAATTGTTATAACATGCTATATATATATATATATATATATATATATATATATATATATGTATGTACGTATGTATGCATGCACTATGTTATTGTATATTGTATATTGTTTCCCCACTAAGTGTTATCGCTTAGCACGGGATTTCTAATCCGTGTAGGTTCGGATGCGAAGTGATTTTTGAAAGACGATCCCGCATTAGCAACGGTCAACACTAGGAGTGTTATAGTGTAGGTTTCGGGGTTTCAGTTAATGTATGATGAGCATGTTTGTATAATCTTTTGATAATATGAAGTATGTTATGTAATATTGATGAAAGTTATGTAATATCAACTTAATGGCATCTATAGTTATATATATGGGTATGTATGTTCGGACATGTGTTAATAAAGATATTCACTGCATAATAATGTATGTAAAATGAAATTTAATAGTACAGGGTTTGGCATATGCGTGTTAAGAGTGATTTTGTGCATGTGGTTACTGTGTGATGACCGTTCTTGACTTCCTTATCTGAGCTAAACAGGTGGCCGGGATTGGGCGTTACAGTTAGTGTTTAAATGTATTATTGATTATTGAATGTTATTGTGATACCAATAATTATATTTAGCTTTATGATAATTGCGACTTTGCAAAAAGTCAAATGCATTATTTTTCTCCCCATTGAGCCTTCGCTCAGCACAGGTGTTTTCCCGTGTAGGTTCTTGAGTTTTTGGATGTGCTAGTGTTGAGTCCATTTGCAGGCAACTAAGATTAAAGCTTGAAGTCTTTTTTTTTTGATATATATGTATATGTATATTTTTGTAGTGAATAGTATAATGGATGTGTAAAGGATGTTGTAATAGTATAATGTAAATATTTTAGAGTTTATATATGTATATGTTTGACTTGTTATTGAAATTATATTCATTGTTTAAGTAATTAAGCAATGTAAATTTCAATATAAAAAGCAATACTAATAATAGGGCTTATTAGTTGGATTAATGTGATATGGCTAAGATAATAATGTGAATAAAATTGAATAGTTGTGTGTAGCGCTCCTACATCCTCTAGGAGGTATTGGGGCGTTACAATTTGTGGTATCAGAGCATAGGTTTAGGCAGTTCTGGACTATAGGATGTTAGAGTATCGATTAGATGTCTATGTTTGTTTAGTGTCATGGCCTGATGCAAATGTTATCTTGTATAGAGTAGAGATGGAATCGAATCCCAGTGAAGATGTAGGGGAAATGATAGGAAGTGTGAATCCGGCACGTGTTAACCCGCCAGCACCTGAGCAACCTCCAGCTAAAGGTCTAGGTCCTGCTCAGGATAACCCAGTGTTACTACAAGGATTAATGTAGATGATAGACAGATTGACTGCTCCTAGGCTCCTACAGACCTTATTAGAAAGAGAGGAGCAGAAGAGTTTAGAGGAACTTCTGTAGACGAATCTGATGTAGCTGAATTTTGGATAGAAAAGATGGGGATAATATTGCAAGAGATTAATTGTCCCCAGAATCAGCGGGTGACCTATGCAGTGTCATTATTGTAAGGGTCAGCCTACGATTAGTGGTATTAGTGCTTCAAAATCCTTAGAGACCAATTGAGTTGATGTGGGACTTTTTTATCCAAGAGTTTAAGAAGAGATACATCACGAAAGCTTATAAAGAAGCTAAATGGAAGGAGTTTGTAAGTTCGAAGCAGAGGAATATGATAGTGGGAGAGTATGAGAAATAATTCAGCCGACTGAGTAAGTATGTCCAGATGTCTTGCTAACTGAAGACTTCAGATGTCGCCAATTCGAGGATAGGTTAAAAGAGACCATAAGAGGGCATTTATCAGCGATGATTGTTATGCAGACGGTGAGTTATTATCAATTAGTCTCGATGGCCATGAAGCTGGAAGAGTCTGAGTTAGTGAAGCAGAGGAAAGAGCAAAAGAGAAAAGTAGAAGATAGAGGAGTGATAAGTGGCAAGAAGACAGAGGCTTCAAGTAGACAAGTAACCCGAGGTTTAGTGCAAGCACCTACATCGGTAGGAAGTATTGTGCCACATTCTAGTAGAGGTAGTGCCAATCCAGAGTACGAGTATTATTGGAAGTGCCATTGGGGAGTTTGCAAGAAACTTACTGGAGCTTGTTTTAAGTGTGGCAGCATGGATCACATGCTTGCTAATTGCCCCGACATTCAAGAGAATTTGGCTTCACAAGCAAGTGGAGGCAATGTTGAGGTGTCTAGAGCAAGTAAAAGAGTTAGTGGTAGAAGTAATCGAGCGCCATATAAGACGGTTGAGAAGCCAAAAGCTTCTGGTGTTCTCGCTCAAGTCTTTGCCATGATTAGAGAGGAGGAGGATGACCCAGTAGGTTCATCTAGTAAGTTTTACATTTTGCTCAAGTTGTAGTGTATAAAGTTGTTAGCAAGGATGTATGATCATATGTTTAGTAGCATGGGAAATTTTGAGGACAAAATTCCTTAAGGAGGGGAGAATTGTAAGGACCCAAAGTGTACCCTGGAAGGATTTGCAGTGTTAATTGCACTATGAGGGTACAAGAGTAATTGTATAAGTATAAGTTTATGAGATAAGTGAGGAGCTAATTGAAAAGAGATTTAAGTTATTAAAAGAAATAATTAAGATGAGTGAGTAAATGGGAGTTTACCAAGGACTAAGTGAACTTTTGCCAAGGATTTAATAAGTGTGGTGAAGGGTAAGTGACACCTAGAAGGGGTTGTTAGGAGCATTAATTGAATAAAAAGATAAAGAAAAGAAAGGAAGAGAGAGAGAGAGATCAATTTAGATTTTTCTCTCTTCTTCCGGCATGAGTTCTTCTTTCCCTTCTTCTTCATTTCTTAGCTTCTTGCTTCTTCTTCTTTGTTTGATCTTTAAGAGCTTTGAGTTGTATTTGAAGAGGTTAAGTGATAAGTTGGACAGGTAAGTGTGGGTTTAGGAGTTAAAGTTATCTCATTCTTCTACCTTGTTCTTGTTTATGATTTTAAGTTGTTTTGGTTTATGGTTTAAGTGTGTTTTGATTGGTTTTATGCAAGAAGCTATAGATAAGAGAAGAGATAAAGGCAAAGACAAAATCTGAGCTAGAAGAGGAGTTGATCAAGCTTTTTTTTAGAGGTATAGGAGTATTTAATTGTATGATTGTGTGGTTGTTGTGCATGATTAGATGATGAAATTTGTAATTAAATGCTTGTATGTGATATTGACTTTTGTTCGGTGAGGAAGAGGCATAGATGAGTGAGTGCTAAGGATATGTGCTTCTAGGGTAAGTTTTTGTGCATGTGTCTCTTGACCTTTAGTGATTGTTTTGCCCATAGATCGAGTTTTAGTGCTCTAAATTGGTTGGTGAAAATTGGATATGAAACTTAAGATCCTCGCCTAAAAATGTCTCAGAAATATGGTTGAGCTAATTTTAGCTATAAGTGTCCCAAAAGTGGCCAAAATAGAGGTGTCTTTATTTTGGCAGGTTCAATGGAGCAGTATAGGTTGCTTAAATCATATATGACATTTTAGATGTCCGCATGACCTGAGATATGTGTCATATGAAACTTAACATCCTAGGGAACAATTTTTAAGAAGGGAGTTTTTCTTAAAAATGAGGTCTAGGTGTCGGTTTAAGCTATGAAAATTGGATGTTGGAATGCTATCTAGTGTTTTGTTTTTGTAGGGGTTGCCTAAGGGATGGTCTATCGCACTCGCGATGGTGCAGGCTAGATGATGACTTTTCTTCTCTTTTGAGACCTCATGGTCAATACCAAAGCCTTGCTACCATGACCTTCCCCTATTTTATATATGTTGTGTGTTTTTCCTCCCGAAACACACCCGAACTTCATCGCAAGTTCCTAAAGTTTGTCTAACTCATGTCTAGCATTAAGAAATGAGTATATGAATGTTTGTCAATTGAAATTATATGTAAATGATGCTATGGCATAATATTTTAATAAAGGAATTAAATGTATACATGCTTTTTAGTTATTGAACATGACATGGCATGCGATATTGACCATATATGATTGAATCATGATGAAATGCTTATAGTGTGACAAGTGAATATATGTGAACAATAAATTAGTCGCCTACTTGTGTTCGAGTTGTGGATAGATAAGCATACCTATAAGGGTTAGTGTTTGCACCGAAAGGTGCCAAGTGTTCGATACCGAAAGGTATCCTAGTTCTCCATTGTAAAGGTGAGATTTTATTAGATAAAATAGGACATTGGTCCAATTTATTAATAAAAATCCTGAATTATTAATTATCTAAAAAACGTGATTTTCTATAACGCAGATAATTAAAATATATATTTTACATACAAAATAAATAAAAATAAGACAATATATATAAAATATAATGAAAATGCAAACCCCAAAATTTGGGTGGTCTTTAATTCTCTAGTCCTCCGACCCGTGCACGAATATAACTCGCGGAGGCAAATAAGTTTCAAGACAATAAAACAACAAAAAAATGACATTGAAAATATTAGTAATAATTTTGAAAATTAATCAAATAAATATATAGCTAGAGGACATGCAAAAATAATTAACAAATGTGTATGAGATAAAATGGATTAAATTAGACATGTCAATTTAATATGCCAGCAATTTACATGCGAGATAGATTAAAAATAAATCATGCTAGCATAATAATAATACTAATAATAATAATAATAATAATAATAATAATAATAATAATAATAATCATAATAATAATAATCATAATAATACAAATAATAATAATAATAATAATAACAACAACAACAACAATAATAATAATAATAATAATAATAATAATAATAATAATAATAATAATAATAATAATAATAATAATAAGAAAGATGATAACAATATTAAGAGAGATATTAATAAAATAATAATAATCTTTAAAAACATATTAATATGAAATATTAATAATAATTAGACTAGATAAACAATAATAGAAACATAAAATAAAATAACAAATTAGAATAGGACAAAGTAACCATAAAAGATGTAAACTTAAAATAAGCAAATTAAAGAATCACGTGGAGAACTAAACTAAAGGACAAAAAGTGGCCCAAAGATGATGAGAATACAATGAAAAAAGGGAAATGTAAAGATGGGAAAAGGGAGCATCAATGCATGACTCGTGAATGTCGTGCACGACATTCACGACTCGTGAATGCACTGCACGAGTCGTACAGTGAATTCACGACTCGTGAATGTATTTAACGAGTCGTGCAGTCCGATCGGGGAACTGGGTTTTCTTGATGATATAGCCGATCAGGAGAGGAAATGATGACACTATCCGATCGGGAAACGTGAAATCTGATCGGGGCAACACAACTCAAGCAAGAACAAGAGCAAAATCTGATCGGAAACCACAAACCAAACAAAAATAAACTCACAGCTCAAAGAACCAGGAAAACAGAGGAACTAAACTGACAGACCAAAAATACGATTTCAGGTGATCTAACATGCATAGCGAAGCATATACACACTTATTTAATCATAATGACGATGTACATGCGATGAACAGATTAAATAAATCAAACAACAAATATATACAAGATGTACAAGGCACAGATTCAACGGGTAAAACCAAACGAGAAAGAGAAAAAAAAGAAAGAAGGAAAGAGAAATGAACCCAGTATTTAACCTCAGATATTGACGTTCAATGTGCAAAACGAAGAAGTGCTGGCTTCTTGGATACAAGAGCAAACTTTGAATGCTTTGAAAAAAATCGAAATCCTTGTTTTTGCTCTCAAACCTTTTTCTCTGTATTCTTCTTTTTCTCTCTCTTTTCTCTGTGTTTTTTGTTCTTTTTTTTTTTCTGTTCTTCACTTTTTCTTTTTATATCTCACAGAAAAGGTTAGGTGGTTGCTCACCCAATCCACCATAATCCTCACTTTTCAACTAAAATCCCGAAAATAACGGAACAGGGAGGACGCTGGAGGGAAAAGAGGCGCTTGAGGCAGCATCTCACCAACGTGAGAGCTGCCCCTCACGTTAGTGAGGCTACCATCTCACTAAGTGAGATGGGCCTCACAACCTAGGCCCTCTAGGAAACAGGCCCCTAAAATATATATATATATATATATATATATATATATATATATATATATATTTTAAATAAAAATGGAAAACATATTTTTTGAGAAAACCATCACTTCTATCTGTCTCTAGCCTGCAAACAGGTATCATTTTTATCATCGGATAACTTCGGTCTGAGCTGCCTCAGGACTCGGTGTCTACAATCATTATTTTGCCATGGATTATTTTCATCTCATTTTTCATACATTTGATTAGATTCCATGTTAATTAACCTAGTTATGCCCTTATATGTCATTATATCACAACATATTCATATATAACACCACACATACCATTCGGCCATGTTGACATACATTCACTATAAACTATTTTTATCTCATTTATCATTCCTTTAGCTATATTACATGTTAATTAACCTAATTATACCATTAAATGACATCATAACACATCAAAATCACATTTTTCACCATGTACACTATTAGGCCTACATGTTGTTCATGATATAAAGTTTATTTCTTTTCATTTTAATCATTCAAAATCTCATTTGTAACCTTCTTAAACATAACTATATGGTTTGATACAGTTAAACATACATATTTCACATACTTTATGATTAAACATAACCAAAAATCATACTTTTAACATGGAAAAAAGATGATATTGTATCCACTAACCTTATTTTCTTGTTCTCTACATCTTAAACATGCTTTCATATCCTTGGCTTCTCAAAACACCACCACTTTCCTTATATTTCTCAACTGGACGAATATATACATCAAAGAAACCACCATAAATTTACTTCTTTTTTGTAATATAATTACATAAACATACCCTAGATATCCTAAAGTACCTATTTGAACCTTTAAACTAATTTAAAAACATCAAATTTATATGATCTTTAGAGACCACTTAAAATGAGTTTTAGAGACCACCATCATTGAAAAGAGATGCTGGAAATTACTTAGGAAGGTTGGATTTGGTAGGAACCATGGAAAAAAAATGAAGAAAATCCATGGAGGAGGAAGAGTTCAATTTGGCGAAGAAAGAGAGGAAGGAGGCTGCTGGATTTCTAAGGATTTCTCTATAGAAATCTGGTTTCGGGGGGGTTTATATAGCTACCTTAATGGGCTGGGCTTGGTCCAACTAAGTTGGGCCAACCATACTTAAGCCCAATTAGGTTTTAAGTTCATTTTCCAACCCAGAACTATTTTTATCACTTCCAAAAACTATTTTGTCCCAAAATTAATTGCATAATTCTTAAAATATATAATTTAGCCTCCACATAAAATTTCAGCTTATTCGGAGACCGTTTACCGGTCCGATAATTTCTTGCCAGTCCAATAGCTCAATTTTCTACCTCACTGTAAAATTTATTTTTCATTACCATTTGATTCTCCATAATATTTCAAGCAAATTCATATTTGCAGATAACTTTTCAGAGAACTTAAACACCATTTAGTGTCTAGTCAACTCTTGGTCAAACCGATCGGACCGATCCGATTCACTAATTGAACTGGTACAGTTCACTTTTCATCCTTATTTTCATTTTTGCCCTTAATAGCTCATTTGACCTTGATTCCATCTTAATCAGGGTCCATTTTCGGTCCTATTTAATTAAACCGGTCCGATTCTTCCATTTTTCAGTGTCACCATAAAATTACTTTTTCAATGGTAAAAATTCATAAATATTATCTAGAGTTCATCCATAGCTTCCAAATAATTTTTAGAGTTCATTTGTTATTTTAAAAAATTCAGTCAAACCTTAGTTAACTCTACCCTATTTATAACGGATCGGGGCTTTTTCTTATTTTTGACTTTTGGGGACCTATCCGACCTAATTTCACTCCAAATTTTAGCACTAGACTCCATATAACTTGTATTCTCCTATGGCCATATAAAATATTTTCAGTTTCGGGTCCTATGGAGGTCACCCATTAGTGGCTTCACTAGGGCTTGCTCGTTTAACCTTGTAACTCCACTGAATTCCAAAGCATAATTACAGGCATTTTCACACACAAACCACCCTATAAACTCTACATAATTCACTGATCGATACTATACCAGTATTCAAGCCATTACATGTAGACTATGGCAATTTTGGGCAATTACATCAAATGTCAATTTACCAAATTACCCTTGCCTTTTTATCTAATACCGATTACGTCCTAAGTTCACTTAACCATTTCAATTACTCATTTACACAGTTTTGGTCGTCATTAAACATGTACAAATCCATCTAGGGTACATTTTGGGTCATTACAGTAGCCTTAAAGCTGTACACTAGACTAAAGCCCATGTAATGGAAAACATTTCCATTAATCGGTATGCACCATAATACGTTACTTGTGATTTGGGCCTTTATGTATTGGATAAATTCAAATAAATTTAGATGTCTGCTCATCAAAGGCTTTCATACCTAGGGGGGCACATTTCAATTTACTTGGATTATTTAAATATAAAATGGCCAAAATTCATACGCATGTATATATCATTTCCACATATATCATTCGGCCAAGGTATGATTATTTTGCCATGGATTATTTTCATCTCATTTCTCATACATTTGATTAGATTCCATGTTAATTAACCTAGTTATGCCTTTATATGTCATTATATCATAACATACATTCACCATAAACTATTTTTATCTCATTTATCATTCCTCTACCTATCTTACATGTTAATTAACCTAATTATACCATCAAATGACATCATAACACATCAAAATCACATTTTTCACCATGTACACCATTCGGCATACATGTTGTTTATGGTATAAAGTTTATTTCTTTTCATTTTAATCATTCAAAATCTCATTTGTAACCTTCTTAAACATGACTTTATGGTTTGATACAGTTAAACATACATATTTCACATACTTTATGATTAAACATAACAAAAAATCATACTTTTAACATGGAAGAAAGAGGATATTGTATCCACTAACCTTATTTTCTTGTTCTCTACATCTTAAACATGCTTCCATATCCTTAACTCCTTAAAACACCATCACTTCCTTATATTCTTCAACTGGACGAATATATACATCAAAGAAACCACCATAGAATTACTTCCTTCTTGTAATATAATTACATAAACATACTCTAGATATCCTAAAGTACATATTTGAACCTTTAAACCGATTTAAAAACATCAAATTTACATGAGCTTTAGAGACCATTTAAAACTAGCTTAAGAGACCACCATCATTGAAAAGAGATGCTGGAAATTACTTAGGAAGGATGGATTTAGTGGGAACCATGGAAAAAAAATGAAGAAAATCCATGGAGGAGTAAGAGTTCAATTTGGCCAAGAAAGAGAGGAAGGAGGCTGTTGGATTTCTAGGGATTTCTCTAAAGAAATCTGGTTTAGGGGGGGTTTATATAGCAACCTTAATGGGCTGGGCTTGGTCCAACCAAGTTGGGCCAACCATACTTAAGCCCAATTAGGTTTTAAGTTCATTTTCCAACCCAAAGCTATTTTTATCACATCAAAAAACTATTTTGTCCCAAAATTAATTACATAATTCTTAAAATATATAATGTAGCCTCCATATAAAATTTCAGCTTATTCAAAGACTGTTTGCCGGTTCGATAATTTCTTACCAGTCCGATAGGTTAATTTTTTGTTTCACCGTAAAATTTGTTTTTCATTACCATTTGATTCTCCATAATATTTCAAGAAAATTCATATTTGCAGATAACTTGTCAAATAACTTAAACACCATTTAGAGTCTAGTCAACTCTTGGTCAAACCAGTCAACTCTGGTCAAACCGATCGCACTGGTCCGATTCACTAATTGAACTGGTTCGATTTACTTTTCATCCTTAGCTTCATTTTTGCCCTTAATAGCTCATTTGAACTTGATTCCATCTTAATCAGGGTCCATTTTCGGTCCAATTTAATTAAACCGGTCTGATTCATCCATTTTTCAGTGTCGCCATAAAATTACTTTTTCAATGCTAAAAATTCATAAATATTATCTAGTGTCCATCCATACCTTCCAAAAAAATTTTGGAGTTCATTTGCTATTTTAAAAAATTCAGTCAAACCTTAGTTAACTCTACCCTATTTATAACAGACCGGGCTTTTTCTTATTTTTGACTTTTGGGGACCTATCCGACCTCATTTCACTCCAAATTTTATCACTAGACTCCATATAACTTGTATTTTCCTATGGTCATATAAAATATTTTTTAGTTCCGGGTCCTAAGGAGGTCACCCATTAGTGGCTTCTCTAGGGCCTGCTTATTTAACCTTGTAACTCTACTGAATTTCGAAGCATAATTACAGGCATTTTCACACCCAGACCACACTATAAACTCTACATAATTTACTGATCGATACTATACAAGTATTCAAGCCATTACATGCAGAGTATGGCAATTTTGGGCCATTACATCAAATGTCAATTTACCAAATTACCCTTGACATTTTATCTAATACCGATTACGTCCTCAAGTTCACTTAACCATTTCAATTACTCATTTACACATTTTTGGTCATCATTATGCCCTAAACATGTACAAATCCATATAGGGTACATTTTTACAGTAGCCCTAAAGCTGTACACTAGACTAAAGCCCATGTAATGGCAATAAACATTTCCATTAACTAGTATGCACCATAATACGTTACTTCTGATTTGGGGCTTTCAGTATTGGATAAATCCAAATAAATTTAGATGTCTGCTTATCAAAGGCTTTCATACCTAGGGGGGCACATTTCAGTTTACTTGGATTATTTAAATATGAAATGGCCAAAATTCATACGCATGCTTATATCATTTCCACATATATCATTCGGCCAAGGTATGATTATTTTGCCATGGATTATTTTCATCTCATTTTTCATACATTTGATTAGATTCCATGTTAATTAACCTAGTTATGCCTTTATATGTCATTATATCATAACATATTCATATATAACACCGCACATACCATTCGGCCATGTTGACATACATTCACCATAAACTATTTTTATCTCATTTATCAATCCTTTAGCTATATTACATGTTAATTAACCTAATTGTACCATTAAATGACATCATAACACAAAATCACATTTTCCACCATGTACACCATTCGGCCTACATGTTGTTCATGGTATAAAATTTATTTCTTTTCATTTTAATCATTCAAAATCTCATTTGTAACCTTCTTAAACATGATTATATGGTTTGATACAGTTAAACATACATATTTCACATACTTTATGATTAAACATAACAAAAAAATCATACTTTTAACATGGAAGAAAGAGGATATTGTATCCACTAACCTTATTTTCTCGTTCTCTACATCTTAAACATGCTTCCATATCCTTAACTCCTTAAAACACCATCACTTTCCTTATATTCCTCAACTGGACGAATATATACATCAAAGAAACCACCATAGAATTACTTCCTTTTTGTAATATAATTACATAAACATACTCTAGATATCCTAAAGTATATATTTGAACCTTTAAACCGATTTAAAAACATCAACTTTACATGGGCTTTAGAGACCATTTAAAATGAGCTTAAGAGACCACTATCATTGAAAAGAGATGCTGGAAATTACTTAGGAAGGATGGATTTAGTGGGAACCATGGAAAAAAAATGAAGAAAATCCATGGAGGAGGAAGAGTTCAATTTGGCCAAGAAAGAGAGGAAGGAGGCTGTTGGATTTCTAGGGATTTCTATAGAGAAATCTGGTTTAGGGGGGGTTTATATAGCAGCCTTAATGGGCTGGAACCATACTTAAGCCCAATTAGGTTTTAAGTCCATTTTTCAACCCATAACTATTTTTATTAATTCCAAAAACTATTTTGTCCCAAAATTAATTGCATAATTATTAAAATATATAATTTAGCCTCCACATAAAATTTCATCTTATTCGGAGACCGTTTGCTGGTCCTGTAATTTCTTACCAGTCCGATAGCTCAATTTTCTCTCTCACCGTAAAATTTATTTTTCATTACCATTTGATTTTCCATATTATTTCAAGCAAATTAATATTTACAAAAAACTTTTTAGAGAACTTAAGCACCATTTAGAGTCTAGTCAACTCTTGTTCAAACCGGTCAACTGTGGTTAAACTGATCGGACCGGTCCGATTCACTAATTGAACTAGTTTGGTTCCCTTTCAACCTTAGCTTCATTTTTGCCCTTAATAGCTCATTTGACCTTGATTCCATCTTAATCAGGGTCAATTTTCGGTCTGATTTAATTAAACCGGCCTAATTCATCCATTTTTCAGTGTCACTATAAAATTACTTTTTCAATGCTAAAAATTCATAAATATTATCTAGAGTCCATCCATACCTTCCAAACAATTTTTGGAGTTCATTTGCTATTTTATAAAATTCAATCAAACATTAGTTAACTTTACCCTATTTATAACGGACCGGCGCTTTTTCTTATTTTTGACTTTTGGGGACCTATCCGACCTCATTTCACTCCAACTTTTATCACTAGACTCGATATAACTTGTATTCTCCTATGGTCATATAAAATATTTTTCAGTTTCGGGGCCTAAGGAGGTCACCCATTAGTGGCTTCTCTAAGGCCTGCTCGTTTAACCTTGTAACTCCACTGAATTGCAAAGCATAATTACAGGCATTTTCACACCCACACTATAAACTCTATATAATTCATTGATCGATACTATACCAGTATTCAAGCCATTACATGCAGATTATGGCAATTTTGGGCCATTACATCAAATGTCAATTTAACAAATTACCCTTGACTTTTTATCTAATACCGATTACGTCCTCAAGTTCACTTAACCATTTCAATTACTCATTTACACATTTTTGGTCATCATTATGCCCTAAACATGTACAAATCCATCTAGGGTACATTTTGGGTCATTACAGTACCCCTAAAGCTGTACACTAGACTAAAGCCCATGGTAATGTATTCATGTAGTTTATTAAAGCAACATCATGGTACAATTATCGCATTGAGTAAATTTGCATCATTGAATAACTCATCACATTAAGCACATTCGCATCATTTCATGCCTTGCATACACCAATGGCTTGATAAACATACTCACATTCCGTTATGCATTTAATTCCTTTATTAAACTACTATGCCATAGCATCATTTACATATAATTGTAATTGACAAACATTCTTATACTCATTTCATAATGTTAGACATGAGTTGGACAAGTTATAGGAACTTGTAGTGAAGTTCGGGTGTATTTCGGGAAAAAAAACACCCAAAATACACAAAACAGGGGAGGGTCATGGTGGCAATAAATCGATTGTGACCGTGAGGTCCAATTACATGTAATTTTACCTTGTCTCAGCATTGTTCATGGTGGCAATCAATTGGTTGTCACCGTGACATACCAGAATTAAGCAAAACAGAAGCAAAACTCAGGACTGCTTCACTACTCTTTTTTCTCAGCCTAAACCGACATCTAAACAACATTTTTAGGAAAAACTTCCTTCTTAGAAATTGTTCCCTAGGATGTTTAGTGCCAAATGGAACAATTTTCAGGTCATTTGGACTTCTAAATCAACATATATAAATTAAAAAAATATAGACTATTCCAATGAACCTGCCAAGGTAGAGACACATCTGCTTTTGCAATTTTTAAGGGTCATAGAGTCAGACTTCATTAATGGTCATTTCTGAGACTTTCATAGATATGGAAGTCAGGGTTCTAATGGAGCAATAATCACTTGATTTGGAGTTCTCAAACTTCACTTATGACCAAATAATCACACGAAGATATGATACAATCTAAGCAGAGTTTTCCCTACAACTAGGGTTCATACTTGATCAAATACTATACTCATGGCAATTCAAATAAAACTTCAACAAACATCCATTTTACATTTCAAATATATCAAATATCAATTAACACCTACAAACAAATACAATTTCTCCCAACTACAAAAACACATTAACATGCATCAATTCAAATACAATCCCAAACCTTTTGGAGCACTCCTTCAATCTCTTAGCTCAAATAGCCTTCTCTTTTCCCTTAGCTCTCTTACTTGGTTCACCAACTTACAGCCACATCCACATACACATTCAAAGTAGAAATAACACTATAAGCAGAAATTCAAACAAAAGAGAAGAAGTAGAAATATGATAAACACTAAACTCATTCATACCTTTCTAGCTAAACACTTAATCTTCTCAAATAATACCCATTTAGACCTTAAGAGTCCAATGCAAAATGAAGAGCAAGAGAGAGGGACAGATGAGGAGTTTGAAGAACAAAGTAAGAAGTAGGAAATTAGAGAGAGAAAATAAAATGATAGATTTTCCCACTTACTTTCCCTCCTCAACCTTAAATATGCATGTCATTAACTAGGTGTCAAACTTCTAGCCACTCCTTGCAAGGTGTCAAGCCTCACCAAAGCCACATGTAATTCCACTAACTTTTTAATTAGCACTAATTAACCCTACTTTAGATAATCTAATCCTCTACTAACATTAATCAAGCAAAATACACTTTAGTCACTACAATACTTTTATTTCTTGCAATTAAGTCCCTAATTCCCATTTTCAATTTGATCCAAATCTGTGAACCCTAATTTTACACTCACTTAATTACAGTAATCACACTCAATACTACTAGGGTGATTTTCGGGATGTTACAACTCTCCCCCACTTAAGGAATTTCATCCATGAAATTCTCTCTAACACATGCGATAACTCTAACCATACAAAACATTATGTAAAAACATTAATTCAATTAAACATAACAATCACATTAAGCAACATACCAAGCATAACATCTTGGTCTTTCATACCCTCTTCTAAGGTCATGGCATAAACTCTACCGGTAGTCACACTAGGTCCCTCTACTATTTCTGAAATAACACCCGATCACTGTCCGGCTTGACCTATTCCACTTTCGACTCTTCCTCTTCTTTCAATTCCAAGATTCAGTATGCCTTCTCTTCTTGATTGCATGGTTAAATTCTCTTATACTTGAGGTCACTTTGCTACCAAATGGTTATCACTACCACATTTAAAACAAGCTCCGGTAAGCTTTTGACATACACCCCAATGGGTCTTTCCACAATGTTCACACGTCAATGGGACACTTCCCTTACTCGATGGAGCTAAAACTCTAACTTCAGAAGCAGGTGTTCGCTTACTTGACTTCTCACGACCCACTGCTTTTGGGGTTGCACTATACATACCTTGATCATCTCGAGTCCCATGAACTTTCTTACCCAAACTGAATCCAAATCCACTATCCTGCGACTTTCTCTTTTGATTCTTTCTTTGAACTATTTATGACTTTTCTACTTTCAAAGCATCTTGCACCAATTAATAGTAGCTTATTGTTTGCATATAGATGTCATTGCCACTAGCAATCCCTTAATCATTTCATCCACCCCATATTCGAACTGTCGACACTTGAACTTTTTCATCATTAGGGCATCCGATACATACTTACTAAGGCGACTGAATTCTTTCTCATATTTGGCAACCCTCAAGCTTCCTTGCTTGAGGCTCACAAACTCTCTCCACTTAGCCTCACGGTATACCTTAGTAACATACTTCTTTTCAAATTCTTGCACAAAGAACTCCCAAGTCAAATTAACAGGTCTTAGGGGATTCCTTAATACCAACATCCACCAATCGTATGCTGGGCCTTGCAACAAAGACACAACACATGCCACTCACTACTCTTGTGGATAATTCACTTCTTCTAATATTCTATTTGTCTTCTCTAACCAGTATTTCGCTATATCCGACTCATCTACCGAAGTTACCTTAAATTCTTCAGCCCTTCTTTTTCTAATTAAATCTGACAGTGCTTTAGGGGCAGTTAATCTATCTAACATCTGCATTAGCCCTTGCACTAACACTGAGTTTTCTGGCACTAAGGTAGATTCCTTACCGGTGGAGGTTTAGGTACAAATAGATTACGGTTAGGATGAACTGGATTAACACTTTCTGTAGACTCTCCTATCTCTTCACTAGGGTCTGACTCCATATCACTCTACAAAAAAAAAAAACAATATATGTATTATGGCCACACTCTAAATAGACTCATAACCACTTTACCTATCATACATCCTATTGTCCAGAACCGCCTAAACCTATGCTCTGATACCACAACTTGTAACGGCCTAATGCACCTTGGGAGGACAAGGGAGCGCTACGCGACAATTATGCAATAACTAAATCCAATTAGCATCACTATATCTACTTATTATCACTAAATCAATATTATTACCTCTATTTACTACCACTATAAGATCACTATTGATATAAGCATACATTAATGATCACTAAGCCATTCACTTGCACTAGTTCATTAGAGTTACATATTATAATACAAAATTACATATACATTTATGCTTATTTTATACAAAAATTGGAGCTCTAATTATGCAATATCATTACAAAATTATCAACCTAGATAGACAACTTCAAGCTCCTATAGTGGCCTGTAGAAAACTGTCTTCAAAATACAAACTCCAAGTTATAACCTAGATGGGGACAAACACCCGTGCTAAGCGATAACGCTTAGTGGGGATGCAAACAAAACAATACTAATACAAGCATTCATGTACAATTATTTAACAATAACTTGTTACAATCAAACAATAAGCACTCATACATTAGTTCAATAATATGTCAACTACTCAATGTTCCATGCCACATACTAGCAATATTCGATAGTTCATTATTTACAATAACAAACACTAATATTCATTGGCAACGGAAGGCTTCGATAACATAACAATAATAACATATAATACAATAACAATATCACTACACTATGGCACAGCCAACACAAACACTAATCATCATAATACAATCTTATATTTACACATAGGTACACAACATTATCAACAAACATACCATAACATGTTCTTTATAGTTAGCCTGTATCACACAGAAGTGGATACAGGTTCAATAGATATTAAACACTAGAGAACGAAGTCTCAAACACTAGATCACTAGATACCCATCGGTATCAATCACTAGACACCCGTCGATGCCACACTAGCAGCTGTGAATCACTAGCCCTTCATAAGCATGCTTATTTATTCATGACTCGATTACAGGCTTAATCATTAACTCACATAGTTATGTTCATTTATAATATTATTCACACACATAATGATATTCATTCGCATAGGAAGATTCATTCGCATGGTAATGTATTCATGTAGTTTATTAAAGCAACATCATGGTACAATTATCGCATTGAGTAAATTTGCATTATTGAATAAGTCATCACATTAAGCACATTCGCATCATTTCATGCCTTGCATACACCTATGGCTTGATAAACATACTCACATTCCGTTATGAATTTAATTCCTTTATTAAACTACTATACTATAGCATCATTTACATATAATTGTAATTGACAAACATTCATATACTCATTTCATAATGTTAGACATGAGTTGGACAAGCTATAAGAACTTTTAGTGAAGTTCGGGTGCATTCCGGGTCGAAAAACACCCAAAATACACAAAACTGGGGAGGGTAACAGTGGCAATGAATTGATTGTGACCATGAGGTCCAATTACATGCAATTCTGCCTTGTCTCGGCATTGGTCATAGTGGCAATCAATTGGTTGTCACCGTGACATACCAAAATTAATCAAAACCGAAGCAAAACTCAGGACTGCTTCACTACTCTTTTTTGTTCAACCTAAACCAACATCTAAACAATATTTTTAGGCAAAAATTTCTTCTTAGAAATTGTTCCATAGGATGTTAAGTTTCAAATGGAATAATTTTCAGGTCATTTGGACGTCCAAATCAACAGATATGAATTAAACAATATAGACTATTCCAATGAACTCGCCAAGGTAGAGACACGTCTGTTTTTGAAATTTTTAAGGGTCCTAGAGCCAGACTTCATTAATGGTCATTTCTGAGACTTTTATAGATATGGAAGTTAGGGTTCTAATGGAGCAACAATCACTTGATTTGGAGGTCTCAAACTTCACTTATAACCAAATAATTACACGGAGGTCTGATACAATTTGAGCAAAGTTTTCCCTACAACTATGGTTCATATTTGATCACATACTATGCTCATTGTAATTCAAATAAAACTTCAACAAACATCCTTTTTACATTTCAAATATATCAAATATCAATTAACACAACAAACACATATAATTTCTCCCAACTACAAAAACACATTAATATGCATAAATTCAAATACAATCCCAAACCTCTTGGAGCACTCCTTCAATCTCTTAGCTCAAACAACCTTCTCTTTTCACTTAGGTCTCTTACTTGGTTCACCAACTTATAGCCACATCCACATACACATTCAAACTAGAAATAACAATATAAGCAGAAATTTAAACAAAAGAGAAGAAGTAGAAGATGATAAACACTAAAATCATTCATACCTTTCTAGCTAAACACTTAATCTTCTCAAACAATACCCACTTAGACCTTAAGAGTCCAATGCAAAATAAAGAACAAGAGAGAGGCACGGATGAGGAGCTTGAAGAACAAAATAAGAAGTAGGAAATTAGAGAGAGAACGGAATGACAGATTTTCCCACTTACTCTCCCTCTTCAAACTTAAATATGCATGTTATTAACTAGGTGTCAAACTTCTAGCCACTCCTTGCAAGGTGTTAAGCCTCACCAAAGCCACATGTAATTCCACTAACTTTTTAATTAGCACTAATTAACCCTACTTTAGATAATCTAATCCTCTACTAACATTAATGAAGCAAAATACACTTTAGTAATTACAATACTTTTATTTCTTGCAATTAAGTCCCTAATTGCTATTTTCAATTTGATCCAAATCTGTAAACCCTAATTTTACACTCACTTAATTACACTAATCACACTCAATACTGCTAAGATGATTCTTGGGATGTTACAGCCTTACCACCGTGTAAAATGCATAGAAGAAACTCATCAAAACATAATGATTTTACACGGTGATATGACAAACTCTTACCGCCGTGTGAAATCTCGGACAAGAAAAACTTAAATACAGAATACGATCACACGGTGGTATGTCTTTCCTTACCACCGTGTGGATTAACAAAAACCCAAAAATTACTGTCGAAAACATACCAAAACCACATCCAACTTCACCCTACTAACAAATTGACAAAACACTTCAAATACTCAACTCATATTACCCCTAAGCACATACCCAATTACATTTATACATTCAATTTCTAACAATCAAACATAATTTCACAATTCAAGAAAAAGCACAAATTAAAAGCATTCCCAAACCTTGAACTCCTAAGCTCTAAGATCAAGGGGCTAAACTCTCTTCAACTTTCTCTTTACCTTTGGCTTCCGTCGCAGGAGATTCTGAACACCAAACCAATCAAACCACAAAACACCAATAACTCAAGACCCACATACATCAAAGGAACAATGGGAAGAAGAGAAAAGAATCACTAACAACAAACATAAAAATTTGCCAATCCAACACACAAAACGCAGCAAATGGGAAGAACAAGCTGGTGCAAGGAGGAGGAGGAGGAAGAAGAAGAAGAAGAAGAAGTAGTAGAAGAAGAAGAAACGGTGAGGGCAACAGGAAAGAAGAAAAATCTTCTCCCTCACATTTTCTCTCTCTTCCCTCAAATAGGGAAATCCTTATCTTCTCTTTCTCTTTCCTGCCACTTGTCATTCACTTGTGGTAAATTGGCAAATTTCACTACTAAATCCTTTCTCATCTAACACAACAACAAACCACCTAATTTAACAATTATCATACAATTGACTCTATAAATACCATACCACACACAATAATACACACAAAATTGCTCAGAATACTAGGGTGGGAATCGAGGTGTTACAAAGAAGAGAAAAAGGACAGGCCTTAGAAGAGGACTTTATACCGGAGGAGGAAGAAGAAAAACTGACAACAATGCAACCTGAAAGGAGTTAGGTAGTTAGAACGGAAGACACGGCTCTGAAGAAGATGAAAGATAAGATTATAGTTATGGCTCAGTTATTGTCAGTAAAGAGAGGGATTCGCCTTGAAGACTAAGATCTGGATATGAGGAAATTATCCCTCCACTCTTTAAGATGCCTAATTTGCCCAAATTTGATGGTATGGCTAATCCATCAGCTCACATTAAGCAGTATACTTTAGTTATGAAAGCGATTACCCTCACTAAAAAATAAAAAGTTGAATATTACAGCCTTAGTCTTATGGGTCCCACAATTGATTGGTATCATGGACTTGATAGGAGAGCCAAGGAAGACAGGGGTAGGTTGACTGAAGAATTTATGAAGCAATATGATTGTGGCACAAGGATAAAGGTGAGTCTGAAGGATCTTGAACTCCTATAACAAAAATCTGATGAGTCTTTTCATGAGTATCTTACTCGTTGGAGAAACTAGGTGATGGAAATGAAAAAAAAAAACCCGATACGGCAGTTCAAATTAGGCTCTTCATCAAGAATGCAAGTTTATCTTTGAGGGGTGAGCTCAAGATGAAAGGCGTGAAGGATCAGGAGTCACTAAAAGATATTTGTAACACCCTATACCCATAAATGGTACGGATATCGGATGTCGCACACTACACTTGAATACACTAAAATGCACGTATCAGATTCAATGATTTTTTTCCGCATTCCAATATCAATAATACTTATAGGTAAACAACAATAATTTAACAGCTCATAATAGCACTGTTTGAAAAATTCATACTTAACATATGCATAAATCATAAACCGTATAGTCCACCGCAATCATATACATGCCATGCCTATCCTCTCATCTCTGCATTCGTTCCTCTTCTTGACTGTCAATGAAATTTCAGCCACTTAAAAGCTTCCTATCTTTGTAACCTGCGCGTAGCAATAACAGTACGTGCTGAGTATTAAAATGCCCAATGGTGTTACATATCCTAAATTTTCCATATTATACTACATGCATGCACACACAAGCATATTACTTTAGATAATTTATGCCTTACTTTTAATGTCCTAATAAATCTTGTGCTTTAATCATTTATCTTATACCTTTTTCATTACTTTAGTAATCATACTTTAACATTACCATTTCTGTTATCAATATCATTATTATTTGTACTATTAACTTTAACATTAATACTATTATATTCTGTATGTTAATTTAATGACCAGTTATATTAACAATCTTTTTAATTATCTTATTAACGTATTCATTTGTTTTTCTTTATTTGTTTATAACTTATTCACATCAGTTACAATCTACATTTGGGCACAGTATCCGTTACTGAATTATTTATTTGAGTAGTTATCATTGTTGTTATTAACAGTACTGATTAACAGTTATCATTCCCTTTATATCCTTGATATTTCTTTTACTCTTTCAGTTACATTAAATCTTTGTACGTTTCGTATTCATATTATTACCTTTCACTTAATCATTTTATATTCAGTTTCATATCATTCCCATTATATTCTTGATATTTCTTTTTTTTCTTTTAGTTACATTAAATCTTTTTACATTTCATATTCATATTTTACCTTTCACTTAATCATTTCTTTTACAGTACTATTTTTAGAACTATAAAGTAATACATTAAATTATTTTTCCTACTTAATTTTAATCAGTTATATTTCATATTATACACTCAATTGTCAATACTATCACTTAATACACTGACTTATTTATAAGATTAACATCATTATTTTCTTAACTTTACACATAATTTCTATTAATTTTATTTGACTAAATATTTATCGATAACTGTTTTACATTTAATTTTATTATTACCGTGATTAACAGTACTATTATTACAACAATACCAGAATTACTCATATTGTCTATTTTATCATCATTTTAGTAATCATGATTTCACTATTAACTTTTAACATTTGATTTTATTTCACACTCTTTATTCATTGTAACTTATATTTCAATAATGAAATTCATAGTATTCAATTAAATTTACCTGACACATTATTATTTATCTTAATCACACTATCTTATCTTTCCATTTCATTCTTGTATACACTTGTTAACCTTTATTTAATACTTTAATTACATAACCCTAAATGTCTAGTTCATTTTACATAACATAACATTTTTCCTAATAATGCCAATGATTTAATTATTATTATTGACATTATTTTAACCGGTGTCAATTCTTTAATTAAATTCAATTCATTCATTTAATTTAATTATATGAATTTAAATCTACATACTTGCTATCCCAAATCAATATTAATAATCATTTAGTATTACAATGACATTTTTCTTGACATTTAACATTAATTGTAATATTTCTACTAATATTAACATAAATTCCATTATTTTTTCTTTTGTCAATTTATTATACAATTAACATTCAAATTGCCTATCAACTATCTTTTAAATCCCTTATTTTACATCACTATTGACAAAATATATTTAAGTCCCTAGACTTTCACCAATTTACAATTTTGCCCTTCATTTTTCACTTATTTACATTAATGCCATTAATTAACTTATTATCATATTTATTTCATTATCTAACATGTAATTTGCCACTTAGTCCTAAGAATATTATTCTTATACTAAATTACATATATGTCCTTAAAATATTTCTAAAAATTACAATTTTTACCCTTGGACAATTATTTAGATGCAATAGTCTTTATTTTTAATCATTTATGCACTTAACACACTTAAATATCCAAATTTGCATTTTGGTTCCTTAACTATGGTATAATTACAGTTATGTCCTTACATTAAGTCACACTTGCATTTAAGCCCTCCAACTATGTCATATTTACTTTTAAGTCCTTTAACTATTATTAAATTACGATTTTACCCATAAGTTTCTCTTATTTAGAATTATGCTACCAATTTTACTTATTAACTTATTTAACTCTTTATTTAACATGCAAATTACCATTTGATCCTTAAAATATCATTTTCTTGCAAAATTACGTTATAGTCCTTAAACATGACTAAATTACATCGTTAACCATTTAATGATATTATTTTCATTATTAACCCTTATTAATTAACTTAAGAACTAAATTATCATTTTATCCTTAAACTTTTTAATTCTTTTATTTTAGTCTTTTTTCACTTCAATTTCCATTTAACTCCAATTTAATCATTTTAATTTTATTTTTACCATATTGCCCCAAGTACAATTCAGGCAGAAATCTTCAAACTGGATACACGAGCCATGAATCCTATAGGTTCAATGCATTTTAAAGGGACCCCGAAAGATTACCTCTACATTTCATTTCATTTGGCATTTCAACATTAAATACATTGAGTAGGACTGTCATTGGCCTACAATAAGTGAGACGCCGGGCTCACCACTGCGGTTTGGTCCCTATGGCTAGCCACTATATCCTGAGCTAGATTTGACCACCAGACTACTACTAAGGGCATTAATCTTTCCTCATATCCATTATCAAATTACATTATACATTATCAATGGAACATAACTATACCATTCCATTCTTTTTACATCAAATCATTTGTAAATCACTTAAGCATTCCATTTTAGGATTAATCATGCCATGACATGAATTAAACATAACTCATTATATACTTTTCATTATAAACATAATATATTCATCAATTAGAAAATATTCGATTTAATTCCAATAATTCCCAAATCATTAATATACATTCAATTTACATCATATATTCATTTTATGCCTTTATACTTAATATATAATTAAAATACACATTAATTCACCTAAGTTTACCATTCGGCATGTAACACCCCGATTCCCCCCCACCAGTTTGAGCCATGTTTGCCATGTGAATGTGTGCATGTGTGAGAGTTTTGGTATGTATCAAGGGCATTTTGGGTAAAATGCATATTTTATGGGCTGTAATATTGCATGGGTGCATATATGTTAGTAGGATATATGTGCATTGGGTTGTGTTAGTGTGTGCATGAGCATATGATTGTAATGTGTGAGTTATGAGAGTGAGCATTGTGTGTGGTGTAGTGCATGTTGGTAGGGTGTGAGTGGTCAAATCCCACCAATGAGAAAGTGACATATGTCATCGGTTAGGAAAAGAGTAAATAGAAGAAGAAAGAGAAAAGGGAAAGCATATTTTGCTTCCTCTTTCCCATTTCTCCTCGTCTCTCTATTTTTCTCTTCTTCCTTTTCTCATTTCAATCATGCCCTAGCTTGGATTCAAGTGTCTTTGGTGGGAATAGATCACTTCTCAACCTCTAATTGGTAAGTTTGCTGCATTTTCTTCATCTTTTTCTTCCATTGTTCTTATTTTGTTAGATTGGGTTTTAATTTAGGTTTTGCATTTGTATGTCTTTGTTGGGTTCTTGATTAGTTGAGCCTTTTCGCGATCCCAAGGGAAAGGAAAAGGCTAGTAGGAGTGGTGCTAAGTAGGAGCAAAGGAATTTCAGGTTTGGGAAAGATTGTGTGTATTTAATGATTTTGTTCTCATTGATTTTCTGGAAATTCTATGGTTATTGAAGGCTATGTTGGTTTATATGACATGAGTTTTGAGCATGTTGAGTTAAGAAACTTAGATTGTAATTTGATTTGGATGATATATACATTTGGTTATGTTTTGGATTATAATTGCTAAATTTTGGATTGGATGACTTGATCATGTTTATTATATGTTTCTCTTTGGATTATGAGATTTTAAGGTAGGTTTTAAGTTTGTTTTGATGAGTTAAATGTTTAATTTCTGGGTATGTTGAGTTTGATTTTGAGTTGGGTGAAATTCTGGGAAATTTCTGGGTTTGGGATAATCCACACGGCGGTATGGTTGGGCATACCACCATGTGAATCGTGAGTTTTCCTTCAGTATTGCTTGTCCGTGATTTTACACAGTGGTAAGGACATTCCATACCACCGTGTAAAGTCATTCTGCCTTGAAGGAATTCTGGGTTGTGCATTTTACACAGGGGTAAGGATTTTCCATACCACTGTGTAAAAGCATTCTGCCTGTTGTGTATGGCATGTTACACGGCGGTATGGTTTTACCTTACCACCATGTATGATGTCTTACACAGCGGTAAGTATATATCATACCGCCGTCTAAAATGTCTCTACCCTGCAAATTTTGAAGATTTCAACTTTTGTCTTTTTAATTCCTTTTTCATTTATTATTGGTCTTAATCTTATTTGGTGTCATTTCAATTAGCTCCTAATGTTAAATTGTATTTTCTTGTGCCTTATCAAATTATATTGGATGATGTGTTTTAATGCGGAATGTGTTATGCATATATAAGTTCATGGTTCTCCTTTGTAAACAATATGTTATACTTAAATGTGAATTAATGGATTATGCATGACCTGCAAGAGTTAGTATAGTGGATAGTTAGGCATGCCTAAAAGAGTCCTTTTTACTGCAGCCTCTGTATTGTTTTGGACCCTGATCAGGTCCCCGTTTAGTCCCTCATGAACTTCTACGTGTACGGATCTTGTTTAAGATCCCTTTGTAAAATGTTTTGAAAAGAGAAAATATGATACTGTTTTTCCATTCGTACCCGTAAGGTACCACTACATGTCGATTCGTACCCGTAAGGTTTCGCTTTGCATTTACTTGTTATCCACTACTGTGAGTCAGCAGGTGTTATGATTTATTCAGTTATGCTATGAGAATATGAATTCGAATGATTATGAGTATGAGTATGATTATATGTATTTGAATCTGAATGACTCTAATATGAGCACATGAATATGTTTATTGAACCTTTAAATGGTTATGAATGGAATTCAATTGTGATTATATCTTATGATATTCAGTATGCCATTTCGTATGTGATTTACCTTGACGACCATTGTGAATGGCCGTCCATATATCATTGTTTGTTTCCCTACTAAGCATTATCGCTTAGCACGGTGTTTTTACCCGTGCAGGTGTGGAAGGTGTATAGCCTTTTGGAGAGTTGCCGCCAGTCAAGCCAACACAGTGGGATTGTTGATAGGACATAGTTTCTTTTTGCATCATCATTATTTTGTAATAGTGATCTCTCTTGTTTATAGTATTTTGTTAAGCTTCCGCTATGTATCTCTGAATGATGCAATTATGATGGTATCCGAATAGTTTTGTAATTGAATATTGTTATTCTATGAATGATTGCTTAGTTTGATTTAAAGTTTTAATTTCCGCTGTTTATTGGTATGTTTATTTTATGTGAATGTATGTTTGCTCCGTTTTGTTTGGTGTGACACCCCTGCTCGTACGGGTTCTCACTCCCTCGCAGATGGGTTCCCCTACGTTTGGGTAAGGGGTGTTACACGGCTAACATAACCAAATCCCCTTCCAAATTTATTCTTCACTCCATTTTCATTAATTAAGCTAGTTTATATCTTAATTAAAATTTTTATACTATTTATTTACATTAAACCATAAAATATACATAAGTATTCTTTAAATAACCATTCGGCTAAGACTCTATTTTCTCCTCTAATTTGTTTTCCATTCATTTATCACTTCATTAACTAGATTATATTTTAATAAGTCTAAATACACAATTATATGACATTAGATCTCAAAGTATACTTATGTATACCTATAAATACCATTTGGCCTACATGTTATCCATGGTATAAAGTTTATTTCTTTTCATTTTAATCTTTCAAAATCTCATTTTAAACCTTCCTAAACATGACTATTGGTTTGACTCAATTAAACACATATATTTCACATACTTTATTTTTAAACATAATAAAAAATCATACTTTTAACATGGAAAAAGGAGGATATTGTATCCTCTAACCTTATTTTCTTGTTCTCTACATCTTAAACATCCTTCTATAGCCTTTGATCCTTAAAACACCATCACTTTCCTTATATTCCTTAAGTGGACGAATATAAACATCAAAGAAACCAGCATAAATTTACTTCCTTTTTGCAATATAATGACATAAACATACTCTAGACATCCTAAAGTACTTATTAGAACCTTTAAACAAATTTTAAAACATCAACTTTACATACCTCAATTTGACACATAAACTTTTCCACCTACTTTCTCCCACTTCTTTCACTTCAAATAAGCTTTAGAGACCACCATCATTGAAATGAGAGGCTTTATTACTTGGGAAGGTTGGATTTGGTGGGAACCATGGAAGAGAAATGAAGAAAATCCATGGAGGAAGAGATCAATTTGGCCATGTAAGAGAGGGAGGAAGCTGCTGGATTTCTAGGGATTTCTATAGAGAAATCTGGTTTAGGGGGTTTATATAGCTGCTTTAATGGGCTGGGCTTGGTCCAACCGAGTTGGGCCAACCATTTTTAAGCCTAATTAGGTTTTAAGACCATTTTGCAACCCAAAATGATTTTTATCACTTTCCAAGATCAATTATTCCCAAAATTAGTTCTATAATTCATAAAATATATAATTTAGCTTTCACGTAAAATTTCAGCTTAATCGGAGACCGTTTCCCGGTTCGGTAATTTCTTACTAGTTCGATAACTTAATTTTTTGTCTCACAATAAAATTTATTTTTCATTGCCATTTCATTCTCCATAATATTTCAACCAAATCCATGCTTTTAAATAATTTTCCAGAGATCTTTAACACCATTTAGAGCTCGGTCAACTCTTGGTCAAATCGGTCAACTATGGTCAAACTGGTCCGACCAGTCTGATTCACTACTTGAACCGATTCGGTTTACTTTTCTTCCTTAACTTCCTTTTTGTCCTTGATAGCTCATTTGACCTTGATTCCATCTTAATCTGGGTCAATTTTTGGTCCAGTTCAATTAAACCGGTCCGATTCATCTATTTTTCAGTGTCACCATAAAATTATTTTTTCACTACCAAACTGTTCTACACACTATTCTAAGTCCATCTGTGCCTTCAAATAAATTTTCAGAGGTCATTTATTATCTCTAAATCCTTGGTCAAACTTTGGTCACACCTAGTTACTATTTGAATTGAACTAGCGGCTTTTCTTCTTTTTGACTTTTAGGGACTTATTTAACCTCATTTTCACTCTAAATTATACCACCAAAATCATTATAACTTGTACTTTCTAATTGTCCAATAAAATATTTTGCTCTTCTGGGTTCCTAGGAGGTCACCCATCCTTGGGCTTACCTGGCCTGAGCACGTTAAACCTTATAACTCCACTGAATTTCAAGGCATAATTACTAGTATTTTCACACACAAACCACACTATACACTCTATGGACTTCACTAATCGATACTATATCAATATTCAAGCCATTATATGCCATCTATGGGAAATTTGGGCCATTACAATATTGCTATTGATGCCGAAGGGGAGTGCTTAACTAAGAAGGCAAGTGGTCAGCCGATGAGGTTATAGTGGCAAGAATTGGAAAAATGACTAGTGGTAGCACTGGTATTGGAAAGACAGCTAAAGTGTCCGGTACTGAGACAATTCAAAGGTGGTATTCTAAGTTAAGAAAACTGTTATCTTGGGTACTTGAGCGGCTTGTAAAAGAAGGAAAGCTTTAACCTCTACCAACAAGACCAACATGAAATCAAGGGATACCGGGCCATAGATCGGATCAATTTTGTGATTTTCATTAGCATACTGGTCATTTGATTGATAATTGTTGAACTCTGAGAGATTAGGTCTAGGACCTTATTGATAACAAGTAGATTCTCAAATCGACAAAAAAGGGAGAAAAGATAGCCAATTATAATGCCTTGCCGCCACCACTTGTGTTCATGATTAGTTCAGGATTACCTGAATGGTATATGCTCCAAGACTTGTACGACAATAGTTATAAAGCCATCACTCACCGTGTTCAATAGGAGAAAGATGTTGCAGTGCAAGATGTAAATACTTACGCAAGTCGAGAGGCACTGTAACACCACATTCCCATACATTCGCATAGCTTCGCTGCAGTAATTGAGAATGGTTGTCATGACACACATCACATGCACATCACTTACCATTCATTATCATACATAACTCTTAGCCAATTAATTTCATTCACATGCAGCGGAAGACATTCACTACGCATACATTATTGCATACTTCCAAATTAGATTACATCTCAATATGTTGAGTTTTATTATAAATCTTACATGCCCAAAAATCATTAATTACATATATCCGATATCAATAACAAAAACCTATATCAATAACAAAAACCTACACTAAGGATCAAATCCTAATGTATTGATCAAACAAAATGAGGGAACGTCCTCCAAAATCACCTCGCTTCAGAACCTACACAGATTAAAAACCAGTGCTAAGCGATAACGCTTAGCGGAGAAACAACAACAATATACATGCATTCATATAATAACTAGCATAAGATAAATAATATCATTACTCGCTATATATCCATGCTTCTTTTCTAACATGCTTGCATTCATATAATAACCAGCATAAGATAAATAATATCATTACGTGCTATATATCCATGCTTCTTTTCTTACATGCTTGCATTCATATAATTGAGTGTGCTATTAACTCATAAAACATATCAGAATATCATGTACAGTTGTCATATTAATATATATCAATATTTACACATCTCATTAACAATATCATATTACATGGCACTTATTTGCACAATATAACTCATTTTATTATTAAAGCCTTGCCTGCAATTCAAAGATGCGGATAACGGGTATCGCATCAGTATCTGAAGGTACAGTAATCGCATTAGTATCCGTAGATACAGTAATTTTGCGTCAGCACCCGAAGGTATAGAAATAATCAATGAGAAATACAATGTACTCCTTAAGAATCCAAAGGGTTCAATACACATTGGGATTCCAGAGGAATCAGACACTTTTGGCTGCAGCACTTAGACCCTATAAGCATGCCTATCTATCTTTTACTTAACTTGCAGGCTATATTATTAGTCCAGTTTATTCACATTAATAAAGAAAATATATCATTATTGCAGCATTCGATAAATAACATCATCACATTGCTTGTTTGCACTAATTCATTCTCGTGGTATGTATATATATAATCACATGCATATAATAAAGATTATTCTCATATACATGTTCATTCATCATTCATACATATGGATTAAACAATTATAGTCATTCAAGAATTTATTTCAAACTTCCAAAAGTGTCGTGCTCGCGACAATCTAGGAAAAAAGCTTCTGTCGCGATCGTGACCCCAGTCTCGCACTCAAGAGAACGCAACCCACTCCTTCGTCGCGCTCGCGCACTCCCACTGTAGAAGCCAACATCACCTAAAGGAGCATTCTATCACACTCGTGACGATAGAACAAAATTTTTCCATTCATAGCTCCCTAACATGCACTCCTCACTTCCACACTTTGTCACCCTCTCACAAAGAACTCTCATAGCCCATTCTAACCTTATTATTGGTTGACATGGTCTACTAAACACTTATTTTTCTACATGTTAAGAATTTAATGACACAATTCTCATCATTCAAGGTCTTATATTTAAGGATTTTTGGCCAATGAAACCTTACATGTTCCAAGTGCCCTCCTATTACAATAATCCTAACTTAGGTACATAAAATTGAAGACCATTCAGTCCCTAATTCAACATCACCTAAAGGAGCATTCTATCACACTCGTGACGATAGAACAAAATTTTTCCATTCATAGCTCCCTAACATGCACTCCTCACTTCCACACTTTGTCACCCTCTCACAAAGAACTCTCATAGCCCATTCTAACCTTATTATTGGTTGACATGGTCTGCTAAACACTTATTTTTCTACTTGTTAAGAATTTAATGACACAATTCTCATCATTCAAGGTCTTATATTTAAGGATTTTTGGCCAATGAAACCTTACATGTTCCAAGTGCCCTCCTATTATAATAATCCTAACTTAGGTACATAAAATTGAAGACCATTCAGTCCCTAATTCGACTTAGTTGCTTCTACACTTTTATAGGTACACCTCTTAAGAACAAACCACTTATATCTTATTATAAAAACAGAGCTAAACTTTGCAAGTTACAGCTCACACATATTCACAATCAATTACTCCATCAATTCCAGTTTTATTAGCACAATTAGACAAGCTTAATTTTACCGATTTAAGACACTCCTTTCACAAACATTCCTACCCAACACCCCCACAAGTCTCTCGGCAATATCTAATTCCCAATAAATACAAATTACACAGCATGTGCATAGCTCTTAACTTAAACATTCAAAACAGGGCATCATGATTAATCAATTCATCATATCCATCAATTACATCAACACATATAAGTTCAGTTCTTGTTCATTTCATTCAAACAATCTTAAACTCATAATTTATTAAAAATATACACAAATACAATGTTTCTCAAACCTCAAGATCCTTTTCTCCTTAAAGCTCACTTTGCACTTGTCTCACCAACCTTAGCTTTACCTTTATCTTTCCTTGGTTCTACAACTACAATCATGATTCAATTTCCAGAATTGCATCCAAGAAATCAAAACCACATCTATTCAAAATGCAGAACAAAAAGGAGTAAAGGAAGAGGAACCAAGTTAAGTAAATCACTTACCTTGCTAAGATGATGTATCGCACATGCAAACAACTCTAGACTCAAAATGCAGCAGAAATCTACTTGATAGTCTAAGATAAGAAGAAGAAGAACCAAAGAAGGAGAGAAAGAAGAAGAAAAAACATAGAAGAGAGAAGAAAGAAGAGAAAGGAGAAGAGAAAGGAGAAAACGAATGGAGAGCGGAGAGGTAGCTAACCCACATGCAGCCACTAGATGAAATTCTCTCTCCTACATGCACAATCCTATGTGGCAAAAGCAGAATAGGACACATGGATCCCACTAAAACCAGTCCCACTAACTAAAAATCTGATTTTTCTTAAGACTTAATTAACCCACATTAGTTTTAATCAAGCCCACTTACACTAAATCATGATCTTTAACACATTGGTCACTAGAACTTATTTTAATTATGCAATCAAGTCCTTAATTATCTTACACTTAAGTCCAGATTTTAGAAATCTTCAAATTAAATTTTACCCAATTACCACAATTAAACCATAATTTACTCCTAGGGTAATATTTGAGCTGTTACATCACTCCCCTCCTAATAATAATTTCATCCTCGAAATTCATACTTGAATCAAATAATTAAGGGTACTGATCTCGCATAGCTGCTTCTGTTTCCCACGTCGCCTCTTTAATCCCATGATGTTGCCAAATCACTTTAACTAACAGAACTTGCTTGTTTCAGAGTTGCTTAACTTCTCTAGCTAGAATCTCTATAGGCCTTTTCTCATAAGAGAAGTCCAGTTGCACTTGCACATCTTGCATTGGAATAATATGAGACTCGTCCGAACGATATCTCCAAAGCATTGACACGTGGAAAACATCGTGGAGCTTAAATAATGCTGGAGGCAAAGCCAATGGATAAGCCACGGATCCCACTCTTTCCAACACTTCATATGGCCCAATAAACCTCGAACTTAGCTTCCCTTTCTTTCCGAACCTTAGTACCTTCCTCCAAGGCGACACTTTCAGAAACACTTTATCACCCACTTCAAATTCAATGCCTTTCCTCTTCAAATCCGCATACAATTTCTGCCTATCACTTGCAGCTTTCAATCGTTGTTGAATTAACTTCGCTTTCTCCTCCGTATCCCTAACCAAATCAGGACCAATGGCCTTGTTCTCAGTCCATTTAGTCCAACAAACCAGAGTCCAACACTTTCTACCATACAAAACTTCAAACGGTGCCATGCCAATACTCGCTTAAAAACCATTATTATAAGCAAATTCCATTAATGGAATATACTGATACCAGTTCTTCGAGAAATCTAACACACATGCCCGAAACAAATCTTCCAATACCTAAATTACCCTTTCAGACTGTCCATCAGTCTGCGGGTGGAAAGCCGTACTGAAATTCAATCTAGTACCCAAAATAGCTTGCAAACCCTTCTAGAACTTCGAAGTAAACCTTAGATCTCTATCTGAAATAATGGACAAAGGAATACCATGCAGTCGGACGATCTCTTTCATATACAAATCAGCCAACCGATCCATGAAGTAGTCGAGTCGAATTGGTATAAAGTGAGCTGACTTAGAAAACCGATCAACTACTACCCACACTGAATCGTGCTACCTCAATGTCATTGGCAAATCGGAAATGAAGTCCATGGTAATATTATCCCATTTACACTGAGGAATTGGACTGGGATTCAATTAACCATGTGGAACCCGATGTTCCTTTTTCACTTGCTGACAAGTCAAACACTTTGAAAAATAATTCACAACATCCCTTTTCATACCAGGCCACCAATATAATTGTTTCAAATCTCGGTACATCTTGTTACCTCCTGGATGCATACTGAAAACCGTATTATGTGCTTCGTGCAACAATCTCTTCCTCAGCTCTTTATCATTAGCAACACATAATCGACCTCGATAGCGCAAAACACCTTCTTCGCTCACTGAATAGTTAGTTTTGTCCCCATTTCTAATTGACTGCACAATCTGCTGCAACTTGGGATCACTTTTCTACGCATTCACTAACTCATCCTTTAAAAATGGCCTCGGTTTCAACTATGCCACTAAAGCACCATTTGAATCAAATCTCCACTTAACTCTTTGTAACAATAAGGTTAAAATGGACTTCCTACTCAATGCATCCGCTACCACATTGGCCTTGCCCGGGTGGTAATCCACAATGCAATCATAATCTTTAAACAATTCCAGCCACCTTCTTTGTCTCAAGTTCAATTTCTTCTAATTGAGCAGATACTTGAGACTCTTATGATCAGTAAAGATCTTACACTTTTCACCATACAAGTAATGCTGTCAAATCTTTAAGGCAAATACTATTGCAGCCAATTCCAAATTATGAGTAGGGTAATTCTGCTCATGCGGCTTCAACTGCCTTCAAGCATAAGCCACTACCTTACCATCCTGCATCAATAAACATCCTGATCCAATTCTAGAAGCATCGCTATACAAAGTATACTCCTTACCCGAAATAGGTTGAGTCAAAATTAGTGCTTCAACTAACATTCCCTTCAACTGTTCGAAACTGGCTTGGCACTTATCAGACCACTCAAACTTAACTCCCTTACGAAGTAACTTAGTGAGCGGAGAAGCAATCACTGAGAATCCCTTCACAAAGCGATGGTAGTACCCCGTTAATCCCCAGAAGCTTCGTACCTCAGGCACATTCTTGGGTGGTTTCCAAATTCACTATAACTTTAATCTTAGCTGGATCAACCTTAACATCCTCAGAAGAAACAATGTGACCCAGGAAAGATGCTTCTTTCAACCAGAATTCACACTTGCCTAGCTTTGTAAACAACTGATGCTCCCTCAAAGTCTGAAGCACAGTTCTCAAATGCTGCTTATCCTTCGAATATACCAAAATATCATTGAGAAACATGACCACAAACTGATCCAAAAATGGTTTGAACACCCTATTCATTAAGTCCATAAATGCAGCAGGCGCATTTGTCAACTCGAATGGCGTTATAAGGAATTCGTAATGTCCATATCGAGTCCTAAATGCGGTCTTAGGTACATCTTCCTTTTTCACTTGCAATTGATAATATCCAGACCTAAGATCAATTTCAGAAAACACGCCAGCTCCCTTCAACTGGTCAAACAAATCCTCAATCCTTGGCAGAGGATATCTATTCTTCATTGTCACCTTATTCAGCTGCCTATAATCGATACACATCCTCATAGACCCATCTTTTTTATTTACAAATAGCACTGGTGCTCCCCAAGGAGACACACTAGGTCTTATGAAACCCCTATCCAAAAATTCTTGTAACTGAGTCTTCAATTCCTTCAACTCAGTAGGAGCCATCAGATAGGGTGCCTTAGACATAGGTGTTGTACCAGGCACAATATCAATAGCTAACTCTACTTTCCTTATTGGCGGTACACCAGCTAACTCTTTGGCAAAAACATCCGAAAATTCCTCACGACCGGAATATCCTAAATTTCCACTTGTTCCCTCTTCGAATCCAACACAAGGGCTAAGAAACAGCCTCACATCCTTTCCTTAAAACACCGATAAACTTGCATAGCAGAAATTACATCTACTAGCGGATTAGAACACACATCTCTTATAACCACTTTAGACTTTTCTGCACTACTGAGCACCATTGTTTTCTTCCTATAGTTGAATACAGCTCGGTGCTTACTCAACTAATCCATGCCTAATATCATATTAAACGCATCAAAAGGCAATTCAATCAAATCTATAGGGAACACATAGTCTTGAATAATTAAAGGGCAATCTCTAAACACTTTGTTCACATACACACTACTTCCCAAAGGGCTAGTCACACAAATATCATAATCTAGATGCTCAACAATAGACATCTTATCACATAATTTCTTAGAACATCCATATAAATGCATAGACCCAGGGTTAATCAATGCAAACATTTATATATTAAAGAGTAGAAATGTACCCGCAATAACCTCTAGCGCATCCTGCTCCTTTCGAGCTCTCATGGCATAAGCTCTTGCTGGTGCTGTAGGAGGTCTATCCACTAATTTTGATACTTTTCCCTTTCTGTACTGGCCACCTCTACCATGTCCTCTACCTCTTCCTCGATGAGCTGGAGGTAAGTTCGACCCACCTCTACTAGGTTCTTACTGATCTCCTGATGCCTCATAATCCTTAAGACAGTTAGCCAGATAGTGCTCTATACTACCACATCTGAAGCAAGCCCCAGTCAACTTCCAACAATCCCCTCTATGCTTCTTACAATAATGAGGGCATTCAGGCACTTCACTCCTATTACTAGATGCACCCTTGCCAGTACTGGATGCATAGGAAAATCCCTGCCTTCTGCCTCTAATAGCTGGACTGCTAGCTAATTCAGCTGTAGGCACTGCAGAAGAATCTCTTGATCTTTTACCAGAATGTGCCCCACCTCGGCTAGGATTTCTCCTTTGCATTCTTTCTCTCTGAATCTCAAGTGACCTTTCAGCTCTCATGGCTTCCTGTACTATCTGGTAGTAACTGACAGTCTGAGATGTGGTCATTGAGATCAGCAATGCCTTGATCTGCTCAATCAACCGATCCTCAAATTGCTGACATCTAAACTCCTCTGAAAGCACTCCCACGGGTGCATACTTACTCAACCTATAGAACTTCTTCTCATATTCGGCTACTGACATAGCTCTCTGCTTCAGATTCAGAAACTGCTTCCAATTAGCTTCCCAATAGGCCTTCATAATGTACTTATTTTAGAATTCCTGTACAAAGAATTCCCAAGTAATAGGGTCCGAAAGCATCGGATGTTTTAATTCTAGTTTCCACTAATTATAGGCAGATCCTTGGAGCAGTGACACCACACATTCAACCTTCTGATCCGCAGGATATCTTATCTCATCCAATACGCGCTAAATCCTCTCAATCTAATATTCAGCCTTAACCGATTCATCCAAACTAGTTCTGTAGAACTCTTCTGCCCCATGCTTCCTCAAAGTTTCTAATGGAGCCTTCGGTGTTGTCACTCGATCAAGCACCCTCGCCATGTCTTGCGACATTTTGAGTAAAGCATCCAAAGGAACAGTGGGCACATCACGTCCCACACTTGCTGGTGCAGATTGATCAGACTCAGACACTTCAACATCTCTAGGGTTCACGCTTTTTGCGGTCTCTTTTTTAGCGTTTTGAGAAGGATCCATCAATCTGAGACATAAACAAGGACATCCGCATTAATCAACACATCTATACGCATCCTAATCTACATTATGCCTAGAAACGACTAAACCTAGGCTCTGATACCACAAACTGTAACACCCTATTGCTATCGACTCGCACATCTTCGCTGCGATAGTTAAGAATGGTTATCACGACATACATCACATGCACATCACTTACCATTCATTATCATACATTACTCTTAGCCAATTACTTTCATTCACATACAGCGGAAGACATTTACTACACATACATCATCGCGTACTTCCAAATTAGATTACATCACATTATACTGAGTTATATTATAAATCTTACATGCCCAAAAATCATTAATTACATATATCTGATATCAATAACAAAAACCTACACTAAGGATCGAATCCTAATGTGTTGATCAACCAAAATGCGGGAACGTCCTCTGAAATCACCTCGCTTCAGAACCTACACGGATTAAAAACTCGTGCTAAGTGATAACATTTAGCGGAGAAACAACAACAATATACATGCATTCATATAATAACCAGCATAAGATAAATAATATCATTACTCGTTAGATATCCATACTTCATTTCTAACAATGCTTGCATTCATATAATTGAGTGTGCTATTAACTCGTAAAACATATCAAAATATCATGTACAGTTGTCATATTAATACATATCAATATTTATGCATCGCATTAACAATATCATATTACATGGCACTCATTTGCATAATATAACTCATTTTATTATTAAAGCCTTGCCTACAATTCAAAGACGTGGATAGTGGGTATCGCATCAATACCCGAATGTGTAGTATCTCATCAGTATCCGTAGATACAGTAATTTTGCATCAGCACCAAAAGGTACAGAAATAATCAATGAGAGATACAATGTGCACTTTAAGAATCCAAAGGATTCAATATGCATTAGGATTCCAGAGGAATGAAACACTTTTGGCTGTAGCACTTAGACCCTTTAAGCATACCTATGTATCCACTACTTGACTCGCAGGCTATATTATTAGTCCAGTTTATTCACATTAATAAAGAAAATATATCATTATTGCAGAATTCGATAAATAACATTATCACATTGCTCATTTGCACTATGGCTCACTTCACAATTCATTCCCATGGCATGTATATATATAATCACATGCATATAATAAAGATTATTCTCATATACATGTTCATTCATCATTCATAGATATGGATTAAATAATTATAGTCATTCAAGAATTTATTTCAAACTATGAAAAGTGTCACGCTCGGGACAGACTCCGCAAAAAGCTTCTATCGCGATCGCGACCCCAGTCGCGCACGTGACAGAATGCAGCCCACTCCTCCGTTGCACTCGCACACTTGCACTTGCCCATGACAGAAGCCAACATCACCTAAAGGAGCATTCTGTCATGTCCACGATAGAATAGAATTTTTCCATTCAAAGCTCCCTAACATGCACTCCCCACTTCCACACTTTGTAACCCTCTCACATAGAACTCTCATAGCCCATTCTAACCTTATTATTGGTTGACATGGTCTACTAAACACTTATTTATCTACATGTTAAGAATTAAATGACATAATTCTCATCATTCAAGGTCTTATATTTAAGGAGTTTTGGCTAATGAAACCTTACATGTTCCAAATGCCCTCCTATCACAATAATCCCAACTTAGGTACACAAAATTGAAGACCATTCAGTCCCCAATTTGACTTAGTTGCTTCTACACTTTTTTAGGTACACCTCTTAAGAACAAACCACTTATATCTTACTATAAAAATAGTGCTAAACTTTGCAAGTTACAGCTCACACAAATTCACAATCAATTACTCCACCAATTCCAGTTTTATTAGCACAATTAGACAAGCTTAATTTTATCGATTTAAGACACTCTTTTCACACACATTCCTACTTAACACCCCCACAAGTTTCTCGGTGATATCCAATTCTCAATAAACACAAATTACACAGCATGTGTATAGCTCTTAACTTAAACATTCAAAACAGGGCATCATGATTAATCAATTCATCATATCCATCAATTACATCAACACATGTAAGTTCAGTTCCTGTTCATTTCATTCAAACAATCTTAAACTCATAATTTATTAAAAATATACACAAATACAATGTTTTTCAAACCTCAAAATCCTTTGCTCCTTAAAGCTCACTTTGCACTTGTCTCACCAACCTTAGCTTTACCCTTATATTTCCTTAGTTCTACAACTACAACCATCATCCAATTTCTAGAATTGGATCCAAAAAATCAAAACCACATTTATTCAAAATATAGAACAATAAGGAGTAGAGGAAGAGGAACCAAGTTAAGTAAATTACTTACCTTGCTAAGATGATATATCACACATGCAAATACCTCTAGACTCAAAATGCAGCAGAAATCTACTTGATAGTTTGAGTAAAGAAGAAGAAGAATCGGAGAAAGAGAGGAAGAATAAAAGGAAACGTAAAAGAGAGAAGAAAGAAGAGAAATGAGAAGAGAGAGGGGAAAAAGAATGGAGAGAGGAGAGGCAGCTGACCCACATGCAACCACTAGATGAAATTCTCTCTCCTACATGCACAATACTAGGTGGCAAAAGTAGAATAGAACATATGGATCCCACTAAAACCGGTCCCACTTACTAAAAATCTTATTTTTCTTAAGACTTAATTAACCCACATTAGTTTTAATCAAGCCCACTTACACTTAATCATGCTCTTTAACACATTGGTCACTAGAACTTATTTTAATTATGCAATCAAGTCCTTAATTATCTTACACTTAAGTCCAAATTTTAGAAATCTTCAAATTAAATTTTACCCAATTACCATAATTAAACCAGAATTTACTCCTAGGGTAATATTCGGGCCGTTACAAGCACCATCTAGAAAAGGTAAACTGGGACCGTGGGTTTGTGTCATTGATATTTGGGAATCTAACAATGAAATAGAAGAAGATATTGGAAGAAAGTCAAGAAGCATGTGCGATTCTGAAAATACAGATGAAGATGAAGAAGAAACAATCTGAGCTATTACTAGAAGCGGAAGGATTGTACCCGAAGTGGAAAAACAACCCGCACCAGAGAAGTGGCAAGAGATAATACCAATCAAATGGTGGTATGTTTGAGTGTGGGGCTAAATGTCTCATCATAATACACTATTGGAAGTTGAGCGTACCCTTAACCCACTAGACCCACCTTGTACATATCTATAGTGCCATCTTCTTTTTATTTATTGTGAAAGATCCATTTTGATCATAAAACATTAATATTTAAGGGCCATGGAACAAGAATCCATGTTTTATTTGAGTGAAGAGCTTCAAGTTTCTCATTCTTAGCAACTTTCCAACAATCTTGTTTCATGGCTGATTTTTAAGTCTTGCGTTCAAAATTGTAGCATAAGTGTGAAAGAAATCTAGTGATTTAAGACTTGGATTGTCCTGAGTCATTCTTCTAATAACCATATGGTGTGTGTGACCAGAATTGTTGGATGCAATTAGTGGCAGAACCATTTCTAATTTTCTTAAAAAACCATCAGGAATAACAAAAGAGACATTAATTTTAAAGGATAAATCAGCACTTCCTTTTATGATGATGGCGACAACTCTGTTGTGTTCTATTATGGTTTTGGCGGTGCTCTAATCAAGTGCTCTACAGGATTTAGTCTATTCTAGTTCTTGTGCTACTCCAGTCAAGTGCTCTATGAAATTTATGTTCTGTGCTAGTTCTGGCTCCATGTTCTAATCAACCAATTCTATTGCTCCATTTTTGTTGATATAATAGAGATAATTTCATTAACAAAATAATATAATACATAAGGCATGGACAATCTTGGTTTTTCTACAAAGGTCAATGAGCTCTTTAGCATCCATTCATCAAAATTAGGAAAACCAGTTAAAGCAGGAGATAAAGTATCAATGTGTGAATCATGACCATGTTTATATGGAAAATAAAATTCATAAAATATGACATGACGAGAGATGAAAACTCTATTTTATTTGGATCTAAACACCTGTATCATTTGTGTTATAGGTTGTATCCAATAAAAACACATGGATAAGTTCTCTTTGAAAATTTATTTTGAGTGGAATAGTATAACAACCCGAAAAGTACCCTAGAAGGATTCGGGCATATGGAGAATAAGTGTTGACCAGAGTTGTGCAAGTTGAAATGTTAGGTATGCTAAATGGACCATTTAAGAATTAATGTCAATGTTTCGGTAAGTGCGGCCAATGGTAAAATTGTGAAGCATGGAATTAGTACTTGATTAAAAGAATAGAGATTTATTTAGTGGGCTAATGTGAAGGATAATTAAGAGTGAAAGGATTGAAAGAGAAATTTGATATAAATATCTAGATTGGACCAATGGCAGTGTGATATGTGGCAAAGGGATAAGAAGAGGTATAAAAGAAGAGAGAGAAGGAGAGAGAGGGCAGAAAAAAATCTGCTCTCTCCTCTCTTTTTCTCCCGTTCTCCTCCCTCTTCTTCTTCGTCTTCTTCTTCTTCTTCTTCTTCTTCTTCTTCTTCTTCTTCTTCTTCTTCTTGCTTCAATGCCATTTGTTTTCCCTTAGATCTAAGCCCCCAATATTTTGATGATGAAGTTTGTTAGTTCAAGTGATTTAAGTGAAGATTGTTAAGGTAAGGTGAGTTATGAGCTTTGATTTCTTCCTTTCTTCTTAATTGGTTAGATTATCTTTTGTGTTTGTGTATGTGTGATTGATGAGGATTTTTGGATGATAAAAACCTTGGATGAGTTTGGGAGCAAGAATGATCAACCAAGGAAGCAAATAGGAGCAAAGGAATTAAGGTTTGGGAAAATTTATGAGTTTATGCAGTAAATTTCTGATTTTGTTAATTGGTGATTTTGATGATGTTAATAGCATGATTAATTGTGTTTAATAGTATAAAAGTTGGGTTTTGTGTTTATGATGAGATTTTGAATGAACGATTTTGTGTTGCATTGAATTTTGATTTGAATGGGAGTCTGAGCATGATTTTGGAAGAAAAGGATTTCTGCAAAATATTTGGTGATCTGGAGAACGCGACTCTATCATGAGTGCGACCCTGTCGCAAGCGCGACAGAGCTAGCGATTCCCACTGTGATGCACGCCGAACCCCGAGGCGCCCCGAACCGCCCGCTTTTAGGGCTTTTAGGAGAGATTCATAAAAAATTACAAGTGAAATTGCAAGGGCGTCTATTTCGGGCAACAAGGAGGTTTCATGGAGTCGCAACCCAATAGAACATTGGGAAAGTTCATCTAGCCTCAGTGAGCCTAATGATAGGATGGTCCTCTAGCCTCACGGTTGGGCAAACTAGAGGTGTCTTGGAGGCATCCACCCCAATAGAACATTGAGATGGCCCTCTCAACTCGTGGTGCCTAGGACTGTGCAATTTGAGCCTTTTACGGGACACAAGAGGTGTCTTGGAGGCCCGATCCCAATAGAATATTGAGATGGCCCTCTCGCCTCGTTGAGCCCAAAGACCAGAGAAGGTTCGGGACTTCCCATTTATTCATACCTTGGCTAAATTTATAGTTAAGTTTTGAATTTATCATTTCATCCCATTTCTCATTCAATTTAATGCAGTTAAATTAAAGTGCAAATTATCCATTCAAGGGAAGCGGTAAATAAAGCATAATTAAAATAAAGTGCGCAAAAATGAATTACAACAAAACTAGGGGTAGAATACAACCCCCATTATAAATTGCAAGCGATTCATGCATAAATTGGGATGCATCTTAGGAGTGAGGACATTAGTCCTTGCATGCATATTTATTACAAAATGGTTTTGAGACGTCAATTTTTATTTGTTAGAAAAATGGGACATTGGTCCTCAATTTATAAGAATCCCAATTTGCTTAATAAAAAATATTTAACCATTTTTACATTAGCGTGACAATATAAGAAGAACATTATTCACAATAACAATATAAATTAAATAAAAAGGGGATAAAGTCCAGAAAGTAAACTCAGGAGGAGGCCCTTGGGTCTTTGCGGTAGCTTTTACATCAAATGGCTCCAAATCCTCCAAACAAGTCAAAAATAAAAAATCACAAAAATAAAGGGCATGTTAGTGTAAAATTAGGGAACCAAAATAAATATGAAATTAAATGATAAGACGGAAAATGGAAGGAATTGCATGAGAAAACTATTAAAAACAAAAGAAAAAGGAGAAAAGGAGTCAAATGGGGAAATGAGGCCCAGGACGGCCCAAAGCGTGTGACCGACGGGCATCCCTGGGCACGACAGATGGGTGTAAGGGCAACCCTTGATGGCCCGTCGCTCGCTTGAGCGACGGCCGTCGGTGGTCCTTATGCCCATCGGTTACCTCTGTTCCCGAAAAGAAACCAAAAAATTGAAATTTTCTTATTGTTTTAATTTGAATAAAAATGGATTTTTATGCGAGAAATCACAAGAAATAATCAAATTTAAAATAATTGATCCAGAATGTTTACCCTTGGTTTTTTACCTCGTGAAGGTGAATGTTGCAAGATCTTGACTCCTTGAGTTCTACAAGGATCGGATTGTGATCATGCGATCTGGAGAGATTTTTGGTTGCAAAAACCTTACTTTGAAAAATAAACCAAGAGAAGGAAATTATTTACTCTTCCTTAGAATTTTGATAGCGACGAATATCTGAATTAGCTAGATTGATGAAAATGAATGGATCTCGTTTCCTCGGATTAGCGTAATTCGAGAATAAAATAAAATAAAGAATAAGAAATTTTGAAAGAAAATTCTTTTTGTAGAAGTTGAAAATGGAATCCTCTGTGGAAAATTGCTAAGCTTTAATTTTCTAATTAAAAGTTTTCTAATCAATAATTTTTTCAGCCAAATTTCCAACCCCGAGAACTGAATCCCTTTCCCCTATTTATAGATTTAGGAAAAAATTCAAATAAGTTTAAGTTTAAGATTTGAATTTGAAAAGGATTTCTGAAATCAAATCGTAACTGAACCAATTATCAGAATATTTACAAAATCAAATCTAATATTTGAAAATATTTGGAAAGATTTAGAGGATTTAAAAGATTTTGGATATTTTGTAACTCCTCCCGAAATCTCACCCAAAATCCAGCTGTTAAGGCTGCCAAATCACCGACCAACAGGCGTCGATGGATAACTGATGGCCATCGGAGTAAAGGCTAGTAACGGTCATTTGACTGGCGGCCTTACACGTGGCGCAACAGTCACTCGCGGGGCGTCGCTCAATCGAGCGACGGGCACTTTCCCTGAGCGACAGCCGGGGCTCGACGCGAGAGATGGGGCTATTGCGCGAGCGACGGGCTATACTACCACAGATAGGCTGCTTGTTTATCGACCAAAATTCCAATTTTCAAGGTTTTGACTCTCCGAAATCTCTCGTTCACCAAGAAAACTTTTGATCCTTATAAAACTGGAGAATGAACACCCACAACTTTCATCATTTATGCAAAACTAACGTTAGCTTCTTCATTGGGTACTCTGATCTGGACTACCTCAGGACCCGATGTCTACAGTTGTCCCCAATTTTAGGGAAACTAGTACACTAGTGTCTAAATGAGCCAAAATTCAGAGGAGGAAAGGAAGAAATGCATACCTGAGGCAGTCCTTACCTTTTTGCCTTGTGCAAGGTTGCGGCTTGTCACTGTCGAGCTGTAGTGTTATCCAACTGTGGCTAGTTCGCATTGTCTCGCTGGCCTCTGCTTGACTTCCGTAGTGCGAGGTACAGTGTTATCCAACTGCAACCCCATTGTGATTTGTCCCGCTGGCCTCATCTCGGCTTGCACGGTATGAGTAGTAGTGTTCTCTAACTACAACCTCTGTTTGTGATCTGTTCTATCGCTGGTGCCCCGCTGGCCTCATCCCGGCTTGCATGGTAGCTATGTGATGCAGTGTTATCTAACCACAATCCCTATTGCGATCTGCTCTATCGTCGGTGTCTCGCTGGCCTCATCTCGGCTTGCACGGTACGAGGGATAGTGTTCTCTAACCACCACTCGGTTGCGTTTTATTCTATCACTGTATCCCGCTGGCCTCATCTCGGCTTGCACGGTGTGAGATGCAGTGTTCTCTAACTACAGCTCTGTTGAGATCTGTTCTATCACTGTGTCTCGCTGGCCTCATCTCGGCTTGCACGGTGTGAGATGCAGTGTTCTCTAACTGCGGCTCTGTTGCGATCTGTTCTATCATGGTGTCCTGCTGGCCTCATCTCGGCTTGCACGATGTGAGATGCAGTGTTCTCTAACTGTAGCTCTGTTACGATATGCTCTATCGCATTGTTCCGCCGGCCTCATCTCGGCTTGCATGGTGTGAGATTTTATGGGTAGTGATGCTCTCTGACTACAACCCACTTGCAACCTGTTCTGTCGCTGGTGTCCTGCTGGCCTCCTCTCAGCTTGCGCAAAATTTGAATTGTTTCATCGTTGACCATCTTTGAGTCAGTGTAGATTCATGTCCCTATTTTACAGGTTTGATCAAATCATTGCGAGTTGATTTGTTCGTTATCTTTTAAACAATTTTTACATTATTATTATCTTATTTTTTCATTTTCTTCCGTATACTGTGTTATCAAAAGTTAGGAAATCGTATGTAAGATATTAACATGGCAAATATACAGGCTGAAATATAGATTTGACAAAATGTAAACATAAATGTTCTACTAATGGAATACATATTTTCTACAAAAATAAAAAAAATACAATAAGGATAAAACTCCATTAACAGGCTACAAGGGGCGGTAATCCGAGGGCTCATCCGGGTCCTCCTCATCATCCGACACATGCACTGGCTGGCTTGATGATGTGGATGTGGATGGCTGGGCCCTGGATATGGAGGGTCGGCTAGGTGGTTCTGGCGCTGGGGGTCTGAACTCAGCCTGGGCGCAAGGAGGGACTGCAATTGGTGCAACCGCTAGCTGTGCTCTCGTAGGGTCCGCCTGCTGGAACCGTACCTGTACCTAGCCGTCCATGAAAGGCTCGGCGTATGCTCCCATGAACTCTAAGGTGTCTCTAACTACCCGTCCCAACTCCTGGAATCTGCTAGACAGTGTCAGGGTATGGTCTCGGGCCGCACTCCTAATGCCCCCAAGTGTAGACTCTGTCTGCTCTTTGAATTCTCTGATGGACTGGGAGATGGGCGGGATGGCGTTCTCCAATACCCCTACTCTGAATCTGAGGGAACTGACAGACTCGTCTAACATCTGGATAGCTGGGTCCACCTTCTCGACCGCAGAGCCGTGGGAAGCCGTCAAGTCCCATCGCAGGTCCTCGATGAGCCTAGCCTGGTCTCGGATGATGCCCTCCTGTCAATCCAGCCTCTCTATCAAGGCCCGGCCATGATCCTCATACTACCCAATTCGCTCAAGGAGAACCCTGTCTCTCTCCTCCTATCTGCGCTCTATGGCAGCAAGGATAGACGTCATGGCTGCTATCAGGTCTGGTTGGGATGACTGTGGTGCTGGTGCTGGGGGCACTGACTCAGTCGGATGGTCCGAAGATGGTACAGTGGAAGTGGATGCCCCTGGGTGCCCTGCTCGGCTGTAAGGGTGAAATCTAGCTGTATCATGAGGCATCGACCTCTATACCCATGCCGAAGACGGAGGAGGGCTCTGCATCCTCGGAGCTGGGGTAGTGGCAAACAACTCATCCAGGGTGAACTCGATCCCCATGTCGACGGGAGTTTGCGGCTGTCCCTCTTGTCATGGCCGGATATGTACCTAGTTACAATTGGTCTAATTTGGCATGAGTGTGAATTGAATGTGCAGTAAGGACCTAATTAAGAATAAAGGGTAGTTAAGCTTTAGGCTGTAATGAAGGACATTATGAGTAAGTATTATGTGTATATTAAGTGATGTACATTTGCATATAACATGATGGTTTTTGAATGCAATTAAGTATGAGATTATTAATTACAAAAGAATGAGATTGGAAACACCATGGGTATGTAAGTGAAGTGAATAGCTATGTGCTAAAGCGAATGTGTAAAGTGAATGTGATATTGGTCAAGGACTTATGAGATGCGAAAAGTGATCAATATGAAATGAATAAAATGTTTAACAACTTAAGCCTGCGAGTCAAGTAGTGGATAGTTAGGCATGCCTATAGGGTCTAGTGCTGCAGCCCCATGCCTTAAATGTGTTTGATTCCTTGGGAATCACAATGCGTATAATCCTTGCTGGATTTCTTTATGTGGATAATGTACCTGAGGGTACCAATGTGAAATGAGATCTCAATGCAATACAAGTACCTTAGGGTACCAATGCGAATGTGATGTATCTACGGATACTAATGCGATACCCGTTATCCGCGTCTTTGAATTGCAGGCTAATCAACTAATAAATAAGTGGAAGTGATTGGTACAATATGGTATGTGATGTGGATGTGTAAATAAGTGATTGGTGCTTTGTGATTGAATATAGTAATGAGCAATGCTATGCTTAGAATGGAACTAGATGAAGTAATATTAAACAAGCATGATTACTAGCATGCAATGTATGGTATCCTTGTTTGTGTGCTGAATCATTGTTATATATGTGTTCCCTACTAAGCGTTATCGCTTAGCATGGATTTACTCTAATCCGTGCAGGTACGGACGAGAGGTGACTGGAGGACGTACCCGCATTTTGTACGGTCAACAATAGGAAGTAGATAGTGTAGGTTTTGGGGTTGTTACTTGGGAATTTTGTATAAGTTTTTTTTATAATTAATATATATATCAGATATGTAAAGGCATGTAATAATGTGATGACTAAGAATGTTACCCCATAGGTATGCATGAATAGTATGTGGTTATGATGAATGAACTATAAGTACTTGGCATGAGACACATGATTGAATGTGATAGATGATGAAATTTTATTGTTCAGGATAAACATGTGTTTTGTTGTGTGTGTACGGCCTCTTCTAACTAAGATTAGCTGAGCTGGTCTGTCATTAGGGAATGGGCATCACAAGCTGTGGTATCAGAGCCTAGGTTTAGTCTTTTCTGGGAGATTGGGTAGTTAGATACATATAGTTATGTTGACCTAATGCGGACGTCGTTGTTTATCTGTGTAGTTTTTAAACGATGGATCCTGATCGTAATACCAGAGAGGAGACTGCTGAAAGTGTGAACCCTCATGAGGCGGAATGACGGGTTCTGATCAGTCACGGCCTGTTAGTTTTTGGAACGAGATTCCAGTGGGTCCAATGGAAGCTTTATTGCAAATGTCAAAAGATATGGCAAAGGTTATGGAACGAATGACTGCACCACAAGCACCATTGGAAACCTTGAGAAAACATTTGGCTGAAGAATTCCATGGTACTGGTTTGGATGAGTCTGAAAAGGCAAAATACTAGTTGGAAAAGGTATAGAGGATTCTAAGTGAGATTAAGTGTCCTCAGGGGCAACAAGTTGAATGTGTAGTGGCGCTGCTTCAGGAAGCAGCATATGACTGGTGGAAGCTGGTTTTATAGAATCCGATGCTTCCTAATCCGATCACCTGGAAGTTCTTTAAAAAGGAGTTTAGAGATAAGTTCGTGACAAAAGCTCACAGAGAGGCCAACTAGAAACAGTCCTGAATTTAAGACAAAGAGCTATGACAGTGGTAGACTATGAGAAAGAATTATGCCATTTGAGCAAATATGCGCCGAAAGATGTTCTGACTGTGGAGTTCCAGTGTCAGCAGTTTGAAGAAGGATTGAATGAGGAAATCAAGGCATTGTTGGTTTCACTGACTACTGAGAAGAATGTGAGTTATTATCGGATAGTTCAGGCGGCAATGAGAGCTGAGAGATCCTTGGGAGCTCAGCGAGATAGGTTACAGAGGAGGAATACAAATAGAGGTGGTACTCATGCGGGTAAAAGATCAAGGGATTCTTCCATGGCACCACCTGCGGAATCAGTGTTCAGTTCTGCAGCAAGAGGTAAGAAGCGTGGGGCTCCTTCAGCAACTGGCTCTGGGAGAGGAGCATCTAGTAACAGAAGTGAGGTACATGAGTGTCCTCACTGTGGTAAGAGGCATAGAGGAGAATGCTGGAGAGTGACGGGTGCTTGTTTTAGATGTGGAAGCACTGAGCATTTTCTTGCTAATTGTCCCAACACATATGAGATGGCAGGAAATCAGCAAGAGCAGAGTAGGCGTGGTTCAAGTTTGCCTTCTGTTGATAGAGGAAGAGGAAGAGGACATGGCAGAAGTAACCAGTCTAGAGGTGCAGTTGATTCTGAGATTGTGGATAAGCCTAATGCAGCACCGGTGCGGGCTTATGCATTGAAGGCACGAGAGGATCAAGATGCGCCTGAGGTGATAGCAGGTACTTTTCTACTTTATGGTGTAGAAATGTTTGCACTTATTGACCCTGGCTCAACTCATTCATATGTGTGTGCTAAAAAGATATGTGAAAAGATGCCTAAAGTTGAATGTTTAAAATATGATATATGTGTGTCTAGTCCTTTGGGAAATAATGTGAATGTGAACAAGGTGTATAGAGATTGTGCATTAGAGGTTCAAGGTAGAATATTCTCAGCGGATTTAATTGAGCTGCCATTTGATGACTTCGATTTGATTCTTGGGTATGGATTGGCTGACTCAGTACAATGCAGTGGTTAAGTGTAAGAGAAAGATTGTAGTACTCAGTGATGGTAAAGGTAATAAAGTAACAGTAAGAGGAGTCTGCGTGAATTCCCTAGTGAATGTGGTTTCGGCAATGCAAGCATATCGTAGTTTGAGGAAGGGGTGTGAAGCGTACTTGGCTTTGGTGTTCGACAGTAAGAGGGAGCATGTGAAACTACAGGATATACCTGTGGCAAGAGAGTTCCCTGATGTGTTTCCAGAAGAATTGAGTGGTGTACCCCCAGTAAGAGAAGTTGAATTTTCCATCGATGTAGTACCTAGTACAGTACCGGTATCTAAAGCGCCTTACAGGATGGCTCAGACTGAATTGAAGGAATTGAAGACGCAGTTGCAAGAATTGTTAGACAGAGGGTTCATTAGGCCTAGTATCTCTCCTTGGGGAGCACCGGTTCTATTTGTTAAAAAGAAAGATGGTACCATGAGAATGTGTATAGATTATCAGCAACTGAACAAAGTAACCGTAAAGAATCGGTATCCTCTACCGCGAATTGAAGACTTATTTGATCAGTTAAGAGGGGCAGGTGTGTTCTAGAAAATTTATTTGCGTTCTGGGTATTATCAGTTACAAGTAAAGAAAGAAGATATACCTAAGACTGCATTTAGGACTCGATATGGGCATTATGAGTTCCTGGTAATGCCTTTTGGGTTGACTAATGCGCCTGCTGCATTTATGGATTTGATGAATCGGGTGTTTAGACCTTATTTGGATCAATTTGTGGTAGTGTTCATTGACGACATTTTGGTTTATTCAAGGAACGAGAAGGAACATGAACAGCATTTGAGAGTTGTGCTTCAGACACTGCAGGAGTATCAGCTATTTGCCAAACTGAGTAAATGCGAGTTCTGGTTGCGAGAGGTGCCTTTTCTGGGACATGTGATATCTTCCGAAGGTATTAAGGTGGATCCGGCTAAGATAGAAGCGATTGTGAATTGGAAGCCCCCTAAGAATGTACTTGAAATTCATAGTTTCTTGGGGTTGGCTGGATATTATAGGAGGTTTGTGAAAGGGTTCTCGGTGATAGCTTCTCCATTAACAAGGTTACTGCGTAAGGGAGTTAAGTATGAATGGTCAGAAAAGTGTCAGCAGAGTTTTGATCAGATAAATGGAATACTAGTTGAAGCACCGATTCTTACACAACCTATGACTGGTAAAGAGTATGTCCTATACACTGATGCTTCAGGTATAGGGTTGGGTTGTGTATTGATGCAAGATGGAAAGGTGATAGCGTATGCGTCGAGGCAATTGCAATCGCACGAACATAATTACCCGACTCATGACTTGGAATTGGCGGCAGTAGTGTTCGCTTTAAAGATTTGGCGATATTACTTTTATGGTGAGAAGTGTAGAATTTACACAGACCACAAGAGTTTGAAATATCTGCTCACTCAGAAGGAATTGAATCTGAGACAGCAAAGATGGCTCGAGCTATTTAACGACTATGATTGTATTGTGGATTATCACCCGGGAAAAGCTAATGTAGTAGCGGATGCTTTGAGCAGGAAATCAACTTCAGCATTACAGTTAAAGCAGATTAAGTGGAGATTTTCTGCAGATGGAGCTCTATTAGCACAGTTAAAAGCGAGACCGGTCTTGAGATATGAGTTAATAGCTGCACAGAGGAATGATGCGAGGTTGCAACAGGTGCTGCAGTCAGTCAGTGATATGGACAAGACTGACTATTCAGTGAATGAAGATGGAGTATTGCTGTACAGGAATAGAATGCGTGTGGCAAATGATAAAGAATTAAAAAAGGGATTGATGCATGAAGCCCATAATACAGTTTTCACTATGCATCCAGGTGGAAACAAGATGTACCAGGATCTGAAACAGTTGTATTGGTGGCCCGGTATGAAGAAAGATATAGTGGAGTATGTGTCCAAGTGTTTGGTATGCCAACAAGTTAAGGCGGAACATCAAGTCCCACAAGGTATGCTGAGTCCACTCCCTATTCCACAATGGAAATGGGATAATATCACAATGGATTTTGTTACTGGATTGCCTCTGACCTCAAAACAGCAAGATGCAGTATGGGTTATTATGGACAGATTCTCCAAATCAGCTCATTTTATACCAGTCCGGATGAATTACTCTATGGATAGGTTGGCGGAATTGTATGTAAGAGAAATTGTCCGATTGCATGGGATACCCTTGTCTATCGTCTCTGATAGAGATCCTAGATTCACTTCTAAGTTTTGGAGGAGTTTGCAAGCGGCATTGGGTACGAAATTGAACTTCAGTACTGCTTTCCACCAGCAAACCGATGGACAATCGAAAACAATTATTCAGGTTTTGGAAGATTTGATGCGAGCATGTGTTTTGGATTTCTCTAAGAGTTGGGATAAGTATCTTCCACTTATGGAATTGGCTTATAACAACAGTTATCAGACTAGTATTGGCATGGCACCGTATGCAGTCTTGTATGGAAGAAAATGTCGCACACCAATTTGTTGGATAGAACTAAATGAACACAGAGTCATTGGGCCAGATTTGGTTTGCGATACAGAAGAAAAGGCAAGACTTATTCAACAAAGATTAAAGGCAGCTAGTGATAGACAGAAGTCCTATGCAGATTTGAAGAGAAGAGATATTGAATTCGAAGTGGGTGACAAAGTATTTCTGAAGGTATCTCCCTGGAGGAAGGTACTGAGGTTTGGCAAGAAAGGAAAATTGAGTCCAAGGTTTATTGGACCATATGAAGTTCTGGAAAGAGTGGGCTCCGTAGCATATCGCTTGGCATTGCCTCCGGTGTTAACCAAACTTCATGATGTGTTTCATGTGTCCATATTGAGAAGGTATAGATCGGATGAATCTCATGTGTTACCTATGCAAGAAGTGGAAGTTCAGCCAGACTTCACCTATAATGAGAAACCAAAAGCGATATTAGCAAGGAAGTGAAGCAGCTTCGGAATAAGCAGATACCGCTTGTGAAAGTGCTCTGGCATCATCATGGTATAGAAGAGGCAACATGGGAACCAGAAGCGGCTATGCGAGAGCAACATCTACAGCTGTTTATCACATGTATGAATTTCGAGGATGAAATTCTTTAAGGAGGGGAGAGTTATCATGGCCGGATATGTACCCTAGTTGCAATTGGTCTAATTTGGCATGAGTGTGAATTGAATGTGCAGTAAGGACCTAATTGAAGAATAAAGGGTAGTTAAGCGGTTAATTGGTGATTTCATAAGATTAAGTTAATGGGGGGTTAATTAAGAATAAAATAATGCTATGTTAAGTTAGTGGAGGCAGACTTTGAGATTGGCTTTCCGTGTGGCATCCTAAGGAATTGCCACCTCCACCTTATGCATGCATGTGTCCCTTTGAGGAGGGAAAATGACCCATTTGAGAATATTGAGTCATTTTTCTGTGTTTCTACCTCCTCTTGCTGTGTGAGTAGTCTTTTTAGCTTCTAAACCAATTGCATGATTGTTAAGAAGGTCAAGTTGTTAAGTTGCTCAAGAGTTAAGTTGTTGAATTTAAGAGGTAAGTGATTATGAATGCCTATCCTATCTTCTACTCTTTCTTCTTGGTTTTGAATTGGTATTGGAATGAGAATTGATGGATTGTGTTCAATTCTTGAATTGAATTGGTTTTGATAGTTGAAGAGGTGAAAAAGGATAAGGAAAAGCTGTAGTCGTAGAGCCGAGCGTCCGTCGTAATTAGGAGCTAAGACGATAAGGTTTGGGAACAAACCCTAAATGTGTAAATTGTATGATTTGTGTTGGTCAATAGAGATTTTGATATGAGCTATGTGTGTATGTGGAACAATGGCCTTGGGCATGAAATTGTATTACTAAGTTGATTATTGGTTGTGGAGATGTGTTTAGTGAATGGGTTGCTTGATAATATCTATGCCATGTATGTATTGGGAATGATTGTAGCTTGTGCTATAAATGAATGCTAAATCAAGAAGGGAAATCAGGTATGTGCCAATTGAGTATGTGGTTGAGGAAGTGGTTTAATTGCTAAAAAGGAAAATGGGTTGAAGTCCTTGAAAGGAAATGTGAGATATAGGCTGAGTTGGTGAAACCTTGCATAGGTCACAGTGGCAATCAAAATGGTTGTGACCGTGAGGTATGCTTGGTTATAATTCTGCCTAAGTGAAATTTGGTATGTCATGGTGACAACCAAAATGGTTGTGACCGTGAGGTACCCAAGAGAGCCTTCTGTTTTATAAAGCATGGATATGTCACGGTGGCAATCAAATTGATTTTGACCGTGACATACACTTAAGTTACATTCTGCCGAGAGTTGGGAACATGTCACGGTGGCAATCACCTTGATTGTGACCGTGACCTGCCCCCAGTTTGCATTCTGTTTTGGACTTCAACATGTCACGGTGGCAATCAAATTGATTGTGACCGTGACCTACCCTGTTTTGGCAATATAACCCTAATGTGTTCTGACTTCCAAATGGCAAAGCTTTAGGCTGTAATGAAGGACATTATGAGTAAGTATTATGTGTATATTAAGTGATGTACATTTGCATACAACATGATGGTTTTTGAATGCAATCATGTATGAGATTATTAATTACAAAAGAATGAGATTGGAAACACCATGGGTATGCAAGTGAAGTGAATAGCTATGTGCTAAAGCGAATGTGTAAAGTGAATGTGATATTGGTCAACGACTTATGAGATGCGAAAAGTGATCAATATGAAATGAATAAAATGTTTAACAACTTAAGCCTGCGAGTCAAGTAGTGGATAGTTAGGCATGCCTATAGGGTCAAGTGTTGCAGCCCCATGCGTTAAATGTGTCTGATTCCTTGGGAATCACAATGCGTATAATCCTTGCTGGATTTCTTTATGTGGATAATGTACCTGAGGGTACCAATGTGAAATGAGATCTCAATGCAATACAAGTACCTTAGGGTACCAATGCGAATGTGATGTATCTACGGATACTAATGCGATACCCGTTTTCCGCGTCTTTGAATTGCAGGCTAATCAACTAATAAATAAGTGGAAGTGATTGGTACAATATGGTATGTGATGTGGATGTGTAAATAAGTGATTGGTGCTTTGTGATTGAATATAGTAATGAGCAATGCTATGCTTGGAATGGAACTAGATGAAGTAATTAAACAAGCATGATTACTAGCATGCAATGTATGGTATCCTTGTTTGTGTGCTGAATCATTGTTATATATGTGTTCCCCACTAACCGTTATCACTTAGCATGGATTTACTCTAATCCATGCAGGTACGGACGAGAGGTGACTGGAGGACGCACCCGCATTTTGTACGGTCAACAATAGGAAGTGGATAGTGTAGGTTTTGGGGTTGTTACTTGGGAATTTTGTATAGGTTTTTGTATAATTAATATATATATCAGATATGTAAAGGCATGTAATAATGTGATGACTAAGAATGTTACCCCATAGGTATGCATGAATAATATGTGGTTATGATGAATGAACTATAAGTACTTGGCATGAGACGCATGATTGAATGTGATAGATGATGAAATTTTATTGTTCAGGATAAACATGTGTTTTGTTGTGTGCGTACGGCCTCTTCTAACTAAGATTAGCTGAGCTGGTCTGGTGTTGGATTAGGGCATCACACCTCTCCTAATGGCGGTTGCTGTAGAGGCGGTCCTTCCTGAAACTCAGGCTGCTGGGGAGACTAGCGCTCCTAAAACTCAGGCTGCTAGGGAGGCTGGCCCTCCTGAAACTCTGCCTGCTGAGGAGGCTGCTCCTCCTAAAACCCTGCCTATTGAGGAGGCTGCTCGTCCATCTGGGGTTCCCCTGCCAGCTGAAGCGAAGGAAGGCCTAGAGCCTTTCTGGTCTCATAAATCGTGCGTAGTCTATACTCCTCAGCGTGGCCTGGCAGCTGAACTATCATCCCCATGGTGAAAGCTGATGACGCATCTACATATATACTCTCCTCCAGTGTGGGCCCAAGGCGGTCCGGGGGAGTCCCTAAACTCAGCAATAATCGGGTCACCATCCCTCCTGCATACACCACCAGGACTACCCCTCTAGATACTCTGACCAAATTGGCCACGATCTCGTGGCTGATACTCAGACGGCGACCTGCAACCATTGACCATAAGCTCCAGATCTCTGCTCCATTCATTGATCCTAGGTTACCTTCCCATCCTAAGTATGAGCTGAAAAGCACCTGGTGGATGTATCTGCGAGCCTGTGATGCCAGTACTGTGCTCTTCACCGTGTCGTGGTCATACGACACACCTGGCAGGGCGATCATCTCCCAATGCTATCTCCTAATAGCTCTCTGGGGTACGATAACATCTGGCAAGATCGGTAACCCCATTGCCTCTGTGAACCTCTATCGGCTGATGCTATACTGATAATTTCTAACCCGAAACTGGATCACCCCTCCTCAGTGTCCGACATCTGAAAGCCACCGTAGTGCAGGGTGGCCAAGAACTCCTGTACAACCTCGGGATGTGTATGGAAGGAGGGCCACATGAACTTTGTCAAGCCTGCGTCCGCCACTAGTGTGTCTACCTTGCCTAGCATACCTATGGCTTGCAGGAAGGGTCTGGAGATGAAACGGCTGGCCCGGAATTGAACTCAAGCCAGCAGCCGGAACCTCTCCCTCGCCTCATTACTCATCCAGATAAGAGGCTTGGGCTCTGGCTGATCATGCAAAACCTGGCATCTGGGAGGCATCCTGTAAAAGAGAAAGTAGGAAATTAGCTTTGCATTACTGCAGTAAATAACAGCTAAACGAAAGATTATGACTTTGTAAATTTTGGTCGCATTCCGAGCCAAAAATGCAATAATTTTAGCAGCGTTCTCATAAGGGTATACTTAACCAGAATATACAAAATTTGGGCGACATTCCTGCCAAAGTACGCCCAACCAAAAGAAAACTTGGACAACATCCCGGCAAGGGTGTGCCCCATCAGACAAATTAAAAAAATTGGGCAGCATCCCGGCAAGGATGTGCCCCAACCAGAAAAATTTTAAAAATTTGGGCAGCATCTCGATAAGGATGTGCCCAACCTCCTACACAAAAAACAAAAAAAATGGACAGGCCTCAGGCCCTAAGCAAAATTTCAATTTATTCATGTGTCTCATTCAATTCGAGATGTCCTAAAACTAAGTTCCACAGAGACAAGTCTCAATTTTCTATGGGTAACTTTCATGCTCTTATCATTTCGTTCTTTTCAGTTTTCCTTTTTTTTCGATTTTTTCATTGTCCTTTTATTATGGCCCATATATAGTTCAAAGAAAATGAGTAGAAAAGGGCAAATATTAACCTTGCATTTTTTCCAAATCATGCCAACATGCATTTCTCATGAAAAATATTTAAAATAAATATAAAAAAGACTAGAAAAAATGAATAACTAACCTATATGTCGACGCGACTACGCTAAAAATAAAACTCAACTAAAAAGTGTAAAAGATGCTTCTAAGTGTTGATGACAGTGTGGGGGTCATTTTGGTGCAAAGGGCGCACGAAACGGATGAAAAATGAGTAAGAAAAGGACAAAAAATAACTTGGGGCATCGGTTGGGGAAGAAAAGAGAAAAAGGAAGAAGAAAACAACTGAAGGGCGTCGGTCACTCGCCCCTTAAATAGATTTTAGTGACCAATGGGTAGGCCATCTAAAGAGCGAGCAACGGGCAGCCTGTCTATCGCTTTGGATTCCAAATCTTAATGCCAATTAACTCCCTAATTAAATCCGAATCAATTCCCTATTAATTAGCCTATTAAATGCTTGCTTGCTTTTTTTTTTTACTCTCTGAATAGTTTCCAACTTCCGCGCCTATAAAATTTCAAAGACAATATACAAAAATTATCATATGCACGTGTCATGCATGCAGCATGCAAGAAAGAGATCTACTTGTTGGTCAACCAGATTGACTGACGGGGTAGCCATCAGTTGAGTGACAGACGGGCACCCCGTCGGTCGTCCCTTCCTCTTGAATCACCCATTTTCTTCCTTGGGTTTAGTGTCCTTTCATCTTTTGAGACCATTTCCAAACCTTTTCTCAGGTTTTTCCCTTTTTCTTTGCTTATTTCTTTGGCCAATCTTAAATTTTCAACCATAGGGCTTAAGAAATGTCTTCTGCCACTGTTGCCAGGATGTACCAAATTTTGGACAATCCACAAACTTGGGAGAACTCTACCCTGGCTCCACTTCCCGGTCTGAAATTTTTGAGAAGGGTTAAAGTAGACCACAATCTTCTTTTGGCTGTGGTTCATTTCTGGGACCCGCTACTCCATGTCTTCAAGTTCACCTACCAGGAACTGTGTCCCCTACCTGAAGAGCTTGATGCTATTGCCGGGACCTGGTATCCACCCAGCACCCTTCCTTGCATTCCCTACTGTGGTTTGGTTCAGACTTGAGACGTAGCACTGGCCTTAAGCATTGCCCCTTCTGACACTACCCGTCTAGTTCCTCAGGACCCCACGTTTTCCTTAGAACCACTGATTGAGGCAATGGATGAGTTCCCCGATGCTCCTCCATACTGCTTGGGTGTCATCTTTCTTTTCTGCCTGATGAGGTATCTGATTGTGAGCTCAGAGGATCTGATCAGTGACTCTCGTTTGTTTGGGATTCTGGATGACTTCCAATGCGGGTTGACCCCCTTTCCACCGATCCTCGTTGAGACTATCATAGGTCTTGATTCTTTCCGTGCTAGGCCTTCTACTACTTTCTCTGGGAGCCCCTTATTACTCTAGGCAAGTCATTGTTTTCAAAGGTAGTGCATTCCTTGTGAATTTTCACACTAGCTTTTCTTAGAGGGAAGTGTGTCCTTTTCGAATTTTCACATAGCCCTATGCCTTACTTTTGCCTGAAGTGAACCCAATTCACCCCAGCGGCTTTTATTTTTATTTGCTTTTTTACTTTATTTCCTTTTGCTCTTATTTTCCTTTTGTTCCCCTTTTTAGATATGGCTTTAAGAGAAGTTAAAGTTGCTATCAGAACCACCTCCCAGGGTCATTAGTCAATATTCTCTGAGGCATTTTCTTCCTCGCCAATGACTGTACGCATTTACGACCCCCGACAAGGGCATTACCTGGTTTAGCGAGGTAACAGATGAGGACATTAGCTTCATAAGTGCTTGGCTCCCCCTATCTGCTGCGATGGTTGATGGTTCTTCAGGATGTGTTCCCTTATGTGGGCTACATGAGGCTACCTTTTACATCACGGCCCGATGCGCTCGACAGCTCGAGATGACTCAAGATGTGGTGAGAGTCCCTCTATCTTTCCGAGGCGAAATCTTATCTGCAGCTTTTGTCTCCCTGTACCATGATATTTGGGCTGAACTACCAGTGAAGACTATCATCCCCTCTTTTGGTCATCAATCTGTTGTTTCCTCTAGCGCATATAAGAGATGGGTGCTCAGCCCTACCGTTGACAATAGGACTCGATGACTTAGACATTTGGCCGGCGAGAGTAGTAGTGGGGTTTAGTTCAGATTTGTATGCATTTTGAGCAATATGTTTCTTCTTAGAACAGAACTTAGAAAATAATATGAATGAATGAAATCAGTTTTATTTCATTTCACAAAATTGTGTACATCTCCATATGATTTCAATATACATGGTCGTCATTCAACATTGATTCAAATATGCAAAACTACATTTATTCAAGGAGCCAAATTTTGATAGCATCAACTCCTGTTACCAATCAGCCCTCTCGGGTTTTATTGATTGGACATTTTCACTCAAGCCTCTAATTTTTGACCAGGATGCCTTTTTCGGTTTCACCCCGACAAGGCGCCCAATTTTAGTAAGGCCGCCTTTTTCGGTTTTTGACCCACAGGGCTTTTATTCTCTTCTTTTGATCTTATTGTCTTTAGTCATGGAACCTCTTGAGTCTATCGACGTTGCCCGACTCCTTAAACTCGTTGTCGTCACAATCTGATAGAATCACCGCTCCCTTTGACAACAGCTTCTTGAGAATGAAAGGCCCTTCCCATGTCGGTCTGAATTTCCCCCTTATGTCTGGCGCATCTAGTCTCATCTGCTTGAATACCCAGTCTCCCTCTTTCAAAGGGTGCCTCTTGACTTTCTTTCCGAATAATCTAGCAAGTCTCTTCTGATAGATTTGATTATCGTAGTAGGCTCTCAACCTGCTCTCATCCAACATGTTCAAGTGTTGCAGCCGCTACTGTGCCCATTCAGTTTTCGGAATCTCAGCTTCCATAACCACCCTCAGTGACTTGAGTTCGATCTCGACGGGCAATACTGCTTCTGTCCCATAGACCAAGGAATACGGTGTGGCTCCTGTTGAAGTTCTGATAGTTGTTCTGTAACCCCAGAGTGCAAAAGGAAACCTGTCTGCCTAATTTTTATAAGTATGAACCATTTTGGCCAGGATTCTCTTAACATTCTTATTAGCGGCTTCTACTGCTCCATTAGCTTGCAAACAATAAGGAGAGGACTTGTGATGTTCAATGCCATATTTCTGAAGTAACTTCTTCATTTCGGCCATGAACTGGACCCCATTGTCAGATACCACGTAGTGTGGGAGGCCATATCTACATATCAAACTCTTCTCAATGAATTTTGCCATATCCCGAGCATCAACCTTCTTGAAGGACTCGGCCTCTACCCACTTGGTAAAGTAGTCAATGGCAACTATGATATATCTATGTCCATTAGAGGCCATAGGACGTATTTCCCCAATGATGTCTATCCCCCAAGCTGCGAACGGCCAAGGCGATGTCAAGCTATGCAATTCTGAAATGGGTAAGTGCCTTAAGTCTGCATACTGTTGGCACAATTAACACTGTTTTACATACTTTTAGCAGTCTGTATCTATGGTGAGCCAGTAGAACCCTTGTCTCATGATCTTTTTGGCCAATGTCAGCCCATTCATGTGGGCTTCGTACATGCCAGCGTGAGTTTTTTCCATCACCTTTTTAGCTTCTTTCTCGTCCAAATACCTCAATTGGAAACCGTCGACCTACTGCTTGTATAACATCCCATCTATACAGATAAACTGAGTAGATAGCTTGCGGATCATCCTTTGATCTTTCTCAGTAGCCTCTTCTAAAAATGTCGCATTTTCTAGATAGTTCTTGATATCATAATACCACGGCCTCCCATCAGCTACTTCTACTTCCATTATTAGCTTGGACTTAGAGCTTGGCCTTTCTGAACTAGAGATCAAAATCGGCTTCATGACTACCCCTTCTGGGTTGTCCCATATCGATACCAAAGTTGCAAGTGCGTCGGCTAATTGATTCTCATCCCTTGGCACAAAGTGAAATATACATATTTCAAACTGATTGCTCAAATCCTTTAAGTGCCTGACATATGGCATCAACCGTTCTTCTTTGATGGCCCACTCGCTGTGACGCGCGCTGAACCCCGCTACCACCCCTCTGACCGCCCGCTTGAGGGCGATTGGGCAATTGAGGATCCGTTGGCAACTTGTAAAGATATTTACAAGTGCGTCTACTTTAGGCAACTAGGAGGTTTCATGGAGTCGCCACCCAATAGAACATTGGGAAAGTTTCTCTCGCCTCGGAGAGCCTAAGACTACGCTTAGTATCCATTTTGGGCCAACCAGAGGGGTCTTGGAGGGTAAACCTCTCACCCTATGGAGCCTAGGATTAACGTCAAAGTCTCGTGACACAAGAGGTGTCTTGGAGGTCATAATTCCAATGAGTGCTCGGATAGACCTCTCGCCTCTTTGAGCCCAAAGACCAGAGCTAGGTTCGGGACTTCTCATCTATTTCTACCTTGATTATTTTATGATCAAATTTTAAAATTCATTAATTCGCTCTCTCTCCACACGATGCAGTTGAATCAAAGCGCATTTATTCACATTTGGAAAGCGGTAAATGAACGAGTAAATAATGAAAGCGATAAATTACAATAACACAAGGAGCAGAATACAACTCCTTTTTATAAATGTGCGATACATACACAAATCGGGGTATTGTTTATTTTGAGGACTTTGGTCCTCGTATGCATCATTATTAATATGGATATTTCTATTGTGAGGATTTTATTGGATAAAAATAGGACATTGGGTCCTTGATTTTATGAAAAAATCAGTTTCTTAAATATAAAACGTTTGGCCGATTTTTACATTAGCGAGAAATACAACAATTTTGTCATATATAGGAGAAACAATAAATAAATACATGAAATAAAAAGAAAGGGATATAGGGAACTAAATCGGGCGAACTTTCTATACACAGGAGAACTCCCTCAGGCTCCAGCCAGTCCAAGAAACAGAAACATATTCTCACAAAACAAGCCAAAAGGATGTTAAAATACAGAAGAAAAGCTATAAATAAACATAACAATTTGAGTGAACAAAAAAGGAAAAGAAAAAGATTTGAAAATGCGGGATAGAACCCACTGACGGGCTATGCTAAATGACCGACGGGCGTCTGTTAAAGTGACCGATACAACCTGTCGCTCACTCGAATGGGGCCATCTGTGAGGTTGACCGACGGGTTATGCTTAAAGATGATCGACGGGCATCGGTCAAAGTAGATGACCCGTCGGTCACCACTGTCCCAGAAAAAACAGAAGCTTTTCAAAAGCAAAAAGACAAATTTTTCACAAATTCAAAAAGAATAGCAACAAGAAATAAAAAAAAGGACAAGAGCAAAGATAATATCGAAAATGAATGTAAAAAAGGGACAGAAAAGGGTCCGGAATATTTACCCTCAGAACAACCTCTTGGTTGGATTCCTTGTTTCTATTTGGCTTCCCGCACGCTCCACGAGAAAGTCTGAACAAAAGATCAAATGTTGAAGATTGAGTGTGTCCTCAACGGTTCAACGAAAATTGAGTTTTGGAAATCAATAAACCCGTAAAAAATCCTCTTTCTTTTGAAGATTTGTATTCTTGAATTAGTTAGCTTTTCTAGAAATGTGTTTGTTGGAAGAGAGAGAAAACGCGCGTGAATTTTTGCAGAGTTTCCCCTATTTTTGCAAATTTTTTCAACCCCCTTTTATGAGAAAATTCAAAGCTTTTATAGGCCAGGGGTGACCGACGGGCGTCTGTGGTTCACCGACGGGCGTCGAAAGAATCCTACTGATATTAGGATTCATCCGACGGCCCTGCAACCTGATCGACGGCCCTGCCATTTCGACCGACGGGCGTCGAAAGAATCCTTCTGACACAAGGATTCATCTAACGGGCCTGCCACTTCGACCGACGGGCATCGGAAGAATCCTTCTGACACAAGGATTCATGCGATGATCCTACCAACCAACGAGCTGGGCCATGACTGATGGGCTGGCCGTCCGTCGAGGAAAACAAACTTTTTTGGACTTTAAAAACTCCCCCGTTTTCTCCCCTATCTGCCTACGGAAGGTAAAAAGGCTCGTTTCTCGTGGAGCATGGGACTAAAGCCTCCGAATCCAAACCGTTTGTACAGGTTCAGATGCCGATTTCATCATAGGATAATCTCTGATCCAGACCGCTCTGAGACACGGTGCTTACAGTTGCCCCCAGTTTTGGGGAAACTAGTGTACGAGCGCCTAGATGAGCCAAAACTCAGAGAAAGGACAGAAAGGAAGAAAGCGTACCTTTGGCAGTTCTTACCTTCCGTGCCTTTATCGGGTAGACCTCGTCTCAGTCTATACGGCGAGTGAAGATATCCTTATTGGTCTCATCTCGACCTGTAGGTGTTGGTGAGATGTAGCATTCTCTAGCCACGACCTCGATATGAAGAGCAGTGTTTCTTTAACCACAACTTCGATTATTTCTGCTGGCCTCATCTCGACTTGCGCAGTATTGAGGAGATATAGCACTCTTTGACTACAAACCCGATGTGAAGAGCAGTGTTTCTCTAACCGCAGCTTCTGCTTCTGCTGGCTTCGTCTCGGCTCGTGCAGTGTTGAGGAGATGTAGCACTCTCTGACTACAAACCCGATGTGAAGAGCAGTGTTTCTTTAACTGCAGCTTCTGCTTCTGCTGGCCTCGTCTCAGCTCGCGCAGTGTTGAGGAGATGTAGCACTCTCTGACTACAAACTCGATGTGAAGAGCAGTGTTTCTCTAACCGCAGCTTCAATTGGTAAGAAGCGGTACTCTCTGACCACAGTTTCGAGGTGAAGAGTAGCATTCTCTAACTACAACTTCGAGTGTTGAGAAGAGGTACTCTCTGACCACAATCTCTGCTCGTTGGCATTGATAGAAAAGTGGTGAGCATGCACGTGAGATGCATATGTATGCACGAGCAGGACAAGAGTTCGTCTAAGTGAATTTGGAGGCGTGTAGACACCGGGTCCTGAGTCAGCCTAGATCGAAGTTACCCAATGATGATAATTGCCTTCACAGGCTTAAAAGGTTAAAAGTGATGATTTTCTCGTCAAATTTGCATTTTAGAGTGAAAAATTAGAAAATGATAAAAAATATTTAAAAAATTAATTTTGAAAAATGGGGGCTTAAAATTATGGTTTTTTTAGTCAATTTAAAATTTAAAAAATAGAAAAAAAAATAATAAAAAAAAATAAAATTTTTTCGGACCGCGAGTGTCGGGCGCGGCAGCGCGCCTGCGGCAGCGCGCAGGCGCGCTGGCGCCCAGCTCGCAGGCGCCAGGCGCCCAGCACGCCGACGCCCAGGCGCCCAGCACGCTGGGCGCGATTTGGCGACGCGCGGCGTCGCCAATGCCGCGCGTCGCTAAAGAGCGACGCGCAGCGTTGCGCGCCGCACCGCGCGCCTCTGCGCGCGATTCCCGCCCGAGCTTCGCGCGGATTTCGCGCGGGAGCCCGCCTGCTCGCCGCGTGAGTGCCCGTCGCTCTATAGCGACGGGCGGTGTCCCTTGTGGCGACGGCCTCCTGGCCGTCGGTACAGGGTCTGATACCCTTTTCCTCTTTTTCAGCCTTTTTCTGATTTTTTCACCCAAAAATCCGTTTTTTATCCCATTTTTTTGGGATTTTTGACTTCAAATTAAATTCTAAAATATTTTTTTAGGTAATTAAATAATAAAACTTGATTTTATCATTAAAAATAAAATAATTTTGGGTTAAAATAGGTTTTTTCCTTAATTAAATTAGGGCAACCTATTTTATCCTATAAATAGTTTATGATGAAATCAAAGTAGGCTCCCTCTCTCCACATTTTTTTAGACCAGATTTTTCTCTTCATCTTCATCTTCTTCTTCCACCAAAAATTCCAGATTTATTCCCCAACCAAAAATCAAAAAGAAAATCAATTGTTTCATTCTTTTTTCAACATAATTTCTTCTAAACATATTTTTTAGAGGAAGTTTTGTTGTTTGATTTAATTTTTGAGACAAATAGAATAATTATTTGGTCTCAAAATTGTTTTTAACCTTTTTATTTTGTGTTCAATAAAACTTTTTTCATTGATTTTGTTTTGAATCTTTTTTTGATAAAAAATTGATTTTGAGACAAATAAAATAATTGTTTGTCATCAAAATCTAATTTTTATTTGATAAAACTTCAATCAATTTTTCTTTATTTTAATCAATAAAACTCTTTTTGATCAAAATCATTTCTTTAGGCAAAGGTATCAATTCTTTGTTCTTAAAGAATTTTTGATCATTTTTATTTTCATGTTTCTTAGAATAAAATTCCAACATTTTCATAATATTTCACTCTAATATTGTGAATCATCAAACAAAGAAATCAATCATCACTTTTCCTTCATCAAATCCAATATTCTGAGGGTAAATATTCTTGGCTCCATTTCAATTTCTATTTTATTTCATTTTATTTATTCATGTATATTTTATTGTTTTTATTGATTTATTTATTGTTTTAATTTATTCATTTGTTGTATTGTTTTTATATTGGTTCCATTTAATTTGTTTATACATGATATGATTTTTATTCACATAAATATTGATTGTTTATTAATTTTTAACATGTAATTAATTTATTTCACTTTAATTCATCATTATTTTTAACATGTAATTAATAAATTCATTTTAATTAATTTTTTGCCATGTAAATGGTTTATATCATTTGCGAACATATTTAATTAATCATATTGTTTCATTTAATTGTTTTCATCATTCTTTTATTGTTTTAATCTATTATTCTTTTCTTTATCATTTTATATATTCTTTGATTCGTTTATCTTCATCATCATTGTTATCATGTTCATATTTTTACATGTATTATTTAATTAACATGTTTTACATTATTTAATCATTTGTCACATATAATCCATGTTTCTCATTTTATTTTAGTTTATTAACATTTTGATTCCATTATCATTCTTTTCATATCATCTTATTTTATTTTAATTTGTTATTCATTATTTTGTATGTTTAATTGATTTAATCACTAACATTATTTTATTTGTACTTTGTTTTTATGTCTAAACTCATTTTTCGCTTGGGCGTTTTTGCGAGCACATCGGGGAGGTCCAAAAAAGGCTCGTTTGGTTTATTTATTTTCTTTATTTGTAATATTTTATTTAATTTTGCCATATAATTTTTCTTGTAAAATTCTTTATTTAGGCTCGCTAAAAAGAAAATCACAAAAACATTTTTATTAATTAACTTGACATTTTTTCTAAATAAAAGGGGACCAATGTCCTAGTTTTTCATACCCAAATAAGTCATCACATCAAAACTGTTTCATAATAAATATGCATGCGAGGACCAATGTTCTCACTATTAATGAATAACCCGTTTTATGCATGTATTTCACTTTTATAAATGGGAGTTGTATTCCGCTCCTAGTGTTATTGTAATTCATTTTTGAATGCTTTATTTTGGATTTTGCTTACATTTACTGCTTTTGATATGAATGATTGCGCCTTTAAATTAAAATTGCATTGTGTGGAAAGTTGATGAAACAATGAATTCAAAACTTAATTATAATATTAATCAAGGTACGAATAAATGAGAAGTCCCGAACCCTGCTCTGGTCTTTGGGCTCAAGAGGCTAGAGGTTATCCTCCAAGACACCTCTTGTGTCACGAGACTTAGACGTTAATCCTAGGCCTCATGGCCCAATATGGATAAAATGCGCAAGTCTTAGGCTCTCCGAGGCGAGAGAAACTTTCCCAATGTTCTATTGGGTGGTGACTCCATGAAACCTCCTTGTTGCCCAACATAGACGCACTTGCGATTTATCGCAAGCTGTTGACGGACCCACAATTGCCCCGATCGCCCACGTGCGGGCGGTCGAGAGGGCGGCCGCGGGGATCCGGCGCGCGTCACAGTGGCGACTCCGCTGGGGACATACTCGAGACTTCGATTCGAAAGTACCTTGATTAAAAATCATAATTGAGTTTTAATTTAAAAATTTCATCTTCTTTCAAAACTGCATTGCATCTCATTAGAGCCTTAGATCTATGCTAGTTTGGTCCCTCTTTTAGCCCCGGTGCGTTCCCGAAGCACGACCCTATTTTCACTCAATTTAGGGAAGTGTTAAGGATAATCACCAGCCCAAGCCTCGTACCATCATGGTATATTAAATGGTGACCCGATCGGTCGTTACGCTCGTGATGAGCTAGACCCGTCGGCAGGGATCATGCTTGGGTAGCCCTAAAGTAACACCACCCTTTGACCAAAGCTCATGTAATGGCAATAGATACTTCCCTTAGGTGATATGAACCGTAATACTTTGCTTGCTATATGGATCATTTTGTATTGGACAAACCCAAATAATCTGATTGGTCACCTAATCAAAGGCTTTCATGCCCTGATAGGCCCATGTCAACTTGTTCGGGCTGCCTAAATAAATAACGATCATAACCCATGTGCTTGCACATTAGATAAGAGATGTTATGATGCCGGTTCTTCACCGAGCACCATACGCATCCATTGGGTTCCCCGCTAACCCATGGATTAAGCCCACCTAGGAAAGAGACCGCATTACCTCGTGTGTGGGAGTAATAAGGTTAGAAGGCTCTACTTGCTTGCATGTGATTGTAAATGTTGCATAGCTCACTATCATGCATTGTATATGTCATTCATGCATCATCCTAACAATCTAATTTTTTTCAGCCATCATAGATTCATCTAAGTGGACTAGAGGTTCCGACGGTCGGCTAGTAAGGACAAATTTGCTCTTTGAGTTGCCGGAACTAGTGTCTGACTGGGATTCTGAGTCATTCTCATCAATCAGTGAATCCTCTCTTGAATCATCAATGGCAGAAGAACCTGGAGTTTTGACCACTCAAGACCTAGCTAGGAGGCTAGAGGACTTCGAACGAAGAATGATGGAAATGATGGGTGTCATGGCTGAAAGGATTGCCCATCCACCTGCTGCCCCACAGCCACCTGCTGCTCTACAGCCACAGGCAGCCCCTCCTCGGGGGCAAGCCGAACCACCTGCTGGTGGGGAGGCTCCCTTCGTTGGAGCTGCTGCTCGTCAACCCAACAATGAGCACAGAGCTGCCGCACCCATCGAGCCAAGAGGGGAAAGGATTCACAATCCCAATGATGATTTCCTAATGGAGGAGGAAGAAGAAGTGGTGCCGATAGTCCACCAAGCTGCAAGGCCCAGAGCACCCAGAGTAGAGGATGAAGCTCTAAGAGGTATGAGACAACAGATCGAAGCTATCACCCGCATGTTGTCAGTAGGCAAGGGGATCAACCCAGAAGACAGAGATCTGGGGGATGAAGAGCTGCTGCCCCAAAGATTCAAGATGCCCGAGCTTCCGAAATTTGATGGCACCTCGAACCCATCCGCCCACATCAAGCAGTACACCCTGGTCATGAAAGGCACAGGGCTGAGCAAGAAGCAGAAGGTGGAATATTTCTGCCTTAGTCTGGTGGGCCCGACGGTTGACTGGTACCACGGGTTGGATAGGAGGTCCAAAGAGGACTGGGACCTTTTGACCGAAGAATTCATGAAGCAGTACGACTGCAGCACTAGGATGGAGGTCACCCTAAAAGACCTCGAGCTTCTACAGCAGAAGAATGATGAGTCATTCCATGAGTACCTTATAAGATGGAGAAACAGGGTCATGGAGATGAAGAGGAAGCCTGACACCGCAGACCAGATCAGGCTATTTATCAGAAACTCATGCCCTTACTTAAGGGACTTGCTCAGTTTTAAGGGGCTCAAGGACTGGGAGTCGCTTAAGGATATCGCTATAGAAGCTGAGGCGGCTTACCTGGTAAAGAAAGCAAGCCAAAATAACTTTGCTGGGAAAGGCTATGGGAACCAGTCGGGATTCAAATCAGGCGGAGCTGGAAGCAGCAACAGCAGAAACGGTAGGACGGCAGAGGTCTCAGCTACTGGAGTTGGGCAGGGTCAGAGATACTACTCCAACTTAGGCCGCTCTCTATCCTGGGTACTGGAGAAACTAATGAAAGAAGGCAAGTTGCAACCTTTGCCACCCAGACCAGCCTTGAGTCAGGGACAGCCGGGACATAGAGGTGATCAGTACTGCGCTTACCACCAGCACACCGGCCATTTGACTGATTATTGCCGCATTCTGAGAAACAAGATCCAGGATCTCATTGACACCAATCAGATCACAGATCCCGAGAAGAGAGAAAAGAAGAAAAAGGCAGGCTACAACGCAGTCCCTCCACCGCAAACATGATCGTGTCTTGCAGTCCACTAGTGATATTGCTTTTAGATGCTGAAATTCTTTTTATTTCTGGAACTTTTTATGTTACAATTTTCTGTTTGTAATAAAGAGAACAATTTTTTGCTTATTTGAATAATGTTTCTATTGATCATAACAAATTAACTTTGGCATTAATTCAAATAATATGACTGCAGCTAATCTCGGAAACTTTGGGGAACCCAAAGAAAATTTTGATAGCATCTGACATAGCTCCTGTAGAGAGGGAAATTAAAAATAATAAAAAAAACTAGTTGCAATTAGGGGACTGGATGGAAACTCACTAAGAGCACTAGAACCTTTCTGATTACCCGTCAAAGCGATCCCTGGATAAGACGGAACCTAGAAAATGATTTAGGCAACATTTTCTTTGTATAGCTCTCTAAATGACCATTTCCTACCCTTACTTCACAATCGCTTGCTAGCCCATTGAGCCTTTATGAAGGTATGCTGAATGCGTACCAATTTTGTTGTTACACACATTAAAACTATCCCCTCGCCTAAAATGATTTTGGCTTCCCCTTAGAAGAGTGGCCGCTCTAAAAAAAAGGATGAACGTTTTGACAATTAACAATTTCTTTGTGGGTTATTGAAATTGCCTTGGTAAGGACGAGTTTACACTTTGAAAAAGAAAAAAAAAACAAAAAGACCTCAAAACAGTAACCAATTGACTAGTTTCAATAATTACCCTTTTATTGTTATTCTGATCTCAAGGAGCTGAAATGTTATCAAACCCAAATTCAAGAATACCTTTGTATATACAACTGAACTGAGAATGGTTCATCCTCCAGTCGAGAAAATATTGCGGCCATTTTTCTCTAGCGACCTGATCCTCCTTTGACAGCCATCTACCTAAGCCTGACATTACAACCCAAGTAAGACCTCTTGATTCTTGGTTCAGTCTTATCCAATTAGCGGAGATGACCTTCTAAAGAGGTTTGGTACGTAAGAAGAGGCTTATGCTGTTTCTTGAGCTTCAAGCGAGGAGCCACGAGTGCATTCATGCATTCGAGTTAAGTCTCATCCCCAAAGTTGCATCTAGAATTCGCATTCAAAGAAAAAGAAAAATTGAGAGAAAATCTTCAATCACAAAACCCGAGAGGGCTAATTGATAACAGGAGTTTGATGCTTTCAAGATCTATCTCGAGATTAGCTAAAGTCTTGTATTTTTTAAAATCAATGCCAAAATAATGATCATGCTTAATGAAATCAAATTGAAACACATGCATTCATGCAATGATGTGATCAGAGTATTGTACCCTGTGTGATCAAACTCATGTATCTGCCTACCCTCTGCTACTCTCAGCACGCAAGCGCTTCAGCCGATTCATCCTGCTATCAAATGTGAAGAATCAAGCTCATGCAACCATGTCCTAAGACTCCCTAAAGATTCTTGCCAACAACTTCAGCAACCTCAAAAAAAAAAAAAAAAAAAAAAGCCGTTAGAGTGAAAACCGTAACTGGCGCTCTAAGCAAAAACTAGGCAAAAGGATAGGGTGAAAACCTGAAAATAGGCAGTCTGTCCTTTAAAAAAAAAAAGAGAAAAGCCGCTGGATTGGGTTGGGTCCATTCCAGGCAAAAAATAAGGCACGGGGTTATGTGAAAATCCACAAAGGACGCATCTCCCACTAAGAAAAGCTAGTGTGAAAATCCACAAGGGACGCACTACCTTCAATTAATGACTACAGGTACCAGGTGAGAATCTCACAATCCCAAAAGGGCATGAAATTCAAAAGCAACTCAAACGGCATCAATTATATCGCAAATCGCAGCTAGCCCGGCGCGCGTCACAAGGCGACAACTGGTTTGGTCACAATTTGTAGTAGGATCGGTGCCCTCTGGAATTGCTTTTGAGTTTCATGCCTCCGGGGATTATGAGGTTCTCTTCTGATACCTGAAGTCATTATTTTAAGGTAGTGCGTCCCTTGTAGATTTTCACACTAGCTTTTCGTAGCGGGAGATGCGTCCTTTCGGATTTTCACATGACCCTGTGCCTTATTTTTTGCTTGGAATGGACCCAACCCAATCCAGCGGCTTTTCTTTTTTTTATTATTATTATTTTTTTTAAGGAACAGACTGCCTGTTTCCAGGTTTTCACCCTGTCCTTTGGCCTAATTTTTTGTTTAGAGCGCCAATTACGGTTTTCATCTCTAACGGCCTCTTTTTTTTTCTTTTCTTTTTTTTTAGATCTGGCTGTAAGAGAAACTGAGAATGTTGTCTGAGCCACCTCCTCGGGTCATTCCACAGTACTCGCCGAGCCATTTTCTTCCGCATTGATGGCTGTATGAGTATGCCACTGCTGGTGAAGGCATTACCAGATTCGGTGAATTGTCAGATGACGATATTAGTTTCACGTTTGCCTGGCTCCCACTGTCTCATGTGGTCATTGATGGGCCATCGGGGTGTGTTCCCCTCTGTGGGCTCCGTCAAGCCACTTTCTGCATCACTTCTCGATGTGCACGTCAGCTTGGGATGACCCAGGATGTGGTGAGGGTTCCCTTATCTTTTCGGGGAGGAGCTCTTTCGACTGCCTTCGCCTCAAGGTATCATGAGCTGTGGAGCAAACTACCAGTGAAGACTGTTATTCTGAGGTTCGGCGACCATTCTGTGGCTTCAACCAGCGAATACAAGAAATGGGTCCTTAGCCCAGCATCTAATAATAAGACACGAGGGCTCAAGCATCTGGTTGGCGAGAGCAGTGACAGGACTTAGCTTAGCTTACATATGTATTTCTTTTGGTGTTACATTTCTTTTTAATGCAGAACTAGAAAATGACAAAAATAAAAAGAATAACATTTGTTCTATTTCACGAAATCGTGTGCATTTCCATGTAATTTCAGCACACATGATCAGTTTTGACATTAACTCGACCGTGTACGCCCCATTAATATATGAGACCAAATTTTAACAGCATCAACTCCTATTACCAATCAGCCCTCTCGGGTTTTCACGATTGGACATTTTCTCTCGTGCCTCTTATTTTTGCACAGGATGCCTTTTTTGGTTTTCACCCTGTCAAGGTGCCCAATTTTAGCATGGCCGCCTTTTTTCGATTTTCAACCTGCAGGGCATTTTATTCTCTTCTTTTTATTTTGGTCTTTAGCCATGGAACCTTTTGAGTCTGTTGACATTGATCGGTTCTTTGAATTCATTTCCATCGCTATCCGACAAAATTGCAGCTCCTTTGGACAACAGCTTTTTAAGGATATACGGCCCCTCCCAAGTTGGTCTGAATTTTCCTCTGATATCCGGTATACCTGGCCTCATCTGCTTGAACACTAAGTCCCCTTCCTTCAGCGGATGCTTTCTCACCTTCTTCCTGAAGGTCCTGGCCAACCTCTTCTGGTAGATCTGATTGTGATAATAAGCCTTCAGCCTACTCTCATCCAGTAAGTTTAAGTGCTGTAGCCTCTATCGTGCCCATTCAGCCTCCGGAATTTGGGCTTCCATAATCACCCTCAACGATCGGAGCTCTATCTCAACTGGCAATACTGCCTCTGTCCCGTATACCAGAGAATATGGCGTAGCGCCCGTAGATGTCCTCACCGTTGTCCTGTATCCCCACAGTGCGAAAGGTAGCTTCTCTGTCCAGTCTTTGTAAGTTTGGACCATCTGGGATAGGATCCTCTTCACATTTTTATTGGCGGCCTCTACTGCCCCATTAGCTTACGGTCGATAGGGAGAGGATCTATGATGCTTGATACCGTATTTCTCAAGGAGCTTCCTGGTTTCCCCCATGAACTGTACCCCATTGTCAGACACTATGTGGTGAGGGAGGCCATATCTGCAGATCAGGTTTCTCTCTATGAACTTGGCCATATCCCTTGCGTCGATCTTTTTGAAGGATTTTGCTTCTACCCATTTGGTAAAATAGTCAATTGTGACTATGATGTATCTGTGCCCGTTAGATGCCGTAGGGCGAATCTCTCCAATGATATCTATCCCCCAAGCAGCGAAAGGCCAAGGCGATGTCAGGTTGTGTAGCTCTGATACTGGCAGGTGTCTCAAATCTGCGTATTGTTGGCATAACTGGCATTGCTTGACATATTTTGAGCAGTCATTGTCCATCATAAGCCAATAGAAGCCTTGCCTCATGATCTTCTTTGCCAGAGTTAAACTGTTCATGTGAGCCCCACAGACGCCTGCATGGGTCTCCTCCATTACCTTGCGGGCTTCTTTTTCATTTAAGCACCTGAGCTGAATCCCGTCTGCCTGTCTTTTGTACAACACTCCTTCCAAGGATATGAACTAAGTAGATAGCTTCCGGATCATTCTCTGGTCTTTCTCGATAGCTTCCTCTGGAAACCTAGCATTTTCCAAATAATTCATAATGTCAAAGTACCATGGTTTTCCATCCGCCACTTCTACTTCCATTACTGACTTGATCTCAAAGCTGGGCTTCTCAGAACTCGAAATCATCACCGGTTTCATAGCTACCCCTTCAGGATTATCCCACATCGACACTAGGGTTGCCAACGCATCAGCTAGACGGTTCTCGTCTCTTGGCACGAAGTGGAAAGTGCAGGTTTTGAACTGCCCACATATCTCTTTCAAATATTCAACATAGGGTACCAGCCGCTCTTCTTTTACAGCCCACTCACCTCGGATCTAGTTAATCACTAAGGATGAGTCACCAAAGACTTCTATGTTCTTTGCCCCCAAAGCAACTAAAGCTTCTAACCCAAACGTGCATGCTTTATATTCGGCTTCATTGTTGGTCACTTTGTACCTCAACTTCTTGGCTAGAGGGAGTTTCTCATTATCTGGGGTTGTTAAAATAATTCCAACTCCGGCCCCCTTGTTATTCACTTCCCGGTCGAAGTGTAACTGCCATCCTTGGACAGAAATCGCGACTATGCTCTCATCAGGAAAGGTGAACTCGGGGGTGTCCCCTTGAATAGGATGCTCAGCAAGAAATTTGGCTACTGCTCGCCCCTTAATAGTTTTGCGAGTGATGTATTCAACATCAAACTCTTGTAGCAAAAGCAACCACCTCCCCATCTTACCAAGTAAAGATGGTGCTTCTTGTAAATATCTCAATGGATTCTGCTTGGCCATTGCCTGAACATTGTACGAATGGAAATAATGCCTCAGCTTCTTTGATGCCCAAATCACTATGAGGCAGATCTTCTCTACCTCAGCATTTTTTATCTCATAAGCCAGGAACTTCTTGCTGAGGTAATAAACTGCGAATTCTACTCCAAAATCATCCTCCTGAGCCATCATGGCACCCACAGAACTGCCTTCCACTGCCAGATACAGGATAAGTGGTTTGACTGGTTGCGGCGGCCTTAACACTGGTGGATTCAACAGATATTCCCTGATACTGTCAAAGGCTTTCTGGCAGTCTTCGTTCCAGACCACAGGCTGATTCTTTCTGAGCAGCTTAAAAATGGGCTCGCATATCGAAGTGAGCTTAGCAATGAATCGGCTGACGTACTGCAGCTTGCCCAGGAAGCTCCTCACATCCTTCTCCTTTTGCGGTACGGGCATCTCTCTGATGGCCCTTACCTTGTCCGGGTCAATTTCTATTCCCCTCTGGCTGACGACATGTCCCAGCAGCTTCCCTGAAGTTACTCCGAAGATACACTTCATGGGGTTAAGTCACAGATTGTACTTATCAATCCTGGTGAAGAACTTCTCTAGAGCTTCAAAATGGCCCTCTCGAGTGGCTGACTTGACCATCATGTCATCGACATACACCTCCACCTCCTTGTGGATCAGGTCGCTTAAGATCTTGGTTGCCATCTACTGGTATGTGGCCCCTGCATTTTTCAGGCCAAAAGGCATAACTCGGTAGGCATAGGTCCCCCACTCTGTGATGAAAGCGGTCTTAACCCGATCAGCTATCTTGTTTAGGATCTGGTTGTAGCCCACATAACCATCTCCAAAGCTGTACATCGCGCAGTTGGCGGCACTGTCTATTAACACATCAATGTGGGGTAGTGGAAAATCATCTTTAGGGCAGGCCTTGTTCAGATCTCGATAATCAACACATACCCTGACCTTCCCATTTTTCTTTGCTACAGGAACTACGTTTGCCAACCATGTAGGATACTACACTTCAACAAGGAACTTGGCCTCAATCTACTGCCGAATCTCCTCCTTGACCTTGTCTGCCCATTCTGGCCTGAGCCTTCTCAACTTTTGTTTTACAGGCTTATAGTCTGGATAAGTCAGGATAGCATGTTCTGCTATGTTCCGATCGATCCCTGGCATGTCTTCATAGGTCCAGGCAAAGACTTTTTCATATTTTTTTATTATTCTCTCAAATTTTTCTCTCTCATCATGAGTTATATTTGATGCTATTAGAATTTCCTTCGGATTTTTCGAGGTTCCAAGATTAAAAGGCGTTGTATCGGTGGAATCAATATCAAAAATTGATGGAATATGATCATGTTCATGCATGTTGAAATTATTGGAAATATCGCACAAGTAAGAGAAATCATTTGCCTTATTAATAATATTATAATTGTCATATACATCATAAAAAAGTTCTAGAATAAAAAGACAATCTAAGCTAGAGTCTTCTTCTGCTTCCCTAGAGGTTGATGCTGCTGCAGTTTGCCCATCGGCTTCTTGATTTAGTACAGGCCCTTCAGGTATGTCTGAGGAAATCTTCAAATCCCCAATCTTCAATTCTGGCTCTACCATCTTTTCTTTCCCCTTCTGCCTAGCAATCAACATCCGTTCTGTGACTACCTCTTCGGGCTCAACTCTGTCCCAAGCAATGCACTGAGTTATGACCTCTTCATCCCAGAAGTTCTCAGCGGTCTTGATAACCCCGACATCCCAGTCAAATACATCGTTGAAGATCTCAAATCCGGGCACAATCCTCCCATTCACCCACTGCGGCTCATCTTCACCAATATAAGCGCATACTGAGGATGCTGGTACAAAGCTTTCTGAAATGTGAGGGATCTTATCTACCATCTTATTCTTGCCAAAACCGCCTCTGAACCCCAGACCCTTTCGATTCTTCTGACCTTGAGTGGTGATCGCAGTCTGCAGCCCCTGAGAGTTTCTACCCAAACCAGTCCCAGGGAGATAGTGCATCCTTTTCATCATGTTAACCACTACTGGGTTATCCGTTGGTCTGCGCTCTTCTCCTATCATCGGTACGTGGAAGCCATTAAATGGCTGATTAGCAATTTCAAGAGTCGACACCTGATTCTCCCTGGCTGCCTTAATAGTTACCACCTCCCCTTCATGTGGGAACTTTATCATTTGATGCAGATGGATAGTACTCCTCCTAGTCTGTGAAACCAAGGCCTCCCGAGCAGGGCTGAGAAATTAGCTGGAATGGGTAGAACTACAAACTCTACTTCTACCTCGATGGGTACTATTTTGACCAGGGTCTTGAATGTTCCCGAGGCTTGTCTTCTTGAATTATCATAGGCTGTAATCGCCAAATCTGATTCACTGGCAACGGTGGACTAAGTCAAGGCCTCTACCACTTTCTGCCTGTGAGAAGGGGACTGTCTTAAGAGATCCCAGATGGATATCTGAGCCGCGGTCTTCTTCAACTGCTTAACAATCTGGTTCTCCTCCGGCTCCTTTTTCGTCGATGGCTGCGCTGGTTCCGATACCCTTTTAATCTCAGGGACCACTCTCCCACTTCTTATCACAGCCCCTACCTCTTCTTCCTCCTTATCAGATCTCCACATATCAAAGTTCGTCTCTCCTTCCTCCTCGGCCTCTTCACCGCTCTCATTGCTCGACCAACAATCAAGGGCTGCTACAACTGCTCTCCCTTCTCCATCTTCAGAACAAACAACAGTAATACTCTCGCTCCCATATAAGTCCTGCAGTATGTGCCACTCTGGCAAGCTGGATCCAATCATAAAAACTGGTGGCCGCACGGCATTGTAACCAGGCTTCTTCTTGGATTCCCTCTTCTCTGGGTCGAAAATCTGCTTGTCATCAATCAGATCTTGAATAGAGTGTCTCAGCGCCTTACACTTGTCTGTTAGATGGCCTGTGTGCTGATGAAATGCACAATATTCATTGTCCTTGTGACCTGGCATCCCTTGCATTTTAGCTGGCCTAGGAGCCAAAGGTGGCAATTTTCCTTCCTTTATCAAGCGCCTCAAAACCCAAGATAAGGGTTTCCCTAGGTTTGAAAATCTCCTTGGGGACTGGATATTAGTAGCGGACACCTCAACAGATCTTCTGGTGCTACTATTGGGACCAGTTGGCCTACTGGTTCCCTGACCGGTGTTGGTCCTTTTTGCAAAACTATCATCGCTAGCTTTCCGGGCCAAGAATTCTCCCTCTGCCTCAATGGCTATGTCTTTTAGAGACTCTCAATCCTTTAGCCCTTTTATCTTCAGACCATCCTTCAAATACGGGCTTGCATTCTTGATAAACAGGCAGATCTGGTCTTGGGTGTCTAGCTTTCTTCGTATTTCCATTACCCTGTTCTGCCAGCGGGTGAGATAGTCATGAAAAGATTCCCCAGCCTTCTGCTGGAGCAATTCAAGGTACTTAAGAGTCACCTCCATCCTGGTGTTGCAATCATATTGCCTCAAGAACTCCTCCGTGAGTATATCCCAATCTTCCTTAGTTCGACGATCAAGACTATGGTACCAATCGATGGCAAGGCCAGTCAGACTCAAACAAAAGTACTCCACCTTCTGCCTCTTAGACAAAGTGGTCCCTTTCATGACCAGAGAGTACTGCTTCACATGGGCAGTCGGGTCAGAGGTACCGTCAAATTTTGGCACATCAGGCATCTTAAAATTGTAAGGAATCGGGTCTTCCCCCTCCAATTCTTTGTCCTCCGGGTTTATCCCCTGACCTCTACTCAGCATACGGGCCATGGCTTCAAACCTCTCTTCCATCTTCTTCAAAATGAACTCATCAGTTTGGGGAGCCTTCCCTCTCTCAGATACAATACTCATTTTGTCATCTTCGTCATCCCTATCATCATCTATCCTCAGCGCTGGTCTTTTTCTCTGACCTCCCGAAGCTACTGACCTCAGCTCTATTGGTGGCGGCCGAATAGGCTCTTCTTGTCTCTCAGCTCTTTCCTCTTCTCGCTCATTTTATCTCATGGGAGGAGGAGGTGGTGGTTGATTCTGCGGAGCATTTTGTTGTGCCAAAGCAGTTAGCATGTTCATCATTTTGCCCTCAAACTCTTCAAACCGTCAGCCCACTTCTTCTGCAATCATGGCCCTGGTGGCGTTATTTCCCCTAGGTGAGTTTGCCATCTCAGATATGGTACAAATGACTTCCGGTAAGATCTCTGGAAGGCCTTCTCTATCTAGCAGTTCAGATGCAGGAACTTGAATCAACCGTTCGGTAGGCCCTCTAGTCCACCTAGGCAGATCTATGATGGATGCAGGGACAAGGCATTAGATGTGATGCATGGAATGCAGTTGCAATGTATGATCGTGATATGCAACACCCACAAAACACAAGCAAGCAGATAGGTCCTTTCGCCCTTATTTCTCCCACACTCATGGTCGTGCAATCTCTTTCCTAGGCGGGATTAGCCCAAGGGTCAGCAGGGGACCCAATGGACGCGCATGGTGCATGATAAAAAACTGGCGACATGACACTCCTATGCTAATGTACAAGCGAATGGATAATGATCATCATGTATTTAGACATTCCAAAACTTTCGACATGGCCCTACCGAGGCATTAAAGCCTTTGGCTAGGTTACCAAGCAAGACATCTGGACTCACCCAATACATAAGGATCCATATAGCAAGCATGGAATTACGGTTCATATCACCTATGGAAAGTAGCTACGGCCATTACATGAGCTTTAGACAAGGGAGATATTTCTTTAGGGCTACCCAAGCATGATCCCTGCCGATGGGTCTAGCTCATCACGAGCATAACGACCGATTGGGTCATCATTTGATATACCATTAGGTACAAAGCTTGGGCTGGTGATTATCCCTAACACTACTCCACATTGAGTGAACGTAGGGTTGTGCTTCGAGAACGCACCGGGTTTAGAAGGGACCAATCTAGCATATTCTAAGGCTCTAATGGGATGTAAATGCAAATTTGAAAGAAAGTGAATTTATGAATTAAACTTTAATCATAAATGTTAAGCTAGGTATTTTTAAATCGAAGTCTCGAACCATCCAGTCCCCAGTGGAGTCGATACTGTGACGCGCGCCGGAACCCCGCGGCCGCCCCTCTGACCGCTCGCTTGAGGGCGATCGAGAAATTGAGGATCCGTTGGCAACTTGTAAAGATATTTACAAGTGCGTCTATTTTGGGCAACTAGGAGGTTTCATGGAGTCGCCACCCAATAGAACATTGGAAAAGTTTCTCTCGCCTCGAAGAGCCTAAGACTGCACTTAGTATCCATTTTGGGCCAACCAGAGGGGTCTTGGAGGGTAAACCTCTCGCCCTAAGGAGCCTAGGATTAACGTCAAAGTCTCGTGACACAAGAGGTGTCTTGGAGGTCATAATTCCAATGAGTGATCGGATAGACCTCTTGCCTCTTTGAGCCCAAAGACCAGAGCTGGGTTCGGGACTTCTCATCTATTTCTACCTTGATTATTTTATGATCAAATTTTAAAATTCATTAATTCGCCCTCTCTCCACACGATGCAGTTGAATCAAAGCGCATTTATTCACATTTGGAAAGCGGTAAATGAACGAGTAAATAATGAAAGCGATAAATTACAATAACACAAGGAGCTGAATACACCTCCCTTTTATAAATGTGCGATACATACACAAATCGGGGCATTGCTTATTTTGAGGACTTTGGTCCTCGCATGCATCATTATTAAATTGGATATTTCTATTGTGAGGATTTTATTGGATAAAAATAGGACATTGGGTCCTTGATTTTATGAAGAATTCAGTTTCTTAAATATAAAACATTTGGCCGATTTTTACATTAGCGAGAAATACAATAATTTTGTCATATACAGGAGAAACAATAAATAAATACATGAAATAAAAAGAGAGGGAGATAGGGAACTAAACCGGGTGAACTTTCTATACACAAGAGAACTCCTTCAGGCTCCAGCCAGTCCAAGAAACAGAAACATATTCTCACAAAACAAGCCAAAAGGATGTTAAAATACATAAGAAAAACTATAAATAAACATAAAAATTTGAGTGAACAAAAAAGGAAAAGAAAAAGATTTAAAAATGCGGGACAGAACCCACCGACAGGCTATGCTGAATGATCGATGGGCGTCGGTTAAAGTGACCGATACAGCCCTCGCTCACTCGAATGGGGCCATCTGTGAGGGTGACCCACGGGTTATGCTTAAAGATAACCGACGGGCGTCGGTCAAAGTAGATGACCCGTCGGTCACCACTGTCCCAGAAAAAATAGAAACTTTTCAAAAGCAAAAAGACAAATTTTTCACAAATTCAAAAAGAATAGCAACAAAAAATAAAAAAAAGGACAAGAGCAAAGATAATATCGAAAATGAAGGTAAAAAAGGGACAGAAAAGGGTCCAAAATATTTACCCTCAGAACAACCTCTTAGTTGGATTCCTTATTTCTGTTTGGCTTACCGCACGCTCCACGAGAAAGTCCGAACAAAAGATCAAATGTTGAAGATTGAGTGTGTCCTCAACGGTTCAATAAAAATTGAGTTGTGGAAATCAATAAACCCGTAAAAAATCCTCTTTCTTTTGAAGATTTGAATTCTTGAATTAGTTATATTTTCTAGAAATGTGTTTGTTGGAAGAGAGAGAAAATGCGCGTGAATTTTAGCAGAGTTTTCCCTATTTTTTCAAATTTTTCCAACCCCCTTTTATGAGAAAATTCAAAGCTTTTATAGGCCAGGGGTGACCGACGGGCGTCTATGGTTCACCGACGGGCATCGAAAGAATCCTACTGACATTAGGATTCATCCGACGGCCCTGCAACCTGACCGAGGGGCCTGCCATTTCGACCGACGGGCTTTGGAAGAATCCTTCTGACACAAGGATTCATCCGACGGGCCTGCCACTTCGACCGACGGGTGTCGGAATAATCCTTCTGACACAAGGATTCATCCGATGATCCTGCCAACCGACGGGCTGGCCGTCCATCAAGGAAAATAAACTTTTTTGGACTTTAAAAACTCCCCCATTTTCTCCCCTATCTGCCTATGAAAGGTAAAAAGACTCGTTTCTCGTGGAGCATGGGACTAAAGCCTCCGAATCCAAACCGTTTGTACAGGTTCGGATGTCGATTTCATCATAGGGTAATCTCTAATCCGGACCGCTACGGGACACGATGCTTACAGTTGCCCCTAATTTGAATGATCACTAGAGATGAATCTCCAAATACTTCTATGCTCTTTACCCCTAAAGCTACTAATGCTTCTAACCCAAAAGTACATGCTTCATACTCGGCTTCATTGTTGGTGGTTTTGTACCTTAACTTCTTGGCCAATAGGAGTTTCTCGTCATCTGGGATTGTCAGAATAATTCCTACTCCTGCTCTCTTACTGTTTACAGCCCCGTCAAAGTGCAATTGTAAACCTTGAACCATAATAGCTGCTATGTCCTCGTCAGGGAAATTGAACTCATACGAGTCTCCTTGGATTGGGTGCTCTGCCAAAAACTCAGCCACTGCACAACCCTTAATGGTCTTCCGAGTAACGTACTCTACATAAAATTCCTGTAGCAGCAACAACCACCTACCCATTTTTCCAAGTAAGGATAGAGCTTCTTACAAATATTTGAGGGGATTCTACTTCGCTACTACCTGTACCTTGTAAGAATGAAAATAGTATCTCAACTTCTTAGAGGCCCAAATTACTGCCAGACAAATCTTTTCTACTTCTGCATACTTGATCTCATAAGCCAAGAACTTCTTACTAAGGTAGTAAACAGCAAACTCCGCTCCGAACTCATCTTCTTGAGCCATCATGGTGCCTACAAAACTATCCTCTATGTCCAAATATAGGATAAGCAGCTTGACTGGTTATGGCGGTCTCAAAACCGGTGGATCTAGCAAATACTCTCTGACAGTATTGAAAGCCCTCTGACAATCTTCATTCCATACTACTGGTTGGTCTTTTCTGAGTAGTTTGAAAATTAGTTCACAGATTGAAGTAAGCTTAGCGATAAACTTGCTGACATACTGCAATCTACCCAAAAAGCTTCTCACATCCTTTTCCTTCTACGGTACCAACATTTCTCTAATGGCCTTAACTTTGTCCGGGTCAATCTCAATTCCCCTCTGGCTAATAACATGTCCTAGAAGCTTCCCTGAGGTGACACCAAAGATGCTTTTCCTGGGATTTAATCGCAAGTTATACTTTTCGATCCTCTGAAAGAACTTTTTCAAGGCTTCAAACTGGCCTTCTTTGGTGGCTGACTTGATCATCATATGTGAGTTTGCCATTTTTTCGTGTAGAGAAAATTGAGCTGAAGTAGCATAGCTAGTTTCTGAAGGAGTGTCCGGATACTCCACCCTTTCTGGTAGTTGGAAGAACAGATTTCTGCGTAGTCGCCCTTACGAACCTCTTGACCACTTAGGCAGATCTATGATAGCTACAAAACATACCCGTTAAGACGATTTGTGAATGACATATAATGCATGATCGTGCTTATGCAACATCCACAAATCACATGCAAGCACATAGGTCCTTCCAACCTTATTACTTCTGCACACGAGGTCATAGTCTCTTTCCTAGGTGGGATTGGCACATGGGTCAACAGGGAACCCGATGGGCGCATATGGTGCACGGAAAAAAAAATCGATAGCATAACCTCTCCTAACTAATGCACAGGCATATGGGTTATGATGATTATGTATTTGGGCAGTACGAATAAGTTGACATGGGCCTATCGGGGCATGAAAGCCTTTGATTAGGTGACCGATCAAATTATCTGGGTTTGTCCAATATGTAATGATCCATAAAGCAAGCATAGTATTAAGGTTCATACCACTTAGGGGAAGTAACTATTTCCATTACATGAGCTTTAGTCAAAGGTGATGATACTTTAGGGCTACCCAAGCATGGTCCCTGCCAATGGGTTTAGCTCATCACGAGCGTAATAATCGGTCGGGTCTCGATTTAATATACCATGATGGTACGAGGCTTGGGCTAGTGATTATCTTTAACACTTCCCTATATTGAGTGAACATAGAGTCGTGCTTCGGGAATGCACCGGCGTTAAAAGAGGGACAAAACTAGCATAGATCTAAGGCTCTAATGAGATGCAATGCAGTTTCAAAAAAGGATGAAATTTTTAAATTAAAACTCAATTGTAAGTTTTAACCAAGGTACTTTCGAGGCGAAGTCTCGAGTATGGTCCCCAGTGGAGTTACCACTATGATGTGCGTCGAACCCCGAGGCGGCCCGGACTGCCCGCTTTTAGGGCTTTCGGGAGAGGTTCATAAAAAATTGCAAGTGAAATTGCAAGGGCATCTATTTCGGGCAACCAGGAGGTTTCATAGAGTCGCCACCTAATAGAACATTGGGAAAGTTCATCTAGCCTTAGTGAGTCTAAGACAGCGCTGCTATGTCCATTATAGGCAAGCCAGAGGTGTCTTGGAGGCTTCCACCCTAATGATAGGATGGTCCTCTAGCCTTACGCTCTGGCAAACCAGAGGTGTCTTGGAGGCGTCCACCCTAACAGAACATTAGGATGGCCCTCTCGCCTCGTGGTGCCTATGACTGTACAATTTTAAGCCTTTTTATGGGACACAAGAGGTGTCTTGGAGGCCCCATCCCAACAAAATATTGAGATGGCCCTCTCGCCTCGTTGAGCCCAAAGACCAGAGATGGTTCGGAACTTCCCATTTATTCATACCTTGGCTAAGTTTATGATTGAGTTTTGAATTTATTGTTTCATCTCTTTTCTCATTCAATTTGAATTTATTGTTTCATCTCTTTTCTCAAACACATAATGAAAGCGGTAAATAAAGTAAATGAAAGCAAAATAAATTACAACAAAATTAAGGGCGGAATACAACCCCCATTGGTAAATAAAATATAATTCATACATAAATCGGGCTATTTGTTAAATATGAGGACATTGATCCTCATATGCATAACTAAAGAAAACAATTTTTAAAGTGACAATTTATTTTGGATGAAAAATCTAGGACATTGGTCCCATTTTTATTTAGACAAATTTAAGTTAATTAATATAAATATTTTTGTGATTTTTTAATTAACGTGCATAAAGAAATAATTTATTACAAATTACATATTACATAAAAATAAAATAATGAAAGCAAAGTGATGAAAATAATAAAAAATTAACAAATCAACTCCCAAATGGATCTTCAAATCTTCATGGGCTCCCACTTGGCATTAAACAACTCACACATGAAAAAAATAAGTATTGAAATAAAATAAAAAAATAAAAGTAATGTTAGTAACAAAAAATGAATTTAGAAATATACTATAAAAATAAAGCAAATAAAAATGCATCTGTGTGACAAATCAATTAAAATGACATAATAAAAATATGCAATCTAATTAATTAACAATTTAGCATGCATAAAAAATAACATGATAATAATAAAATTCAACATGCATAAACAAGCATAAAATAATGATGATAAAAACAAACATGCATAAAAACCTAAAATAATAATTATAAAATTCAACATGCAAAAAAAAGTAAGAAAATAAACATAAAATTCAGCATGTATAAAAACACATAAGAAAATAAACATAAAATTCAGCATGTATAAAAACACAAAATAATAGCATTAATATCCAACATGCATAAAAACCAAAAGTAATAATAAAAATCAGCATGCATAAGAAATATAAATAATAATATTAATAATAATGATGATACTAGTATCAAATGATAGCAATAATCAAGGATAATAAAAATTATAATAATAAAACTAGCAATTGCAACTATAATAATAACAATAATAAACACAATGAAATCAAAGAATATGAACAACCCAAATTAAGCATGCAAGAATAAAATAATATACGGCAAACTAATAAAACATGTTAAAACATGGCAAATAATACCAACAACAACAACAACAACAACAACAACAACAACAACAACAATAATAATAATAATAATAATAATAATAATAATAATAATAATAAAGTGAAGACAATAGTCATAAAAAATAATAACATGCATAATGACATAAACAATTAAATAAGAACATAAAAATAAGAAGAAACTAAATAGAACTAATAGAATTTACATGATAAAAAGTCTAGAAGAATTTACAAAACCAAAACAAAATCTAAAAGAATTTACATGTTAACCAGTTAGTTGGAAATAAAAATTAAATTAAAAATTGAATTAAAATTGGAGCCAAGAATAATTACCCTCAAAATTAGCTTGATGAAATGAAGGTAAGGAGATCCAATTGCTTGTCTTGATTTAAAGAAGTAAAATAAAATGTTGAAAAATGAATTTTTACTCAAGAGCAAATAATTTATTTATTTGTCTCAAAGTAAAAAATTGTTAATTGAAAGGAAGAAAATTCCCAAGAACAGAAATTAATCTTTTGCCTTGAAAATTCTCTTGGAAAAATTCCTTAGAAAATTTAGAGAATTTGTTTGAGAGAAGAAAGAAGAAGAAGATATTTTCTAAAGAAAATCCCCCCCAATTTTCCTTCCAAAATTCCCTTTATTCCTCTTCCAAAAAACAAGATTTTTTAATCAAAAAATAAATTGATTTAATTTCAATAAAACCAAAAAACTGAAGAAAATCAAAAGTTTGGAATATAAAAAGTTTTAGCATTGAATTCCCTTAAAAAAATGAAGAAAAAATGAATTTTTGAGCAAAAACGTTAAAATCGATAGCAAAAGGGCGACCAGGGGGTGAGCTGGGCAAGCGACAGGCGTCGCTGCACCCAGCTCGCGCGTAGAAAGCACGCGCAACGCCCTGGGCATCGCCCGCGCACGCGGGCGATGCTCAGGGCATCGTTCGCCCAGCGCAGCGCACGCTGGGCACTACCGCGCACGACATTCACCGAATTTTTTTTTCAAATTTTCTATAAAACATAAAAAATTAAAAACTCACTTGTTTTACCCCAAAATAATTTTTTAAACATTTTTAAAATACATTTTTAGTCATTAATAACAAATAAAAACGACAAGGAAATCATCACTTCCAACTTTCATTCTTCTTGCATATAAATCGGCACACTTAATTTCATCATTGGGTAATCCTGATCAAGGCTACTCGAGACCCGGTGTCTACAGTTGCCCCCAATTTTGGGGAGGCTATTGTGTGGGTGTCTAGGTGAGCCAAAATTCAGGAAAGGGAAAGAAACACGTACTTGAGGCTACCTCCTTCCGGCTGCTCCCTCGGGAACAGTGTTGTGATTCATCCTCTTGAGTTGCACTGAGTCGCTGACAAGACTACAAAGTGCCAGGGAACCATGCTAAGATGGTGATGCGCCACGTCTGCTACAAACTTACAAAATGCGAGAAATGTCCTCCTCAGAGGATTGCACCGAGTCTACTACAGACTACCAAAAGTGCAGGAGCCATCTACAAATGGCGAGGCGCCGAGTCGCTGACAAGACTACAAAATGCAGGAGAATCCTCCTCAGAGGATTGCACCGAGTCTGCTCCAGACTACTAAAAGTGCAGGTGCTATCCGCAGATAGCGATGCGTCGAGCCTGCTACAGGCTACAAAAAATGCAAAATGAGGATTGCACCGAGTCTGCTACAGACTTCAAAAAGTGCAACTGCCATCCGAAAATTGCGATGCGCCGAGCCTGCTACAGGCTACAAAAAACGCAAAGGGAGGATTGCACTAAGTCTGCTACAGACTACAAAAAGTGCAAAAGGAGGACCGCACCGAGTCTGCTACAGACTACAAAAAATGTAGCTGCCATCCGCAAATGGCGATGCATCGAGCCTGCTACGGACTACAAAAAATACAAAAGGAGGATTGCACCAGTCTGCTACAGACTACAAAAAGTGGAAAAGGAGGACTGCACCGAGTCTGCTACAAACTACAAAAAATGCAGCTGCCATCCGCACATGGTGATGAACCGAGCCTGCTATAGACTACAAAAAATGCAAAAGGAGGATTGCACCTGCTACAGACTACAAAAAGTGCAAAGGAGTACTGCACCGAGTCTGCTACAGACTACTAAAAGTGTAGGAAAAAGAGATTTGGCTCTTAAGAGACCCTGGAGAATTTCCTTCTAAGATAGGTCTTGGAGATTTGCCGGCGTAGATTCTATCTTGACTTGATCGTCTTGCTCGAATGAATGTTAATGTTGAACTGAAGCTGTCCTTGACTAGCTTTTATGTGTGTGGCCTTCTTTTGGACTTTTCCTGCAAAGCTGTGTGCACAGGAATATATACAATAGATTATGCATGCAAGTGTAAATGGCCATATGCAGATATTTGCTAAAGAATGGTATGAAATGCATGCAAAAATAGATAGACCATGTCCTGAGTAGTTAAGGATCCGTTGAGGATATGGCTTGGCCGCTTCACCATGCGTCTTGACTTAGGGATTCTGACTCATAAACTATTCAAAGAGAACCGTCAAGTGTGCATCTTTGCCCCCCGGTCAATGATCATACGCCCGGGATTCTGACTCATGTCCTGAATTATGCCCTATCTGGCTGAAGGGATGATCATCTGAAGTAATGTCGTCTTATTGCTCCAGGCATCAGAAGTCATTGTTTTAAAGGTAGTGCGTCCCTTGTGGATTTTCGCACTAGCTTTTCTTCGTGGGAAATGCGTCCCTTTAGGGATTTTCACATAACCCGTTGCCTAATTTTTGCCTGGAATGGACCCAAACCAATCCAGCGGCTTTTATTTATTTCATTTTTTATAGGGCAGACTGCCTATTTCCAGGTTTTCACCCTATCCTTTGGCCTAACTTTTGCTTAGAGAGCCAGTTACAGTTTTCATCTCTAACGGCCTTTTTTTTCTAGATTTTTGTTTTGAAGGAACTACAAGAGAAGGCTATTATCAGAACCTCTGCTAAGAATGAATAGCACATATCTGCTTAGATACCTTCCGACAGAATGATTAGACAATAGTCATTAGATGAATAAGTGATATATTTCTTTTTAAGCCAGAACTAAAAGAACAATGAAAATGTAAACTGTATTCTTTTATTCATTGCAAAATTGAATACATTTCTATATGATTTCATCATACATGATCCTTATTTAACAAGAATTCAAAAGCACAAGACTACACCTAATCTCGGAATAGATCTTGTAAGCATCAAACTCCTGTTATCAATCAGCCCTCTCGGGTTTTCTCGATTGAACATTTTCTCTCAGCCCTTAATTTTTGCCCAGGATGCCTTTTTTCGATTTTCACCCTGACAGGGCGCCCAATTTTAGCAAGGCCGCCTTTTTCGATTTTTGACCTACGGGGCATTTATTTTTTTCTTTTTATTTTCTGGTCTTTAACCATGGAACCTTTTTAGTCTATCGACATTGACCGGGTCTTTAAACTCATTCCCATCGCTGCTCCTTTTGTTAGCAATTTTTTTAAGACGAACGGACCTTCCCAGGCCGGCCTGAATTTTTCCCGTATGTCTGGCACTCCCGGTCTCATCATCTTAAAGACCAAATCCCCTTCTTTCAACGGGTGATTTCGTACCTTCTTGCCAAAGGACCGAGCTAGTCTTTTCTGATAAACCTAATTGTGGTAATAGGCTCTCAACCTATCTTTATCCAACAGATTCAACTACAACAATCATTATTGTGATCATTCTGTCTCTGAAATCTCGGCTTCCATGACCACCCTTAAAGATTTCAGCTCAATTTTAACTGGTAGAACTGCTTTGGTTCCGTATACCAAGGAGAAAGGCGTCGCTCCCATAGAGGTTCTGACTGTAGTTCTACAACCCCAGAGTGTAAAAGGCAGCTTTTTTGCCCAATCTTTATAGCTCTGAACCATCTTGGCCAATATTCTTTTCACATTCTTGTTCGCCGCTTCAACCGCACCATTAGCTTGAGGACGGTAAGGAGAAGACTTGTGATGCTGGATTCCATACTTTTGAAGCATCTGTTTAGTTTTTGCTAAGAATTGCACCCCATTATCAGATACAATATGGTGTGGGAGGCCATATCTGCATATCAAATTCCGCTCGATGAACTTGGCCACATCCCTAGCATCAATCTTCTTGAAGATTCAGCTTCGACCCACTTAGTCAATGGGGACTATAATAACCTGTGCCCATTAGAAGCTGTAGGACATATCTTGCCTACAATATCTATTCCCCAAGCTGCAAATGGCCATGGAGATGTCAAATTATGTAGCTCTGAAACTGGCACATGCCTCAAATTCGCGTATTGCTGGCATAACTAGCATTACTTCACATATTTTCAACAATCCGTATCCATTGTGAGCCAATAGAATCCTTGGCGCATGATCTTCTTTGCTAAGGCTAAGCCATTCATGTGAGCTCTACAGACTCGGCATGAACCTCTTCCATAACTCTTTCTGCTTCTTTCTCCGCCAAATTTCTTAACTAGCTACCATCGGCTTGCCTTTTATACAAAGTGCCCTCTACACTGATGAATTGAGTGGACAACTTTCGTATCATCCTTTGGTCTTTCTCGGTGGCTTCTTCTGGGAAAACTGACCATTCCAAATAATTCTGAATGTCATAGTACCAAGGGTTTCCATCGGTGCCCCCAACATCCATCACCTGCTCAGCTTCAAAATAAGGCTTTTTCGAGCTAGAGATTAGCACGGGTTTCATAGCAACCCCTGTTGGATGATCCCACATGGACACCAATGTCGCTAGAGCATCAGCTAATTGATTTTCATCCCTGGGGATGAAGTGAAAGGCGCAAGTCTCGAACTAGCTACTCAACATTCTCAAATGCTTCACATAAGGTAACAGCCTTTCTTCCTTAACTGACCATTCCCCTCTGATCTGATGGATTACTAATGAAGAATCTCCGAAGACTTATGCGGTCTTTGCCCCTAGAGCAAGCAATGCTTGCAATCCAAAGATGCAAGCTTCATATTCTGCTTTATTATTGGTAGCCTTGTACCTCAACTTCTTGGCTAACGGCAGCTTTTCACCATCCGGGGTTATAAGAATGATCCCTGCTCCTGCCCCTTTACTGTTAACTACCCCATCAAAGAACAATTGCCACCCCTGTACTGCTATGGCGTGACATCTTCATCGGGGAAATTGTATTCAAATTGGTCTCCCTCAATAGGGTGTTTAGCCAAGAACTCAGCTACAACTCTTCCCTTAATGGTTTTCCTGGTGATATATTCGATATCAAACTCTTACAACAGTAGTAACCACCTTCCCATCTTTCCTAGCAGAGAGGGTGCTTCCTGAAGGTACCTAAGCAGGTTATGCTTAGCAACCGCTTATACACTGAAGGAATGAAAGTAGTGCCGCAACTTCTTAGAAGCCCAAATAACTGCTAAGTAAATCTTTTCCACTTCCACATATTTGGCTTCATATAGCAGGAATTTCTTGCTAAGATAGTAAACAGCAAAGTCTATCCCAAATTCATCCTCCTGAGCCATCATAGCACCCACTGAATTGTCTTCTACTGCCAGATACAAGATTAATGGTTTGGCACGATGTGGTGGTCTTAAAACTGGTGGATTCAAGAGATAATCCTTAATGGTATCAAAGGCCAATTGACAATCATTATTCCACACCACCGGCTGATTCTTCCTAAGAAGCTTGAAGATGGGCTTACATAATAAAGCCAGCTTGGCAATAAACCGGCTGATGTTGTCACACCCCAAAAGTGGCCTAGTTGGAATTAGTAAGTTAATTGGACTTTGGTAGTATTGTGGTTATTTATACAAGAGAAATAAGAGCAATTGGGTAATTTTATATTGGAAAAGAGGATGTAATTACAAGGAATTAAAAGTATATTTTTTTTATTTGGCAGATTTTGTCACACCCCATAAGTGGCCTAATCGGAAATTGGCAATTTTAATTGGAAATTAGAAATTTTAAATGGATATTTAAGGACAATTGAGTAATTTATAAATGAAAGAGGATTTAATTGCTAGATGGGATTTAATTAGAATACAGATTTTATACAGGTGAGTAAAAAGAAATTGTAAAGGACCTATTAGTATATTTGAAGGATCAAATTGTAAAAGAGGAATTAAGTGGATTTGAGGAATTGTGCATGTGTGCCAAGTGGAGAGTGGGTGTGTACGTGGGTGAGGGAAAGAAAGATCTGAGGAAATTCTAGTTGGCTGGAAACAAAAGACTTGGGGTTTTCCTCGTTCTTGCTCTCTCTCTCTCTCGGAAATCACTTCTCTTCTCTTGTGCTTCTGTTCTTTCTTTTCCCCATTGCATGTGTATGATCATCTCTTTGGAGAGCTTAGGTTTTAGGTTTTGAAGCTTCAGCAGGTACTGGAAGATAGAAGAGTAGAGAAGGGAAAAGATAAGGTGGTTGTTTGAGGAGGAGGTACAGTGGACGTTTTTAGGAACTTCAGTAACAGGTTTGGGACTGTCTGATTTTCTCAGTATGGATCCTGCTTTCAGTGTTAGTATTAATGCGTTTGTGTATGTTGTTTAATGAAATGCATGAGTAATGTGATGTGTATATATATGATTTCTGTAGAGAAGAGTAATATAGAGTTTGTCATTGAAAGGCATATACAAGAGTTTGAATATGAATTTCCTGGAAAGTTAATGTTTTGGCATTGCTTCTGTGTTATTTGTAAAAATGTGATACTGGTATTTTAATTGCTGTGAATGTGCTCTGGAGACTTGAAGGTATGTATTCGAAACATTATTGTATGAAAAATTGTTTTAGACAAAGTGGGGTTTTTATCTTTGGTTGTACTCTGTTTTTACGATTTCTGGTTTTCAACATTTTCTGGAAATTCTCTGAGATTCTGAGTGGAGAAGAAGAAGAAGTGTGAGAAGAAGGTCACGTGACGTGACTGGTGGTCACGCCGTGACCCCCTTCTCGGTTGAAGGTCACGAGGCGCAATGCAGCTTCACGCCGTGACTCCTTCTTTGCTGAAGGTCGCGTGGCGTGAAGCGGCATCACGCCGTGACTTTCGCCTTTTCCTGTGTGACTCCTCCCTCTCCTCTCACAGGCGTCACGTGACGTGACTGGTGGTCACGCCGTGACTGCCTTGCTCCTCTGCCTGGCGCTCGCGTGCAGCCTGTGTCACGCGACGTGATGAATGGTCACGGCGTGACCAGCCTTCCCCTGCTGCCCGTTTTTCCAAAACTGAAGTTTAACTTCTGTTTTTCAAGAATTTTTGCACTACATGATAAATATTTGATTTAAAATCTGTATTGTGTTTTAATAATTGATTAATATTGGGTTTTGTATACATGATTAATAATTAATATACATGATTTACATGTTTATAGTTTATTTAACAGGGACTTTTTCAATATGAGCTATTTGTTCTTATTACCTCCTGTAGTTAATATTTATATGTTTAAATGTTTCTGAATTTGATCTAGACACATGTATACGTGAAATATGTATTTGCATTTAGTTGTTTTAATATTTATAGTTACTTGTTTTAAATGTGATCTGTATACCTGTATACATGGACCATAAATTAGTATTATCTTCAATATTCATATTGATATTAGTGCTTGAATTGTTGAGTTGAGTTTTAAGCCTGAATAGTCATAGTAGTGGATAAGTAAGCGCTTACTTAGGTCAGAGTGTGTGTGCAGCTGCTATATGATAAAACGATATATGCGGGTCCATTTGGATCCTTGTTTCGACCATGTTTGGTCTATATGAAAATAAAGCGAGACTCCGGTCTCTATATGGAAAATACATGTTTGAGACTCATGTCTCTATATGCTTGGGATACTGTGTTCAATCAGTATCCAAATGACCGTATCCACTTCTAGAGAGTATTTCGGATTAATCAGGCTACATGTTTATATGTGATATATATATATATGTTGAGATGTTTATTGACAAGATTAAAGGTATATGTTGTATATGAAATATAGTATAACTTTGTGTTTATATACCTTGTGTATATATATATGTATTTGGAACGATGAGAAATATGTAGATTTAATTTATATTTTAATAGTTAATTACTTGTAATGTATGTTTATGGTTGGGATGAGATTGTAGTGTTGTTGTAAATATTGTATATGCATTATTTTAGGCTAGTCAGGCTATGAGTTTAATTGTGTTGCATAAGATGAGATGAATTGTTAACATGATTACAAGTATATAGTGCACATGAATTCTTACATAGCTTTAAATCGCACCTTGAATCTGTATACTTAGAATGATGAGAATTATGAATTGAATACTTGATTGCTGGTATTGTATATATATATTCATACATGTCAAGTAAGGAATTTGGAGATATGTTTATAGATGATTTGATGCCTTTGATTTTGAACTATTGGATTATTGTATTGTTATATATACTGTATATGCACTTTGCTAGTTTGTTTTGTTTCTCCCCACTAAGCGTTATCGCTTAGCACGGGCTCTTTTCCCGTGCAGGTGGCGAGTGCAGTTCAGAGTCAGATATCTGCAGGTCGGCCACTAGGAGTCTTTTATGATGAAGTCATTTTTGAAGTCTTTCGCTGTAATTATTTTTGTATATGTATTTGATTACAAGCCTCGTTTTGTAAAACAGTATGGATATATGTTATATGTAAAAAGGAATTACTATTACATGATTAATGATTTCTTTAAATCTCATGTGGTTTTATTTATATATGTGAATATGGATTTGTTATATGTGTTTGCCTGCGTGGCACTCCGGCATCCTTCCAACGGGGATGGCGGGGGTGTTACAGCTTGGTATCAGAGCCCAGGTTTGGTGGTTCTGGGTTATGTTGTGATTGTTTTGGTGTGAGTCAAGTCTATACATGAGAGTCAGTTTTGTATAGTGGCTTAATGCAGATGTCGTTTGTGTAAAGTATAGATGGAGTCCGACTCGCGTGAGAGTAAAGACGAGGCAGTAGTAGATATGAATTGATAAGAGTTCGAGGTGTCACTCTGTATTCCTGTCAGCTATCTTCTTGAAATCATGTGCACATAAGCATGGTGAAACATGGGGATGGGAAAAGTGCATTATAGTAGCTTACATTGCATTTTCGCATCATCTCGCATACATAAATCATTACATGATCATTTCATCCGCATCCCTCATTTGTATGTAAACAGCATCATTGTATGCACTTCACTGAAAGAAGCTGACAGGATATACATCGAGTACTTGATGATTAGAAGAGGTATATGGATTAGAGCGTAGTGTGTTAAGGAAGGTGTAGAGTGTACATGATTTGATAGTTGTATGGTATAAGTGATAGCGATTCAGAGATTTGTTTAAAGATTTACCTACAAGTGATAAGCGAGGAAATTTCGAGGACGAAATTTTCTTAAGGAGGAGAGAGTTGTCACACCCCATAAGTGGCCTAATCGGAAATTGGCAATTTTAATTGGAAATTAGAAATTTTAAATGGATATTTAAGGACAATTGAGTAATTTATAAATGAAAGAGGATTTAATTGCTAGATGGGATTTAATTAGAATACAGATTTTATACAGGTGAGTAAAAAGAAATTGTAAAGGACCTATTAGTATATTTGAAGGATCAAATTGTAAAAGAGGAATTAAGTGGATTTGAGGAATTGTGCATGTGTGCCAAGTGGAGAGTGGGTGTGTACGTGGGTGAGGGAAAGAAAGATCTGAGGAAATTCTAGTTGGCTGGAAACAAAAGACTTGGGGTTTTCCTCGTTCTTGCTCTCTCTCTCTCTCGGAAATCACTTCTCTTCTCTTGTGCTTCTGTTCTTTCTTTTCCCCATTGCATGTGTGTGATCATCTGTTTGGAGAGCTTGGGTTTTAGGTTTTGAAGCTTCAGCAGGTACTGGAAGATAGAAGAGTAGAGAAGGGAAAAGATAAGGTGGTTGTTTGAGGAGGAGGTACAGTGGACGTTTTTAGGAACTTCAGTAACAGGTTTGGGACTGTCTGATTTTCTCAGTATGGATCCTGCTTTCAGTGTTGGTATTAATGCGTTTGTGTATGTTGTTTAATGAAATGCATGAGTAATGTGATGTGTATATATATGATTTCTGTAGAGAAGAGTAATATAGAGTTTGTCATTGAAAGGCATATACAAGAGTTTGAATATGAATTTCCTGGAAAGTTAATGTTTTGGCATTGCTTCTGTGTTATTTGTAAAAATGTGATACTGGTATTTTAATTGCTATGAATGTGCTCTGGAGACTTGAAGGTATGTATTCGAAACATTATTGTATGAAAAATTGTTTTAGACAAAGTGGGGTTTTTATCTTTGGTTGTACTCTGTTTTTGCGATTTCTGGTTTTCAACATTTTCTAGAAATTCTCTGAGATTCTGAGTGGAGAAGAAGAAGAAGTGTGAGAAGAAGGTCACGTGACGTGACTGGTGGTCACGCCGTGACCCCCTTCTCGGTTGAAGGTCACGAGGCGCAATGCAGCTTCACGCCGTGACTCCTTCTTTGCTGAAGGTCGCGTGGCGTGAAGCGGCATCACGCCGTGACTTTCGCCTTTTCCTGTGTGACTCCTCCCTCTCCTCTCACAGGCGTCACGTGACGTGACTGGTGGTCACGCCGTGACTTCCTTGCTCCTCTGCCTGGCGCTCGCGTGCAGCCTGTGTCACGCGATGTGATGAATGGTCACGGCGTGACCAGCCTTCCCCTGCTGCCCGTTTTTCCAAAACTGAAGTTTAACTTCTGTTTTTCAAGAATTTTTGCACTACATGACAAATATTTGATTTAAAATCTGTATTGTGTTTTAATAATTGATTAATATTGGGTTTTGTATACATGATTAATAATTAATATACATGATTTACATGTTTATAGTTTATTTAACAGGGACTTTTTCAATATGAGCTATTTGTTCTTATTACCTCCTGTAGTTAATATTTATATGTTTAAATGTTTCTGAATTTGATCTAGACACATGTATACGTGAAATATGTATTTGCATTTAGTTGTTTTAATATTTATCGTTACTTGTTTTAAATGTGATCTGTATACCTGTATACATGGACCATAAATTAGTATTATCTTCAATATTCATATTGATATTAGTGCTTGAATTGTTGAGTTGAGTTTTAAGCCTGAATAGTCATAGTAGTGGATAAGTAAGCGCTTACTTAGGTCAGAGTGTGTGTGCAGCTGCTATATGATAAAACGATATATGCGGGTCCATTTGGATCCTTGTTTCGACCATGTTTGGTCTATATGAAAATAAAGCGAGACTCCGGTCTCTATATGGAAAATACATGTTTGAGACTCATGTCTCTATATGCTTGGGATACTGTGTTCAATCAGTATCCAAATGACCGTATCCACTTCTAGAGAGTATTTCGGATTAATCAGGCTACATGTTTATATGTGATATATATATATATGTTGAGATGTTTATTGACAAGATTAAAGGTATATGTTGTATATGAAATATAGTATAACTTTGTGTTTATATACCTTGTGTATATATATATGTATTTGGAACGATGAGAAATATGTAGATTTAATTTATATTTTAATAGTTAATTACTTGTAATGTATGTTTATGGTTGGGATGAGATTGTAGTGTTGTTGTAAATATTGTATATGCATTATTTTAGGCTAGTCAGGCTATGAGTTTAATTGTGTTGCATAAGATGAGATGAATTGTTAACATGATTACAAGTATATAGTGCACATGAATTCTTACATAGCTTTAAATCGCACCTTGAATCTGTATATTTAGAATGATGAGAATTATGAATTGAATACTTGATTGCTGGTATTGTATATATATATTCATACATGTCAAGTAAGGAATTTGGAGATATGTTTATAGATGATTTGATGCCTTTGATTTTGAACCATTGGATTATTGTATTGTTATATATACTGTATATGCACTTTGCTAGTTTGTTTTGTTTCTCCCCACTAAGCGTTATCGCTTAGCACGGGCTCTTTTCCCGTGCAGGTGGCGAGTGCAGTTCAGAGTCAGATATCTGCAGGTCGGCCACTAGGAGTCTTTTATGATGAAGTCATTTTTGAAGTCTTCCGCTGTAATTATTTTTGTATATGTATTTGATTACAAGCCTCGTTTTGTAAAACAGTATGGATATATGTTATATGTAAAAAGGAATTACTATTACATGATTAATGATTTCTTTAAATCTCATGTGGTTTTATTTATATATGTGAATATGGATTTGTTATATGTGTTTGCCTGCGTGGCACTCCGGCATCCTTCCAACGGGGATGGCGGGGGTGTTACAGATTTTATTTAGTGAGTAAAAAGTATTTTGACAAGGATTTAATAGTTATAAAAAGGAGCTATTGGAAAAAGGGTAGTTAGTGGAATTGGGGGTCCAATCAGAGTATGATAAGTGGATAGTGTGCATGTTGAGGATTTGAAAGAAGAAAGAGGAAGAGGCAGAAATTGGTTTCATTTTTCTTTTTCCTTGGCTGTCCCGTTTCTCCTCTTTCTTCTCTTCATTCTTCCTTGCTTTTCTATGGGTTTTATATTTATTATTACTCTGCAAGTTTGAGTTGTGTTTTAAGAGTTAAGAGCTGAGTTTCAGGGTAAGCTACTATATTTATGTGTGGTTCTCCATCTTCTTCTTCTTTCGGGATTTTCGTTGCTGTTTCATGGGTTGATATTGCGCTTTATTTGTTGGTTCATGCAAGCTGTTGAAGAAAGAAAGAATGACAAAGGGAAAGGGAAGGTTTGAACTTGAAGGTGACAGTGGGAGTTTGAGCTCCATATCAGGTTTGGGAGCTTGTTGCTAAATATGCATGGTTGAGAGTTATTTGCTGGGTTTTGAGTTGCATGCCCTAGTTCTTATTTGGATTATGTGTGTTTGGTTGTGTCCTTCAATTCTGGAAATTTTAAGTGATTGTTTTGAGTAAAAGCATGTGTGATGATGATATTAAATGAGGTTGTTTGTAAGTTTTAAGTATAGAAATGCATGATTGTTAGAATATGTGAATATTATTTAAATGTTGTGATTAATTTAAGTTTGCATGTTTAGTTGATATGTATTTGTAGTGGAGATGTAAAGGATTTTGATATCTGATGATTGTTAATAAAAATGGTTAAATGTCATATTTTGATGCTAGATGGGCATGTTTTTGGTAAATCATTTAAGCTTTCAAGCATGATTTTGGGATTAAGAATAAGTTTTAAATACATGTGAGTTGATTGTGGTTGTTTTGGGTTTCAACAAGTAAGCTTTTTCCTTAGTTTCTGTGGGTCTGTCGTCTTACACGGCGGTAAGGAACACCTATACTGCCGTGTAAAATGCCACTGGTTTGTGAAGTTTAAGTGTCCGTCGTGTTACACGGCGGTAAGAGTTACCCATACTGCCGTGTAAAACGCTACTGGTAAGTGAGAATTTTGTGCCCGTCATGTTACACGGCGGTAAGGGGTACTCCATACCGCCGTGTAAATCGTGTTTCCTCTTTTTGAGATGTTTTTATGGGTAATTTGTATTTGGGTCTTTATTATGGGTTCATAGTTAATAAGTTTATCATATTATTATACTTATGATCATGTAAGATATGGTTGTCTTATGTCATGAGGTTTTAACTATAAGCTAAATGATAATGAATGTTTTTCCTATATATGACTATTATGTATGTGATGTAAATGTATGTGAGTCACTAAATTGGGAGTTTATGTTTGATATCAGTGGTAAATGATTTATATGTCTTGGTTTAAGAGTATTATACATGTATGCACAAATTATATGTTTACTTTTATAATATACACTTCTATATGACAATGAGCTTAGTATGTGGAGGTGTTATATTCTTGGGCCTGATCAGTCATAGTTAGTGGATAGATAAGCGCTTATCTAGGGTATAAGTATATGTGTGTGTGCAGCTGCTATACGATATATGAATATGAAGACCCCATCCACATGTTTTGAGGCTTCGGTCTCCACTTGAAATATATATATTTGATTTGAGACTTATGTCTCTACAAGTTGGATACTGTGTCCAATCAGTATCAAATTCCCGTATCCACTAGTTAATGAATATCGGGCTATAATGTGTGGGTCTAATTGTATTTGTTGCTGTCATTAGTATATAATTTGAGCATATGTTACATGTTTATATTCGAGGGACGCAACTAGATGTAATATGATAAAGGTAACTTGGTGAACATGAATAATTGCTTTATATTGTGTACATGCTCATGTTTATAGATAATAGTTTTATATATGAATATGTTAGTGTACATGGTTAGTCATGCAAATTGTTTATCACTTGTGTATTTAATTACATTTGTCTATATATATATATGTTGTTGTTTGTCTGTTTCTCCCCACTAAGCGTTATCGCTTAGCACGGGCTCTTTTCCCGTGTAGGTGGCAGGTTTATTTTTGGGAGTCGAACATCTGCAGGTCGGCCACTAGAAGTATGTAGTTGGAGTTTATTTTTGTGTCTTCCGCTTTTTATCTATTTTTGTATATGGATTTGATTATGGAAAATGTACTTTTTGTATTGGAATAACCTTTTTTGTAGATGTTTTTGTTACTAGCTATTTTTGTAAAACGATATAGTTATATGTATTTTATTTAGACTTACTATATTTTGATTAATGTTTTATTGTTTCTCATCTTTATTTTGTTTATAAGTGTGTGTATTTGGATTCGTACGTGTTTGTGCGCACGGCATCTCGGTATCCTTCCAACGGGGGTAACGGGGTGTCACAGATGTACTGAAGCTTTCCTAGGAAACTTCTAACCTCTTTCTCTTTTTGAGGCACTGGCATCTCTCTGATGGCCCTGACCTTGTCAGCATCTACTTCAATTCCTCTCTGGCTTACCACATGGCCCAATAGCTTACCCGAGATAACTCCAAAAATGCACTTCTTGGGATTGAGGCGCAGATCATACTTATTAATCCTTTGAAAGAACTTTTCCAAAGCCTCGAAGTGACCTTCTCTGGTAGCTGACTTGATCATCATGTCGTCAACATACACCTCCACTTCTTTATGGATCAAATCATTGAGAACTCTGGTGGCCATCCTCTGATAGGTCGCTCCTGCATTCTTTAGTCCAAAAGGCATGACCTGATAAGCAAATGTACCCCATTCGGTGATGAAGGCTGCCTTAATCCGATCCACTATCTTGTTAAGGATTTGATTGTACCTTGCGTACCTGTCCACGAAGCTATACATTATGCAAGCAGCTGCACTATCTACCAGCACATCAATATGAGGCAGAGGAAAATCATCTTTCAGACAGGCTTTGTTCAGGTCCCGATAGTCCACACATACTCGAACCTTTCCATCCTTTCTAGCCACAGGAACTACATAGCCAGCCATGTCGGGTATTTAACCTCCAGTAAAAACTTAGCCTCAATCTACTTATGGATCTCTTCTTTCACCTTCTGAGCCCATTCTGGCCTAAGTCTTCTGAGCTTTTGCTTGACCGATTTACTCTCTGGGTAAGTTGGAATGGCATGTTCAGCTACATCTTGATTAATTCTCGGCATGTCCTCGTAGGTCCTGGCAAAGACTTTTTCATATTTTTTTAATATTCTCTCAAATTTTATCCTCTCCTCAGGAGTTATGTCTGATGCTATCAAAATTTCCTTTGGGTTCTCCAAAGTTTTGAGATTAAATGTAGTCGTGCTAGTTGAGTTAATGTCAAAGATGAATGCATCATGTTTATGATCATGAGAAATGAAATCATCAGAAACATCACACAAGTAAGCAAAGTTATTCATCTCATTAATGTAATTAGCAACCTTAACATTGTCATTAAAAAGTTTTGGCATAAAAATAGTATCTAAGCAACTATTGTCTTTATCTTCTGTCGACACCGATATTGTAGCCGATTGGGCTTTGACTTCTTGGCTTGGTGGAGGCTTTTCAACTACCTCCGGTGAAATCTTCAAATTTTCAAACTTCAGCTCTGGCTCTACCATCTTTTCCTTTCCCTTTAACCTGGTAGCCAACAGCCTATCAGTGACAATCTCCTCAGGCCCATCCCTATCCCAGACACTGCACTGTTTTATAATTTCCTCATCCTAGAAGTTCTCTGCAGACTTGATAACTCTGACATCCCAGTCGAAGACATCATTGAAGATTTCAAACCCCGGAATGATCTTTCTATTTATCCACTGAGGCTCTTCATCACCAGTGTAAGCACAGACCGAGGAGGCAGGCACAAAACTCTCTGAAAGGTGGGGGATCTTTTCTGGCACTTTCTTCTTACTATAATCACCTTTATAGCCCAAACCCCTCCGATCTTTCTGGCCATGTGTTATGATAGCAGACTGCAGCCCTTGTGAGTTTTTTCCCAAACCAGCACCTGGAAGGAAGTGCATCTTCTTCATCATGTTCATCACCTGAGGGCTACCACCTGCCAAGCCCTGCTCCTCTCCTATCACCGATATATGAAAACCACTGAATGGCTGGTTAGAAATCCCCAAGGCAGACACTTGGTTTTCTCTCGCTGCTTTAATAGTCACCACCTCTCCTTCATGAGGTTTCTTGATCATCTGGTGTAGGGTAGATGGCACTCCTCCCAATTTATAGAACCATGGCCTTCCAAGCAGAGCAGAGAAATTTGCTGGGATAGGCAAGACCATAAATTCTGCTTCTGTCTTAATGGGCCCAGTCTTGACTAGAGCTTTGAAAGTTCCCGATGCTTATCTCCGAGAATTATCGTAGGCTGTGATGGTTAAATCAGACTTGCTCAGCATGCTTTCATTTAGCCCAAAAGCCTCAAGTGCCACTAAAGGGAAAATATTTATGGATGAGCCATCATTAACCATAACACAAGCAGTGTGCTTGTCATTAATTTGTGCTTTGATGTACAGTGGCCGATTGTGATTACGACCTTTAGCCGACAAATCTGTATCAGAAAACACCAGTCTCTCCCCTGATCCCCCCTTGACGAGATCTAGCAGCTCAGATGGAGAAATTGTGATGGCTATGATGGACTCACTCAATGCCTCAACTAACTTCTGTCTATGAGAAGGGGACTGCCTTAGAAGGTCTCAAATAGATATCTGAGCCGTGGTCTTTTTCAGCTGCTTTACTATGGGATTTTCTTCCGGCTCCTTCTCCACAAGTGCTTGCACTGAGTCCTGCTATTTCTCAATTTCGGGGACCACTCTCCCACTTCTTATTACAGCCCCAACTCTCTCATCCTTCTTCAAATCCCATGGATCCGTGAACTCTCCATCTTTCTCCTCTTCATCTTCGTCTCCACTCTCACTAGTGGACCAACAGTCTATCGCCGCCAGGGGTATCCCTTTTTCACTTGCTTCAGACCGAGTGATAGCGACGTAATCATTTCCATACAAATCATTTCCATACGTAATCATTTCAAGATGCCTGATATTCCAAAATTTGACGGCACCTCTGACCCTGCTGCACACATTAAGCAGTACTCACTAGTCATGAAGGGGATGAAAGATTGGGAGTCCTTGAAGGACATTGCTATAGAGGCAGATGGAGAATATATGGCCAGAAGGGCAAGCAGTGAGGCTTATGCCAAGAAGGGCTACAACAATCAAGGTGTAACCAAATCAGCTAGTTCCAACAGTGGTAACAGAAGTGGGAAGACAACTGAGGTATCAGTGACAGGCGTGAATTAGAGGTATTTCTCGAATTTGGGTAGGCCATTATCATGGGTACTGAAGAGGTTGATGAAGGAGGGGAAGCTATAACCCCTGTCACCTAGGCCAGCTAGGACCCAAGGGGAATCAGGGCATAAAGAGAATGAATATTGTGCCTTTCACCAACATACTGGGCATCTGATAGACAATTGCTTTAGGCTGAGGCACCAGATTCAGGATCTGATCGATAGTAAGCAGATCGCCGATCCTAAAAAGAGGGAAAGCAAGAAGAAGTCTAATTTAAATGTTATGCCACCACCTGTCTTTATGATTGGGTCAAGCCTACCCGAATGGTATGTCCTTCAAGATTTGTATGGAAATGATTACGTCGCTATCACTTTCCCTGAGGCGAGTGAAAAAGGGATTCCCGTGGCAGCGATAGACTATTGGTCCACTAGTGAGAGTGGAGACGAAGATGAAGAGGAGAAAGATGGAGAGTTCACGGATCCATGGGATTTGGAGGAGGATGAGAGAGTTGGGGCTGTAATAAGAAGTGGGAGAGTGGTCCCGAAGTTGAGAAGCAGCAGGACTCAGTGTAAGCACCTGTGGAGAAGGAGCCAAAAGAAAATCCCATAGTAAAGAAGCTGAAAAAGACCACAGCTCAGATATCTATTTGGGACCTTCTAAGGCAGTCCCCTTCTCAAAGACAGACGTTAGTTGAGGCATTGAGTGAGTCCACCGTAGCCACCACAATTTCTCCATCCGAGCTGCTAGATCTCATCAAGGGGGGATCAGGGGAGAGACTGGTGTTTTCTGATACAGATTTGTCAGCTGAAAGCCGTAATCACAATTGGCCGCTGTACATCAAAGCATAAATTAATGATAAGCACACCGCTTGTCTTATGGTTGATGATGGCTTATCCATAAATGTTTGCCTCTAGTGGCACTTTAGGCTTTTGGGCTAAATGAAAGCATGTTGAGCAAGTCTGATTTAACCATCACAGCCTACAATAATTCTCGGAGACAAGCATCTAGAACTTTTAGAGCTCTAGTCAAGACTGGGCCCATTGAGACAGAAGCAGAATTTATGGTCTTCGACTGGGATGTCGGAGTTATCAAGTCTGCAGAGAACTTCTGGGATGAGGAAATTATGACACAGTGCAGCGTCTGGGATAGGGATGGGCCTAAGGAGATTGTCACTGATAGGCTATTAGCTACCAGTTGAAGGGAAAGGAAAAGATGGTAGGGCCAGAGCTGAAGTTTGAAAATTTGAAGATTTCGCCGGAGGTAGTTGAAAAGCCTCCACCGAGCCAAGAAGTCAAAGCCTAGTCGGCTACAACATCGGCATCGATAGGAGATGAAGAAAATAGTTACTTAAGCACTATTTTTATGCCAGAATGTTTTAATGACAATGTTAGGGCCTGTTCACATACAGAAAACTGGTCCAGTTTTCCAGAAAAATTTTCTACAGAAAACAGAGATCATGTTTATTTTAGTCAATTTTCTAAAATAGAAAATAGAAAATATATTTTCCAGTTTTATAAAATAAATAAGAGATTGGAGAACTAATAAAAAATATTTTCTAAATTTTCTAAATCATTTTAATACATATATACATGCGTGTGTATATATTCACACACATATATATATACATGTATGTGTATACATATATATGTATATGTATATGTATGCATAGACAGATATGTATGTATGTACATACATATATATACATATATATATGTACTTATATACGTACATACATACATATATGCATACATACATATATATACATATATGTATGTATGTACTTATATACATATGTATATACATACATACACATACGTGTATATATATATATATATATATATATATATATATGTAGACACACACATACACACAAACACACACATATGTGTGTGTGTGTGTGTGTATACATATGTAAGTATGTATGTGTGTGTATACGTATACACACACACACACACACACATATGTATATATATATATGCACATGCATATGCATATGCATATGCGCATATGCATATACATATACACATGCATGGATATGCATATATATATATATATATATATATATATATATATATATATATATATATATATATATATATATATATGTATATATATATATATATATATATATGTATATATATATATATATATATGTATATGTATATGTACATACATACACATATATATAGAATATAAATACTCTAATTTACCATTTATTGATATTTATGTGCATATGGATATGCATTTATGTGTATGTATGTACATACATACACATATATATAGAAAATAATTATTCTAATTTTTCATTTATTGATATGCATACGCATATGCATATGTATATGTATATATATATATATACACATATATATAGAAAATAAATACTCTAATTTTTCATTTCTTGATAAATAAATGCATTTCTTAAATTTTCTACAGAAAATAAATACTCTAATTTTCTAAGAAAATAGAATACAGAAAACAAAAAACAGAAAACTATTTTCTGTAAGTAAATGCACCCTTAATGTTGTTGATTACATTAATGAGATGAATAAATTTGCTTACTTGTGTGATGTTTCTGATGATTTTATTTCTCATGATCATAAACATGATGCATTCATCTTTGACATTAACTCAACTAGCACGACTGCATTTAATCTCGAAACTTTGGAGAACCCAAAGGAAATTTTGATAGCATCAGACATAACTCCTGAGGAGAGGATAAAATTTGAGAGAATATTAAAAAATATGAAAAAGTCTTTGCCTGAACTTACGAGGACATGCCAGAAATTGATCGAGATGTAACCGAACATGCCATTCCAACTTACCCAGAGAGTAAACCGGTCAAGCAAAAGCTCAGAAGACTTAGGCCAGAATGGGCTCAGAAGGTGAAAGAAGAGATCCATAAGCAGATTGAGGCTAAGTTTTTACTGGAGGTTAAATACCCGACGTGGCTGGCTAATGTAGTTCCTGTGGCTAAAAAGGATGGAAAGGTTCAAGTATGTGTGGACTATTGGGACCTGAACAAAGCCTATCCGAAAGATGATTTTCCTCTGCCTCATATTGATGTGCTGGTAGATAGTGCCACTGCTTGCATGATGTACAGCTTCATGGATGGGTACGCAGGGTATAATCAAATCCTTAACAAGATAGTGGATCGGATTAAGATAGCCTTCATCACCAAATGGGGTACATTTGCTTATCGGGTCATGCCTTTTGGATCCACCAGTTTTAAGACCACCACATCGTGCCAAACCATTAATCTTGTATCTGGCAGTAGAAGACAATTTAGTGGGTGCCATGATGGCCCAGGAGGATGACTTTGGAGTGGAGTTTGCTATTTACTATCTTAGCAAGACATTCCTGACATATGAAGCCAAATATGTTGAAGTAGAAAAGATTTGCTTAGCAGTGATTTGGGCCTCCAAAAAGTTGCGACGCTACTTTCATTCCTTCAGTATACAAGCAGTTGCCAAGCATAATTCGCTTAGGTACCTTCAGGAAGCACCCTCTTTACTAGGAAAAATGGGAAGATGGTTACTACTATTGCAGGAGTTTGATATCGAATATATAACTAGGAAAACCATTAAGGGAAGAGTTGTAGCTGAGTTCTTGGCTAAACACCCTATTGAGGGAGACCAATTCAAATACAATTTTCCCGATGAAGATGTCACGGCCATAGCAGTACAGGGGTGGCAATTGTTCTTTAATGGGGTAGTTAACAGAAAAGGGGCAGGAGCAGGGATCGTTCTTACAACCACGGATGGTGAAAAGCTGCCATTAGCCAAGCAGTTGAGGTACAAGGCTACCAATAATGAAGCGGAATATGAAGCTTGCATCTTCAGATTGGAAGCATTGCTTGCTCTAGGGGCAAAAACCGTAGAAGTCTTTGGAGACTCTTCCTTAGTAATTCATCAGATTAGAGGGGAATGGTCAGTTAAGGAAGAAAGGTTGTTACCTTATGTGAAGCATTTGAGAATGTTGAGTAGCCAGTTCGAGACTTGCACCTTTCACTTCATCCCCAGGGATGAAAATCAATTGGCTGATGCTCTAGCGACATTAGTGTCCATGTGGGATAATCCAACAGGGGTTGCCATGAAACCCTTGCTAATCTCTAGCTCGGAAAAGCCTTGTTCTGAAGCTGAGCAGGTGATGGATGTTGGGGCCACCGATGGAAACCCTTGGTACTACGACGTTCAAAATTACTTGGAATGGTCAGTTTTTCCATAAGAAGCCACCGAGAAAGACCAAAGGATAATTCAAAAGTTGTCCACTCAGTTCATCAGTGTAAATGGCACTTTGTATAAAAGGCAAGCCGATGGTATCCAGTTAAGATGTTTAGCGGAGAAAGAAGCTGAAAAGGTTATGGAAGAGGTTCATGCCGGAGTCTGTGGAGCTCACATGAATGGCTTAGCCTTAGCAAAGAAGATCATGTACCAAGGATTTTATTGGCTCGCAATGGGTACGGATTGTTCAAAATATGTGAAGCAATGCCAGTTATGCCAGCAATACGCGAATTTGAGGCATGTGCCAATTTCAGAGCTACATAATTTGACATCTCCATGGCCATTTGTAGCTTGGGGAATAGATATCATAGGCGAGATACGTCCTACTGCTTCTAATGGGAGCAGGTTCATTATAGTCGCCATTGATTATTTCACCAAGTGGGTCGAAGCTGAATCTTTCAAGAAGATTGATGCTAAGGATATGGCTAAGTTTATCGAGCGAAATTTGATATACAGATATGGCCTCCCACACCATATTGTATCTGATAATGGGTACAATTCTTAGCAGAAACTAAACAGATGCTTCAAAAGTATGGAATCCAGCATCACAAGTCTTCTCCTTACCGTCCTCAAGCTAATGGTGCAGTTGAAGCGGCGAACAAGAATGTGAAAAGAATATTGGCCAAGATGGTTCAGAGCTATAAAGATTGGGTAGAAAAGCTACCTTTTGCACTCTGGGGTTATAGAACCACGGTCAGAACCTCTACGGGAGCAACACCATTCTCTCTGGTATACGGAACCGAAGCAGTTCTGCCAGTTGAAATTGAGCTAAAATCTTTAAGGGTAGTCATGGAAGCCGAGATTCCAGAGACAGAATGGGCATAATGGCGATTGTTGCAGTTGAATCTGTTGGATGAAGATAGGTTGAGAGCCTATTATCACAATCAGGTTTATCAGAAGAGGTTAGCTCGGTCCTTTAGCAAGAAGATACGAAAGCATCCATTGAAAGAAGGGGATTTGGTCTTTAAGATGATGAGGCCGGGAGCGCCAGACATACGGGGAAAATTCAGGCCAACTCGGGAAGGTCCGTTCGTCTTAAAAAGGTTGCTAACAAAAGGGGCAGCGATCTTAGCGGACAGTGATGGGAATGAGTTTAAAGACCCGGTCAATGTCGATAGACTAAAAAGGTTCCATGGCTAAAAACCAGAAAATAAAAAGAAGAGAATAAATGGCCCGCAGGTCAAAAACCAAAAAAAAGGCGGCCTTGCTAAAATTGGGCGCCTTGTCAGGGTGAAAACTGAAAAAAGGCATCCTGGGCAAAAATTAAGGGCTGAGAGAAAATGTTCAATCGAGAAAACCCGAGAGGGCCGATTGATAACAGGAGTTTGATGCTTACAAGATCTATTCCGAGATTAGGTGTAGTCTTGTGCTTTTGAATTCTTGTTAAATAAGGATCATGTATGATGAAATCATATAGAAATGTACTCAATTTTGCAATGAATAAAAGAATACAGTTTACATTTTCATTGTTCTTTTAGTTCTGCCTTAAAATGAAATATATCACTTATTCATCTAATTACTATTGTCTAATCATTCTGTCGGAAGGTGCCTAAGCAGATATGTGCTATTCATTCTTAGCGGAGGTTCTGATAATAGCCTTCTCTTGTAGTTCCTTCAAAAAAAATCTTGAAAAAAAAAAGAAGAAAGGCCGTTAGAGATGAAAACCGTAACTGGCTCTCTAAGCAAAAGTTAGGCCAAAGGGCAGGGTGAAAACCTGGAAATAGACAGTCTGCCCTACAAAAAATAAAAAATATAAAAGCCGCTGGATTGATTTGGGTCCATTCCAGGCAAAAGTTAGGCACAGGGTTATGTGAAAATCCTTAAAGGAACGCATTTCTCACAAAGAAAAGTTAGTGTGAAAATCCACAAGGGACGCACGACCTTTAAAACAATGACTTCCGATGCCTGGAGCAATAAGGCGGCATTACTTCAGATGATCATCCTTCAGCCAGATAAGGCCTAATTCAGGACATGAGTTAGAATCCCGAGCATATGATCATTGACCAGAGGGCAAAGATGCACACCTGACAGTTCTCTTTGAAGAGTTTACGGGTCGGAGTCCCTAAGTCAAGACGCATGGTGAAGCGGCCAAGCCATATCCTCAATAGTTCCTTAACCACTCAGGACATGGTCTATCTATTTTTGTATGCATTTCATACCATTCTTTAGCAAATATCTGCATATGGCCATTTACACTTGCATGCATAATCTATTGTATATATTCCTGTGCACACAGTTTTGCAGGAAAAGTCCAAATGAAGGCCACACACATAAAAGCTAGTCAAGGACAGCAACGTTAGCACTTACCCTTGCTGGACAATCAGGTCAAGATAGAATCTACACCGGCAAATCTCCAGGACCTCTTAGGAGGCAATTCTCTAGGGTCTCTTTAGAGACAAATCTCTTTTTCCTGCATTTTTAGTAGTCTGTAGCAGACTCGGTGCAGTCCTCCTTTGCACTTTTTGTAGTCTGTAGCAGACTCGATGCAATCCTCCTTTTGCATTTTTTATAGTCTGTAGCAGGCTCAGCGCATCACCATTTGCAGATGGCAGCTGCATTTTTTGTAGTCTGTAGCAGACTCGGTGCAGTCCTCCTTTTGCACTTTTTGTAGTCTGTAGCATACTCGGTGCAATCCTCCCTTTGCGTTTTTTGTAGCCTGTAGCAGGCTCGGTGCATCGCCATTTGCGGATGGCAGCTGCACTTTTTAGAGTTTGTAGCAGACTCGGTGCAATCCTCCTTTTGCGTTTTTTATAGCCTGTAGCAGGCACGTCGCATCGCTATCTGCGGATAGCACCTGCACTTTTAGTAGTCTGGAGCAGACTCGGTGCAATCCTCTGAGGAGGATATCTCCTGCGTTTTGTAGTCTTGTCAGTGACTCGATGCCTCGCCATTTGCGGATGGCTCCTGCACTTTTGGTAGTCTGTAGCAGACTCGGTACAATTCTCTGAGGAGGACATTTCTTGCGTTTTGTAAGTCTATAGCAGACCTGGTGCATCACCTTCTTAGCATGGTTCCCTGGCACTTTGTAGTCTTGTCAGTAACTCAGTGCAACTCAAGAGGATGAATCACAACACTGTTCCCGAGGGAGCAGCCGGAAGGAGGCAGCCTCAGGTACACGCTTCTTTCCCTTTCCTCAATTTTGGCTCACCTAGACACCCACACACTAGCCTCCCTAAAATTAAGGGCAACTGTAAACACCGGGTCCCGAGTAGCCTTGATCAGGATTACCCAATGATAAAATTAAGTGTGCCGATTTATAGGCAATAAGAATGAAAGTTGGAAGTGATGATTTCCTTGTCGTTTTGATTTGTTAGGAATGAATAAAAATGTATTTTAAAAATATTTTAAAAATATTTTAAAAATTATTTTGGGGTAAAACAAGTGAGTTTTTAATTTTTTGTGTTTTATAGAAAATTTGAAAAAAACAAATTCGCGCGAATATCGGGCCGTTGCAGCTCTGGGCGCGCGCCGCAGCGCCCTGGTGCGCAGGCTAGCGCGTAAGACGCTCACGTGGGCGACGCCCGTCGGGCGCTCCGACGGTCGTATCTCGCCCCCCTGTCGCCCTCTAGCTACCAATTTCGGTTTTCTTCATTTTTGGGTGTTTTTAATTGATTTTTTTTTTGCATAATTTAATTTAAATTCAATGCTAAAACTTCTTATATCCCTAACCCTTGAAATTCTGCAGTTTTTAGTATTATGGGAGTTAATTTAGTTTAATTCTTTAGTTAAAAATCTAAATTTTTGGGGAAAAATAAAAGAGAATTTTAGAAGGAAAATTGAGCGGGATTTTCTTTAGAAAATATCTTCTTCTTCTTTCTTCTCTCAAACAAATTCTCTAAATTTTCTAAGGAAGTTTTCCAAGAGAATTTTCAAGGCAAAAGATTAATTTCTCTTCTTGGGAATTTTCTTCCTTTCAATTAACAATTTTTTTACTTTGAGACAAATAAATAAATTATTTGCTCTTGAGTAAAAATGCATTTTTCAACATTTTATTTTACTTCTTCAACTCAAAACAAGCAATTGGATCTCCTTACCTTCATTTCATCAAGCTAATTTTGAGGGTAATTATTCTTGGCTCCAATTTTAATTCAATTTTTAATTCAATTTTTATTTCCAATTAACTAGTTAACATGTAAATTCTTTTAGATTTTTTTTTGGTTTTGTAAATTCTTCTAGACTTTTTATCATGTAAATTCTGTTAGTTCTATTTAGTTTCTTCTTATTTTTATGTTCTTATTTAATTGTTCATGTCATTATGCATGTTATTATTTTTTATGACTATTGTCTTCACTTTATTATTATTATTATTATTATTATTATTATTATTATTATTATTATTATTATTATTATTATTATTTGCCATGTTTTAACATGTTTTATTAGTTTGCTATATATTATTTTATTCTTGCATGCTTAATTTGGGTTGTTCATATTCTTTGATTTCATTGTGTTTATTATGGTTATTATTATAGTTACAATTGCTAGTTTTATTATTATAATTTTTATTATCCTTGATTATTGTTATCATTTGATACTAGTATCATCATTATTATTAATATTATTATTTATATTTCTTATGCATGCTGATTTTTATTATTACTTTTGGTTTTTATGCATGTTGGATATTAATGCTATTATTTTTTGTTTTTACACATGCTGAATTTTATGTTTATTTTCTTATGTGTTTTTATACATGCTGAATTTTATGTTTATTTTCTTATTTTTTGCATGTTGAATTTTATAATTATTATTTTATGTTTTTATACATGTTGGTTTTTATTATCATCATTTTATGCTTGTTTATGCATGTTGAATTTTATTATTATCATGTTATTTTTTATGCATGCTAAATTGTTAATTAATTAGATTGCATATTTTTATTATGTCATTTTAATTGATTTGTCACACAGATGCATTTTTATTTGCTTTATTTTTATAGTATATTTCTAAATTCATTTTTTATTACTAACATTACTTTTATTTTTTATTTTATTTCAATACTTATTTTTTTCATGTGTGAGTTGTTTAATGCTAAGTGGGAGCCCATGAAGATTTGAAGATCCATTTGGGAGTTGATTTGTTAATTTTTTATTATTTTCATTACTTTGCTTTCATCATTTTATTATGTAATTTGTAATACATTATTTCTTTATGCACGTTAATTAAAAAATCACAAAAATAATTATATTAATTAACTTGAATTTCTCTAATAAAAATGGGATCAATGTCCTAGCTTTTTCATCCTAAATAAATTGTCACTTTAAAAATTGTTTTCTTTAATTATGCATGTGAGGACCAATGTCCTCATCTTTAATAATAGCCCGATTTATGTATGAATTGTATTTTATTTACAAGTGGGGGTTATATTCTGCCCCTAGTTTTGTTGTAATTTATTTTGCTTTCATTTACTTTATTTACCGCTTTCATTATGTGTTTGACATGCGTTTTAATTAAAATTGAATGAGAAAAGAGATGAAACAATAAATTCAAAACTCAATCATAAACTTAACAAAGGTATGAATAAATGGGAAGTCCCGAACCATCTCTGGTCTTTGGAGGCGAGAGGACCATTTCAATGTTCCATTGGAATGGGACTTCCAAGACACCTCGTGTGTCCCATAAAAAGGCTTTAATTTGCATAGTCCTAGGCTTCACGAGGCGAGAGGACCATCCTAATGTTCTATTAGGGTGGGGTCTCTGAGACATAGCAGCGCCGTCTTAGGGTCACTGAGGTTAGACGACCTTTCCCAATGTTCTATTGGGTGGCGACTCCAAGAAACCTCCTTGTTGCCCAAAATGGACACACTTGTAATTTCTTACAAGTTTTAATGAACCTCTCCCGATCTCCCTAAAAGCGGGCTTTCGGGGACCACGGGGTTCGACGCGCGTCACAACAAGCCTCGAGGACTTTTAAGGCAATGGTGAAGATGGGACCAATAGAGACAGAAACTGAATTCGTGGTCCTCCCTATTCCCGCCAACTTTTTAGCGTTGTTGGGGAGACCATGGTTTCATAAGTTGGGGGGAGTGCCATCCATTCTACACCAGATGATTAAGATCCCGTACGATGGGCAAGTAGTGACCATTCGAGCGGTTAGGGAGAATCAAGTTTCCATCCTAGACATTGTAAAGCAGCCTTTCAGTGGGTTGCACCTAGCTATGATAAAAGAGGGAGAAAATGTTGTAGAAAGCCCCCAGGTGGTAAACATGATGAAGAAAATGTCTTTTCTCCCTAGAGCTGGTTTGGGTAGGAACTCCCACAAGCCACAATCTGTTATCACAACGAAAAGCCAAAAAGATAGAAAGGGTCTCAGGTATAAAGGAATAAAAATGAAGGGTAAAAAGGTGATAAATAAGATCCCTTACATTGCAAAAAGCTTTGTGCCTGCCACCTCAGTTTGCGCCTATGCTAGAGAGGCTGAACCCCAATGGATGGATGGAAAGATTATCCCAAGCAGTGAAGTTTTCAATGATGTCTTTGATTAGGATGTAGGGCTCATCATACCGGTAGAGAATTTTTGGGATGAAGAAGCCATGACCTAATACGTGGTTTGGAACCGAGAGACACCGGAAGAGATTGTTACCAAAAAGCTCTTACCTACCCGAGTGAAAGGGAAACAGAAGGTAAAAAGTGAAACTCCCCCTGAGGCCCTTGAAGAAGCTTCAATAAGCCATGCTACTACCCAACTGTCGGCCACAACATCTATATCGGCATGAAATAAGAAAGAAGATACATTTTTAGATGTTATTTTTATTCCTGAACTGTTTAATAACGATGTTTCATATTCATTTTTTTATCTATAAAATGAATGATTTTTCTTACTTGTGTGATGTTTCTAATGATTTCACCATGCATAATCGCAAACATAATGCATTTATATTTAATATCGATTCAACTGATGCATCTCTATTTAATTTCAAAACTTTGGAAAACCCAAAGAAAATCTTGACAGCATCTAATATAACTCCTAAAGAGAGGTTAAAATTTGAGAAAATCTTAAAAAAATACAAAAAAGTCTTTGCCTGGACCTATGAAGTTATGCCAGGGGTTGACCAAGAAATTGCTAAACATGCTATACCTATATATCCATATCATAAGCCAGTAAAGCAAAAACTCAGAAGGCTCCAACTAGAATAGACAGAGAAAGTAAAAGAAGAAGTCCATAAGCAAATTGAAGCCAAGTTTCTTATAGAGGTTCAATACCCGACTTGGATAGCTAATGTGGTTCTAGTAGCTAAAAAGGACGGAAAAGTTCGAGTGTGTGTGGACTACCATGATTTGAATAAGGCTTATCCAAAAGATGATTTCCCCTTGCCTCACATTGACGTCCTCGTGGTCAGTGCAACCGCTTTTATGATGTATTGCTTCGTAGATGGATATGCTGGGTATAATCAGATCCTCAACAAGATAGTTGATGTAACGCCCTAAAATAATGGATCCGAATAGCGAGGGTAATGAAACCGTTATTTTGAGCAAATAAATTAAATAACTTAAAAAGGGAATGGCTGTAAAATATTAAAAATTTAGGGGTTTAACTTTGTCATAAATATTGGGGTATGTGTGTGTTAGGGAGGATAAAATGGTAATTTAATTTAAAAAAAAAACCAAAACTACATCGTTTTGGGCTACCTCTTCCTTATTTTCTTTTCTTTTTTTTCCTCTTTTCCCTTTCTCTGCCCCGATCCCCGATCAGCTCCTCCCTTCCCCGTCACTCCCACCATCCAGCCCCTCCCCTCCCTGCTATCAGTCGCCGGCATCGCCCTTCCCTTTTTCCCCTTTTTTGTGCGCGACGGAAGTAGCTACTGCCCTTTCTTCTCGCACGTTTGGAGTCGGGTTTTAGCCCCACTCGATGCCTCCTCCTCGTCATCGCCGGTCATTGGATTATGCCACCAGCCCTCCTAAAGTGAGTATTTCTAGCTTGTAATTTGGGAGTTTAAGGAAAATAATTAGGGGCAAATTTTAGGAGTTACGGATTTAAAATTATAATTTTAAGAATTTGACATTTTAAGTTTATAATAGGTTAGATTTCTGATTTTTAAGTGATATAATCAAGTTAATTTACATTATTATTGAGATTTATTGAGTCTATGGTTTAATTGTTGTGTGTATATTGTGAAGAGGAAGGAAAAAACATGAGGAGTAAGGGAAAAGAAAACAAGTGGAGGCCTAGCTTCATTTTTGTGGAGTTGATTGAAGCTATTAGAGTTATTTTGCCGAATATCAAGGTTTGCGACCACTAAAATTCACATTTCCCTACTTGATTTGTATGTTTTTTATTATATTTTAAGTAAATAAGTGTTGACTTGAGTGATTTTGTTAGTAATGGTTTAGAAAATTGTAAAATTAATGCATAAGTTAGCCTATTGAGTAAAATGTGATTTTTAAGTGTGGTTAGAAATTATATAAAGCTTATAACTTGTTAAATCATGGAAGTGATGAGATTTTTGAGGCATGTAGTTGCATGTGCTAATTGTTTAAAAATAAATACATGTATAGGTGCAGTTCTTTTTGAAATGTGAATTCATTTAGTTGTATGATTTTTTTTATCTTTTTGAATGAATGTGTATATATATATTGACACTTATGCATAATTGTATGTGTTGTGAGAATTATAAAAATCGAGATATGAGTGCATGTCAATTGTTTTGATTTATAAGAATGGATTTAATAAGGCCAAATAAAGAGAAATGTGTGATGAGAATGAGAATATAGTGTGTCGGCTGGATGTGAATGATAGGATACTGAAATTGAGAAGTGAAATGGACTTAATATGATTATAAATTTGCAAATTATTATGAATATCACATTTGAAAATAAAAAGAGAATATCATTGCCCTTAGTAAATGATAGGATATATGGGTAGGATACAATTGGCCGGCCTTAGGGATGTATTTTTCTTTGGAGTGTCGGTTGGATATTTCGAGTTTGTACAAAGTGTCGGTTGGCTAATGAAAACTATGCGGAGTGTCGGATGGATTTTGAAACACTTTGAATTGGAGTACAGGATGGAAATTTAATTGATACATTGGTGATGTATGTGGATATTTTCATTTTGTACTATAGGTTATTGAGAACCAACAAGCTAGGACTGAAGTGTAGTGCCCAGTAATGGCCACTTCAATCCATAATCCCGTGTATCTACTTGATGTATTCCATCGAGTTACTATGGGCATTATGACTGATTTAATTAAATTAGTTTTAATATTAAAAAATTGACAGGTTTAGTATAATTTATTGTTTTAGTTTTATAATTAAGATAACTAATTATATATATGTAGTTACACTAGCATGTTTAATTATGTATATCATTAAAATGTGTATTGTTAAATTCTATATCTGCTATTTATATTTTTTTCTGTCATATAATTTTTAAATTAAAAGCTTGTGGTATGAGATGTTTGGAAAAGTAATTTTAGTAGTTGCCACTAAGCAAATTACTTAGCGCGTGGAATTTTATTTCTGCACGTAGGCACAGGATGTCAGACTGAAATGCAAGCTGGGAATCTATCAGGAACTCAGGAGAAAGTCCTTATGTAACACCCCCATACCCCCGGTAAGGAATATAGAGGCGCCACGCAGACATACACGTATGCATATACAGACATTAACTAGATCCATTTAAGAGTAATAAAATAAAATAATACTACACTAGGGCCCAACATGTATTTCATATTAACTATACATATATATACGTATTTCTCTTTATACATATCCATATTACACTCTGTTTTCATTTCACTTTACGTATACATTTACATATAAACACTGTACTTTCTATCTACATAATGATGTTACTCAAAATGTAAAAACTCTATCTCTAACTTATACAAAAAGGAGATCAAAATAAAACTCCTAGTGGCCTTGACCCGCAGATGTCCGCTCACTGATCCGAACCTGTATACCTACACGGAAATAAACATCCGTGCTAAGCGATAACGCTTAGTGGGGATGAAAATAATGCAAAGGACTTCTTTACGAAGTCACAAATAATTCACACAATTCATGTAATAAAATCAACTAGCTCATGCATATAGCTTTTATACGTGTATAGGTTGAATGTTCAAATATCAAATACTATGAGCTCACATATATATAACATCTACTCTTTTACTTATTCATGTACTCTACAACTTGTACATATCATTTATTCAAATATACATTATCATGTAACCACATTCATGTCAATACACTCATGTAATCATGTACTTGTATACAGAACTGTAATGTACTTAAACATTACTTTCATGTACTATAGCTTTATTCGAAGCAACACTATAATCATCTAAAGTTCACTGCACAACATTTAACAAAACAAGCCTGAGTTCCTCTTGTCACAACCCAACCTATACCAAGGAGACTTCCAAACAGATTGGCGGGAGAAGGCCCCCTGGATAGATATGAGTGTCACATCCCACTAGTACAAACATGCAAACATTACATAAATATAGCGACAAATCAGAGATAATAAAAATCTTTAAAACAGAGAAGAGTGATACTGAACAAAATATATATACTTCATTAACATACCAAAATAAAGTCTTTACATATTACAAAAGGACCAAATTTACAAAAGCCCAATATACACTGTTCCAAAAGGGCTAGCACAACCATACATCTATTACAAAAAGAAAAAGGAAAGCCTATACTATAAAGCACCCAAATCTCTAGTTGCGTTGGCCTTCCCGATGCGACACGCCCAGCATATGCGTACCAAAACCTTCCACACCTGCACGGATAAACACCCGTGCTAAGCGAAATCGCTTAGTGGGGAAAACACAAAATGCATAACCGCCACTCACAGTGACGATGACAGAAAACATATGATAACAATACGATTATGGCATATAATCATAAATAGTTAAATTCACATATTGGCATTCATATTCAATATTTCATGTACAAAACACAATGACACCTGCATAATCATAATGAGTGGATAACGAGTACATGTAGATACTTGAGAGTATCGATATCGTCTTATGAACATATAGATACCCGAAGGTATCGAACCATTCTTTTTATTTTGTTTTCAAAATTGTTTTTACGTGGAATCTTTAGAAAGATTCAGACAGAGGAATCGCGAGGATCCAATCGTGGGACCTGATCAGGGTCCAAAGTCGTACATATAGCTGCAGCAGCATAAAGCTCTATTAGGCATGCCTAACTATCCACTTATTTGGTTTGCAGGTTACGATCAAATAAGTTAAATCTACAAATCATACAGAAATCATCGATTATTCAAAACAATGGATACCCTATCAAAACAAAGCATTAATCCAATGTTAATATGAATATAAATTCATTAATTCCACACTCAAACTTTGTGTTTAACAAATAAATATTCAATACCAAATAAGGGTGGGTCACGGTGGTAACCAATTCCATTGCACCGTGACATAGCAGAACCCCAAAACAGAATGTAAAACAAAGGTAGGTCACGGTGGTAACCAATTCCATTGCCACCATGACATACCAAAATTCCAAAACAGAATGTAAATCAAAGGTAGGTCACGGTGGTAACCCAACTCATTGCCACCGTGACATACTGCCACCCAAAACAGAATGCAAACCTGAGGTAGGTCACGGTGGTAACCAACTTCCTTGCCACCATGACATACCACAACCTCAAAACAGAATGTAACTTTGGGGTAGGTCACGGTGGTAACCAAATCCATTGCCACCGTGACATACCAAAACCCAAAACAGAATGTAATTCAAATGTAGGTCACGGTGGTAATCAATTCCATTGCCACCGTGACATACCAAACTCCTGGGCAGAATGCAACCCGAACAGACCTCACGGTGGTAACCAAATTGGTTGCCACCGTGACCCATGCCCTGTTGCGATAATTCCCAGCAAAACATCCCCAAATTGCAACCATAAACTCAAACTCTATACTTCGCATTCAACACAATTCACTTCAAATTAACCATATTCACATCATACAAGTGCAAATCCACTCATCATAGTTCATCAATTTCACAAAAATAGCAACCATCAATATTCATTCAAAACACAATTACACAAACGTTCCCAAACCTGGTTTTCCTCGCTCCTAGTCGTGAGCTCCGCTTCCGCTAGCAATTCCTTTTCCTTTATCCGGTCTAGAAGCCTCTTCTGAACCACAAACCCATAACAATCAAGATCAATTCTAAAACAACCCATAAACCAAAATACATATAACTAAAACCTAGAGAAGAGGAAGAAGAAGAAAATCTAAAACCCCAACTCACCTAGAAACTTCAAAATCAACAAGCCAACCAGCTTTAATCACTCAAGGGAAAGGAGAGGGAGCAAGATCGGTCAAGAAAAGAGAAGAACAAAGAAAAGAAAGAAGAAATGGAAGAGGGTGGCGTGAGGAAGGAAGAAGAACGGGAAAACAAGGGAAAATGGCTGATTTCTCACTCTTCACCAAACCTCATTAAATGCCCACTCATCCTCTTAACCACATGTCACACTCTCCTTAAGCCACATGCCCTTTAACACACCCTACTCCCAAACTTGGCTATACACTCTAGGCTAACCCTTACTCATACTTTTACTTCTATACACTCTCATATACTATATCCTAACTCCTCTTCTCAAACTAATATACATAAATTAAATAAATAAACCAATTTAACACACACATGCAACACATAAAATACACATATTCCGACACGGACAGGCTCAAACTACTGGGGTGGTTTTGGGGTATTACACCTCTCATGGTGGATACTGGACGCTCTATAAAAAAACATTTTCGGTAGACCGAAGTCACAAAACATTTTCATATATCTCTATTAATGACCATTCTCAGAGGTCGACCCGCTTCGCCCAAACGGGGCAGAACATTGGCAGCTGCACTCGGTAATCCCTTTATAAGCATGCTTATCTATCCACTATAACGGTAATCAGGCTCAATATCAACTCACACACTATACACAGACATCAACTCATCAACTAAAATTCAAGTGCATTTATCAAATTCAGAGGCATGTAATTCATATACAATCTTGTTCAACAACTAAAAGCATGTAACATTTACATTCCATGCATAAACTCTTATATCACATCATTATATATATGCACTCATAGGTTCATACATTTTTATCACACCATTTACAATCCTTAATACCATTATATATTGTTACTTTATTAGTTAAATTACCAATTTAATCATACTCACGTGCATTTCCCCGTTGATAACTACTTTATAGTCATTTACTAACCCTAAACATGCATAATAAGCGAAGGGGAAGGATAAGGGGTTGACCCATGGCAACTAGGAGCTCAAAAAGAAGAAGAAAAAGCCTAAAATGAGTTGTTCTGTCGCGAGGTCGCGACATGTGTCGCGCTCGCGACAGAAGACTCGCCTTTGGTGCCTCACGACACCACTTTTTACCCTAAACTTGTATCGTCTAAATGAACCTCTAAACGTCATTTTTAGGAAAAACGTTCTTCTTAACAATTGTTCTCTAGGATGTTATATTTCAAATGGAACAATTTTCAGGTCGTTTAGACATCTATAATAAAAGATAGGATCTAAACAACATATACTGTTCCAGTGAACTCACCAGAACAGGGTCACCTACGTTTTAATTACTTTTTGGGATACTTAGGGCCAGAATTAGATCAAGCACCCTCCTAGACATTTTTAGACACGGATCTTATCTTTCATATGCAATTAGAATCAACCCAATTGGGATCCTATAACTCTACTTATAACAAATAGTATACACTGGGGTCTAATGACAAATAAGCAGAATTTCGCAACATCAAACTCTATTATCAACACAAACACTCAAATGATCAAGCTACATACTTTAAACATATATACACTTGTCATGAGCACTGTAAGCAATCAAAATAAACATCTTGAGCTAATTAAAGCTCATCAAGCATCTCTTTATTTCCACATGTCTTTGTTCAAGCATTTCTCATATAAACACATGCAAAGTTAACACAATCACACTCGATCCCTACCTCTAGGAACTCGATCACAGCTCTCTACTCGTTCCGATCTTCTCTTTTCCTTTATCGACTCTCCTACCTCCAGCTTGCACCAAAACCACACACAAAAACACTTGGGTTACTTTTCTTTTTACTTTAAATCAAAAACGAAGAGAAAAAGGAGGTCAGATCTGAAAACAAATCCAACTTACCTTTAGAAGAGACCTAATCAAGTCCTACTATGCTCTCTTTAAGCCATTTCAAGTAATTCTCTTGAAAAGCAAACCAAAAGAGCAAAAAGAAAGAATAAGAGAGGGAGAACGGCTGAAGGCCTAAGAAAAGAGAAAGAAATGGAGAACAAATGGCCAATAACAATCCAACGTGAGAAAAAGAAGGAAAAAGGCAAATGGCCAAACTCTATCCAACATTTACTATTCAATTTAATGCCACTTACCAAATTAATTACATGCTTATCTCTTTCCATAACATAAGCTTAACCCATGCCATGTGTCCAAACCCTACGATGCCACTTGTTAACCTCCTACGCCGCCATGTGTCATTCTCTTACAATGACACTTGGCACACTCTTACGATGCCACTTGTCACTCTCATATGCCGCCACTTGTCACTCTTCTACAATGACACTTGTCACTCTTCTATGATGACACTTGTCACTCTTCTATGATACCATGTGTCAACTCCCTACAACTCTAAGTCTCTTAGTCCCACTTATGCACACATCTCGCGAGGGGGTTCTGTCGCGCTCGCGATAGAACGCTCACGCCCGCACCAACTAGCTGAAGTTCAAAAACCGCTGGAGGGCTCTGTCGCGCCCGTGACACTTGTCGCGCTCGCGACAGAACTCTCGCACATAAAATTTATCTTTTTCGAACCAATAACTCTGTAATTCTTCTAGGGCCATTTTGGGGTGTTACAAATCTCTCCCCCTTAAGAAATTTCGTCCTCGAAATTTCCCCGCTAATCACTTCCACAGGTAAATCCTTAAACAAATCTCTGAATCGCTATCACTTATACCATACAGCTATCAAATCGTACATACTTCACACTTTCCTTAATGCACTGCACTCTAATCCATATACTTCTTCTATGCATCTAGCACTGAATGTATATCCTGTCAGCTTTTCTCAATGAAACGCATGCAATGATACTTTTTCACATACAAATGAGGGATGCGGATGGAATGGTCATGTAATGATTTATGTATGCGAAATGATGCAAAAATGCAATGTAAGCTACTGTCATGCACTTTTCCCATCCCCATGTTTCACTATGCTCATGTCAAATGATTTCAAGAAGATAGCTGACAGGAATACAGAGTGTCACCTCGAACTCTTACCAATTCACATCTACCGCTGTCTCTTCTACGCTCTCACACAAGTCAGACTCCATCTATACTTTACACAAATGACATCTGCATTAGGCCACAACTCTAGACAAACTCAAACATATGCACTATACTCTATCACCTTATAGTCCGGAATCATTTAACCTAGAGGTCTGATACCACTAAATATAACACCCCCATACCCTCGGTAAGCAATATAGAGGCGCCACGCGGACATATATGTATACATATACAGACATTAACTAGCGAAAGCGATAACATTAAACACATCCATTTAAGAGTAATAAAATAAAATAATACTACACTAGGGCCCAACATGTATTTCATATTAACTATACATATATATACATATTTCTCTTTATACATATCCATATTACACTCAGTTTTCATTTCACTTTATGTATACATTTACATATAAACACTGTACTTTCTATCTACATAATGATGTTACTCAAAATATAAAAACTCTATCTCTAACTTATACAAAAAGGAGATCAAAATAAAACTCCTAGTGGCCTTGACCCGCAGATGTCCGCTCACTGATCCGAACCTGTATACCTACACGGAAATAAACATCCGTGCTAAGCGATAACGCTTAGTGGGGATGAAAATAATGCAAAGGACTTCTTTATGAAGTCACAAATAATTCACACAATTCATGTAATAAAATCAACTAGCTCATGCATATAGCTTTTATACGTGTATAGGTTGAATGTTCAAATATCAAATACTATGAGCTCACATATATATAACATCTACTCTTTTACTTATTCATGTACTCTACAACTTGTACATATCATTTATTCAAATATACATTATCATGTAACCACATTCATGTCAATACACTCATGTAATCATGTACTTGTATACAGAACTGTAATGTACTTAAACATTACTTTCATGTACTATAGCTTTATTCGAAGCAACACTATAATCATCTCAAGTTCACTGCACAACATTTAACAAAACAAGCCTGAGTTCCTCTCATGGTGGATACGGGACACTCTATAAAAAAAACATTTTCGGTAGACCGAAGTCACAAAACATTTTCATATATCTCTATTAATGACCATTCTCAGAGGTCGACCCGCTTCGCCCAAACGGGGCGGAACATTGGCAGCTGCACTCGGTAATCCCTTTATAAGCATGCTTATTTATCCACTATACCGGTAATCAGGCTCAATACCAACTCACACACTATACACAGACATCAACTCATCAACTAAAATTCAAGTGCATTTATCAAATTCAGAGGTATGTAATTCATATACAATCTTGTTCAACAACTAAAAGCATGTAACATTTACATTCCATGCATAAACTCTTATATCACATCATCATATATATGCACTCATAGGTTCATACATTTTTATCACACCATTTACAATCCTTAATACCATTATATATTGTTACTTTATTAGTTAAATTACCAATTTAATCATACTCACGTGCATTTCCCCGTTGATAACTACTTTATAGTCATTTACTAACCCTAAACATGCATAATAAGCTAAGGGGAAGGATAAGGGGTTGACCCGTGGCAACTAGGAGCTCATAAAGAAGAAGAAAAAGCCTAAAATGATTTGTTCTGTCGCGAGGTCGCGACAGAAGACTCGCCTTTGGTGCCTCACGGCACCACTTTTTACCCTAAACTTGTATCGTCTAAATGAACCTCTAAACGTCATTTTTAGGAAAAACGTTCTTCTTAACAATTGTTCTCTAGGATGTTATATTTCAAATGGAACAATTTTCAGGTCGTTTAGACATCTATAACAAAAGATATGATCTAAACAACATATACTGTTCCAGTGAACCCGCCAGAACAGGGTCACCTACATTTTAATTACTTTTTGGGATATTTAGGGCCAAATTAGATCAAGCAACCTCTTAGACATTTTTAGACACGGATCTTATCTTTCATATGCAATTGGAACCAACCCAATTTGGATCCTATAACTCTACTTATAACAAATACTATACACTGGGGTCTAATGACAAATAAGCAGAATTTCGCAACATCAAACTCTATTATCAACACAAACACTCAAATGATCAAGTTACATACTTTAAACATATATACACTTGTCATGAGCACTGTAAGCAATCAAAATAAACATCTTGAGCTAATTAAAGCTCATCAAGCATCTCTTTATTTCCACATGTCTTTGTTCAAGCATTTCTCATATAAACACATGCAAAGTTAACACAATCACACTCGATCCCTACCTCTAGGAACTCGATCACAGCTCTCTACTCGTTCCGATCTTCTCTTTTCCTTTATCGACTCTCTTGCCTCCAGCTTGTACCAAAACCACACACAAAAACACTTGGGTTACTTTTCTTTTTACTTTAAATCAAAAACGAAGAGAAAAAGGAGGTCATATCTGAAAATAAATCCAACTTACCTTTAGAAGAGACCTAATCAAGTCCTACTATGCTCTCCTTAAGCCATTTCAAGTAATTCTCTTGAAAAGCAAACCAAAAGAGCAAAAAGAAAGAATAAGAGAGGGAGAACGGCTGAAGGCCTAAGAAAAGAGAAAGAAATGGAGAACAAATGGCCAATAACAATCCAACGTGAGAAAAAGAAGGAAAAAGGCAAATGGTCAAACTCTATCCAATATTTACTATTCAATTTAATGCCACTTACCAAATTAATTACATGCTTATCTCTTTCCATAACATAAGCTTAACTCATGCCATGTGTCCAAACCCTACGATGCCACTTGTCAACCTCCTACGCCGCCATGTGTCATTCTCTTACAATGACACTTGGCACACTCTTACGATGCCACTTGTCACTCTCATATGCCGCCACTTGTCACTCTTCTACAATGACACTTGTCACTCTTCTATGATGACACTTGTCACTCTTCTATGATACCATGTGTCAACTCCCTACAACTCCAAGTCTCTTAGTCCCACTTATGCACACATCTCGTGAGGGGGTTCTGTCGCGCTCGCGACAGAACGCTCACGCCCGCACCAACCAGCTGAAGTTCAAAAACCGCTGGAGGGCTCTGTCGCGCTCGCGACAGAACTCTCGCACATAAAATTTACCTTTTTCGAACCAATAACTCTGTAATTCTTCTAGGGCCATTTTGGGGTGTTACACCTTAACTTCAGGATAGATACTTAGGCTTATTATTATTTATTTTGTTATTTTGAAGCATCGAAGTTGGAATTTGAAATGGCTTTATAATGGATCTAGATTAGAATTATGAAATGTAATATATTTTGTTGACTGTTATTAAATTTTGAAAGATGTTGTAATTATATGAGTGTAAAAGATAATGGATGCCTTGGTTCTTAATTATGGTATGTGCAGAAACTAAGTTATGTAATTATTCTTGTGTAGTGTTGTATTTGAGGAGGTTGGGATATTTTTGATGGATGATTTGGTTTTGGTTGGAGTTGTGATTTGTGAATGGTGTTATAGAAGTGAATTTTTGACTATCTAATAGGGGGATAGAGACCCGTATAGGGGAAACTCTGTCCGATTTTCTATAAAATTTTGAAGTGATTCGAATTTGAATGGGTTAATTATTAAATAATAGATTTGGATATCTAGTATATTGATTAGTATGTCAAGATGGATAGGTATCCGACTTCCAATGGGTCGGGTAACGGGTGTTACATATAGTGGTATCAAAGCTGTGGTTTAGGCAGTCCTAGACCTGGATTAGAAGAGGAGAATAATGAAGAAAGTGATATGCTCTTCGTGCCTATCAAGTAACCCTTAATGTATGGGCAGTTTTCTTTGCATGAGCATATGGGTGGGATAAATTGCTTAAAAACATATTTGATGTATACATGGTTGAATAAATTGCATATATAAAGCACTAAGCATATATTTCTTCATTTATGCATAAACATTCATTACATGTTTATTGGAAAAATAGATGCCCTGCATAAGAGGGACTTGATAAGCTATGCATTGAGCATGTCGTGAATTATAGAATTTGGTATTATGTGAAGTAAATGAATGTGTACAAATTGATGTTATACGAATAAATGGAGTATGGAGATTTGAGATATACCTTTTGAAAATCCGTCTTTTGTATTATTTAGAGATTTATTATGGAGTTGGGCTCTAGAGAAGCCGGTCAGGAAGATAAGGAAAATCGAGGTTCTACTATAGTTGAGGGTACCAACAGAGTACAATCTTCAATGGAGACTCCTCCTGTACCACCTATTCCTCAAGCCTAAATGGAAGTCTTTCAAGTGATGACTGAAGCTATGCGGAGAATGATGGAGGCTATGCCTCCTTACTAGCCTCAGCTGCCACCTCCTCCATAAAGAGGCAATTATGAAGAATGAAGAAATTGGTTGTCACATATTTCTATGGTGATGCATCTATCACCCTACAAAAAGCAGAGGAATGACTGCAAAAAGTAAGAAGGATTTTTTATCATATGAAAATTTCACCAAAAGAAAAGCTAGATTACACAGCTTTCTTACTTCAAGGTCAGGCTCATGAATGGTGTTTGGCTATCTCCAGAGATGTACTAGAACCTGGTCCCACTTGGGATTTCTTTCTGGACCAATTTGAGAAGAGATATAACAGAGCTCAATACAAGAGGGCTATGGAGAGAGCATTTATTTACCTTAAACAGGGAACTAAGACGGTGACAGAATATTTGAGAGAGTTTGACAGACTAAGTCATTATGCACCAGGTCTTATAGCAACCAAAGAAACGAAGCTACAGAGATTCAAGGATGGTGATAGGAGCTTAATTGAGGTATAATTTAGTATTTATTTTGTATGAGTTTATGTAATTAATTATGAAATTGTGTGTAAATTTGATGTGATATGTTAGTTTATGATTATTTGTATTAGATTGCATGTTTTTGTGTTTACTGTTGTTTTTAAGTGAAAAATGAAGAGAAGAACCAAATAAAGAATTTAAAGAGAAAGGAGAGGAGCAGGTCACGTCTCACACAAGCGGTCACGCAACCTGAGCAGTGGTAACGTGACGTGACTGGAGAAGAAGAACGAAGAGGAAGGAGGAAAAGAAGAGAAGGAGCTGCAAGAGAAGGGTCACGAGTCGTGAGTGTAGGTGGCGACTCGTGACGACACAGAGAGGCCAGGAAAGAAAGGGAAAGAGAGAAGAGGAGAAGAGAAAGGAGAAGACGAGGCGAGACATGAGCGCCAGTCACGCCAAACACAGCCAGTCATGCCACGTGATGGGGCATAGCATCTCGTGACTGGCCAGAGAAGGAAGAGAAAACCGAGAGAAAGAAAGAAAGAAGAAAACAAGGAGCATGTTCTGTCGCAATCGCGACAACGTTATGAGCACGACAGAGACGACCGTTGGGACAGTTTTGAGCCAAAAGTCACTTTCTTTCACCAAACTTTGCAACCATTCTCAAGGGACACGATCTTTAAATTATTATCTATAAATATGTAGTTTAACTGTAATTTTAGGAGGATGAATTTTAGTTAAGTAATTTTTCTGTATTTTGCAAGACAGATATTTCTTAGTAAAATTTCTATTTAGTTTTATGTTTTGAAGAAGAAGATCAAGGAGAAGAAAATCTATTTCAAGAGATTGAGAAAAGGGTTGAAAGGCTTCTATCTTATTCTCTTATTTTTAATTCTTCTCCACTATTTCTAAGAATATAATTTCAATGAATTTGCATATTATAATTCTTTCTATTTCCATCTACTTTCATTAGTCTTTTAATGTAGATTCTCTATTAGTATATTTTGCATGCTTTTTACAAGTTAAAGTAATTCGAGAGTTTGCTTTATCTGACATCTAATAGAGTTTCATTATCAAGGTATATTTTGAGAAATCAGTATATTGAGATAATTGCTATAGGTTAGTGTTTATTCTTAAAATATGTAATTAGATTAATGAAAATTGTGAGTTAGAATTTTAATTGTATGTTTCAGGCATTTTAATTCATGTCGAGAGAATGAGTTAAAAATTGATTCTAACTTGGCTTGCATGAAAGATGAATAAATGTTAATCAAATGATGGATCAAATTCATTATTTTTAGTTCTTCATTCATAAATCCTTTATCTTCTTCTGATAAACATAGATTAGGTTTAATTAATTAGAATAATAAAGTAGTTCAAATATAACCATCAAATTTATTATCATTGTAAACAAGATTAAAATTGATTAGTAATAGTGTGTAAACACGTTCCTCGTGGGATCGACATCTTAAGTACTATTGCGGTACACTATATACTTGCGGTATAATTAGCATCTATAGAAAATAACCAACAAGTTTTTGGCGCCGTTGCCGAGGAACAGTTGTTTGCCATTATGAAAATTGATTTATGATTTTGGATTACAATATTTTGTTTTGTTTTAATTTGTTTTATTTAATTTAATTTTGTGTTTTTTTTTTGGTTTTGCAGGATTTAGAAGTTAATGCCTAGTACAATGAGTTCTTTAGAAGAGCTTGAACCATTAAATCCTGAAATTGAAAGATTCTTGTCAAGTAACCGGAAGTCAAATAGAAAGAAAAACAAAAATAGGAGATCAATTATCATGGCTGAAGAAAATCCGCCAAGATTGATGGACTTTGCCACGCCTACTTTGAGTGGTGCTCAACAAGGAGTGGTAAGACCAACGGTAAATGCAAATGAATTTGAGATTAAGCCTTCATTGTTACAAATGATTCAAAATAGTATTCAATTCTATGGTTTGGCAAATGAGGATCCAAATGCTCATTTGGCCAACTTCCTTGAAATATGTGATACCTTTAAGATAAATGGGGTTTCGGCTGATGCAATCAAACTTAGGCTTTTTCCATTCACTTTGAAGGATAAAGCCAAGGCTTGGTTGAATTCATTAACAAGGGGATCTATAACCACTTGGGACCAATTGGCCCAAGCATTTTTATCAAAATATTTTCCATTGGCCAAAACTGCAAAAATCATAAAGGATATATTACTACATTTGTTCAAAATGATAATGAATCATTATATGAGGCTTGGGAAAGATTCAAGGAATTGCAAAGGATGTGTCCACACCACAACCTTCCAAGAGAGCTCTTGATGCAAACATTCTATAATGGAGTTAATCCTACCACAAGGGAGACTATTGATGCTGCTGCTGGAGGTTCTTTGATGAGAAAAACAATTGATGCAGCATATGAGCTATTGGAAGAGATGGCAATGAACAACTGTATGTGGCCTCCTGAAAGAGTAAGGGAGTATAATAATTCTAATGCTAGGGGAGTACATTCAGTAGATTCTATGGTTGCATTACAAGCCCAAATTGAAGCATTGAATCATAGAGTTAATAGTCTAAGTATGGGTGGTAATTCATTAAATGCATGCAATGTGTGTGGTCAACAAGGACATAAGAGTGATAATTGCAATTTAGGCATGGTTAATAAGGAAGAACAAGTTAATTTTCTTAAAAGCCAAGGTCGTGGAAATCCTTATTCTAATACTTATAATGCTGGTTGGAGAAACCATCCTAACCTTTCATGGGGGAATAATAATGTTAACAACCAAAATAGAGGTGTAGGATACCAACAACCACAAGATAGGTTTGGGGCCTTTGAGGTTAAAATTGATAAGTTCATTGAAGAAATTAATTGTAAGATACATTCTCAAGATGAAAGTCAAAAGAAACTTGAAGAAAAATTTGATCAAATTGCTAAAAATCATGCTACTACTATTCATAATCTTGAGGTTCAAATAGGCCAACTTGCTAATTCTTTACCTTATAGAAATCTAGGATGCCTTCCAAGTAATACTGAGGAGAATCCTAGGGAGCACATTAAGTCATGATATGTCTAATTTTTTATTTAGGTTACTTAGTTATATTGTTTTTATTTAGGTTTTGTACTTTATTTTAAATTTGTTTATATAGTTTTATTTATGGTATTATTGATTTTCATACTAATAACACATTTATTTTTAAATGATGGCTAATTTAGTAAGATTAGATTTGTTTAATAAATATAAAAAAATTAATTAAATAAATGAATAAAAAATTAAAAAAAATAAAAAAAATATATGTTTTGTAGACGTTGTATTCTGTCGCGATCGCGGCAAGTATTGCGATCGCGACAACAAGCGTTTTTAGCAGGGCATCTCGTGATGCAACTTCACGCGATGTGATGGGCTGAGGAGATGGACTTCACCAGGTAAGTGAAGAGCATCACGAGTCGTGACGTTGTCTCATGACTCGTGACGCTTGATGTGGAAAATCAGGTACGTTTTAAAAGTTTTCTTTTCTTTTATCATTTTATTTCTTATTTTTATATTATATGGATTTGTTTTCTTTTCTTTTCTGATTTAGATGATTTAATTTCAATCACATTAACTTAATTTTACCATTTAAGCATTAAAACACAGAAGAAGAAGAATTAAAAGCGGGAACTTAAATTTAAAACCCTAACGTCGTGACCTTTCATTTTATTCCTTTTCTACTTCATTTCAACTGTTCTTTTTCTTTCCCTCACGCCGGTCACGAGTTATAGACCCTCATTAGCTATATTTCTTCATTTCTTCTTCTTTTTCTTCCACAGAAAACTTTTGACCTACCATACTCTGTTTTCCTTTCGTTTTTCTCGTTCTTCATTTTAGCATTCTATTTCTATTTCTTTTCTTAAATAAATTTAGGGATTACGGGTTTTCATTCTCTTTTCAGGTTTGTAACTTTCTTTTCATTTTTCTTTGTTTCATTTTCTTTTTCATTTCTTCTTTCCCCTAACACATTTAATTTCGGCATTTTCATGCATAACTAAATCACACTCCGTTTGTAATTTCTTCTCTGTTTACATTCCTTTTCCTTTTATCTTTTATGTTTTTAGGTATTTGTTCTTGTTAATTTCTTCCATTGTCTTCAGAATTTCCTTCCCTTTAGTTTACATTCACTGTTAACACATTCAACAATGGTGAGAACAAAAAACCCATCATCTTCAAGGGTTGAGCAGGAAGCTGAAGAGGTGAATATTGCTACTCATTATGGTGCTTTGTTTCCTATCTTTTCGGTAGATGAAGGCAGTAGGTATTTAACTCTTCGTGGTAGGCATTTGATGCAATGTAAGTATTTTCCTGATTCCTTGCTTATTCAAATTGGCATGTTAGATGTAGTTAATGACATATTAAGAGTCCATGGCTTGTTGAAATTTACATCTATGCATGAAGAAGTTCATCCTGATTTAGTTTTAGAATTTTACACCACATTGAAAAAGAATGATGGTAATGAAAATTGGTTAGATTTTAGGATGGCTAGTAAACCTTATACTTTGACCTATTTTATGATGAATAGGATGTTTAGATTTTCTCAAACTGGTTTAACTGATCCACTTAAATCTTTTAAGCCACATGAATTTTGGACGTTTTTAACTAATTTGCAAACACCGTATAGGGCTAGGGATGCTAAATCCATGTTTATTAAAGATTTGAGATATTGGATTTTGCATAGGATTTTAGCTTCTTTAGTTTTTAATAGGTCTGAATTCAATAGAGTTTCATATAATGAGTTGTTTTTGATGTGGTGTGTACATAGACGTAAGGATGTATGTTGGCCTTTTTGGATAGTTAGTCAATTGTTGCAATGTGTTAATAAGCATGATTCACCTTTAACTCATGGGCATGTTATTTCTAGTATTGCAAGCAATTTAAATGTGGATCTTGATGCTTATTATCTCATTTTTCCTTGCCTTTATTTTATTAAGAATGTGTTAGTTCGTGGAGAAGTTGTTGGTAATAATTTTCAGGAAATTCCACCTCGTGCTCGATCATGTTGGAGGGATATTGCTGGAACTTTTGAGCCACAAGTTAAGGCACAAGAAGAAGAAGGTGGTGAGGAGGAGGCAAGTGAAGATGAAGAGATGCCCGATATTCCAGCTGCTGTGGCTGCTGCTCCTAAGGTTGGTTCATCTAGCCATAACATTCCATCGATGTTATCTGATATGCAAGAGCAACTTTCTTCCATTGAGCGACATCAAAGGTCGTTGGAGTATAAATTTGATAATTCATGATACAAGCTGGTTTTGTGGTTCCATCGCCTCCACCTTCACCATGATAGGGGAGTTTTTTTTTCGTTTCATTTTATTTGTTTCTTTTACTCGTTTTTGTGTGTCATTCCTACACATTGAGGACAATGTTGGTTCTAAGTGTGGGGGAGTGAGTTAGTTTGTTTGATTATTGTTTTATATGTTTATGTATGTGTTGTTTATATGTTTGTTGTGTGTTTTTATATTTCAATTAGGTTTTTAGTAAGCATTATTATGAGGCATTGTTTATTTGGTATATTATATAGGTTGCTAAGTCAAATTATATGTTTATGTATGTGTTGTTTATATGTTTGTTGTGTGTTTTTATATTTCAATTAGGTTTTTAGTAAGCTTTATTATGAGGCATTGTTTATTTGGTATATTATATAGGTTGTTAAGTCAAATTATCTTCTATGCTCATTTTTATCAGTTTTTCAAAATTTTTTAGCATGTGTTTTAAGTTTTTCAAGTTATTTTGTTTTACTTATTTCAAAATTATAGATTATTTAGTCTTTTTAACTAACCATGTTTTTAAAGTTAGAATTTACTCATTTAGTTTAAAATTTTCAGTTTCTAGTTGTTTAAGGAAACTATAGCCATAATACTTACCTTTTATCTTTTCAATAATGGATGAGGACTAAAAATAAAAATAAAAATAAAAATAAGTGGGATGGAGCATAAAATGCACCCACTTAAGTTATAAAAAGAAAAAGAAAGCAAGATATATATCAAAAGTGCAAAAATATGGGATGGAGCGTAAAACGCACCCATATAACTTTCTCTTGCTAGAAAATCAAAAGAAAAGAAAAACAAGCAAAGTCTAAAAATTCCATGAGATTGGATTAAGGGTAAGTGAGCTCAAAATGTCCTAAGTGCAGCTAGTTGCTTGAGAATTTTAACTTTATGGTTAATTTTCTTTCTTTTAAGTCATGTTTAGTTTTGATAGACTTCATACTCTTTATGTTGGTATTAGTAAAGTTAAGTAATTTGTTGAATTTGAGATGTATACTTTAAAATTTTGACTTACTGATCTTTTTATGAGTGTATGAGATATTTGGTTCTTTTCAATTCTATTACATATGCTAAATGAACAGTATTTTATAATGATGTTTACTGGCTATTGATTTTGCTTATTTCTTTTCTCTTGCTTGAGGACAAGCAGATGGGTTGCACACTGATATTAAGCAAGGACTTGTAGGGCATGAATTTATAGATCTTGGGGAATTGGTAGAGGCAGCCCTTGAGGTTAAAGAGTTAGAAGTCGAAGAGAAAAATAGAAAGATTAGAAGTTAGCAGAAAAGGAATCATGAACAATCTTGTTCGACCACTCCTTCTAGTATAGATACAAAAGGATCCCAATCAGTTGCTCAGTCACAAGCTCATTCTCAGGGACAGCCTAAAGGTAATAGAAGCACAGCTAGTTCAGGGCGACAGCACACATCTATAGCTAGCAAGCTTGGGGGTGCAAGTAGAACAACTCCGTTATGTGAGCGTTGTGGGAAGCAACATACAAGTGAATGTTGGAGACTGACAGGAGCCTGTTACAGTGCGGCTCTAAGGGGCCATTTTGCTAGAGATTGTCCTGGATCACAGACTTCGACAGCTCCGCAGGCTAGAAGATCTGCTTCTACTTAGGGAGGTAGAGGTAGAGGTGATGTTTCAGGAGCTGCTACTTAGAGGGATTTTACACAGATAGTTGTGAGATCATATGCTAGGGTCTCAGCAGGCACCTATGCCATTAGAGCTCGTGAGCAGTAGGATGCACCAGACGTCATTGTTGGTAAATTTTCTCTTTTCAATCATGATGTTTATGCATTGGTGGACCCTGGCTCCACACATTCATGTATATGCACTACTGTAGCACATGGGAAGGGCTGGAATGTTGAAAATTTAGAACAAAAAATCCATGTAACTAATCCTTTAGGGCATAGTGTGTTGGTAGATAGAGTATATAAGAGTTGTCCAGTTCAGGTGCAAAACCATACTTTTCCAGCTAATTTGATTGAATTACCATTCTAGGAGTTTGATATAATTCTTGGAATTAACTAGTTATTTGCACATCAAGTAACGGTAGATTGCCATCTTAAACGGATTACCCTTAGAACTGTTAATGATGAAGAGATCACTGTAGTGGGTGAGAGGTCGGATTTCCTTTCTAATGTGATATCTGCCACTAGGGCCAGGAGGTTGGTAAGGAAAGGGTGTGAAGCCTACTTAGCATGTGTTCTTGAAGCTAAGAAGGAAGAACCCAGAATTCAGAATATTCTTACGGTGTGTGATTTTCAGGATGTATTTCCAGATGAATTACTAGGGTTACCACCGAGAACAGAGATTGACTTTTTCATTGATGTGATGCCTAGTATAGCACCCATATCTATTGCACCCTATAGAATGGCTCCTACTGAACTTAAGGAATTCACAAGAGCTTCTTGAAAAGGGTTTTATTCACCCCAGTGTGGCTCCATGGAGTGCACTTGTAATTTTTATCAAGAAGAAAGATGGGACACTAAGGTTGTGCATTGACTACAAACAATTAAACAAAGTCATAGTGAACAATAAATATCCATTGCCTAGAATTGATGATATTTTTTATTAGCTTAAGGGTGCTAGTGTACTTTCCAAGATTGATTTAAGGTTCGGCTATCATCAATTGAGAGTGAATGAGTCAGATGTACCTAAGACAGCTTTCAGAACTAGATATGGGCATAATGAGTTTTTGGTGATGCCTTTTGGGCTCACCAATGCTCCAGCAGTGGTTATGGACCTTATGAATCGCATCTTCTACTGTTACGTAGATCAGTTTGTTGTAGTTTTTATTGATGACATATTGGTCTATTCAAGAAATCGAGGGGAACATGATCAACATCTTTGAATTGTTCTGCAGACTTTGAGGGAAAAACAGCTTTATGCGAAATTCAGCAAATGTAAATTGTGGCTAAGTGAAATACCCTTCTTGGTCACATTGTGTCAACTGATGGGATTAGAGTGGATCTCAAAAAGATTGAAGTTATCCTTGTATTGTTAAATTCTACATCTTCTATTTATATTTTTTTTTCTGTCATATAATTTTTAAATTAAAAGCTTATGGTATGAGATGTTTGGAAAAGTAATTTCAGTGGTTGCCACTAAGCAAATTGCTTAGCGCGTGGAATTTTATTTCTGCGTGTAGGTACAGGATGTCAAACTAAAATGCAAGCTGGGAATCTATCAGGAACTCAGGAGAAAGTCCTTAACTTCAGGATAGATACTTAGGCTTATTATTATTTATTTTGTTATTTTGAAGCATGGAAGTTGGAATTTGAAATGGCTTTATATTGGATCTAGATTAGAATTATGAAATGTAATTTATTTTGTTGACGGTTATTAAATTTTGAAAGATGTTGTAATTATATGAGTGTAAAAGATAATGGATGCCTTGGTTCTTAATTATGGTATGTGCATAAACTAAGTTATGTAATTATTCTTGTGTAGTATTGTATTTGAGGAGGTTGGGATATTGTTAATGGATGATTTGGTTTTGGCTGGACTTGTGATTTGTGAATGGTGTTACAGAAGTGAATTTTTTACTGTCTAACAGGGGATAGAGACCCGTATAGGGGAAACTCTATCCGATTTTCTATAAAATTTTGAATTGATTCGGATTTGAATGGGTTAATTATTAAATAATAGATTTGGATATTTAATATACTAATTAGTATGTCAAGATGGGTAACACTTGGTATCCGACTTCCAACGGGTCGGGTAATGGGTGTTATAGTTGATCGGATTAAGGCAGCCTTTATCACTGAATGGGGTACCTTCGCTTACAGGGTAATGCCTTTTGGACTGAAAAATGCAAGTGCCACCGACCAAAGATTGGCCACCAAAATTCTCGATGACTTAATTCACAAAGAAGTAGGAGTGTGTGTCGATGATATAATGATCAAGTCAACTACTAGAGAAGGTCATTTCGAGGCTCTGAAAAAGTTCTTTCAAAGGATTGATAAGTTCAATTTACGGTTGAACCCTATGAAATGTATTTTTGGAGTTACCTCCGAAAAGTTATTAGGACATGTCGTAAGCCAAAGGGGGATTTAAATCGATCCAGATAAAGTTAAGGCCATTTGAGAAATGCCCATACCCCAGAAAGAATAGGTTGTCAGGAGTTTTTTTGGAAGGATGTAGTATATCTGCAGACTAATCGCCAAGCTTACTTCCATTTGTGAGCCAATCTTTAAGCTGCTCAGGAAAAACCAGCCTGTGAAATGGAATGATGACTGTTATAAGGCTTTTGACACCATTAAGGAATACATGCTGAAACCTCTGGTTTTAAAACTACCTCAACTAGCCAAGCCTCTAATTCTGTACTTAGCCATAGAGGATGGATCTATAGGTGCCATGATGGCCTAAGAAGAAGAGTTTGGAGTAGAATTTGCAGTTTTTTACCTTAGTAAGAACATTATCTTTACATTACAAAAGTTTAACCTATTTATAGACACCGGGTCCTGAGGTAGTCCAGATAAGAGTTACCCGATGAAGATATCAATGCCCATTTACGGGCAAATGGATGAAAGTTACAAGCTTTTGCTCTTTGAATTTAAAAGGATTGAAGATTTCTTTTGATAATAGGAGATGTTCGTACGTTGGGAGGAGTTTGTCAATGAAAAATTTTGATTTTCGTTGACCGACTGGAGACCCGTCTGTCAGGAGAGACGCCCGTCGCTATTTTCGAAAGACTGTCTCCCCTCACGAGCAGTGCCTGTTGCTCGTTCGGGATGGGCCTGTCTCTCACGGGAGCGACTCCCATTGCTCACGTGTGGAGGCCCATCTCTCACAGTGAGCGATGACCGTCACTCGTGGGTGAGGGCCCATCTTTCACACTGAGCGACACCCATCGCTCTTGAGAGAGGCGCCTGTCCTTCACGAGCGATGGCTGGGCCCTCATCACCCATCTCTCATGAAGGTGGCCTGCTACTCTATAGGACAGGTATGCCTCGTGACCGACACCCGTCGGTCGGAGACCTGAGGCACTATTTCACAGGATTTCCCATATTTCCCCTGGATTTAAATCTTTTTCCAAGGTTTTGAAAATATTCTCCAAATCTTTTCAAATATTTTCAAATTTTGGATTTGATTTTGGAAATATTCTAATTTCATAAATCTTTTTCAAATTCAAATTTAAAATTTAAATTTATTTTAATTATTTTCCTTAACCTATAAATAGGGGGTTGAGGTTCATTGTTCGGGATTAGCAATTTCCATCAAATATTAGAGATTTCTTACTAGAATTTCAAAAATATTTTTTTATTTTTCATTAGAAATCTTATCAAATCTCTTTCAGACTAAGGTGAATCCGAGAAAAAGAAATCAATTCGTTCTTACTCAGTCTAGCCTTTTTGGCATTCATAATTACTACAAAATATCGAGAAAGAAAAATATAATTTTATTTTCTTGATCTAATTTGAAAATTACAATTTTGCAGTAAAAATCTCTCGAAATTGCATATTACGAATCAATCCTTGTAGAATTCAAGGGGCAAAAATCACGCAACATTCGCATTCAGAAGGTAATATTCTAAGGATAAATATTCTGGACCAATCTCTAATTCAATTTTCGTTTCATATTAATTTATTTGTTTCCAATCGCGCGAAAAGGTAATCTTAATAGCAAAAATTGGATTTTAATCAGATTTTTTATCTTTTTCTAAACTAGGGGTGACTGACGGGCAGTGGACCCACAAATAGCCATCGCTCACTAGAGCGATGGGCCATTATGGAACTCTGCCTCCGCCCATCGATTGGCCCAAGGACAGCCCTCACTCGTGCGATATAGCCCGTCCTTGTGCCTTTCCCCCTCATTTTCTTTATTTCTCTTTTCTACCTTTTGTTTATCGTTATTCTTCCATGGTGGTCTTTTACTGGTTTTCCATCTTTATTCATTTCATCATTTTTATTGTTTAATTATTGCACTAACATGCTTTCGTTTGTTTTTTGTGAGTTTAACCATTTTTTCTTGGATTTGGGTTGTTAAAAATGGAGAACACCGGGATGATTCGAGGACATTATTAGGGTTTATTTCTTTACCTCATTTCCTTTCATTGTAAGTTTTGATTTTTTATTCATGGAATATTGTTTTGGGTTCATTAATGTAAAAATGGCTAAATATTTCTACATATAAATGGGATTTTCCTAAATAAAATAGGACCAATGTCCTGATTTGTTGTCCAAACAAAAAAAAATATTTTAATATTATTTTTCTCTAAATATGCATGCGAAGACCAATGTCTTCAGCCTTAGTCGAATATCCCGATTCGTGTATGTTTCTTTTTTTCGCTCATTTACAATGGGGGTTGTATTCCACCCCTATTTTTTTTGTAAGCTATTGTATTTTTTATTTACTTTATTTTAATCTTGCTTTTATTTACCGCTTTCATTACATGATTGACTTACGCTTTAATTATTGCATTAAAATGAATGAGAAAAGGGATGAAATTCTGAATTCAAAACTCAAATCATAATTTAATCAAGGTATGAATAAATGGGAAGTCCCAAACCATCTATGGTCTTAGGCTTAACAAGGTTAGATGAACATTTCCAATGTTTTATTGGAAAGGGAATTCCAAAATATCTCTTATTGCCCAAAATAGGCCCAAGTTGCATTATCTGAGGCTCCACGAGGTTACATGAACCATCTCAATGTTCTAGTGGAGTGGGGGACTCCAAATAATTTTGGCTTCCCCAAAATAGACGTACATGCATTATCTTAGGCTTCACGAGATTAGACGAATCTTTCCAATGTTCTATTGGAAGGAGGATTCCAAAATATCTCTGATTACCCAAAATAGACACACATGCGCTATCTTAGGCTCAGTAAGGCTAGACGACCTTTCCCAATGTTTTTTTGGGTGGCGACTCCAAAGCACCTCCTTGTTGCCCAAAATAGACGCTCTTGTAATCTTTACAAGCTATGAACCTCTCTCGAATACCCTAAAAGAGGGTCATTCGAGGCCTCCCGGGGTTCGGCACACGTCACAGTGGCAACTCCACTGGGGACTTAAATGAGACTTCGCTTCAAAAGTACCTTGATTAAAACATATTGACTTTTAATTTTAAAATTTTATCCCTTTTTGAAATTGCATTGCATATCACTAGAGCCTTAGATCCATACTATTTTGCACCCTCTATTAGCCTCGGTGTGTTCTCGAAGCATGACCCTATGTTCACTCAATATAGGAAAGTGTCAAGAATAATCACCAGCCCAAGCCTTATACCATTTGGTATATTAAATGGAGACCCGACCGGCCATTACGCCCCTGATGAGCTAGACCCGTTGGTAGGGACCATGCTTGGGTAGCCTAGAATTATCATCACCCTGGCCAATGCTCATGTAATGAAAGTAGATACTCCCCCTAGGTGGTTTGAACCATAATATTATGCTCATTGTATAGATTATTATGTATTTGACAAACCCAACTAAGTTGATCGGTCACCTAATCAAAGGCTTTCATGCCCCGATAGGCCCATGTCGATTTATTCGGATTGCCTAAATACACAATGGTCAGAAGCCATACGCATACACATTAGTTAAGAGAGCTTATGCTATCGGTTTTCCACCATGCACCATACACGTCCATTGGGTTCCTCGTTAACCCATGGGGTAAGCCCACCTAGGAGAGAGACGACATGACCCCATGTGTGGGAGCAACAAGGTTCGAAGGATCTACTTACTTGCATGTGGTTATGGATGCGGCATAGCACGACCATGCATTATATGTCATTCATGCATCATCCTGGCCAGATATTTTTTGCAGTCGTCATAAATCTACCCAGGTGCTTAAGAGGTCATCGTGGTCGGCTACGGAGAAATTTGTTCTTCGGACTACCAGAAAGGGTGGAATACTCGGACTCACTTTCCGAAAGTAGTCACACTACCTCCTCTCAGTTTTCTATACACAGTGAAATGGCTAACTCACCAAGAGGGACAAACGCCACCAAGGCCATAATAGTTGAAGAGGTAGGAAGACGATTTGAATAATTTGAGAACAGAATGATGGCCATAATGGCAACGATGGCACAGCCTGTGCCATAGAACCTAGCTCCTCCTCTCGTGAGAAAAAATGAACAGGAGGAGGTGAGAGAGGACCCACAAGAAGAAATTCACCCACCACCGATGGATTTAAGGGCTAACATATTGGCAGGACAGAGAAGAGGGGCTACCCGTAGGGTAGATAAATATTGGGAAGAAGAAGAATACGAGGAGCCAGTATTAGTGAGGGGAAGGGCACCTCAAACAGAAGAAGCCATCTGGAAGAAGATGGAGGAAAAATTCAAAGCAATATCGAGGATGTTGATAAGGGGGCAAGGGATGAACCCCGAAGACAAGGAGCTGGAGGGAGAAGATCTGATCCCTCAGAACTTTAAGATGCCAGACATTCCAAAATTTGACGGCACCTCAGACCCTACCGCGCATGTAAAACAGTACTCGTTGGTAATGAAGGGTACTACTTTGACTAAGAGGCAGAAGATAAAGTACTTCTACTTGAGCTTAACAGGCCCAGCAGTAGATTTGTACCACGGGCTCGATAAGGGAACCAAGGAGGATTGGGACCTATTGATAGAGGTGTTCCTCCGATAGTATAATTGCAGCACAAGGATGGAGGTGACCTTGAAGGATTTAGAGCTGCTACAATAAAGGGCTGGGGAGTTACTTCACGAGTACCTAACTCGATGGAGGAACCGAGTGATGGAAATAAAAAGAAAGCCGGATACCCAAGATCATATCCGACTTTTCAACAAGAATGCTAGCCCATATTTGAGGGATGGACTGAAGATGAAGGGATGAAAAGACTAGGAGTCATTAAAGGATATAGCCATTAAGGCTGAAGGGGAGTACCTCGCAAGAAGGGTGAGAAGTGAGGCCTATGCTAAGAAGGGAGGTAGTAGTCAGGGGGAAAACCGACCAACAAACTCTAGCAGTAGTGCTAGGATAAGCAAGACAGCAAAAGTCTCAGCCACAAATACTACCCCGAGGCATTTCTCAAATCTGGAGATGTCTCTTTCTTGTGTACTCAGGAGGCTGATGAAAGAAGGAAAATTGCAACCCCTACCACCACGACCCGTCAGGACCCAGGGTCAGCCAGGGCAAAAATATGAGGAGTACTGCGCCTATCACCAGTATACCGGGCACACAACTGACAATTGCAAGGCACCGAGGCATGCGATTTAGGATCTGGTCGATTCCAAGCATATCACAGATCCAAAAAAGAGAGGAAACCAAAAAAAGTCCGGATACAACAATGTACCCCCACCTATGTTCATGATCGGGTCTAGCTTGCCCGAGTGGATGGTTTTGAATGATTTATACGGAGTCGATGCAAATGTTGCTATCACGAGCCTTCATGAGGCTAGTAAAGAAGGGATGCTCGTGGCAACGATCGACTGCTGGTCCACTGATGAAAGTGGAAATGATATTAGTAACTCTAATGATGAATGATTTCACGACCCATGGGGTTCGGAGGAGGAGGAAGAGAAGAAGGATGGAAAAAAGAAGGTCAGAGCGGTGACCCGGAGCAGAAGGATAGTTTCGGAGGTAGAAAAGCCACAAGATCCCGTGGTAGTTCAAAAGGAAAACGAGCCGGAGGACGATCTGATAATGAGGCAGTTAGAAAAGATGTCGGCTCAAATATCGATATGGGATCTACTGAGACGATCTCCCTCACATAGGTAGAAGATAGTGGAAGCCTTATGCGAGACTGCAGTGGCCACTACTATCTCTCCCACGGAGTTGTTAGACATAGTCAAGGGAAATACTGCAAAGGATGTGGTATTTTCAAGGACGAATCTGCCGGCAGAGGACCGCAAAGATAATCACCCCCTGTACATAAGGGCTCAGGTAAATCAGAAGCACACAGCATGTGTTATGGTAGATGATGGTTCATCGATTAATGTTTGTCCTTTGGTGGCAATGGCGGCCTTTGGGATATCGAAGGTTATGCTAAGTAAGTCTGATCTTACGATCATAGCTTATGATAATTCCCGGAGGCAGGCATCAGGGACGTTCAAGGCAGTGGTCAATTGAGGTAGAATTCGTAGTCCTCCCTATTCTGACCAATGTTTCAGTGCTTTTAGGCAGGCCATGGTTCATAAGCTAGGAGGGGTGCCTTCCATATTACACCAAATGATCAAGATTCCCTACGAGGGGCAAATAGTGGCCATCCGTGCTGTAAGAGAGAACCAGGTGTCGGTATTAGAGATCGCCAGACAGCCCTTTAGCGAATTTCATGTTGCAGTGATCGACAGAGAAGAACACATCGAAGGGAGCCCTCAAGTAGTGAACATGATAAAGAGGATGCCTTTCCTCCCTGGGGTCAGTTTGGGCAAAAGTTCTAAGGGGCCACAGACTGCCATAAATACGAGAGGTCAGAAGGATAGGAAGGGCCTTGGATATGAGGGCAATACAATGAGGAGTAAGAGGGCAGCAAGTGGGATCCCTCACATCAAGGACAATTTTGTGCCGGCCATGTCATTATACGTGTATACAGGGGAAGCCGAGCCTCAATAGGTGGATGGAAGGGTTATACTGGGATTTGAGGTCTTTAACGATGTTTTTAATTGGGACATTTGAGTGATCAAGCCAGTTGAGGGGTATTGGGATGAAGAAATCATGACCAATTGATCCATCTAGGACTGAGAATCACCCGAAGAGATTATCACTGAGAGGGTGGTGGCTGCCCGAGTAAAGGGGAAAGAGAAGACAGAAGATGAAGCTATAGGAAAATAGAGTAAAGCTACACAAGGGGCTACTGCAGTGCTTCCGAAATGCCAGTTTGATCCACAACTATCGCCTGCAACATCTGCGTCGGTAGAGAAAGAAGAAAAAGATAGTTTAGATTTTCTTTTTATACCTAAACTTTTCAATAATGTTGATGACATTTGAAGCCGGATTTCAGATGATTTCAGATGCAAGCATTTTGAAGCCGGATTGAACGAGTCTTTGAAGATTGCTTTGATTTCTTTGATGTGTATGCCCAGGGTAAGTTATTATCAGATTGCAGAGGCTGCCATGAGGGCGGAGAAGACGGAATCACTGCTTAGGGAGAGAGCTCAGCGAAGGAATTCTGCACGGGGTGGTTCTTCCTCATCTTCGGGTAAGAGATCTAGGAACCCGCAAGATGAGCCATCAGCTGGTTCGGCTATTAGAGGTAGAAGGCAAGGTTCAACAGCGGTATCTGGTTCTAGTAGAGGTGGTAGATCTGATGCTAAACCTATTTGTGCACATTGTAACAAGGCTCACTGGGGTGAATGTAGGTGGCTCACTGGTGGGTGCTTTAAGTGTGGAAGCACCGAGCACCGTTTGGCAAATTGTCCACAGATGAGCGAGGGTTCGAGTCCACAGAGAGGGGCCAGTGGAGTCGGATCTAATGTTACTCAGGCTGCCCGTGGTAGGGGCCGAAGTAGAGGTCGAGGCGGTCGACCAAGAGAGGGAGCTATTTCTGAGATGGTTGAGCGTCCTCCACCAGTTGCAGCTAGAGCTTATGCAGTTAGAGCCAGAGAGGAGTAAGATGCCCCTGATGTGATTGCTGGTAAGTTCCTACTCCATGACACTGAATTATATGCTCTAATAGATCCTGGTTCCACACACTCAAATTTGTGCACGCATAAGATTGTTTATAAGTTGCATGTGGTAGATCAATTAGACTATGAGATATGTGTGACCAATCCATTAGGGCATAGTGTCAATGTGAGTAGAGTCTTTAGGAATTGTCCTCTATTTGTGGAAGGTGTAGAGTTCCCAGTTGATTTGATAGAGCTGCCGTTCCGAGAGTTTAACCTGATTTTGGGTATGGATTGGTTGGGCAAGCATCGGGCTGTAGTTGATTGTCATAGGAAGACCTTTGTACTTCGGGATAGGAACCGAGCTCCAGTGTTTGTAAGAGGTTTGGGTACGAGTTCTGTGAATAATGTAATCTCAGCGATTCAAGCCAAGAGGTTTTTGAGAAAAAGTTGTGAAGCTTTCCTAGCTGTGGTTTTGGATTCCAAGAGGGACCAAGTGAGGATTGAGGATATCCCTATTGTGCGGGAGTTTATTGATGTTTTCCCGAGTGATTTGCCGAGTTTGCCTCCAGAGAGGGAAGTTGAGCTAGCCATAGAGATCATGCCGGGTACCACACCTGTATCGAAGGCACCTTATCGGATGGCTCCTGTAGAGTTGAGAGAATTAAAAACTCAACTGCAAGAGCTATTGGATAAGGGGTTTATTCGACCCAGCATATCTCCATGGGGAGCTCCGGTTCTGTTTGTCAAGAAGAAAGATGGGTCTTCAAGGATGTGTATTGATTATAGGCAGATTAATAAGATCACAGTGAAGAACAAGTATCGACTACCCAGAGTTGAGGATTTGTTTGATCAGCTTTGGGGTGCAGGTGTGTTTTCCAAGATAGATCTTCGGTCTGGGTACTATCAGCTTCGGGTTAAGGATAAGGATGTGGTTAAGACTGCATTTCGGACTTGGTATGGCCACTATGAGTTCCTTGTTATGTCGTTTGGTTTGACCAATGCTCCAGCGGCATTCATGGATTTGATGAATAGGGTGTTTAGGCCATACTTGGACCGATTTGTAGTAGTGTTCATAGATGATATCTTGGTGTATTCCAAGGATGAGACCGAGCATGAGGAGCATCTCCGATTGGTTTTGCAAGTGTTGAGGGAACATCGGTTGTTTGCCAAACTAAGTAAGTGTGATTTTTGGCTTCGGGAAGTGTCGTTTTTGGGCCACATAGTTTCAGCCAAGGGTATTCAAGTAGATCCAGCTAAGATTGAGGCGATAGTCGATTGGAAAGCGCCTAGGAATGTTCAGGAAGTGAGGAGTTTCCTTGGTCTGGCGGGTTATTACTGTCAGTTTGTTAAGAGTTTCTCTGTGATTGCCGCTCCGATGGCTAGGTTGTTGAGGAAAGGAGTTAAGTTCGAGTGGTCGGATAAGTGTCAGGCTTGCTTTGAGAGGTTGAAGCAGTTGTTAGTCGAAGCTTCTATACTTACTCAACCCATCTCGGGTAAGGAGTTTGTTATGTATAGTGACGCTTCAGGTGTTGGTTTGGGATGTGTTCTGATGCAGGAAGGTAAGGTTGTGGCTTATGCTTCTCGACAGTTAAAGCCATACGAGAGGAACTATCCGACGCACGATCTTGAGTTAGCAGCGGTCGTCTTTGCTTTGAAGATTTGGCGCCATTATCTCTACGGGGAGAAGTGCAGGATCTTTACAGATCACAAAAGTTTGAAGTATTTCCTGACTCAGAAGGAACTAAATATGAGACAACGTCGATGGCTTGAGTTGTTTAAAGATTACGATTGCATTGTGGATTACCATCCGGGTAAGGCCAATGTAGTCGCAGATGCTTTGAGTCGGAAGTTAGTTTCTGCCTTATTTTTTAGGCGGTTCAGATGGAGGTTTGGTTCGGATAGGGCTTTGATAGCTCAGTTGTGAGTCAAGCCTACCTTGAGACAACGGATAGTTGATGCTCAAAAGATTGATGAGAGACTTCAGTGGATTGTGCAAGAGGTTAATCTGGGCAAGCAGTCAGAGTTCTCAGTTCATGATGGAGCGCTTTTGTATGGGAACCGTTTGTGTGTTCCGGATGATGAGGAATTGAGGAAGCAGCTTCTGAGAGAGGTGCATAGCACAGTTTTCACCATGCATCCCGGGAGTAACAAGATGTATCGGGATATGAAGCAGTTTTATTGGTGGTCTGGTATGAAGAGGGATATAGTGGACTTTGTATCCAAGTGCTTGACATGTCAGCAGGTAAAGGCTGAGCATCAAGTTCCTTCTGGATTGCTCACGCCTTTGTCCGTTCCCGAGTGGAAGTGGGATAATATTACCATGGATTTTGTTTCTAGGTTGCCTTTGACTCAGAAAAAGCACGATTCTGTTTGGGTTATTGTGGATCGACTCACAAAGTCCGCTCACTTCTTGTCGGTTAGGATGGATTACCAGATGGATAGATTGGCTAGTATCTATGTGGATGAGATAGTTCGGTTGCATGGAGTGCCTTTGTCCATAGTTTCAGACCGGGACCCAAGGTTCACATCTAAGTTTTGGAAAGAGTTGCAGTGAGCTTTGGGTACCAAATTGAACTTCAGCACGGTGTTTTATCCTCAGACAGACGGTCAGTCCGAGCGAGTGATTCAGATCTTAGAGGACATGTTAAGGGCTTGTGTTTTGGACTTTCCGGGTAGTTGGGATAAGTATGTATCGCTTATGGAATTTGCCTACAACAATAGCTATCAGTCCAGTATCGGTATGGCTCCTTATGAGCTTTGTATGGACGTCAGTGTAGGACCCCAGTTTGTTGGACAGAGTTATCCGAGAGGTCAGTGATTGGGCCAGATCTGGTTAGAGATACAGAGGAGAAGATCAGAGTTATGCAGCGGAACTTGAAAGCGGCCAAGGATCGACAGAGATCTTATGCCAACTTGAAGAGAAAGGATGTGCAGTTTGAAGTCAGAGACAAGGTTTTCCTCAAAGTTTCTCCTTGGAGAAAAGTGCTTAGGTTTGGAAAGAAAGGAAAACTTAGTCCTCGTTTCATTGGTCCGTATGAGGTGTTGGCAAGAGTTGGTCCGGTGGCCTATAAATTGGCTTTACCGATAGAGTTGTCCAAGTTGCATGATGTGTTCCACGTTTCTATGCTTCGTCGGTATAGGTCGGATCCTTCTCATGTTTTTTCGGTTCAAGAGGTTCAAGTGCAGTCTGATTTCTCTTACGATGAGGAACCAAAAGCTATCCCAGCTCAGGAAGTGAGGCAGTTAAGAAGTAAGCAGATTCCTTTGGTAAAGGTTTTATGGAATCACCAAGGAGTCGAAGAGGCGACATGGGAACCGGAAGAGTCGATGAGAGCTCAGTACCCGCAATTGTTCAGTTCAGGTGAGAATTTCGAGGACAAAATTCTTCTTAGTAGGGGAGAGTTGTCACACCTCGTTTGCCCCCTAGTAGAATGAGCCATTTATATGAGTATGTATTTATATGTGTTTGGCATATCATAAGTGCATTTTGAGTATATTGCATTTTTGTGGGTTTATTCCAATGAGGGTGTGCATATAGAAATAAGGTGGGCATAAGTGGAGTTGTGATTATATACATGTGAGCATATCATAGTGTGTGTATTAGATGAGAGTGCGTTGTGTGTGTTGCTCATACATGTGTAGGGTGCATTATTAGAATGTTTCATTGTGTGTGTGTGACATGTACATCTAGTGTGTGAGTAATTAATGCCCTCCACTAAGATGTTGACAAGTGTAAAAGGGGAGAAAAGAAAGGAAAGAGAAAGAGGAAAAGGGGAAAATTTCTAATTCCAATCCCATTTTCCCATTCTCCCTTCTCCTTTTCTCTTCTTCTTCCTCTTTGCTCTTCTCTAAGTGATTTGCTTGGATTCAAGTTGGTGTGGTGGGAATTAATTACTCCTTGTGTTTGATTGGTTAGCTTTATGCTTTTAGTTTTGCTTTTGTTCAAGTTCTTCTTCTTCTCTTCCTAATTTCTGGTGTAAGGTTTTGAATTAGGGTTTTGAGTTTGTGTATTTTTGTGGTTTGTTGCTTAGCTGAGCCTCCAAGAGATCCTAAAGGCAAGGAAGTTGCTAGATCTAGTGGAACCAAGTGATAGAGCTTCTACTTTTAAGGTTTGGGAATTTGTGTTATGTTTTGATAGCATGTGTTAATTGAATAAAATTCTGGAAATTTGATGTTCTTGATGCCTTTATTAGTTCTTATGTTATGGGTTTTAGTTCTCTTTGTCTATTTAAAACCTTGATTGTGAAATTTGGAATCATTCATGAGATTGATGGATATGTGATGTGAATAGTGATGCAATTGATGGTGTAAATTGATGTTGTTCCTTGAATTCATGAGTAGGATTCGTTTATGGCATGATTTAATGAGGTTTGTTTGGCTTAATGTTGTTATTGGAGTGTGGGCATGTTGTTTGAAATGAAAATTGAGGGATTTTGGCTTGAAAATCTGGTGTTTTGGCTCGACAGTGTGGAATCTGGGCATGGGTCTCGGTCACAACCATTTTGGTTGTGACCGTGAGGTGCCCAGATTTTGCTTCTGTTCTGGGTTTTGGGTACATCACGGTGACAACCATTTTGGTTGTGACCGTGAGGTACCCAAACTTTTGCTTCTGTTTGGCTTCTTTGGTACGTCACGGTGACAACCATTTTGGTTGTGACCGTAAGGTACCTAGAACTTCAATTCTGTTTTGGGTTGGGGACATGTCACGGTGACAACCATTTTGGTTGTGACCGTGAGATGTCCAGCTTTTGGATTCTGTTGATCTTCTTTGGTATGTCACGGTGACAACCATTTTGATTGTGACCGTGAGGTACCCCTTATCAACATTCTGCCGAGAGCTTTGGTATGTCACGGTGACCATCAATTTGGTTGTGACCGTGACCTACCAGTCACGGTGACAACCGATTTGGTTGTGACCGTGACCCACCCTATTTTTGAAATAAAATCCAGTTTTCTTTCCACGTTTGAGAAATGTTATACTATTGATTTTAGCATTCTATATCACTTATTATGAGCCATATTTGTGCATGTAATGATTTATTTAAAGTATATGAATTCTTCATTTGTTATAATTGAAATGCGGATGTTGTCTGTATAATTTTAGCCTGCAAGAGTCAGTCTAGTGGATAGTTAGGCATGCCTAATAGAGTCTCTTAGTTGCAACCCTTCGTTCAGTTTGGACCCCGATCAGGTCCCCCGATTGGTTCCTCGCGAACCCCTTTGTGTTCGGATCTTGTTTAAGATCCCCTTTGAAAATGTTTTGTGGAAATTAAAAGTAAAAATTGATTTCTCGATTCGTACCCGTAAGGTACTGTTTATAATCGACTCGTACCCGTAAAGTACTGTTTGTTCACTCGTTATCCACTACTTTGAGTCAGCAGGCACTTTATCATTTGAATTGCTTTGCTAAGTATGAGATTGTGTGATCCGAATATGTTTATTAATGAGATGTTATGAAGGCGGTGGTACTTAATCGAAGGTATGACTCTATATGTTTACATGTTCATATGTTCATACTCTTGTTTAATGTGTAATTCTGATTATGCCATCTGTATGTGTATACCTTGACGACCATTATGAATGGTTGTCCTTATGATATATGTGTGTTTCCCCACTAAGCGTTTATCGCTTAGCACGGTGTATTTACCCGTGCAAGTGCGGAAGGAGTTGCTTGAGAGAGTCGCAGCCATCGGAGTCAACATAGCTGGGTCTTTAGTGTAGGGCCTAATTTTGTATTTTGATGATTCTTTTTGTATAGAACTCTCTGATGTCAATTTTGTAATAGCTTCCGCATATGTATATGTATAATTTTGGAGATGTAATTATCTTTTGTATCTTTGGGTTGATTAAACAGTAATGTAATGATTTCCTTTATATTAATGCATGATCAGCTAATTTCATGAATGGTTTTGTAAAGTTTTAATTTACCTTGTATTTCGGTATGTATGTTTATGTATGGATATATGTATATTCTGTATCTGTGTGGTGGCACCTCTACTCATACGGCATCTCACTCCTTATCGGATGGGATCGCCTAAGTACGGGTAGGGGGTGTTACATTTAGGACTTATGTTTTTGCAAATTTGTCAAGTTTTTTTTAGCACATTTCATCGACTACAAGGTTAGTTCATCACCTTTTTCTACTTCTTGTATTTTTTTAGTTAAATTCTCATTTCAGATGCATGATTGTATACTCTCTAAATGTAAGACTAAATTTTGTCCATTTATTTTCAGCATTTTTTGGGACTATATCCACTAACTACAAAAGTGTAAACTTTGTTAATCATTATGAAAAAATATTAAAAATAAAACATGTGGAAGCAAATAATGAACAAAAGTGGACTCACGAACATGCCCCTATATAACTAAAATTTGAGGACCAAGCTAGGCTAAATTGGACATTTAATCACCATGTAGTATAAGTGCACAAATAAAATTGCTATTTGGGGCCTGAGGTGTGTCCCACTGTTTTGTGTTTTTATGCAGGGAGTTGAGCACATACTTACCAGGATGCTACCCGAATTTTTAATTTTCTAGGTAGGCACATCCTTGTCGGGATGCTGATGAAATTTTTGGGAGGGACAATTTTAGCCAAAATGCTGCCAAATTTTGTAAAAATTTTTAATCTTTTGATTAGCTTACTTGTGACGGTAAGGCAAAACTAACTTTCATTCTTTTCAGGATGCCTCCACGACGTAATGCCCCTCAGGATCAGGCCGAGCCTCAAGCTCCCATATGGATGAGCAATGAGGCTAAGAGGAGTTTTTGGGCCCTAGCACATGTGTAGTTTTGTGCCAGCCGATTCATTTTCAGGCCATTTCTGCAGAGCATGGGGATGCTCGAGGAGGTCGACGCGCTTATAGCGTCGCCAGGGTGGACAGAGTTTCTATTGCCTTCATTCCAGACCCATCCAGAGGTTGTTAGAGAGTTCTTAGCCACTCTGCATTATGGGGGATTCCAGAGATCGGACACAGAGGAGGGGGTCATCTAGTTCTTGATCAGAGGATATCATTACAGCATCACGTACCAGATGTGACGCGCGTCGGAACCTAGCAAAGGCCCTTGCTTAGCCCGCTTTTAAGGATCGAGGGATTGGTTCGCGTCTTTTATGATCTTGGGCATCATGAGTCATCTTGGATGCCTCCTTTCCAATAGAACATTGGAAAGGATCATATAGACTCTTAACGCCTTTAGGCACCTTTGAGGTATTTTGGAGTCGCCACCCAATTTACAAGAAATTGGGAAAGGTCTCTAACCTCTATTGGTCTAAACCAAAGATGGTGTTCGGAACTTCACTCTTATTAATGACTTAAGTTTATAAATGAGTTTTTAAGAAATCAAAATTTCATCTCTCATCTCACGCGTTTGTGCATTGAAATTAAAGGGCATTGTAAACATATTGAAAGCGATAAATAAATAAATAAATCATAAAAATAAAATAAATAACAAATGGGACAGAACAATCCCCCAAAATGAAATAAGAAAGCATAAATAAATAAAATTTGCCCCAAAAATAATTACAAGTGCCCCCAAAAAGAAAAGAATAAGAATAAATAAACACATTCAAAATAAAAAATGATCATCCATAAATCGGGCCATTTATTACATTTAGGAACATTGGTTCCCTTTTTTTTTAACTTAAAAATTAGAGAATTATTTTTTTTTGCATTGATTGAGAAAACCGGGATGAGTGATCCCATTTTATGAAAATTTAGTTCTCCATTTGAAAGTGAGATTTTATTGGCTAAAAGCAGTGAGCATGACCGGTTAACCGGTCCATGAGCCCCAAAAAAAACCAGTCCATTAATATCAGTTTTTTCAAAACACTAACCATTAACCAATCTGTCACTATTGGTTAACTAGTCCATCGGTTTCGGATTCTGATTTTTTTTCGGTTAACCGAGTCCATCGATTTTTTTGCTCACCCCTACCTAAAATAGGACATTGGTCCAATTTATTAAGAAAAGTCCCAAGTTATTAGTTATTAAAAAAACATGATTGTCTATAATACGGATGAATATAAAATACATTTTACATACAACACATAAATAATAATAATAATAATAAAAAATACAATAATTAAAATGCAAACCCTCAATTTGAAAGTCTCTAATTCTCCGATCCTCCGACCCGAGCGCGAGGGTAACTCGCAAAGATAAATAATTTTGAGACAGCAAAACAAAAGAAAATAAAATGTGAGTAAAATAAATTAAATGAATAATATATGAACCAATAATTAAATGAAAATCAATAAATAAACTAATTAAATAAGCCAATAAAAAAAATATTAAACCATGACAAATAATATAACAATAGCATTAATAATTATTAATAGAGTAAAAACTAAAAGTAAACAAATAAATTATAAATAAACAATTGACAATGCAATAAATATGATTTAATAATAATACTACTAAAAAAATATATTAATAAAATATTAATAATAATAATCTTTGAAAACATATTAATATAAATTAAAGATGATAATTAGGCTAAATAAAGATAACAATAATAGGAAAAAGAAATAAAATAAGATAATAAATCAAAAGAGAACAAATTACCCATAAATGATGAAAACTAAAGAGAATAAGCTAAGTGAATCACGTGAATGGCTAGGTTAAAGGACAAAACGTGGCCCAAAGTTATGAAAATGCAATGTAAAGAAATGGAAATATAAAGATGGAAAAGAGGAGCATTAGTGCAGTTTGCACGAGTCGTGCACCACCTTCACGACTCGTGCATGAATGCACGAGTCGTGAAGGCCCGAGCGGGAAAGAAACTCACGAAAATAAATAATTTTGAGACAGTAAAACAAAATAAATAAAATGCTAATAAAATAAATTAAACAAATAATGAACAAATAAATTAATTGAATAAAATAAACAATTAATAGATCAATCCAATAATAATTAGTTAAACTAATTAAATATAAACAATTAAGTAAGTGAAAATAAGTAAAGACAAAGCATATTAAATTAAATTCATATTAATTACACTAATCAAAGAACAATGGCAAACCAGCGAATTGAGACAGCACTATACAAGGCAGAACGGGGTGAAAGGACGACTGGGCAAAATAGGGGAGACGAAGGATCGGGCAAGCACGACTCGTGAATGGATTGCACGAGTCGTGCAATGCATTCACGACTCGTGAATGCATTGTACGACTCGTGCAATGCCTTCACGACTCGTGAATGCACGAGTCATGCAATGCATGCACGACTCATGAATGCATTGCACGATCGTGCAATGCATGCACTTTGCACGAGTCGTGCAATGCATGCACGATTCATGCAGTCCGATCGGGAAAACGTGGCTCTCTTCTATAATGTCCGATCGGGAAAAGGGATTCAACGGCACTATCCGATCAGAAAAAAATGAAATCCAACCGGAGAAGCAAGACTCAAGCAAAAATGAAGGCAAAATCCGATCGGCAACCACAATCCAAGCAAAACAAAACTTACGACTCCAACAACCAGAAAACAGGGGTAAACGGAGGACTAAAAACAGGTTAATAAACACAACTTCATACGATCAAAGCATGTGTAATAAAGCAATGAACATGCTTAATAAATCATAACAGCAACTATTATGCAATAAACGAGTTAATAAGATCAAATAAGAAATATATATACAATACGTACAATGAACAGAATCAACTAGCACAGCAAAATGAAGAAAAGAAATAAGAAAGAAAGAAAGAAGAAGAAGAAAGAAAGAAAAGAAATAAAGAAATGGCTATTCAGCATTTACCCTCAGATATTGATCTTTGATCTGCAGATGAAGTATTTTTGGTTCTCGTCTTTTTGATTTTGTTTGAAAAGAGATAAAAAAAAACATAGACTGAAAACTTTTGGTAAAATGTTTATGTTGAGAAGAAAACAAAATGTGATTGAATCCCAAACACTAGGAACGGATCTCCTGGATTTAAGAGACAATCTCAGAAGCTTTTTGAGAAACGAGAATTATTTTCTTGCTCTCCAAACTCTTCTCTGCGTTTTTCTTTCTGGGTTTTTCGGTGCTTTCAAAAAGCATCCCCCCTCTGTTTCTTATCATTTTCTTTTTATATCTCAGAGGAGATTAAAATCTTTTCTTTCCCCCAAATCTAGCCATAAACTATCATTTTCAAACCAAATTTGCTCAAAAACCGGAAGAAGCGACGTGCTAGAGCAGTATGGGGCGCGTGAGGCAAGTGAGACTTTCATCTCACCTGTGAAATGGGCCTCATATTGTGAGGCTACATCTCACCAACATGAGATGGACCTCACAATGTGAGGCTTCATCTCACATGGGTGAGATGGGCCTCACCCCCACAGGCCCCCCAGCAAACCCTCAAAACTATTTTTTTTTTAAATAAAAAAATAAAACATATTTTTTGAGGAAACCATCACTTCGATCTGTCTTTTGCCCGTGAACAGGCATCATTTTCATCATAGGGTAACTTCTGTCTGAGCTGCCTCAGGACTCGGTGTGTATAGTTTTCCCCAATTTTGGGGAATGTAGTGCCTGAGTGCCTATGTGAGCCAAAACTCAAAGAAAGAGAGAAGAGATGCGTACCTGAGGCAGTCGCCTTCTTGAACTGGGTTATGCGCCGAGTCTGCTCCAGACTTACAAAACGCGAGAGTTGCTCTTATGAGCTGCACCGAGTCTGCTCCAGACTTACAAAGTGCGAGGGTTGTTCTTCTGAACTGCACCGAGCCCGTTCTAGGCTTACAAAGTGCGAAATTGTTCTTCCGAACTGCACTGAGCCCGTTCTAGGCTTATAAAGTGCGAGGTTGTTCTTCTGAACTGCACTGAGCCCGTTCTAGGCTTACAAAGTGCGAGGGTGTTCTTCCGAACTGCACCGAGCCCGTTCTAGGCTTACAAAGTGCGAGGGTGTTCTTTCGAACTGCACTGAGCCCGTTCTAGGCTTACAAAATGCGAGGGTTGCTCTTTGAACTGCACCGAGCCCGTTCTAGGCTTACGAAGTGCGAGGGTGTTCTTCCGAACTGCACCGAGCCCGTTCTAGGCTTACAAAGTGCGAGGGTTACTCTCTGAGCTGCACCGAGCCCGTTCTAGGCTTACAAAGTGCGAGGGTGTTCTTCCGAACTATACCGAGCCCGTTCTAGGCTTACGAAGTGCGAGGGTGTTCTTCCGAACTGCACCGAGCCCGTTCTAGGCTTACAAAGTGCGAGGGTTACTCTCTGAGCTGCACCGAGCCCGTTCTAGGCTTACAAAGTGCGAGGGTTACTCTCTGAGCTGCACCGAGCCCGTTCTAGGCTTACAAAGTGCGAGGGTATTCTTATGAACTGCACCGAGCGCGTTCTAGGCTTACAAAGTGCGAGGGTTGCTCTCTGAGCTGCACCGAGCCCGTTCTAGGCTTACAAAGTGCGAGGGTGTTCTTCCGAACTGCACCAAGCCCGTTCTAGACTTAAAAAGTGCGAAGGTTGCTCTCTGAGCTGCATCGAGCCCGTTCTGCGAGGGTGTTCTTCCGAACTGCACCGAGCCCGTTCTAGGCTTACAAAGTGTGAGGGTGTTCTTTCGAACTGTACCAAGCCCGTTCCAGACTTACAAAGTGCAAGGGATTCCATCTTCCGATGGTGATGGTTTCCACTTAGATATTTCCTGCAAAATTATATGCACAGAGGTATATATAAAAGATTGTGTGTGCATAATGTGCGTGAAATGTATACATAAAGCTATATACACGAAACACAAACAAAGGATTAATGTATAAAATTATGCGTACACAACTATACGCGTAAAGGATTGAATGCACGTGATATATAGGAGGATATGCAAAAGATCTATGCATGTGAGATGCAAAAATAGATAGACCACATCCTAGGCGGTCAAGAGATTTGTTGAGGGTACTGCAAGGCTGCTCACATTGTCTTATGCCCCCAAGGATCTAGCAAAGCATCATCATGGCTTTAGGGATTCTGACCTATAATTTTTCCAAAGACCTATAATTTTTCCAAAGAGAACTGACCCGTGCACATCTTTACCTCCCGGTCAATGAGCATTCTGCCCCCAAAACTTTAACTCGTGTCCTACGCCATACGCCTAAAGGGAAGTTATTCGAAGTAATGCCGCCTTATCGCTCCAGGCTTCGAAAGTCATTGTTTTAAAGGTAGTGCGTCCCTTGTGGATTTTCACACTAGCTTTTCTTAGCGGGAAATGCGTCCTTTCGGATTTTCACATAACCCTGTGCTTTATTTTTTGCCAGGAATGGACCCAACCCAATCCAGCGGCTTTTATTCATTTCATTTTTTATAGGACAGATTGCCTGTTCCCAGGTTTTCACCCTGCCCTTTAACCTAACTTTTGCTTAGAGTGCCAATTACAGTTTTCATCTCTAATGGCCTTTTTTTTGCAAAGGAATTAAAGCTATTATCAAAGATCTCCCGTGTATCATCGGCATGTGCTTACGTCTCAGATCATGGTTGTACAAGCTTGATTCTTTATCGCAAAGGTGTTGTAGAATTGGCTCCACAATTGATATCAGGATGAGTGGACTGAACCGCTTGAATAGCGAGAGTAACAGATGATAGATAGTAACCATGTGTTGATTTTATACCGAAACCAGACAACTTTGCGTATACAAGATGAACTGCTTTGGTCACATCAATAACATTGCATAGATGCATATATTTCAATTTGATTTCATAACACATTATCGTTATTTGGCATTAACTCGAAAATACAGAACCTCACCTAATCTCGGGATGGATCTTGAAAGCATCAAACTCCTATTATCAATCAGCCCTCTTTGATTTTCATGATTGAGTATTTTCTCTCAACTCTTATTTTTTTCTCTTTTTAAATGCGGATTCTAGATGCAACGTTGGGGATGAGACTTAACTCAAATGCATAAATACACTCGTGGCTCCCCGCTTGAAGCTTAAGAAACACCATATGCCTCTTCTTACATACCAAACCTTATCTAGATGGTCATCTCCGCTAATTAGATAAGACTGAACCAAGAATCAAGAGGTCTTACTTTGGTTGTAACGTTAGGCTTAGGTAGATGGCTGTCAAAGAAAGATTAGGTCGCTAGAGAAAAATGGCCGCAATATTTACTCGACTGATTAGTGAACTGTTCTCAGCTCAGTTGCATATACAAAGGTATTCTTCAATTTGGGCTCGGTAACATTTTAGCTCATCAAGTCAGAATAACAATTAAAAAGGTAATCGTTGAAATTCGTTTAAGTGGTTACTATCTTGAGCTTCTCTCTTTTTTTTTTACCATGCCAAGTTTGTGAATAATTAAACCCTCCCTATGTGTAAACTTATCCTTGTCTGGGCAATTTTTGATAACTCAAAAAATTGTCAATAATGTACATCCGTTCTTATTAGAGCGGCAATTTTTCTAAGGGGAGGTAAAAATCATTTTAGGCGAAGGGTAGTTTCAACATGTGTAACAACAAAATTGGTACGCATTTAGCGTACCAGCATAATGGCTCAACGGGCTAGCAAGCGATAAATAAACAAGGGTGGAAAATGGTCATTTAGAGAGCTATACAAAGAAATGGTTGCCTAAATCATTTTCTAGGTCCCGTCTTATCCAAGGATTGCTTTGATGGGTAATCAGAAAGGTTCTAGTGCTCTTAGTGAGTTTTCATCCAATCCCCTAATTGCAACTAGTTTTTCTTTCTCTTTTTTATTTTCTCTTTTTTATTTTCAGCTCTCAGAATTTTCCTCTCTTCAGGAGTTATATCAGATGCTATCAAGATTTTCTTTGGATTTTCCAAAGTTCCAAGATTAAATGTAATCGTATTAATTGAATTAATATCAAAAAATGAATGCATCGTAATCATGAGAAATGAAATCATCCGAAACACTATACAAATAAACAAATTTGTTCACCATATTGAAATTGCAAAGACTGTCATAAGAAGTTCTTGGAATAAAAGAATAAAGCATCTAAAACATAGTCTTCTTCTCATTTCCGCTAGCACAGGTGCTATAGCCAATGGTCCATTATCATTCATGAGAACCGACTTCCCCACCTCTCAACTCCTCATCAATGAGGCCTTGAATAATCTTCTTCACAGTTCGGCACCAATTCTTTAATGCGATCTCTCAGAGGACAACAATAGTTCGTTCTATGCCCTGTGTACTGGTGATATGCACAATACCAGTCTGTTATGTGTCTAGGCTGACCTTGGCTTAGGGCAGGCCCAGCTGGCAAGGGTTGTAATTTCCCTTCCTTGATGAGACGAGTGAAGTGCCAAGATAATGGCTTACCCGAGATAGTGAGGTGGTGCCAAGTCGTTCCCGTGGTTGAGACTTCTGCTGCCCTAGTATTGCCCCTATTATTGCTGTTGTTGCGGATACCCGGGCTTTCATTTTTCAGAGCATACATCCTCACTGTATCTCCACCCTCTTGAAGCATAATGTCCCATTCTAGATTAGACCCCATATCTCCTCTTTGCGCGACTGGTGAAATAAGTGTAACCTTATCTTTGGGCTTGGAAGTAAAAGGAGACGCCGCGGTCATCTCTGTATAGGCCTTCTCGATAATGGGCGGCCCAACATGGTTAAGGGTTATTGCCATAAGTTTAGCCTAAAGAACTAGCGCCATGGCATCCATCCTTTCCTTAATCGTGGCCAACAACCTCTTTTCGAGCTCTTCAAGCCTTCCATCTATCTCTTGGGCAATTAAGGCATGAGTCTCTTCAATCTGTCACGAAGAATTGGCCATTCTTGAAAATTTTGAATTCCTATTAACCGCCCTTGATCCTGATCTTGATCCTAATCCCAGACAAAAGGTCCTCTAACGGTGACTGTCCCCCAAAACCACTTGGACAAATGGTCTACAGTGGTTGAAAAATTAAGGAGTTAGAATGATGCATGAATGTCATGTAATGTATGATCATGCTATGCAGATAGTCCTCGATGAGTGAAAGATCAATAGATTACAATGATACGATGTGATGCATGAAAAAAATTGAACATAGGATAATATGTATATGTGAAAAATAATACGTAGACAAAAGGATATACACACAAAATGAAATGTATGTGTTTTATTTTTTTTTTATTTTATTTATTTTATTAATATGCATGAATGACACGTGATGCATGAGCATGCTGTGCAGCATCCACAACCACATGCAAGCAGATAGATCCTTCCAACCTTATTTCTCCCACACACGAGGTCGTGCGGTCTCTTTTCTAGGCGGGCTTTATCAAATGGTTAACAGGGAACCCATTGGACACGTATATTGCACGGTGAAAAATCGGCAGCATAACACTCTTGATTTAAAGCACATGTGCATGGGTTTTGGCCATTATATATCTGGACCTTTCAAACAGACTAAAATGATCCCATCGGGGCATGAAAGCCTTTGATTAATGCCCAATTAATATATTTGAATTGGTTCGATACATAAGGGCCCACATAATAAGCATCGTATTAAGGAGCATATTACCAAGTTGAAGTATCTATTGCCTTTATATGAGCTTTGGTCAAAGGAGGTGTTACTTTAGGTCTACCCAAGCATGGTCCCTGCCAATGGGTCTAGCTCATCACAAGCATAGCGACCAATTGGGTTTCCATTTGATATACCATTTGATGGTACGAGACTTGGGCTGGTGATTATCCCGAGCACTTCCCTACAATGAGTGAAAGTAGGGTCGTGTTTTAGGAATGCACCGGGGTAGATAGTGGACCAACTAACATAACTCTAAGGCTCTAGTGGATGCAATGCAATTTCGATTAGAAATGGAATTTTTGATTCTTAATAACTCAATTATAATTTTAACTAGTCACTTTTGAAGCGAAGTTTCGATCACTGTCCCCAGCAGAGTCGCCACTGTGACGCATGCCGGAACCTAACAAAGGCCCTCGCTGAGACCGCTTTTAGGGATCGAGGGATTGGTTCGTGTCTTTTATGATCTTGGGCATCATGAGTCATCTTGGATGCCTCCTTTCTAATAGAACATTGGAAATGATCATCTAGACTCATAACGCCTTCAGGCACCTTTGAGGTATTTTGGAGTCGCCACCCAATTTACAAGAAATTGGGAAAGGTCTCTAACCTCTATTGGTCTAAACCAGATATGGTGTTCGGAACTTCACTTTTATTAATGACTTAAGTTTATAAATGAGTTTTAAAGAAATCAAAATTCCATCTCTCATCTCACGCATTTGTGCATTAAAATTAAAGCGCATTACAAACATATTAAAAGCGATATAATAAAGCGATAAATAAATAAATAAATCATAAAAATAAAATAAATAAAAAATGGGACAGAACAATCCCCCAAAATGAAATAAGAAAGCATAAATAAATAAAATTTGTGCCAAAAATAATTACAAGGGCCCAAAAAGAAAAGAATAAGAATAAATAAACACATTCAAAATAAAAAATGCATCATGCATAAATCGGGCCATTTATTACATTTAGGAACATTGGTTCCCTTTTTTACTAACTTAAAAATTAGAGAACTATTTTTTTTTTTTGGCATTGATTGAGAAAACCGGGATGAGTGATCCCATTTTATGAAAATTTAGTTCTCCATTTGAAAGTGAAATTTTGTTGGCTAAAATAGGATATTGGTCCAATTTATTAAGAAAAGTCCCAAGTTATTAGTTATTAAAAAAAACATGATTTTCTATAATACGGATGAATATAAAATGCATTTTACATACAACACATAAAAAATAATAATAATAAAAAATACAACAATTAAAATGCAAACCCTCAATTTGAAAGTCTCTAATTCTCCGATCCTCCAACCCGAGCGCGAGCGTGACTCGCAAAGATAAACAATTTTGAGATAGCAAAACAAAAGAAAATAAAATGTGAGTAAAATAAATTAAATGAATAATATACGAACCAATAATTAAATGAAAATCAATAAATAAACTAATTAAATAAGCCAATAAAAAAATATTAAACCATGACAAATAATATAACAATAGCATTAATAATTATTAATAGAGTAAAAACTAAAAGTAAACAAATAAATTATAAATAAACAATTGACAATGCAATAAATATGATTTAATAATAATAATAATAATAATAATACTAAAAAAATATATTAATAAAATATTAATAATAATAATCATTGAAAACATATTAATATAAATTAAAGATGATAATTAGGCTAAATAAAGGTAACAATAATAGGAAAAAGAAATAAAATAAGATAATAAATCAAAAGAGAACAAATTACCCATAAATGATTAAAACTAAAGAGAATAAGCTAAGTGAATCACGAGTGAATGGCTAGGCTAAAGGACAAAAAGTGGCCCAAAGTTATGAAAATGCAATGTAAAGAAATGGAAATATAAAGATGGAAAAGAGGAGCATTAGTGCACGACTCGTGCAAACTTGCACGAGTCGTGCACCACCTTCACGACTCGTGCATCAATGCACGAGTTGTGAAGGCCCGAGCGGGAAAGAAACTCATGAAAATAAATAATTTTGAGACAGTAAAACAAAATAAATAAAATGATAATAAAATAAATTAAACAAACAATGAACAAATAAATTAATTGAATAAAATAAACAATTAATAGATCAATCCAATAATAATTAGTTAAACTAATTAAATATAAACAATTAAGTAAGTGAAAATAAGTAAAGACAAAGCAGATTAAATTAAATTCATATTAATTACACTAATCAAAGAACAATGGCAAACCAGCGAATTGAGACAGCACTATACAAGGCAGAACGGGGAGAAAGGACGACTGGGCAAAACAGGGGAGACGAAGGATCGGGCATGCACGACTCGTGAATGCATTGCACGAGTCATGCAATGCATGCACGACTCATGAATGCATTGCACGACGTGCAATGCATGCACGATTTGTGCAGTCCGATAGGGAAAACATGGCTCTCTTCTATAACGTCTGATCGGGAAAAGGGATTCAACGACACTAACCGATCGGAAAAAAAATGAAATCCAACCGGAGAAGCAAGACTCAAGCAAAAATGAAGGCAAAATCCAACGGCAACCACAATCCAAGCAAAACAAAACTTACGACTCCAACAACCAGAAAAATAGGGTAAACAGAGGACTAAAAATAGGTTAATAAACACAACATCATATGATCAAAACATGCGTAATAAAGCAATGAACATTCTTAATAAATCATAACAGCAACAATCATGCAATAAATGAGTTAATAAGATCAAATAAGAAATATATATACAATATGTACAATGAACAGAATCAACTAGCACAGTAAAATCAAAAAGAGAAATAAGAAAGAAAGAAAGAAGAAGAAGAAAGAAAGAAAAGAAATAAATAGATGGCTATTCAGTATTTACCCTCAGATATTGATCTTTGATCTGCAGATGAAGAAGCTCTGGTACTCTTTTTGATTTTGTTGGAAAAGAGATAAAAAAACATAGACTGAAAACTTTTGGTAAAATGTTTATGTTGAGAAGAAAAAAAAATGTGATTGAATCCCAAACACCAGGAACGGATCTCCTGGATTTAAGAGACAATCTCAGAAGCTTTTTGAGAAACGAGAATTATTTTCTTGCTCTCCAAACTCTTCTCTGCGTTTTTCTTTCTTGGTTTTTCGGTGCTTTCAAAAAGCATCCCCCCTCTGTTTCTTATCATTTTCTTTTTATATCTCAGAGGAGATTAAAATCTTTTCTTTCCCCCAAATCTAGCCATAAACCATCATTTTCAAACTAAATCCGCTAAAATATCGGAAGAAGCGAAGTGCTGGAGCAGTATGGGGCGCGTGAGGCAGGTGAGACTTTCATCTCACCTATGAAACGGGCCTCACATTGTGAAGCTACATCTCACCAACGTGAGATGGACCTCACAACGTGAGGCTTCATCTCACATGGGTGAGATGGGCCTCACCCCCACAGGCCCCCCAGCTAACCCTCAAAACTATTTTTTTTTTAAAATAAAAATAGAAAACATATTTTTCGAGGAAACCATCACTTCGATTTGTCTTTTGCCCATGAACAGGCATCATTTTCATCATAGGGTAACTTCAGTCTGAGCTGCCTCAGGACCCGGTGTCTACACCAGACCTTTTCGCAGGCCATGGGGCTTTCTCATGGAGATGACGTGTTGATTCCTTGGAGGGCTGTTCGGAGTCAATATTGGGAGATGATCGTTATACCTGTGGTACCATATGATCATGACACGGCAAAGAGCACGGTGCTCTCATCTCAGGCTCTTAAATATATACATAGGGTCCTCTCTAATCATACCTGGGATGGGCAAGTAACTCGGGATCGGTGAATGGGGTTGAGATTTGAAGTTTATGGGCAATGGTAGCAGGCCAGTACCTTAACATTAGCCATGAGATATTGGCTAACTTGATCAGGGTCTCACGGGGGACAGCCCCTACTATATGGGCTGGGGGAGTGGTTACTAGGTTTCTTCTTCATTTAGGAGTTGATCCTAACAGCTATGGTCCCCCATTTGACGAGGTTGTTTTTTAGGATGCATCGGCAGCTCAGACTATGGGTATGATTGCATAGATGACCGGTCACCCAGAGGAGTACCGCTTACTTACGATGGCAGAGACTAGGCATATGTTCAGTCTCCCTTCACTCCAACCAGCAGAGGAGGCCCCGAAGGAGCCCCAGATGGAGGAGCAGCCTCAGCCTCAAGAGCTGTAGCCCACATAGATGCCTCTGCAGCAGCCTCAGCTGGAGGAGGAGCCGCCTCAGACTCCATTTGATGTGGGTATTGAGTTCAGTGTGGATGAGCTGCTAGTCACCCCTCCGTCGTAGAGAGCACAGAGTCCCACTCCACCACCGCCATCGTCCAGCTTTTTGAGCTTTGGGGAATCGAGAGGTTCCACCCCTATAGCAAGCCAGGACACCCGGGGGCATCCACCTCCACAGGACCTCCATTAGGGCACAGGGCAGAGCCAGCGCACCCCAGTCCATCGCCACCTCCGCAGCCAACCTAGCCTGATATCATTACTATTATGACCGCTGCTCTCACCGCCATGGAGTGTCGGCAAGAAGAGAGAGATCGAGTCCTGCTGGAGCACCTCAATCGGCATGAGGAGAGAGATCAGGTTCTGCTTGAGCGTCTAGGACAGCAAGAGAGGATCATAGAGGAGCAGGGAAGGCTCATAAAGGAGTTGATTCATAGTTTGGGTGCCTCCCAGGCTACAGCAGCCCAAAGGGTGGATAAGGCTATTCAGATGGTTGATGAGTCCGTCGCTGCTGTTAGATTCCAGATAGAGGTGTTGGAGGGTGCTATACCGACCATATATGCATCTATCAGGGAGTTCAGGGACCAGATGGAGACTAGACTCATAGGTATCAGGGACGCAGTCAAAAATCAGACCACGAGGCTGTCGAGGGCCTTCATGAAGCTGGGTGGCATAGTCAGAGACACTCTGGAATTCCTTGGGGTTTGTGCTCAGTCGTTCTTGGATGGGTATGCTCAGGTCCAGTTCCTGCAGGCCACCCGAGCGACAGGACACCCAGCATCCACACCAGTCGTCATCCCGCCGTGCTCAGCCACAGGGGTCGGGCCCTCAGTACCCAGCAGCCAGCCCTCCGCCTCTAAAGCCAGGCCATTCGTATCCTCTCTGGTGATCAGCCAGTACATGTATCTGATGATGAGGAGGACTCAGAGGAGCCCTCGGACTATTTTCCCCTCTAGTGTGTTCAGGGAGTTTTTTTTTTGTACTTGTATATTTATTGTACAAAGTTTACATTTTATTAGTGAAACTCATGTTTTGTTAAATTTACATTTTTCCTTGTATATTTACATTCTTGTTAACATTTTACTTGCACTTCCAAAAAGTTTGATAACACGGTAAGTAAGAAATATGAAAGTAAATGACAACCTAAAAAATGTATATGAAATTTCTATTTTGAGATGAATCAATTTCCAATGAATTAATAAAATCTTCTACAACTTCAGGGACATGACGCCATGCTGACCCGAGGAGGGTTAGTAATCAGGCACTAGACTAACCGGATGGTGGTTAGCAAATCAAATGCTACGTTATCCAGATGGTGGTTAACAAATTGGATATCATGCCGACCAGAGGGGGTTAGCAACAATCATATCCCTTGTGGACCGGATGGGGTTAACAAGAAGATACCGCGTAGACTGGATGGTGGTCAGCGAGACAAATGAATCACAGTTGAGTTATAGTTAGATAACACTGCATATCGAAAGATACCGTGCAAGCCGAGCAAAGGCCAGCGAGATAGATGCGATAGAACATATTGCAGTTGGGTTGTAGTTAGATAACACTACATCTCATGACAATAAAAAGATACCGTGCAAGCCGAGCGAAGGCCAGCGGGATAGATCCGATAGAACAGATCGCAGTTCAGTTGTAGTTAGATAACACTGCATCTCACATCAACCAGATACAATGCAAGCCGAGCGGAGGCCAGCTGGACAAAGGCGATATAACAAATCATAGTTGAGTTGTAGTTAGAAAACACTACATCTCACGTCAACTAGATACCGTGCAAGCCGAACGGAGGCTAGTGGGACAAATGCGATAAGAGTAAAATGCTCGTAAGTGCATCGTGGTTGGATAACAACGCAGCTCAAACAGTGACAACCAGGTACCTTGCAGATCAGATTGGGGTTAGCAAGGGCATGCCATGCATATCGAATTGTGATCAGCAAAACAATTACGAAAGAGGTCGTGGCAGAATACGTTACAGACCTTTTAGCAGCAGGCTACAAACTTATTGCACCGCAGAAGGTAAGGACTGCCTCAGGTACGCATCTCTTTCCTTCTTCTCTGAATTTTTGCTCATCTAGACACTAGTGTACTAGTTTCACCAAAATTGGGGGCAACTATAGACACCAGGTCCTGAGGCAGTCCAGATCAGAGTTACTAGATGAAGATATCAATGCCCATTTTCGGGCAAACGAACGAAACTTACAAGCTTTTGCTCTTCGAATTTACAAGGAATGAAGATTTCTTTTGATAATAGGAGATGTCCGTACATTGGAGGAGTTTGTTAATGAAAAAATTTGATTTTGGTTGACTGACGGGAGACCCATCGGTCAGGAGAGATGCCCATCGCTCATTCCAAAAGACGGCCTCCCCTCATGAGCAGCACCTGCCGCTCGCTCAGGACGGGCCCATCTCTCGCAGGGGCGACACTCGGCGCTCGCGTGTGGGGCCCATCTCTCGCAATGAGCGACGACCGTTGCTCGCGGGTGAGGGCCCTTCTTTCGCGCTAAGCGACACCCGTCACTCATGCGAGAGGTGCCTATCCCTCGCGAGCGACAGCTGGGCCCTCATCACCCGTCTCTCACGAAGGTGGCCCGCCGCTCGATAGGACAGGTGTGCACCATGACCGACGCCCATTAGACTCCAAGCGACGCCGTCGGTCGGAGACCTGAGGCACTATTTCACGGGATTCTCCCATATTTCCCGTGGATTTAAATCTTTTTCCAAGATTTTGAAAATATTCTCCAAATCTTTTCAAATATTTTCAAATTTCGGATTTGATTTTGGAAATATTCTGTGAATCAGTCGGTTTTAATTCTGATTTCATAAATCTTTTTAAAATTTAAATTAATTTGAATTATTTTCCTTAACCTATAAATAGGGGGTTGAGGTTCATTGTTCGAGGTTAGCAGTTTCCATCAAATATTGGAGATTTCTTACTAGAATTTCAAAAAGATTTTTTTATTTTTCATCAGAAATCTTATCAAATCTCTTTCAGACTAAGGCGAATCCAAGAAAATGAAATCAATTCGTCCTTACTCGGTCTAACCTTTTTAGCATTCATAATTGCTACAAAATATCAAGAAAAAAAATATAATTTTCTTTTCTTAATCTGATTTCAAAAATACAATTTGCGGTAAAAATCTCCCAAAATTGCACATTACGAATCAATTCTTGTAGAATTCAAGGGGCAAAAATCACACGACATTCGCATTCAGAAGGCAATATTCCGAGAGTAAATATTCTGGACTAATTTCTAATTCAATTTTCATTTCATATCAATTTATTTATTCCTAATCGCTCAAAAAGGTAATCTTAATAGCAAAAGTTGGATTTTAATTAAATTTTTTTTCTTTTTCCAAACCAGGGGTGACCGACGGCCAAAGGATCCACCGACGGCCGTCGCTCATCCGAGCGATGGGTCGTCATGGAACTCCGCCTCCGTCCATCGGTCGGCCCAAGGACGGCCGTTGCTCGTGCGATGTAACCTTGGGCCTTTCTCCCTCATTTTCTTTATTTCTCTTTTCTACCTTTTTGTTTATCCTTATTCATCCATGGTGGTCTTTTACTAGTTTTCCATCTTTATTCATTTCATCATTTTTATTGTTTAATTATTGCACTAAAATGCTTTCATTTGTTTTTTTTGAGTTTAACCATTTTTTCTTGGATTTGGGGTGTTAAAAATGGAGAACTCCGGGATAATTCAAGAATATTATTCGGGTTTATTTCTTTACCTCGTTTCCTTTGATTGTAAGTTTTGATTTTTTATTCATGGAATATTGTTTTGGGTTCGTTAATGTAAAAATGGCTAAATATTTCTACATATAAATGGGATTTTCCTAAATAAAATAGGACCAATGTCCTGATTTGTTATCCAAACAAAAAAAATATTTTAATATTATTTTTCTCTAAATATGCATGCAAAGACCAATGTCTTCAGCCTTAATCGAATATCCCACTTCGTGTATGTTCCTTTTTTTTGCCCATTTACAATAAGGGTTATATTCTGCCCCTAGTTTTTTTGTAAGCTATTGTATTTTTTATTTACTTTTTTTAATCTTGCTTTTATTTATCGCTTTCATTACATGATTGACTTACGCTTTAATTATTGCATTAAAACGAATGAAAAAAGGGATGAAATTCTAAATTTAAAACTCAAATCATAATTTAATCAAAGTTTGAATAAATGGGAAGTGTCGAACCATCTCTAGTCTTAGGCTCAACGAGGTTAAATGAACCTTTCCAATATTTTATTGGAAAGGGAATTCCAAAATATCTCTTGTTGCCCCAAATAGGCCCAAGTTGCGTTGTCTTAGGCTCCACGAGATTAAACGAACCATCTCAATGTTCTATTAGGATGGGGACTCCAAAATATCTCTGGCTTGCCCGAAATAGACATATATGTATCGTCTTAGGTTTCACGAGATTAGATGAATCTTTCCAATGTTCTATTAGAAGGAGGATTCCAAAATATCTCTGATTGCCCAAAATAGACACACATGCACTGTCTTAGGCTCAGTGAGGCTAGAAGACATTTCTCAATGTTTTATTGGGTTGCAACTCCAAAATACCTCCTTGTTGCCCAAAATAGACGCCCTTGTAATCTTTACAAGATATGAACCTCTCTCAAATACCCTAAAAGTCGGTCATTCGAGGCCTCCCAGGGTTTGATGCGCATCACACTATCTAGAAGACTTGAAGACCTCTCCTAGTGGCTAGCAGATGCTCCACACAAAACTCGAGCTTCAAACTATAAACCTACACGACAGATAAATACTCGTGCTAAGCGATAACGCTTAGTGGGGATACAAAAAGAACGAAGTCTAATACAGGAGTTCACAAATTAACATATAACAGCAAGACATATTATAATTAAATATTAAACCATGTAATAGCAACTCATACAGTAATTAAATGATATACCAATATTCAATATTCCATGCTTTATATTATTAAATCACTAATATACAGTGTTACCAGAATGTCACTACTATATGACAAATATGACATGTAATACAATACTATAATTAAATTAGTACACTAACAGTTTTATTATAGCCCCGAATCAATACAATAGTGGATAACGGGTACACTGGATACCACTTGGGTATCGATCACTAAACTCTAGATGATATAACACTGGATACCACATAGGTACCAACACTAGTCCCAAACGGGCCACACTAGCAGCTGCGAACGCTAATCCTTGTAAGCATGCTTATCTATCCACAACTCAATTATAGGCTATTCAATTAATCCATTTGTTCACATGAAACAATATAACTTCATCAAGATTCAAACATATATGGTCAATATCATATGCCATGTCATGTTCAATAATTAAAAAGCATGTATACATTTAACTCTTTCATTAAACTACTATGGCATAGTATCATTTCCATATAGTCTCAATTAAAAAACATTCATCTACTCATTTTATAATGTTAGACATGTGTTGGACAAGCTATGGGAACTTGCAATGAAGTTCGGGTGCATTTTGGGAGGAAAAACACACAAAATACAGAAAACTAAAGAGGGTCACGGTGGTAATGATTTGGTTATGACCATGAGGTCCAAAGATATGCAATTCTGCCTTGTCTCAGTATTGGTCATGGTGGCAATGATTTGGTTGTCACCGTGACATACCCAAAATAAGCAAAACTCGGGACTGCTTCACTACTCTATTTTGTCCAGCTTAAAATGACATATAAAACTCAATTTTTGGAAAACCTCCCTTCTTAACAATTGTTCCCTAAGATGTTAAGTTTCAAATGGAATAAATTTCAGGTCATTTGAACATCTAAAACATTATATATGAACTAAACAACCTATACTGCTCTAATGAACCCCCTAAAGTAGAGACACCTATGTTTTGGCAACTTTTGGGACACTTAGAGCTAGAATTAGCTCAACTATATCTCTGAGAGATTTTTAGGCGTGGATCTTAGGTTTTAGATGCAATTTCAATTAACCAATTCAGAGCACTAAAACTTAATCTATAGGCAAAATAGTCACTAAAGGTCAAGAAAGACCTACACAAAAACTTACCCTACAAGCACATTTTCCTACTTCATACATATGAGAACCAATTTGGCAACATCAATTTACTATACTCAATCTAACACTCCTATACACATGTATGAGGAACTCAAAACACTTCACTTCACATTAAAGACCCTTACTTCCACTGCACACGGCAACTTCACAAGCTTTCCAAAAATTAGAGTTTCATGCATTAATCATGGAAATCAACTAACACAATCAACACACACACTTCTACTATAACATTTAACAATTGACTCATGATCAAACAAAACTTTCCAACTGTCCAACCATACATCTACAGGTAATTAAAGTCTAAAACTAATCAAACATGCACATAATAACTATTTAAGCAAAATTATCCCAAACATTGAATGCTAACTCCTTCACTCTTCACAACTCAAATGGCCTTCTCTTTACCTTTTGCTTTTCTACTTACTTCTCCAACTTACAAACAATATAAGATACACATGCAAAACTGAATTAGAGCTATGAACTGAAATTCCAAATCAAAAAAAAAAAGAGAAACTACACTCAAGTTTACCTTTAAGTTTGACCTAACTTAGCATTCAAATAAGCCCACTTAAAACCAATCTTACTAACTCTAAAAATGAAAGATTTGCATGAAGAAATGAGATGAGAAGAAAGAGAAACAAGATGCAGCTTCAACCTTAGTTTGGCCGGCCAAAATGAAAAACAACTGCCAAATTCTGCCTTTGAAAAATCTATTTATATGCATGCTAATGGCTAGGTATCAATCTACTAACCCATCTGATGCTAGGTGGCTAACATATAACTTGCCACATGTAATCCACTAAATCTTAATTAATCTTAATCCAACTTTATTAACCTTAATTAATCCTCACTTAGCATTAATCATGCAAAATTACACTTTGGTCACTAAACTATTTTATTTACATACAATTGGGACATTAATTCTTAATTTCAATTTAGTTCACAATTGTAAACCCTAAATTAACCTCACTTAATTACTCTAATCATACTCAATACTACTAGGGTGAATTTTGGGCCATTACACGGGACATGATTAAGTTCATCGAGTGAAATTTGATATGTAGGTATGGCCTCCCGCACCATATTGTGTCCAATAATAGAGTATAATTTATGGATGAAACTAAGAAACTACTCCAAAAATATGGCATTGAACATTACAAGTCCTCTCTATATCGCCCACATGCCAACGGGGCTGTTGAGGCGGCTAATAAGAATGTTAAAAGGATTTTGTCCAAAATGGTCCAGAATTAAAAAAAATTGGGCAGAGAAGCTACCTTTTGTACTGTGGGGCTATAAAACCACTGTTAGAACTTTCATAGGAACCACACCTTAATCTTTGGTGTATGGAACGGAAGCAGTGTTGCCGGTTGAGGTAAAGCTCAGGTCCTTAAGAGTAGCCCTAGAAGCTCAGATCCCAGAGGCCAAATAAGCACAACAACAGTTGCAACAATTGAATCTGTTAGATAAAGACAGACTATAGGCTTATTATCATAACCAAGTTTATCAGAAAAGGCTCGTCCGATCATTTGAAAAGAAGGTTAGAAAGCATCAACTTAAAGAATGAGATCAGGTTTTTAAAAAAATGAGGCCAGGTGTTCCAGACATACGCGGTAAATTTAGACCAACATGGAAAGATCTGTTTATCCTTAAAAAGTTGTTATCGAAAAGATCATCGATTCTAACATATAGCGATGGAAACGAGTTCAAAGAACCAGTGAGCGTTGATAGACTTAAAAGGTTCCATGGCTAAAGACTAAAAATCAAGAGAAGAGAATAAACGCCTTGCAGATCAAAAATTAAAAAAAGGCAGTCTTACTAAAATTGGGCACCTTGCTAGGGGAAAATCAAAAAAAGGCATCCTGGGTAAAAATTAGGGGTTAAGAGAAAATATCCAATCAAAAAAACCCAAGAGGGCTGATTGGAAACAGAAGTTTTGATGTTTATAAGATCTACATTGAGATTAGATGTAGTTCTGCACTATTGATTCATATTAAAGGATGATTATGTATGATGAAATCATGTTGATGAAAAAAAAAGTTCAAACTATGTACTCATTGTTATCTAGTTCCATTATAAAAAGAAAAACCTCATTTTTCACTAAATTAATGTGATCTAATAACTATCTTCTACTACTTTCACCAGCTAAATGCTTGAGTTGATGAGTCCTATTGTCAGCTGCAGGGCTGACCATCCACCTCATGTATGTAGATGTAGTGGTGAAGTCATGAGCATCGATTCCCGGAATAGCTATCCTCATAGGTAGTCGTGCCCAAAGATTGTGATACCTAGAAGTAAAGGCAGAAGATAGGATGCCACCCTGGAAAGATAGTGGACATATCACAATATCCTATGGCCCACCACGTTGCCGAGTACAGCGAGCAGTGATATAGAAGGTAGCTCTATGAAGCTCGCACAAAGGAATGCATCCTAAAGGACCATCTTGAGTCACGGAAGAAAAGGGTAGCCAGGGGCACATAAAGTTGATATCATGATCGATCACCATGGCCATCGAGCAAAACCTTCATCATGAGATTCAAAGGAGTACGATCACTGTCTGAAAAGGAAAAGCCTCAGCAAATAGGTGCTGATTACCCTAGGAGGAGGCTCTGACAACAGTTTCAATTTCTCTTGTAACCGTATCTATAAAATAGAAGAAATAGAGAAATTAAAAATACTGAATGCCAAGTTTTATCTTGAGAATGTCATGTAAAGCATTGATTGAATCTATTGAATTGCAATAATAATGCGCAGAGCCTTTGATATTGCAAACCTTGTGCTTTATGTCAAAATTGTTAAAAAAATAAAAATAAAAATAAAAAATAAATAAAGCCGCTAGAATGGGTAGGGTCTACTCCAGGCAAAAATAAGGCATAGGGTTATGTAAAAATCTGAAAGGATGCATCTCCTACTAAGAAAAGTTAGTGTGAAAATCCACAAGGAATGCACTAGCTTTTAAAATATTGACAAAACATTTGCCTGGAGTAATAAAGGGCTACTGGTGAAGGCAGCAAAAGGATCAGTACAGACAACATCCAAGCCTAGAATGGTCTCCGCAAGAATCAAGGGAAATGGAGTCAACCCACGATGTATGCCATCTATAATGTCAAATAATCGATAATTGCCAATCAATTCCTCAGAAACCACCACCAGATATCTGGATAAGCAGAATAGCAGAACAATACTAGCTCGGTAGGTGGGTACATTAGGAAAGCCTTCTAATGCCTCAATCAATGGTTCCAAAATAAAGGTGTCATCTCAAGGAGCCAATGTAATAGCAGCAGAAGGTGAAATGCCTAAGGACAGCCCTACATCCCTCACCTGAAACAATCCATAGCTCGGGATACAAGGCAGGTACCTAGAGAAAACCTCACACCAATGATTGTAGCAAACTCTTCAGGTAGGGGCATAGTTCCTGAAAATTGAATCTAAAAACATGAATTTGAGGGTTCTAGAAGCAAACCTAAGAGGTTTTTGTCCACTCTAAGCCTCTTTAGGAACTTAAGGCCAGAATAAGGGTCAAAATGGCATTTTCCCAAGTTTGGGAGTCATCAAGAAGATGATGCATTTTGCTAAGGGTCAAGGTTGACATTTCTAAGATTGCAGGGCAAAAATCAAATATAAGAAAAAAAAAAGAAAGAAAGAAAATAAAAAGGAAGAAAAGAAGAAAAAATACCTAGAGGAGGAGCTTTGACCAAAAACCAAAGGGAGAAATGCACAAAATCCAAGGAAGAGGCGCCTATTTATAGAAATTAATGATCGACGGGCGTGGCTCGAGCGAGTCATAGCCAACCCATCGATTAGCCTAGGTCAGCTTGGATGGATTCAACTTTCACATTTTTTCTCTGCATGACTCATGCATTTCACGTGCATTTTACCATGTCGAGTTCTGCAGAAAAATAATTCTTGATGGATGCAGTCACTCAGGAAGTCGAAATACAAAATATCCAAGGAGTATTTTAAATTTTTCAAAGTCAAAATTGTTTTAAAAACAAAATTGAAAATCTGGAATGACGGACGGGCTGGTGGGCTAGCCCGTCGCTCACACTAGGTGCTGCCTGCCCGTCAATGAAGAAATCTTATAAAAGGACGCATCGCTGCTAGCCCATCACTTTCTTTTTCCTCTTTCTTTTCTTCTTTCCTTCTCCCTCGCAAATCGACGCCCCTAGTTTGGTTTTTCTTAGTTTTTTCACTCGTTTTTCATTGCTTGCCATTTGCGCCAAAACACTCCTGTAATAGCTACGCACGTTCGAGTCTAGTTTATTTTGAGTTATTTTGCATTTTTTTAGCACAGTTCGTTAACTACTAGGTTAGTTTTCTTCATATTTTCTTCTTTTTCTTTTATTATTGTTATTTATTTTTATTTATTTCACTTAAATTATGTCCTGTCTACACTATAGATATGCATGCTACAAAATATATGTGAAATCCTATCATTTTATTTTCTTTAGTGGAAAATTCACATTACCAGTGCAACTAAAATATATATAAAAAAGGAAGAATTCAGTCATAATTAATCTTTTAGAAGAAAATAATAAAGTAGAATTCTACACTTAAATGTTTACTTTTTAATTGCGAAAGTGTTGCCAATGAATTGTGGTTGGGGCCTGAGGCCTGTTGAATTGCTTTTTCATGCAGGGAGGTAGGCACAACCTAGCAGGGATGCGACCGAAATTTTTTGGTTAGGCATATTCAAGCTGAAATGTTGTCAAAATTTCAAAAAAATCTTAAAATATGAATATGTGACTAAAATATTTTCAAGGCCTAAACTAACTGTTACTTTTTTTATAGGATGCCTCCAAGATGAAACGTCCCTTAGGACCAGCCCGAGTCTCAGGCTCCAGCATGGATGACCCCCGATCTGAGGGAGAGATTTCAGGACTTAGCCCGCGTCGAGTTCCGTGCTAGTCGATATATCTCCAAGCCTTTTCTTTAGCGCATGGGGATATCACAGGAGGTCGAGACCCTTCTAGAGGCAGCAGGGTGGACCGAGTTCCTTCGGCCGTCATTCCAGACCTACCCTGAGATAGCGAGGGAGTTCCTAGCCACACTCCACTATAGAGGTTTCAGAGGCCGGATACCGAGGAGGGCATTATACAGTTTCGAGTCCGAGGCGATCATTTCAGCATTACCCGTAGGGTCATTTTGTTGGAGAGAATGGATGTCCAGTATTTTCTGACCGACATCCGTCCCTTGACCAAACGATGCTCGTCGGTCATGACCTGATAACTTGTAGACATCGGGTTCTAAGGCAGCCTAGATTAGGGTTACCCAATGATGATTAGACACCTGTTCACGGACAAAAAAGTTGGAAGTCATAATTTCCTTGTCAAGATTGCTTTTTAGAACCAAAAAAAAATAAAAAATTTAAAAAAAAAATTCGGCGTCGGCGGTGCGCCTCGGCAGCGCACAAGCCTGCCTCGCCTGTGCGTGCGCGCGGGTGTAGCGCGGAGCGCCCGCTTGCGCCTAATGGGCGCTCTGCACACACACCGACGGGCATTGCGCGCCCATCGATGCCCGTCGGTCACCCTGTCGGCCCAAATCCGCCAAAAACGTGATTTTTGGCCCAAAATTGGGATTTTTTCCCCAAAATTGATTTTTTATCCCTTTTTTTTTTGGGATTTTCAGATTCTTTTTCAGTTTTTAAAATTAAGATAATAAATATTCTGATTTAAATTTATTTTCTTTTCTTAATTAATTAGAGTTTTTTTTTATTAAAGCATATAAATAGAAAAAAAATGAAAAGAAAAAGAGGGGAGAATTCTTTTAGGGTAAAAATATTATTTTCTCTTGTTTTCTTCTTCAAGGAAATTCTCTCTACCTTTTTTTGGGGTTTTCTCCTCCAAATAAAAATTTCTTAAAGTAAAAAAATTCCATTCTTAATGAAGAATTTTTCTTGAAACAAAAAAAAATGATTTTTTGTTCTTGAGATTTTTATTCATTTTTTTGGATCAATTATTTTCTTTGAGACAAAAAAAATTCATTTTTTGTTCTTGAGAATTTTCATTTTTCTTTTATTATTTTTATTTCTTCTTCAAATAAAAATCAATTTTTTTAATCAATAATCATTCTTTAGACAAAGAAATTAATTCTTTGTTCTTGAGAATTTTTATTTCTTTTTTAAGTAATTTTCTTTCTTGGAATAAAATTTCAATTTTTATTATTTTCAACTCTAATTTTGCAAAACAAAGTATGCAAATCAATCATCATTTTTTCCTCCATCGAATTTGAATTCTGAACGTAAATATTCTGGGGCCCGATCTCATAGTTTTATTCGTTTTATTTTTATTGTATTATTTTTATTTCTTATTTACAATTAATTGATTAACATGTAAATTTTTATTGTTTTCATTTATTTATTTATTCAATTGTTTATATATTTGTTTTATTATTATTATTATTATTATTATTATTATTATTATTATTATTATTATTATCATTTTTTTCATCGTTATTATTATTATTATTATTATTATTTAATTATTATAATAATAATAATAATAATAATTATTATTATTATTATTATTATTATTATTATTATTATTATTATTGTTATTTTGTTATCATTTTTTATCATTATTATTATTATTATTATTATTATTATTATTATTATTATTATTATTATTATTATTATTATTATTATTGTTGTTGTTGTTGTTGTTGTTGTTGTTGTTGTTGTTGTTGTTGTTGTTATTTTTCATGTTTTTATGTATTAATCTATTAATATGTTGTTTTATATGTTTCAATCATGTCATTTAATTTATTTGACTTTCATAAAGCATTTTTTTCATTTATTTTAATTTATTATTTATCATATTATTTGTTTAATTGATTAACTTTCTTGATTTAATAACTAACATTAATTGTTGTATTTGTTTTTGACTCCAATATCTATTTTTCCTTTTTGGGCATTCTTGCAAGCAAACGGGGAGATTCAGGAGGTTCGTTTGGTTTGATCTTTTATTTTTATCATTTATATTATTTTCTCAATTTTGATTTTTTATTTATTTATTTTGCCATGTAATTTCTAATAAATTATTTATTTTATGCACGTTAAATTCAAAAATCACAAAAATATTTCTATTAATAAATTGAGATTTTCTTTTTTTTATAAAATAGGACCAATGTCCTGGTTTTTTCATCCAAATAAACTGTCACATTTAACAATTTTTCTCTTAAGTATGCATGCGAGGACTAATGTCCTCATCTTTAATAAATAGCCCATTTTATGTATGATTTACATTTCATTTGCCTTGGGGATTGTATTCCGCCCCTAGTTTTGTTGTAATTTATTATATTTTTATTTACCTTATTTTAATGTTGTTTTATTTACTGCTTTTATTACCTGATCGACATGCGCTCTAATTATTGCATTAAAATTGTATGAGAAAATGAATGAAATTTTATCTCTAAAAGTCAATCATAATTTAATCAATGTATGAATAAATGGGAAGTCCCGAACTATGTCTAGTCTTAAGCTCAACGAGGTTAGATGAGCCTTTCTAATGTTCTATTAGAAAAGAAATTCCAAAATATCTCTTGTTGCCCAAAATAGATCCAAGTTGCATTGTCTTAAACTCCATGAGGTTAGATGAACCTTTCCAATGTTTTATTGAAAAGGATATTCCAAAATATCTCTGGCTTGCCCAAAATAGATATATATGCATCGTCTTAGGCTTCACGAGATTAGATAAATCTTTCCAATATTCTATTGGAAGGAGGATTCCAAAATGACTCTGATTATCCAAAAAAGACACACATGCGCTATCTTAGGCTTAGTAAGGCTAAACGACCTTTTCCAATGTTTTATCGGGCGGTGACTCCAAAATACCTCCTTGTTACCCAAAATAGATGCCCTTGTAATTTTTACAAGTTCTATAAACCTCTCTCGAATACCCTAAAAGAGGGTCATTCGGGGCACCGCCGGGGTTCGTCGCGCATCACTAGTGGCGACTCCACTGGGGACTATTGAGATTTCGCTTCGAAAGCACCTTGATTAAAACATATAATTGAGTTTTAATTTAAAATTTCACCCTTTTCTTCGAAATTGCATTGCATATCATTAGAGCCTTAGATCTATGCTAGTTCGATCCCTCTTTTAACCTCGGTGTGTTCCCAAAGCACGACCCTATCTTCACTCAATGTAGGGAAGTGTTAAGGATAATCACCAGCCCAAGTCTAGTACCATATGGTATATCAAATGATGACCTGACCGATCACTATGCTCATGACAAGCCAGATCTGTTTGCAGGATAATGCTTAGGTAGCCCAAAAGTATCATCACCCTGGCCAATGCTCATGTAATGAAAGTAGATACTTTCCCTAGGTGACATGAACCGTAATACTATGCTTGCTGTATGGATCATTATGTATTGGACAAACCCAGATAATTTAACTAGTCACCCAATCAAAGGCTTTCATGCCCCGATAGGCCTATGTTAATTTATTTAGACTGCCTAAATACACAATGGTCAGAACCCATGAGTACGTACATTAGTTGAGAGTTGTTATGCTGTCGGATTTTCACCGTGCACCATTCGCGTCCATGGGGTTCCCCCCTAACCCATGGATCAAGCCCACCTAAGAAAGAGACCACACGACCTCATGTGTGGGAGTGATAAGGTTGGAAGGATCTATCTGCTTGCATGTGATTATGGATGTTGCATTGCATATTCATGCCTTACGTGTCATTTATGCACATAAAAAAATTTTATTTCCTCAATATGTGTACATTATATTCTGTGCATATAATTTTCACATGTACATATCATCATGTTCATACTTTTTTCCATGCATCACATGTATCATTGTAATCTCTTTAAATCATCAATGACCATTTGCATAGCACGATCATGCATTACATGTCATTCATGCATGTAAAAAAAAATATATACATTTCCTTCATGTGTGTACATTCTATTCTGTGCATATAATTTTCACATGTATAGGTCATCTTATGCATAAGATTATTCCATGCATCACATGCATCATTCTAACCCTTCCACTTTTCAGCCATCATAAACCATATACTTGGGTGTTTTAGGGATCCCAATAGTTGTCTAAAGAGCAATCAAAGTTTGGGTTGGTTGACAGAGATCTAGCATCATTACCAGAACGTTTGCAGGCATTAGAAATGGCTGAACCTTCACAACAGACTGAAGAGACTCATGCCCTAATTGCCCAAGAGATGGATAAAAGGCTCGAAGAGCTTGAAAAAAGGTTGTTGGCCATGGTTAAGGAAAGAATGGATGCCATAATGCTAATTCTTCAAGCTCAACTTATGGCGGTTACCCTTAACCAAGCTGAACCGGCCACAATCAGGAAGGCTTGTGCAACAACAGCCACAGTGCTTCTATTTACTTTCGAGCCTAGAGGCAAGGCTCCATTTGTTTCACCAGTCGAGCAAAGAGGAGTTAGGAGGCTTACTCTGGAATATAACATTATGCTCGAAGAGGTTGGAGACCCAGCGATGACGCATACTTTGAAAGAGGGAAGCACAGGTAGCCACAATAATAGTAAGGGCAATATTATGGCGACAGAAGTCCTAGCCACTAAAATAGCTCAGCATCACCATACCATCTTAGGTAAATCGCTATCTTGGCACCTCACCCGTCTTGTTAAGGAAGGAAAGTTACAACCATTGCCAGTAGGGCCTGCCCCAAGCCAAACACAGCCTAGACACAAAATAGACTAGTATTATGCATATCACCAGTACACAGGGCATAGAACAGACTATTGTCGTCCCTTAAGAGACCGTATTCAAGAATTGATGTCAGACCCAGAAAAATAAAAGATAACAGAGGCGCCAACCACGAAAATGAATCAAAGGCACTATTTTAATTTGGGCAGATTCTTATCTTGGGTCCTTAAGAGGCTAATTGTAACAACCCAGATTTACCCTAGTAGGATTTGCGATGTTTTGGTAGAAAGAACATATTTGAATGTTTATTTGGGTGAGTGGAAGAATTGGTTAGAAGATTAGTCAAGTTTTATTTTTGGGATTTCTAGTTTAGCTTCTGTCGCGAGCGCAACATAACGCTCCAGTTGGAATTGTGTTTTAAGCGGGAATTTAAGTGGATTTTGAGTTGGGTTGGACATGTGGCAGTCATGCAAGGGGTTTGGGACACATGTCTTAAGATAGACATGTGGCTTTGAGAGAATGTGCCAAGTGGAGTTGTGCATGCAATAAAATTGATTTGAGTGGGAAAATCTGTCTTCATTTGTGCCTTGCATGCAGTTTTTCCCTCTTTCTTTCTTCTTTTGTGTTCCACGGGTTCCCTTCTTCTCCTTTATCTTTTGGATGCTTTGATTATATGTGGATTTCTGCTTTGGATGGTTTGAAGAGGTTATTAAGGGATTAAGAAGGTAAGTATGACTTAGCTTTGTATTGGGTCTTCTTCTACTCCATTTCTATTTTGGTTTGAGCTGGTTGTGTAATGGACTAAGAGGTGTTGTATTGGTGTTCTTTGCTATGTTTGAAGTTCTGGATAGAAGGATTGAAAAGGGTTAGGACAAGATTTGAGATTGGGTGTTTCGGCTGCACTTCAAGAGGTTGGGATCGTGCGCCCTTTGATTTTTGCATGTGTAGTGAATTGTGATGTTATGTCAATTGATGCATGTTAATGTGTTTAATTGATATTTGATATAATTGAAATGTAAAATGGATGTGTGTTGAAGTGTTAATTTAATTTTCATGTGTATAATATAGTGATCATGTATGAACCCTAGTTGTATGGGAAAACTCTGCCTAGATTGTATCAGACCTCCGTGTGATGTTTTGGTAATAGGTGGAGTTTGACAACTCCATATTAAGTTCTTATTATTCCATTAGAACCATGACTTCCATATCTATATAAGTCCCAGAAATGACTATAATCTAATTCTGGCTCTAAGTGTCCCAAAAATAGCCATAACATAAGTGTCTCTATTCTGGCGGGTCCATTGGAACAGTATAGGTTTTTTTAACTCATATCTGAAGTTATAGATGTCCAAATGACCTGAAATTTTTCCCATTTGATTCTTAACATCCTAAGGATCAATTGTTAAGAGGATGTTTTGCCTAAAAATGATATTTAGAGTTTGGTTTTTATGGTTCAAGTTTGAGGTGAATAGCAGTCTCATTGGGCACCTATTGGAGCTTACTGGCGCGAGCGCGACAGAACCAGTTATTTGATGAACTTTCTTTTTTGATCTCTTGGTTGACATGAATCATTTCCCACCTTTACCCCTCTCTAGTTTGAGTATTTTTGTGTGTTTATCCTTCCCGAAATGCACCCGAACTTCTCTATAAGTTCCTATAACTTATCCAACTCATGTTTAACATTATGAGATGAGTATATGAACTTTTGTTAATGGAAATTATACGTAATTGAGGCTATGGCTTAGTACTTTGATAAAGGAATTAATGTGTTCATGCTTTTTAGTTATTGAATCATAATGGTATGTGTAATTGTATGGTGAACTATATGAATATGTTTGAACATGCATATTATATATGTGTTGTAGTAATTAGAGTGTTAGCGAGACTCAAGTGTCAAGTTAGTGGATAGATAAGCATGCTTATGAAGGGTTTTGTACGGCTGCTTTATAGACCATTATGGTCTTTTGTCTTGAGATTCAGTCTATTTTGTTACCTTCGGGTATTCGAATGTTTTCAAACTTATATCTTTTGTTTTAGATACTGAATTTCATCGGTATCTTTTGTACCCGTATCCACAGTCCATGAGAGTTCAGGCTTCTTGTTTGCTTTTGTGATAATCGAGCTTGTGCTTTTGATAATGGAATGATTATTTTGTTTTGAGCATTTCATATTAATGCTTTTGGCTCAGTTATGTTCGTCAAGTGGACTTGATATTGTTAAGATTCCATTATGTGTTATGTAAATAAGAATGTTATGGTGCTTTGAGCATGTTAGGTTTGATAAGATTGAATTGTACATGTTATAATTTTGTAATTGACTTTGCGTTTACACCTTGGCATGATATGTATATACTGTTATTCATGCTTGTGTAGTCCTTTATTTTTATACATCCCTACTAAGCGTTATCGCTTAGCACGGATGTTTGTTTCCATGTAGGTTTGCAGTTTGGTTTGGTTTTTGATCGCGCATCTACTGTCCACTAGGAGTTGAAGTCTTCTTTTTGTACTAGTATAGGGATAAGTTGTATAGTCCAGTTTTTACTTGTACATTTTGTAACGTTTTATAAAGCATGTAATTTTGATATGTAATGTAATGACTTAGTATATGTATACTTTATAAGTTCAGTTATGCAAGTTTATATGGTTATTCATGAGTGCTTTCGCTTTAGCTCTTGCCTGAATGTTTATATTGTGTGTGACATCTCGATATTCCTTCCAAGGGGTATTGGGGTGTTACACTAATAAAGGAAGGGATGTTACAGCCATTGCCGGTTAGGCCTACCAGAAACTAGGGACAGCCCAATCACGAGGCGGATCAGTATTGTGCTTTTCACTAGTACACCGAGCATACCACAGACAATTGCAAGACCTTGAGACATAATATTCAAGATCTTATTGATTCCAAACAGATCTCTGACCCAGAAAAGCGAAAGGGAAAGACTAAGACAGATTAAGTGCCTAAGTGGGAAGGGAAGACGGTTCCTAAGGATGATAATGAGCCATCAACTATGACATCTGTATTGGCGGGAAAGGAAGATGATAGTTATTTAGATGTTCTTTTTATTCTGGAACTATTTGATAATGATGTTTTCAATTCTGGTTTCATTAATAAAATAAATGGTTTTGCTTATTTGTGTGATATTTCTTATAATTTCACTATGCATAATCATGAGCATGACTCATTCATATTTGACATTTATTCAATTGATGCTACTCCATTTAATCTCAGAACTTTGGAAAACCTAAAGGAAATCTTGATAGCATCTAATGTAACTCCTGAAGAGAGATTAAAATTTGAGAGAAATTTAAGAAAATATGAAAAAGTCTTTGCCTGGACCTACGAAGACATGCTAGGAGTTGATCAAAGAATCACCGAGCACACCATTCCAACATACCCCGGTCATGGAATAGTCAAGCAGAAACTCAAAAGACTCAGACCAGAATGGGCGGAGAGGGTTAAAGAGAGGTTCACAAATTAAATAAGGCCAAATTTTTTTATTGAAGTTCAACACCCGACTTGGTTGGTCAGCGTCGTCCCAATAGTCGAGAAGAGCAAAAAAATATCAGAATTTGAACAAAGCTTGTCCAAAAAAAAAGAAAGGAAGAAATTGATATGTAGATATGGCCAAGATCATTGAGAGGAATTTGATATGGTCTTCCACATCACATTGTGTCTGATAACGGCATGTAATTCATGACTAAAACCAAGAAGCTACTTCAGAAGTATAGCTTTAAGCATCACAAGTCCTCTCCATATCACCCTCAAGCCAATGGAGCAGCAGAAGCGGCTATCAAAAACGTCAGTAAGATCCTGGCTAAAATGGTGCAGAACTACAAAGATTGGGCGGAGAAACTACCTTTTGCACTTTGGGGCGATAGATCCATTGTGAAACCCCTACGGGAGTGTGACGCGCGCCGAACCCCGGGGCATCCCGAACCGCCCGCCTTCAGGGCTTTCGGGAGAGGTTCATGAAAACTTGTAAGAAATTACAAGTGCGTCCATTTTGGGCAATAAGGAGGTTTCTTGAAGTCGCCACCCAATAGAACATTGGGAAAGGTCATCTAGCCTCAGTGAGCCTAAGACAGCGCTGCTATGTCCATTACAGGCAAGCCGGAGGTGTTTTAAAGGCTTCCACCCTAATGATAGGATGGTCCTATAGCCTCACGCTTGGGCGAACCAGAGGTGTCTTAGAGGCATCCACCCTAATAGAACATTAGGATGGCCCTCTCGCCTCGTGGCGCCTAGGACTGTGCAATTTTGAGCCTTTTACGGGACACAAGAGGTATCTTGGAGGCCCCATCCCAATTGAACATTGAGATAGCCCTCTTGCCTCGTTGAGCCCAAAGACCAGAGTAGGTTCGGGACTTCCCATTTATTCATACCTTGGTTAGGTTTATAGTTGAGCTTTGAATTTAGCTTTTCATCCCTTTTCTCATTCAATTCGGTGCAATTTAATTAAAGCGCAGGTTATCCATTCAAGGGAAAGCGATAAATAAAGCATAATAATGAAGCGTATGAAAATAAATTACAACAAAACTAGGGGCGGAATACAACTCCCATTGTAAATAAAATACAAATCATACATAAAACAAGATATACATTAAAGATAAGGACATTGGTCCTCGCATGCATATTTATTATAAAATAATTTTGATGTGACAATTTTTATTTTGGATGGAGAAAATTGGGGCATTGGTCCCATTTTTATTAGGAAAGGTTCCAAGTTAATTAATAAAAAGGGTTTAGTGATTTTCTTTCTAGCGTGCCTAAAATAAACAATTTTATAAGAAAATTACATGGCAAAATAAATGAAAAAACCAAATAAATGAAATATTACAAATAAAGCAAATAAATATTTCATCCAAACGAGTCTTCTGGATTTCCTCGTGTGCTCGCAAAAATGCCCAAGTAAAGAAAATAAGTTTTGACATAAAAAATAAAACACAAATGAAATGATGTTAGTAATTAAATCAATAAAATCAATTAAACATATAAAATAATGAATAACAAATTGAGATAAAATAAGATGACATGAAGGATGATAAATGAATTAACATGTTAACAAATCAAAATAAATAAAAATATGCATTAAATGATAAAAGAATTAAATGATTTGATTAAAATAAATAAAGCATGTTAATGAATTAATACATAAAAATATGAACATGATAATAATAATAATGAACAATGACAATAAACAAATAAATGAATAAACAATAAATATATAACAATAACAATGAAAAAGAATGATAAAAAATGATTAAATAAGTGACATGATTAATTAATGTTATCACAATTAACATGAAACATTTACATGGCCAAAAAGATCAATCGAAATGAATTAATTAATTACATGTTAAAAAATAATGAGAAATCAAAGCAAAAATAGATTATTTACATGTTAGCAATAATAAGAAATCAATATTTTTATGAACAACAATAATATATTAACATATTAAATGAGACAAATATAAAAGCAATAGAATAAATAAATAAATAAAAATAATAAAAGTAATAATAATATACATGTTAATAAATTAAGTATGAACAAAATAAATAAAAGAAAATAAAAGTGTCAAGCCCATAATGTTTACTCACGGAGTTTCGGATTCGATGAAAGTAAAAATGATGATTGATTTTCCTTTTTGTGATGTGCAAGATTAGAGTGAAACATGATAAAACTGTTGGAATTTTATTCCAAGAAAAAAGATTAAAAAAATGATAAAAAATTATTTAAGACCAAAGAATTAATTTATTTGCCTAAAGAATGATTTTTATTGATTAAAAAATAAAAATGATCCCAAGAACAAACAATTATTTTGTTTGTCTTAAGAAACAAAACATATGGAAAAAAAATCTTATTTTTAGAAAATCAAATAAAAAAAATAGATTTTGATAACAAACAATTATTTTATTTGTCTCAAAATTATTTTTTCATCAAAAATAGATTCAAAAATCATTGAAAAAAAATTTGATTGAAAACAAATAACAAGTTAAAAAAATGAATTTTGAGAGCAAACAATTATTTTGTTTGTCTCAAAATTGAAATCAATCAATAAAACTACTTCTAAAAAATGTTTAGAAGAAATTCTATTGGAAAAAGAACCAAAAAAAATGAATTGAATTTTTAATTCTTTTTGTTGGGAAAAATCTGGAAATTGTAGAGAGAATTTGAGAGGAAGAAGAAGAGAAAACCTCCAAAAAAAACCCTAAGAAAATTCCCCCATTTCTCTTTCCATCATTTTCTATTTATATGAAGAAAATAGGAAAAAACCATTAATTAAGAAGAAAAATCCAATTAAATCAGATCTTATTTATTTTGAATTTTAAAAAAGGAATTCAAAAACCTTTAAAAACCCAAAAAAATGGGGTAAAAAACGGATTTTTTGGTGAAAATCGGAAAAAACTGATTTTAGGGCGAATTTGGCCATTTGCGACGGAACAAGGGCGACCGACACCAGTTGGCGCACGTGACGGGCGTCGGTCGCGCGCGCTGATGCGCACTGCACGTTGCTTGCGCGCGAGCGACGCGGGCACTGGCGCTGCTGCACGTCGACATTTGCGGAATACTTTTTTCTTAATTTTAAATTTAACTAAAAAATACTATAATTTCTAAACCCTGTTTTTCAAATCTAATTTTCAAAATATTTTTATTATTTTTTATTTTTTACTCTAAAATTCAAATTTGACCAGGAAATCATCACTTTTAACTTTTTTTGCCTGTGACAAGGCATCTTATCATCATTGGGTAACTCTGATCTGGGCTGCCTCAGGACCTGGTGTCTACAGTTGCCCCCAATTTTGGGGAAACTATTGCACTAGTACCTAGATGAGCCAAAATTCAGAGAAGAAGGAAAGAGATGCGTACCTAAGGCAGCCCTTACCTTTTTGCCGTGTGGAATATTGCGACTTGTTGCCGTTGAGTTGTAGTACTATCCAACTATGGCTCGTTTGCAATCTTTTCTATCACATTGTCCCGCTGGCCTCCGGTTGGCTTGCACGGCGTCAGTGAGATGCGGTGTCCTCTAACCACAACCCTGTTGCGATCTGTTATATCGCGTGTGCCCCACTGTCTTCATCTCGCCATGCACGGTGGCTGATCTATCCCGTTGGCCTCATCTCGGCTTGTACGGTGTCTGTGGGATGCGGTATTCTCTAACCACAACCTCTATTTGTGATTTGTTCTATCGTTGGTGTCCCGCTAGCCTCGTCGCAGCCTGTACGAGTCTATGAGATACAGTGCTCTATCCGACTGTCGACCATCCTTAGGTTAGCATGGTGACGCACTCGTCATTGTCCTTACTAGCGCGTATCATGAACCTTTTTCTACAATAAAGGACAAAGCAAATATGCAGGGTATATAAAAGAGGTACTTACCTGTGGCAGTGCATACCTGTTGGGGCCGATGTCAGACGGGTACCCCCCCTGAAGGACGATTGGTTTTTCTCCAAACATCGATTCTTCTATCATCTCCAACGTCCTTGTTAAAAAGACCTGCATACCTCTCGAGAGGGCTCTGTGCTCGCAGGGAGACTTTAAAAATCTGTGCTCACTAAGAGGCTTAAATGCTCACTGAGAGTCTTTGATGCTCAGTAAGAGTCTTTGATGCTCACTGAGAGACTTTAATTTCGAGCCTCTAGAGAGGAAAATAGGTTTGAGCCTCCTCAGAGGAAAATTATATTTGAGCCTCTAGAGAGGAAATTATATCTGAGCCTCCTCAGAGGAAAATTATATTTGAGCCTCCTCAGAGAAAAATTATATTTGAGCCTCCTCAGAGGAAAATTAGATTGGAGGTTTTGTTGCTTGCCTACAGGCGGATAGGTTTCAATGTCTTTGGCAACTCTTAAAATGATCTTTGTTTTTGTTTTTTTTTTCATTTTTATTGTTCCTGTTGTTTTTGGGATTTTTACATTTTAGAAGTATTTGAATTTTTACAGTATATTGGATTTTCAAGGCCTTGAAAATATCTTCCTCTTTTTTGTTTTGTGTTGTTTTGTTTTTTGTTGTTGTTGTTGTTTTGTTCGTTTGTTTGAGATTTTGTACATTTGAATTTGGATTTTTTACATTTATTGTGTGATGTGTGTGAGCGTGCCTCTTATGATAGATAAACTTACCTGATTGCCCCCGGCATGGTGTGCATGAATAGGCTTACTCTTTTAAATGTCTTGTTGGGAGCAGGTCCATGAAATTCCATTCTCGTGAGGACTTCATCTTGATCTGATTGTTCGGTGTGGATGAGCACCGATGTAAAGCTGAAGCTGTACCCCGGCCCACTCTTGCGTCTGATTGCCTCCAACTAAAGTATGTGTGGGTAGTCTGGCTTCTCAAAGGATCTTCTTTTTTATAGATTTGTGTGATTCCGAATTGCCCTTAGCATGGCGTGCCCGGATAGGCTTGTTCTTTTGAGCGTTCCACCTCTGTACATATTTACTTGATTTTATGCCGGATACAGTGGCCGATCATGTTGAACTGAACCCATCCCTTGGATCATCCTTGCTCATGAGGTCTATTCGGACCTTTCCTTCTGAGTCATGTGCACAACAATATATACAAAAGATTGTGTGTGCGTATGGAATCGTGTGTGTGAAATATACATACAAAACTATATATAAGAAACACATGCAAAGGATTAATGTACAAGAATTGTGTGTGCATATCTAAGACTGAATGCACGTGACATGCATGTGATGTGCAAAAATGAATAGACCACATCCCAGGTGGTTAAGGGATTCGTTGAGGGCGCTGCTCGGCTGCTCACATTGTCTGATGCTCCCAAGGATGTAGAAAAGCATTGTCTTGGCTTTACGGACTCTGACCCATAATCTTTTCAAGGAGAACTGACCCGTACGTATCTTTGCCCCCTGGTCAACGAGCATTTTGCCCCCATGACTCTGAATCAAGTTCTGTATTATGCACCACCTGCCTAAAGGAAATTTATTTGGAGTAATGCCACCTTATCGCTCCAGGCTTCAAAGGTCATTGTTTTAAAGGTAGTGCGTCCCTTATGGATTTTCACACTAGCTTTTCTTAGAGGTAAATGTGTCCCTTTAGGGATTTTCACATAACCCTGTGCCTAATTTTTGTTTGGAATGGACCCAACCCAATCCAGCAGCTTTTATTCATTTTTTATTGAAGGACAGACTGCCCGTTCCTAGGTTTTCACCCTGCCCTTTGGTCTAATTTTTGCTTAGAGAGCCAGTTACGGTTTTCATCTCTAATAGCCTTTTTTTTTTAGACTCTCTTGCCTTTCAAGTACGGCTGCAAGAAAAGTTAAAGCTACTATCAGAGCCCCTTCCTAGGGTAATCAGCAGTTATTCTCTGAGGTATTTCTTTCTAGGCATCAGTTGCATTCCTTTGACTTTCTGGATGAATGTGTTGCCAGATTAGGTGAGGTAGCGAATGAGGATTGGGTTCTTTAGGGCTTCATGAGGCTACCTTTTACATTACCGCCCATTGTGCTCGATAGTTCAGAGGGATTAACGATATAGCGAGGCATCCCTATCTTTCCAAGATGGACCTTTATCTTCGGTTTTGACCTCTATACATCATGGCCTCTAGGCAAGCTGCCGATAAAGACTATTATACCATCTATTGGGGATTGTTCCTTTACTCCCACTAATGCATTCAAAAGGTAGGTGATTTGTCTTGCAGTTGATAATAGAACTAATCGACTTAGACATCTGGACGGTGAGAGCAGTAGCAGAGTGTAGTCGTTTAGATTTCATGCATTCAGCAATGAACAACATTTCTCTTTTTATAAATAAACTAGAAAATAATGAACACGTGTATTTGCAAAGATTATGTACATTTCGGTATGATTTCTCTATACATGATCATTATCTAACATTGATTCAAAATGCAAAACTATATCTAATTCAGAGTAGATCTTGTAAGCATCAAACTCCTATCTCCAATCAGCCCTCTCGGGTTTTCTTGATTGGACATTTTCTCTCAAGCCTCTAATTTTTGCCCAGGGTACCTTTTTTCGATTTTCACCCTGATGAGGCACCCATTTTTAACGAGGCCGCCTTTTTTTGATTTTCGACCCGCGGGGCTTTTATTCTCTTTTTTTGATTTTTAATCTTTACCCATGGACTTCTTGAGTTTATTGATACTGATCGGTTCTTTGAAGTCATCTTTATCGTTGTCTATCGAAAATGTTGTTCCCTTGGACAATAACTTCTTAAGAACAAATGGGCCTTCTTACACTGGTTTGAATTTGCCTTATTCACCCGAAACATTCGGACTCACTTTCTTAAAGATTAAATCTCCCTCCTTCAGTGGTGCTTTCTATCTTTCTTCCAGGATGATCGAGTAGAGTGTCTTCAGATAGACCTGATTGTGGTAATAATCCCATGACCAGTCCTTGTCTGATGTGTTTGATTGCTGCTGCCATTGTTGAGCCCTGTCGGCTTTCAAAATCGAGGCTTCCATAACTATCCTTAAAGTTTTGCGCTCCACTTTGAACGTGTAACACCCGAAAACCACCCCAGTAGTTTGAGCCTGTCCGTGTCTGTATGTGTGTATTTGTATGTGTTACATGTATGTGTTTAATTGGATTATTTATTTAATTTAGGTATATTAATTGGAGAAGAGGAGTTAGACTATAGTATAAGTGGGTGTATGGGAATAAAATGTGATTAAGAGATGAATTAGTGTGTATAGTAAAGTATGGGAGTAGGGTGTGATATGGGACATGTGTCTTATGGGGAGAGTGACATGTGGCATAGTGGATGGGTTAGCATTTAATGAGTTTGGTGAGAGAGAGAGAAGGCAGCTCTTCTTCCCTAGAATTCCCGTTCTTCTTTCTTCCTCACGCCGTTCTTCTTTTCTTCTTCTTGGCCCGATCTTGCTCCCTCTCCTTTCCCTTGAGAAGATTTAGTTGTTTGGCTTTTGATTTTGAAGCTCAAAGGTGAGTTGGGGTTATGGGTGTTTTAGATTCTTCTTCTTCCTCTTCTCTAGGTTTTAGTTTATATGTATTTGTTTATGGGTTGTTTTAGAATTGATCTTGGTTATGGTGGATTTGTGGTTCAGAGGAGGCTCCTAGGCCGGATAAAGGAAAAGAAATCGCTAGCGGGAGCGGAGCTCGCGAATAGGAGCTAAGGAGAGAAGGTTTGGGAATGTTCATCTTTTATGTATATATGTGAATTGGGTTGGATAATTATGCTTTTGGTTTGATTGTGGTTGTAAGTTGTAATTTAAATCACATTAATTATGATATGAGATGCTAGAGAATGAATATTGTGGAAGGAATTGTGAGAAATTATGTGAATAGTGATAATTGTTGTTAAATGTGCTGTTTTGGAAATTCTTAGAATTGGACATGTAATTGACTTGATTTAATTGAGATAATTGGTGATAAAGCTGGGTTTCTAATTATGTTATGAGTTGTGGATGCTTGGATTGCTGAATTTTGAGGTTTGGGATCAATTTTGGAAGTTTGGATGTGAATATTGTGTGAATTCTGCAGATTTTGGGCGTAAGAGCTGAAAAACCCGTGTCTGTCGCGAGCGCGACAGAATGCGGAGGTTTCAACCCTCGCGCCAGCGCGAGAGATATCGCGCCAAAGAGCTCGAGGGAGCTCTCTGTCGCGAGCGCGACAGAGTGCTCGAGCTCCGAACTTGTGCAAGGCTCCCTTCTGTCACGAGCGCGACAATCCTCGCAAGCGCGACAGAAGAGTAGCACCTTCGTCCTCTCGCGAGCACGAGATCCCTCGCGATCGCGAGACGAGGCGAGGAGGTGTAGCTTGGCTTCTGTCGCGAGCGCGACAGACGTGACTTCCAAATTTGATTTCTTCTCCTTTTTGCTTAATGACTTAACTTCTTTTGCATGCTGTTCTATTAAAGATTTGACTATCTATTTATATGGATAATATGTATGTAAACGTGATAAGATTTTGCATAACCTGCTAATGTCGGATAAGTGGATAGTTAGGCATGCCTAATAGAGTTATGTGCCGCTGCAGCTATGTGTACGACTTTGGACCCTGATCAGGTCCCCCGATTGGATCCTCGCGATCCTTCTGTCTGAATCTTTCTTAAGATTCTATGTGAAAACATTTTTGGAATAAAGCAAATAGAATATTTTGATACCTCCGGGTATCTATGTATTTGAATTACTATACCGATACTCTCAAGTATCTATGTGTACTCGTTATCTACTCATTATGATTAAGCAGGTGTCATTGTATTTTGTACCAGAATCTTTGGTTGAGAATGCAAATATCTGAATTAACTATGTATGATTATATGCTCATAATTGTATTGTTATCATATGTTTTCTGTTATCGTCACTGTGAGTGGCGGTTATGCATTTGTGTTTTCCCCACTAAGCGATTTTGCTTAGCACGGGTGTTTATCCATGCAGGTGTGGAAGGTTTTTGATTGCCTTGGGTTGGGCGTGTCGCATCGGGAAGGCCAACGCAACTAGAGATTGGAAGTTTTGTAGTATAGGCTTTCCTTTCTTTTTTAATGGATGTAATATTTTGTTAGCCCTTGGAACAATGTATCTTGGGCTTTTGTAAATTGGTTCTTTTTGTAACCTTTTGTAACATGTAAAGACTTTCTTTTGTATATTAATAAAAAGAATCCATTTTTTTCTGTATCCCTCTTCTTTCCCTTAAAGTTTTTATTTATACGAATATGTGATTCCTATGTTATGTTTGCATGTTTGTACTAGTGGGGTGTGACACTCCTATCTATCTTGGGTCCTTCTAGCTCTAATCACGAGTAGAAGTATCCATAATATAGGTTGGGGTGTGACATTAGGTGGTATCAGAGCTATTGGTTTAGATGTTACTGAGTTTCAGTGTGTTAGTTAGTGTGGGAGTTGTGTTGGCCTGATGCGCACTGCGTTTATGTTTTGTAGTTATGGAGTCCGGTCGTGGATCGCTTGAGGGGTCAGCGGAAAGTGCGAATCCCCAAGAGCAGGATCCCTCAGTTTCGGGTCCGGCTCAACCTCCTAGGGGGTATCCTGAGGTGCCTTTGGGACCAATGGAAGCGATGCTTCAGAGTATGACAAGGGTACTTGAAAGAGTAACAGCGCCAAGTGCACCTATTGAGAGGTTAAGAAAGCATGGTGCAGAGGATTTCTTTGGTACTGGTATAGATGAATCTTATAAAGCAGAGATGTGGTTAGAGAAAACATCCAGAGTACTTAGGGAGATAAGATGCCCACCGGAGCAAGAAGTGGAATGTGCCTTGTCTTTGTTACAAGGTTCAGCTTATGATTGGTGGAGGTTGGTGACTAGTCAACCGCAAGTTCCTAAACCGATTACATGGGAGTTCTTCGAAGGTGAGTTTCAGAACCGGTATGTGACCAAAGCTTATAAGGATGCCAAGTGGGCACAGTTTCTCACTCTTAAGCAAAGAATGATGTCTGTGGCTGAGTATGAGGATGAGTTCAATAAGCTCAGTAAGTATGCACCGCCAAGGGTCCTTACAGAAGAGTTCAGATGTCAGCATTTTGAAGCAGGCTTGAATGAATCTTTAAAGGTGATGTTAATTTCATTGATGTCGGCTCCGAATGTGAAGTATTATCAGTTAGTTCAAGCGGCTTTGAGGGCAGAACGTTCTGAGAATATATTGAGGGAAAAGGCTCAAAGAAGGAAGTCTGCAAGAGGTGGCTCTTCGTCAGGCAAGAGGCCGAGGGAATCGCAAGGGAACTTTGCTGATGAGTCTATAGTTAGTCCGGCCCCTAGAGGGAGGAGGCAGGGTTCTTCTAGGGGAGCGAGCTCAGGTAGAGGAGATGGCGCTCCCCGATGTACTCATTGTAATAGACAACATTGGGGTGAGTGTCGGTGGTTAACAGGAGGCTGTTTTAGATGTGGTTCTACGGACCATTTACTTGCAAATTGTTCGAATCGATTTGGAGATCCTTCGGGACAACAGGAAGGGAGCCGAGCTGGATCTAATGTACCCCAAGGAAGTCGTAATTGGGGTAGAGGAAGAGGTCGAGGTGGACGGCCTAGAGATAGAGAAGCCTCAGAATCAGTAGATCGCCCTGTGCCATCGTCTGGTAGGGCCTATGCTATGAAAGCCCGAGAGGAACAAAATGCTCCTGAAGTGATTGCCGGTAAGTTCTCTTTGCTTGATTCTGAAGTTTATGTTTTAATTGACCCGGGCTCTACCCATTCTTATGTGTGTTCTGGTAAGTTGTGGGATAGTTTGGGTAGTGAGGAGAAGATGGAATATGAGATTTGTGTATCCAGTCCGTTGGGTCAGAGTGTTATGGTTAATCGTGTATGTCGGAAGTGTCCTTTAAAGATTCAGGGTACCGAGTTTGTAGTGGATTTGATTTGTTTACCTTTCCACGAGTTTGATATTATTCTGGGAATGGATTGGTTGGATAAGCATCGCGCGGTAGTGGACTGTCATAGGAAAGTAATGGTTTTGAAGGATAAAGATCAAATGCCTGTTGTGGTAAAGGGAATTGGAAGCAGTTCTCTGCATAATGTGGTATCAGCTATGAAAGCCAGAACATTTATCAGGAAAGGATGTGAAGCGTTTTTGGCTGTGGTTTTAGATTCTCGGAGAGGTTAAGTTAAGATTCAAGATATTCCGGTTGTAAAAGATTTTGTAGATGTTTTTCCGGAAGAATTACCGGGATTACCTCCTGAGAGAGAAGTTGAACTGTCAGTAGAAATTCTTCCGGGGACAGCTCCGATTTCTAAGGCTCCTTACAGAATGGCTCCAATGGAATTGAAGGAATTGAAAAGTCAGTTGCAAGAGTTGTTGGATAAAGGGTTTATTCGGCCAAGTGTGTCACCGTGGGGTGCTCCAGTGTTGTTTGTTAAGAAGAAAGATGGAACCCTTCGGATGTGCATTGACTATCGACAGCTTAACAAAGTGACTGTTAAGAATAAGTACCCCTTGCCAAGGATTGAAGATCTTTTTGATCAATTGAGAGGAGCTGGGGTATTCTCTAAGATAGATTTGAGGTCAGGCTATTACCAGTTAGGGGTTAAGGAAGCAGATGTGGCTAAGACGGCTTTCCGGACGCGTTATGGTCATTATGAATTTTTAGTGATGCCTTTTGGTTTGACCAACGCGCCTGCAGCCTTTATGGATCTGATGAACCGAGTTTTCTGACCGTATCTGGACAAGTCTGTGGTGGTATTTATTGATGACATTTTGGTGTACTCTAGAGACCGCAAAGAACATGAGGAACATCTTAGACTGGTATTGCAAATGTTAAGAGATCATCAATTGTATGCGAAACTCAGTAAGTGTGAGTTTTGGTTGAAAGAAGTGGCCTTTCTTGGACATGTGGTGTCAGCAGAAGGTGTGCGGGTTGATCCTAGCAAAATTGAAGCAATTGTTAATTGGATGCCTCCGAAGAATGTGCCAGAAGTAAGAAGTTTTCTAGGATTAGCAGGGTATTACCGACGGTTTGTTCAGGGGTTCTCAGTGTTAGCGTCTCCTTTGACCAAGCTACTTCGGAAGGATGTCAAGTTTGTATGGACTGAAAAGTGTCAAGCCAGTTTTGATCGTTTAAAAGAGTTATTGGTTAAAGCTCCTGTGCTCACACAGCCGGTTTCGGGTCAAGAGTACACTATGTACAGTGATGCTTCGGGAATTGGGTTAGGTTGTGTTCTGATGCAAGGAAATAAAGTAGTAGCTTATGCATCGAGACAGTTGAAGCCTCATGAGCGGAATTACCCGACTCACGATTTGGAGTTGGCAGCGGTAGTGTTTGCACTTAAGGTTTGGCGACACTACTTGTATGGGGAGACGTGCAGAATTTTCACCGATCACAAGAGAATTAAGTATTTGTTAACACAGAAGGAGTTAAATTTGAGACAGCGGAGATGGTTAGAGCTCTTCAAGGATTATGATTGTATCATTGACTATCATCCGGGTAAGGCTAATGTGGTGGCGGATGCTCTTAGTAGGAAGTCTTTGTCTGCGTTACTGGCTAGTCGAGGCAGATGGAGATTTGATTCTGAAGGTGCTCTGATTGCTCAACTTAAAGTTAAGCCTAGTTTGAGATCGGAAATTGTAAAGGCTCAGTTAGATGATCATGTGCTTCAGCGTGTTTGTCAAGCAGTGAAAGAGGGCAAGCGGACTGAGTACTTATTAGACAGTGAAGGAGTGTTGAGGCACGGTAATCGGTTATGTGTACCTAGTGTGGGTGAGTTAAGAAAGAAGCTATTGCAGGAAGCTCACTCATCAGTCTTCACTATGCATCCTGGTGGAGACAAGATGTATCAAGATTTGAAGCAATTTTACTGGTGGCCGGGAAAGAAAAGAGAGATAACATAATTTGTTTCAAGGTGTCTTACTTGTCAGCAAGTGAAAACCGAGCATCAAGTGCCATCGGGATTGCTTCATCCCTTACCCATTCCTCAATGGAAATGGGATGACATCATGATGGATTTTGTAGCTGGTCTTCCTATGACTCAGCGTAAGCATGATTCTGTATGGGTTATAGTGGATCGATTGTCAAAGTCTGCGCATTTTCTACCAGTGCGAGTGGATTATTCGATGGACAAGTTGGCAGAACTTTATGTGAATGAGATAGTTCGATTGCATGGAATTCCGTTATCCATTGTATCAGATAGAGATCCCCGTTTTACATCCAAGTTTTGGAAAGAACTTCAGGTAGCCTTGGGAACACGGTTAAATTTCAGTACTGCTTTCCATCCGCAGACTGATGGTCAGTCAGAGAGGGTTATCCAAGTGTTAGAAGATATGCTCCGGGGTTGTGCTTTAGAGTTCTCAGGAAGCGGGGATCGGTATGTGTCTTTGATGGAATTCGCATATAATAACAGTTATCAGGTAAGTATTGGTATGGCTCCTTATGAAGCACTGTATGGACGAAAATGTAGAACACCAGTATGTTGGACTGAATTGTCAGAAAAAGCTATGATTGGTCCGGATATAGTACGGGATACCGAAGAGAAAGTGAGGGTTGTGCAACAGAACTTGAAGGCAGCTAAGGACCGACAGCGTTCTTATGCTAACTTGAAGCGCAGAGATATTCAGTATGAAGTGGGTGATAAAGTTTTCTTGAAAGTGTCACCGTGGCGTAAGGTTCTCCGTTTTGGAAAGAAAGGCAAACTAAGTCCACGCTTTATTGGCCCATATGAGATTCTAAGGAAAGTAGGTCCAGTAGCATATCAGTTGACTTTGCCTTTGGAGTTGGCTAGATTACATGATGTTTTCCATGTGTCTATGCTCAGGAGATATCGGTCAGATCCTTCGCATGTGTTACCGGTGCAAGATATTCGGATTCAGTCAGACTTTTCTTTTGATGAAGAACCAAAAAGGATTTTGGATAGGGAAATCAGACAGCTTCGGAATAAGCAGATACCGTTAGTCAAAGTTCTATGGCAGCATCACGGTATTGAAGAAGCTACATGGGAACCAGAAGAAGCTATGAGATTGCAGTACCCTCAGTTATTTGGAACAAGTAAGAATTTCGAGGACGAAATTCTGTTAAGTGGGGGAGTATTGTAACACCCCAAAACCACCCCAGTAGTTTGAGCCTGTCCGTGTCTGTATGTGTGTATTTGTATGTGTTACATGTATGTGTTTAATTGGACTATTTATTTAATTTAGGTATATTAATTGGAGAAGAGGAGTTAGACTATAGTATAAGTGGGTGTATGGGAATAAAATGTGATTAAGAGATGAATTAGTGTGTATAGTAAAGTATGGGAGTAGGGTGTGATATGGGACATGTGTCTTATGGGGAGAGTGACATGTGGCATAGTGGATGGGTTAGCATTTAATGAGTTTGGTGAGAGAGAGAGAAGGCAGCTCTTCTTCCCTAGAATTCCCGTTCTTCTTTCTTCCTCACGCCGTTCTTCTTTTCTTCTTCTTGGCCCGATCTTGCTCCCTCTCCTTTCCCTTGAGAAGATTTAGTTGTTTGGCTTTTGATTTTGAAGCTCAAAGGTGAGTTGGGGTTATGGGTGTTTTAGATTCTTCTTCTTCCTCTTCTCTAGGTTTTAGTTTATATGTATTTGTTTATGGGTTGTTTTAGAATTGATCTTGGTTATGGTGGATTTGTGGTTCAGAGGAGGCTCCTAGGCCGGATAAAGGAAAAGAAATCGCTAGCGGGAGCGGAGCTCGCGAATAGGAGCTAAGGAGAGAAGGTTTGGGAATGTTCATTTTTTATGTATATATGTGAATTGGGTTGGATAATTATGCTTTTGGTTTGATTGTGGTTGTAAGTTGTAATTTAAATCACATTAATTATGATATGAGATGCTAGAGAATGAATATTGTGGAAGGAATTGTGAGAAATTATATGAATAGTGATAATTGTTGTTAAATGTGCTGTTTTGGAAATTCTTAGAATTGGACATGTAATTGACTTGATTTAATTGAGATAATTGGTGATAAAGCTGGGTTTCTAATTATGTTATGAGTTGTGGATGCTTGGATTGCTGAATTTTGAGGTTTGGGATCAATTTTGGAAGTTTGGATGTGAATATTGTGTGAATTCTGCAAATTTTGGGCGTAAGAGCTGAAAAACCCGTGTCTGTCGCGATCGCGACACTATCACGAGCGCGACAGAATGCGGAGGTTTCAACCCTCGCGCCGGCGCGAGAGATGTCGCGCCAAAGAGCTCGAGGGAGCTCTCTGTCGCGAGCGCGACAGAGCGCTCGAGCTCCGAACTTGTGCAAGGCTCCCTTCTGTCGCGAGCGCGACAGAAGAGTAGCACCTTCGTCCTCTCGCGAGCACGAGATCCCTCGCGATCGCGAGACGAGGCGAGGAGGTGTAGCTTGGCTTCTGTCGCGAGCGCGACAGACGTGACTTCCAAATTTGATTTCTTCTCCTTTTTGCTTAATGACTTAACTTCTTTTGCATGCTGTTCTATTAAAGATTTGACTATCTATTTATATGGATAATATGTATGTAAACGTGATAAGATTTTGCATAACCTGCTAATGTCGGATAAGTGGATAGTTAGGCATGCCTAATAGAGTTATGTGCCGCTGCAGCTATGTGTACGACTTTGGACCCTGATCAGGTCCCCCGATTGGATCCTCGCGATCCTTCTGTCTGAATCTTTCTTAAGATTCTATGTGAAAACATTTTTGGAATAAAGCAAATAGAATATTTTGATACCTCCGGGTATCTATGTATTTGAATTACGATACCGATACTCTCAAGTATCTATGTGTACTCGTTATCCACTCATTATGATTAAGCAGGTGTCATTGTATTTTGTACCAGAATCTTTGGATGAGAATGCAAATATCTGAATTAACTATGTATGATTATATGCCCATAATTGTATTGTTATCATATGTTTTCTGTTATCGTCACTGTGAGTGGCGGTTATGCATTTGTGTTTTCCCCACTAAGCGATTTCGCTTAGCACGGGTGTTTATCCGTGCAGGTGTGGAAGGTTTTTGATTGCCTTGGGTTGGGCGTGTCGCATCGGGAAGGCCAACGCAACTAGAGATTGGAAGTTTTGTAGTATAGGCTTTCCTTTCTTTTGTAATGGATGTAATATTTTGTTAGCCCTTGGAACAATGTGTCTTGGGCTTTTGTAAATTGGTTCTTTTTGTAACCTTTTGTAACATGTAAAGACTTTCTTTTGTATATTAATAAAAAGAATCCATTTTGTTATGTATCCCTCTTCTTTCCCTTAAAGTTTTTATTTATACGAATATGTGATTCCTATGTGATGTTTGCATGTTTGTACTAGTGGGGTGTGACACTCCTATCTATCTTGGGTCCTTCTAGCTCTAATCACGAGTAGAAGTATCCATAATATAGGTTGGGGTGTGACAGAACGGCCATACTGCTTTTGCCCCCTGTAACTCTCGTAGAGGTTTCGATAGTGGTTCTCTAGCCTCGAAGTGCAAAAGGGCCATTTCTCTGCCCGATCTTTGTAGTTTCGAGCGATCTTGATCAAGATCTTCTTGTTACCAGCCTCTCCTACTCTATTGGTTTGAGGGCAATACAGAGAGGACTTGTGGTCTTTAATGCCATACGTCTAGAGCAACTCCCTAGCCTTAACCATAAGGTGTCCTTCTGTCCTTGAACCCTACGTGGTGCGGGAGACCATCTTGACATGACCCTATCCGTTGGGGCTGTAGGGCGTACCTCCCCTATGATGTCTATTTCCAAGCTCGAGCAACCTATATCCATTGTAAGTCGATATAATTCTTGTGGTCCTTTTCGAAAGTCAAGAAAAATGGCAAAGTACGAACACATGTAGATCAACGGGATTTGAACAAAGGTTGCCCTACATATTGAATTTTTACTCCTCTCTCTTTTTTGTATTTTATTTCTTTTTTTTCCTTTGTTCTTTTTCTTGTTCTTCTTTTTTTTTCTTTTTGTTCTTTTGAGGATAAGATTTGTTTAAATCCTAATAGTTTACACATACATGCACTCCTCGTCTTTTCAATTTGGTATAACATTGACCAACCAAGACTGGCATTGAACTTTGACTAGAAAATTTGGCTTCATTTCTGCTTGTGGATTCCTCTTTTTGACCTTTTCTGTCCCTTCTAGCTTCAATCTTTTGAGCTTCTGTGTGGCCGATTCATGATTATGGTGTGTTTGAATGATGTGCCTAGTCATTCCACAATCAACTCTTAGCGTGTCTTCATATGTCCAGGCAAAGACCTTTTTTATATTTTGTTGAATTTCTCTCAAATTTTGATATCTCCTCAGGCGTTATAACAGATGCTATCAAGATTTTTTTTGGGTTCTCCCAAAGTTCTAAGATTAAACGGAGTAACATCAATTGAATAAATATCAAATATGAATGAGTCATGATTATGCATAGTGAAATCATAAGAGATATCACACAAGTAAGCAAAAACGGTCATGTTATTAATGAAATCAGAATGTCATTATTAACAGTTCAAAAATAAAAAAAAAACATTCTAAATAGCTAATCATTTTTCGCTTTTGTCAACACAGATGCTGCAGTTGGTGGTCCATTATCATCCTCAAGAACCATCCTCCCTTCCCCAATTTAGGCACTTAATCCATCTTATTTTTTTCCTCTCGATTTTCTGAGTCAGAGATCTACTTGGAGTCAATCATATCTTGAATAGCATGTCTCAAGGTCTTACAATCGTTTGTGGTATGCCCAGTGTGTTGGTGGAAGGCACAATACTGATCCCCCTTATGATCGGGTTGTCCATGGCTTCTGGCGGGCTTAGCCGGCAATGGATGTAGCATCCCCTCCTTAATTAGCCTCTTAAGGACCCAAGATAAGGATCTGCCTTTGATTTATTTTCACGGTTGGTGATTATCCTGTCCTTCGAGCATTGCTACTGTCACACCCTATTTGCCCCCTAGAAGTTCGAGTCATGTTTATGCATGCATTGTGTATGTGTATTTGCATGTCATAAGGGTATTTTGGGAGTTTTATGTTTTAGTGGGCTTTGTTACAATGTGGGTGCACATATGATACTAGGGTGTGAATTAGTTAGGTTGCACTTGGGTGTGTTGCTCACACATTTGTAGGGTGTTACAAGTTGGGAGAGTCTTGTGTGTGTTTGATGTGTGCTTGTTGGGTGTGAGTGATCAAGATCCACCACAAGGAAGAGGACACATGGCTAGGGTTAGGAAAAGATGAATAGAAAGAAGAACGAGAATTGGAAAAGCAGAATTTCAATCTCTTTTCCCGTTCTCCTCTTCTCCCTCACTCTTCTTCTTCTTTTTCTCTCCTCAAACCCTAGCCTTGGACCCAAGTTGGTGTGGTGGGAATTGATCATCTCTTAGTCTTCTTTTGGGTAAGTTTTCTGCATTTCCACCATCTCCTTCATCTTGTTCTTCATCTCTTCTCATTTTCTGGGTTTAAGGTTTTGATCTAGGGTTTTGTGGTTTGTTTGTTTTGGTGGGTTGTTGTTAGTTGAGCCTCCTCGTGACCCTAAAGGCAAGGAGAAGGCAGGTATAAGTGGCACCAAGTGATTTGGAGCTTAGGAGATTCAGGTTTGGGAACTTTCTTTGAATTGATGTTCGTATGTGGGTTTTGAAATATGCACGAATTACTGGAAATTTATGATGTGTTAATAGGATTATATTGGTATATATGATATGGGTTTTGAGTTTTGATGAGTTATGTTGCATAATTATGAATTATTGAATCAAATGTGAAGTTGATTGAACTTGGCTGCTGAATTTTTTTGGTTTTGTGATTTTTGAGATCTTGATTTGTGATTTGATGATTTATTTTGGAATTTATTGTGGAAGTATGTTATTTTATATTGATTATGGTGTTTGGAAAGCTTAATTTGAGGTAAGGTTGAATTTGGAGTGATTTGGGTCAAAATGGTTTTGGTTTGGAGAAAAATTTTGGGTTCTGCGTTTTGTTGGGGACTGGAAATCCCGCTCCTGTCGTGAACACGACAGAAGAGGATTTCCAGCTCTTGCGTGTTTTGCTTGAAGATTTGTTGGTCGTCCGACTCGTGCTCCCTTCCGTGTGTGCAAGTTGTGCATCTCAGCAGGGCGATGGCAGTAGGTGAGGATCAGCACGACTCATGCTCATTCAATACGACTCATGCTGGTGTGGATTCTTCTGCATGTTGTGCTTTAGAGCACGACTGGGAGGAGGGACATCCAACACGAGTCATGTCCTTCAGCACGACTTGTGTCCGATGTCTTACTGTGGCGAGCGCGACAGAGACCCCCATTCTGCCCTATTTTTCTCACGTGCCCAGTTTTCCGAAAATGAACTTCAAATGTCTTTTTCTTTTCTTTTTCCTACTGTATGTTATATGAACTTGTTTATATGACGAATATTATATGAATTATGCATGACAAATTATATATATTGTGAATTGAGACATGATTTGGATTATGCACGACCTACAAAAGTCAGTCTAGTGGATAGTTAGGCATGCCTAATAGAGTCTTTTAGCTGCAGTCCTCCATTCTGTTTGGACCCCGATCAGGTCCCCGTCGAGGAACCTCTTATGCGTTTTGGATCTTGTTTAAGGTGCACTCTGTAAAATGTTTTGAATGCGATAAAATAAAATGGTTTTCAATTCGTACTCGTAAGGTATGTTATGCGTTCGACTCGTACCCGTAAGGTACGTTATGTGTTCTCTCGTTATCCACTATTTTGAGTCAGCAAGTATTTATTTTGTCTTGCTTTGGCGCTATAAGAATATGATATTCGAATGAGCATAATGATGAGTATATGAATCAACTGTTAACTGAACATGATTATGTGCTTTTGAAAGTTATGAATGTGACCCGATATATGTTGTATATCCATACGTGATCTAAGTGTGTTATATTATGTATGATTTTCTGCATGTGCCATATCATATGTGCTATTCTCTGACGACCATTGTGAATGGCCGTCCACTTTACTGTTGTGTTTCCCCACTAAGCATTTATCACTTAGCACGGTGTTTTATCCGTGCAGGTGTGGAAGGTGTTATATTTTGGGAGAGTCGCCGCCAGTCAAGCCAACACAAAAGGGATTAGTGTAGGGCTTATTTTTGTAGCAGTTATGATGATTCTTTTTGTATTAGAACTCTCATGTATTAGTTTTTGTCAAGCTTCCGCTATGTATATTTTGGATATGTAATTATTTTGGTATTGGCATTTGATCAGAACATTATTGTAACGATTTTGTTATATTAATGCATGATCAGTTGTGCTTTCAAAAGTTTTAATTTTCGCTGTAATTTCGTATGTATATGATGTTTGAATGTATGATACTGTATCATCCTGTTTGGTGACACCCCTGCTCGTACGGCTTCCTACTCCGATGTGGATGGGTTCGCCTACGTATGGGTAGGGGGTGTTACAGTTTTTTGTATCAGAGCCTAGGTTTAGGCTTTTCTGGGTGTTGTTATTGTTGTTATGATGTGCATAGATGAGTATATGTCTAGGACTGTGTTGGCTTATGCGGTTGTCTTGTCTTTCTTTTAGATGGATTCCGATTATGTTCGAGTGTCACTTGAGGGGTCAGCTGAAAGCATGAATCCTCAAGCTGTTGATCCTTTAGTTTCTGTGTCGGCTCAACTTGCTAGGGAACAGCCCGAGGCCGCAGCCATACCTTTCGAGGCGATGCTTAAGCTATCTCAGGACATGGCTCGAGTCTTGGAGAGAGTGACTGCCCCTAAGGCCCCGACTGAGAGTTTGAGAAGAGCTGGTGCTGAAGACTTTTATGGAACGGGTTTGGATGAGTCAGAAGTTGCTAAGAAGTGGATTGATAAAGTAAAGCATGCTTTGAGAGAAGTTCGGTGTCCTCCCGATCAGAAAGTAGAGTGTGTAGTGGCTTTGCTGCAAGGGTCTGCATATGAATGGTGGGAGTTGGTTTGTAGACATCCTCAGTTGCCTGACCCGATTACTTGGGAATTTTTTGAAAGAAAGTTCACGAACAAGTATGTGACCCAGACATACAAGGATGCTAGGTGGGCTTAGTCCTTGAGTTTGAAATAGCGGGCGATGTCTGTGTCTGAGTTTGAGAAGGAATTTAACAGGTTGGCTAAGTATGCACCGGAAGGTATTATGACAGATGAGTTCAGGTGTAGACATATCGAGGCCGGTTTAAATGAGTCACTGCAGGCGATGTTTATTTCTCTAATGAGTACTCCTGGTATTGGATATTACTAGATTGTGCAAGCTGCAGTTAGGGCTGAGAGGTCAGAATCTGTTTTGAGAGAGAGGGCTCAGAGGAGGAATCCCTCTCGTGGAGGTTCGTCTTCTTCATCCTCAAGTAAGAGGTCAAGGAACCCGCGGGATGAATCATCTGCAAGCTCGGCTATGAGAGGTAGAAGATAGGGTTCGGCTATGGTGTCTAGTTCTGGTAGAGGTGGTTCGGGAAATTGGACGGAGATGTTACCAAAATGTTTGCATTGTAGCAAGCGCCATTGGGGTGAGTGTAGGTGGCTCACTGGTAGGTGTTTCAGATGTGGGAGCACATAGCACTTTTTAGCCAACTGTCTGAGATCATATGAGGCTTCAGGTGATCAGAGAGAGGCCAGTAGAGTTGGTTCGAATGCTTCTCAAGCTACCCGGGGTAGAGGCCGAGGCGGTCGACCTAGAGAGGGTGCTGATCAGAGTCAGTTAAGCATCCTTTGCCAATCCTAGCTAGAGCTTATGCAGTGAAAGCCAGAGATGAGCAGGATGCACCTGATGTTATAGCTGGTAAGTTCCTACTCCATGGCACTGAATTGTATGCTCTAATTGACCCTGGTTCCACACACTCATATTTGTGCATTGATAAGCTAAGTGATAAGTTGCATGTGGTTGATCAGTTAGATTATGAGATTTGTGCGACCAGTCCTTTAGGGCATAGTGTCAATGTGAGTAGAGTATTTAGGAATTGTCCCCTATTGGTTGAGAGAGTTGAGTTTCCAGCAAATTTGATTGAGTTATCTTTCAAAGAGTTTGATTTAGTACTGGGTATGGACTGGTTGGGTAAGTATCGGGCGGTGGTTGATTGCCACAGGAAGACGGTTGTGCTTCGGGATGGAGATCGGTCGTCAGTGTTTGTTAAAGGTTTGGGTGCTAGTTTTTTGAATAATGTGATTTTCGCAATGCAAGCTACGAGATTCATTAGGAAGGGTTGTGAGGCCTTTTTAACTATAGTGTTGGATTCTAAGCGGGATCAAGTAAGGATTGAGGACATCCCGGTTGTTAGGGAGTTTGCGGATGTGTTTCCGATTGAGTTGCCTGGTTTGCCTCCTGAGAGAGAGGTGGAGTTGTCCATAGAGATAGTGCCGGGAACTACTCCTATATTGAAAGCACCTTATCGGATGGCTCCTGTAGAGTTGAGAGAACTCAAAACTCAGCTACAAGAGCTATTGGATAAGGGGTTTATTCGGCCCAACATATCTCCGTGGGGTGCTCCGATTTTGTTTGTTAAGAAAAAGGATGGTTCTATGAGGATGTGTATCAACTATAGGCAAATCAACAAGGTAACAGTGAAGAATAAGTATCCTCTGCCTAGAGTCGAGGATTTGTTTGATCAGCTCCGAGGTGCGATTGTCTTTTCGAAGATTGATCTTCGGTCAGGGTACTATCAACTGTGAGTTCAGGATGCGGATGTGGTTAAGACTGCATTTCGGACTAGGTATGGCCACTATAAATTTTTAGTGATGCCGTTTGGTTTGACCAATGCACCTGCGGCATTCATGGATTTGATGAATCGAGTGTTTAGGCCATATCTAGACCGATTTGTGGTGGTATTTATAGATGATATCTTGGTGTATTCTAAGGATGAGGGTGGGCATGAAGAGCATCTCCGGTTGGTTTTGCAAGTTCTGAGAGAGCATCGGTTGTTTGCTAAGCTTAGTAAGTGTGATTTCTAGCTTTGGGAAGTGTCATTCTTGGGGCATATTGTTTCAACTAAGGGCATTCAAGTGGATCCGTCTAAGATTGAGGCGGATTTGGATTGGAAAGCGCCTAGGAATTTTCCTGAAGTGAGGAGTTTTCTTGGTTTGGTGGGGTACTATCGCCGATTTGTGAAGGGTTTCTCAGTTATTGCTGCTCCGATGACGAGGTTGTTACAGAAAGGAATCAGATTTGAGTGGTCGGATAAATGTCAGGCTTGTTTTGAGCAGTTGAAGAAGTTGCTAGTCGAAGCTCCTATACTTATTCAACCCATCTCGGGTAAGAAATTTGTAATGTATAGTGACACTTCGGGTGTTGGTCTCGGTTGTGTTTTGATGCAAGAAGGCAAAGTTGTGGCTTATGCTTCCCGTCAGTTAAAGCCACATGAGAGGAATTATCCGATGCATGATTTAGAGTTGGCAGCTATGATCTTTGCTTTGAAGATTTGGTGGCATTATCTGTATAGGGGAAGTGTAGGATCTTTACGGACCATAAGATCTTGAAGTATCTCCTCACACAGAAGGAGTTGAAAATGAGGCAGCACTGTTGGCTAGAGTTGTTCAAGGACTATGACTGCATATTAGATTACCACCCGGGTAAGGCCAATGTAGTCACGGATGCTTTAAGTCAGAAGTCGATTTTTGCTTTGTTCTTGAGGCGGTTTAAGTGGAGGTTTGATTCGGATGGAGCTTTGGTTGCTCAGTTGAGAGTGAAGCCTACCTTGAGACAGAGGATTGTAGATGCTCAGAAGGATGATGAGAGGTTGCAGCAGGTTTTGCGAGAGGTTAGTTCTGGTAAGCAGTCAGAGTTCTCAGTTTTGGATGGTGTGCTGATGTATAGAAATCGTTTATGTGTACCTGAGAATGTGGAATTAAGGAAATAGCTTTAGAGTGAGGCACATACTACGGTTTTCACTATGCATCCTGGTAGTGACAAGATGTATCGGGATATGAAACAGTTCTATTGGTGGTCCGGTATGAAGAGGGACATTGTGGATTTTATATCTAAGTGCTTAACTTATCAGTAGGTTAAGGCTAAGCATCAAGTTCCTTCGGGATTGCTCACACCTTTATCCATTCCCGAGTGGAAGTGGGATGATATCGCCATGGACTTTGTATCAGGTTTGCCTTTGACTCAGAGGAAACATGACTCGGTATGAGTGATAGTGGATAAGCTTACGAAGTCAGCTCATTTTTTGCCAGTTAGAGTGGATTATCCGATGGATAAGTTAGCCAGTATCTATGTGGATGAGGTAGTCAGATTGCATGGAGTGTCGTTATCTATAGTATCAGATCGGGACCCAAGGTTTACATCCAAGTTTTGGAAGGAATTGCTGAGGGCTTTGGGTACCAAGTTGAATTTTAGTACGGTGTTCCATCCTCAGACAGATGGTCAGTCAGAGAGGGTGATTTAGATCTTAGAGGATATGTTGCGGGCATGTGCATTGGATTTTTCGCGTAGTTGGGACAGATATGTGCAGTTGATGGAATTTACCTACAATAATAATCATCATTCGAGCATTGGTATGTCACTGTATGAGGCTCTGTATGGTCGTCAGTGTAGGACTCCGGTATGTTGGACCGAGTTATCCAAGCATTTAATTATTGGGCCAGAGTTGGTTAGAGATACTGAGGAAAAGATCAGAGTTGTGCAGCGGAATTTGAAGGCGGCTAAAGATCGACAGAAGTCCTATGCTAACCTGAAGAGGAAAGATGTTCAGTTCGAAGTAGGAGACAAAGTTTTTCTTAAAGTTTCTCCTTGGAGGAAAGTGCTTCGGTTTGGTAAGAAAGGCAAGCTTAGTCCTCGATTTATTGGGCCGTATGAGGTGTTAGCGAAGGTTAGTCCGGTAGCCTATGGATTGGCTTTACCGATAGAGTTGGCAAAGTTGCACGATGTTTTCCATATTTCAATGCTATATCGATATAGATCGGATCCTTCACATGTATTGTCGGTTCAAGATGTTCAAGTGCAGCCAGATTTCTCATATGATGAAAAACCGAAAGCCATTTTAGCTCGAAAAGTTCGACAGTCGAGGAACAAGCAAATCCCGTTGGTCAAAGTATTATGGAATGACCACGGAGTCGAAGAAGCTACTTGGGAGTCAGAGGCGACCATGAGGGCTCAATATCCGCATTTGTTCAGTTCAGGTGAGAATTTCGAGGACGAAATTCTTATTAGTAGGGGAGAGTTGTCACACCCCATTTGCCCCCTAGAAGTTCGAGCTATGTTTGTGCATGCATTGTGTATGTGTATTTGCATGTCATAAGGGTATTTTGGGAGTTTCATGTTTTAGTGGGCTTTGTTACAATGTGGGTGCACATATGATACTAGGATGTGAATTAGTTGGGTTGCACTTGGGTGTGTTGCTCACACATTTGTAGGGTGTTATAAGTTAGGACAGTCTTGTGTGTGTTTGATGTGTGCTTGTTGGGTGTGAGTGATCAAGATCCACCACTTGGAAGAGGACACATGGCTAGGGTTAGGAAAAGATGAATAGAAAGAAGAAAGAGAATTGGAAAAGTAGAATTTCAATCTCTTTTCCCGTTCTCCTCTTCTCCCTCACTCTTCTTCTTCCTTTTCTCTTCTCAAACCCTAGCCTTGGACCCAAGTTGGTGTAGTGGGAATTGATCATCTCTTAGTCTTCTTTTGGGTAAGTTTTCTGCATTTCCATCATCTCCTTCATCTTGTTCTTCATCTCTTCTCATTTTTTGGGTTTAAGGTTTTGATCTAGGGTTTTGTGGTTTGTTCATTTTGGTGGGTTGTTGTTAGTTGAGCCTCCTCGTGACCCTAAAGGCAAGGAGTAGGATGGTATAAGTGGCACCAAGTGATTTGAAGCTTAGGAGATTCAGGTTTGGGAACTTTCTTTGAATTGATGTTCATATGTGGGTTTTGAAATATGCATGAATTTCTGGAAATTTATGATGTGTTAATAGGCTTATATTGGTATATATGATATGGGTTTTGAGTTTTGATGAGTTATGTTGCATAATTATTGAATTATTGAATCAAATGTGAAGTTGATTGAACTTGGCTGCTGAATTTTTCTGGTTTTGTGATTTTTGAGATCTTGATTTGTGATTTGATGATTTATTTTGGAATTAATTGTGGAAGTACGTTGTTTTATGTTGATTATGGTGTTTGGAAAGCTTAATTTGAGGTAAGGTTGAATTTGGAGTGATTTGGGTCAAAATGGTTTTGGTTTGGAGGAAAATTCTGGGTTCTGCGTTTTGCTGGGGACTGGAAATCCCGCTCCTATCGCGAGCGCGACAGAAGAGGATTTCCAGCTCTCGCTTGTTTTGCTTGAAGATTTGATGGCCGTCCGACTCATGCTGAGAAGCACGACTCGTGCTCCCTTCCGTGTGTGCGAGTTGTGCATCTCAACAGGGCGATGGCAACAGGTGAGGATCAGTACGACTAGTGCTGATGAAGCACGAGTCGTGCTTGAGCAGCACAACTCGTGCTGGTGTGGATTCTTCTGCATGTCATGCTTTAGAGCACGACTGGGAGGAGGGATATCCGGCACGAGTCATGCCCTTCATCACGACTCGTGTCCGATGTCTTATTGTCGCGAGCGCGACAGAGACCCCCATTCTGCCCTGTTTTTCTCACGTGCCCAGTTTTCCGAAAATGAACTTCAAATGTCTTTTTCCTACTGTATGTTATATGAACTTGTTTATATGACTAATATTATATGAATTATGCATGACAAATTATATATATTGTGAATTGAGACATGATTTGGATTATGCACGACCTGCGAAAGTCAGTCTAGTGGATAGTTAGGCATGCCTAATAGAATCTTTTAGTTGCAGCCCTCCGTTCCGTTTGGACCCCGATCAGGTCCCCGTTTGGTTCCTCACGAACCCCTTATGCATTTTGGATCTTGTTTAAGGTCCACTCTGTAAAATGTTTTGAATGCGATAAAATAAAATGGTTTTCAATTTTTACCCGTAAGGTACGTTATGCGTTCTCTTGTTATCCACTATTTTGAGTCAGTAGGTATTTGTTTTGTCTTGCTTTGGCGCTATAAGAATATGATATTCGAATGAGCATAATGATGAGTATATGAATCAACTGTTAACTGAACATGATTATGAGCTTTTGATAGTTATGAATATGACCCGATATATGTTGTATATCCATATGTGATCTAAGTGTGTTATATCATGTATGATTATCTGCATGTGCCATATCGTATGTGCTATTCTCTGACGACTATTGTGAATGGCCTTCTACTTTACTGTTGTATTTCCCCACTAAGCGTTTATCGCTTAGCACGGTGTTTTATCCGTGCAGGTACGGAAGGTGCTGTATTTTGGGAGAGTCGCCGCCAGTCAAGCCAACATAGAAGGGATTAGTGTAGGGCTTATTTTTGTAGCAGTTATGATGATTCTTTTTGTAATAGAACTCTCATGTATTAGTTTTTGTCAAGCTTCCGCTATGTATATTTTGGATATGTAATTATTTTGATATTGGCATTTGATCAGAACATTATCGTAATGATTTTGTTATATTAATGCATGATCAGTTGTGCTTTCAAAAGTTTTAATTTCCACTGTAATTCCGTATGTATATGATGTTTGAATGTATGATATTGTGTTGTCCTGTTTGGTGACACCCCTGCTCGTACGGCTTCCTACTCCAATGTGGATGCGTTTGCCTACGTATGGGTAGGGGGTGTTACAGCTACCATCATAACAACCCTCTCTTAGTCTTGCGGGGCCAGTAATAGTTTTGTTGAGAGGCACTCGAGTAGTTATAGACTTGGACTTCAAAATTTCTTCTTCAAAATCAGCTAGCTCTTTTTTCGTGCTTGAGGGCCTAGAGATGCCTATTGACTGTGAAGGCTCTGTTCCTTCTGCCTTTCTTACTTGTTCTTGTAACTGCATCAAAGACCCCTCCGATGTTCCACCTAAGTGCTGACCTGAGCCTGACCTTAAATCATATCCCGCTTTGATGCTTTACTATTTGGAAGTTGCATCACTGTTAAAATGTCTTCCTCTTCAGGAATACAGTCGTATTCTAGAGCAGGCTTCTTGCCTCTTCCTTGTTCAACTGGCAAAATAAATAGCCCTTTGGCTCTAGGTTCGCAAGCAAAAGGAGACGCTGCAACCTTCTCGGTATAGGCCTTCTTGATAATAGCCGGCTCAACCTTATTAAGTGTAGTAGTCGTCAAAAGTTGAGCTTGCAGAACAAGCGCCATGGCATCCATTCTTTCTTTAATCATAGCCAATAGCCTTTTTTCAAGCTCTTCGAACCTTCTATCCATCTCCTGGGCAATCAAGGCACGAGTCTCTTTGGTCTGTTGCGAAGGGCCAGCCATTTCTACTACCTTTAGATGCTCTGGCAAGGATGCTAAATCTTTGTCAGCCAACCCAAACTCTGATCACTCTTTAGACAACTGTTGGGATCCCCTAACCATCCAAGCAAATGGTCTACAATGGCTGAAAAGCAAGGCTTAGAATGATGCATGAATAATATGCAATGCATGGTCGTGCTGTGCAACAAATGGTATATAGTGACTAAAAGAGATTACAATGATACATGTGAAACATTTAAAAAACTATACACAGGATGATATGTACATGTAATAATTATATGCAAAGAATAGGATGTATACATAGGGAAGAAATAGAAATTTTTATTTGTGCATGAATTACATGAATATGCAATGTATCATCCACAACCATATGCAAGCAGATAGATCCTTCCAACCTTATTGCTCCTACACACGAGGTCGTATAGTCTCTGTCCTAGGTGGGCTTGGCCCATGGGTTAGCAGGGAACCCGATGGACGCGCATGGTGCCCAGTGGAAAACTGGCAGCACAACCTCTCTTAACTAATGTGCATACGCATAGATTTTGACCATTATGTATTTAGGCAGTCCGAATAAATTGACATGGGTCTATCGGAGCATAAAATCCTTTGATTAGGTGACCAATCAAATTATTTGGGTTTGTCCAATACAAAATGATCCATATAGCAAGCAAGGTATTATGGTTCATACCACCTAGGGAAGTATCTATTGCCATTACATGAGCTTTGGCCAGGGTGATGATACTTTAGGTCTACCCAAGCATGGTCCCTGCCAACGGGTCTAGCTCATTACAAGCGTAATGACCGATTGGGTCTCCATTTAATATACTATGATGGTACGAGGCTTGGGCTGGTGATTATCCTTAACACTTTCCTACATTGAGTGAACATAGGGTTGTGCTTCAGGAACACACCGGGGTTAAAAGAGGAACCAAACTAACATAGATCTAAGGCTCTAATGAGATGCAATACAGTTTCAAAAAAGGATAAAATTTTTAAATTAAAACTCAATTATAAATTTTAACCAAGGTACTTTCGAAGCGAAGTCTCGAGTATTGTCCCCAGTGGACTCGCCACTGTGACGCGCGCCGAACCCCGAGGCGCCCTGAACCGCTCGCCTTCAGGGCTTTTGGGAGAGGTTCATGAAAACTTGTAAGAAATTACAAGTGCGTCCATTTTGGGCAACAAGGAGGTTTCTTAGAGTCGCCACCCAATAGAACATTGGGAACAGTCGTTTAGCCTCAGTGAGCCTAAGACAGCACTGCTATGTCCATTATAGGCAAGCCGGAGGTGTCTTAGAGGCTTCCAAACTAATGATAGGATGGTCCTCTAGCCTCACGCTTGGGCAAACCAGAGGTGTCTTAGAGGCATCCACCCTAATAGAACATTAGGATGGCCCTCTCGCCTCGTGGCGCCTAGGACTTTGCAATTTTGAGCCTTTTACGGGACACAAGAGGTATCTTAGAGGCCCCATCCCAATTAAACACTGAGATGGCCCTCTCGCCTCGTTGAGCCCAAAGACCAGAGTAGGTTCGGGACTTTCCATTTATTCATACCTTCGTTAGCTTTATAGTTGAGTTTTGAATTTAGCGTTTCATCCCTTTTCTCATTCAATTCGGTGCAATTTAATTAAAGCGCAAGTTATCCATTCAAGGGAAAGCGATAAATAAAGCATAATAATGAAGCGTATGAAAATAAATTACAACAAAACTAGGGGCGGAATACAACCCCCATTGTAAATAAAATACAAATCATACATAAAACAGGATATACATTAAAGATGAGGACATTGGTCCTCGCATGCATATTTATTACAAAACAATTTTGATGTGACAATTTTTATTTTGGATGGAGAAAATTGAGACATTGGTCCCATTTTTATTAGGAAATGTTCCAAGTTAATTAATAAAAAGGGTTTAGTGATTTTCTTTCTAGCGTGCCTAAAATAAAAAAATATTATAAGAAAATTACATGGCAAAATAAATGAAAAAGCCAAATAAATGAAATATTACAAATAAAGCAAATAAATATTTAACCCAAACGAGCCTTCTGGATTTCCTCGTGTGCTCGCAAAAATGCCCAAGTAAAGAAAATAAGTTTTGACATAAAAAACAAAACACAAATAAAATGATGTTAGTAATTAAATCAATAAAATTAATTAAACATATAAAATAATGAATAACAAATTAAGATAAAATAAGATGACATGAAGGATGATAAATGAATTAACATGTTAACAAATCAAAATAAATAGAAATATGCATTAAATGATAAAAGAATTAAATGATTTGATTAAAATAAATAAAACATGTTAATGAATTAATACATAAAAATATGAACATGATAATAATAATAATGAACAATGACAATAAACAAATAAATGAATAAACAATAAATATATAACAATAGCAATGAAAAAGAATGATAAAAAATGATTAAATAAGTGACATGATTAATTAATATTGTCACAATTAACATGAAACATTTACATGGCCAAAAAGATCAATCGAAATGAATTAATTAATTACATGTTAAAAATAATGAGAAATCAAAGCAAAAATAGATTATTTACATGTTAGCAATAATAAGAAATCAATATTTATATGAACAAAAATAATATATTAACATATTAAATGAGACAAATATAAAAGCAATAGAATAAATAAATAAATAAATGAAAATAATAAAAGTAATAATAATATACATGTTAATAAATTAAGTATGAACAAAATAAATAAAAGAAAATAAAAGTGTCAAGCCCAGAATGTTTACTCTCAGAGTTTCGGATTCGATGAAGGTAAAAATGATGATTGATTTTCCTTATTTGTGATGTGCAAGATTAGAGTGAAACATGGTGAAAATATTAGAATTTTATTCGAAGAAAAAAGATTAAAAAAATGATCAAAAATTCTTTAAGAGCAAATAATTAATTTCTTTGCCTAAAGAATGATTTTTATTGATTAAAAAATAAAAATGATCCCAAGAACAAACAATTATTTTGTTTGTCTTAAGAAACAAAACATATGAAAAAAAAAATCTTATTTTTAGAAAATCAAATGAAAAAATTAAATTTTGATAACAAACAATTATTTTGTTTGTCTCAAAATTATTTTTTCATCAAAAATAGATTCAAAAATCATTGAAAAAAAAGTTTAATTGAAAATAAATAACAAGTTAAAAAAAATGAATTTTGAGAGCAAACAATTATTTTGTTTGTCTCAAAATTGAAATCAATCAATAAAACTACTTCTAAAAAATGTTTAGAAGAAATTCTATTGGAAAAAAATAAAAAAAAATGAACTGAATTTTTAATTCTTTTTGTTGGGGAAAATCTGGAAATTTTAGAGAGAATTTGAGAGGAAGAAGAAGAGAAAAACCTCCAAAAAATAACCTAAGAAAATCCCCCCATTTCTCTTTCCATCATTTTCTATTTATATGAAGAAAATAGGAAAAAACCATTAATTAAGAAGAAAAAACCCAATTAAATCAGATCTTATTTATTTTGAATTTTAAAAAAGGAAAAAAACCTTTAAAAACCCAAAAAAATGGGACAAAAAACGGATTTTTGGGTGAAAAATCGGAAAAAACTGATTTTAGGGCGAATTTGGCCATTTGCGGCAGAACAGGGGCGACCGATGCCCGTCGGCGTGCGCGACGGGCGTCGGTCAAGCGCGGATGCGCACTGCACGTCGCTCGCGCGCCAGCGACGAGCGCCGGCGCTTCGCGCGTCGACATTCGCGGAATGCTTTTTCTTTTAATTTTAAATTTAACTAAAAAGTGTAGAAAAAAAATTAGCCACAATTTGAATTAAGTTTAGGTCGACCATAGTACGATCATGGTAATCGCACAGTATTTCCAAGTCGACAGTGTGCGTATAGGGTATAAGGGTCTTACATTCTTTTTTTTTGTGTTTTTTTGTACGTCTTTTAGGTGTGACTACAAAAAAAGCTGAAGCTGCTATCAGAGCCATCTCCTAAGGTGATCAATATTCGTTAAGGCAATTTCTTCCCAGACAGCGACTATATTCATTCGCATCTCCCAACGAAGGTGTTGCTAAATTGGGTGAGGTGGCGGATGAGGATATCGGCTTCATGTGCTCCTAGCTCCCCCTTTCTACTGTGACTCTGGATAGTTCTTTAGAATGTGTCCCATTGTGTGGGCTTCGTGAGGCTACCTTTTACATTACCGCCCGTTGTGCTCGATAATTTGGAGGGATTAAAGATGTTGTGAGGTATTTTCTATCCTTTCAAGTTGACCCTTTATCCTCAGCTTTCACCTCCAGATATCATGGCTTATGTGCATAGCTGCCGGTGAAGACTATCATACCACATATTGGAGATTGCACCTTTGCTTCTTACGAGGGCCCACAAGAGGTGGGTGTTTAGTCCCGCCGTTGATAACAGGATCCATCGACTTAGGCATCTGGCTAGCGAGAGCAGCAACAAAGCATAGCTATTAGATTTCATGCATTCAATGAAGAACAATGTTTCCCTTTTTATATAAAAAAAACTAGAAAATAATGATCATACTAGTTGAATTGTTATCGTTTCATGTATTTGCAAAGATTGAATACATTTCAGTATAATTTCTCTATACATGATCATTATCTAACATTAATTCAAAATGTAAAACTACATCTAATCTCAGAGTAGATCTTGTAAGCATCAAACTCTTGTCTCTAATTAGCCCTCTCGGATTTTCTTAACTGGAAATTTTCTCTTGAGCCTCTAATTTTTGCCTAGGGTGCCTTTTTTCGGTTTTTACCCTGACGAGGCACCCATTTTTAGCAAGGCCACATTTTTTCGGTTTTTGACCCACGGGGCTTCTATTCTCTTCTTTTGGTTTTTAGTCTTTAGCCATGGAACCTCTTGAGTCTATCGATGTTGACCGGTTCCTTGAATTCGTTGCCATCGCTGTCTATTGCTGCTCCTTCGGATAACAATCTCTTAAGAATAAAAGGACCTTCCCATGTTGGCTTGAATTTAATCCGTACTTCCGAAATACCTGGTCTCATTTGCTTAGGACTAAATCTCCCTCTTTCAGCGGTTGCCTTCTGACTTTCTTCCCGAATGACCGAGCAAGCCTTTTCTAGTATATCTAGTTATGATAATAGGCTCACAATTTGTTCTCGTCTAGCATGTTCAGTTGCAGAAATCGTTGTCGGGCCTAATCGGCTTCCAGAATCTCTGCCTCCATAATTACCCTTAAAGACTTGAGTTCTATCTCAACAGGCAACATCGCTTCTGTCCCATATACCAAAGAATAAGGCGTGGCTCTCTGTAGACACCGGGTCTTGAGGCAGCTCAGATCAGAGTTACCTAATGATGATAAGATGCCTTGTCACAGGCAAAAAAGGTTAAAAGTGATGATTTCCTGGTCAAATTTTCATTTTAGAGTAAAAAAAAATAATAAAAATATTTTGAAACTTAGATTTGAAAAAATGTGGTTCTTTAGATTGGGGGTTTATTCTTATTCATGTCTATGCCATATTGTATGTTCAAGGGGTTTCGGGTTCTTTAGCCTTGGGGTTCCGCATCAAGTTGACACATGGCATCGTAGAGGAGTGACAAGTGGCATCGTAGAGGAGTGACAAGTGGTATCATAGAAGAGTGACAAGTGTCATCATAGAAGAGTGACAAGTGGCGGCATATGAGAGTGACAAGTGGCATTATAGGAGTGTGCCAAGTGTCATTATAGGGAAGAGACACTTGGTTTGGCTTGGCTTGGTTTGGCTTGGCTTGGCTTGGCTTGGCTTAAGATATGGATGGATTAATTGAAGTGGTTGGCATTTATTTGGTTTGGTGGCACTTATGTGAGAAGGTTTGGCTTTATTTGGGTTGGATTTAGTTGACCAGTCACTCTTTTCTTAACTTTTCCTTCAATTTCTGCATTTGGCCTTCTATTCTCCTTTTGTCTTCTTTGTTTTGGGGTTTGGCCGTGCTCCATTCCTTGTCTTTTATTTGGGTGCTATTAAGTGGATCATTTGAATGGTTTGATGAGTAAGAGTGGGATTTGACTTGGTCCTTGTGAAGAGGTAAGATATAAACTTGTATGTTGGTCTTCTTCTTCTATTTAGTTTTCTGTTTTGATTTTAAGTAAGAAAAAGGATTAATTCATGGGTTGCTTTGTATGATTTGTGGAAGCTGGAAACAAGAAGTTGAATAAAGGCGAGAGAAGGTTAGAAGTGAGTAAAGAGCAGAGATTGGGCTTCCTAGAGGTAGGGATCGAGTGTGATCTTGTTAATTTTGCATGTGTTTAGATGAAAAATGTTTGAATAGAGACATGTTGAAATAAAGAGATGCTTGATGAGCTTTAATTAGCTCAAGATGTTCATTTTGATTGCTTGCAGTTCTTATGACATGTGTATATATGTTTATAAGTATGTAACTTGATCATTTGAGTGTTTGTGTTGATGATAGAGCTTGATTTTGCGAAATTCTGCTTATTTGTCATCAGACCTCTGTGTATTGTATTTGTGATAAGTAGAGTTATAGGATCTCAATTGTATTGATTGCAATTGCATCTGAAATATAAGATCTTTATCTAAAAATGTCTAAGAGGGTGCTTGATCTAATTCAGGCCCTAAGTATCCCAAAAAGTAATTAAAGCGTAGGTGACCCTGTTCTGGCGGGTTTGCTGGAATAGTATATGTTGTTTAGATCATATCTTTTGTTATAGATGTCCAAACGACCTGAAACTTCTCCCATTTGAAAGCTAACATCCTAGAGAATAATTGTTAAGAAGAACGTTTTTCCAAAAAAAACGTTTAGAGGTTCATTTAGACGATACAAGTTTAGGGTAAAAAGCAGTCTCGTGAGGCACCAAAGCGGAGCCTCTGTCGCGAGCGCGACACAGGTCGCGACCTCGCGACAGAACAACCTATATTAAGCTCTTTTTTTCTTCATTTTGAGCCCATGGTTGGCATGGGTAAACCCCTTGCCTTTCCCCTTAACGTTTTATACATGATTAGGGCTCCTAAATGATTACAAATTAGTTGTTAATGGAAAAATACATATGAGTATGATTAAAGATGGTAATTTAAGTAATAAAGTAACAATGTATAGTTGTAGGAAGTATAGTAATTGACATGATAAATATGTATGAACTTAGGAATTGTTATATAATGCATTTGGTATAGAGTATAGAGCCTTTTTGTAATCTATCTTCTGTCGCGAGCGCGACCTCTTGTCGCGATCGCGACAATGAACTTGGCTTCTGTCGCGAGCGTGACTTCTTATCGCGATCGCGACAGTGAACCTCTTCGCATCCTGTTTTATTTGTTTTGAAGAGAGTGTTTTCTTCTGTCTTGCTTTGCATGATTTATATGTTTATATAATGATTTGAACACATGTATATGATGATTATTAAAGATTGTACATCAATTAAATGTCTCTGAATTTGATAAATGCACTTGAATTTTAGTTGATGAGTTGATGTTCGTGTATAGTGTGTGAGTCGGTATTGAGCCTGATTACCGTTATAGTGGATAGATAAGCATGCTTATAAAGGGATTACCGAGTGCAGCTGCCAATGTTCCGCCCCGTTTGGGCGAAGCGGGTCGACCTCTGAGAATGGTCATTAATAGAGATATATGAAAATGTTTTGTGACTTCGGTCTACCGAAAATGTTTTTTTTTATAGAGCGTCCCGTATCCACCATGAGAGAACTCAGGCTTGTTTTGTTAAATGTTGTGCAGTGAACTTGAGATGATTATAGTGTTGCTTCGAATAAAGCTATAGTACATGAAAGTAATGTTTAAGTACATTACAGTTCTGTATACAAGTACATGATTACATGAGTGTATTGACATGAATGTGGTTACATGATAATGTATATTTGAATAAACGAAATGTACAAGTTGTAGTGTATATGAACAAGTAAAAGAGTAGATGTTATACGCATGTGAACTCATAGTATTTGATAATTGAACATGAAACCTATACAAGTATCAGAGCTACATGCATGAACTACTTGATTTTTGTTATATGACATATGTGTGAGCTATTTGTGACTTCGTAAAGAAGTCCTTTGCATTGTTTTCATCCCCACTAAGCGTTATCACTTAGCATGGATGTTTATTTCCGTGTAGGTTTACAGGTTCGGAACAGTGAGCGAGCATCTGCGGGTCAAGGCCACTAGGGAGTATTATTCAGGTCTTTTGTATAGATTAGATACAGAGCTAGTGATGTTTTGAGTAACATCATTATGTAATAAAAGTTAAAGAATCACATGTAAATGTATATGTAAAGTTAAATGAAAATAGAGTGTAATATGAACATGTATAAAGAGAAAGAAGTACATATGTATAGTTGATATGAAATGCATGTTGGGCCCTAGTGTAGTATTTAATTACTTTTAAATGGATGTGTTTATGTTATCGCTTCCGCTAATACATGTACATGTATATGTAAGTGTCCGCGTAGCGCCCCGATATTCCTTACCGGGGGTATGGGGGTGTTACAATTGGTCTAAATTTGCAAGTCACCATGACTTGCTACCGCGGCATACATTTATGTCCCTATGGTTAGCCATTTGTATCCTGGACTAGATTTCACTACCAGACAACTACTAAGGGCAATAATTCATCAAAATTAATATGAATATTATATTATATCAACATACATAATTCGGCATGTACATCATTTTTACTTAAATTTTTCATACACACTCATTTTCAATACTTAGACCTTTTATGCCATTATATGCCATGAGATATCAAAACACACATTAATTTTTCCACATATACCATTTGGCCAAAAGGTTAGATTTTCAATATGTTCACTTTAATTTCATTTAACCACTTAATCATCGTCTTTACATGTTATAAATACCAATTACAAGCCATATTACACAAAATATCCCATTAATTTCCTTAATAATCCATTCGACCAAGCTTTTACAAATTCATTAAGTTTGCTTTTCATTCTTTTAACTATTTCATTATACATTACACATGTTATATACATTATAACCATCATTTAGAAGCCATAAAACCTATAAAAACATGATGAATTCCTTAAGTTACTATTCGGCCTACATTAGGGATTTTTTACCAATTTGTTTTATTTTAATCTAAGTATGTTTAAACACTAATTTAAGCCCACTAATCATGATTATCAAGTTAGATTTAATTAATCATGCCTAAACTACACACTTGTACTTAAACATAACCTAATATTCAACTTAAAACAATGGAAATAAAGGGATTATGTAACCACAAACCTCAAATTCTTGATCTACACTCCTCTAAGCTTCCTTTCCTTTCCCTTTGCCTTGAGAAACTCCTTCCTCAACTTGATTACCTCAAAACTTGACCTAAACTTTGTATACTTAATTTTTCCCACTTCTAGTGCTCCAAATGGACTCCAATCACTTCTATTAGGTTACAGAGGACCTAAAATTAATCTAGGAGGTTGAAATTTGGGGAGAGCTTTGAGAAAAATTGAAGAAAAATAGAGGAGAAAGAGAGAAAACCCATTCGATTTTGGAAGGAGAAGGAGAGGCGGTGGAGTGGCTAATTTTTCTAGAGAAATCCAGCCATTTCCTCCCTTATATAGTCCATAATTGAACCAAACCAGTCCAACCAAAGTGGTCAGACCGATTTGAACCAAAATTTCAGTTTTTCTGTTCATTTCCACTATTTCAAAGCATCTATATGTTCCTCACCTTATTTTCACTTATAACCAATTCCATCATTCTTAAAACATAAAAAATGGCCTCCCTGCAAAGTTTTAGCTCAATCAGAGTCCATTTGAGGTCTGATTCACTTAAATCGGTCCGATTCAATCACCTTTTGTTCTGCTGTAAAATCGAATTCTAATACTATCAAAAATTATAGAAAATTATTTTATGTCTTTACACTTCCAACACTACACCCATTAGAGCTCAATAACTATTTTTAAAAATTCAGTCAAATCTCGGTCAAACCCTGATTCAATTTGAATCGAACTAGAGGCCAACTTTAGAATGACTTTTGGAGGTCTATTTGACTCCGTTTTCACTCCAAATTTCACTACTAGACTCCCGACGGCCCACAGATCAATTTTGTGAAATAATATTTTTTCTAAAAATCGATTGCCGAGTCCGCTGTATAGCTACTCCGGGGTCACCCCTCCCGGGATTTCTATACTTCAAGCACACTTAACTCTTATCTTTACTACTGTTAATATCACTCAATACACTTCTCTACACTGCGATCACTCTAAATACACTATAGACATTCACTAATACTTCTAAGCCAATGTTAGGGCCATTACAAAGAAAACCGTTAGAGATGAAAACAGTGACAGGCTCTCTAAGCAAAAGTTAGGCCACAGGACAGGGTGAAAACCTGGAAATAGGCAGTCTGCCCTACAAAAAGAATAAAATGAATAAAAGCCGTTGGAATGGGTTGGGTCTATTATAGGCAAAACTAAGGCACAGGGTTAAGTAAAAATTCCCAAAAGGACGCATTTCCCGCTAAGAAAAGCTAGTGTGAAAATCCAAAAGGGGCGCACTACCTTTAAAACAATGACTTCTTATGCCTGGAGCGATTAGGCGGCATTATTTCGGATAAATAATTCAAGACGCTAGTTTAAAACCTTGGGGGCAAAACATTGTACAGTTTTTTGGCAACATGGTCATTGACTGGGGGGCAAAGATGCACACGGGACAGTCCTCTGTGAAAGGATTATGGGTCAGAATTTCTAAGCCAAGATGACAATCTTCTAGATCTTTGGGGGCTATCGGACAGTATGAGCAGTACCCTCAACAAATCCTTTAACCGCCTAGGATGTGGTCTATCCATTTTTGCATCTCATGTGCATCTCGCATGTACAATCTTTTGCATATCTTCTTGCATAACTTTACACGTGCATAGCCTTTCATGATGCCCAACATGCATTCACACATGCATAAAATTTGTATATATCTCGCATATGCAATTCTTCGCGCACATATCATGTACATAATGTTTTTATATATATAACATATAATTCTTTGCACATGTTTAGCATGCATATCACAAGCGTATATCACATGCATTCAATCCTTTACATGTATAGTTGTGTACACATAATTTTTATACATTAATCCTTTGCATGTATTTCCTATATATTAGTTTTATGTATATATTTCACACGCATAATTCCATACATACACACAACCTCTTATATACCTTGCTGTGTATATAATTCTGAGGGAAGGGTCCGAATAGACCTCATGCTCAAAAATGATCAGAGATGGATTCAGCTCAATATTGTTGGCCACTGTATTCGGCATAAAATCATATGGGTTTGTACATAAGAGGAACACCTAGAAGAATAAGCCTACCCGGGCACACCATGCTGATGGCAATCTAGAATCACACAAATCTATAGAAAATAAGATCCTTTGGGAAGCTGGACTACCCACACGTGCTTTAGTTAGAGGCAATCAGACACAAAAGCAGGCCGAGGTATAATTTTAGCTCAATATCGGCGCTTATTCATGCCGAACAATCAGATCAAGATGAAATCCTCACAGAAAAGGAATCCCGCGGACCATCAAGCCTATTCATGCACACTATGCCGGGGGCAATCAAGTAAGTTTCTCTATCATAAGATGTATGCTTACACACACCACATAATAAGTGTACAAAAATCCAAATTCAAAGGTACAACGAACAAAAATTCTTAATAAAGCAAAAACAAAACAAAAAAAATATATTTTCAAGGCCTTGAAAATCCAACATACTGTAAAAATTCAAATACATTCAAAATATGAAAATCCCAAAAATTTACAAAAAATAAAAGAAATTATTTTAAGAGACACCAAAGACATTGAAACCCATTCGCCTACGAGCCAACATCAAATCTAATTTTCCTCTGAGGAAGCTCAAACCTAATTTTCTCTGAGAATGCTCAAATATAATTTCCTCTGAGGAGGCTCAAATATAATTTCTTCTGAGAAGGCTCAAATCTAATTTTCTCTCCTAAAGCTCAAACCTAATTTCCTCTGAGGAGGCTCAAACCTAATTTTCTCTCAGGAGACTCAAAATCTAAACCTCTCAGTGAGCATCAAAGTCACTCAGTGAGCATCAAAGCCTCTCAGTGAGCATCAAAGCCTCTCAGTGAGCATCAAAGCCTCTCAATGAGCATCTAAATCTCTCAGTGAGCAATCTAAGCCTCTCAGTGAGAATTTAAGCCTCTCAGTAAGCATAAGTTTTCAAAGTCTCCCTACGAGCACAAAGCCCTCTCAAGAAGCATTCAGGTTTTTTCAACAAGGAGGTTCCGATTGGAGATCGGTATCTGGTATATCACAGTCGGTGCAATAAAGAGAATGGTGTCCCGTGCTTTGGAAGTCTAGAAAAGACTCAGCAAAATCCAAGAGGATGATATTTTGCAAACTATTCTCCAGGGAACAACCAACCACCCTTCAAGGGACACTCGTCAAACATCGACCCCAACAGGTATGTACTGCCACATGTATGCATTTCTTTCCTATACCCTGCGTATTTGTTTTGCCGTTCTTTGTAGGAAAAGAGGTTCAGGATGAGCACCAGCAAAAATGAGAACAAATCAGATGCCTTGCAGAGTAGATGGGGGTTAGCAAGGGTATGCCGTGAAGGCCAGATGGTGGCCAGCAAGACAAATGCGGTATATCAAATCAAATGCCTTGCAGATCGAATGGGGGTTAGAAAGGGGTATGCCGTGCAGACCCGAGGTGGTCAGCAGGATAAATGCGGTATACCAAATGAGTCACAGCAGAGTAAGCTACAGCTCATCAACAATTCTACGCGGTGCAGGCGACGAGTCACAGCAAAGTACACTATAGCTCGTCAATAATTCTACGCGGTGCAAGTGACGAGTCACAACAGATTACGCTACAGCTCGTCAACAATTCTATGCCATGCAGGTAATAAGTCACAGCAAAGTACGCTACAGCTCATCAACAATTCTACGCCGTGCAGGCCCGAAGGTGGTCGGCAAGAGGAATGCGGTGTATCAAACGAGCTACAGTTGGATAACACTACAGCTCAACGGCAGTGATCAGATGCCTTGCAGACCAAATGGGGGTTAGCAAGAGCATACCGTGCCAGATCGAATGGTGGTCAACAAAATGATTGCGAATGAGCAATAGTTAGGTAACACTACAGCCCAACGGCAGTGATCAGATGCCTTGCAGACCGAATGGGGGTTAGCAAGAGCATGTCATGCCAGATCGAATGGTAGTCAGCAAAATGATTACGAATGAGCCATAGTTGGATAACACTACAGCTCAACGGCAGTGATCAGATGCCTTGCAGATCGAATGGGGGTTAACAAGAGCATGTCATGCCAGATCGAATGGTGGTCAGCAAAATGATTGCGAATGAGCCACAGTTGGATAAGACTATAGCTCAATGGCAGTGATCAGATGTCTTGCAGACCGAATGGGGGTTAGCAAGAGCATGCCGCGCCAGACCGAATGGTGGTCAGCAGAATAATTGCGAATGAGCCACAGTTGAATAACACTACAACTCAATGGCAGTGATCAGATGTCTTGCAGACTGAATGGGGGTTAGCAACAGCATGCCGTGCCAGACCGAATGGTAGTCAGCAGAATGGTTGCAAATGAGCCACAGTTGAATCACACTACAGCTCAACGGCAGTAATCAGATATCTTGCAGACCAAATGGGGGTTAGCAAGAGCATACCGTGCTAGACCGAATGGTGGTCAGCAAAATGATTGCGAATGAGCCACAGTTGAATAACACTATAGCTCAACGGCAGTGATTAGATGTCTTGCAGACCGAATGAGGGTTAGCAAAAGCATGCCATGTAGACCGAATGGAGGTCAGCAGAATGATTGCAAAGGGGTCGCAGTAGAATACACTACAACTCAGCGGCGACAAGCCACAAACTTCAACACAGCAAAAAGGTAAGGACTGCCTTAGGTACGCATATCTTTCCTTTTTTCTCTGAATTAGGCTCACCTAGGCACCCATGCACTAGCCTCCCCAAAATTGGAGGCAACTATAGACAATGGGTTCTGAGGTAGCCTAGATTAGGGTTACCCAATGATGATTAGATGCCTGTTCACGGGCAAAAAGTTTGGAAGTGATAATTTTTTTGTCAATTTTGATTTTTAGAAAAAAAAATTAAAAAATAAAAATAAATAAAAAAAAATTCGGCCATCAGCGGCGCGCCTCGGCAACGCGCAGGCACGCCTCGCCTGCGCGTGCGCGCAGGCATAGCCACTAATGAAAAATACAAAATTAGCGACGAAATTCATTTTTCGTCGCTATTTAGTGACTAAAAAACGATTCCGTCGCTATTTTAGCGATGGATCCAAACTTTCGTCACTAATAATGGCATTCTTGAGATTTTTATTTATTTTTTTGGATCAATTATTTTCTTTGAAACAAAGAAAAGTCATTCTTTGTTCTTGAAATTTTTCATTTTTCTTTCATTATTTTTATTTTTTCTTCAAACAAAAATCAATTTTTTAATCAATAATTAATTTTTAGACAAATAAATTCATTCTTTATTCTTGAGAGTTTTTATTTTTTTTAAGCAATTTTCTTTATTGGAAGAAAATTCTAATTTTTATTATCTTCAACTCTAATTTTGCAAGACAAAACAATGAAATTAATCATCATTTTTCCCTCTATCGAATCCGAATTCTGAGGATAAATATTTTGGGGTCTGATCTCATAGTTTTATTTGTTTTATTTTTATTGTATTATTTTTATCTCTTGTTTACAATTAATTGATTAACATGTAAATTTTTATTGTTTTCATTTATTTATTTATTCAATTGTTTATATATTTGTTTTATTTAATATGTTTATTATTGTTATTATTATTATTATTATTATTATTATTATTATTATTATTATTTTGTTATCTTTTTTTCATCGTTGTTGTTATTGTTATTATTATTATTATTATTATTATTATTATTATTATTATTATTATTGTTGTTGTTTTTTCATTATTATTATTATTATTATTATTATTATTATTATTATTATTATTATTATTATTATTATTATTATTATTTAATTATTATAATTATTATTATTATTTTGTTATCATTTTTATTATTATTATTATTTTAATTATTATTATTATTATTATTATTGTTGTTGTTGTTGTTGTTGTTATTTTTCATGTTTTTATGTATTAATCTATTAATATATTGTTTTATTTATTTCAATCATGTCATTTAATTTATTTGACTTTCATAAAGCATTTTTTTCATTTATTTTAATTTATTATTTATCATTTTATTTGTTTAATTGATTAACTTTCTTAATTTAATAACTAACATTAATTGTTGTATTTGTTTTTTACTCCAATATCTATTTTTCCTTTTTGGACATTCTCTCGAGTAAACGGGGAGATCTAGAAAACTCGTTTGGTTTTATCTTTTATTTTTATCATTTATATTATTTTCTCAATTTTGGCTATTTATTTATTTATTTTGCCATGTAATTTCTAATTAATTGTTTATTTTATGCACGTTAAACTCAAAAATCACAAAAATATTTTTATTGATAAATTGAGGTTTTTTTTAATAAAATAGGACCAATGTCTTGATTTTTTCATTCAAATAAACTGTCACATTTAACACTTTTTCTCTTAAGTATGCATGTGAGGACCAATGTCCTCATCTTTAATAAATACACCGTTTTATGTATAATTTACATTTCATTTGCATTGGGGGTTGTATTCCGCCCCTAATTTTGTTATAATTTATTGTATGTTTATTTACCTTATTTTAATATTACTTTATTTACTGCTTTCATTACATGATCGACATGCGCTCTAATTATTGTATTAAAATTTTATGAGAAACTGAATGAAATTTTATATCTAAAAGTCAATCATAATTTAATCAAGGTATGAATAAATGGTAAGTCCCGAACCATCTTTGGTTTTAGACTCAATGAGAGTAGATGATTTTTTCAATGTTCTATTGGAAAGGGAATTCTAAAATATCTCTTGTTGCCCAAAATAGACCCAAGTTGCATTGTCTCAGGCTCCATAAGATTAGATGAACCTTTCCAATGTTTTATAGGAAAGGGAATTCCAAAATATCTCTAACTTGCCCAAAATAGACATATATGCATCGTCTTAGATTTCACGAGATTAGATAAATCTTTCCAATGTTCTATTGGAAGGAAGATTTCAAAATGTCTCAGATTGCCCAAAATAGACACACATGTGCTATCTTAGGTTCAATGAGGCTAGACAACCTTTTCCAATATTTTATTGGGTGGCGACTCCAAAACACCTCCTTGTTGCCTAAAATAGACGCCCTTGTAATTTTTTACAAGTTCTATGAACCTCTCTCGAATATTCTAAAAGCGAGTCGTCATTCGGTGCACCCCTAGGGTTTGGTGTGCGTCACATAACTATTTTTATCTTTTTTCCTTCAACAGAGAAGGTTTTAAAATCTAATTTTAAAGGGTAAATGTTACATTTTATTTTTGTCTTTGAGGATAATTCTTAATTGCTTGATTTTTTCTCTAAGGATAAGTCATATATTTAGTATTTATCCATAAGGATAATTATAAATATTTACAATTATCTTTAAAGATAATTCTAGACTATTTATCACTAAGCATAAATCAAATATTAATATTTATCTTCAAGGATAAATCAAAAGAGTTTTTATTTATCTCCAATTATAATGCTAGCCTATAAATAGAATGAAGGAGGGCATTAAAAAAAGTCTTTTAGAGGGAGAAAATTTTAAGAGGTTTTTAGAGAGAGAACAAATCGATTTTTCAAAGGAAATCATTATTTTTCTCCTTAGATTTGTTTCTTATTTATTCTGTAAAAATTAATTGAGAAAGGGAAATTAATTCTCTTTTCTTGGTTTTATTCCTATATAAATTCCATTATCTTTGAAAAGAAGCTTTTTAGAGACAGAAAGTGATTTTCAATTCAAGTAATTCTTGTGGAGTTCGAGGAGATCTGCAATATTCATTACTTCTGGAGATCAGTGCCTGAGGGTAAACATTCTGGGATCAAAGTAGCCATTGTTGCATTGACTTCAACATTTGATATTGAAATTTGTTATTTGGCTTCAAGATGAAAATTGTTTTTTTTTTCTTGGTAATTCTGTTATTTTCGTGTTAAATTTTCTTTGTTTGGTGATTATTTGACTCAAATATGTGAAATAATGGCCTAAGATCCATAAAAGTAAGAAATTTGAGTTTTGAAACATTTGGTTATGGAGTTTTATCATTACTTTTGAATTCTGGAGATGACCGACGGGAAGAAGGTCTCATCGACAGCCGTCACTCAAAGCAAATGACGGGACATAACGGAAGGCTTCTTCAGCCCATAGATCACCTCTGGGACGGCCGTCCCTCGTTGCTCCTAGGCCATCCCTTGGTCTTTTCCCCTTCTTTTTTTTTTATTGTTTTAACCCCTTTCTTCATATTATGTTTTTTTAATAATTTTAGGCATGTTATATTAATATTTTCTACTGTTTTATTACTTTTTAGCTTTCTAATATTTTATTGTGGTGTTGCTAACATATTTATTTTGTTATTTTTTGTGAGTTTTCATTTGTTGGATGTTAGATGCCAAATGTGGAGGATTTAGGTGAAATGTGATTTGGAGACGTCCCTTGGGTTCATTCTTTTCTCTTTTTTTTTTGCTAATTAATCTTTTACATTTTTATTAATGATAATAAATGTTGTTTTTATGTTCATTAATCTAAAGGCATTTAAAGATTTTTCTAGTTAAAATAAGGTTTTTATTTAATAAAAAGGACCAATGTCCTGGTTTTCCTCTAAAATATCGCCTAAATGTTATTTTCATAATTATGTATGAGAGGAAACCAATGTTTTCAATTTGAATAAATGTCCCATTTCATGTATGATTTCCTATTTCTATTTGGTTTATTGTAAGTTAATGTACCTTTAGTATTTTTATTCTAAGATTATGTTATTTATTATTTTCATGGCGTGCTTGAATTGCACATTAGTAATTGCATAAATTGTATGAAAAAAGGAATGAAAAATTAATAATTAAAAAATCATTTATAATTTAACCAATGCATTAATAAGAGTAAAGTCGCGAATTCTCTCTGCTCTTAGGTTTCATGAGGTTAGATGAACCTTCTTAATATTTTATTAGGGAGAAAATTCCAAAATATCTTTTGTTACCCAAAATAGATAAATACTCATTGTCTTAGACTCAATGAGCTTAGATGAACCTTCCTAATGTTCTATTAAGGAGGGAATTCCAAAATATCTCTTGTTGACCAAAATAGATATATATGCATCGTCTTAGGCTCAATGAGGCTAAATGAACATTTTCAATATTCTATTAGGTGACGACTCCATAACACCTCTTGTTGCCCAAAATAGACACCCTTGTAATTTTCTTACAAGTCTTATGAACCTCTCTCGAACCCTAAAAGCGGGTTTTCGAGGTGCCCGTGGTTCGACGCGCATCATAGCGTCCCTCGCTCGCGTACGCGCGTGCTGATGGGCAGTTTAGCCGTCCCTCACCCGCTTGTGTGCTCATTGATGGGCGGCCCAGGCGCCCCGCGAGCGCACCCTGCCTGCCCCTCGCCGCTATGCTGCTAAAAATTGCCTATTTTGCCAAAAAAATCGGGATTTTGAGTCCAGATTTGATTCTAAATCATTTTTTTTAGGATTTTTCACAATAAATCTGATTTTTTACATCTAAATATGGTAGAATTTGATTAAAATTCAATTTTTTTCCTAAATTAGCTAGGTTTTTTCCTAAAGTCATATAAATAGAAAAAGAAAGAAAGAGAAAAGGGGAGAGACATTTGGTTGCAATTTTTTTTCTTTTCTTCTTCAAGAGAACTTTTAAGTTTTCAAAATTAATTTTTCTTAATCAAAAAAATCATTCTTGAGACAAAAAAAATAATTCTTTTTTCTTGGTAATCTTAATTTTCTTCCATTATTTTTCAGCAAGCTTTTCTTGAATTTTTCTTTCTAAAGAGAAAAAACTCCAATTTTTAGTATTTTTAATTCTATTCTTACGGATCTAGACAAGGAGATCAACCATTTTTTATCTTCCATCGAATCCAAATTCTGAGAAAAAATATTCTGGGCTCGATTCTATATTTTTATTTTCTTTTATTTTTTAATTTATAGTCAATTAATCACCATATAGATTCTTAGATCCATTGATTATTTATATATCCTTTCTTTATTTTTTTTGTTTTTTTATTTACTTGTTTTTTTATTTACTTGATAGTTCATCCGCTGTTATTATTATTATTATTATTATTGTTGTTGTTGTTGTTGTTGTTGTTGTTATCATTTATGTTTTTTTGTATGTTAATTTATTAATCTATTAATTTATTTGTTTCAGTATGTCATTTAATTTATTTGTCATTCATAACGCACTTTATTTCATTTTATTTATTTTAATTCATTTTCTTATTATTTTATGTGTTTTAATTGATTTTTTGATTTAATTACTAACATTAATTTTATTTGTGTTTGTTTTTAGTTTCAATACTTGTTTTTTCCTTGTTTAATCACTCTTGCAAGCGAAAGAGGGGATTCAGGAGATTTATTTTGGTTGATTCATTATTTTTACTATTTATTATTTTTATTTTGCTTTTTATTCATTTTTTCATATAATTTGTAATAAAATTATTTATTTTATGCGCAATTAATAAAGAAAATCACAAAATATTTATATTAATGAATTAGGGATTCTAATAAAATGGGACCAATGTCCTAATTTTAGCCAATAAAATGTCACTTTCAAAAGAAGAGTTAGTTTTCATAAAATGTGATAACTCATTTCGCTTTTCTCAATAATACCTAAAAATAACTCTTCATTTTTTTAAATGTGCATGAAGGAAATAATGTTCCTACTCCGAATAAATGCCCCATTTTAAGTATGAATTTTATTTGTTTATTTAATTTTCTATATTTGAGGGATTGTATTTTTGTCTCAATTTCATCTTGTAATTTATTTTATCAATTTTCTTTACCGCTTTCTTCCTATGCTTAACGTGTGCTTTATTTTAATGCATGACCGTGTGAGATGAGAGATAAAAAATTGATTGTTAAAAACTCATTTATAATTTAACCAAGATATTAATAAGATTAAAGTCCCAAACTATTCTCTAATTTAGACTCTCGAGATTAGATGAACTTTTCCAATTTGTGTAAATTGGGTAGCGACTTTAAAATACCTTAAAGGTGCCTAAAGGTTTAATGGGTTTAAATGAACTTTCCTAATGTTCTATTGGATAGAGATTCCAAAATATCTCATATTATCTAAGATCTAGATGTGAACCCTCTCGGACCCTAAAAGCGGGCCTCCGGGAACCATATGGGTTCGGTGCGCGTCACAGGACCATTCTCCTTAAACTTAATGGATGACCAATGATGAGTCCCTGAACATTTCTGCAGTTTTTGCCTACAAGGTCGAAAGTGCTTCTAACTCAAAAATTCAGGCTTCCTTATTAGTAGCCTTGTATCTTAACTTTTTGGTCGAAGGAAGCTTTTCTCCATCTAGGGTTACAAGGATGACTCCTGCCCCAGCTCCTTTACTGTTAACTGCTCCCTCAAAATACATCTGCTACCCTTGTACTGTAATGGCCATGAATCTTCATCCGAGAAATTATACTCGATCTGGTCTCCTTCAATAAGATGCCCTGCTAGGAATTTTACTACAGCCCGACCCTTAATGGTCTTCTTGGTAATGTACTCGATGTCGAATTCTTGTAACATTAACAGCCATCTTCCCATTTTTCTTAGCAAATAAGGCACTTCTTGAAGATATCTAAGAGGATTCTGCTTGGCAATAACATGTACCTTGGAAGAATGAAAATAATGTCTTAACTTCTTAGAAGCCCAAATTACAGCAAGGCAAATCTTTTCAACCTAGGCGTATTTGGCCTAGTAAGGGAGAAACTTCTTACTAAAGTAATAGACTGCGAACTCCACTCCAAACTCACCCTCTTGAGCTATCATGACACATATGGAGTTGTCCTCTATTGCTAAGTATAAGATTAAAGGTTTAACTGGCTAAGGTGGTTTTAGAATTGGAGGGTTTAACAGGTATTCCTTAATGGCATTGAAAGCCTTATAATAGTCATCATTCCATATCACTGGCTGATTCTTCATGAGAAACTTAAATATTGGCTTACAAACTAAAGTAAGCTTGGCAATGAACCGGCTGATGTATTATAACTTACCTATGAAACTCCTAACCTCTTTTTCTTTGATCTAACACCCGCCCCCCCTTATATTCTAGGTTTTCTTCTTTTTATATCCTATTTTAGGTAGTTTTTTCTTTCCTTTATTTTTTCCTAAATATCCCATTATTTATTTTTTGGTTTTTCTAATGTATTTAAATTAATTAATTAATTAATCCATCTTTTCTTTTCCTTTTTTTCTTTTCTTTTTTTTAATAATTGTAATTTTTATATATTTTTTAATTTTAGAAAATGGAAGCTTTAAAAAGAGACCTCTTTTTTAAGCATTAAAAATTCTGAAATAGAGTAGCCAAAAAATCAATTTTTTTTGAAATCAATTTCTTTTTAGAAAATACAAAACCCTGAAAAGAGAGCCTCGTGCTTCAATTCTCTGGCTACTTTGGATCAATATAATCTTCATCGGGTAACCCTGATCAGAAGCTGCCTCTAATATCAACAATGATTTTGACATGATTTAGGCGATTGAAATCTTTTGGATGTTAAGATGGAATTTGTAATATGTAGTATGAGTAAACAAGTATAAGTATGTACATAAGAATATATAACGTAATGAAAATTAAATATGATACTTATAAATTGTATGAGTATGATATTATGGGAAATGTGTGCCTTTTTAATCATATAATAAAAGAAATTTTATAATTCTGAACATAATATAGTGGATGTAATCAGGATAATGTAGTTGTCGTGTGACACCATACACTTATCGTGGTGGTTTACTACATACGGGTAAGGGGTCTTACAACATGTCACTGCCATGTGGCATGACCACTGTCATCCACGTGGCGTGCACCTATTGGGCCACGTGTCAATAATGACTCATCATTATTGACACATATTTGTGCGCATGTAGGCCACCGGTGCCGCCTTTTCAGCAAATTTTGGTGTTCAAATTTCGAGTGGGGGTTTTTGGGGTCTATGAATCTAATGGTAAGGTCCAAAATTAAAAATCCCAACTTTTAGTTCAACGTTTTGAACATTTATATTCGTCCCCTCGAATTGCGGTGTACACATACACAATTTTTGAGCCGAAATATATACACATATATATTATTCACACAAAAAACAAATTTTTTTATATTTCATGCATCCTAAATTTACCAATTTTACACATAAAATTTTATATCAATTTTAAGCCACATGCCATGATACAAAAACAGTGGCTCTGATACCAATAAAGGGAAAAATATATATCAAATAAACGCATGAGGTAATATTAAGTAATGATACATACCTCTTATCTTGTAGTGCAGAAATGTTGCAGAAGCGTCTACAAGGATCCCCTCGATTTTTGGTCATTAGTCTGGCTCCTACCCACTTGCGGGATAACAGAAGCTAATTCACGATCTAAAAACCCCTTGAAGATTAAGAGAAAAAACGAGCATGAGTGTGAACGAGAGCAGCCTTGCGGCTTTAATAATTCTCGTTACTAAACTCTGAGATCTCCAATCTATTTATAGAGATCCTAAAAACTAAAGATCTATCTCTAATATAACTCTGATTCTTTATGAGATAGGATCAGGTAATCTCAATCAGATTGAATTACTTAATTCGATCTGGATATAGAACTCGATTCATATTAGTTATGGGCGTATCCCAACTATATATGCTTAAATATTAATTAAATATCAGCTATTGATAACAGGTACCAACCATCGACTGTACTCAACAGCTAAACCAAATGGAGCAAATACAAAAAATGGCAAGAATTAAAAAAAAGGAGTAAGTGTTTTTAATTGAAATTAAAAACATAAAAAAATAAAAAATGGTTTAACTTAACGAAAAGTATATAACCAACGTGAGGTAGAAATTCCGATGAATTTAGAACTGAAAAAGAAAATTGGTATTTGTATTCAATAAATTAGCAACAGTTCCATAAAAAAATTCTAAAATATTGCCTTTTGAAAATAGCTACAAGCTCCAATTTTACAATTTTAACCAAATAATAAAAGGTGAGCTGATATACTTGAAACAACTATCAGCTTCTCTGAAAATTCAAAACAAAAATCCTATTTAATCTCTAGCTAATTTGGTATACGATTGTATAACCATTGATATGCATACTAATTCAGATTTTATAAAATCATTTCTATTAATTGTAACATATTTTTCCTCATTTATCTGTAACTTGATTTGTGTTTTAATAGAAGTATATTTATTTTTTAAATATTTTATCGAAATTCTCTAATTAATTTTTTTTCCAAGGAAAAACAATCACCTTATTTAAAGCATATGAAAGTTTTGGTCCATGTCGAAAATGAATTAATGATGACGATCCAAAATTTTTGAACTGGCAGCTTGGATTCGACGAATTTTCGACCAAAATTACTCCGACAGTCTAGTCAGAAAGATTGACGATAGAATAGGTATTGTAATTGGAAAGAATCACGAAAAAAATACCTGAATTCCACTTTTTATAGAGTTACGAATCAGTGTTGTAGAAAAAGTTCATTTTCGCATAAGATATGTATTCCCAATAGGACAGAATTTGGAAGACCTAACTAGAGTAGAACTCAAAGAGGATTTTTCCTGATCAGATATGATTAATTTCTGATTGGATAAGCATGATCATTGATTATATAAAATTGATTCATGATTAGATAAAATTGAACACGAAAAACCGCGTTCTAATAGAATGAAAGTTTTTGAAAGATTCCGACAATTTTGATAACCTACAGAGACGAGTTTTTTCCGAGCTATTGACATATACCGAACTGTTATTGAAAAATTTCAAATCAGTTTAACTGTTCGGATTCAGGAGCAATACGAAATCGAACTTTTAAAAAGAGATCCGGTTATCAATTAAGATTATAACTGCCTGTTGTGTTTCATAATTCAGGATTCAAAACTAGGTTGACACGAAACTACATCAGGAATAATATTGACTGGAACCCGAATCCGAACCCGTCTGATTCGGTAGTTCACTATGAAAATCCATTTGAAGAAATGGGAAAAAGAAAAAACTAAAATAAAATCGTGGGTATGGGCATATGGTAGCAGTGGGGAATACAAAGGAGGTCACGCCCTCATTAACCGTCGCTGCTTCTCTTTGTCCCTTTCATCAACTCTCTCTTACTCGCACTTTCTCTCTCTACCCTTCTCCCGGCCATTGTTAAAAGGCTTTTTAATTTAACATGACCAGCTCCTCCGCAACATCTCGCAAGGTTTAATCTTAACTTCTTTGTTTTTCTGAACTTTAGTTTATGACGCACCTTCAATTAATTGAGTTTTAGAATGATTAATTGATTTTGATTTGTGTTTTTTTTTTTTTACTTTTACGATTTTGATTTTTCTAGGCACTAAGTAAGATTGCTTGCAATCGCCTCCAGAAAGAGCTTGTGGAGTGGCAGGTCAACCCTCCCACTGGCTTTAAACACAAAGTCACCGATAATCTTCAAAGGTTTGCTTCCTTTCAAGAGACTAACGTTTGGTTCAATTTTTATTTTAAATGGGTTCTTGTATCAGTCTGAAAAAGATTTGATTTTTACTTTTTATTTTATCCGATTCTGCAAGTTTTAACCATGAATTTTTAATACCCTTTTCTCCTTCTGGCGTTGGGGCTTGTTTGGATTTTGAAATAAAGGTGGGTAATTGAAGTAATTGGAGCTCCTGGAACCCTTTATGCTAATGAGACATATCAACTTCAAGTTGACTTCCCAGAGCATTACCCTATGGAAGCTCCCCAGGTTTGCAGAATAATAGTAAAAATATCTCTTCAGATTTTATTTTGATAGATGTTTGCCATGCATAACATAGTTTTTATAATGGCTTTGTTTGGTTAAACAGGTTATTTTTCTTCATCCGGCTCCACTTCACCCGCATATTTATAGCAACGGTCATATTTGTTTAGGTAAATTTTGGGATTTTATGTGTCTTTTCGTGCCTTAAATTTGCAATGGTATCACTTGCATGTTTTGTTTTTGGTTGCTGTATTTTGTCCCCAGTTTCCATTATCTGTGGCCCGCATTGCTTGGAGGTTTCATGATATGGTTTTTCGTTCGTCTATTTATGCAGCATCATCATGTTCATTTCTTTGTTTTGAGTTCGTTTTTTGTTCGCTCATTGGTTGAAAGTGATGGTCATTTCTTGTCTCCTATTATTGCTTCATGGTGATTAATTATTTAGATTCTTTTGTTTTTCTGGTGTCTTCTTTGAGGAGATTTTCATATTTCAGAAATTGCTAAATGTCAACTTGTTACGTTTTTGCTGATATTTTAGTTTCCTAGTTCCCTTAACTTTTATTGGTTAGCATTTTCAAGCGTTCTGGTACAGTGACCGTCTAGTATATTTTGAATCTCGATGTTTCCTTTATTGGGGGAAAAATATTTTTTAATACAATCTTCACCCATTTTCTGTTGTTTAAACCAAACGAAAGGAAATGATTTGTTTTCTCATAAAAGGCAAACTTTGTTTTGACCTGTCTTTTTTTTAAATTTAAGGCTTAGGCTCTAACTGTTTCATGAGAATAGAACTGTATATAGTTTGCCTTTCAGCTAGCTCTCTGGGATTATTTGATCATTACACAAGATGAGGAAATGGAGCAAAGAATTTCCAAATACTGATTCCTTTTCTTTGCCACTTGTTCATTCTCCTTGACTGTTTTTAATATTTGCACCACCTAAATCTGAGTTAACTCTTCATGTTTTCTATGTAAGAAAGCAATCCCTAGGACCTCAGAATTCTGTCTTTTTCCTCCTCTGGATAATTTGAGAACCTTAAGTAAATATGCATGAAATTTCAGCCTTTTGTTTCCTTAAATTTTTATGCACTTTTGAATTTCAATATTTACATATAAAAACATATTAAGTAATCTTGCAAGGATTCATAAGTTAACTGAGAGGATTGTCCATTGCCAAGTTTCCTTGTGCTTGCTTGTGGATAATCACCATTTTGCTTCCTCACTTTATTTATTTATTTTTTCCAGTAGTGCAAATGATCATGTGTTATCCAAGTAAATAACAAGTTATCTATCTAGGAGTTATTCTTTGCTCAGGATTTGGTTTAACCAATTATTATGTGTTTTAGACAGCTTGGGAAATGGGTTTATTATGTTGCTGTATATTTCTAATTATTACTATTATTTTTAGCATATAATTGATGCTACATCAATGAAAATGATTAGGTAGTTCTATTTACTTTGGAAATATTTCTTAGTGTTGAAATTTTATATAGAGGATGTGGCTACTGCAAATTTTGGCAGAAATAGGTAATTATGGTAATAGCTGTAGAAACGATATTTCCTTATCCATGGCTTTGGAAGTATTTCTTATTAGTGAAATGTTATATGGAGGATATGCATATTGCAAATTTTAGCAAAAATAGATGCGGTACTTGATAGCTGCAGAAAGGGATATTTGTGTACCCTGTGGTAGATATTTGCTGAATAAATGATAATCATCTTGGAAACCAATTGTCTACATCCTGGATATTTTAGAGCATTAATTGCAGTGCATGATAACCATATGCCTTTGTCTTTTTTAACCATAAAATGATAACATTTGAAATTACATGACAAACAGTCAGGTGTCAGTGGATTATCATGTAGCAGTTTTTGACAACCGAAGGGATAAAAAGCTTCTGAGATTAAAGTTTGAAGTAACTTTGGTTTTGATATTTGACTTGTTTTTGGCTTTCAGATCCATTATATTATGTCATATTTTCATGGTTGCTTTGGTCCAGAGAGTGCTGTGTGTTATCTCCATAAGAAAACTGAAAACTGACTGTGTTACGAAGTGCAGATATATTATATGATTCATGGTCTCCTGCCATGACTGTGAGTTCTGTCTGCATCAGCATTCTCTCAATGCTGTCAAGCTCAACTGTGAAGGTTTGTTCTTATGATCAATTTATTTTCTATGTGCATATTTATCTCCATTTTCTTGTTGAAATAGGTATATATATGTTCATACTTTCGTAATTATTTTGTTCTTTTCAAATGTAATCATGCCATTTATGTTTTACAATAATATGATGAAATGGCTAGAGCAGATGTTTGAATTAATTTGATTATTGATCTATGTCTGATATCACATTGAAATTCATTTGGCTGGCAGCAACGCCCTGAAGATAATGATCGCTATGTAAAGAACTGTAGAAATGGCAGATCCCCAAAGGAGACTAGGTGGTGGTTCCATGATGATAAAGTGTAATGACCGAGGCATGTCCATGCATATTAGGTCCAATAATTATAGTTGATGACCTTTTTGTTGGAAAGCAAAGTGAAAAGCACAAGGAGAAGCATTCTGAAAACTAAATCATTCTGAATGCCCATTACCTCCTGTATATGGCAATGCCTGGTGTGTAAAGAAAGAGGAACATTGTGTTTTTAGTTAACTTTCGAGGGACAGACTTGATTCTCTGCTTATGGTTGGAGGCAGATCATTGATGCGTTGTAAAACAGCAAATGATTGAAACTCTTAAATCCTGGTGTAGTCATTTTCCAATACATTTTTTTTTTAAATGATTTTAGTTTGGCAGTTCTGTGGACATAAACTTCTACATATTACATGCCATTAACAAAAAGTAAAACATGTGATTCTGGTCGGTCCTAAATGCAACCAAGGTTGGAAATTCGTTGCTGCTTTGTATACTTGCTTGTAATGGGAATTCTGATTTAATACCCCTTCTCACTTCCTGTCCCTGTGGATATGTGTACAATGAGTTTCACAGCCAGGGAGTGTGTACATAAACGGAGTCGAAACGGGAACAGTTTGAATTTATTAACTGTGGCTATAATGCTTCTCTTGAGATGATGCAACTTTTAATATTTGCTTAGGTTTGTATCCTTTGCTTCATAGGCTGTGTGTATTTGGCTTCAGTTTTTGACATGTTTAGTTTAGGTGATAATGTTTTAATTTGCCTATGCCACTTTTATTTTATACTATATAACAAATAAGATGAAAAAAATTTTACTTAGCCCTCAATATTTTTTCCTCACTTTAAACAGGCCCTTCTGTTTTTATTCTCTAGTCCTTGGAAATGTATTTGGCTATTTGCTAGATTCTCAAGTCTTTATGCTTGATTATGAATATTCTTATATTTTGACCATTGGATAATGATAACCCAGAAAGTTGAAAAATGTTATCAACCCATTTTAATCTCATAAAGCTTTAATGGGTCATTTCCATGGCTATTTACATCACTAACCCTAGGTAACAAATAACCTAAAGAAAACCCTAATAAGGCCTTTAATTAAGCTAGGCCGAATTCCTAATGGGCTAATCAATTAAATAAGTCCATTTACAAAGGTCTAAACAAAGTTTAAAATAAAACTAATACTTGAATAAGTCTTGGACGAATTTGCAAGCCCACTAACAAATATTAACTAAAAGCCCAACTAACTAAAATAAACCCATTAAAGAAAGCCCAAAATGTCTAGCTCAACTTTACAACTTAAATGAGTCATATGACTTTTTAAATGAAGCACATGACTTGTACAATTAAAGCCCAAGTTGTATAAAACCCAAAAATGACTTAAATTGACCCAATTCCATTACAAGCTTCCAAAAAGCTAAGTATTTTATAAATGCCTCCTTCAACTTCTTTTTGACACTTCTCAAAGGCATCTTCATGTAGCTCTTGAGTAACAAAGCCTTGCACATAGGCTGTCATAGTCATCTTCAGCTTCCTAGCTCACCTTCTTGTGATTGGACCACTTGGCATCTTCAAAGGGTCTTTAGTGGTTGGCTGATCCGTATCATTCCCTCCCTTCTCAAAAAGATTTGTCATCAAATCTGAACCCACATCAAAAGGAGAATGATGCGGAACCCCAAGGCTAAAGAACCCGAAACCCCTTGAACATACAATATGGCATGAACATGAATAAGAGAAAATCCCCAACCCTATTGAACCCCCAATCAATAAAGTGAAAGGAAACGCAAATAATTAGGTTGATTTAAACACAAGAACAGAATTCGCCACAAGTAAATGCCTTGATAAGAATTAATGTTCTTGATGCAAAAGAAGAAGACAAACTATCTGATGCGTGCACAGGGGGGTCAACATTGTAAGATTACAAACTTTGCAAGTTCGGATTTATGGAGATTAAATTTATGGAAGTTAAAAAAGGCTTGAAGGTAGTTTACTGAATTATGAGGAAGCTGAATCAAATAAAAAGAGACTTTGAAAAGAGGCATGTGCCATCCATGTGACCTTGACATGTGCCATCCATGTGCTTTGACATGTGCTAGACATGTGCCATGTCATGTGCTATGCATGTGCCATATGCATGTGCACATCATGTGACACAATACATGTGCAATGCATGTGTTGCTTAATGGACTTATGGGCTGATTTATTTGGGCTCTTAGTTTATGCTTTTATTTATTATTTTTATTTGATTATTTATAATATGCTAGGCCTTAACTTATTCTTTTGGGCTTATTTAAGTGAGATGGGTTTTAATTAGTTTGTACTCATTTAATTAGTTTTTTTTAGGCTTTTTGGGCTGAATTTTATGTTAATTAGTGTAGGCTTTAGTTATCTTGATGTAAGGCCCATGTTTTAAGGCCTATTTGATTAATTAGGGTTTTTTCTAGCTTAAGGGAGTATATATACTCCACAAAAACGAGATTGGAGGCAGATTTGATTAATTTGATAAATTTCTTTTGGCTTGGCCGAATTCATCTTTGGAGAGGATAGCTTGTCTTCTTCTTTTGCATGAAGAACATAAATTCTTATCAAGGTAATTACTTGTGGCGAATTCTATTCTTGTGTTTAAATCACCTAATTATTTGCGTTTCCTTTCACTTTATTGATTGGGGGTTCAATAGGGTTGGGGATTTACTCTTATTCATGTCTATGCCATATTGTATGTTCAAGGGGTTTTGGGTTCTTTAGCCTTGGGGTTCCGCATCACTATCCTCTCCAAAAAGATGAATTCGGCCAAGCCAAATAAGTTTTTATCAAAATAGTCAAATCTCAATACAAATGAGTTTAATGAGGTATTTATATCGTCCTAAAACAAAACCTAACCCTAATTAAGTAAAAGAAGGCCGAATTTCCAAAGCCCATTAGGATTAGAAATTAGGTCCATTTTCCTACTTAGAAAAGGTAAAACAAACCAAATGAATGGGCTGCCCAACAAGGGCGGCGTGAGCCCAAGACCAAAGGCCTAACTAATACACTTAATCAAATAAAAATAACAAACAAAAGTCCTAACTAATAGCCCAAACAATTCAACCCATAAGTTCATTAAGTAGCACATGCATTGCACATGTATTATGTCACATGTTGTGCACATGTCAAGTGTCACATGCATTGCACATGTCAAGTGGCACATGACTTGCACATGTCAAATTTATCATGCACATTTGGCCTTCACAATTCTGGCCCATTGAGTTGGTATTGATGCCATTCGACCCAAGCTCCTCTTTGCTATCCAAAGCTTCCACAATTCGGCCCATGTAACCATTTAGTGTGGGCCCGCAATCTCGTCATTGGACCATTTGGTAATGCTAGCTCATCCTTTTGTTGTTCCTTGATAGTGCTCGCATCAGAGAAAGGTCAAAAACATTAAAAGTAGCTGAAACACCATACTCACCTGGCAAGTCTATTTGATATGCATTATCGTTGATGCGCTCCAAGACTTGAAAAGGACCATCACCGCGTGCATCCAGCTTACTCTTCCTTTGGTTTGGAAACCTCTCCTTTCTGAAATGCATCCAAACCTAATCTCCAGGGTTGAACACCACTTGTTTTCTTCCCCTATTCGCTTTATCAGCATATTGCCTGTTTTTCTTCTCAATGCTTGCCCGTGCTTTCTCATGTAAGGATTTCACCAAATCTGCCTTCCTATTACCATCCAAACTTGAAAGCTCATGTAAAGGTAAAGGACAAAAATCAAGCACAGTTAGTGGGTTAAAACCAACAACATGAACAACTTCTTTAAAGAATAGATCAAAAGGAGACAATTGTGCGTGGAACACCATGCAAACGGAGAACTTCTTTAAAGAATAGATCAGCAACATGAACAACATCATCACATTTATGACACGCGATAAAATGAGCCATCTTACTAAACCTATCTACCACAACAAAAATACTATCCCTACCACGTTTTGTCCTAGGCAAACTGATATGAGCACAAACAAGCACAATGGCACAAAATCAATGTCAAAGAAGCTTAAAGAAGTCCTACAAGCATTCATAAGACCTTATATAAAGAAGATGCAAGTTCAAGAAGAGAAAGAAGCTAAATTGGACTATGAAGACAAGTTTAGGCCAAATGGTGCAATGGGCCTCCAAGCCACTTTATTTAGTTTCTATTCTTTATGTAATATGTAATTAAGTATATTTGGGCAGCCAAAAACCTAGGAAAACGAATTGGGCTTGATTAGAATAGGTTTGTTTTGTTTTGGACTTATTTGACTATTTTGGGTAGTTTAAGTGGGCAGGCTAAAGTTGGGCTTATCTCTTCTAAATAGTTGGGCCAAAATAACTATTTGAGGCTTAGAGAACATGAGGGGGGTGAATTTTACATGGGAGAGTTGAATTTTAATGGGCTTGGGTCAGATTTAGGTTTAGGCCTACATTAGTGAACTTAGGGTCCTAAATTTTAGGAATGGGTTTTCTTTGATAAATACTTATTATTTTGGGATATTATTAAGTAGAGTTTGAGGGAGAAATAATAGCTTGACCTTATCCTTTAGGGGCTGGCCGAAATTCACTTTTAGCCAAGTTTAAGTCCACATTCATTTCTTCTTTTCTCAGGATAATTATGCCTATTTATCACTAGCTTTTAGGATTATTTTCAGATTGTATTTATCTATATTTATTCATGTACTTAGTCCATATTATGGCCAAATACATGTAGATAAAGGTTAGGAATTATCTTTGTTATTTATTTTATTAATTATCTCTTAGAGTTAGTGTTTGATTATAACTCCTCTAGGGAGGGGTGGCTGCCTAGCCTATATAAAGGGCTGAACTTTTTTATTTGTACTTTACATTTGCATATTTATGATTAATGAATGTTCATTGACTGAATTTGTGAGAGTTAATTTTTTATTGATTCTTTCTATTGTATGAAGAATTAGACTTAGGCAATTTGCATGATTAATGTATGCTTGATTCTTGTTCTTCTTACTTTCTAAATCAATCTATTATAAGCATTTCCATTCAAGTTTGTTTGGGGGTTCTTTAGATTGGGGGTTTGTTCACTTGTTTATGATCAATATTCATGGTATGTTGGCGTTCTAGTTTGCATATAGGCTGGGGTTCCTCATCACAAACCAAGCACAAAATCCATAGAAATATCAGTCCAAGGAGAACTAGGTACGGGTAAAGGCATATACAATCCATGAGGCATAGATTTAGATTTAGCTTATTTACATGCAACACATGCATTACTCACCTTTTCCACATCTTTTCGCATGCGTGGCCAAAAAAAATGCTCATTCAACATGTCATAGGTCTTATGTACCCCAAAATGTCCCATCAATCCCCCACAATGAGACTTTAATACAAGCAAATCACGCATTGAACATTTAGGCACACAAAGCTTACTTCCCTTAAATAAGAATCCTTCATGTCTATAAAATTTATCAAAGGCCTTATGTTCACATGCATTATACACATTACCGAAATTAGAATCATCAACATATAATTCCTTAACATGCTCAAATCCTAACAACTTAGAACTAAGTGTATAAATCAAGGCATATCTTCTTGATAATGCATCGGCAACAATATTATCCTTTCCATGCTTGTATTGAATAACATAGGGAAATGTTTCAATAAATTCAACCCATTTAGCATGCCTTTTATTCAACTTACCTTGTCTCTTCAAGTGTTTGAGGGACTCGTAATCGGTGTGAATGACAAACTCCTTGGGTAGGAGGTAATGCTGCCACACATCCAATGCTTTCACTAAGGCATACAACTCCTTATCATAGGTTGATGAATCGAGTTCAGCTCCATGAATCTTCTCACTGAAATAGGCAATCGGTTTTTTCTCTTGCGTTAGGACCGCCCCAATACCTACACTAGAAGCATCACACTCAATTTCAAAAGTCTTATCAAAGTTAGGTAAAGATAAAGTAGGTGCAGAACACAACTTCCCTTTCAAATTTTCAAAAGCCTTTTGCTGTGCTTCTCCCCACTTAAACCCAACTTCCTTTTTGATTATTTCTGTAAGTGGTGCAGCAACAGAAGTGAAATTCTGCACAAAATGCCTATAAAAACTTGCTAAGTCATGAAAGCTCCTCACATCCGAAACGGACTTAGGCGTGGGCCAATCTCTAATTGCCTTCACCTTCTCTTTATCCACTTCAATACCCTGTGCACTCACCACAAAACCAAGAAAAATAAGTCTATCTATACAAAATGTGCACTTCTTAAGTTTAGCATACAACTTTTCATGCCTCAAACTTTGCAAAACTAACTTAACATGCTCAATATGTTCCTCAAAAGACTTGCTATAAATGAGTATATCATCAAAGTAAACAACAACAAACTTTCCTAAATATGCACGCAACACATGGTTCATAAGTCTCATAATGCTAGGGGCGTTAGATAGCCCAAATGGCATGACTAACCACTCATACAAAACATATTTAATTTTGAAAGCTATTTTCCATTCATCACCAGGTTTCATTCTTATTTGATGATATCTATTCATTAATGATGCGTGCACAGGGGGGGTTAACATTGCAAGATTATAAACTTTGCAAGTTCGGATTTATGGAGATTAAATTTATGGAAGTTAAAGAAGGCTTGAAGGTAGTTTACTGAATTATGAGGAAGCCGAATCAAATAAAAAGAGACTTTGAAGAGGGGCATGTGCAAGTCAAGTAACCTTGACATGTGCCATTCATGTGCTTTGATATGTGCTAGACATGTGCCATGTCATGTGCTATGCATGTGCCATATGCATGTGCACATCATGTGACACATTACAAGTGAAATGCATGTGCCAATTAATAGACTTAATGGGCTGTTTTGTTTGGACTTTTAGTTTAGGCTTTTATTTATTATTTTTATTTGATTATTTGTAATATGCTAAACCTTAACTTATTCTTTTGGGCTTATTTAAGTGAGATGGGCTTTAATTATCTTGGACTCATTTAATTAGTTCTATTTAGGCTTTTTGGGCTAAATTTTAAGTTAATTAGTGTGGGCTTTAGTTATCTTGATGTAAGGCCCATGTTTTAAGGACTATTTGATTAATTAGGGTTTTTTCTAGCTTAAGGGAGTATCTATACTCCACAAAAACGAGGTTGGAGGCAGACTTGATTAATTTGATAAATTTCTTTTGGCTTGGCCGAATTCATCTTTGGAGAGGATAGCTTGTCTTCTACTTTTGCATTAAGAACATAAATTCTTATCAAGGTAATTACTTGTGGCGAATTCTATTCTTGTGTTTAAATCAACCTAATTATTTGTGTTTCCTTTTACTTTATTGATTGGGGGTTCAATAGGGTTGGGGATTTACTCTTATTCATGTCTATGCCATATTATATGTTCAAGGGATTTTGGGTTCTTTAGCCTTGGGGTTCCGCATCATTTGGTATCAGAGCTTGGATTTGGATTAAATTCTTATTTATCCATGTTTACTTGCTATTTTTGTTCATTATTTTTCAATTAATTTGATTCCTAAAATTTAGGAACCTTTGTTCATCATAGGGGGTCAAAAATTTAGGAAGCTTGTTTGAGGCTGAATTCTTTGTTATTTGATCTTGAAGTTTAGGTTGTTTGCTGCTCTAGTTGTTAAAAAGAAAAAAAAAAGTGAAAATTGTTGGCGGCTAGAAAAGAAAAGAATACAATTTAGGGTTGGTTGATTTGGTTTGGGTGTGATACACATTGGGCTAAACCTATTGGGCCAGATTTGGAGTTAGACAATTATTTGGGTTTGATTTAAACTTATTGGGCCAGATTTGGAGTTGGATAATTATTTGGGTTTGATTTAAACCTATTGGACCAGATTTGGAGTTGGATAATTATTTGGGTTTGACTTAAACCGATTGGGCTGAATTCGGTTTCCTTAACATTAACACATAGTGGATAAGTCATTTTGTCTTAGTCTAGACATTTGGGTTTCCTTATTTGATCTTATTAAGACATATTGGATTAATCTTTGTCTTATTTTGAACAAATAATTGGGTTTCCTAATCTTGTTTTAGTTTGGACATCTTGTGTCTCCTTTTCATTTTGTCTTAGTGTAATAACCCATATTGTATCAAATTGAATTTTCCATTAGGGAGATTTCAATTTCTGCATTATTGCATTAGTTTTGTCATTTCTTTCATTCTTAAGTTTTCATTTTTGGTGTATTTGTGTTTTTTTTTCTGATTACACTATAATTAACAATTTGACTCTTGTTAGTTAAATTCACATAATTCGAACAGCATACATATCTTCACCTTGTATGCTCATTTCAACGTTCTTCACTTTGGTCTTTTGCTTCTAGTTTTATGCCTATCTTCTTTGTTAAGTATTTTCATTGCATTCTTTTACTATAATTTACTGCTTGTGAACTATTTTGACTTGAGTTTGAGTTCTGAAGTGCAACTGAAAATAGCAAGTTTGAGTGGTAAAAGGCTTGACAGTGTGATCTTAAAGGAGGGTAAAAGCCAAATTTGAGCGAAACATGAGTGGAGTGCCACTTCTTTGAGTGTAAACACGTAAGGGAGTGTAGTGAGGCTGGTTTATTTAACATCTTTTGCAGGTAAAGCACCATGACTGATGAATCTAGTAAGAAGGAGATGTCTATAGAACAGGTTGTGTTTGCTATACAAGCAATGCAAAGTACCCTTGAGAATTTGTTGAGGGAAAGAGTGGACGTTAAAGAGAGGTTGGATAAATTAGAAGGGGGAACATCCAACAACTCAAGGAGAACAGCTAGGAGGGGAAGATGGATTAATGAGCGAGAGGATGTTGATCAAGGCGATTGGGATGAAGATGATGAAGTTCAATCCGTGAGAGGTAGAGTGAGAAGAGAAGATAAAGTGGACAGCAACATCAATGCCATCAAGATGAACATTCCATCCTTTAAAGGTAGGAATGATGTTGAAGTGTATTTAGAATGGAAAAGGAAGGTGGACATGATTTTTGCTTGTCATAACTATTCTGAAGACAAGAAAGTAAGGATAAAAGCAGTGGAGTTTTGTGATTATGCGCTGGTTTGGTGGAATGAGTTAGTTAAGAGTAAAAGGAGGAATGGGGATCCACCTATCTCTACTTGGGAAGAAATGAAGAGAGTAATGAAGAGGAGGTTTGTACCATCCTACTACTATAGAGAGTTGCACCAGCAATTACATAGGCTCACTCAAGAAGCTAGAATAGTGGAGGATTATCACAAGGAAATGGAGATGCTCATGATTAAAGCCAATATAGAAGAGGAAGAAGAGGATACTATGGCTCGGTTCATGGGAGGTTTGAATAGGGAAATTGCTGTTGTGGTGGACTTACAACATTATGGAGTAATAAAGGACCTAGTAAATATTGCCATGAAAGTGGAGAGGCAACACAAGCAAAGGAGGGCAGTAAGGTTATTTTAAAATTCTAGCAATAAATGGAATCTGAACTGGAGCAAAAATGAAGATTTTAAAGATATGGAATTGCAGTTTAAACAACTCTCTAGACTAATAAGTACGTATTGGAGACAAGAGGAAAGAAAGAAAGAAGAGGAAGTTATTGTCAAAGAAATTGTTTGTGAAGCTGAATGAGATGCTTTAGATTTATATGCTGATGAGGTTGTAAATGAGGAGGATATAAGTGAAAGTAATGATGTTGTCGACTGTTTGAGTAAAAAGGAAGAAGATTGTAAAAAGGAAGAAGATAGTGTAATTGAGATAGGAGATCAATATGTTATGACTGATCCTATAGTGCTTGAGGAGGCTGAATTAAACATAGAGGAAGAGAATAACCATGATCAGAACGAAAATGATGCTTTGAATAACCATGTTTTTCCTAATGTTTATGTTAACTTGCAGGAACATGATGAGTTCTTTGCTGAAGAAGCATTCATTTTATTTCCACCTGTTCAGAAGATCTTATATGAAGATGAATTTATTCTACAAATGCCAATTCCCAACTTGAATAAGACGAAACTTCAAGGACGAATCTTTTCTAAAGAGGGAGGAAATGATGCGTGCACAGGAGGGTCAACATTGCAAAATTATAAACTTTGCAAGTTTGGATTTATGGAGATTAAATTTATGGAAGTTAAAGAAGGCTTGAAGGTAGTTTACTGAATTATGAGGAAGCCAAATCAAATAAAAAGAGACTTTGAAAAGAGGCATGTACAAGTCATGTGACCTTGACATGTGCCATCCATGTGCTTTGATATGTGCCAGACATGTGCCATGCCATGTGCTATGCATGTGCCATATGCATGTGCACATCATGTGACACATTACATGTGCAATGCATGTGCCAATTAATGGACTTAATGGGCTGTTTTGTTTGGGCTTTTTATTTTTATTTGATTATTTGTAATATGCAAGGCCTTAACTTATTCTTTTGGGCTTATTTAAGTGAGATGGACTTTAATTAGCTTAGGCTCATTTAATTAGTTCTTTATAGGCTTTTTGGACTGAATTTTAAGTTAATTAGTGCGGGCTTTAGTTATCTTGATATAAGGCCCATGTTTTAAGGCCTATTTGATTAATTAGGATTTTTTTCTAGCTTAAGGGAGTATATATACTCCACAAAAATGAGATTGGAGGCAGATTTGATTAATTTGATTAATTTCTTTTGGCTTGGCTGACTTCATCTTTGGAGAGGATAGCTTCTCTTCTTCTTTTACATTAAGAACATAAATTCTTATCAAGGTAATTACTTGTGGCGAATTCTGTTCTTGTGTTTAAATCAACCTAATTATTTGCGTTTCCTTCACTTTATTGATTGGGGGTTCAATAGGGTTGGGGATTTACTCTAATTCATGTTCATGCCATATTGTATGTTCAAGGAGTTTCGGGTTCTTTAACCTTGGGGTTCCGCATCATTTGGTATCAAAGCTTGGATTTGGATTAAATTTTTATTTATCCATGTTTACTTGCTGTTCTTGTTCTTTATTTTTCAATTAATTTGATTCCTAAAATTTAGGACTTGTTCATCATAGGGGCTGAAAATTTAGGAGCCTTGTTTTAGGCTGAATTCTTTGTTATTTGATCTTGAAGTTTAGGTTATTTGCTGCTCTAGTTGTTAAAAATAAAAAAAATAATAATAAAAAAAATAAAAAAAAGTGAAAATTGTTAGCGGCTAGAAAAGAAAAGAATACAATTTAGGGTTTGGTTGATTTTGTTTGGCCGTGATACACATTGGACTGAACGTATTGGGCTAGATTTGGAGTTGGACAATTATTTGGGTTTGATTTAAATCTATTGGGCCAGATTTGGAGTTTGATAATTATTTGGGTTTGATTTAAACCTATTGGACCAGATTTGGAGTTGGATAATTATTTGGGTTTGACTTGAACCTATTGGGCCGAATTCGGTTTCCTTAACATTAAGACATAGTGGATAAGTCATTTTGTCTTAGTCTAGACATTTGGGTTTCCTAAACTTAAACTAATTAAGACATAGTGGATAAGTCATTTTGTCTTAGTCTAGACATTGGGGTTACCTTATCTTGAGCTAATTAAGACATTGTTGATAAGTCATCTTGTCTTAGTCTAGACATTTGGGTTTCCTAAACTTGAACTAATTAAGACATAGTGGATAAGTCATTTTGTCTCAGTCTAGACATTTGGGTTTCCTTATTTGATCTTATTAAGACATATTGGATTAATCTTTGTCTTACTTTGGACAAACATTTGGGTTTCCTAATCTTGTTTTAGTTTGGACATCTTGTGTCTCCTTTTCATTTTGTCTTAGTGTAATAACCCATATTGTATCAAATTGAATTTTCCATTAGGGAGATTTTAATTTCTGCATTATTGCATTAGTTTTGTCATTTCTTTCATTCTTAAGTTTCCAGTTTTGGTGTCTTTGTGTTTTCGCTTCCGATTACACTATAATTAACAATTTGACTCTTGTTAGTTAAATTCACATAATTCGAACAGCATACATATCTTCACCTTGTATGCTCATTTCAACGTTCTTCACTTTGGTCTTTTGCTTCTAGTTTTATGCCTATCTTCTTTGTTAAGTATTTTCATTGCATTCTTTTACTATAATTTGCTGCTTGTGAACTATTTTGACTTGAGTGTTAGTTCTGACAGCAAGCTTGAGTGGTAAAAGGCTTGAGAGTGTGAACTTAAAGGAGGGTAAAAGCCAAATTTGAGTGAAATACGAGTGGAGTGTCACTTCTTTGAGTGTAAACACGTGAGGGAGTGTAGTGAGGCTGGTTTATTTAACATCTTTTGCAGGTAAAGCACCATGACTGATACGGATCATCCAACCATTAAAGACCCTTTGAAGATGCCTAGTGGTCTAGTCACAAGAGGAAGAGCTAAGAAGTTAAAGATGGCTATGACAACCTATGTGCAAGGCTTTGTTACTCAAGAACTACATGAAGATGCCTTTAAGAAGTGTTATAAAGAGCTTGAAGGAGGCTTTCACAAAGTACTTAGCCTTTTGGAAGCTTCTAGTGAAATTGGGCCAACTTAAGCCATTTTTGGGCCAATTTAAGTCATTTTTGGGTTTATACTACTTTGGGCTTTATTTGTACAAGTCATGTGGTTCATTTAAAAGTCACATGACTCATTTAATTAGTGACTTAATGGGCTAGACGTTTTGGGCTTCTTAGATTGGGTTTAGTTTAGTTATTTTGGGTTTTAATTAGTCTTTCTTTTGGGCTTATTTTAAGTGTGTTTAATTCTTTAGTTTGGGCTTAACTTATCTTGTAAAGTCCATGGACAATTCGGCCACACCATGTTTAAGGCTTCATTAGGGTTTGTTTTAGGTTATTTGCTAGCTAGGGTTAGCCACCCTATAAATAGAACATGTTATGTTAAGAATTTCAGATTTTGGATGATATTCATTGGCTTAGCCGAATTTTCTTTGCTTAGAATGAGAGTGAATTGCTTTCTTTTCTATTGCATGAAGAATTTGATTAACTTATCAATTGTTTGATTGTGGCGTTTTTCAGGTTCTTTGTTTCCCGATTATTTGCGTTTTCAGTCACAGGTTGATTGGGGAGTTCAATAGGGAGGGTGTTTATCTGATTTGGTTTGCTATTCGAATTGTATGTGTGGGTTTATAGCTCATTAGCTATTGGGTTCCGCATCAATGACTGATGAATCTAGTAAGAAGGAGATGTCTATAGAACAGGTTGTGTTTGCTATACAAGCAATGCAAGGTACCCTTGAGAATTTGTTGAGGGAAAGAGTGGACGTTAAAGAGAGGTTGGATAAATTAGAAGGGGGAACATCCAACAACTCAAGGAGAACAGCTAGGAGGGGAAGATGGACTAATGAGCGAGAGGAGGTTGATCAAGGCGATTGGGATGAAGATGATGAAGTTCAATCCGTGAGGGGTAGAGTGAGAAGAGAAGATAAAGTGGACAGCAACATCAATGCCATCAAGATGAACATTCCATCCTTTAAAGGTAGGAATGATGCTGAAGTGTATTTAGAATGGGAAAGGAAGGTGGACATGATTTTTGCTTGTCATAACTATTCTGACGACAAGAAAGTAAGGATAGCAGCAGTAGAGTTTAGTGATTATGCGCTGGTTTGGTGGAATGAGTTAGTTAAGAGTAGAAGGAGGAATGGGGATCCACCTATCTGTACTTGGGAAGAAATGAAGAGAGTAATGAAGAGGAGGTTTGTACCATCCTACTACTATAGAGATTACACCAGCAATTACATAGGCTCACTCAAGGAGCTAGAATAGTGGAGGATTATCACAAGGAAATGGAGATGCTAATGATTAAAGCCAATATAGAAGAGGAAGAAGAGGTTACTATGGCTCGGTTCATGGGAGGGTTGAATAGGGAAATTGCTGATGTGGTGGGACTTACAACATTATGGAGTAATGGAGGACCTAGTAAATATTGCCATGAAAGTGGAGAGGCAACAAAAGCAAAGGAGGGCAGCAAGGTTATTTTCAAATTCCAGCAATAAATGGAATCTGAACTGGAGCAAAAATGAAGATTTTAAAAATATGGAATTGCAGTTTAAATAACTTTCTGGACTACTAAGTATGTATATGAAACAAGAGGAAAGAAGGAAAGAAGAGGAAGTTATTGTCAAAGAAATTGTTTGCAAAGCTGAAGGGGATACTATAGATTATATGACAATGAGGTTCTTAGTGAGGAAGGAATAAGTGTAAATGAAGATGTTATTGCCTTGAGTGAAATGGCAAAAGATTGTAAAAAGGAAGATGCTTGTGTAGTTGAAATGGAAGATCAGCATGTTATGATAGATCATGTAGTGCCTAAGGAGGTTGAGTTGAGCATGGAGGAAGAAAAGAACCATGATCAGAACAAAAAGGATGCATTGAATAACCATGTTTTTCCTAATGTTTATGTTAACTTGCAGGAACATGATGAGTTCTTTGTTGAAGAAACATTCATTTTATTTCCACCTGTTCAGAAGATGTTATATGAAGATGAATTTATTCTAGAAGTGCCAATTCCCAACTTGAACAAGACGAAGATTCGAGGACGAATCTTTTCTAAAGAGCGAGGGAATGATGCGTGTACAGGGGGGTCAATATTGCAAGATTATAAACTTTGCTAGTTCAGATTTATGGAGATTAAATTTATGGAAGTTAAAGAAGGCAAGTTCAGATTTATGGAGATTAAATTTATGGAAGTTAAAGAAGGCTTAAAGGTGGTTTACTGAATTGTGAGGAAGCCGAATCAAAAAAAGAGACTTTGAAGAGAGGCATGTGCAAGTCATGTGACACCTTGACATGTGCAAGTCATGTGACCTTGACATGTACTAGACATGTGCCATGTCATGTGCTATGCATGTGCCATATGCATGTGCACATCATGTGACACATTACATGTGCAATGCATGTGACAATTAATGGACTTAATGGGCTGTTTTGTTTGGGCTTTTAGTTTAGGCTTTTTATTTTTATTTGATTATATGTAATATGCTAGGCCTTAACTTATTCTTTTGGGCTTATTTAAGTGAGATGGGTTTTAATTAGCTTGGGCTCATTTAATTAGTTCTTTTTAGGCTTTTTGGGCTGAATTTTAAGTTAATTAGTGTGGGCTTTAGTTATTTTGATGTAAGGCCTATGTTTTAAGGCCTATTTGATTAATTAGGGTTTTTTCTAGCTTAAGGGAGTATATATACTCCACAAAAATGAGATTGGAGGCAGATTTGATTAATTTGATAAATTTCTTTTGGCTTGGCTGACTTCATCTTTGGAGAGGATAGCTTGTCTTCTTCTTTTGCATTAAGAACATAAATTCTTATCAAGGTAATTACTTGTGGCGAATTTTGTTCTTGTGTTTAAATCAACGTTTCCTTTCACTTTATTGATTGGGGGTTCAATAGGGTTGGGGATTTACTCTTATTCATGTTCATGCCATATTGCATGTTCAAGGGGTTTCGGGTTCTTTAACTTTGGGGTTCCGCATCACTAACAAAAATTAACTAAAACCCAAAATAACTAAAATAAACCTAATCTAAAAAGGCCAAAACATGTAGCCCATCTTAACAACTTGAATGAGTCATGTGACCTTTTAAATGAAGCACATGACTTGTACAATTAAAGCCTAAGTTGTATAAACCCAAAAAAAATGACTTAAGTTGGCCCAATTTCATTAGAAGCTTCCAAAAGGCTAAGTACTTTGTGAAAGCCTCCTTCAAACTCTCTTTGACACTTTTCAAAGGCATCTTCTTGTAGTTCTTGAGTAACCAAGTCTTGCACATAGGCTGTCATAGCCATCTTCAGCTTCTTAGCTTGTCCTCTTGTGATTGGACCACTCGGCATCTTCAAAGGGTGCTTAGTGGTTGGTTGATCCGTATCAGGATGTCACTCCTCTCGTGTTTCACTCCAACAAGTCTTTTACCCTCTTAACGTCCTCACACACTCTTGCCTTTTACCACTCTAATTGCAACTTTTAAATTGCACTTCAGAATTCAATTCACAAACCAAAATTTTGAGTACGTTTTAAGAAGACACTAAAAAAAATGGAGGTGGTACACAAACAAGACTGGTATACCACTTTGGACGGTGATTGGACAACTTTTGCATCTTTGGAACCCGAATCTGCCCCATAAGGTTTGGATCCCCTAAAGTCTTTTCTATCCTCCCCTTTGGTCCATCTAGATCCCAAACTATCCCTTGAGTTGTTACTGGTTCGGTTGAAGCTCCCACTCTTCTTCTGTTTTTCAATCTTCATTGCCATACTCAACATTTCCTCCATGGAATCATACCTATAAAGCTCTATGACATCAACAATCTCCTTATTTTCTCTTCTCCTTTCTTTTCTTCTATTTTTTTCGTTTTCCTCCTTTTTTTGTGAACAGTAATGTGAACAGTAACATGAACAGTAATGTGAACAGTAATGTGAACAGTACTTTTTCTTTTTTTTAAACAATCAGTAAACTAATCTATGAACTTCTTCTACTAGGATTCGGATTCAAGATGTTCAAGATTTCGGTTCAAGGCTATTTCACGAATTCAAGGTAAAGATAAGAAAAGAAAAGGCTAATTTAAACACACAAAGAAATACAATTAACTGAGAAACTTAATACTACCCTAATTCGGCATAAACATAAAGAATTCAAAGAAAAGAAAACACAAACCTAATGCTAAGATAAATAGGAATTTACCATACTTTGGCTCTGATACGAAATGATGTGGAACCCAATAGCTAACAAGCTACAAACCCACACATACAAGATGGTTAGCAAATAACAAATTAGATATACACCCTCCCTATTGAACCCCCAAACAACTTGTGAATGGAAACACAAATAATTGGAAAATAAAGAACCTGAAAAATGCCACAATCAAATAATTGATAAGTTAATCAAATTCTTCATGTAATAGAAAAGAAAAGTAAGCAAATCTCACAAATCTAATCTATTAGAATTTTGGCAAAGCCAAGAAAATATCATTCAAATCTAAAGTTCTTAACATAACATAACCTATTTATAAGTTGGCTAACCCTAGGTAACAAATAACCTAAAGAAAACACTAATAAGTCATTTAATTAAGCTAGGCTGAATTCCTAATGGGCTAATCAATTAAATAAGCCCATTTACAAAGGTCCAAACAAAGCTTAAAACAAAACTAATACTTGAATAAGTCTTGGCCGAATTTGCAAGCCCACTAACAAATATTAACTAAAAGCCCAACTAACTAAAATAAACCCATTAAAGAAAGCCCAAAACGTCTAGCCCAACTTTACAACTTAAATGAGTCATATGACATTTTAAATGAAGCACATGACTTGTACAATTAAAGCCCAAGTTGTATAAAACCCAAAAATGACTTAAATTGGCCCAATTCCATTACAAGCTTCCAAAAAGCTAAGTATTTTATAAATGCCTCCTTCAAGTTCTCTTTGAAACTTCTCAAAGGTATCTTCATTTAGCTCTTGAGTAACAAAGCCTTGCACGTACGCTGTCATAGCCATCTTTAGCTTCCTAGCTCACCCTTTTGTGATTGGACCACTTACCATCTTCAAAGGGTCTTTAGTGGTTGGCTGATCCGTATCAATATCTCTCATGAATTTATCAAACGTACCATGCATAGCTTGAATGGAGAACACCACCTCCTCGAGAGTTGCTCCCTTTTTTTCCGTTTCTTCAGTCAAGATTTAAAAATTTGCAAACAGATGTTAGATAATAGCCTCACACACTCCCTCACGTGTTTACGCTCAAAGGATGTCACTCCTCTAGTGTTTCACTCAAACAAGGCTTTTACCCTCTTAACGTACTCACACACTCTTGCCTTTTCTCACTCTAATTGCAACTTTTAAATTGCACTTCAGAATTCAATTCACAAACCAAGAATTTGAGTACGTTTTAGAAAGCAATAAAATAAAAAAATAACGATAAAAAGAAAGCTCAAAACGAGAAAAAAAACACTAAACAAAATGGAGGTGGTACACGGACAAGACTGGCATACCACTTGATTATATCCAAATTAGAGTATTAGAACAAGCAAATATACTCTATCAATATAAAAGGAACAAAAGCAAGCTTAAAACAAAGAAATAAGCAACTAGAATCAAGAAAAAATGACAATTTGGATAAAATGTATGAATTTGATTCACTACAAAGTAAACCAAATATTGAACCTAGTTATTCTACCCAACAATGCAAGAAATCAACAAAAAAGACCTAATTAAATTAAATGAAGTAGGTTGCATGCAAAACAATTCAATTTTGAGCCAAAAGTATCACAAGGCCGAATGCTGCAATAAGCTTGATTAATGTGTCAAATTGTGTGCAAAATGGTGGCAAAGTGATGGTAAAAAGGATGGCAAAAGATAGCAAAATGGTAGAAAAATGATGGAAAAATGGTGGCAAATGAATAAAAGAATGATGGCAAAATGACACCAAAATGGTAACACAAATGATAAAAAATGATTCCAAAAATGGTGGAACAAATTGATAAGTGATGCGGAACCCCAACCTATATGCAAACTAGAACGCCAACATAACATGAATATTGATCATAAACAAGTGAATAAACCCCCAATCTAAAGAACCCCCAAACAAGATTGAATGGAAACGCTTATAATAGATTGATATAGAAAGTAAGAAGAATAAGAATCAAGCATACATTAATCATGCAAATTGCCTAAGTCTAATTCTTCATACAATAGCAATAATCAATAAAAATTAACTCTCACAAATTCAGTCAATAAAAATTCATTAATCATAAATATGCAAAAATGTAAAGTACAAATAAAGAAGTTCAGCCCTTTATATAGGCTAGGCAGCCACCCCTCCCTAGAGGAGTTATAATCAAACACTAACTCTAAGAGATAATTAATAAAATAAATAACAAAGATAATTCCTAACCTTTATCTACATGTATTTGGCCATAATATGGACTAAGTACATAAATAAATAAAAATAAATACAATCTGAAAATAATCCTGAAGCTAGTGATAAATAGGCATAATTATCCTAAGAAAAGAAGAAATGAATGTAGACTTAAACTTAGCTAAAAGTGAATTTTGGCCAACCCCTAAAGGATAAGGTCAAGCTATTATTTCTCCCTCAAACTCTACTTAATAATATCCCAAAATAATAAGTATTTATCAAAGAAAACCCATTCCTAAAATTTAGGACCCTAAGTTCACTAATGTAGGCCTAAACTTAAATCTGATCCAAACCCATTAAAATTCAACTCTCCCATGTAAAATTCGCCCCCCTTATGTTCTCTAAGCCTCAAATAGTTATTTTGGCCCAACTCTTTAGAAGAGATAAGCCCAACTTTAGCCTACCCACTTAAACTACCCAAAATAGTCAAATAAGCCCAAAATAAAACAAACCTAACTAAACAAGGCCAAAACGTTTTCTAAGGTAATAGGCTGCCCAATTACATTTAATTATATGTCATTACAAGAATAGAAACTAAACAAAGTAGCTTAAAGGCCCAATACACCATTCAGCCTCAACTTATCTTCATAGCCCAATTTAGCTTCTTTCCCCTCTTGAACTTGCATCTTCTCTACATAAGGTCTCATGAATACTTGTAGAACTTCTTTAAGTTTCTTTGACCTTGATTTTGTGCCATTATGCTTGGTTGTGCTCATATCATCCCCTCCCTCTTTAGAAAAGATTCGTTCTCGAATTTTCGTCTTGTTCAAATTGGGAATGGAAACTTGTGGAATAAATTGATCTTCATAGATGGTCTTGTGAACTGGTGGAAATAAAATGAATGCTTCTTCAGAAAAGAACTCATGTTCCTGCAAGTCAACAAAAACACTGGACAAAACATGGTTAGTTCTTAATACAATCTTTTTGTTCTAATCATTATTCTCTTCATTTTTCACTTGCAATTCAGCCTCCTCAATTAATAAAGGAGCAATCATAAAATGCTGATCTTCTAACTCAATTACACAAACATCTTCCTTTTCACCTAAACAAGTGACAACATCTTCATTTTCAATTGTCTCTTCATCATTCACCACCTCATCTTCATATAAATCTATAGCATCTCTTTTAGCTTCACAAATAATTTCTGCTACTACAACTTCCTCTTCTTTCTTTCTTTTCTCTTGTCCCATATACGTACTTAGTAGTCTAGAAAGTTATTTAAAATGCAATTCCATATCTTTAGAATCTTCATTTTTACTATGAGTGTTAATTGATCTACATCGGTTTTGAATTCTAGTAGACTTATCAATTATCTCCTCCACCCAATCCATCCTAGAATTCAACTTCTTAACCTCACTCAGGAATGTTTTATACATTGTTTTCACATCAGGCACACCTCCATCCTCCTCCTCATGCATTGTCTCTTTTCTTTCCCTTCTTGACATGATTTATAAGCTGCAAATAAACATTAGAAGGAAAAAGAAGCCTCACAATTCACTCCCTCACGTGTTTGTCTCTCAACTCACGACTTAATTTCTCGCAATTGTACTTCGGAAATAAACTCAAACAAATATGCACAATTAAGTAGTTTGATTCGGAAATAATGAATACTTAATAAGAACAACAACGAGTACTAATTCTAGAGGTAAATTGACCAAAATTGAACAAACTTGAAAATAGCACACAAGAGATAAATTTCGTGCGCTTTAGTATATAAAGATGTTCAACAATGTGCAATATGTTAAACTAGCGTAGTTGGAACCAAAAACAGTTTAGACACACAAATTGATAACTTAGAATGAAAAGATTAGACAAGACGGATGCACTTGACTAACAAACTTAATGCAACCTAATTCGGCATAAACAACTAGAATTCAAAGAAAAAGAAAACGCAAACCTAATACTAAGATAAATAGGAATTTACCTTAACTTGGCTCTGATACCAAAATGATGCGGAACCCAATAGCTAACAAGCTACAAACCCACACATACAAGATGGTTAGTAAAGAAACAAAGAGATAAAATCCCTCCCTATTGAACCCCCAATCAACCTTCGATTGAAAATGCAAATAATCGGGAAAAACGAAGAAGCTAAAAACGCCACAATCAAGATAATTGATAAGTAATCAAATTCTTAATGCAATAAAAAAGATAAGCAAGCAATCCTCACTAATCTCTCTATAGAATTCGGCCAAGCCAATAAGAGAAGACTCTCAAAAGTTTAATCGATCAAAATCTGAATACAAATCACGTTTTTGTGGAGTATATATACTCCTTTAAGCTAATAAAAACCCTAATTAATCAAATAGGCCTTACACCAAGATAACTAAAGCCCACACTAATTAACTTAAAATCCATCCCAAAAAGCCTAAAAATAACTAATTAAATGAGTCCAAGCTAATTAAAGCCCATCTCACTTAAATAAGCCTAAAAGAGTAAGTTAATGCCTAACATATTACAAATAATCAAATAAAAATAATAAATAAAGCCCTAATTAAAAGCCCAAACCAAAATAGCCCCTTAAGTCCATTAATAAGCACATGCAATGCACATGTAATGTGTCATATGATGTGCACATGCATAGGACACATGCATAGCACATGACATGGCACATGTCAAGGTCACATGACTTGCACATGCCTCTTTTCAAAGTTTCTTTTTTAATTCGGCTTCTTCATAGCTTCAGTAAACCACCTTCAAGCCTTCTTGAATTTCCCCAAATTTGATCTTTATGAATCCGAACTTGCAATATTTATAATCTTGCAATGTTGACCCCCCTGTGCACGCATCATAAACCCAAAGCAATAAGGATTAATTTTTCCTACTACTTAAAGGATTCTTACTTGTGTTTAGAAAAGGATTAATTGCTGCCCTAATCCTCAAGCAATTAGGATTAGCTTTCCCACCTATTAAAGGATTTGGATTTTTCCTTTTGCTATATATATATGCTCCACAATCAAATCCACACGCAAATTTCTTCCTTATTTCTCTTCTTTTCTCTATTTCTTCTATGTTCTTTTCTTGCACTTTTTTTCTTCTTCTTTCTCTTTTTTTTTTCTTTTTTTTTTAATATTAAGGAAATAACAACTAAAACTAAAGACTACTAGGCAACATGTCCAAACCCAAGGTGATCAAAGTTCAAGTTTGGTTTCTAGAGCCCTTTCTCAAAATGCAAAAACTTTAAAGTTAAAAATAGAGGTCAGAACGTCATTTTTTAGGTCCAAAAAGGGCAGTTACATAGGGCAAAGCCCAATACTAATTGTAGACCTCGAAATTACCTTTTCGATAATATCTTATAATAAAGAATCGGACACTCTAGTCAAAAGTTATGGCAAAAACAAGATTTTACGACAAAAGGTAAGATAAAAGTTAAATTTGACATAGAAAAGCACACAAATCAGAACTTATCACTACTAATTCGGTATAAACATAAAGAATTCAAAGAAAAGAAAACACAAACCTAACACTAAGATAAATAGGAATTTACCTTAACTTGTGCTCTGATAACAAATGATGCGGAACGCAATAGCTAACAAGCTATAAACCCACACATACAAGATGGATAGCAAAGCAAATCAGATAAACACCCTCCTTATTGAACCCCCAAACAACTTGTGAATGAAAACGCAAATAATCGGGAAATAAGAACCTGAAAAATGCCACAATCAAACAATTGATAAGTTAATCAAATTCTTCATGCAATAGAAAAGAAAGCAATTCACTCTCAATCTAAGCATAGAAATTCGGCTATGCCAAAAAGAATATCATTCAAATATGAAGTTCTTAACTTAACATAACCTATTTATAAGGTGGCTAACCCTAAGTAACACTTAACCTAAAGAAAAAAACCCTAATAAGGCCTTTAACCAAGGTAGGCCGAATTCCTAATGGGCTAATCAATTAAATAAGCCCATTTACAAAGGTCCAAACAAAGCTTAAAATAAAGGTAATAATTTAGTAAGTTTTGGCCGAATTGCAAGCCCACTAACAAATATTAACTAAAAGCCCAACTAACTAAAATAAACCCTTTTCAATGAAGCCCACACACCTAGCCCAACATTATAACTTAAATGAGTCATATGACTTTTTAAATGAAGCACATGACTTGTACAATTAAAGCCCAAGTTGTATAAAACCCAAAAATAAATTAAATTGGCCCAATTCCATTACAAGCTTCCAAAAGGCTAAGTACTTTATAAATGCCTCCTTCAAGTTCTCTTTGACACTTCTCAAAGGCATCTTCATGTAGATCTTGAGTAACAAAGTCTTGTACATAGGCTGTCATAGCCATCTTCAGCTTCTTAGCTCGCCCTCTTGTGATTGGACCACTTGGCATCTTCAAAGGGTTTTTAATGGTTGATGGTTTTGATGATGAATCCGCATCACCAACGACCAACACATAGGAACCGCTATAATTGTAGGTTATTTTGTAATAGTATGAAAGGTTATTTTGTATCAAGAAGTTGTATTTTGTAAAGCAAAAAGTGATGTAAGACTTTAAGTGTTTTTTAATATTATGCATGGACTTTTAGAAAATAATTGAATGTAGCTTTTGAAAGAAATTTATTTGACCTAAACTTTGTATGGAATACTGATTTATGCATGTGTGATGTGTACTCCATAGTCATCGTAGTAAAGCTCTACAGGTGGTTAAGGGGTGTTACACATTCCTACCCAACACACCCACAAGTGTCTCAGCAATTTCCATTCCTCAATAAACACAAAATACACAGCATATGCATAGCTCTAATCTTAGATATTCAAAGCAAGGCATCATGATAAATCAACTCATCGTATCCATCCATTTCATCATTGCATACAAGTTTAGTTTTTATTTATCTCAATCAGATATTCAATCAAATAATCTTAAACTCATGCTTATTAAAATAACACACAAAGCAATGTTTCTCAAACCTCATAATTCTTTGCTCCTAAAGCTCACTTTGCACTTGATTCACTAACCTTACTTTTATCCTTGTCCTTCCTTGGTTCTACAACTACAATCATGATCCAATTTCGAGAATTGGATATAATTGATCAAAACTCACATCCATCCAAAATACAGAACAAGAAGGAGTAGAAGAAGGAGAACCAAGCTAAGAAAACCACTTACCTTGCTAAGATGATAAACCATACATGCAAACAACTCAAGACTCAAATCAGCAGAAATTATAATTGATGGACTAAGGAAAGAAGAAGAAATGAAGAAGGAGAGAAAGAAGAAGAAGATGCAGCCGACCCACATGCTGTAACACCCCGAAATAGCCCTAGAAGAATTATAGAATTTTGGTTCAAGAAAGACTAGTGTTGTGTGTGTGAATTCTGTCGCGAGCGCGGCAAGCGTCGTGGACGCGACAGAACCACTCCGGTGTTAGGGTATGTAAATTGGAATTTTTTTTTAAGTTGTGGCTTGTAGGAGAGTGACACATGGCACTGTAGGGAAGTGACAAGTGGCAATATATTAATTTATGTTAAGAGAGATTAAGAATTAAGAGAGGAGATTAGGATTAATTAAAAAGGGAAAAGAAGATAACTATGTAATTAATTGGGGTAGATGGCATTTATTACCATGGTAATTGTTGGATTAACTTAGACTATCTGCTCTTTTCCTTCTTCTTTTCACGTTGGTTTCTTTCTTTTCCTTTGCCCTGCTCTTTCTTTCGTTTCTTCTTCCTTCTTTACACTGTTTTGAGTGATTCATTTGGGTTGGCTTTGAGAAGAGCTAGTAGAGCTTGAATAGGTTTCCTAAGAAGGTAAGTAATGCTCTTTAGTTAGTATTGGTCTTCTTCTTCTATCTTATTTTTGTTTTTGATTTAAAGTAAGAGAGAAGAGTAACTTTAGTATTTTGAATGGTTTGTGTATGGAAGCTGCGGACAAGAGGCCCAATAAAGGCAAAGAGAAGGTCGGAGCCGAGTAGAGAGCGCGGTTCAACTCCTAGAGGTAGGGATCGTGTGCGGTTTTTCTTTTACTCGTTTTGATTGCTTGTTGTGATATATGATGTTTGAATATGCATATGTTGTGGTTATATGAGTGTTAAATGAGTTGTACATCTTTTCTAGTTGTGAAGTGTGTTATGGGTAAAATTCTGTTTAGTTGTTCATAGACCTCTGTGTATAGTATTTGTGATAAGTAGAGTTATAGGACTCCAATTGTGTTGATTCCAATTGCATCTGAAAGACAAAATCCGTAGCTAAAAATTTCTAAGAGGGTGCTTGAGCTAATTACGGCTGTAAGTATCCCTAAAAGCAATTAGAACATAAGTGACCCTGTTCTGGTGGGTTCACTGGAACAGTATAGATTGTTTGAATCATATTTGGAGTTATAGATGTCCAAATGACCTGAAAATTGTCCCATTGGAAAGATCACATCCTAATGAACAATTCTTATGAAAACCACCTTTCCTCAAAATGTGGTCTAGAGGGTTGTTTTGGCGATACAAATTTAGGGTAAAATGTGGTGCTGTGAGGCACCAAAGGCGAGTCTTCTGTCGCGATCGCGACAGAACAACTCATTTTAAGCTTTTTCTTCTTCTTTTTGAGCTCCTAGTTGCCATGGGTGAACCCCTTACCCTTCCCCTTAGCTTAATAGGCATGTTTAGGGTTAGCAAATGACTATAAAGTAGTTATCAACGGGGAAATACATTAGGACATGTTTAAGATTTGTAATTTAACTAACAAAGATTGTATATGCATTTGGTATAATACCTAGAGTTTTCTTTTGGCAATCTAGCTTCTGTCGCGAGCGCGACATCTTGTCGCCATCGCGATAATAAACCTGGCTTCTGTCGCGAGCGCGACTCCTTGTCGTGATCGCGACAGTGAACCTTCTCATCTTGTTCTATTTTGAGATATGTTTTCTTCTGTCTTAATTTATATGTTGATGCGATGAAGTGATAACATGTATACATGAATTAAGTAAATGAGTTGATATCTGTGTACGGTATGTGAGTTGTATCTGAGCCTGATTACCGTTATAGTGGATAGATAAGCATGCTTATAAAGGGCTATAGTGCAGCTGCTACATGTTGGCCTTAATTGTGCCCAGAGTTCGAATACCTCGTGTATTCCATAGAGTTTGAGTTAATTCTCCACATGTAAGATACTGTAAACAGTATCCAGAGTTACCCGTATCCACCATGAAAGGAATTCAGGCTTGTCTTATCGTTATTGTACAGTAAATATGAGATGATTAAAAGTATTGTTCTGAATAAATGTCACCGCACATGAGAGTAATGTGTAAATACACGAATATTCTATATAGAAATACATGATTACATGTATGTGAACACATGGTGATTGCTATAATTGATTACATACCTTGTACAAGTGTGTGAAAGTTATATGCATGAGATACTTAATTGTGTTATATGAAATGTGTTATTCATGTGGGTGACTTCGGAAAGAAGTCATTTGTATTATTTTCATCCCCACTAAGCGTTATCGCTTAGCACGGATGTTTGCTTCCGTGTAGGTTACAGGTTTGAATCAGAGAATGTGCATCTGCAGGTCAAGGGCCACTAGGAAGTTTTGCTATATCTTTTTGTATAAATTAGAGTTTGTGATGTTTTGAGTAACATCATTATGTAGATAGAAAGTACAGTGTTTATATGTAAATGCATATGTAAAGTGAAATGAAAACAATTGTAATATGAACATGTAATAATTATAAAACTTTTGTATATGTACAGTTTACATGTATAATAAAAGTAATTTTGTCTGGGCCCAACCCATTTCTAATTGTTTATTATTACCGCTTCCGCTAATGCATGTACATGTATACGTAAGTGTCCGCGTAGCGCCCCAATATTCCTTACCGGGGGTATGGGGGTGTTACATTTAGTGGTATCAGAGCTCTAGGTTAATTGGTTCAGGACTATAAGATGATAGAGTATAGTACTAGTGTATATGTTTGAGTTGTCTAGAATGTGGCCTAATGCAGATGCTGGTTTTGTAGGGTCTAGATGGAGTCCGACCCGAGTGAGCATATAGGAGAGACTACAGGCAGTGTGAATCCGATTCGAGTGGATCCACATGTACAAGCACAAGATAGAGAGGAAAGAGCAAGAGTTGTTCAGAACAACCCGGAGTTGATGCAAGGGTTGGTACAGATCCTAGATAGACTGACAGCTCCTACAGCTCCAACAGATTTGATAAGAAAGAGAGGAGCTGAAGAGTTCCATGGAACATCCCTGGATCAATCCGAGATAGCAGAATTCTGGTTGGAGAAGACAGGAAGAATTTTGCAAGAAATCAGTTGCCCTCAAAATCAAAGAGTAGCTTGCGCCGTGTCATTGCTACAGGGTGCAGCATATGACTGGTGGAAGTTGATTTTGAGAAATCCTCAACGGCACATAGAATTAACCTGGGATTTCTTTGTTCAAGAGTTTAGGGACAAGTTTGTAACCAAAGCATATAGAGATGCTAGATGGAAATAATTTGTGACTTTCAAGCAGAAGAATATGACTGTTGTAGAATATGATAAAGAGTTTACTCGTTTAAGTAAATATGTACCGGAAGGAATGTTAACTGACGATTTTTGATGTAGGCAATTTGAAGATGGATTAAGAGAGAGTATTCGGGGACCTTTGTCTGCTATGGTTGCTTTACAACCGGTGGGTTATTATCCATTGGTGTTGGCAGCGATGAAAATGGAGGAATCCGAATTGATAAAGCAAAAGAGAGAGCAGAAAAGAAGATTTCCAAAAGAAGATGAGAGTGTTGGTAGAGGAGATAGAGCAGTAAAAAGAGGAAGAGATGGGCAAGCATCGGTACAAGTACCAACTTCGGTTGGAAGTGTGAGACCGCCTACTAGTAGAGGGAGTATGGCCCCAGAATGTGAACACTATAATAGACGTCACTGGGGCGAATGTAGAAAGCTCACAGGAGCTTGCTTCAGATGCGGGAGTACAGAGCATCTTTTTGCTCAGTGCCCTAAAACAAGAGAGAATATGGCATCACAAGTAAGTAAAGAGAAAGGCAATGCTTCTGGAAACGTTAGAAGTGGAAGAGGACGAGGTAGAGCTGAAAGACCGCCATCGAAAACAGTCGAGAGGCCATTCCCTACCGAGGATCAGCAACGTGTATTTGCCATGACGGCTGAAGATGTGGAGGCGTTGATTGGATCTTCTGGTAAGTCCTCCTATTAGTTTATATAGTATATAGTTTGAGTTAGTTATTCGGTAGCGGGGGAAATTTCGAGGACGAAATTTCTTAAGGGGGAGAGATTTGTAACACCCCGAAATAGCCCTAGAAGAATTATAGAATTTTGGTTCAAGAAAGACTAGTGTTGTGTGTGTGAATTCTGTCGCGAGCGCGACAAGCGTCGTGGACGCGACAGAACCACTCCGGTGTTAGGGTATGTAAATTGGAATTTTTTTTTAAGTTGTGGCTTGTAGGAGAGTGACACATGGCACTGTAGGGAAGTGACAAGTGGCAATATATTAATTTATGTTAAGAGAGATTAAGAATTAAGAGAGGAGATTAGGATTAATTAAAAAGGGAAAAGAAGATAACTATGTAATTAATTGGGGTAGATGGCATTTATTACCATGGTAATTGTTGGATTGACTTAGACTATCTGCTCTTTTCCTTCTTCTTTTCACGTTGGTTTCTTTCTTTTCCTTTGCCCTGCTCTTTCTTTCGTTTCTTCTTCCTTCTTTACACTGTTTTGAGTGATTCATTTGGGTTGGCTTTGAGAAGAGCTAGTAGAGCTTGAATAGGTTTCCTAAGAAGGTAAGTAATGCTCTTTAGTTAGTATTGGTCTTCTTCTTCTATCTCATTTTTGTTTTTGATTTAAAGTAAGAGAGAAGAGTAACTTTAGTATTTTGAATGGTTTGTGTATGGAAGCTGCGGACAAGAGGCCCAATAAAGGCAAAGAGAAGGTCGGAGCCGAGTAGAGAGCGCGGTTTAACTCCTAGAGGTAGGGATCGTGTGCGGTTTTTCTTTTACTCGTTTTGATTGCTTGTTGTGATATATGATGTTTGAATATGCATATGTTGTGGTTATATGAGTGTTAAATGAGTTGTACATCTTTTCTAGTTGTGAAGTGTGTTATGGGTAAAATTCTGTTTAGTTGTTCATAGACCTCTGTGTATAGTATTTGTGATAAGTAGAGTTATAGGACTCCAATTGTGTTGATTCCAATTGCATCTGAAAGATAAAATCCGTAGCTAAAAATGTCTAAGAGGGTGCTTGAGCTAATTCCGGCTGTAAGTATCCCTAAAAGCAATTATAACATAAGTGACCCTGTTCTGGTGGGTTCACTGGAACAGTATAGATTGTTTGAATCATATTTGGAGTTATAGATGTCCAAATGACCTGAAAATTGTCCCATTGGAAAGATCACATCCTAATGAACAATTCTTATGAAAACCACTTTTCCTCAAAATGTGGTCTAGAGGGTTGTTTTGGCGATACAAATTTAGGGTAAAATGTGGTGCTGTGAGGCACCAAAGGCGAGTCTTCTGTCGCGATCGCGACACATGTCGCGACCTCGCGACAGAACAACTCATTTTAAGCTTTTTCTTCTTCTTTTTGAGCTCCTAGTTGCCATGGGTGAACCCCTTACCCTTCCCCTTAGCTTAATAGGCATGTTTAGGGTTAGCAAATGACTATAAAGTAGTTATCAACGGGGAAATACATTAGGACATGTTTAAGATTTGTAATTTAACTAACAAAGATTGTATATGCATTTGGTATAATACCTAGAGTTTTCTTTTGGCAATCTAGCTTCTGTCGCGAGCGCGACATCTTGTCGCCATCGCGATAATAAACCTGGCTTCTGTCGCGAGCGCGACTCCTTGTCGTGATCGCGACAGTGAACCTTCTCGTCTTGTTCTATTTTGAGATATGTTTTCTTCTGTCTTAATTTATATGTTGATGCGATGAAGTGATAACATGTATACATGAATTAAGTAAATGAGTTGATATCTGTGTACGGTATGTGAGTTGTATCTGAGCCTGATTACCGTTATAGTGGATAGATAAGCATGCTTATAAAGGGCTATAGTGCAGCTGCTACATGTTGGCCTTAATTGTGCCCAGAGTTCGAATACCTCGTGTATTCCATAGAGTTTGAGTTAATTCTCCACATGTAAGATACTGTAAACAGTATCCAGAGTTACCCGTATCCACCATGAAAGGAATTCAGGCTTGTCTTATCGTTATTGTACAGTAAATATGAGATGATTAAAAGTATTGTTCTGAATAAATGTCACCGCACATGAGAGTAATGTGTAAATACACGAATATTCTATATAGAAATACATGATTACATGTATGTGAACACATGGTGATTGCTATAATTGATTACATACCTTGTACAAGTGTGTGAAAGTTATATGCATGAGATACTTAATTGTGTTATATGAAATGTGTTATTCATGTGGGTGACTTCGGAAAGAAGTCCTTTGTATTATTTTCATCCCCACTAAGCGTTATCGCTTAGCACGGATGTTTGCTTCCGTGTAGGTTACAGGTTTGAATCAGAGAACGTGCATCTGCAGGTCAAGGGCCACTAGGAAGTTTTGCTATATCTTTTTGTATAAATTAGAGTTTGTGATGTTTTGAGTAACATCATTATGTAGATAGAAAGTACAGTGTTTATATGTAAATGCATATGTAAAGTGAAATGAAAACAATTGTAATATGAACATGTAATAATTATAAAACTTTTGTATATGTACAGTTTACATGTATAATAAAAGTAATTTTGTCTGGGCCCAACCCATTTCTAATTGTTTATTATTACCGCTTCCGCTAATGCATGTACATGTATACGTAAGTGTCCGCGTAGCGCCCCAATATTCCTTACCGGGGGTATGGGGGTGTTACACATGCAACCACAAATGAGTTTCTCTCTCCTCCATGCACTTATATTGCATACAACAAGCCTAGGTGGCAAAAGCAGAAATGGACACTTGGATTCCACTAAGAACCACTCTCACTCACTTAAAATCTAACTTCCTTGACTTAATTAACCCACATTAGTGCTAATGAAACCCATTTAACTTTAACATACCCAAATACCATTTGGTCACTAAAACTTATTTTATTTTTTACAATCAAGTCCTCAGTTAACTTACACTTAAGTCCTGATTTTAGCAAACTTCAAATTAAGTTTTTACATAATTAACACAATTGAACCCAATTTACTTCTAGGGTAATATTCGGGCTATTATATGTCACCTTCAGATAGATTGTAACACCCCTATTACCCCTTGGGAGGATAATGGAGACGCTACGCACACCAACAATGCATACAAACAGATAATCATAAACTATAGCGGAACAACACTAAAACATACTTATATAAATAAGCTCTTAAAATACTCGGGTTAATTTCACTCATGGTCACTGAACTTATACTCAAATAACACTAATATAATGAAAGAATTTTTGTTCTCATAAAAATCATCAAACTTAAAACATGTTTACAGAAAAATTACTTTAATCGTTTTCTGACTATTTTTTTGCCAAAAAGTTCAACCGGCTCGTACACTTAGCATCTCCATGCACACATGGCTTGATACGTGGCATATCACATGGAAAAATGACATATAAGCATGCCATGTCGCATGGATATTTCGACAAGTCAGTTTACCATGTGGCATACTTACATGTTTTTATTTCCATAAGATATACCACGTGTCAAGCAATTTATGCATGAGGTGTTGAGTGTACGTGCCGGCTGGAATCGTCAAAAAATGATTAAGGTGATTTTTCTGTAAACATGTTTTAAGTTCAATGATTTTTATGAGAACAAAAATTCTTTAATTATATTAGTGTTATTTGAGTGTAAGTTCAGTAATTATGGGTGAAATTAACCCTAAAATACTCATTGTAGACACCGGGTACCGAAGCGGTCCAAGATCAGGATTACCTAATGATGAAAATAAAAACTGATTCATCGGTAAGAAAGTGAGGATCGATCGTCTCCTTGTCAAAATTATTTTTTAAAAAAAATAATTAAAAAATATATATTTTAAGAATTAAAAAAAGGGAAAAAAAGAAATTTGAAAGATATAATTTTTTTAAGAAAAAATATTTCAGCGGCTCGTGGCTGCCGGCGAGCGCGCCTAGGACCCCTTTTGCCACATGTTCCGTCGAAAATGGGTTTTTGGCCTTTTTTTTTGGGTTTTTTACCCATTTTTTTAGTGTTTTTTAAACTATTTTCCTAACTAACTTGTAATGGGTATAAATAGAACATTTTGGAAAGAGAAAAGGGGCATTTTTTTGGGGAGAACTTGGAGAGGGTTTTCTTGAGAGACCCCATTTTTGAGAGGAAAAATGTCTTTACTCCATCTTTCTTGATTTTTCTTAGATCTATAAAATATTTGGTGAGGTTGTATTAACTTGAGGAAGGAAAATAAATTTCCTTAACTTGAGTTTTCTCATCAAAATATCAAAAATCAATTTTTTTGAGTTTTTGTGTTCTTGATTTTTTTTTGATAATAACTTCAGATTTTTTTGAATTTTTTCGAGTTTATTTTTGAATCTTGACAAGGAAAAGATAGATCGAGTGTAACACCCCAATTCCCACCCTAAAAGTCTAAGCTTGTGTGTGTGTGTGTTTACATGTGTTATGTCTTTATGTTATATTTTTAATTGTGGGGAATTTGTATGTTGGGATTAGAAGAAGGAGTAGAGAGGAATTTGCCAAAGTCCACCATTAGATCTTGACTTTTTGAAGGGTGGAGATGAAAGGAAAAGAAAAGGTGATGCGTGCATAGGAGGGTCAACATTGCAAGATTATAAACATTGCAAGTTCAGATTCATGGAGATCAAATTTGAGGAAGTTAAAGAAGACTTAAAGATTTTGAACACTTTTGAATATCATCATTTGGCTTGGCCGAATTTTCTTCAAGGGAGAGGATTTGCTTGTCTTATTCTTTTGCATCAAGAAGTAATTTCTTATTAAGGTATTTTCTTGTGGTGAAATCTGTTTTTATGCTTAAAATCAACCTTATTATATGCGTTTCCTTTCATAAATTGATTAGGAGTTCATTAGGGTTGGGGGTTTAGACATGTTCTTGTTCTTACCATATTGTATGTTCTAGGGGTTTCGGGTTCTTTAGCCTTGGGATTCCTTATTATTTGGTATCAGAGCTTGGATTAAGATTAAATTCTTATTTATCCTTTATTTTATTTGCTATTTTAGTTTAGTTTTCATCAATTTCGTTGGGTTCCTAAATTTTAGGACCCCTTATTCTTAGTGCATTTTTGGTTGTTTGATCTTGAAATTTTATTTATTTTTTATTCTAGTTGTTATCTAGCTATTTAAACAAAAAGAAAAGAAAAGAAATTAGTAGGCTATCATATAAAAAAATTGTTGGTACTGTTCATGAATTGTTCATGTACTGTCCATCCGAATTTACTATTCATCTGAATTTAAAAAAAGTTTGAAAAAAATGATGCGGAACCCCAAGGTTAAAGAACCCGAAACCCCTTGAACATACACTTTGATGGCAAAGACAAATTATACAAACACCCTCCCTATTGAACACCCAAACAATAAGTGATTGGAATCGTAAATAATTGGGATAAAGAAGAAGATGAAAACGCCACAATCAAAATAATTTATAAGTAATCAATTTTTTCATGCAATAGAAAAGAAAAGCAAAATCTCTTCAAATCACATTTTTGTGGAGTACATATACTCCCTTAAGCTAATAAAAACCCTAATTAATCAAATAGGCCTTTAAACATGGGCCTTACACCAAGATAACTAAAGCCCACACTAATTAACTTAAAATACAGCCTAAAAAGAACTAATTAAATGAGCTCAAGCTAATTAAATCCCATCTCACTTAAATAAACCCAAAAGAATAAGTTAAGGCCTAACTTATTACAAATAATCAAATAAAAATAATAAATAAAAGCCTAAACTAAAAGCCCAAACAAAACAGCCCATTAAGTCCATTAATTGGCACATGTATTGCACATGTAATGTCTCACATGATATGCACATGCATAGCACATGACATGGCATATGTCAAAGCACATAGATGGCACATGTCAAAGCACATAGATGGCACATGTCAAGGTGTTACATGACTTGCACATGCCTCTCTTCAAAGTCTCTTTTTTTATTCGGCTTCTTCATAATTCAGTAAACCACCTTCAAACCTTCTTTAACTTCCATAAATTTAATCTCCATAAATTCGAACTTGCAAAGTTTATAATCTTGCAATGTTGACCCCCCTGTGCACGCATCAAAAAAGGAAAAGGAATTTGAAAAAAAGGAAAAGGAGTTTCAAAAAGGAAAAGGAATTTGAAAAAAAAGGGAAAAGGAGAAAAGGAGTTTGAAAAAAAAAGGAAAAGGAGTTTGAAAAAAAGAGAAAAAGAGTTTGAAAAAAAAAAGAAAAGGAGTTTTAAAAAAGGGAAAAGGAGTTTGAAAAAAAGGAAAAGGAGTTGAAAAAAAGGAAAAGGAGTTTGGAAAAAAAAAGGGAAAAGGAGGTTGAAAAAAAGGAGGAGGAGTTTGAAAAAAAAGGAAAAGGAGTTTAAAAAAAAAGGTTTTGGAGAGAGGATTTTTTGGGAAAGAGAAGTTTTTGAGGAAATATAAAGAAAAAAGGAATCCCTTGAGATGTTAGATCAAGAAACATTGGATGAGTTAAAGAAAGATACTAAGGTGTTCAAAGAAGACCTTAAAAATACTGAATTGCTGTTTAAACAACTTTTTAGATAGCTAAATAAGTGTTTAAAAAAGGAGAAAAGAAAGAAGGAAGAAGAAGTTGTAGTAGAAGAAATTGTTTGTGAAGTTGAAAGAGATACTATAGATTCATATGATGAAGAGGTTGTGAATGATAAAGAAGTAAGTGAAAGTGAAGATGTTGCCTTGAGTAAAAAGGAGGCTGTTTGTGTAGCTGAGATGGAACATCAGCATGATACGATTGATCCTTTATTGCCTGAGCAGTCTGAATTGAACATGAAAAAAGAAGAGAATCATGATACCAACGAAATGGTTGTATTGACTAACCATATTTTTCCTAGTGATTTTGTTAATTTGTAGAAGCATTATGAGTTCTTTCCTGAAGAAGCTTTCATATTATTTCCATCTGTGCATAAGACCACATATGAAGATCAATTTATTCCACAAGTTTCCATTCCTAACTTGAACAAGACGAAGATTCGAGGATGAATCTTTTCTAAAGAGGGAGGGAATGATGCGTGCATAGGGGGGTCAACATTGCAAGATTATAAACATTGCATGTTCGGATTCATGGAGATTAAATTTTAGGAAGTTAAAGAAGACTTAAAGATTTTGAACACTTTTGAATATCATCGTTTGGCTTGGCTGAATTTTCTTCAAGGGAGAGGATTTGCTTATCTTATTCTTTTGCATCAATAACTAATTTTTTATCAAGGTATTTTCTTGTGGCGAAATCTGTTCTTATGCTTTAAATCAACCTTATTATATGCGTTTCCTTTAATAAATTGATTGGGGTTCATTAGGGTTGGGGATTTATACATATTTTTATTCTTGCCATATTTTATGTTCTAGGGGTTTCGGGTTCTTTAGCCTTGGGGTTCTACATCAAAAGGAAAGTTTGACTTAAGAGAGAGAGAGAGAGAACGTGAGGACAACCTTGGCCCTTTCTGATACGGATCCAATAATAATGCCATCAACCACCAAAGATCCTTTGAAGATGCCTAGTGGTCCAATAACAAGAGGACGTACTCAAAAGCTAAAGATGGCTATTTCATCTTTTGTTCAAGACTTTGTCACTCAAGAAATTCATGAAGAGGCTATTGAGAAATGCTATGGAGAGCTTGAAGGCCAAATTAAAGTACTTAGCCTTTTGAAAGCCAAATTAAAGTACTTAGCCTTTTGAAAGCAAGTGAAGGAATTGGGCCAATTTAAGCCATCAAGGGCTTATATGACTTTGGGCTTTAATTGTACAAGTCATGTGCTTCATTTGAAAGTCACATGACTCACTTAAATTATATTCTAAAAGGGCTAGGCGTGTGGGCTTCTTATTTGGGCTTAGTTTAGTAAGTTTGGTTATTTATTTAGTCTTTCTTTTGGGCTTTCATATTCAGCCTATAAGAGTTAACTTTAAGTGTGTTTATTTTTTTAGTTTGGGCTTAATTTATCTTGTAAAACCCATGATAATTTCGGCCTATGTGTGTTTAAGGCCTTATTAGGGTTTGTTTTTAGGTTTTAAGGGTAATTAGGTTTAGCCACCATATATATAGGCTAATATGAGTTGTAAACTTCAGATTTTGATCAATTAAACTTTTGAGAGTCTTCTCTTATTGGCTTGGCCGAATTCTATAGAGAGATTAGTGAGGATTGCTTGCTTATTTTTCTATTGCATGAAGAATTTGATTACTTATCAATTATCTTGATTGTGGCGTTTTCATCTTCTTCGTTTTTCCCGATCATTTGCGTTTTCAATCACAAGTTGATTGTTCAATAGGGAGGGATTTTATCTCTTTGTTTCTTTGCTAACCATCTTGTATGTGTGGGTTTGTAGCTTGTTAGTTATTGGGTTCCACATCACTTTCTCTCGTTCAGCTCCCCCTCCCTATGTGTTCTTCTTCTTTCTTCCTCTTTGGTCACCCCCAAAAACCCTTGGATTTCTAAGGTGGTCTTGGCAAATTCTAGTATGTGGGTAAGTTGTTGTTGTTGTTGTTGTTGTTGTTGTTCTTCTTCTTCTTTCCTCCTTGTGTTTTCCGTTGGTGTGTTTACGAGGGTATTTAGGGTTTTGAGTTTTGTGTGTTTTGAGGTTTGTTTGTTCAGAGTTGCCTCCAAAGGAAGCCAAAGGTAAAGAGAAGGTTAGAGGGAGTTCATCCAAGTGATTGTGGTGGAGCTTTGTATCTCAAGGTTTGGGAATTTTGTGTTTTTGGATAATATTGATTTATGACATGAACTTCTGGAAATTGATGAAATTAAGCATGATTATATGTATATTTACATGAGTGTTTTTAGTTTTGTGTTGAATTTAAAAGTGATGATGGTTTGAAGTGAAAATTGTTGATGTGATAATATGATGAAATTGGTGATTTTGGTATGATTTTGACTAAATTAATGAATTAAGTGGCTTGAGATGCTAAGTAGGAGTTTTAACTTGACAAAATTGAGTTTGATGGCATAATTTAAGAGTGGTGTTGAAGTTGGATTTTGGGGTTATGGTTTGGGAAAGTGTATAACATGAATTTTCTAGGTTTTTGATGAGTCACACGGCAGTATGGAATGCCTTACCACCATGTGATCGTATTTCTGGGTTGAGTTTTGTTTGTCCGTGGGGTTACATGGTGTTAACGGCTTGTCATACCGCCATGTAAATGCCTACTAATTTGATGAGTTGCTGTGGTTCACGGTTTACACAGGGGTATGGGTTTGTCATACCATCTTGTAAATACATTCTGTTTTGATGAATTGCTTTTGCACATTTTTACACGGCAGTAAGGTTTCGTCATACCGCCGTGTAAGTGCCATTCTATTTTCGTAGGAGTTTTGCCCAGACAAGCCACACGGCTGTCAGGTTTCCTTGACCACCGAGTGGAATGTCTTACACATCGGTAAGGTTTCGTCATACCGCCGTGTAAAAGCTCCCTGTTTTGAAAAATTAAAATTTTGAATTTTGTCTTATTTGTCTGTTTTGAGTACGTTTTTACTTTTAGTTTTTAGCTATTGGATTATTGCCTAGTAGATGATGTTGAATTGTAGCATTTACCTTAAGATATGTTTAAATTCTTATGTGATGAGTATGGGATATTGTATTGATGCCTAACCTGCGAATGTCAAATAAGTGGATAGATAAACATGCCTATAAAGATCAGTTAACTGCAGCCATACGTTTTGGACCTTGATCAGGTCTCCGTTTGGATCCTCGCGATCCCTTTTGAATTTGGATCTTGTTTAAAATCCCATGCGAAAATGTTTTGGAACAAAAGAAAATAATTATTTTGATACCCTTGGGTATCCATGCGTTAAGAAAGATATTGTTGGTACCTACGTGATGCGGAACCCAATAGCTAACGAGCTACTATAGAAGGAATACAATTCGAATAGCAAAGCAAATCAGATAAACACCCTCCCTATTTAACCCATAAACAACTTGTGAATGGAAACGCAAATAATCGGGAAATAAGAACCTGAAAAATGCCATAATTAAACAATTGATAAGTTAATCAAATTCTTCATGCAATAGAAAAGAAAGCAATCCACTTTCCATCTAAGTAAAGAAATTCGGCTATGCTAAAGAGAATATCATTTAAATCTGAAATTCTTAACATAGCATATCCTATTTATAGGGTGACTAACCCTAAGTAACAAATAACCTAAAGAAAACCCTAATAAGGCCTTTAACTAAGGTAGGCCAAATTTCCATGGGCTTAAGCTATTAAATAAGCCCATTTACAAAGGCTAAACATAACTTAAAACAAAACCCAATAATAATTTTAAAAGAGTTGGCCGAATTTTTCAAGCCCAAAAGAAAAAGACTAACTAAAACCCAATAAGCTAAAATAAACCCATTTAAAGAAAGCCCGAAACGTCTAGCCTAACTTTACAACTTAAATGAGTCGTGACTTTTTAAATGAAGCCAATGACTTGCACAATTAAAGTCCAAGTTGTATAAAACCCAAAAATGAATTAAGTTGGCCTAATTCCATTACAAGCTTCCAAAAGGCTAAGTACTTTACAAATGCCTCCTTCAAGTTCTCTTTGACACTTCTCAAAGGCATCTTCATGTAGCTCTTGAGTAACAAAGCCTTGCACATAGGCTGTCGTAGCCATCTTTAGCTTCTTAGCTCGCCCTCTTATGATTGGACCACTTGGCATCTTCAAAGGGTCTTTAGTGGATGGTGTTTTGCATGGCTGATCCGTATCATTCCCTCCCTCCTCAAAAAGATTTGTCCTCAAATTTGAATCCACATCAAAAGGAGAAAGGTCAGAAACATTAAATGTAGTTGAAACACCATACTCACCTGGCAAGTTTATTTTATATGCATTATCGTTGATGCGCTCCAAGACTTGAAAAGGACCATCACCACGTGCATAGAACTTTGATGCGTGCATAGGGGGGGTTAACATTGCAAGATTATAAACATTGCAAGTTCAGATTCATGGAGATCAAATTTGGGGAATTTAAAGAAGGCTTGAAGGAAGTCCATGGGCCGAATTTATGAAGAAGCCAAATCGAAGATTGACATGTGCTAGTTATGTGATAACTGACATGTGCCGATCATGTGACACTTGACATGTACCGGACATGTGACCTTGACATGTGCTAAGCATGTGCCATGTCATGTGCTATACATGTGAGCTAAATCATGTGCAATGCATGTGCTAATTCATGGATTAAGGGGTTGTTTTGTTTGGGCTTTTTATTGGAGCCTTAACTAATGTTTTAATCAAGACTTTATGATTAAAACATATAACCTTTTCTTTTCTTAACTTTACCTTGAATTTGTGAAATAGCCTTGAACCAAAATCTTGAACATCTTGAATCCAAATCCTAGTAGAAAAAGTTCATAGATTAGTTTACCGATTGTTTAAAAAAAAGAAAAGTACTGTTCACAGCACTATTCATGTTACTGTTCACGTTACTGTTCACAAAAAAGGAGGAAAACGAAAAAAATAGAAGAAAAGAGAGGAGAAGAGAAAATAAGGAGATTGTTGATATCATAGAGCTTCATAGGTATGATTCCATGGAGGAAATGTTGAGTATGGCAATGAAGATTGAAAAACAGAAGAAGAGTAGGAGCTTCAACCGAACTAGCAACAACTTAAGGGATAGTTTGGGATCTAGATGGACCAAAGGGAGGATAGAAAAGACTTTAGGGGATCCAAACCTTATGGGGCAGATTTGGGTTCCAAAGATGCAAAAGTTGTCCAATCACCGTCCAAAGTTGTAAAAGGTAACCCTAATACTCCAACTCCTAGTAGAGAGATTAAATGCTTTAAATGCTTGAGGATTAGGGGCAGCAATTAATCCTTTTCTAAATAGAGGTAGGAATCCTTTAAGTGATAGGAAAAAAATTAATCCTATTTGTTTTGGGAATAAGCTTTCAAATCCCAATCCACCTTTGATTAGTATTATCCAATTCGGAAAAGGGTTCATTTGTGCTATCATTTGCCAACCATTTTTGGTATCATTTTTCTATCATTTACTATCCATTTTTGGTATCATTTTCCTATCATTTGCCAACCATTTTTGGTAGTTGGGCTCCATGAAGCTTCTCACTGAAATATGCTACTGATTTCCTTTCTTGCATTAGAACAGCCCCAATACCTACACCAGAAGCATCACGTTCAATTTCAAAATTCTTATCAAAATTAGGCAAAGATAAAATAAGAGCAGAACACAACTTCCCTTTCAAATTTTCAAAAGCCTTTTGCTATGCTTCTCCCCACTTAAACCCAACTTCTTTCTTGATTATTTCTGTAAGTGGTGCAGCAATGGTAGAGAAATCCTGCACAAATCGCCTATAGAAGCTTGCCAAACCATGGAATCTCCTCACATCCGAAATGGATTTAAGCGTTGGCCATTCCTTTATTGCTTTCACTTTCTCCTCATCCACTTCAATTCCCTGTGCACTCACCACAAAACCAAGAAACACAAGTCTATCTATACAAAATGTGCATTTCATAAGTTTCGCATACAACTGTTCATGCCTCAATGTTTGCAATACTAACTTAACATGCTCAAGATGTTCTTCATAAGACTTGCTGTAAATGAGTATATCATCAAAATAGACAACAACAAACTTCCCTAAGTATGCACGCAACACATGGTTCATAAGTCTCATAAAAGTGCTAGGGGCATTAGATAGCCCAAATGGCATGACTAACCATTCATACAATCCATACTTAGTCTTAAAAGTTGTTTTCCATTCATCACCAGGTTTCATTCTTATTTGATGATATCCACTCATTAAATCAATCTTAGTAAAATAAACAATACCACATAACTCATCTAACATATCATCAAGCCTAGGGATAGGATGTCTATACTTTACAATGATTTTATTGGCTCCACGGCAGTCAACACACATTCTCCAAGTTCCATCCTTCTTAGGCACCAAAAGTACGAGTACTGCACACGGACTTATACTTTCTCTAACCAATCCCTTCTCCATGAGTTCTTCCACTTGCCTTTGCATTTCCTTACTCTCCAAAGGATTGCTCCTATAGTCTGGTTGGTTGGGAGTGGTTGATCCAGGCATAAAATCTATTTGATGTTCTATCCCTCTCAAAGGTGGTAAACCATTTGGTAGCTCATCAGGAAAAACATCTGAATAGTCCTGCAACAAAGACATGAAACTAGAAGGCAAAGATTCATGTTCAATGTCAGTGTTAGAAAATAAAATCTCTTTGTAAGTTACAAGGATCAATGGCTGCCTGATATGAGCACGACCAAGCATAATGGCACAAAGTCAAGGTCAAAGAAACTTAAAGAAGTACTACAAGTATTCATGAGACCTTATATGGAGAAGATGCAAGTTCAAGAGGAGAATGAAGCTAAATTGGGCTATGAAGATAAGTTGGGGCAGCATGGTGTATTGGGCCTTCAAGCTACTTTGTTTAGTTTCTATTCTTGTAATGACATACAATTAAATGTAATTGGGTAGCCTAGTACCTTAGAAAATGTTTTGGGCTTATTTAGTTAGGTTTGTTTTATTTTTGGGCTTATTTGATTTAAGTGGGTAGGCTAAAGTTGGGCTTATCTCTTCTAAAGAGTTGGGCCTAAATAACTAATTGAGGCTTAGAATACATGAGGGGGCCGAATTTTACAAGGGAGAGCTAAATTTGGATGGGTTTGAGTTAAATTTAGGTTTATGCCTACATTGGTGAACTTGGGGTCCTAAATTTTAGGAATAGATTTTTCTTGATTAATACTTCGGGATATTATCAAGTAGAGTTTGATAAAGAAACAATAGCTTGAACTTATCGTGAGTAAGTTGGCCGAATTCCACTTGTAGCCGAAATTGAGTCTACATTCATTTTCCTTAGGATAATCACTAGCTTTTAGGATTATTTTCAGATTGTATTTATCTTTTTTTATTCATGTACTTAGTCCATATTATGGCCAATTACATCTAGATAAAGGTTAGGAATTATCTTTGTTATTTATTTTATTAATTATCTCTTAGAGTTAGTGTTTGATTATAACTCCTCTAGGGAGGTGTGGCTGCCTAGCCTATATAAAGGGCTGAACATCTTCATTTGTACCTTACATTTTGCATATTTATGATTAATGAATTTTCATTGGCTGAATTTATGAGAGAATTTTTATTGATTCTTGCTATTGTATGAAGAATTAGACTTAGGCAATTTGTATGATTAATATATGCTTGATTCTTGTTCTTCTTACTTTTTAAATCAATCTATTATAAGAGTTTCCATTCAATCTTGTTTGGGGGTTCTTTAGATTGGGGGTTTATTCACTTGTTTATGATCAATATTCATGGTATGTTGGCGTTCTAGTTTGCATATAGGCTGGGGTTCCGCATCACTGCCCTATTGCTAAAGCACTCTTAATCTCTTTTGCCCTTACATAAAAATTTTGTTTTTGTGATGCGGAACCCAATAGCTATCGAGCTACAAACCCACACATGCAATTCGAATAGCAAACTAAATCAAATAAACACCCTCTCTATTGAACCCCCAAACAATTTGTGAATGGAAATGCAAATAATCAGGAAATAAGAACCTGAAAAACACCACAATCAAACAATTGATAAGTTAATCGAATTCTTCATGCAATAGAAAAGAAAAGCAAGCAAATCTCACAAATCTAATCTATTAGAATTTTGGCAAAGCCAAGAAAAGAGGATAGCCTCCAATGTTTAATAATTCCAATCTCTCTTTACATACAAATTCGTTTTTTAGGAGTATTTATACTCCTTTAAGCTAATAAAAATCCTAATTAATCAAATAGGCATTTAAACATGGGCCTTACACCAAGATAACTAAAGCCCTCCTTAATTAACTTAAAATGAAGCCCAAAAAGCCTAAAAAGAACTAATTAAATAAGCCCAAGATAATTAAAGCCCATTTCACTTAAATAAGCCCAAAAGAATAAGTTAAGGCCTAACATATTCAAATAATCAAATAAAAATAATAAATAAAAGCCTAAACTAAAAGCCCAAAAAAATCAGCCCCTTAAGTCCATTAATTGGCACATGCATTGCACATGTAATTGATGTGTACATGCAGATGGCACATGCATAGCACAAGACATGGCACATGTCTAGCACAACATGGATGACATATGTCAAGGTCACATGACTTGCACATGTCAAGGTGTCACATGACTTGCACATGCCTCTCTTCAAAGTCTCTTTTTGATTCGGCTTCCTTATAATTCAGTAATTCAGTAAACCACCTTCAAGCCTTCTTTAACTTCCATAAATTTAATCTCCATAAATCCGAACTTGCAAAGTTTATAATCTTGCAATGTTGACCCCCTGTGCAAGCATCATTTTGCCTCCCACCTTTCTTATTTTCACTCACCAATGGGCCATTTATTTGTTTTGTTTCTTTCTAGCCTCTTTTCCCCCTTTTCTTTCTTTTTCTCTCTTAATATCACTTTGGGTCATAGCCCCACTCCCCTCTTCTCTCTTGGCTGAGGCCTCTTTCCCCTTCTCAGCTAGTTTCTTTTGGTCTTCAAACACCTCTTGAGGTGATAATGGTGCTAATGTAACCTTTGTACCTTCATAGGAAAATGAGTAACGGTTAGTGTATCTATTATGCAAAACATGTCTATTAAATTGCCAAGGCCTCCCCAAAAGTCAATGGCCTGCATGGATACGTACCACATCACAAACCACCTCATCCTTATACCTCCCAATAGAAAATGGCACTCTTACTTACCGTGTTACCTTGACCTCTCCACTATCGTTCAACCATTGTAATTTATAAGGTCTAGGATGCTTTTCACATACCAAATTCAGCTTCTCAACCATATTCACACTAGCTACATTGGTGCAATTACCTCCATCAACAATAACCATGCACACCCTATCATTAATTAAACACTTAGTGTGGAATATGTTTTCTCTTTATTCTAGGCTCTCTTCCTTAATATTCAAGCTCAAAGCTCGCCTAGCAACTAATGATTTCCCACTTTCAGCAACTAATAACTCTCCCTCACTATCACAATCACTACAATCTTCCAAAGGAGGCATCTCGTCTTCACTATGGTCTAATTCAGAAATAATTTCCCCATCATCCCTAGCTATTATTACCCTTTTATTAGGACAGTCACATGCCATATGCACCTTTCCCAATCATTTAAAACATTTAATCTCTCCACTAGGAGTTGGAGTGTTAGAGTTACCTTTTGCACCTTTATTTGGAACTTGGGTAGCCCTTGTTTCTTTGGAACCTGAATCTGTCCCATAAGGTTTTGAACTCCTAAAATCCTTCTTATCCTCCCTTTTGGTCCATTTAGTTCCAAAACTATGGTTTGAGTTGTTACTGGTTCGGTTAAAGCCCCTACTCTTCCTTTGCTTCTTAATCTTCATTGCCATACTCAACATTTCCTCCATGGAATCATATCTATGAAGCTCAATGACATTAGCAATCTCCTTGTTCAACCCACCTAGAAACCGAGCCATGGTTACCTCTTCATCTTCCTCAATATTTGCTCTAACCATGTACATTTCCATATCCTTATGGTAGTCCTCAACCGATCTACCCCCTTGCACTAGACTATGCAATCTCTGATGTAACTCCCTAAAGTAGTGTGAAGGCACAAATCTTTTCCTCATGGGCTCCTTCATATCCTCCCAACTACTAATAAGACACCTATCCATCTTTCTTCTGCCCATGTTCAATCGATCCCACCAAAACAAAGCATAATCCGTAAACTCCACAGCTACTATCTTCACTTTCTTCTCCTCAGAATATCTATTACAATCAAAGATCATTTTAACCTTCCTTTCCCATTCTAGGTACTCCTCAGCATTATTTCTACCTTTAAATTGGAGGAATTTTAAGCTTAATGTTACCTAAATTCCCATCCATTCTCCCACTAGTCTCTTCCTCATCTAAATCTTCTAGGTCAGCCCTTACATTTTCATCAATCCACCTACCCCTCCTTGCTGTTTTCCTAGATGTACTATTTGAACCCAATTCTAGCCTTTCCAATCTATCATTCATATTCCCCATCTCTCTCATGAATTTATCAAACGTACCATGCATAGCTTGAATGGAGAACACTACCTCCTCAAGAGTTGCTCCCTTTTTTTCCATTTCTTCAGTCATGATTTAAAAATCTGCAAACAAATGTTAGATAATAGCCTCACACACTCCCTCATGTGTTTACGTTCAACGGATGTCACTCCTCTCGTGTTTCACTTAAACGAGGCTTTTACCGTCTCAATGTACTCACACACTCTTGCTTTTTTCCACTCTAATTACAACTTTTAAATTGCACTTCAGAATTCAATTCACAAACCAAGAATTTGAGTACGTTTTAGAAAGCAACGAAATAAGAAACTAACAATAAAAAGAAAGCTCAAAGCTAGAAAAGATGACACTAAACAAAATGGAAGTGGTATACGGATAAGACTGACATACCACTTGATTATATCCAACTTAGAGTATTAGACAAGCAAAGATACTCTAACAATGTAAAAGGAACAAAAGCAAGCTTAAAACAAAGAAATAAGCAACTAGAATCAAGAAAAATGACAATTTAGATAAAATGTATGAATTTGGTTCACTACAAAGTAAACCAAATATAGAATCTAGTTATTCTACCCAACAAAGCAAGAAATCAACAAAAAGACCTAATTAAACTAAATGAAGTAGGTTACAAGCTTGATTAATGTGTCAAATTGTGTGCAAAATGATAGGAAAATGATAGCAAAATGATAGCAAAATGGTGGTAAAATGATAGCAAATGGTGGCAAAATGGTATCAAAATGATGGCAAAATGGTAGAAAAATGATGGGAAAATGATACCTAAATGGTGTTAAAATGATAGCAAAATGGCACCAAAATGATACCAAAAATGGTTGGTAAATGATAGAAAAATGATATCCAAAATGGTAAGCAAATGATAGCAAAAATGAACCCTTATCCGAATTGGATTTATCTTGCAATACTAATCAAATGTGGATTAGGACTTTGAAAACCTATTCCCAAAACAAATAGTATTAATTTTTCCTACTACTTAAAGGATTCCTACTTGTGTTTGGAAAAGGATTAATTGCTGCCCTAATCTTTAAACAATTAGGATTAACTTTCCCACCTATTAAAGGATTTGGATTTTCCCTTTTGCTATATATATATGCTCCACAATCAAATCCATACGCAATTTTTATTTACTCACACAAATTCCTTCCTTATTTCTCTTCTTTTCTCTATTTCTTCTATGTTATTTTCTTTCACGTTTTTTTTCTTCTTTCTTTTTTTTATATGAAGGAAATAAAAACTAAAACTATAGACTACTAGGCGTCGTGTCCAAGCCCAAAGTGATCAAATTTCATATTTGATTTTTCTCAAAACGCAAAAACTTCAAAGCGAAAAACAGAGGTCTGAATGTCATTTTTTAGGTTTGAAAAGGGCAGTTACGTACGGTAGCTCCCATATAACGATTATAAAGCTCGAAATTCCCTTTTAGACAATATCTTATAATAAAGAATCGGACACTAGTCAAAAGTTATGGCAGAAACAAGATTTTACGGCAAAAGGTAAGAAAAAGGTTAAATTTAACACACAAAAGCACACAAATCAGAACTTATTACTACTAATTCGGCATAAACATAAAGAATTCAAAGAAAAGAAAGCACAAACCTAACACTAAGATAAATAGCTAACCTAACACTCTGATACCAAATGATGCGAAACCCAATAGCTAACGAGTTACAAACCCACACATACAATTCGAATAGCAAAGCAAATCAGATAAACACCCTCCCTATTGAACCCCCAAAATAACTTGTGAATGGAAATGCAAATACTTGGGAAATAAGAACCTGAAAAATGCCACAATCAAATAATTGATAAGTTAATCAAATTCTTCATGCAATAGAAAAGAAAGCAATCCACTCTCAATCTAAGCAAAGAAATTCGGCAATGCCTGATGCGGAATCCCAGCCTATATGCAAACTAGAACGCCAACATACCATGAATATTGATCATAAACAAGTGAATAAACCCCCAATTTAAAGAACCCCCAAACAAGTTTGAATGGAAACTCTTATAATATATTGATTTAGAAAATAAGAAGAACAAGAATCAAGCATACATTAAACATGCAAATTGCCTAAGTCTAATTCTTCATACAATAGCAAGAATCAATAAAAAATTAACTCTCACAAATTCAATCAATGAAAATTCATTAATCATAAATATGAAAAATGTAAAGTATAAATGAAAAAGTTCAGCCCTTTATATATGCTAGGCAGCCACCCCTCCCTAGAGGAGTTATAATCAAACAATAACTCTATGAGATAATTAATAAAATAAATAACAAAGATAATTCCTAACCTTTACCTACATGTATTTGGCCATAATATGGACTAAGTGTATGAATAAATAAAGATAAATACAGTCTGAAAATAATCCTAAAAGGTAGTAACAAATAGGCATAATTATCCTAAGAAAGAAGAAATGAATGTAAACTTAAACTTGGCTAAAAGTGAATTTCGGCCAGCCCCTAAAAGATAAGGTCAATCTATTATTTCTCCCTCAAACTTTACTTAATAATATCCCAAAATAATAAGTATTTATCAAAGAAAACCCATTCCTAAAATTTAGGACCCTAAGTTCACTAATGTAGGCCCAATCCTAAATCTGACCCAAGTCCATTAAAATTCAATTCTCCCATGTAAAATTCGGCCCCCTCATGTTCTCTAAGGCTCAAATAGTTATTTTGGCCCAACTCTTTAGAAGAGATAAGCCCAACTTTAGCCTACCCACTTAAACTACCCAAAATAGTCAAATAAGCCCAAAATAAAACAAACCTATTCTAATCAAGCCCAATTCATTTTCCTAGGTTCTAGGCTGCCCAAATATACTTAATTACATGTTAAATAAAGAATAGAAACTAAATAAAGTGGCTTGGAGGCCCATTGCACCATTTGGCCTAAACTTGTGTTCATAGTCAAAAGATCATTTGAAGATGCCTAGTGGTCCAATAACAAGAGGACGTGCTCAGAAGCTAAAGATGGCTATGTCATCTTTTGTTCAAGACTTTGTCACTCAAGAAATTCATGAAGAGGCTATTGAGAAATGCTATGGAGAGCTTGAAGGCCAAAGCAAAGTACTTAGCCTTTTGGAAGCAAGAGAAGGAATTGGGCCAATTTAAGCCATCAAGGTCTTATACAACTTTAGGCTTTTAATTATACATGTCATGTGCTTCATTTAAAAGTCACATGACTCATTTAAGTTGGGATTTAATGGGCTAGGAGTGATGGGCTTGTAGATTGGGTTTAATTTAATTATTTTGGGTTTTAATTAGTCTTTCTTTTGGGCTTTCATATTCGGCCTATAAGATTTAATTTTAAGTGAGTTTATTTTCTTTAATTTGGGCTTAATTTATCTTGTAAAGCCCATGGAGAATTCGGCCTATGTGTGTTTAAGGCTTTATTAGGGTTTATTTTTAGGTTTTAAGGGTAATTAGGGTTAGCCACCATATATATAGGTTAATATGAGTTGTAAACTTCAGATTTTGATGAATTAAACATTTTGCGATTGTTCTCTTATTGGCTTGGCCGAATTTCATAGAGAGATTAGTGAGGATTGCTTGCTCATCTTTTCTATTGCATGAAGAATTTGATTACATATCAATTGTCTTGATTATGGCGTTTTCATCTTCTTCATTTTTCCCGATTATTTGCGTTTTCAATCACAGGTTGATTGGGGGTTCAATAGGGAGGAATTTTATCTCTTTGTTTCTTTGCTAACCATATTGTATGTGTGGGTTTGTAGCTTATTAGCTATTGGGTTCCACATCACTCTTCTTGAACTTGCATCTTCTTTATATAAGGTCTCATGAATGCTTATAGGACTTCTTTAAGCTTCTTTGACCTTGCTCTTGTGATTGGTCCTTGCGGAAGTGCTAGTTCATCTGTCTTATTGCCATTATGCTTGGTTGTGCTCATATCATCCCCTCCCCCTTCGAAAGGATTCGTCCTCGAATCTGAATCACAGTCAAATGGAGATAAGTCAGAAACATTAAAAGTTGCACTTACACCATACTCATTTGGCAAATCAATCTTGTATGCATTGTCATTGATTCGTTCCAGCACTTGAAATGGTCCATCTCCTCTTGCATCAAGTTTAGACTTCGTTTGGTTAGAAAACTTCTCTTTACGCATATGGATCCAAACCCAATCTCCTGGTTCGAATATCACTTTCTACGGCCCTTATTAGCCTGCTTTGCATACATCTTGTTCTTCATCTCAATGTGCTCACGTGCTTTCTTATGTATTGTCTTAACCAAATCAGCCTTAGACTTTCCATCTAAATTAGAAAGTTCATTCAAAGGTAAAGGCATCAAATCCAACGCAGTCAATGGATTAAAACCATACACAATTTCAAAAGGTGAAAACCCTTTGGAAATGAATTGCACGATTATAAGCAAACTCAACAAATGGCAAACATTCTTCCCAAGTTTTAAGATTCTTAACAATTATAGCACGCAACATAGTTCCTAAAGTTCTATTAACAACCTCAGTTTGGCCATCAGTTTGTGGATGACAAGTAGTAGAAAACACAAGTTTAGTACCAAGTTTACCCCACAAAACATGCCAAAAATGACTTAGGAACTTAGAATCTCTATCAGAGACAATAGTTCTAGGTATACCATGCAATCAAACTACTTCCCTGAAAAACAAATCAGCTATGTTTGTTGCATCATCAGTTTTATGACAAGCAATGAAATGCGCCATTTTACTAAATCGGTCCACTACAACAAACACACTATCCCTTCCCCTTTTTGTCCTAGGTAAACCTACAATGAAGTCCCTAGAAATGTCAATCCAAGGTTCAGTAGGAATAGGCAAAGGAGTATACAAACCTTGATTTAAAGACTTAGACTTAGCCTGTTTACATGTGAAACATGGAGCACACACTTTTTCAACATACTTTCGCATACTAGGCCAATAAAAATTTTAATTAAGCATATCTAAAGTCTTTTGCACACCAAAGTGTCCCATCAATCTGATGCGGAACCCAATAGCTAATGAGCTACAAACCCACACACACGATTCGAATAGCAAAGCAAAATCAGATAAACACCCTCCCTATTGAACCCCCAAACAACTTGTGAATGAAAATGCAAATAATCGGGAATTAAAGAACCTGAAAAATGCCACAATCAAACAATTGATAAGTTAATCAAATTCTTCATGCAATAGAAAAGAAAGCAATTCACTCTCAATCTAAGCAAGATAATTTTGGCTATGCCAAAGAATATTATTCAAAAATTTGAAATTCTTAACATAACATATTCTATTTATAGGGTGGCTAACCCTAGCTAGCAAATAACCTAAAGAAAACCCTAATAAGGCCTTTTACTAAGGTAAGCCGAATTGTCCATGGGCTTAAGCTATCAAATAAGCCCATTTACAAAGATTAAACATAACTTAAAACAAACCCATTAAGTTTTAAAAGAGTTGGCCGAATTTCTTAAGCCCAATATAAAAGACTAACAAAAATAAACCCAATTTAAAAAGCCCAAAACGTGTAGCCCATCTTAACAACTTAAATGAGTCATGTGACCTTTTAAATGAAGCACATGACTTGTACAATTAAAGCCCAAAGTTGTATAAACCAAAAAATGACTCAAGTTGGCCTAATTTCATTAGAAGCTTCCAAAAGGATAAGTACTTTGTGAAAGCCTCCTTGAAGCTCTCTTTGACACTTTTCAAAGGCATCTTCTTGTAGTTCTTGAGTAACAAAGCCTTGCACATAGGCTGTCATAGCCATTTTCAGCTTCTTAGCTCGCCCTCTTGTGATTGGACCACTTGGCATCTTCAATGGGTCTTTATTGGTTGGCTGGTCCGTATCATTTCCTCCCTCCTCAAAAAGATTTGTCCTCAAATCTAAATCCACATCAAAAGGAGGAAGGTCAGAAACATTAAATGTAGCTAAAACACCATACTCACCTGGTAAGTCTATTTTATATGCATTATCGTTGATGCACTCCAAGACTTGGTAAGGACCATCACCACGTGCATCCAGCTTGCCCTTCCTTTGGTTTGGGAACCTTTCCTTTCTGAAATGCACCCAAACCCAATCTCCAGGGGTGAACACCACTTGTTTCCTTCCCCTATTCGCCTTTTCAGCATATTGCCTGTTTTTCTTCTCAATGCTTGCCCGTGCTTTCTCATGCAATGATTTCACCAATTCTGCCTTCCTACTACCATCCAAACTCGAAAGCTCATGTAAAGGTAAAGGACAAAGATCAAGCACAGTTAGTGGGTTAAAACCATAAACAAGCTCAAATGGTGAAAAACCAGTGGAAGAATGAATACTCCGATTATAAGCAAATTCAATAAAAGGCAAACAATCTTCCCAAGTTTTAAGATTCTTACCCACAATAGCACGTAATAAAGTCCCCAAAGTCCTATTCACAACTTCTATTTATCCATCAGTTTGAGGATGACAAGTAGTAGAAAACAACAACTTTGTTCCTAACTTACCCCATAACACAAAGCAAAAATGTGAAAGGAACTTTGTATCCCTATCTGACACTATGGTGTGTGGAATACCATGCAAACGGACAACTTCCTTAAAGAATAGATTAGCAACATGAACAACATCATCACATTTATGACACGCAATAAAATGAGCCATTTTACTAAATCTATCTACCACAACAAAGATACTATCCCTACCACGTTTTGTCCTAGGCAAACCAAGCACAAAATCCATGAAAATATCAGTCCAAGGAGAGCTAGGTATGGGTAAAGGCATATACAATCCATGAGACATAGATTTAGACTTAGCTTGTTTACATGCAACACATGCATTACACAACTTCCCTTTCATACTCTCAAAAGCTTTTTGCTATGCTTCTCCCCACTTAAACCCAACTTCTTTTTTGATTATTTCTGTAAGTAGTGCAGCAACAGAAGAGAAATCCTGCACAAAACTCACTAAGCCATGAAAGCTCCTCACATCCAAAATGGACTTATTTGTGGGCCAATCTCTAATTGCCTTAACTTTCTCTTCATCTACTTCAATACCCTGTGCACTCACCACAAAACTAAGAAAAACAAGTCTATTTATACAAAATGTGCACTTCTTAAGTTTAGCATACAACTTTTCATACCTCAAAGTTTGCAAAACTAGCTTAACATGCTCAATATGTTCCTCAAAAGACTTGCTGTAAATGAGTATATCATCAAAATAAACAACAACAAACTTTCCTAAATATGCACACAATACATGGTTCATAAGTCTCATAAATGTGCTAGGGGCATTAGATAGCCCAAAAGGCATGACTAACCACTCATACAAATCACATTTAGTTTTGAAAGCTATTTTCCATTCATCACTAGGTTTCATTCTTATTTGATGATATCCACTCATTAAATCTATCTTAGTAAAATACACAGCACCACGCAATTCATCTAACATATCAACATATCATCAAGCCTAGGAATATGATGTCTATACTTTACAGTGATTTTGTTGACCGCACGACAATCAACACACATCCTCCAAGTTCCATCCTTCTTAGGCACCAATAAAATGGGTACTGCGCAAGGACTCATACTCTCCCTAACCAAACCCTTCTCCATGAGTTCTTCCACTTGCCTTTGCATTTCATTAGTTTCCTTAGGATTGCTTCTATAGGCCGGTCGGTTAGGAATGGTTGATCTAGGTATGAAATCAACCTGATGTTCTATCCCTCTCAAAGGTGGTAATCCATCTGGTAGCTCTTCAGGAAAGACATCTGAATATTCCTGCAACAAAGACACAAAGCTAGAAGGCAAAGATTCATGGTCAATGTTAGTGTCAAAAAACAAAATCTCTTTGTAAGTTACAAGGATTAATGGCTACCCTATTGCTAAAGCACTCTTAACCTCTCTTGCCCTGACATAAAAATTCTGTTTTTGCCTCCCACCTTTCTTATTTTCACTCACCAATGGGCCATTTATTTGTTTTGTTTCTTTTCTGGCCTCTTTTTCCCTCTTAATTTCACTCCCCTCTTCTCTCTTGGCCGAAGCCTCTCTCTCCCTCTCAACTAATTTCTTTTGATCTTCAAACACTTCTTGAGGTGATAATGGTGCCAATGTAACCTTTGTACCTTCATAAGAAAATGAGTAACGGTTATTGTATCCATTATGCAAAACATGTCTATCAAATTGTCGTAGCCTTCCCAGAAGTAAGTGGCCTGCCTGCATAGGTACTATCACAAATAACCTCATCCTTATACCTCCCAATAGAAAATGGCACTCTTACTTGCCGTGTTACCTTGACCTCTCCACTGTCATTCAACCATTGTAATTTATAAGGTCCAGGATGCTTTTCAAATACCAAATTCAGCTTATCAACCATATTCACACTAGCTACATTGGTGCAACTACCTCCATCAACAATAAATGTGCATACCCTTCCATTAATTAAACGCTTAGTGTGAAATATGTTTTCTCTTTGTTCTAGGCTCTCTTCCTTAATATTCAAGTTCAAAGCTCGCCTAGCCACTAAAGATTTCCCACTTTTAGCAACCAATAACTCTCCCTCACAATCACAATCACTACAATCTTCCAAAGGTGGCATCTCATCTTCACTATGGTCTGATTCAGAAACAATTTCCCCATCACCCCTAGCTATTATCACCCTTTTATTAGGACAATCACGTGCCATATGCCCCTTCCCCAAGCATTTAAAGCATTTAATCTATCTACTAGGAGTTGGAGTATTAGGGTTACCTTTTACAATCTTGGATGGTGATTGGACAGTCCTTGCATCTTTGGAACCCGAATTTGCCCCATAAGGTTTGGATCCTCTAAGTCTTTTCTATCCTCCCCTTTGGTCCATCTGGATCCCAAATTATCCCTTGAGTTGTTGCTGGTTCGGTTGAAGCTCCTACTCTTCTTCTGTTTTTCAATCTTCATTGCCATACTCAACATTTCCTCCATGGAATCATATCTATGAAGCTCAATGACATCAGTAATCTCTTTATTCAATCCACCTAAAAACCGAGCCATGGTTACCTCTTCATCTTCCTCAATGTTAGCTCTAACCATGCACATTTCCATTTCCTTATGGTAGTCCTCTACTAACCTACCCCCTTGCACTAACCTATGTAACCTCTGATGTAGCTCCCTAAAGTAGTGTGAAGGTACAAATCTTTTCCTCATGGCCTCCTTCATATCTTCCCAATTACGAATAGGACGTCTACCGACTTTCCTTCTACTCATGTTCAATTGATCCTACCAAAATAGTGCATAATCCGTAAACTCCACAGCTCCTATATTCACTTTCTTCTCCTCAGAATACCTATTGCAATCAAAAATCATTTCAACCTTCCTTTTCCATTCTAGGTACTCTTCAGCATTATTTCTACCTTTAAAAGGTGGAATCTTAAGCTTAATGTTACCTAAATTCCCATCCAATTTCCCACTAGTCTCTTCTTCATCTAAATCTCCTAAGTCAGCCCTTTCGTTTTCATCAGTCCATCTGCCTCTCCTTGATGTTCTCCTAGATGTACTATTTGAACCCAATTCTAGCCTTTCTATTCTATCATTCATATTCCCCATATCTCTCATGAATTTTTCAAACGTACCATGCATAGCTTGAATGGAGAACACTACCTCGTCGAGAGTTGCTCCCTTTTTACCCGATTCTTCAGTCATGATTGAAAAATCTGCAAAAAGATGTCAGATAATAACCTCACACACTCCCTCACGTGTTTGCACTCAAAGGATATCACTCCTCTCGTGTTTCACTCAAACAAGGCTTTTACCCTCTTAATGTACTCACACACTCTTGCCTTTTACCATTCTAATTGCAACTTTAAAATTGTACTTTAGAATTCAATTCACAAACCAAGAATTTGAGTACGCTTTAGAAAGCAAAGAAATAAGCAACTAACAAAAAAAGAAAGTTCAAAGCTAGAAAAGAAGACTCTAGACACAATGAAGGTGGTACACGGACAAGACATGGTATACCACTTGATTATATCCAAATTAGAGTATTAGAACAAGCAAAGATACTCTAACAGTGTAAAGGAACAAAAGCAAGCTCAAAACAAGGAAATAAGCAACAAGAATTAAGAAAAATGACAATCTGGAAAAAATGTATGAATTTGATTCACTACAAAGTAAACCAAATATAGAACCTAGTTATTCTACCCAACAAAGCAAGAAAATGACAAAGAAACCTAATTATACTCAGTAAGACAGAATGCACTCAATACAATTCAATTTAAAGCCAAAATGACGAATAGGCCAAATGGTGTATCAAGCTCTAATTAATGTGTCAAGTTGTGTGCAAAATGATGGCAAAATGGTAAAAAAAATGATGGCAAAAAGATATCGAAATGATGGCAAAATGGTAGAAAAATGATAGTAAAATGACAGCAAAATGGTACCAAAATGTTACCAAAAATGGATAGCAAATGATAGGAAAATGTTACCAAAAATGGATAGCAAATGATAGGAAAATGTTACCAAAAATGGATAACAAATGATAGGAAAATGATATCCAAAATGATAAGCAAATGGTAGCACAAATGAATCCTTATCCGAATTGGATAATAATAATCAAAGGTGGTTTAGGATTAAGTTTTCCTATTCCCAAAACATATAGGATTAAATTTTCCTATTACTTAAAGGATTCCTATCTCTATTTAGAAAAGGATTAATTGCTGCTCCTAATCCTCAAGCACTTAGGATTAAGTTTTCCCACCTATTAATGGATTTGGATTTTTCCTTTTCCTATAAATATACTCCCTTGGCCGAATTGCTCCCTATCCCTTTCTCCTTCTATATTCTTTCTTTCACGTTTTTTTTCCTTCTTTCTTTTCTTTTTTTTTTAATACTAAGAAAATACCAACTAGACTACAAACTACCAAACGTCTCAAGCCCAATGTGATCAGAATCCGAATTTGTTATCTAAAGCCTCTTTTCAAAATGCAAAAACTTCAAAGTGAAAAACGGAGGCTTAAACGTCATTTTTGAGGACGGAAAAAGGTAGTTACATAGGACAAAGCCATGTACTGATTGTAGGGCTCGAAATTCCCTTTCCAGAAACATATTATAATAGCAAATCAGACACCCGAGTCAAAAGTTATGTCCTTTCGAAAATTTCTATTTTTTTTTTTAAAACAGCAAACTAATCTCTTCTACTAGGATTCGAATTCAAGCTAAGGATGTTCAATATTTCGGTTCAAGGCTATTTCGTGAATTCAAGGTAAAGGTAAGAAAAGAAAAGGCTAATTTAAACACACAAAGAAACACAATTAACTAAGAAACTTAATGCAACCTAATTTGGCATAAACAACTAGAATTCAAAGAAAAAGAAAACGCAAAACTAACACTAAGATAAATAGGAATTTACCCTAACCAGGCTCTGATACCAAATGATGCGGAACCCAATAGCTAATGAGCTACACATCCACACATACGATTCGAATAGCAAAGCAAAATCAGATAAACGCCCTCCCTATTGAACCCCCAAACAACTTGTGAATTGAAACGCAAATAATCGGGAATTAAAGAACCTGAAAAACGCCACAATCAAACAATTGATAAATTAATCAAATTATTCATGCAATAGAAAAGAAAGCAATTCACTCTCAATCTAAGAAAGATAATTTCGGCTATGCCAAAGAATATTATTCAAAAATTTGAAATTCTTAACATAACATATTCTATTTATAGGGTGGCTAACCCTAGCTAGCAAATAACCTAAAGAAAACCCTAATAAGGCCTTTTACTAAGGTAGGCCGAATTGTCCATGGGCTTAAGCTATCAAATAAGCCCATTTACAAAGATTAAACATAACTTAAAACAAACCCATTAAGTTTTAAAAGAGTTGGCCGAATTTCTTAAGCCCAATATAAAAGACTAACTAAAATAAACTCAATCTAAAAAGCCCAAAACGTGTAGCCCATCTTAACAACTTAAATGAGTCATGTGACCTTTTAAATGAAGCACATAACTTATATAATTAAAGCCCAAAGTTGTATAAACCCAAAAATGACTTAAGTTGGCCCAATTTCATTAGAAGCTTCCAAAGGCTAAGTACTTTGTGAAAGCCTCTTTCAAGCTCTCTTTGACACTTTTCAAAGGCATCTTCTTGTAGTTCTTGAGTAACAAAGCCTTGCACATAGGCTGTCATAGCCATCTTCAGCTTCTTAGCTCGCCCTCTTGTGATTGGACCACTTGGCATCTTCAATGGGTCTTTATTGGTTGGCTAGTCCGTATTACAATCCCTCTCTATGCGATTCTTTCACAAGCAACTCTCTAATAGAACATGCAGGTATACACAGTTGTTTTCCCCTAAAAAGAAACCATAGAACTTATTAAATGCATAATGTTCACATGCCTTATTGATGCGGAACCCCAAGGTTAAAGAACCCAAAACCCCTTGAACATACAATATGGCATAAACATGAATAAGAGTAAATCCCCAACCCTATTGAACCAATCAATAAAGTGAAAGGAAACGCAAATAATTAGGTTGATTTAAACACAAGAACAGAATTCGCCACAAGTAATTACCTTGATAAGAATTTATGTTCTTAATACAAAAGAAGAAGACAAGCGATCCTCTCCAAAGATGAATTCGGCCAAGCCAAAAGAAATTCATCAAATCTGCCTCTATTCTTGTTTTTGTGGAGTATATATACTTCCTTAAGCTAGAAAAAACCCTAATTAATCAAATAGGCCTTAAAACATGGGCCTTACATCAAGATAACTAAAGTCCACACTAATTAACTTAAAATTCAGCCCAAAAAGCCTAAAAAAAACTAATTAAATGAGCCCATCTCACTTAAATAAGCCCAAAAGAATAAGTTAAGGCCTAACATATTAAAAATTATCAAATAAAAATAATAAATAAAAGCCTAAACTAAGAGCCTAAACAAATCAGCCCATAAGTCCATTAAGCAACACATGCATTGCACATGTATTGTGTCACATGATGTGCACATGTCAAGTGTCACATGCATGGCACATGTCAAGTGGCACATGACTTGCACATGTCAAATTTATCACGCACATTTGGTCTTCACAATTCTGCCCTATTGAGTTGGTCTTGATGCCATTCGGCCCAAGCTTCTCTTGGCTTTCCATAGCTTCAGTAAACCACCTTCAAGCCTTCTTGAACTTCCCCAATTTGATCTCCATGAATTCGAACTTGCAATGTTTAGAAAAGATTCGTCCTCGAATCTTCGTCTTATTCAAGTTGGGAATAGAAACTTGTAGAATGAATTCATCTTCATATACAATCTTCTGAACAGGTGGAAATAAAATGAATGCTTCTTCAACAAAGAACTCATCATGTTCCTGTAAGTTAACATAAACATTAGGAAAAACATGGTTATTCAATGCATCCTTTTTGTTCTGATCATGATTCTTTTCTTCCTCCATGTTCAACTCAACCTCCTTAGGCACTATAGGATCTATCGTAACATGCTGATCTTCCATCTCAACTACACAAGCATCTTCCTTTTTACAATATTTTTCCATTACACTCAAGGCAATAACATCTTCATTTACACTTATTCCTTCCTCACTCAAAACCTCATTGTCATATAAATCTATAGTATCCCCTTCAGCTTCGCAAATAATTTCTTCGACAATAACTTCCTCTTCTTTCTTTCTTTCCTCTTGTCTCCTATACGTACTTATTAGTCCAGAAAGTTGTTTAAACTGCAATTCCATATTTTTAAAATCTTCATTTTTGCTCCACTTTGAACAACTCTTGTTGTTGGAATTTGAGAATGACCTTGCTACCCTCCTTTGCTTTTGTTGCCTCTCCACTTTCATGGCAATATTTACTAGGTCCTCTATTACTCCATAATGTTGTAAGTCCACCACATCAGCAATTTCCCAATTCAAACCTTCCATGAACCTAGCCATAGTAACCTCTTCCTCTTCTATATTGGCTTTAATCATTAGCATCTCCATCTCCTTGTGATAATCTTCTACTGTTCTAACTCCTTGGGTGAGTCTATGTAATTGCTGGTGCAACTCTCTATAGTAATAGGATGGTACAAACCTCCTCTTCATTACTCTCTTCATTTCTTCCCAATTAGAGATAGGTGGATCCCCATTCCTCCTTCTACTCTTAACTAACTCATTCCACCAAACCAGCGCATAATCACTAAACTCCACTGCTGCTATCCTTACTTTCTTTTCTTCATAATAGTTATGACAAGCAAAAATCATGTCCACCTTCCTTTCTCATTCTAAATACACTTCAGCATCATTCCTACCTTTAAAGGATGGAATGTTCATCTTGATGGCAATGATGTTGATGTCCAATTTATCTTCTCTCCTCACTCTACCCGTCACGGATTGAACTTCATCATCTTCATCCCAATCGCCTTGATCAACCTCCTCTCGCTCATTAGTCCATCTTCCCCTCCTAGCTATTCTCCTTGAGTTATTGGATGTTCCCCCTTCTAATTTATCCAACCTCTCTTTAACATCCACTCTTTCCCTCAACAAATTCTCAAGGGTACCTTGCATTGCTTGTATAGCAAATACAACTTGTTCTATAGACATCTCCTTCTTACTAGATTCGTCAGTTATGGTGCTTTACCTGCAAAAGATGGTAAATAAACCAGCCTCACTACAATCCCTCACGTGTTTACACTCAAAAAAGTGACACTCCACTCGTGTTTCGCTGAAATTTGGCTTTTACCCTCCTTTAAGCTCACACTCTCAAGCCTTTTACCACTCAAGCTTGTTGTCTTCAGTTGTACTTCAGAACTCAAACTCAAGTCGAAATAGTTCACAAGCAGCAAATTATAGTAAAAGAATGAAATGAAAATACTTAACAAAGAAGATAGACACAAAACTAGAAGCAAAAGACCAAAGTGAAGAACGTTGAAATGAGCATACAAGGTGAAGATATGTATGATGTCCGAATTATATGAATTTAACTAACAAGAATCAAATTGTTAATTATAGTGTAATCGAAAGCAAAAACACAAAGACACCAAAAATGAAAACTTAAGAATGAAAGAAATGACAAAACTAATGCAATAATGCAGAAATTGAAATCTCCCTAATGGAAAATTCAATTTGATACAATATGGGTTATTACACTAAGACAAAATGAAAAGGAGACACAAGATGTCCAAACTAAAACAAGATTAGGAAACCCAAATGTTTGTCCAAAATAAGACAAAGATTAATCCAATATGTCTTAATAAGATCAAATAATGAAACCCAAATGTCTAGACTAAGACAAAATGACTTATCCACTATGTCTTAATTAGTGCAAGTTTAGGAAACCCAAATGTCTAAATTAAGACAAGATGACTTATCCACAATGTCTTAATTAGTTCAAGATAAGGTAACCCTAATGTCTAGACTAAGATAAAATGACTTATCCACTATGCCTTAATTAGTTTAAGTTTAGGAAACCCAAATGTCTAGACTAAGACAAAATGACTTATCCACTATGTCTTAATGTTAAGGAAACCGAATTCAGCCCAATAGGTTCAAGTCAAACCCAAATAATTATCCAACTCCAAATCTGGTCCAATAGGTTTAAATCAAACCCAAATAATTATCCAACTCCAAATCTGGCCCAATAGGTTTTAATCAAACCCAAATAATTGTCGAACTCCAAATCTGGCCCAATAGGTTCAGCCCAATGTGTATCACGCCCAAACCAAATCAACCAAACCCTAAATTGTATTCTTTTCTTTTCTAGCCGCCAACAATTTTCACCTTTTTTTTACTTTTTTATTATTTTTTTAATAACTAGAGCAGCAAACAACCTAAACTTCAAGATCAAATAACAAAAAATTCAGCCTAAAACAAGGCTCCTAAATTTTCGGCCCCTATGATGAACAAGGGTTCCTAAATTTTAGGAATCAAATTAATTGAAAAAAAAATGAATAAAAACAGCAAGTAAACATGGATAAATAAGAATTTAATCCAAATCCAAGCTTTGATACCAAATGATGCGGAACCCCAAGGTTAAAGAACCCGAAACCCCTTGAACATACAATACGGCATAAACATGAATAAGAGTAACCCTATTGAACCCCCAATCAATAAAGTGAAAGAAAATGCAAATAATTAGGTTGATTTAAACACAAGAACATAATTTGCCACAAGTAATTACCTTGATAAGAATTTATGTTCTTAATGCAAAAGAAGAAGACAAGCTATCCTCTCCAAATATGAATTCGGCCAAGCGAAAAGAAATTTATCAAATTTATCAAATCTGCCTCCAATCTCATTTTTGTGGAGTATATATACTCCCTTAAGCTAAAAAAAACCCTAATTAATAAAATAGGCCTTAAAACATGGGCCTTACATCAAGATAACTAAAGCCCACACTAATTAACTTAAAATTCAGCCCAAAAAGCCTAAAAAGAACTAATTAAATGAGCCCAAGCTAATTAAAGCCCATCTCACTTAAATAAGCCCAAAAGAATAAGTTAATGCCTAACATATTACAAATAATCAAATAAAAATAATAAATAAAAGCCTAAACTAAGAGCCCAAACAAATCAGCCCATAAGTCCATTAAGCAACACATGCATTGCACATATATTGTGTCACATGATGTGCACATGTCAAGTGTCACATGCGTGGCACATGTCAAGTGGCACATGACTTGCACATGTCAAATTTATCATGCACATTTGGTCTTCACAATTCTTTCCTATTGAGTTGGTCTTGATGCCATTCGGCCTAAGCTTCTCTTGGCTTTCCATAGCTTCAATAAACTACCTTCAAGCCTTCTTGAACTTCCCCAAATTTTTCCTCCATGAATCCGAACTTGCAATGTTTATAATCTTGTGATATTGACCCCCCTGTGCACGTATCACTTATACACTTCACCAAAATCAGAATCATGCTCATACATTTCTTTTAAATTCTCAAAACCTAACAATTTGGAACTAAGCATAGAAATCAGTGCATATCTCCTAGAATGTACATCAGCAACAAAATTCTCTTTACCTTGCTTGTATTTAATCACATATGGAAAAGTATCAAGGTACTCTACCCACTTACCATGCCTTCTATTCAACTTACCTTGTCCCTTTAGATATTTGAGAGACCGGTGATCTGTGTGTATCACGAATTCTTTAGGCAAAAGGTAGTATTCCCAAACCTCAAGAGCTCACACCAAAGCATAGAACTCTTTGTCATGGGTAGAGTAATTCAGCTGTGCTCCACTCAACGTTTCACTAAAGTATGCTATTGGGCATTCTCCTGCATCAAAACAGCACCTATACCAATCCCAGAAGTATCACATTCAATCTCAAAAGTCTTAGAAAAATCATGTAATTTCAAAACAGGAGCAGTACACAATTGATCCTTTAAAGCATTAAAATCATCTTCCTGTTCTTTACCCCATTTAAAACCAACAAACTTTTTAATGATTTCATTTAAAGGTGCAGCAATGGTGGAAAAATCTTTAACAAATCTTCTATAGAAACCTGCTAAACCATGAAAGCTCCTTACCTTACTTGCATTCTTAACGGTTGGCCATTCTTGGATAGCCTTAACATTTTCGTTGTCAACTTCAACACCACGTGCACTGACAACAAATCCTAAGAAAACAACACTATCAACACAAAAAGTGCATTTCTTCAAATTAGCATACAATTGTTGTTCTCTCAAAATAGCTAACATAAGTGCAACATGCCTTAAATGTTCTTCTAGGTTTTTGCTGTTGACACAGAACCCCAAGGTTAAAGAACCCGAAACCCCTTGAACATACACTTTGATGGCAAAGAACAAAAGAGATAAAAAAAACCCTCCCTATTGAACCCCCAATCAACATGTGAATGGAAACGCAAATAATTGGGAAATAAAGAACCTAAAAAATGCCACAATCAAATAATTGATAAGTTAATCAAATTCTTCATGCAATAAAAAAGAAAAGCAAGCAAATCTCTCAAATCTAATCTATTAGAATTTTGGTAAAGCCAAGAAAAGAGGATAGCCTCCAATGTTTAATAATTCCAATCTCCCTACAAATCACGTTTTTGTGGAGTGTATATACTCCTTTAAGCTAATAAAAACCCCAATTAATCAAATAGGCCTTAAAACATGGGCCTTACAATAAGTGATGCGTGCACAGGGGGGTCAACATTGCAAGTTCGGATTCATGGAGATCAAACTTGGGGAAGTTCAAGCAGGCTTGAAGGTGGTTTACTGAATGATATGGAACCCAATAGCTAACGAGCTACAAACCCACACATATGATTCGAATAGCAAAGCAAAATCAGATAAACACCCTCCCAATTGAACCCCCAAACAACTTGTGAATGGAAACGCAAATAATCGGGAATTAAAGAACCTTATCTTTGGCTCTGATACCAAATGATGCGGAACCCAATAGCTAACGAGTTACAAATCCACACATACGATTCGAATAGCAAAGCAAAATCAGATAAACACCCTCCCTATTGAACCCCCAAACAACATGTGAATGGAAACGCAAATAATTGGGAATTAAAGAACCTTATATTTGGCTCTGATACCAAATGATGCGGAACCCAATAGCTAATAAGCTACAAACCCACACATACAAGATGGTTAGCAAGAAAAAAAGAGATAAAATCCCTCCCTATTGAACCCCCAAACAACTTGTAAATGGAAACGCAAATAATCGGGAATTAAAGAACCTGAAAAATGCCACAATCAAACAATTGATAAGTTAATCAAATTCTTCATTCAATAGAAAAGCAAAGCAAGCAAATCTCACAAATCTAATCTATTAGAATTTTGGCAAAGCCAAGAAAAGAGGATAGCCTCCAATGTTTAATAATTCCAATCTCCTTCACAAATTCATTTTTGAGGAGTATTTATACTCCTTTAAGCTAATGAAAACCCTAATTAATCAAATAGGCCTTTAAACATGGGCCTTACACCAAGATAACTAAAGCCCATACTAATTAACTTAAGATAGAGCCCAAAAAGCCTAAAAAGAACTAATTAAATGAGCCCAAGCTAATTAAAGCCCATCTACTTAAATAAACCCAAAAGAATAAGTTAAGGCCTAATATATTACAAATAATCAAATAAAAGCCTAAACTAAAAGCCCAAACAAAATAGCCCATTAAGTCCATTAATTGGCACATGCATTGCACATGTAATGTGTTACATGATGTGCACATGCATATGGAACATGCATAGCACATGATATGGCACATGTCTAACACATGTCAAAGCACATGGATGGCACATGTCAAGGTCACATGACTTGCACATGCCTCTCTTCAAAGTCTCTTTTAGATTCGGCTTCTTCATGGCTACAGTAAACCACCTTCAAGCCTTCTTGAACTTCCCCAAATTTGATCTCCATGAATCCGAACTTGTAATGTTGACCCCCCTGTGCACGCATCACTGAAGCTATAAAGAAGCCAAATCAAAAAGAGACTTTAAAGAGAGGCATGTGCAAGTCATGTGACCTTGACATGTGCCATCCATGTGCTTTGACATGTGCTAGATATCTGCCATGTCATGTGCTATGCATGTGCCACATGCAAGTGCACATCATGTGACACATTACATGTACAATGCATGTGCTAATTAATGGACTTAATGGGCTATTTTGTTTGGGCTTTTTGGGCTGTGTTTTAAGCTAATTAGTGTGGGGTTTAGTTATCTTGGTATAATGCCCATGTTTAAAGGCCTATTTGATTAATTAGGGTTTTTATTAGCTTAAGGGAGTATAAATACTCCTAAAAAATGAGATTGTAATTCAGAATTGAAGATTATGATATTTTGAGACTTTTATTTAGCTTGGCCAAATTCTTCATTGGAGAGGATTGTTTGTCTTCTTCTTTTGCATCAAGAACTTTTAATTCATATCAAGGTATTTACTTTGTGGCGGATTCTGTTCTTGTGTTTTAAAATCAATCTATTATAAGCGTTCCCATTCACATAGTTGTTTGGGGGTTCTTTAGATTGGGGGTTTATTCTTGTTCATGTTCATGCCATATTGTACGTTCAAGGGGTTTCGGGTTCTTTAACCTTGGGGTTCCGCATCATTTGCTATCAGAGCTTGGATTTGGATTAAATTTTTATTTATCCATGTTTACTTCTATTTTTGTTCATTATTTTTCAATTAATTTGATCCCTAAAATTTAGGAATCCTTGTTCATCATAGGGGCCGAAAATTTAGGAGCCTTGTTCTAGGCTGAATTCTTTGTTATTTGGTCTTGAAGTTTAGGTTGTTTGCTGCTCTAGTTGTTAAATATCAAAAAAATAAAAAAAATAAAAAAAAGTGAAAATTGTTGGCGGCTAGAAAAGAAAAGAATACAATTTAGGGTTTGGTTGATTTGGTTTGGGCGTGATACACATTGGGCTGAACCTATTGGGCCAGAATTGGAGTTGGACAATTATTTGGGTTTGATTTAAACCTATTGGGCCAGATTTGGAGACAATTATTTGGGTTTGATTTAATACTATTGGGCCAGATTTGGAGACAATTATTTTGGTTTGATTTAAACCTATTGGGCCAGATTTGGAGTTGGATAATTATTTGGGTTTGATTTAAACCTATTGGACTAGATTTGGAGTTGGATAATTATTTGGATTTGACTTGAATCTATTGGGCTGAATTCGGTTTCCTTAACATTAAATTATAGTGGATAAGTCATCTTGTCTTAATCTAGACATTTTGGTTTCCTAAACTTGAACTAATTAAGACATAGTGGATAAGTCATTTTGTCTTAGTCTAGACATTTGTGTTTCCTTATTTGATCTTATTAAAACTTATTGGATTAATCTTTGTCTTATTTTGGACAAACATTTGGGTTGCCTAATCTTGTTTTAGTTTGGACATCTTGTGTCTCCTTTTCATTTTGTCTTAGTGTAATAACCCATATTGTATCAAATTGAATTTTCCATTAGGGAGATTTCAATTTCTGCATTATTGCATTAGTTTTGTCATTTCTTTCATTCTTAAGTTTCCATTTTTGGTGTCTTTGTGTTTTTGCTTCCGATTACACTATAATTAACAATTTGATTCTTGTTAATTAAATTCACGTAATTCGTACAGCATACATATCTTCACCTTGTATGCTCATTTCAACGTTCTTCACTTTGGTCTTTTGCTTCTAGTTTTGTGCCTATCTTCTTTGTTAGGTATTTTCATTGCATTATTTTACTATAATTTGCTGCTTGTGAACTATTTTGACTTGAGTTTGAGTTCTGAAGTGCAACTGAAGACAGCAAGCTTGAGTGGTAAAAGGCTTGAGAGTGTGAGCTTAAAGGAGGGTAAAAGCCAAATTTGAGCGAAACACGAGTGGAGTGTCACTTCTTTGAGTGTAAACACGTGAGGGAGTGTAGTGAGGCTGGTTTATTTAGCATCTTTTATAGGTAAAGCACTATAACTGATGAATCTAGTAAGAAGGAGATGTCTATAGAACAGGTTGTGCCCTTGAGAATTTGTTGAGGGAAAGAGTGGATGTTAAAGAGAGGTTGGATAAATTAGAAGGGGGAACATCCAACAACTCAAGGAGAATAGCTAGGAGGGGAAGATAGATTAATGAGCGAGAGGAGGTTGATCAAGGAGATTTGGATGAAGATGATGAAGTTCAACCCGTGAGGGGTAGAGTGGGAAGAAAAGATAAAGTGGACAGCAACATCAATGCCATCAAGATGAACATTCCATCCTTTAAAGGTAGGAATGATGCTGAAGTATACCTAGAATGGGAAAGGAAGGTGGACATGATTTTTGCTTGTCATAATTACTCTGAAGATAAGAAAGTAAGGATAGCAGCAGTGGAGTTTTGTGATTATGCATTGGTTTGGTGGAATGAGTTAGTTAAGAGCAGAAGAAGGAATGGGGATCCACCTATCTCTACTTAGGAAGAAATGAAGAGAGTGATGAAGAGGAGGTTTATACCATCCTACTACTATAGAGAGTTGCACCAACAATTACATATACTCACCCAAGGAGCTAGAACAGTGGAGGATTATCACAAGGAAATGGAGATGCTCATGATTAAAGCCAATATAGAAGAGGAAGAAGAGGTTACTATGGCTCGGTTCATGGGAGGTTTGAATAGAGAAATTGCTAATGTGGTGGACTTACAACATTATGGTGTGATGGAGGACTTAGTAAATATCGCCATGAAGGTGGAGAGGCAACAAAAGAAAAGGAGGGCAGCAAGGTCATTCTCAAATTCCAACAACAAATGGAGTCCAAACTGGAGCAAAAATGAAGATTTTAAAAATATGAAATTGCAGTTTAAACAACTTTCTGGACTACTAAGTACGTATATAAAACAAGAGGAAAGAAAGAAAGAAGAGGAAGTTTTTGTCGAAGAAATTATATGTGAAGTCGAAAGAGATGCTATAGATTTATATTCTGATGAGGTTGTAAATGAGGAAGATTTAAGTGGAAGTGTAGATGTTGTTGCTGTGAGTGAAAATAAAGAAGATTGTGAAAAGGAAGATGTTTGTTTAGTTGAGATGGAAGATCAGCATGTTATGATTGATCCTATAGTGCTTAAGGAGGCTGAGTTGAAAATGGAGAAAGAAGACGACCATGATCAGAACGAAATGGTTGTATTGAATAATCATGTTTTTCCTAGTGTTTTTGTTAAATTGCAGGAACATGATGACTCCTCATATGAAGAAGCATTCATTTTATTTCCACCAGTTCAAAAGATAGTATATGAAGATGAATTCATTCTATAAGTTTCAATTCCCAAATTGAACAAGACGAAGATTCGAGGACGGATCTTTTCTAAAGAGAGAGGGAATGATGCGTGCACAGCGGGGTCAACATTGCAAGATTATAAACATTGCAAGTTCGGATTCATGGAGATCAAATTTGGGGAAGTTCAAGCAGGCTTGAAGGTGGTTTATTGAAGCTATAAAGAAGCCAAATCAAAAAGAGACTTTGAAGAGAGGCACGTGCAAGTCATGTGACCTTGACATGTGCCATCCATGTCATGTGCTAAACATATGCCATGTCATGTGCTATGCATGTGCACATCATGTGACACATTACATGTGCAATGCATGTGCCAATTAATAGACTTAAGGGGCTGATTTGTTTGGGCTTTTAGTTAGGGCTTTTATTTATTATTTTTATTTGATTATTTGTAATATGTTAGGCCTTAACTTATTCTTTGGGCTTATTTAAGTGAGATGGGCTTTAATTAGCTTGGGCTCATTTAATTAGTTCTTTTTAGGCTTTTTGGGCTGTATTTTAAGTTAATTAGTGTGGGCTTTAGTTATCTTGGTGTAAGGCCCATGTTTAAAGGCCTATTTGATTAATTAGGGTTTTTATTAGCTTAAGGGAGTATAAATACTCCTCAAAAACGAGATTGTAATTCAGAATTGAAGATTATGATATTTTGAGACTTTTATTTGGCTTGTCCAAATTCTTCATTGGAGAGGATTGTTTGTCTTCTTCTTTTGCATCAAGAACTTTTAATTCTTATCAAGGTATTTACTTTGTGGCGAATTCTGTTCTTGTGTTTTAAAATCAATCTATTATAAGCGTTACCATTCACATAGTTGTTTGGAGGTTCTTTAGATTGGGGGTTTATTCTTGTTCATGTTCATGCCATATTGTATATTCAAGGGGTATCAGGTTCTTTAACCTTGGGGTTCCGCATCAACAAGATAACTAAGGCCCACACTAATTATCTTAAAATACAGCCCAAAAAGCCTAGAAAGAACTAATTAAATGAGCCCAAGATAATTAAAGCCCATCTCACTTAAATAAAACCAAAAGAATAAGTTAAGGCCTACCATATTACAAATAATCAAATAAAAATAATAAATAAAAGCCTAAACTAAAAGCCCAAACAAAACAGCCCATTAAGTCTATTAATTGGAACATGCATTGCACATGTAATGTGTCACATGATGTGTACATGCATATGGCACATGACATGACACATGTCTAGCACATGTCAAAGCACATGGATAGCACATGTCAAGGTCACATGACTTGCACATGTCAAGGTGTCACATGACTTGCACATGCCTCTCTTCAAAGTCTCTTTTTTGATTCGGCTTTCTCATAATTCAATAAACCACCTTCAAGCCTTTTTTAACTTCCATAAATTTAATCTCCATAAATCCGAACTTGCAAAGTTTATAATCTTGCAATGTTGACCCCCATGTGCACGCATCAGCTGTATATTAAGATATCTATACAACAACAAATTTACCTAAAAATTCATGCAAAACATGGTTCATGAGTCTCATAAATGAGCTAGGCGCATTAGTTAAGCCAAAAGGCATAACCAACCATTCATACAACCAATATTTTGTTTTAAAAGCTGTTTTCCATTCATCACCTAATTTCATCCTAATTTGATGATAACCACTTTTTAAGTCAATTTTAGTGAATATTACAGCACCATTTAACTCTTCAAGCATATCATCTAACCTAGGAATGGGATAGCGATACTTTATAGTGATTTTGTTAACTGCACGATGATGTGGAACCCTAAGGTTAAAGAAACCGAAACCCCTTGAACATACATGATGCGGAACCCAGCAGCTAACGAGTTACAAATCCACACATACGATTCGAATAGCAAAGCAAAATCAGATAAATACCCTCCCTATTGAACCCCTAATCAACATGTGAATGGAAACGCAAATAATCGGGAATTAAAGAACCTAAAAAATGCCATAATCAAACAATTGATAAGTTAATCAAATTCTTCATGCAATAGAAAAGAAAGCAATTGACTCTCTCTATCTAAGCAAATAAATTCGGCTATGCCAAGAAAATGTCATTCAAATTCTTTAAGTCTGAATTACAATCTTGTTTTTTAGGAGTATTTATACTCCCTTAAGCTAATAAAAATCCTAATTAATCAAATAGGCCTTTAAACATGGGCCTTACACCAAGATAAACTAAAGCCCACACCAATTAACTTAAAATACAGCCCAAAAAGCCTAAAAATAACAAATTAAATGAGCCCAAGCTAATTAAAGCCCATCTCACTTAAATAAGTCCAAAAGAATAAGTTAAGGCCTAACATATTACAAATAATCAAATAAAAATAATAAATAAAATCCTAATTAAAAGCCCAAACCAAAGCAGCCTCTTAAGTCCATTAATAAGCACATGCAATGCACATGTAATGTGTCACATGATGTGCAGATGCATATGACACATGCATAGCACATGACGTGGCACATGTCTAGCACATGGATGGCACATGTCAAGGTCACATGACTTGCACATACCTCTCTTCAAAGTATCTTTTTGATTCGGCTTCTTCATAGCTTCAGTAAACCACCTTCAAGCCTTCTTGAACTTCCCCAAATTTGATCTCCATGAATCCAAACTTGCAATGTTTATAATCTTATAATATTGACCCCCCTGTGCACGCATCAATACACTTTGTTGGCAAAGAACAAAAGAGATAAAAAAAACTTCCCTATTGAACCCCCAATCAACATGTGAATGGAAACGCAAATAATTGGGAAATAAAGAACCTGAAAAATATCATAATCAAATAATTGATAAGTTAATCAAATTTTTCATGCAATAGAAAAGAAAAGCAAGCAAATCTCACAAATCTAATCTATTAGAATTTTGGCAAAGCCAAGAAAAGATGATAGCCTCTAATGTTTAATAATTCCAATCTCTGAATACAAATCACATTTTTGTGGAGTATATATACTCCTTTAAGCTAATAAAAACCCTAATTAATCAAATAGGCTTTAAAACATGACCCTTACAACAAGATAACTAAAGCCCACACTAATTAACTTAAAATACAGCCCAAAAAGCCTAAAAAGAACTAATTAAATGAGCCCAAGTTAATTAAAGCCCATCTCACTTAAATACACCCAAAAGAATAAGTTAACGCCTAACATATTACAAATAGTCAAATAAAAATAATAAATAAAAGCCCAAACTAAAAGCCCAAACAAAACAGCCCATTAAGTCCATTAATTGGCACGTGCATTGCACATATAATGTGTCACATGATGTGCACATGCATATGGCACATGACATGGCACATGTCTGGCACATGCATAGCACATGACATGACACATGTCAAAGCACATGGATGGGACATGTCAAGGTCACATGACTTGCACATGTCAAGGTGTCACATGACTTGCACACCCCTTTCTTCAAAGTCTCTTTTTTGATTCGGCTTCCTCATAATTCAGTAAACCACCTTGAAGCCTTCTTTAACTTCCATAAATTTAATCTCCATAAATCCGAACTTGAAAAGTTTATAATCTTGTAATGTTGACCCCCTGTGCACGCATCACTCGACAATCAACACACATGCGCATGGTTCCATCCTTTTTAGGTACCAAAAGAACTGGTACAACACAAGGACTGAGGCTTTCTCTCACGTGTCCCTTTGCTAAATGTTCCTCCACTTGTCTTTGCAACTCCTTTGTTTCCTCTGGATTGCTTCGATAAGCTGGACGGTTTGGAATTTGTGCACCAGGAACAAAATCGATCTAATGTTCAATCCCTCTAATTGGAGGCAACCCAGGTGGTATCTCCTCAAGGAAGACATATTTATAATCCTGCAACAACTTACAAAAAGAACTAGGCAAATTTGGATTAAGGTTAGTTTTAGAAAAATAATTGTCCTTAAACATCAAAAGTACTAAAGTTCTCATCCCTAAGTAAGCACTCCTCAACTCTCTCTCTGTTTTGAGTAAAAGGAATATTTGCTGAATATTTCACTCAACTTACTCTGCTCTCCTTTTACCTCAACACACATTAACTTCTTCTCTCCTGCACTTCTCTCATTCTTTCTCTCACTAGTGCAGTCACTCACCATTGGGCCTTTACTTTTTTTTTTTTCACTACTAGCCTCTTTTCTCTCATTTTTCTTTTCTTTCTCACTTCCCTTTACCTCTTTTGCAGATTGATGTATCTTCACTTGATCTGTATATACATCTTTAGGTGCCAAAGGGACAAGTGTGTGTTTTAAATCCTTTAAATTCAAAAGTGTACCTATTTCTAAATCCATCCTGTAATACGCGCCTATCAAATTGTCAAGGCCTTCCTAGCAAAATATGACCAACATGCATAGGTACAACTTCACAAGTGACTTCATCTTCGCATTTACCAAGGGAAAATAATATTAGTTACATGTTTGCTCACCTTAACTCCCCCATTATCATTCAACCACTGAAGTCTGTATGGGTTAGGATGTTTCTCAGTTTTAAGACCTAATTTATCAACTAAGACTGTACTAGCAACATTAACACAACTACCCCCATCAATTATCATGCTACAGACTTTCCCACCTATTAGGCATCTAGTATGAAATATGTTTTCCCTCTGTTCTAGTCCTTCTTCTTTTACATTTAAATTCAATGCACGCAACACCACTAAGGACTCTCCCTGAATAGGATACACTACATTTTCATCTACATCAGAACAATTCTCTAAAGGTGGCATATCATCATAGTCATCATCAGATTCAGAATCAGAAATAATTTCATCCCCCCTTATTATCATGGTCTTTTTATTCCCGCATTCATTAGCATGATGACCACGACTCTTACATATAAAACATTGAATGTCCCTATGTCTATTAGTTTTTGGGTTTGTTTCAGAAGTACCTTTTTGTGCAGTAACCGTTTTCTCTTTGGAATTTGACTGGTACTTGGAAGTGGATTCTTTCTTTGAGTCACCCTTGTTCCACTTTGAATTCCATTTATTGTTATTGGAATTTGCATAGGACTTGGTTGTCCCACGTCTACTCTTTGTCTCTCCACTTTAATTGCAATGTTCACTAAATCATCCATATCCACATAATGCTGCAATTCAACAATATCAGCAAGTTCTCTATTCATACCTCCCAAAAAGTGAGACATCGTTTGATATTCATCCTCCACAATGCTTACTTTAATCATGAGCATCTCCATCTCCTTGTAGTAATCCTCCACTGAACTAGACCTTGTGTAAGTCTTTGTAACTAATTGTAGAGTTCCTTATGATAGTAACTAGGCACATACTTCTTTCTCATGATTCTTTTCATTTCCTCCCAAGAAGTGATAGGGAGTTCCCCATTTCTCCTTCTACTTTTCAATAAGTCATCCCACCAAATTAGTGCATAATCAAAAAATTCGATGGCTGCGAGTTTTACCTTTTTCTCATTTGAATAGTGGTGGCATGAAAAGATCATCTTTACCTTTCTTTCCCAATCGAGATAGGTATCCACATCATTTTTGCCTTTGAATGGTGGAATCTTCATCTTGATAGCACTCAAATTATTGTCTTTACTTTCCATTCGATCGTCATACCTCCCTGCTCTCATTGGGAAGGAGTGAGCCTCCTCTTCTCCATTATCATTGTAGAATTGGTCTACTTTTTCGCCCTTGTATATTTGCCCTTGGGAGCTTTAAGGTCACTTTCTATGCTATCCATCCTGAGATTTAGCTTTTGCAAACTATCCATAAAAGCTTTAATCATAAGTTTAGTATCAGGGGTAATCTCAGTCTCATCTTTACTATTGTTTCCAGACATCTTTAAACTTAAGTAAACAAGTAAAGAAAAGAATTCACTCAACCTCACGTGTTTGTCTCTCAACTCATAAAATGATTTCTCACAATTGTACTTCAGAAACAAACTCAAACAAATATGCACAATTAAGTAGTTTGATTTGGAAACAATGAGTAATTAACATGAACAGCAAAACTACCAATTCTAGAGGCAAATTGACCAAATTGAACAAACATAGAAATTAGCACACAAGAGATAAATTTCGTGCGCTTTAGTATATAAAGATGTTTAACAATTTGCAATATGTTAAACTAGTGTAGTTAGAACCAAAAACAGTTTAGACACACAAATTGATAAATTAGAATGAAAAGAATAGAAAAGACGGATGCACTTAAATGCGAAGTTTAACTAAACCTAATGATTATTTTAAACAGATTTTATATAGACTCAATAAAAAGAAAATCAAAGAAAGCATGCAATAATATCACGCAAAATCCAAAAACAACGAGTACTTAACCTGCTCTTTGAAGAAATCAAACCAATTATGGAAGTTCTAGCTTAATTGATCAAATTTGAACTTAACAAGATAATAGGACCTGAATTGAACACAAGGTAATTTCTAGAATTTTTTTTATATGTATATAAGCTTTCTTTTCTTTTTTTTTTTTAAAACGTAAATCACACAACTAATGATCAAATACTTGAGATAGGTAATTTAACACAATGGAGAAAGAACCAAATAAGGAGCTAGATGCAAAGTCCTATTCGGCCAAAACAAATAAATAATTTCAAGAAGACAAAATTAAAGGATAGTTAAGAATTTATCACTTAGCCTTAGCTCTGATACCAATTGATGTGGAATCCCAGCCTATATGCAAACTAGAACGCCAACATACCATGAATATTGATCATAAATAAGTGAATAAACCTCGAATCTAAAGAACCCCCAAACAAGTTTGAATGGAAACTCTTATAATAGATTGATTTGGATACTAAGAGAAACAAGAATCAAGCATACATTAATCATGTAAATTGCCTAAGTCTAATTCTTCATACAATAGCAAGAATCAATAAAAATTAACTCTCACAAATTCAGTTAATGAAAATTCATTAATCATAAATATGCAAAATGTAAAGTACAAATGAAGAAATTCAGCCTTTTATATAACCTAGGCAGCCACCCCTCCCTAGAGGAGTTATAATCAAACACTAACTCTAAGAGATAATTAATAAAATAAATAACAAAGATAATTCCTAACCTTTATCTACATGTATTTGGCCATAATATGGACTAAGTACATGAATAAATAAAGATATATACAATTTGAAAATAATCCTAAAAGGTAGTGATAAATAGGCATAATTATCCTAAGAAGAGAAGAAATGAATGTAGACTTAAACCTGGCTAAAAGTGAATTTCGGCCAGCCCCTAAAGGATAAGGTTAATCTATTATTTCTCCCTCAAACTCTACTTAATAATATCCCAAAATAATAAGTATTTATCAAAGAAAACCCATTCCTAAAATTTAGGACCCTAAGTTCACTAATGTAGGCCTAAACCTAAATCTTACCCAAGCCCATTAAAATTAAATTCTCCCATGTAAAATTCGGCCTCCTCATGTTCTCTAAGCCTCAAATAGTTATTTTGGCCCAGCTTTTTAGAAGAGATAAGCCCAACTTTAGCCTACCCACTTAAACTACCCAAAATAGTCAAATAAGCTCAAAATAAAACAAACCTATTCTAATAAAGCCCAATTCATTTTCCTAGGTTCTAGGCTGCCCAAATATACTTAATTACATGTTACATAAAGAATATAAACTAAATAAAGTGGCTTGGAGGTCCATTACACCATTTAGCCTAAACTTGTCTTCAGAGTCCAATTTAGCTTCTTTCTCTTCTTGAACTTGCATCTTCTTTATATAAGGTCTCATGAATGCTTGTAGGACTTTTTAAAGCTTCTTTGACCTTGCTCTTATGATTGGTCCTTGCGGAAGTGCTAGTTCATCTCTCTTGTTGCCATTATGCTTGGTTGTGCTCATATCATCCCCTCCCCCTTCGAAAGGATTCATCCTTGAATCTGAATCACAGTCGAATGGAGGTAAGTCAGAAACATTAAAAGTTGCACTTACACCATACTCACCTAGCAAATCAATCTTGTATGCATTGTCATTGATTCGTTCTATCACTTGAAAGGGTCCATCTCCTCTTGCATCAAGTTTAGACTTCCTTTGGTTAGGAAACCTCTCTTTACGCATATGGATCCAAACCCAATCTCTTGGTTCGAATATCACTTTTCTACGGCCTTTGTTAGCCTGCTTTGCATACATCTTATTCTTCTTCTCAATATGCTCACTTGCTTTATTATGTATTGTCTTAACCAAATCAGCATTAGCCTTTCCATCTAAATTAGAAAGTTCATTCAAAGGTAAAGGCATCAAATCCAATGCAGTCAATGGATTAAAACCATACACAATTTCAAAAGGTTAAAAACCTGTGGAAGTATGAATTGTACAATTATAAGCAAACTCAACAAATGGCAAACATTCTTCCCAAGTTTTAAGATTCTTACCAATTATAGCACGCAACATAGTTCCTAAAGTTCTATTAACAACCTCAGTTTGGCCATCAGTTTGTGGATGACAAGTAGTAGAAAACACAAGTTTAGTACCAAGTTTACCCCACAAAACATGCCAAAAGTGACTTACGAACTTAGAATATCTATCAAAGACAATAGTTCTAGGTATACCATGCAATCGAACTACTTTCCTGAAAAACAAATCAGCTATGTTTGTTGCATCATCAGTTTTATGACAAGCAATGAAATGCGCCATTTTACTAAATCGGTCCACTACAACAAACACACTATCCCTTCCCCTTTTTGTCCTAGGTAAACCTATAATGAAGTCCATAGAAATGTCAATCCAAGGTTCAGTAGGAACAGGCAAAAGAGTATACAAACCTTGATTTAAAGACTTAAACTTAGCCTGTTTACATGCGAAATATTGAGCACACATTTTTTCAACATACTTTCGCATTTTAGGCCAATAAAAATGTTCATTAAGCATATCTAAAGTCTTTTGCACACCAAAGTGTCTATGAATCCTCGCTATACAATTCTTTCACAAACAACTCTCTAATAGAACATGCAGGTATACACAGTTGTTTTCCCCTAAAAAGAAACCCATCATGTCTATAGAACTTATTAAATGCATAATGTTCACATGCCTTATACACTTCACCAAAATCAGAATCATGCACATACATTTCTTTTAAACGCTCAAAACCTAACAATTTGGAACTAAGCATAGAAATGATGCGGAACCCCAAGGTTAAAGAACCCGAAACCCCTTGAACATACACTTTGATTGCAAAGACAAAGAAGACAAAAACCCAATCTAAGAAGCCCAAAACGTCTAGCCCATTAAGTCACTAATTAAATGAGTCATGTGACTTTTAAATGAAGCACATGACTTGTACAAATAAAGCCCAAAGTAGTATAAACCCAAAAATGACTTAAATTGGCCCAAAAATGGCTTAAGTTGGCCCAATTTCACTAGAAGCTTCTAAAAGGCTAAGTACTTTGTGAAAGCCTCCTTCAAGCTCTTTATAACACTTCTTAAAGGAATCTTCATATAGTTCTTGAGTAACAAAGCCTTGCACATAGGTTGTCATAGCCATCTTCAGCTTCTTAGCTCACCCTCTTGTGACTGTACCACTAGGCATCTTCAAAGGGTCTTTAATGGTTGGATGATCCGTATCATTCCCTCCCTCCTCAAAAAGATTTGTCCTCAAATCTGAATCCACATCAAAAGGAGAAAGGTCAGAAACATTAAATGTAGCTGAAGCACCATACTCACCTGGCAAGTCTATTTTATAAGCATTATCATTGATGCGCTCCAAGACTTGAAAAGGACCATCACCGCGTGCATCCAGCTTGCCCTTCCTTTGGTTGGGAAACCTCTCCTTTCTGAATTGCACCCAAACCCAATCTCCAGGGGTGAACACCACTTGTTTCCTTCCCCTATTTGCCTTATCAGCATATTGCCTATTTTTCTTTTCAATGTTTGCCCGTGCTTTCTCATGTAAGGATTTCACCAATTCTGCCTTCCTACTACCATCCAAACTCAAAAGCTCATGTAAAGGTAAAGGACAAAGATCAAGCACAGTTAGTGGGTTAAAACCATAAATAAGCTCAAATGGTGAAAAACCAGTGGAAGAATGAATACTTCGATTATAAGCAAATTCAATAAAAGGCAAACAATCTTCCCAAGTTTTAAGATTCTTACCCACAATAGCACGTAATAAAGTCCCCAAAGTTCTATTCACAACTTCTGTTTGCCCATCAGTTTGAGGGTGACAAGTAGTAGAAAATAATAACTTTGTTCCTAACTTACCCCATAAAACACGCAAAAAATGTGAAAGGAACTTTGTATCCCTATCTGAAACTATGGTGTGTGGAATACCATACAAACGGACAACTTCCTTAAAGAATAGATCAGCAACATGCACAGCAGCATCACATTTATGACATGCAATAAAATGAGCCATTTTACTAAACCTATCTACTACAACAAAGATACTATCCCTACCACGTTTTGTCCTAGGCAAACCAAGCACAAAATCCATGGAAATGTCAGTCCAAGGAGAACTAGGTACAGGTAAAGGCATATACAATCCATGAGGCATAGATTTAGACTTAGCTTGTTTACATGCAACACATGCATTACACACCTTTTCGACATCTTTTCGCATGCATGGCCAAAAGAAATGCTCATTCAACATGTCATAGGTCTTATGTACCCCAAAATGTCCCATCAATCCCCCACAATGAGATTCTAATACAAGCAAGTCACGCATAGAACATTTAGGTAAACAAAGCTTGCTGCCCTTAAATAAAAATCCATCATGTCTATAGAATTTATCTAAGGCTTTATGTTCACATGCATGATACACATTACTAAAATCAGAATCACCATCATATAGTTCCTTAATATGCTCAAATCCTAACAACTTAGAACTAAGTGTAGAAATCAAGGCATATCTTCTTGATAATGCATCAGCAACAATATTGTCCTTTCCATGCTTGTATTGAATAACATAGGGAAATGTTTCAATAAATTCAACCCATTTAGCATGCCTCTTATTCAACTTACCTTGTCCCTTCAAGTGTTTGAGGGACTCATGATCGGTGTGAATGATAAACTCCTTGGGTAGGAGGTAATGCTGCCACACATCCAATGCTCTCACCAAGGCATGAAGCTTCTCACTAAAGTATGCTACTGGTTTCTTTTCTTGCATTAGAACAACCCCAATACCTACACCAGAAGCATCACACTCAATTTCAAAAGTCTTATCAAAATTAGGCAAAGATAAAATAGGAGCAGAACACAACTTCCCTTTCAATTTTTCAAAAGCTTTTTGCTGTGCTTCTCCCCACTTAAACCCAACTTCATTTTTGATTATTTCTATAAGTGGTGCAGCAACAGAAGAGAAATCCTGCACAAAACGCCTATAAAAGCTTGCTAAGCCATGAAAGCTCCTCACATCCGAAATGGACTTAGGCGTGGGCCAATCTCTAATTGCCTTCACTTTCTCTTCATCTACTTCAATACCCTGTGCACTCACCACAAAACCAAGAAAAACAAGTCTATCTATACAAAATGTGCACTTCTTAAATTTAGCATACAACCTTTCATGCCTCAAAGTTTACAAAACTAACTTAACATGCTCAGTATGTTCATCAAAAGACTTGCTGTAAATGAGTATATCATCAAAGTAAACAACAACAAACTTTCCTAAATATGCACGCAATACATGGTTCATAAGTCTCATAAATGTGCTAGGGGCGTTAGATAGCCCAAATGGCATGACTAACCACTCATACAAACCATATTTAGTTTTAAAAGCTGTTTTCCATTCCCAACTTGAACAAGACGAAGATTCGAGGATGAATCTTTTCTAAAGAGGGAGGGAATGATGCGTGCACAGGGGGGTCAACATTGCAAGTTCATAAACATTGCAAGTTCGGATTCATGGAGATCAAATTTGGGGAAGTTCAAGAAGGCTTGAAGATGGTTTACTGTAGTTATGAAGAAGCCAAATCAAAAAGAGACTTTGAAGAGAGGCATGTGCAAGTCATGTGATCTTGACATGTGCCATCCATTTGCTAGACATATGCCATGTCATGTGCTATGCATGTGTCATATGCATGTGCACATCATGTGACACATTACATGTGCATTGCATGTGCTTATTAATGGACTTAAGGGGCTGTTTTGGTTTGGGCTTTTAGTTTAGGCTTTTATTTATTATTTTTATTTGATTATTTGTAATATGTTAAGCCTTAACTTATTCTTTTGGGCTTATTTAAGTGAGATGGGCTTTAATTAGCTTGGGCTCATTTAATTAGTTCTTTTTAGGCTTTTTGGGCTGTATTTTAAGTTAATTAGTGTGGGCTTTAGTTATCTTGGTGTAAGGCCCATGTTTAAAGGCCTATTTGATTAATTTGGGTTTTTTTATTAGCTTAAAGGAGTATAAATATTCCTCAAAAACGAATTTGTATAGAGAGATTGGAATTATTAAACAATGGAGGCTATCCTCTTTTCTTGGCTTTGCCAAAATTCTAATAGATTAGATTTGTGAGATTTGCTTGCTTTTCTTTTCTATTGCATGAAGAATTTGATTAACTTATCAATTGTTTGATTGTGGCATTTTTCAGGTTCTTTAATTTCCAATTATTTGCGTTTCCATTCACATGTTGATTGGGGGTTCAATAGGGAGGGTGTTTATCTGATTTGCTTTGCTATTCGAATCGTATGTGTGGGTTTGTAGCTTGTTAGCTATTGGGTTCCGCATCAAGAAATCAGTGCATATCTCCTAAAAAGTGCATCAGCAACAACATTCTCTTTACCTTGCTTGTATTTAATCACATATGGGAAAGTATCAAGCCATGCCTTCTATTCAACTTACCTTGTCCCTTTAGATATTTGAGAGACTAGTAATCTGTGTGTATCATGAATTCTTTAGGCAAAAGGTAGTGTTTCCAAACCTCAAGAGCTCTCACCAATGCATAGAACTCTTTGTCATAAGTAGAGTAATTCAGCTGTGTTCCGCTCAACTTTTCACTAAAGTATGCTATTGGGTGGTTCTCCTGCATCAAAACAGCACCTATACCAATCCTAGAAGCATCACATTCAATCTCAAAAGTGTTAGAAAAATCAGGTAATTTCAAAACAGGAGCAGTACACAATTGATCCTTTAAAGCATTAAAAGTATCTTCCTGTTCTTTACCCCATTTAAAACCAACACTCTCAAGCCTTTTACCACTCAAGCTTGCCGTCTTCAGTTGCATTTCAGAACTCAAACTCAAGTCAAAATAGTTCACAAGCAGCAAATTATAGTAAAAGAATGCAATGAAAATACTTAACAAAGAAGATAGGCACAAAACTAGAAGCAAAAGACCAAAGTGAAGAACGTTGAAATGAGCATACAAGGTGAAGATATGTATGATGTCCGAATTATGTGAATTTAACTAACAAGAATCAAATTGTTAATTATAGTGTAATCGGAAGCAAAAGCACAAAGACACCAAAAATGGAAACTTAAGAATGAAAAAAATGACAAAACTAATGCAATAATGCAGAAATTGAAATCTCCCTAATGGAAAATTCAATTTGATACAATATGGGTTATTACACTAAGACAAAATGAAAAGGAGACACAAGATGTCCAAACTAAAACAAGATCAGGAAACCCAAATGTTTGTCCAAAATAAGACAAAGATTAATCCAATATGTCTTAATAAGATCAAATAATGAAACCCAAATGTCTAGACTAAGACAAAATGACTTATCCACTATGTCTTAATTAGTGCAAGTTTAGGAAACCCAAATGTCTAAATTAAGACAAGATGACTTATCCACAATGTCTTAATTAGTTCAAGATAAGGTAACCCTAATGTCTAGACTAAGATAAAATGACTTATCCACTATGCCTTAATTAGTTTAAGTTTAGGAAACCCAAATGTCTAGACTAAGACAAAATGACTTATCCACTATGCCTTAATTAGTTTAAGTTTAGGAAACCCAAATGTCTAGAATAAGACAAAATGACTTATCCACTATGTCTTAATGTTAAGGAAACAGAATTCAGCCCAATAGGTTCAAGTCAAACCCAAATAATTATCCAACTCCAAATCTGGTCCAATAGGTTTAAATCAAACCCAAATAATTATCCAACTCCAAATCTGGCCCAATAGGTTTAAATCAAACCCAAATAATTGTCCAACTCCAAATCTGGCCCAATAGGTTCAGCCCAATGTGTATCACGCCCAAACCAAATCAACAGCCCAATATGTATCACGCCCAAACCAAATCAACCAAACCCTAAATTGTATTCTTTTCTTTTCTAGCCGCCAACAATTTTCACCTTTTTTTTACTTTTTTATTATTTTTTTTAATAACTAGAGCAGCAAACAACCTAAACTTCAAGATCAAATAACAAAAAATTCAGCCTAAAATAAGGCTCCTAAATTTTCGGCCCCTATGATGAACAAGGGTTCCTAAATTTTAGGAATCAAATTAATTGAAAAATAATGAACAAAAACAGCAAGTAAACATGGATAAATAAGAATTTAATCCAAATCCAAGCTCTGATGCCAAATGATGCAGAACCCCAAGGTTAAAGAACCCAAAACCCCTTGAACATACAATATGGCATAAACATGAATAAGAGTAAATCCCCAACCCTATTGAACCCCCAATCAATAAAGTGAAAGGAAACGCAAATAATTAGGTTGATTTAAACACAAGAACAGAATTCGGCACAAGTAATTACCTTGATAAGAATTTATGTTCTTAATGCAAAAGAAGAAGACAAGCTATCCTCTCCAAATATAAATTCGGCCAAGCCAAAAGAAATTTATCAAATTTATCAAATCTTCCTCCAATCTCGTTTTTGTGGAGTATATATACTCCCTTAAGCTAAAAAAAACCCTAATTAATAAAATAGGCCTTAAAACATGGGCCTTACATCAAGATAACTAAAGCCCACACTAATTAACTTAAAATTCAGCCCAAAAAGCCTAAAAAGAACTAATTAAATGAGCCCAAGCTAATTAAAGCTCATCTCACTTAAATAAGCCCAAAAGAATAAGTTAATGCCTAACATATTACAAGTAATCACATAAAAATAATAAATAAAAGCCTAAACTAAGAGCCCAAGCAAATCAGCCCATAAGTCCATTAAGCAACACATGCATTGCACATGTATTGTGTCACATGATGTGCACATGTATTGTGTCACATGATGTGCACATGTCAAGTGTCACATGCGTGGCACATGTCAAGTGGCACATGACTTGCACATGTCAAATTTATCATGCACATTTGGTCTTCACAATTCTGTCCTATTGAGTTGGTCTTGATGCCATTCGGCCCAAGCTTCTCTTGGCTTTCCAAAGCTTCAGTAAACCACCTTCAAGCCTTCTTGAACTTACCCAAATTTGATCTCCATGAATCCGAACTTGCAATGTTTATAATCTTGCAATATTGACCCCCCTGTGCACGTATCACTTATACACTTCACCAAAATCAGAATCATGCTCATACATTTCTTTTAAATTCTCAAAACCTAACAATTTGGAACTAAGCATAGAAATCAGTGTATATCTCCTAGAAAGTGCATCAGCAACAAAATTCTCTTTACCTTGCTTGTATTTAATCACATATGGAAAAGTATCAAGGTACTCTACCCACTTGCCATGCCTTCTATTCAACTTACCTTGTCCCTTTAGATATTTGAGAGACCAGTGATCTGTGTGTATCACGAATTCTTTAGGCAAAAGGTAGTATTCCCAAACCTCAAGAGCTCTCACCAACGCATAGAACTCTTTGTCATAAGTAGAGTAATTCAGCTGTGCTCCACTCAACTTTTCACTAAAGTATGCTATTCGGCGGTTCTCCTACATCAAAACAGCACCTAAACCAATCCCAGAAGTATCACATTCAATCTCAAAAGTCTTAGAGAAATCAGGTAATTTCAAACAGGAGCAGTACACAATTGATCCTTTAAAGCATTAAAATCATCTTCATGTTCTTTACCCCATTTAAAACCAACAAACTTTTTAATAATTTTATTTAAAGGTGCAGTAATGGTGGAAAAATCTTTAACAAATCTCCTATAGAAACTTGCTAAACCATGAAAGCTCCTTACCTCACTTGCATTATTAGGTGTTGGCCATTATTGGATAACCTTAACCTTTTCATTATCAACTTCAACACCACGTGCACTAACAACAAATCCTAAGAAAACAACACTATCAACACAAAAACTGCATTTCTTCAAATTAGCATACATTTGTTGTTCTCTCAAAATAGCTAACATAAGTGCAACATGCCTTAAATGTTCTTCTAGGTTTTTGCTGTAAATTAAGATATCATCAAAGTATACAACAACAAATTTACCTAAAAATTCACGCAAAATATTGTTCATGAGTCTCATAAATGTGCTAGGTGCATTAGTTAAGCCAAAAGGCATAACCAACCATTCATACAACCCATATTTTATTTTAAAGGCTGTTTTCCATTCATCACTTAATTTCATCCTAATTTGATGATAACCACTTTTTAAGTCAATTTTAATGTATGTCACAGCACCATTTAACTCTTCAAGCATATCATCCAACCTAGGAATGGGATGGCGATACTTTACAGTGATTTTGTTAACTGCTCAACAATCAACATACATGCGCATGGTTCCATCTTTTTAGGTACCAAAAGAACTGGTACAACACAAGGACTGAGGCTTGCTCTCACATGTCCCTTTGCTAAAAGTTCCTCCACTTGTCTTTGGTTTGTTTCCTCTAGATTGCTTTGATAAGCTGGATGGTTTGGAATTTGTGCACCAGGAACAAAATCGATCTGATGTTCAATCCCTCTAATTGGCGTCAACCCAGGTGGTATCTCCTCAGGGAAGACATCTTTATAATCCTGCAACAACTTAGAAAAAGAACTAGGCAAATTTGGGTTAAAGTTAGTTTCAGAAAAATATTTATTGATCCGTGGCTTCTTTCAGTCTGTCTTTAATCACTCGAATCTTTTCTTTAGTTTCTCGAATCAGATCTGACCCCAAAATCTTGTTCTTACCAAGCTCTGTCCAACAAAGAGGAGTTCTGCACTTTCTACTATACAAAGCTTCATAAGGAGCCATCTTGATACTAGTCTGGTAACTGTTGTTGTAGGTGAATTTTGCTAAAGGGAAGTATCTCTCCCAATGGTTACCAAACTCAAGTATACAATATCTCAACATATCTTCCAGAATCTGAATCACACGCTCAGATTGACCATCAGTCTGAGGATAGAAAGTTATGCTAAATTGTAATCTAGTTACCAAAGCTTCCTGTAGTCTCTTCCAAAACTGAGAAGTGAATCTCGGATAACGATCTGAAATGATGGAGGAAGGAACTCCATGCAATCTTATAGTCTCACTAATATACAGCTTTGCCAGTCTGGACAAAGGATAATCCATTCTGATAGGCAAGAAGAGAGCTAACTTAGTGAGTCAATCAACAATCACCCAAACTGCATCATGTTGCTTTCTGGTGAGAGGAAATCCTGACACAAAATCCATGGTTACCCTATCCCATTTCCATTCAGGAATGACAATAGGCTAAAGCAAACCTGAAGAAACTTTGTCACACCCCGTTTGCCCCCTAGTAGAATGAGCTTGTCTGTGTGAGCATGCATTTGTATGTGTTCGGCATAGCATAAGGGTACTTTGGTAAAAATGCATGTTTTTGGGTTTTGTTAGTATGTGGGTGCATATAGGGTATTAGTGTGTGTATTAATTGGGTAATAGTTGTGTGCACTTGAGCATATCATATTAAGGTGTTTTAAGTTGGGATATGCTTGTGTGTGTGGTCATACCATTGTAGGGTGTTTTTAGTTGGGAATGCATTGGGTGTGTGTAATGCATGGTTGTTTGGTGTGAGTGGTTAGCTTCACCAATAGGAAATTGACACATGCTTAGGGCAAAGAAAAGAAAAAGAAAAAGAAAAAGGAAAGAAAGAAAGGAAAATGGTAGATTCACGTTTCCTTCTTCCCTCATCCTCTTTTCTTCATTTTCTTCACTCTAAGAATTGTGGTGTGGATTCAAGTTTGTATTGGTGCAGTTAATCATCTCTTTGCATCTTCTTTGGTAAGTAAATGTATTCTTCTCATTTTGTTCTCTCATTTGTTTCATCTTCTTCTTCTTTGAGTTTAGAATTAACTTAGGGTTTTTATTTTTGGTTGTTCTTGGTGTGTTGATTGTTAGTTGATCTCCCTCGCGATCCTATGGGCAAGGAGATTGCTGGGACTAGTGGAGCTAAGTGATTGAAGCTTAGAATCTCAGGTTTGGGATTTGTGTTTGTGAATTGTGTTAGATTTGAACTTACTGTAATTTAGGGTTTATTTTCTTGAGAAACGTGAATGCATTAATATTTGATTTGGTTATTTAATTGCTGAACTGAGTTGCATTTATGTTATTATATTGTATGGGATGTTTTCTGGAAGGTAAGAACAGATTGTTATGGTTTGATTTAATTTTGGAGTTGATTTCTGTGTTCTGCGAAATTCTGGAAAACTGGAAAATTGTGTTACTGTTAAGAAATTCCCGTTTTGCTGTGTCTATCACGTGACTAGCTAAGATGAGAGGCAAGTCACGAGACGTGACTTCCAGTCACAACCCGTGACCAGCCAGAAAGAGGCCAGTCACGAGTTGTGACTGCCTGTCAAAACTCGTGACCAGCCAAGAGGAAGGCAGTCACAAGGTATGACTCCCAGTCACGACTCGTGAACGGCCTGAGAAGGAGTCACCCGATAGCCAATCACGACCCGTGACCAGCTGAAGGAGGAGGCCAGTCACGAGATGTGACTCCCAGTCACGACTCGTGACCAGCAAGAGAAAGGCAGGTCACGACGTGACCAGGAAGCCAGTCACGAGACGTGACTCCCAGTCACGTCTCGTGACTAGCCTTGTGAGGAGGCCAGTCACGAGTTGTGATGCCAGTCACGACTCTTGACCAGCCAACCTCGTTGGTCACCCCGTTCGGCCTATTTTCTGAAATTTCCCGATTTAACTCAACAATGAATTCCGTAATTCTTCCGAATGGACTTATATTGCTTTATGATGCATGCCATACTTTTATATGCTTTCATATGAGTGATACCATGATTCTTTAAATGAGTTATATGTTATATTCTGAAATATGATTTGAATGACGCATAACCTGCTAGAGTCAAGTAAGTGGATAGTTAGGCATGCCTAATAGAGTCTTTTAGCTGCAGCCCTCAGTTTCGTTTAGACCCCGATCAGCTCCCCGTTTGGTTCCTCGCGAACCCTATTATGTGTAAGGATCTTGTTTAAGGTCCCTTTTTAAAATGATTTGTGAAAGTTAAAAGTAAAATGGTTTTCTCAATTCGTACCCGTAAGGTACTGTCTGTAATCGACTCGTACCCGTAAAGTACTGTCTGTACACTCGTTATCCACTGCCCAGAGTCAGCAAGTGTTCTTTTGGTGTTCGATTGGTTTGCTATACTCTTATGACTATATACATGTGATATCTGCATGAGTATATTGATGAAATGTATGTTCAACTAATATGGAAATGGATATGAATTTGAGATGCAGTATGTATGGCTTTAAATTGTGAGCATGTTCTTATGAATTATGTTATGAGCTATTGCATTTTGCCATTGTGAATGTGTTATGCCTTGATGACCATTGTGAATGGCCGTTCATATTTTATGTGTGTTTCCCCACTAAGCATTTATTGCTTAGCACGGTGTTTTTACCCATGCAGGTGCGAAAGGAGTTTTGCTTTGAGAGAGAGTCGCCGCCGTCAAGCCAACACAGAAGGAGTTAGTGTAGGGCTTAGTTTTGTAATCGTTGATAATTCTTTTTGTATAGAACTCTCTTGTATCAGTTTTGTTTCAGCTTCCGCTTTTGTATTTATATTTTGGTTATGTAATATCTTTTGTTTCAGCTAGTTGATCAGAACATTATTGTAATGGTTTGTTATATTAATGTATGATAAGCTATTGCTTTCTTTTCCTTAAAGTTTTTAATTATCTCATGTTTCTGTATGTATGATATGAATGAATGTATGATTTGCTTTGTATCTGTTTGGTGACACCTTTACTCCTACGGTGTCTCACTCCTTATCGGATGGGATTGCCTACGTATGGGTAGGGGGTGTTACAGTTTTTGGTATCAGAGCATAGGTTTAGACGTTTCTGGGTGTTGTTGTTTTGAGTTACTTAGATGTATATGTGTCTAGATCTGTGTTGGCTGATGTGGGTGTTTCTTGTTTGTTTAGATGGCTTCTAATTCTGCTCATGGATCACTTGAGGAATCCGCCGAGAGTGTGAACCCTCAAACTGTAGATCCATCAATTTCTGTGTCGGCTCAGCATGCTAGGGTCCAGCCCGAGGCCACAGCCATGCCTTTTGAGGCTATGTTCAGATTGCATCAGGACATGGCTAGGGTTTTGGAGAGAGTGACTGCTCCTAGAGCCCCTATTGAGAGTTTGAGAAGAGCTGGTGTTGAGGATTTTTATGGGACTGGGCTAGATGAGTCTGAGTTAGCTGAGAAGTGGCTTGATAAGGTAAAGAGAGCTTTAAAAGAAGTCAGGTGTCCTCCCGATCAGCAAGCTGAGTGTGCTGTGGCATTGCTTCAAGGGTCAGCCTATGAATGGTGGGAATTGGTTAGTAGGCAACCTCAGATGCCTGATCCGGTTACATGGGATTTCTTCAGTGAGGAGTTCACTAGGAAGTTTGTGACTCAAGCTTATAGGGATGCAAGATGGGCACAGTTTCTGAGTTTGAGGCAGAGGACTTTGTCAGTTTCGGATTATGAGAAAGAGTTCAACCGGTTGTCTCGCTATGCTCCGCGTGGGGTTATAACAGATGATTTCAGATGCAAGCATTTTGAAGCGGGGTTGAATGAGTCTTTGAAGATTGCCTTGATTTCTTTGATGTGTATGCCTGGGGTAAGTTATTATCAGATTGTAGAGGCCGCCATGAGGGCAAAGAAGTTAGAACTTTGCTTAGGGAGAGAGCTCAGCGAAGGAATTCTGCTCGGGGTGGTTCTTCCTCATCTTCGAGTAAGAGATTCAGGAACCCGCAAGATGAGCCAGCAGCTGGTTCAGCTTCTAGAGGTAGAAGACAGGGTTCTGCAGCAGTATCTGGTTCTGGCAGAGGTGGTAGATTTGATGTTATACCTGTTTGTGCGAATTGCAGCAAGGCTCACCGGGGTGAGTGTAGGTGGCTCACTGGTGGATGTTTTAGATGTGGGAGCACCAAGCACCGTGTGGCTAGTTGTCCCCAGATGAGTGAGGATTCAGGACCTCAGGGAGGAGCTAGCAGAGTTGGATCGAATGCTTCTCAGGCTGCTAGAGGTAGAGGTAGAGGTAGAGGTCGAGGCGGTCGGCCTAGAGATGGAGCTGCTTCTGAGACTGTTGAGCGTCCTCCTCAGGTTGCAACTAGAGCTTATGCTGTGAGAGCCAGAGAGGAGCAGGATGCGCCTGATGTTATTGCTGGTAAGTTCCTACTCCATGACACTGAATTGTATGCTCTAATTGACCCTAGTTCCACACACTCATATTTGTGCACAAATAAAATTGTTGATAAGTTACATGTGGTTGATCAGTTAGATTATGAGATTTGTGTGACCAGTCCATTAGGGCATAGTGTCAGTGTGAGTAGAGTCTTTAGGAGTTGTCCTTTATTGGTTGAGGGAGCTGTGCTTCCAGCAGATTTGATTGCGTTGCCTTTCAGAGAGTTTGATCTGATTCTGGGTATGGACTGGTTGGGTAAGCATCGGGCTATAGTTGATTGCCATAGGAACACGGTTGTACTTCGGGATAGAAGACAGTCTCCTGTGTTTATGAAGGGTTTGGGTGCTAGTTCTTTGAATAATGTGATTTCTGCGATGCAAGCCATGAGATTTATCAGGAAAGGTTGTGAGGCTTTTCTAGCGGTCGTGTTGGATTCCAAGAGAGATCAAGTTCAGATTGAGGATATTCCTGTAGTGCGGGAGTTTAGTGATGTGTTCCCGAGTGAGTTGCCTGGTTTTCCTCCCGAGAGAGAGGTTGAGTTGTCCATTGAGATTATGCCGGGTACCACACCTATTTCGAAAGCACCTTATCGGATGGCTCCTGTAGAGTTGAGAGAACTTAAGACTCAGTTACAAGAGCTATTAGATAAGGGGTTTATTCGACCCAGTATATCTCCTTGGGGAGCTCTAGTTCTGTTTGTCAAGAAGAAAGATGGATCTTTGCGGATGTGTATCGATTATAGGCAGATCAATAAGGTCACAGTGAAGAATAAGTATCCGTTGCCTAGGATTGAAGATTTGTTTGATCAGCTTCGGGGTGCAGGTGTTTTCTCCAAGATAGATCTTCGATCAGGGTACTATCAGCTTCGAGTTCAGGATGCAGATGTGGTTAAGACTGCATTTCGGACTAGGTATGGCCACTATGAGTTTCTTGTGATGCCGTTTAGTTTGACCAATGCTCCAGCGGCTTTTATGGATTTGATGAATCGTGTGTTTAGGCCATACTTAGATCGATTTGTAGTAGTGGTCATTGATGATATCTTGGTGTATTCCAAGGATGAGAGTGAGCATGAGGAGCATCTCCGATTGGTTTTGCAGATGTTGAGAGAGCACCAGTTGTTTGCCAAGCTTAGCAAGTGTGATTTCTGGCTTCGAGAAGTGTCATTCTTGGGTCACATTGTTTCAGCTAGGGGTATTCAGGTAGATCCGGCCAAGATTGAGGCAATAGTTGATTGGAAAGCGCCTAAAAATGTTCAGGAAGTGAGGAGTTTCCTTGGTTTGGCAGGTTACTACCGTCAGTTTGTTAAGGGCTTTTCTGTGATTGCCGCTCCGATAACGAGATTGTTGAGGAAAGGGGTCAGATTTGAGTGGTCAGATAGATGCCAGGCTTGTTTTGATCAGTTAAAGCAGTTGCTTGTTGAGGCTCCTATTCTTACTCAACCCATCTCGGGTAAAGAGTTTGTCATTTATAGTGATGCTTCGGGTGTTGGCCTTGGATGTGTTTTGATGCAGGAAGGTAAGGTTGTGGCTTATGCTTCTCGTCAGTTAAAGCCACATAAGAGGAACTATCCAACGCATGATCTTGAGTTGGCGGCTGTGATCTTTGCCTTGAAGATTTGGCGTCATTATCTGTATGGAGAAAAGTGTAGGATCTTTTCGGACCACAAGAGCTTGAAGTACTTCCTCACACAGAAAGAGTTGAACATGAGACAGCGCCGTTGGCTTGAGTTGTTTAAGGACTACGACTGCATTGTGGATTACCATCCTGGTAAGGCCAATGTAGTCGCTGATGCTTTGAGTCGGAAGTCAGTTTCAGCCTTGTTCCTGAGACGGTTCAGTTGGAGATTTGGTTCAGATGGGGCTTTGATTGCCCAGTTGCGTGTGAAGCCTACCTTGAGACAGAGGATTGTGGATGCTCAGAGGGATGATGTGAGACTTCAACGGATTGTGCAAGAGGTCAGATCGGGTAAGCAGTCAGAGTTCTCAGTTCAGAATGAGGTGCTTATGTTCAGAAATCGCTTGTGTGTGCCAGAGTCTGAGGATTTGAAGAATCAGCTTATGAGTGAGGCACATAGTACAGTTTTTACTATGCATCTTGGCAGTGAAAAGATGTATCGGGACATGAAGCAGTTATATTGGTGGTCTGGTATGAAGCGTGATATAGTGGATTTTGTTTCCAAGTGCTTGACATGTCAGCAAGTAAAGGCCGAGCATCAGGTTCCCTCGGGATTGCTTACGCCTTTATCCATTCCTGAGTGGAAGTGGGATGATATCGCCATGGACTTTGTTTCTGGTTTGCCTTTTACTCAGAAGAAGCATGACTCAGTTTGGGTAATAGTGGATCAGCTTACAAAGTCAGCTCATTTTCTGCCAGTTAGAGTGGACTACTTGATGGATAGATTGGCCAGTATCTATGTAGATGAGAGTTCGGTTGCATGGGGTGCCTTTATCCATAGTTTCAGATCGGGATCCGAGGTTTACTTCCAAGTTTTGGAAGGAGTTACAGAGAGCTTTGGGTACTAAGTTGAACTTCAGTACAACATTTCATCCTCAGACAGATGGTCAGTCGGAGCGGGTCATTCAAATTTTAGAGGATATGATGAGGGCTTGTGCTTTGGATTTTTCGGGTAGTTGGGACAGATATGTGTCGCTTATGGAGTTTGCCTACAACAATAGCTTTCAGTCGAGTATCAGTATGGCACCGTATGAGGCTTTATATGGTGATCAGTATAGGACTCCGGTTTGTTAGACCGAACTATCCGAGAGATCAGTGATTGGGCCAGACTTGGTTAGAGATACTGAAGAAAAGATCAGAGTGGTGCAGCGGAATTTGAAGGCAGCCAAGGATCGACAAAAATCTTATGCCAACTTGAAGAGGAAAGACGTCATTTTGAGAACGGGGACAAAGTTTTCCTTAAAGTTTCACCTTGGAGGAAAGTGCTTCGATTTGGAAAGAAAGGCAAGCTTAGTCCTCGTTTCATTGGTCCTTATGAGATTTTGGCTAAGGTAGGACCTGTAGCCTATAGACTGGCGTTACCGATGGAGTTAGCAAAGTTGCATGATGTGTTCCATGTTTCGATGCTTCGTCGGTACAGATCAGATCCTTCGCATGTTCTTTCAGTTCAGGATATTCAGGTTCAGCCAGATTTTTCCTATGATGAGGAACCGCGATCTATTCTAGCCCGAGAGGTGAGACAATTGAGAAGTAAGCCGATCCCTTTGGTAAAAGTATTGTGGATTCATCATGGAGTCGAGGAAGCGACTTGGGAACCAGAGGAGTCGATGAGAGCTCAGTATCCGCAGTTGTTCAATTCAGGTGAGAATTTCGAGGACAAAATTCTTTTTAGTAGGGGGAGAGTTGTCACACCCCATTTGCCCCCTAGTAGAATGAGCCTGTCTGTGTGAGCATGCATTTGTATGTGTTCGGCATAGCATAACGGTACTTTGGTAAAAATGCATGTTTTTGGGTTTTGTTAGTATGTGGGTGCATATAGGGTATTAGTGTGTGTTATTAATTGGGTAATAGTTGTGTGCACTTGAGCATATCATATTAAGGTGTTTTAAGTTGGGATATGCTTGTGTGTGTGGTCATACCATTGTAGGGTGTTTTTAGTTGGGAATGCATTGGGTGTGTGTAATGCATGGTTGTTTGGTGTGAGTGGTTAGCTTCACCAATAGGAAATTGACACATGCTTAGGGCAAAGAAAAGAAAAAGAAAAAGGAAAGAAAGAAAGGAAAATGGTAGATTCACGTTTCCTTCTTCCCCTCATCCTCTTTTCTTCATTTTCTTCACTCTAAGAATTGTGGTGTGGATTCAAGTTTGTATTGGTGCAGTTAATCATCTCTTTTGCATCTTCTTTGGTAAGTAAATGTATTCTTCTCATTTTGTTCTCTCATTGTGTTTCATCTTCTTCTTCTTTGAGTTTAGAATTAACTTAGGGTTTTTATTTTTTGGTTGTTCTTGGTGTGTTGATTGTTAGTTGATCTCCCTCGCGATCCTAAGGGCAAGGAGATTGCTGGGACTAGTGGAGCTAAGTGATTGAAGCTTAGAATCTAAGGTTTGGGATTTGTGTTTGTGAATTGTGTTAGATTTGAACTTATTGTAATTTAGGGTTTATTTTCTTGAGAAACGTGAATGCATTAATATTTGATTTGGTTGTTTAATTGCTGAACTGAGTTGCATTTATGTTATTATATTGTATGGGATGTTTTCTGGAAGGTAAGAACAGATTGTTATGGTTTGATTCAATTTTGGAGTTGATTTCTGTGTTCTGGGAAATTGTGGAAAACTGGAAAATTGTGTTACTGTTAAGAAATTCCCATTTTGCTGTGTCTGTCACGTGACTAGCCAAGATGAGAGGCAAGTCACGAGACGTGACTTCCAGTCACGACCCATGACCAGCCAGAAAGAGGCCAATCACGAGTTGTGACTGCCTGTCACAACTGGTGACCAGCCAAGAGGAAGGCAGTCACGAGGCATGACTCCCAGTCACGACTCGTGACCGGCCTGAGAAGGCAGTCACCCGATAGCCAATCACGACCCGTGACCAGCTGAAGGAGGAGGCCAGTCACGAGACGTGACTCCCAGTCACGACTCGTGACCAGCAAGAGAAAGGCAGGTCACGACGTGACCAGGAAGCCAGTCACGAGACGTGACTCCCAGTCACGTCTCGTGACCAGCCTTGTGTGGAGGCCAGTCACGAGTTGTGATGCCAGTCACGACTCGTGACCAGCCAACCTCGTTGGTCACCCCGTTCGGCCTATTTTCTGAAATTTCCCGATTTTAACTCAATAATGAATTCCATAATTCTTCCGAATGGACTTATATTGCTGTATGATGCATGTCATACTTTTATATGCTTTTATATGAGTGATACCATGATTCTTCAGATGAATTATATGTTATATTCTGAAATATGATTTGAATGACGCATAACCTGCTAGAGTCAAGTAAGTGGATAGTTAGGCATGCCTAATAGAGTATTTTAGCTGCAGCCCTCAGTTTCATTTGGACCCCGATCAGGTCCCCGTTTGGTTCCTCGCGAACCCTATTATGTGTAAGGATCTTGTTTAAGGTCCCTTTTTAAAATGATTTGTAAAAGTTAAAAGTATAATGGTTTTCTCGATTTGTACCCGTAAGGTACTGTCTGTAATCGGCTCGTACCCGTAAAGTACTGTCTGTACACTCGTTATTCACTACCCAGAGTCAGCAAGTGTTCTTTTGGTGTTCGATTTATTTGCTCTACTCTTATGACTATATACATGTGATATCTGCATGAGTATATTGATGCAATGTATGTTCAACTAATATGGAAATGGATATGAATTTGAGATGCAGTATGTATGGCTTTAAATTGTGAGCATGTTCTTATGAATTATGTTATGAGCTATTGCATTTTGCCATTGTGAATGTGTTATGCCTTGACGACCATTGTGAATGGCCGTTCATATTTTATGTGTGTTTCCCCACTAAGCGTTTATCGCTTAGCACGGTGTTTTTATCCGTGCAGGTGCGGAAGGAGTTTTGCTTTGAGAGAGAGTCATCGCCGTCAAGCTAACACAGAAGGAGTTAGTGTAGGGCTTAGTTTTGTAATCGTTGATAATTCTTTTTGTATAGAACTCTCTTGTATCAGTTTTGTTTCAGCTTCCGCTTTTGCATTTATATTTTGGTTATGTAATATCTTTTGTTTCAGCTAGTTGATCAGAACATTATTGTAATAGTTTGTTATATTAATGTATGATCAGCTATTGCTCTCTTTTCCTTAAAGTTTTTAATTATCTCATGTTTCTGTATGTATGATATGAATGAATGTATGATTTGCTTTGTATCTGTTTGGTGACACCTTTACTCATACGGCGTCTCACTCCTTATCGGATGGGATTACCTACGTATGGGTAGGGGGTGTTATAAACTTGATGTTTTACCTTGACCTATTCACAAATCAGACATTTACCCACAAATTCCGTCACATCACGTTTCACGCCTGGCCACCAATAGAGCATCTTTAAATCCTGATACATCTTGTTACTACCAGGATGCATGGCAAAGCTGCTGTGATGAGCTTCTGACAGGATATTCTTTCTCAAATCAGCTTGATTAGGAATCCACAATCTCTATTTGTAATATAACCCACCATTTGAACTTAATGAATAATCACTGACATGGCCATCTTTCACCTGAGACATAATAGTGGACACCCGATCATCCTGCTTCTGAGCATCTTTCACTTGCTGGAGAAAATCTGGTTTAACTTGCATTTATACAAAGTTCCATCATCTGATAAGTCCATATTAACATTCATAGCCCGTAGAGAAACCATGAACTTCCTACTGAGAGCATCAGCTGCAATGTTAGCTTTACTAGGATGATAGTCGATAAAGCACTCATAATCCTTAATCAACTCAAGCCAACGCCTCTGTCTCAAGTTAAGCTCCTTCTGAATAACCAAATACTTAAGACTCTTGTGATCAATGTAGATGTAGCATCTCTGATGCGTGCACGGGGGGGTCAACATTGCAAGATTATAAACATTGCAAGTTCGGATTCATGGAGATCAAATTTGGGGAAGTTCAAGAAGGCTTGAAGGTGGTTTACTGTAGCTATGAAGAAGCCGAATAAAAAAGAGACTTTGAAGAGAGGCATGTGCAAGTCATGTGACCTTAACATGTGCCATCCATGTGCTTTGACATGTGCTAGATATGTGCCATGTCATGTGCTATGCATGTGCACATCATGTGACACATTACATGTGCATTGCATGTGCTTATTAATGGACTTAATGGGCTGTTTTGTTTTGAGCTTTTAATTAGGCTTTTATTTATTATTTTTATTTGATTATTCGTAATATGTTGGGCCTTAACTTATTCTTTTGGGCTTATTTAAGTGAGATGGGCTTTAATTAGCTTGGGCTCATTGAATTAGTTCTTTTTAGGCTTTTTTGGGCTGTATTTTAAGTTAATTAGTGTGGGCTTTAGTTATCTTGGTGTAAGGCCCATGTTTAAAAGCCTATTTGATTAATTAGGGTTTTTATTAGCTTAAAGGAGTATAAATACTCCTCAAAAATGAATTTGTATGGAGAGATTGGAATTATTAAACATTGGAGGCTATCCTCTTTTTCTTGGCTTTGCCAAAATTCTATAGAGAGATTAGTGAGGATGGTATCAGAGCTTAGGCTAAGTGATAAATTCTTAACTATCCTTTAATTTTGTTTTCTTGAAATTCTTTCTTTGTTTTGGCCGAATAGGACTTTGCATCTAGCTCCTTTTTTGGTTCTTGCTCAATTGTGTTAAATTACCTATCTCCAGTATTTGATCATTAGTTGTGTGATTTATGTTTTGAAAAAAAAAGAAAAGAAAGCTTATATATATATAAAAAAAATCTGAAAATTACCTTGTGTTCAATTCAGGTCCTATTATGTTGTTAAGTTCAGATTTGATGAATTAAGCATTTTAAGAGTGTTCTCTTATTGGCTTGGCCAAAATTCTATAGAGAGATTTGTGAGAATTTGCTTGCTCATCTTTTCTATTGCATGAAGAATTTGATTACTTATCAATTGTCTTGATTGTGGCATTTTCATCTTCTTCGTTTTCCTGATTATTTGCGTTTTCAATCACAGGTTGATTGGGGGTTCAATAGGGAGGGATTTTATCTCTTTGTTTCTTTGCTAACCATCTTGTATGTGTGGATTTGTAGCTTGTTAGCTATTGGGTTCCGCATCATTTGGTATCAGAGCCAAAGTAAGGTAAATTCCTATTTATCTTAGTGTTAGGGTTGTGTTTTCCTTTTCTTGATTTTTTTATGTTTGTGCCGAATTTGGTTTCATCAAGTTTCTGATTTTTGTGTTTTTCTTTTTGTGTGTTAAATTAGCCTTTTCTTAGCCTTTGTTTTATTTTTGCCTTGAGATTCTGATTTTCTGCCTTGAACCGAAATATTGAATATCCTTGGCTTGAAATCTGAATTTTGGGAGTAGAAGTTATAGTTTGTTTGCTGAAATTATAAAAAAAAAAGAGAAGAAAAAAAAGAAGTAGAACATCTTTTGGCTTAGAAATCCAAACCTTGTAGGAGTTTATTTTGATTTGATTGCTGAAATTTATTAAAAAAAATAAACAGCAAGAAGAAAAGAAAGAAAAACATACAAAAGAAAAGAATAGAAGAAATAGAGGAAAGCAGAGGAAAAAAAAGTGAAAGAAAGGAATATAGGAGGAGAAAAGGGTAGGGAACAATTCGGCCAAGGAGGGTTTATATAGCAAAGGGCAAATCCAAATCCTATAATAGGTGGGAGAAAATTAATCCATATTGCTTAGGGAATTAGGAATCCTTTAAGAGCTAGTAAAATTAATCCTTATCCCTTTGGGTTTAGGTTTTCAAAAATCCTAATCCATATCAGAATTGGAATTGTAATCCTAATCCTACTTAACCAAGGACCCACCATTTGTGTTATCCATTTCTTATCCATTTGTGTTATCAATTTCTTAACCATTTGTGTTATCCATTTGTTTATCCATTTGTGTTATTCATTTACTTATCCATTTGTGTTATCCATTTCCTTATCCATTTACTTATCCATTTGTGTTATCCATTTATTTATCCATTTGTGTTATCCATTTTTCTTATCCATTTGAGTTGCCATTTTTGATATCATTTCTTATCAATTTAAGCTGCTATTCTTGTTTCATTTCTTATCCATTTGACCTGCCATTTTTATCATATCTTATCCATTTGTTCCACCATTTTTGGAGTCATTTTTGATCATTTGTGTTACCATTTTGGTATCATTTTGCCATCATTTTCCTATCACTTTGCCACCATTTTGCACACAATTTGACACATTAATCAAGCTTGTTGCAGCATTCGGCATAGTGATACTTTTCGCCCTAAATTTAATTGTTTTGCATGCAAACTAGTTCATTTAGTTTAATTTTGTCTTTTTGTTGATTTCTTGCTTTGCTGGGTAGAATATTTAGGTTCTATATTTGGTTTACTTTGTAGTGAATCAAATTCATATATTTTGTCCAAAATTGTCATATTTCTTAATTCTTGTTGCTTATTTCTTTGTTTAAGCTTGCTTTTGTTCCTTTACATTATTAGAGTGTCTTTGCTTGTTCTAATACTCTAATTTGGATATAATCAAGTGGTACACCACTCTTGACCGTGTATCAGCTCCATTGAGTCTAGTGTCTTCTTTTCTAGTTTTGAGCTATCTTTTTATTGTTAGTGCTTATTTTCTTTGCCTTTTTAAACGTGCTAAAGATTCTTGATTTGTGGATTGAATTCTGAAGTGCAATTTTAAAGTTGCAAGCTTGAGTGGAAAAAGGCAAGAGAGTGTGAGGACATTAAGAGGGTAAAAGCCTTAATTGTGTGAAACACGAGAGGAGTGACATTCTTTGAGTGTAAACACGTGAGGGAGTGCCTGTGAGGCTTTTATCTAACAATTTTTGCAGGTAATACATCATGACTGAAGAAACTAGTGGGAAAGGAATATCCCAAGGTGAAGATCATGTACCAGTTAACAAGATGCTATATCAAGCTTTCATTAGTGAGATCCGGAAGTTGTCTCTTAGAATGGATGGAATGGAATAGAGACTTGGAGGAAGTATATCTAATGCACCTAGAAGGGCAGCAAGGAGAGGAAGAATTATTCAAGGACATGTGGAGAATGATTTTGATGATGAAGAGGAGGAGGAAACTAGTGCAAGGATAGATGGGAACTTGGGCAACATCAAACTCAAGATTCCTCCGTTCAAAGGCAGAAATAGTGCAGAAGAGTACTTGGAGTGGGAGAGAAAGGTAGAGATGATCTTTGAATGCAATAGATATTCAGAGGAAAAGAGGTGAAGATTGCAGCTGTATAATTCACTGACTATGCCTTGTTTTGGTGGGATAAATTGAATATGGGCAGAAGGAAGATGAGGAGACGTCCTATTAGTAGTTGGGAGGATATGAAGGAGGCCGTGAGGAAAAGATTTGTGCCTTCACACTACTTTAGGGAGTTATATCAGAGGTTGCATAGGCTAGTGCAAGGAGCTAGATCAGTAGAAGATTATCACAAGGAGATGGAGATGCTATTGATCAAAGCTAACATAGAAGAGGAGGAAGAGGTAATAATGGCTTGGTTTCTAGGAGATTTAAATAAAGAAATTGCGGATGTAGTTGAATTGCAACATTATGGAAAAATGGAGGACTTAGTGAACATTGCCATTAAGGTGGAGAGGCAACAGAAACAAAGGAGGGTAGCAAGGTCATTCTCAAATTCCAACAACAAGAGTTGTTCAAACTGGAGCAAAAATGAAGATTTTAAAAATATGGAATTGCAGTTTAAACAACTTTTTGGACTACTAAGTACGTATATAAAACAAGAGGAAAGAAGGAAAGAAGAGGAAGTTATTGTCAAAGAAATTATTTGTGAAGCTGAAAGAGATGCTTTATATTTATATGTTGATGAGGTTGTAAATGAGGAGTATATAAGTGAAAGTAAGGATATTGTCGACTGTTTGAGTAAAAAGGAAGAAGATTGTAAAAAGGAAGAAGATAGTGTAATTGAGATTGGAGATTAATATGTTATGACTGATCCTGTAATGCTTGAGGAGGCTGAATTGAACATGGAGCAAGAAAAGAACAATGATCAGAACGAAAATGATGCATTGAATAACCATATTTTTCCTAATGTTTATTTTAACTTGCAAGAACATGATGAGTTCTTTGCTGAAAAAGCATTCATTTTATTTCCACCTGTTCAAAAGATCTTATATGAAGATGAATTTATTCTACAAATACCAATTCCCAACTTGAACAAGACGAAGATTCGAGGACGAATCTTTTCTAAGGAGGGAGGGAATGATGCGTGCACAGGGGGGTCAACATTGCAAGATTATAAACATTGCAAGTTCGGATTCATGGAGATCAAATTTGGGGAAGTTCAAGAAGGCTTGAAGGTGGTTTACTGTAGCTATGAAGAAGCCGAATCAAAAAGAGATTTTAAAGAGAGGCATGTGCAAGTCACGTGACCTTGACATGTGCCATCCATATGCTTTGACATGTGCTAGACATGTGTCATTCATGTGCTATGCATGTGTCATATGCATTTGCACATCATGTGACATCTTACATGTGCATTGCATGTGCTTATTAATGGACTTAAGGGGCTGTTTTGGTTTGGGCTTTTAATTAGGCTTTTATTTATTATTTTTATTTGATTATTTGTAATATGTTGGGCCTTAACTTATTCTTTTGGGCTTATTTAAGTGAGATGGGCTTTAATTAGCTTGGGCTCATTTAATTAGTTCTTTTTAGGCTTTTTGGGCTGTATTTTAAGTTAATTAGTGTGGGCTTTAGTTATCTTGGTGTAAGGCCTATGTTTAAAGGCCTATTTGATTAATTAGGGTTTTTATTAGCTTAAAGGAGTATAAATACTCTTCAAAAACGAATTTGTATGGGGAGATTGGAATTATTAAACATTGGAGGCTATCCTCTTTTCTTGGCTTTGCCAAAATTCTATAGAGAGATTTGTGACAATTTGCTTGCTCATCTTTTCTATTGCATGAAGAATTTGATTACTTATCAATTGTCTTGATTGTGGCGTTTTCATCTTCTTCGTTTTCCCGATTATTTGCGTTTTCAATCACAAGTTGATTGGGGGTTCAATAGGGAGGGATTTTATCTCTTTGTTTCTTTTCTAACCATCTTGTATGTGTGGATTTGTAGCTTGTTAGCTATTGGGTTCCGCATCAATCTCTCACCATAGAGATAATGTCTCTAGATCTTCAATGCAAACACAATAGCTGCCAACTCAAGATCATGAGTAGGGTAATTCTTTTCATGAGTTTTAAGTTGTCGGGAGGTATAAGCAATCACCTTGCCTTCCTGCATCAATACACAACCCAAACCATTTCTGGAAGCATCACTGAAGACCACAAAGTCCTTATCAGATTCAGGTTGCACTAACACTGGAACTTCAGTTAGCATACACTTAAGCTTCTCAAAGCTCTCCTGACATTTATCTGACCATGCAAACTTAACATTCTTTTGTAATAACTTGGTTAAAGGAGCTGCAATCGAAGAAAAACCCTTGACAAATCTTTTATAGTAACTTGCCAATCCAAGAAAACTCCTAACCTCGGTAACACTCCTGGGTGTCTTCCACTGAAGGATCGCTTCAATATTTTTAGGATCAACTTTAATACCATCTGCTGATACTACATGCCCCAGAAAGGATACCTCATCCAGCCAAAATTCACATTTACTGAACTTGGCATAAAGCTGCTTATCTCTCAGAGCCTGCAGAATAATCCTCAAATGCTCATCATGCTCCTCTGGAGTCTTCGAATACCCCAAAATATCATCAATAAAAACAACCACAAACCGATCCAAGTAAGGATGGAAAACCCTATTCATCAAATCCATAAAAGCTGCAGGAGCATTTGTTAATCCAAAAGGCATGACCATGAACTCATAATGACTATACCTAGTGCGAAAAGCTGTCTTAGGCACATCTGACTCTTTAATCTTTAGCTAATGGTAGCTAGATCTTAAGTAAATCTTGGAAAACACGTCTGCACCTTTCAATTGATCAAACAAATCATCAATGTGAGGCAGTGGATACTTATTCTTTATGGTAACTTTATTCAACTGTCTGTAATTAATACATAACTGAAGCGACCCATCCTTCTTTTTCACAAAAAAGACTGGTGCGCCCCAAGGTGAAACACTCGGTCTGATGAAGCCTTTATCAAATAATTCTTGCAACTGAACCTTCAATTCTATGAGTTCTGAAGGCGCGCCATTCTATAAGGAGCAATAGAGATAGGTGAAGTACTAGATACTAAGTCGGCAAACCTGGTAGTTCTTCAAGAAAAATATCCTGAAACTCCCGAACAGTGGGCACATCAGAAACCTTAAGTTCAACCTTTTTAGTCTCCATTACATAACATAAGTAGGCAATGCACCCTTTTTTGAAAAGTATCTTACCTGCAGTAGCTGAAATCACATCAGAAAGGAAGTCTGTTCTTTCACCCACAATAACTATGTCCTGATCATTTGAAGTTTTAAGAGTTAATCTCTTCCTTTTACAGTAAATAGTGGTATGGTGAATGGATAACCAATCCATACCTAGGATAACATCAAATTCTCGAAAGGGAAGATCAATCAAATTAGCAAAAAACACAAAACCCTGAGCACTAACCCGACAATCTCTATAAACTTTGTTCACTACTACACTATGCCCCAAAGGATTGCTCACTAAAATATCCTGGTCTAACTAACTATCATGCAACCTTTTATCCCGAGCAACAACAGTACTAATATAGGAATGCGTAGAACCAGGATCAATCAAAGTAAAAACTGAATGAGAGAGCAATGAGAATTTACCGAAAATGATGTCTGGAGCATCATCCTGTTCACGGGCTCTAACAGCATATGCACGTCCAGTGGTACGACCCTGAGGTTGCTGTACTGAGGGGCCTGAAACTGCCTGTGGAGGAGCTGCTCCCCTACCACGTCCTCTCTGAGAGGCTAACCCTCCTCCCAAAGCTGGTGATGCTGCAGTGGACGGCTGGGCCTCAAGACAATCTCTGATCTGGTGTTCTCGGGACCCACATTTGAAATAAGCCCTGTTCAAATATCTACACTCGCCCGGATGAAATTTCTTATAATGAGGGCACTGTGGAACTGACTCTCATCCTTTACTCCTGGGTGCACTAGCTAATGATGTGACTGGGGCACTGCTCCTGACTGGGTTCTTCTGAGTAGTAACAGGTGATGCGGAACCCCAAGGCTAAAGAACCCGAAACCCCTTGAACATACAATATGGCATAGACATGAATAAGAGTAAATCCCCAACCCTATTGAACCCCCAATCAATAAAGTGAAAGGAAACGCAAATAATTAGGTTGATTTAAACACAAGAACAGAATTCGCCACACGTAATTACCTTGATAAGAATTTATGTTCTTAATGCAAAAGAAGAAGACAAGCTATCATCTCCAAAGATGAATTCGGCCAAGCCAAAAGAAATTTATCAAATTAATCAAATCTGCCTCCAATCTCGTTTTTGTGGAGTATATATACTCCTTTAAGCTAGTAAAAACCTTAATTAATCAAATAGGCCCTTTAAGCTAGTAAAAACCTTAATTAATTAAATAGGCCTTAAAACATGGGCCTTACATCAAGATAACTAAAGCCCACACTAATTAACTTAAAATTCAGCCCAAAAAGACTAAAAAGAACTAATTAAATGAGCCCAAGCTAATTAAAACCATTTCACTTAAATAAGCCCAAAAGAATAAGTTAAGGCCTAGCATATTGCAAATAATCAAATAAAAATAAAAAATAAAAGCCTAAACTAAAAGCCCAAACAAAACAGCCCATTAAGTCCATTAATTGGCACATGCATAGCACATGACATGGCACATATCTAGCACATGTCAAAGCACATGGATGGCACATGTCAATGTCACATGACTTGCACATGTCAAGGTGTCACATGACTTTCACATGCCTCTCTTCAAAGTCTCTTTTTTGATTCGGTTTCTTCATAGCTTCAGTAAACTGCATTCAAGCCTTCTTTAACTTCCATAAATTTAATCTCCATAAATCCGAACTTACAAAGTTTATAATGTTGCAATGTTGACCCTCCTGTGCACGCATCATTCCCTCCCTCTTTAGAAAAGATTCATCCTCGAATCTTCGTCTTGTATAAGTTGGGAATTGGCACTTCTAGAATAAATTCATCTTCATATAACATCTTTTGAACAAGTGGAAATAAAATGAATGCTTCTTCAGCAAAGAACTCATCATGTTCCTGCAAGTTAATATAAACATTAGGAAAAACATGGTTATTCAATGCATCATTTTCGTTCTGATCATGGTTCTTTTCTTCCTCCATGTTCAATTCAACCTCCTCAAGCACTACAGGATCAGTAATAACATATTGATCTCCAATCTCAATTACACTATCTTCTTCCTTTTTATAATCTTTTTCCATTTCACTCAAGGCAATAACATCTTCATTTACACTTATTCCTTCCTCACTCAGAACCTCATTGTCATATAAATCTATAGTATCCCCTTTAGCTTCGCAAATAATTTCTTCGACAATAACTTCCTCTTCTTTCTTTCTTTCCTCTTGTCTCCTATACGTACTTATTAGTCCAGAAAGTTGTTTAAACTGCAATTTCATATTTTTAAAATCTTCATTTTTGCTCCAGTTTGAGCAACTCTTGTTGTTGGAATTTGAGAATGACCTTGCTACCCTCCTTTGTTTCTGTTGCCTCTCCACCTTAATGGCAATGTTCACTAAGTCCTCCATTTTTCCATAATGTTACAATTCAACTACATCCGCAATTTCTTTATTCAAACCTCCTAGAAACCAAGCCATTATTACCTCTTCTTTGTCTTCTATATTGGCTTTAATCATGAGCATCTCCATTTCCTTGTGATAATCCTCCACTGTTCTGGCTCCTTGAGTGAGCTTATGTAATTGCTGGTGCAACTCTCTATAGTAGTAGGATGGTACAAACCTCCTCTTCATTACTCTCTTCATTTAGAGATAGGTGGATCCCCATTCCTCCCTCTACTCTTAACTAACTCATTCCACCAAACCAGCGCACAATCACTAAACTTCACTACAACTATCCTTACTTTCTTATCTTCAGAATAATTATAACAAGCAAAAATCATATCCACCTTCCTTTCCCATTCTAAATACACTTCAGCATCATTCCTACCTTTAAAGGATGGAATGTTCATCTTGATGGTATTGATGTTACTGTCTGATGCGGAACCCAATAGCTAACAAGCTACAAACCCACACATACAAGATGGTTAGCAAAGAAACAAAGAGATAAAATCCCTCCCTATTGAACCCCCAATCAACCTGTGATTAAAAACGCAAATAATTGGGAAAATGAAGAAGATGAAAATGCCATAATCAAGACAATTGATAAGTAATCAAATTCTTCATACAATATAAAAGATGAGCAAGCAAATTCTCACAAATCTCTCTATAGAATTTGGCCAAGCCAATAAGAGAACACTCTCAAAATGTTTAATTCATCAAATCTGAAGTTTACAATTCATATTAGCCTATATATATGGTGGTTAACCCTAATTACCCTTAAAACCTAAAAACAAACCCTAATAAGGCCTTAAGCACACATAGGCCGAATTCTCCATGGGCTTTACAAGATAAATTAAGCCCAAACTAAAGAAAATAAACTCACTTAAAATTAAGTCTCATAGGAAGAATATGAAAGCCCAAAAGAAAGACTAATTAAACCCAATCTACAAGCCCATCACGCCTAGCCCATTAAATCCCAACTTAAATGAGTCATATGACTTTTAAATGAAGCACATGACATGTACAATTAAAAGCCCAAAGTTGTATAAGCCCTTGATGGCTTAAATTGGCCCAATTCCTTCACTTGCTTCCAAAAGGCTAAGTACTTTAATTTGGCCTTCAAGCTCTCTATAGTGTTTCTCAATAGCCTCTTCATGAACAAAGTCTTGAACAAAAGATGACATAGCCATCTTTAGCTTCTGAGCACGTCCTCTTGTTATTGGACCACTAGGCATCTTCAATGGATCTTTGGTGGTTGATGGCATTGTCGGTGGATCCGTGTCATTCCCTCCCTCCTCAAAAAGATTTGTCCTCAAATCAGCATCCACATCAAAAGGAGAAAGGTCAAAAACATTAAATGTAGCAGAAACACCATACTCACCAGGTAAATCTATCTTGTAAGCATTATCATTGATGTTCTCCAAGACTTGAAATGGACCATCACCACGTGCATCCAACTTTCCTTTCCTTTGGTTTGGAAACCTTTCCTTCCGAAAATGCACATAAACCCAATCTCCAGGGGTAAATACCACTTGTCTCCTTCCTTTATTGGCTCTTTCAGCATACTTTGATTCCTCTTCTCGATGTTAGCCCTTGCTTTCTCATGCAAAGTCTTTACCAATTCTGCCTTCCTGTTGCCATCTAAACTTGAAAGCTCATTCAAAGGCAATGGACAAAGATCAAGCACAATCAGTGGGTTAAAACCATAAACAATTTCAAATGGTGAAAAACCAGTAGAAGAATGAATGCTTCTATTATAAGCAAATTCAATGAAAGGTAGACAATCCAACTATGTTTTGAGATTCTTACCCACTATAGCACGAAGTAAGGTACCCAAAGATCTATTCATTACCTCTGTTTGACCATCTGTCTACGGGTGGCAAGTAGTAGAAAATAATAACTTTGTACCCAACTTACCCCATAGAACACACCAAAAATGTGAAAGGAACTTTGTATCCCTGTCAGAAACAATGGTGCGTGGTATACCATGCAAACGTACAATTTCTTTAAAGAATAGTTCAGCAACATGAACAGCATCATCACATTTATGACAAGCAATAAAGTGAGCCATTTTGCTAAACCTATCTACCACAACAAAAATGCTATCTCTACCATGTTTAGTTCTAGGTAATCCAAGCACAAAATCCATAGAAACATCAATCCAAGGAGAACTAGGTACGGGTAAAGGCATATACAAACCATGGGGCATAGTTTTAGACTTAGCTTGCCTACATGCAACACATGAATTACATACTTTTTGTCACAACCCAAACCGGGCCTAGTCAGAATGTGCTTATTCAGTCGGAGTGAGTGAGGGTAATTCGGTAATTTGTACATGAGTAATATGGATAATAAGGATTTATTTGCTAAGAAATTAATTAAATAAGTTAAGTGAAGGAATTATTATGATGTGCTTGTAGTGTATGGTAGTAGGATGTATGTGGGTTAAGAGATTTTATTGAGTGATTTATGAGCATGGTGCCTTGGATGAAATGTGGGTTATAAGAAATGTTAGGGTGTGACTTAGGTTTGGTATTATGGAGATATTATTGTAGGAGGTACTTGTGTGTGTTTGGTGTATGGTGCATGTATGAGTAAGTCAAAGTGGGATTGTAAGATTATGACATGTGAACCTATAGGAAGTGAACAAGTGGATGTGGTAGGTGTGCATTTAGTGTGAAGGGAAGACAAAGTGAAGGTGAGAGGAATCCACGTTTTTGGCTATCTCTTCCTCCACATTCTCCATTTTATTTTCCTTTCCTCCCCGTTTCTTGCTCAATCTCTTGGTTTTGAGTGAGTTAGAGTTAATTTGGTGGAGCTTGGGAAGTAAGATTGAAGAGGTAAGTTGGGGTTTTTAGAGTTCCTGTGTTTGAGTTCTTTTTCTTTTCTAATTTTGTTTAAGTTATGGTTTGAATTAAGTATTGTGGGTTTGTTTGTGCAAGTGATTGATGATAAGAAGAAGCAAAGTAAAGGAAAAGAAAAGATTAAGGCTTGAAGAGAACAGCTATTGTGCAACAAGAGGTTTGGGAGTTGATTCCTTTAATTAAGTTTTAATTTGTCTTTACCCTAAATTCTTCTTGAGTTATGAATATATATTTGTATATGATTTCCAGTAAATTGAGTGTTTTGATATGAGTCTTATGCATGTATTTTTTTGGGTAAATGTATTAGTAATGCATGATGTTGCTTAAGTTGAAGGTGTGTGAGAATTGAAAGTGAAGTGCATGGTTGGGTAAACTCTGTTTAGTTCTCATCTGATCCCTGTGCAATGTTTTTGTCACAAGTAGAGTTTTAGAACTCCAAACCATGTGATTCGTGCGCCATTAGAACCATGACTTCTATCTCTTTAAAAGTCTTAGAAATAGCCTTGGGCCAATACTTGCTCTACGACCTTGAATATTTGATAACACCGTAGTGTCTCTTTTTGTGTCGGGTTGTTTGACCAGTATAGGTTGTGGAGTTCATATCTGGTGATATAAATGTTCAATTGACCTGAAACTTCTTCCTTTTGAAAGCTAAGACGTAGGGGAACATTTTTAAAGAAGACAACTTTTCCTAAAAATGAGGTTTAGAGGTCAGTTTTCACGACATTAGTTTGTAGTAAAAAGCAGTCTGTTATGGTAGCAGAGGGGAGCCTCTGTCGCGAGCGCAACAAGGGTCGCGACCTCGCGACAGAAAAACATGTTTTGAGCCTTTTCTTCTCTATTTTTAAGTCCAGGGTTGACCCAGATCAATCCCGTACCTTTTCCATCAGTTTTTATGCATGTTTAGGGTATTTAAGTGGGTATATAAGTAGTTGTCTTTGGGAAAAACTTATAAGTAGGATTGAGATAGGTGATCTAGCTTGTAAAATAACAATAGATACAACTCTATGAAGAATAGCATGTGGATGAGTATTAATAGGTATTGATTTCATGAGTAACCTAAGCATGATGTACCATATATATATGAATGCATACTAACGTGGGTGCGATTGAGATGAATGACGAATATTGCTGATATTGTAGATGTGTAAATGGATATTGTTAGTGGCATGATTTGTTTAGGATTCTTGGTATGGATGTTGTGTTTATGTTGTCAAAAATGTGTGGCTTGCTGGAAGTGAGGTAAGTTGATGTTCTGATGTTTGGTTTGAGATTGGGCATTGTGAAGTGGAGTTTTCTGCAGATTTTCGTGTAAGGGTTGGAATTCACGACTCTGTCGCGAGCGCGATATTATCGCGAGGTCGCGACAAAGCCTAGTGAAAGTAGCCCTCACACGCGTCCGAGTTTGCTGCCGAGCCATGCAGCAGAGCCCCTGTCGCGAGCGCGACAGAGCGCTTGGCTGCCGATTTGAATTGGGCGATAAACTGTCGCGAGCGCGCTCTCGAGCGTGAGCGCGATAGATCGGGCTAGCAGCTCACCGTTGTGAGCGCGACAGTGAGATGTGTATAGTTCCCTCGCGAGATCGCGAAGGTTGGCGTGATCGTGACTGGGGGCAAGTAGCCTCTGTCACGAGCGCGACATCCGTCACGATCGCGACACTCCCTGGCTTCCAAATTGAGTTTTTTTAGCGATTCTAATGTTTGAATTACGAACTTGTGATACCTTTAGGTTTATACTTGGACTATTTTATGAAGTATATTAATACAATTGGATGTATTATACATGGACAGTGTTATGAATTATATGAATGTGATATGTTAAATTATGCGCCATGATGTGAAACATGATTTGTATTACGCATGACCTGCGAGAGTCAATTTAGTGGATAGTTAGGCATGCCTAATAGAGTCTATGTAAGTGTAGCTGCAGCGCCCTTTGAACGATTTGGACCCTGATCAGGTCCCCGAATGGTTCCTCGCGAACCCTATTATGTGTATGTGTATGGATCTTGTTTAAGGTCCTGTTCAGTGAAATGTTTTTGAAATGTGGAAAAAGATGATGTTTCTGTTCGATTGGTACCCGTAAGGTACAATTCAGTACTCGTTATCCACTATTGTGAGTCAGCAGGTGTATGAGTTATTATGTTGTGTTTATAAGCATGTGGTTCTGATCAGTTATGATTATAAATATGTGAATTAATAAGTGCAGATTTATTGGCTCTCTGGGACACCGTGATTGAAATGCAATATCGTATAGTTGCTTATGTTAAAGATTAATGTTGCGCAACGGAAGTGTGATGGTATTGTGATTATGTACCTATGCTCTCAGTTAGTATATATGTGTTGGAGTATGGTTGTGGTATGAGTAGACTCTAGTGAATTTTGCTTAGGAATTTGTAGGCAATATGGTGTGAACAGTTAGAGTACTAGTTTCGGGACTGGTATATGGTTATTTTGGTGGGATAATTGCATGATTGAGTTGTTCTGTATCTATGCATGAATATACTTACATCTTGTATGGTGATGTTGATTTGATTTGTGTTGCACATATAAGTATATGAATATGATTAGAAACATTTGGATGCACAGCTATTATATGTAAGCATATATATTTCTCAGTAAGAACTAGGTGAGTATGAGATTTGTGTGTGTTATGCCTCGACAACCATTGTGAATGGCCGTCCATATTATTATGTTTGTTCTCCCTACTAAGCGTTATCGCTTAGCACGGGTTCTTTTTCCCGTGCAGGTGGCAGGTCTGGTCCGATTCGAGTCTCACATCTGCAAGGGTTGGCCACCTAGGAGCTAGGAGTTTTGGATTTTGTCCAGCTTCTTTATCAGGATTTTGTAATTCTGTATAAAAATGTGTATGTAATAGCATGTAAAGATACTTATGTAAATATTTGTTATTGAGAACTTCCTCTATTTTATCTTCTGTTTGTAACTTCTGTTGTATGGTGGTAAACTTACACATCTAGATGTTTCTGCTTGGTTTACGTGCGTTGTGAAGTATGTATGTTCAGTTTTACTTCTCAAGTTTTAAATTCTTCCATATTTTTATACGCTTTGTATCGCTTCTGTCCGGTAACACACCTACTCGTACGGGTTTGCCTACGTATGGGTTGGGGTGTTACATTTAGTGGTATCAGAGCGCGGTTTGACGATTATGGTTGTCTTATTTGTTTGAGTATCGAGTCTTTGTATGTTACTTATTATGTGTTGAGTCTTTGTTTGAGAGTCAGTTTTGTGTCGTGGCCTAATGCAGATGTGTCTTGTCCTGTGTGTGTTGTGTTAGATGGAGTCTGACCCTAGTGAGAAGGTGGACGAGACGACAGAAAGTGTGAATCCAGTTAGTGTTGATCAGAGTGTTTCCGAGCGTCCTCCGGCTAGGGATTCTGGTTCTGTTTCTGACGATAGGGCTTTAGTGCGAGGGTTGATTCGGATTTTTGATAGGTTAACTACCCCTCGCGTTCCTCAGGATTTTGTTCGGGAGAGACCTCAGAAAAGAAAAGTTTCGGGCAGTAAAGTGTCGGCAGGGAAAAGAATTCGAGAAACTCCTATATGCCAATTCTGTCAGAAGCAACATTGGGGTCTTTGTCGGAAGCTCACTGGAGCTTGTTTTCGATGTGGCAGCAAAGCCCATCAGCTTGTTGATTGTCCGAAGTCAAGATAGAATCTAGCTCGACAAGCTAGGAATGATATGGAGGATTTGCTTAGAGCCACTCGTGGACCAACAAGACTTGTTGAGCACCTTAGTGTAGTGACAGAACTTGCAGAACCTTCTGGTAAGTTTTGTTTTGATGTTATCGAGTAAAGTTATTTTTTTTAGTAATTTGAGGTGATCGGGTAATTGGATTCTATAAGGTTTTGATAGTACTCTATATACCTGTCAGCTATCTCCAGAAAAGTGTTTGAATAAAAGCATTTTGAATCATGGGGTTAGGGATAAAGTGCATCATTTTAGCATCAACTGCATTTATTCCACATTATTTCACTACAAGAAAATTACAATTTAGCAACGGAAAATAGCAACGGAAAATAGACATTTTCCGTTGCTAATCAAAAATAGCAACGAAAATTAGCAACGGATCTTTCGGTTGCTAAATCGTTGGATGCTAAATTTAGCAACGGAAAATAATTCCGTTGCTAAATTTAGCAACGGAAATGAAATTCCGTTGCTAAATTTAGCAACGGAAAAGAATTCCGTTGCTAAATTCAACCAAGTAACGTTTTGGTGCATTGGTCATTTTTAGCAACGGAAAAACTTTTTCCGTTGCTAAATTTTAGTTTCCGTTGCTAAATTTGGCAACGGAAACGTAACTTCCGTTGCTAATTTAGCAAAGGAAAAATTTTCCGTTGCTAAATTCAACCAATCAAATTTTCCATATTTCTGTTGCTGATTTGCTAAATTTAACCATAAAAATTATCCAATTTTATTGGTAGCATAAGATTTTAATTAAATTTTAATTTTATTGGTCATAAAAAAAATATAATCCAAATTTATAATGCAATTTACTTGTAATAATATAAATGTATGAGAATAAAAATTCTTAATACATATTCTACTGTAAAATAAGAATCCATAGAAACTAATAAAAACACAACATGAAAGCGATCTCAATACCTAAATATAACAAATATATAAACTATGTAGTTGGTGAAGGAGGACGATCTGGCTGCTCTGACTGCTGAGAGGTGTTGCCCTTGCTTCTCATCTCTTTCATCTCATTCTTTAGTTGGATTACAGTATCGAGCAACATGCTGACAGTATTCTCTAACTGAATGACTCTCTCAGAAGGTTCAGAACGCCTACTACTAGCAGCTGTAGATGATGCATGGGAATGCGCATGGAATGTATTTGCAATAGATCCTAAGCCAAAAATCCTTCCCCTATTATTCTTACCACCAACTGCTTCAAGAAATATCTGACTCTCATCAACATTTTCAGAGTTCTGCCGTTGTTGAGTGAGAGTCTCTTGTAATTGCTCCTATAATTATAATAGTTACAATAAATTAAGTACATTATAATAAAATAATTAATATTCATATATAAAATTTACATACATTGAGTTGTCTGCAACGCGTATTAACAAATGTCTGACCATCATGCTTTTTTGTATGGGTGTACATAAATACTTCAGGATATGTAGGCCTCTTACCCATGGACTTTTCCTGCACAACCAATTAAACTCAAGTTTAAAAGAAATTCAACAAAATTTCGTTCGAAGTAAAAATATCTACCAAATACTTTACATTAGAATATCAACAACGGAAACAGACATACATTAAACCATCATTATTCAATCAACCCAAAATTCACAGTACAGAAGAAAAACTAGGCAATTGACAAAAGCAAAATACGGGGACAGAACAACCAGTCCAAGATGCACAGTATCTACCTGTAGAAAATTCAGCCAATAGACAAAAGCAAGATACAATAAACCCATTATATCAGAGATTACAATGCAGAATATTTTCAATATCAATGTAACACCCCCTTCCCATACGTAGGCGATCCCATCCGAGAAGGAGTGAGATGCCATATGAGTAAAGGTGTCACCAAACAATAGCAAAACAAAACATACATTCATTCAAACATACATTCAGAAAATACAGAATAATTAAAAACTTTACATGCAGAAAGCAAAAGCTGATCATGCATTACTATAATAAACTATTACAATAATGATCTGATCAACTAGCTGATACAAAAATAATATTACATATACAAAATATAGATACAAAAGCGGAAGCTGATACAGAGAGTTCTATACAAAAAGAATCAATAACTGATACAAAACTGAGCCCTACACTAATCCCTTCTGTGTTGGCTTGATGACGGTGACTCTCCCAAATCAAACGCCTTCCGCACCTGCACGGGTAAAAACACCGTGCTAAGCGATAAACGCTTAGTGGGGAAACACACATAAATTATGGACGGCCACTCACAGTGGTCGTCAAGGCATAACACATTCACAATGGCAGAATGCAAGGACTATTACATAATCCATATAAACATGCTCGTATTCAAAAGCCATACATTTAGTATCTCATAATCATATGCATTACAGAATAAACCAGCATGTATTTCATCATTAAACTCATTCAGATATTCCATACAAAGCCAGATCAGATCAGAACAATTCCATTAACATTTAAAGAACACCTGCTGACTCTAGACAGTGGATAACGAGTGTACTGAGGGTACCTTACGGGTACGAATCGAATACTGAGGGTACCTCACTGGTACAAATCAAATGTTATTTATTTATCAAAACATGTTATTCATATACTGAGGGGACCTTAAACAAGATCCTAATACTGAAGGGTTCGCGAGGAACCAAACGGGGACCTGATCGGGGTCCAAACTGAACTGAGGGCTGCAGCTACAAGACTCTATTAGGCATGCCTAACTATCCACTTACTTGACTCTAGCAGGTTATGCGTCAAACCGATCACATTTCAGGATGCAGAATATAATTCATCAGAAAATCATGCTATCACGCATATCGAAGCATCAAACAGTAAGACATGCATCATACAACAGTAAAGTCCATTCAGAAGAAATACCAAATTCATTTCTGAGTTAAAAACTAGGAAATTTCGGAAAAATGAGCTGAACGGAGGAACGGGCGAGATTAGCTGGTCACAAGGCGTGACTGGCCTTCCCAACAGGCAGGTCACGCGACGTGACCGAGGGTCACGCGACGTGACTTGCTTGTTCCTCGCCGGTCACGTTGCGTGATCTTCACAAATCACGCAACGCCCTCGCAGGTCACGGCGTGATTGGACGTCACGACTCGTGACGTGCTGCTTCCTCGCAGATCACGCTGCGTGATCTCGCAGATCACGTAGCGTCTTCGCAGGTCGCACGACGTGACCGAAGGTCACGTCACGTGACCCGCTTGTTCTTCAGCTGGTCACGCGACTGGCTTCTCAGCAGGCAGGTCACGGCGTGACCGAGGGTCACGTCTCGTGACTTGCCTTCTTCCGTAGCGAGTCACGCGAACAAAGAGAACTTCTACAGTACTTCGATTTTCCAGAATTTCCAGAATTTTCAGAACAACAATTTCAATCCCAATTTGATTTAAAACCATTCAAACCTGTCTTTACCTTCCAGAAATCATCTCAAACAACATATAAACAACTCAAACCAGTATTCAGTCAACCTAATCAAGGGTATTTGCATTCAAATTCTTCAAGAGCATATAAACCCTAGAAATTTACAGTAAACTCAAATTATGCAAATCACAAGCAATTATTCCCAAACCTGAAATCTAAGCCTCTATCACTTAGCTCCACTAGGTCCAGCAACCTCTTTGCCCTTAGGATCACGAGGAGCTTCAGCTAAACACAAACACAGCAAGAATATCCACAAAGAAAACCCTAAGTTAAATCTAAACTTAAGGAAGAAGAAGAAGTAAATGAAACAATAAGATGAGGGAATTCAATTACTTACTAAAGAGGATGCAAGGTGAGGATTAATTTCACCAATAAGACCTTGAACCAACAATACAGTACTTGAAATAGAGAAAGTGAAGAAGAAGAAAGTGAGTGAAGAAAGAAACGTAAATCTGACTATTTCCTTTCTTTCATTCCCTTTTCTTTTTCTTTTCTTTACCCTAAGTAAGTGTCCATTTCTTATTGGTGGAATTAACCACTCACACCTAAATTCCACATGCATCACACACCTAAAGCACTTATAAATAAAGTACCCTATAATGGCATAAACACACACACCCAAGTATTTCTCACTTAAAAAACACACTAATGCCATGTATGCACCCACACACTAACAAAACCCCAAAAGCATATATGTTACTAAAATACCCTTATGAAATGTTGAACACATGCGAATGCTTACACATACGGACAGACAAACAGACAGACAGGCTCATTCTACTAGGGGGCAAATGGGGTGTGACAACTCTCCCCTACTAATAAGAATTTCGTCCTTGAAATTCTCACCTGAACTGAATAACTGTGGATACTGAGCTCTCATCGACTCCTCTGGTTCCCAAGTCGCTTCTTCAACTCCATGATGGATCCACAATACTTTAACCAAAGGAATCTGCTTATTCCTTAACTGCCTCACCTCCCGGGCTAGAATAGCTCGCGGTTCCTCATCATAAGAGAAGTCTGGCTGAACCTGGATATCCTGAACTGACAGAACATGTGAAGGATCTGATCTGTACCGACGAAGCATCGAAACGTGGAATACATCATGAAACTTTGCTAACTCCATCGGTAACGCCAATCTATAGGCCACAGGTCCTACCTTAGCCAGAATCTCATATGGTCCAATGAAACGAGGACTAAGCTTACCCTTCTTTTCAAATCGAAGCACTCTCCTCCAAGGAGAAACTTTAAGGAAAACTTTGTCCCCGATCTCGAAATGCACATCTTTCCTTTTCAAATTGGCATAAGACTTCTGTCGATCCTTGGCTGCCTTCAAATTCCGCTGCACTACTCTGATTTTCTCTTCAGTGTCTCTAACCAAGTCTGGTCCAATCATAGCTCTCTCGGATAGCTCGGTCCAACAAATCGGAGTCCTACACTGACGACCATACAAAGCCTCATATGGTGCCATACCGATACTCGACTGAAAACTGTTGTTGTAGGCAAACTCCATCAACGATGCATATCTGTCCCAACTACCCGGAAAATCCAAAGCACAAGCTCTCATCATATCCTCCAGAATCTGAATAACTCGCTCTGACTGACCATCGGTCTGAGGATGAAACGCTGTACTGAAGTTCAACCTAGTGCCCAAAGCTCTCTGTAACTCCTTCCAAAACTTGGAAGTAAACCTCGGATCCCGATCTGACACTATGGACAAAGGTACACCATGCAACTGAACTATCTCATCCACATAGATACTGGCTAATCTGTCCATGGAGTAGTCCACTCTAACCGGCAGAAAGTGAGCTGATTTCGTAAGCCGATCCACAATAACCCAAACCGAATCATGCTTCCTCTGAGTCAAAGGCAAACCAGAAACAAAGTCCATGGCGATATCATTCCATTTCCACTCAGGAATGGATAAAGGCGTAAGCAAACCTGAAGGAACCTGATGCTCAGCCTTTACCTGCTGACAAGTCAAGCACTTGGAAACAAAATCCACTATATCACGCTTCATACCGGACCACCAATAGAATTGCTTCATGTCTCTGTACATTTTCTCACTGCCCGGATGCATAGTAAAGACTGAACTATGCGCCTCACTCATGAGCTGTCTCCTCAAATCCTCAGATTCTGGCACACACAAACGATCTCTGAACATAAGTACCTCATCCTGAACTGAGAACTCTGACTGCTTACCCGATCTAACCTCATGCACAATCGGCTGAAGCCTCTGGTCATCTCTCTGAGCATCCACAATCCTCTGGTCATCTCTCTGAGCATCCACAATCCTCTGTCTCAAGGTAGGCTTCACACGCAACTGGCCAAGCAAAGCCCCATCAGAATCAAAACGCCATCTGAATCGCCTCAAGAACAAGGCTGAAACTGACTTACGACTCAAAGCATCTGCAACTACATTGGCCTTACCAGGATGGTAATCCATAATGCAGTCGTAGTCCTTAAACAACTCAAGCCATCTGCGCTGTCTCATGTTCAACTCTTTCTGTGAAAGGAAGTACTTCAAACTCTTGTGGTCCGAGAAGATCCTACACTTTTCCCCATACAAGTAATGATGCCAAATCTTCAAAGTAAAGATCACAGCTGCCAACTCTAAATCATGCGTCGGATAGTTCTTCTCATGTGGCTTCAACTGACGAGAAGCATAAGCCACTACTTTTCCTTCCTGCATCAGCACACATCCAAGACCAACTCCAGAAGCATCACTGTAAATGACAAACTCCTTACCCGAGATGGGTTGAGTAAGGATAGGAGCCTCAACAAGCAACTGCTTTAACCGATCAAAACAAGACTGACACCTGTCTAACCACTCAAATCTAACTCCTTTCCTCAACAATCTAGTCATAGGAGCAGCAATCACAGAAAATCCCTTAACGAACCGTCGGTAGTAACCTGCTAAACCGAGGAAACTCCTCACTTCCTGAACATTTCGAGGCGCTTTCCAATCAACTATCGCCTCAATCTTGGCTGGATCTACCTGAATACCTCTAGCTGAAACAATGTGACCCAAGAATGATACTTCTCGAAGCCAGAAATCACACTTGCTAAGCTTAGCAAACAGATGATGCTCTCTCAACATCTGAAGAACTAATCGGAGATGCTCCTCATGCTCACTCTCATCCTTGGAATACACCAAGATGTCATTAATGAACACTACTACAAATCGATCTAAGTATGGCCTAAACACACGATTCATCAGATCCATGAAAGCTGCTGGAGCATTTGTCAAACCAAACGGCATCACAAGAAACTCATAGTGGCCATACCTAGTCCGAAATGCAGTCTTAACCACATCTGCATCCTGAACTCGAAGCTGGTAGTACCCTGATCGAAGATCTATCTTGGAAAAGACACCCGCACCTCGAAGCTGATCAAATAAATCCTCAATCCTAGGCAATGGATACTTATTCTTCACTGTAACCTTATTAATCTGGCGGTAGTCAATACACATCCGCAGTGATCCATCTTTCTTCTTGACAAACAGAACTGGAGCTCCCCAAGGAGATATGCTCGGTCTAATAAACCCCTTATCTAATAACTCTTGTAGCTGAGATTTAAGTTCCCTCAATTCTACAGGAGCCATCCGATAAGGTGCTCTCGAAATAGGTGTAGTACCTGGCATGATCTCAATGGACAACTCAACCTCTCTCTCAGGAGGCAAACCAGGCAACTCGCTCGGGAACACATCACTAAACTCCCGCACTACAGGAATATCCTCAATCTGAACCTGATCTCTCCTGGAATCTAACACAACTGCTAGAAAAGCCTCACAACCTTTCCTGATAAATCTCTTGGCTTGCATCGCAGAAATAACATTATTCACAGAACTAGCACCCAAACCTTTCAAAAACACAAGAGACTGACTTCTATCCCGAAGTACAACTGTCTTCCTATGGTAATCAACTACAGCCCGATGCTTTCCCAACCAGTCCATACCCAGAATCAAGTCAAACTCTCTGAAGGGTAACTCAATCAAATCCGCTGGAAGCACAGCTCTCTCAACAATCAGAGGACAACTCCTAAAAACTCTACTCACACTGACACTATGCCCTAATGGACTGGTCACACAAATCTCATAATCTAACTGATCAACTGAATGCAATTTATCAACAATTCTATCTGTGCACAAATATGAGTGTGTGGAACCAGGATCAATTAGAGCATACAACTCAGTGTCATGGAGTAGGAACTTACCAGCAATAACGTCGGGCGCATCCTGCTCATCTCTGGCTCTCATAGCATAAGCTCTAACGGTACCCTGAGGAGGATGCTCAACAGTCTCAGAAGCAGCTCCCTCTCTATGCTGACCACCTCTACCTCTACCTCGGCCTCTGCCATGGGTAGCCTGAGAAGCATTCGAGCCAACCCTACTGCCCTCTCTCTGGGAACCTGAATCCTCCTGCAACCTCGGACAACCAGCCAACTGATGCTCCGAACTCACACATCTGAAGCATGCACCGGAGAGCTACCTACACTCACCCCGATGTGACTTACTACAATGAGGACAAACTGATGTAGTCTCTGCTCTACCACCCCTACCAGAACCTGACACAGCTGTAGAACCCTGTCGTCTACCTCTAGAAGCCGGGCCAGAAGATGACTCATCCTGTGGGTTCCTAGATCTCTTACTCGAAGAAGATCCTCCACGAGAAGAACTCCTCCTCTGAGCTCTCTCTCTCATCACCGTCTCAGACAACTCAGCTCTCACAGCAGCCTTTACAATCTGGTAGTAACTGACCCCAGGTATACACATCAAGGAAATCAAAGCAATCTTTAAAGACTCATTTAACCCAGCCTCGAAATGCTTGCATCTAAAGTCATCAGTCATAACTCCTCGTGGGGCATAGCGAGATAACCTGTTGAACTCTTTCTCATAATCCGCTACAGACATGGCCCTCTGTCTCAAACTCAAAAACTACGCCCATCTCGCATCTCGATAAGTCTGAGTGATGTACTTCTTTGTGAACTCACCCTCAAAGAACTCCCAAGTAATCGGATCCGATAGCTGAGGATGCCTGCAAACTAATTCCCACCATTCAAAAGCAGACCCCTGTAGAAGAGCTAATGCACACTCTGCCTGCTGGTCGGGAGGACACCGAATCTCTCTCAAGGCACGCTTCACTTTATCTAACCATCTCTCTGCGGTCTCAGACTCATTCAAACCAGTACCGTAGAAATCCTCAACTCCTGCCCTTCTCAAATTCTCCATAGGTGCTCTAGGAGCAGTAACTCTCTTCAAAACCCTAGCCATGTCCTGATGCAGTCTAAATATAGCCTCAAAGGGCATGGCTGCAGCCTCAGGCTGAACCCTAGCATGCTAAGCCGACACAGTAACAGAAACAGACTGATCTACAGCTCGAGGATTCACACTCTCGGCGGATTCCTCACGCGCACCATGAGCAGAATTAGAAGCCATCTAAACAAAGAAGAAACAACCGTATCAGCCAACACAGATCTAGACACATACACATCTAAGAAACTCAAAACAATCACAACAACACCCAGAAACGCCTAAACCTATGCTCTGATACCACTAACTGTAACACCCCCTTCCCATACGTAGGCGATCCCATCCGAGAAGGAGTGAGATGCCGTATGAGTAAAGGTGTCACCAAACAATAGCAAAACAAAACATACATTCATTCAAACATACATTCAGAAAATACAGAATAATTAAAAACTTTACATGCAGAAAGCAAAAGCTGATCATGCATTACTATAATAAACTATTACAATAATGATCTGATCAACTAGCTGATACAAAAATAATATTACATATACAAAATATAGATACAAAAGCGAAAGCTGATACAGAGAGTTCTATACAAAAAGAATCAATAACTGATACAAAACTGAGCCCTACACTAATCCCTTCTGTGTTGGCTTGATGACGGTGACTCTCCCAAATCAAACGCCTTCCGCACCTGCACGGGTAAAAACACTGTGCTAAGCGATAAACGCTTAGTGGGGAAACACACATAAATTATGGACGGCCACTCACAGTGGTCGTCAAGGCATAACACATTCACAATGGCAGAATGCAAGGACTATTACATAATCCATATAAACATGCTCGTATTCAAAAGCCATACATTTAGTATCTCATAATCATATGCATTACAGAATAAACCAGCATGTATTTCATCATTAAACTCATTCAAATATTCCATACAAAGCCAGATCAGATCAGAACAATTCCATTAACATTTAAAGAACACCTGCTGACTCTAGACAATGGATAACGAGTGTACTGAGGGTACCTTATGGGTACAAATCGAAAACTGAGGGTACCTCACAGGTACAAATCAAATGTTATTTATTTATCAAAACATGTTATTCATATACTGAGGGGACCTTAAACAAGATCCTAATACTGAAGGGTTCGCGAGGAACCAAACGGGGACCTGATCGGGGTCCAAACTGAACTGAGGGCTGCAGCTACAAGACTCTATTAGGCATGCCTAACTATCCACTTACTTGACTCTAGCAGGTTATGCGTCAAACCGATCACATTTCAGGATGCAGAATATAATTCATCAGAAAATCATGCTATCACGCATATCGAAGCATCAAACAGTAAGACATGCATCATACAACAGTAAAGTCCATTCAGAAGAAATACCAAATTCATTTCTGAGTTAAAAACTAGGAAATTTCGGAAAAATGAGCTGAACGGAGGAACGGGCGAGATTAGCTGGTCACGAGGCGTGACTGGCCTTCCCAACAGGCAGGTCACGCGACGTGACCGAGGGTCACGCGACGTGACTTGCTTGTTCCTCGCCGGTCACGTTGCGTGATCTTCACAAATCACGCAACGCCCTCGCAGGTCACGGCGTGACTGGACGTCATGACTCGTGACGTGCTGCTTCCTCGTAGATCACGCTGCGTGATCTCGCAGATCACGTAGCGTCTTCGCAGGTCGCACGACGTGACCGAAGGTCACGTCACGTGACCCGCTTGTTCTTCAGCTGGTCTGGCGACTGGCTTCTCAGCAGGCAGGTCACGGCGTGACCGAGGGTCATGTCTCGTGACTTGCCTTCTTCCGTAGCGAGTCACGCAAACAAAGAGAACTTCTACAGTACTTCGATTTTCCAGAATTTCCAGAATTTTCAGAACAACAATTTCAATCCCAATTTGATTTAAAACCATTCAAACCTGTCTTTACCTTCCAGAAATCATCTCAAACAACATATAAACAACTCAAACCAGTATTCAGTCAACCTAATCAAGGGTATTTGCATTCAAATTCTTCAAGAGCATATAAACCCTAGAAATTTACAGTAAACTCAAATTATGCAAATCACAAGCAATTATTCCCAAACCTGAAATCTAAGCCTCTATCACTTAGCTCCACTAGGTCCAGCAACCTCTTTGCCCTTAGGATCACGAGGAGCTTCAGCTAAACACAAACACAGCAAGAATATCCACAAAGAAAACCCTAAGTTAAATCTAAACTTAAGGAAGAAGAAGAAGTAAATGAAACAATAAGATGAGGGAATTCAATTACTTACTAAAGAGGATGCAAGGTGAGGATTAATTTCACCAATAAGACCTTGAACCAACAATACAGTACTTGAAATAGAGAAAGTGAAGAAGAAGAAAGTGAGTGAAGAAAGAAACGTAAATCTGACTATTTCCTTTCTTTCATTCCCTTTTCTTTTTCTTTTCTTTACCCTAAGTAAGTGTCCATTTCTTATTGGTGGAATTAACCACTCACACCTAAATTCCACATGCATCACACACCTAAAGCACTTATAAATAAAGTACCCTACAATGGCATAAACACACACACCCAAGTATTTCTCACTTAATAAACACACTAATGCCATGTATGCACCCACACACTAACAAAACCCCAAAAGCATATATGTTACTAAAATACCCTTATGAAATGCTGAACACATGCGAATGCTTACACATACGGACAGACAAACAGACAGACAGGCTCATTCTACTAGGGGGCAAATGGGGTGTGACAATCAAGCCTTGGAATAAATGGTATGAAGACAGAGAATTCACATAGCCAAACTCAATCTAGATATAGGATAAAGCTTAGTTTTTATAAATTGATGGGGATTTGACAATTTTTTTTTTAAAAATGGAAAAAAAATGATAATAAAAAAAGAGAAGTCATTATTACCAGGTTATCTGCATGCTCGTGATGGCTCAAAGATCCTCCAGTGTGCACGGCTAAACACTCTCCATCTGAACCTCCACTACAAGAAAAACAACATTTCCCGACGGAAATTACCGACGGAAAATGTGTAATTTCCGTCGGGAAATGTGAATGCCGACGGAAAATGATTCCGTCGGCATAAAATCCGTAGGGAAATTTACCGACGGAAAAATTTCCGTCGGTAAAATTTACCGACGGAAATTCTAATTCCGTCGATAAATTACCGACGGAAATTTGTTTTCCGTCGGTAAAATTTACCGACGGAAATTGTAATTCCGTCAGTAAAAATTACCGACGGAATTAAAATTAATTTACCGACGGAAAACAAATTCCGTCGGTAATTTAGGAAATTTTACCGACGGAAAACAATTTTTCCGTCGGTAATTTTAAAGAAAATTTGAATATTATTTTTTTGTATTTTATTTTTATGTAAATATAACCTGTTAAAACTAATTGCAAAATAATGAAAAAAATCATAATAATATCTAAATTTCAATATCCAATAATATTCGAATTTAATAATTGTGCTAATTATAAAGTTAGTAATTAGTTAACAACATAATATCCATGTATGTGTAATACAAAATGAGAACTAAACTGGTGGCGGCGGCGGCGTACGATCAGACTGATGCGATGACGAGGCAAACATACCCTTCAAATTTGCCATCTCAGTTCGTAGGTCAGATAAATTTGCCATCTCATTGCGTAACTCAGATATGTAGTCCAGAGATTGTTGCAATCGAACCTCTGAGTCTTGCCATCGAGTCTGTGACTGTTGCAATTCCGATCTCAGCTCACTTACAGTATTCTGAAGTTCAAGTACTTCTCTGGATGACCGTCTATTAGATGCAGCAGTACTTGAACCCGAGGAATGCGAGTAACAAGATTTGGCCAAAGAACCTAAGCCAAATACTCGTCCTCGCTGGTCTCTACCACCAGCCACTTCATAATAGATCTGATTCGCATCAACATGATCAGAAGTCTGTGAGCGTTGCTGAATTGCATCTTCAACTTGTTCCTGTCATAGGACAAGTGTTTTACAATAAGTAACGATTAATAATAACTAATCTTTAAAATTTGTATAATATAGTAATGTGGACATACATGTAAAATCCTTGACTGGGAATTGACAAACGTTTGACCATCATGCTTGTTTGTGTGGGTGTGTAAGAATACCTCAGGGAGTGTAGCCGGTCGACCCATCGATTGTCCCTGCAAAAATAAAAAGAATTAAAGGCGAACTATTATAATTTATTGACTATTCCTATAAGTTTTTACTAAAATTTTGGCAGAATTTCCCCTATATTTGGAGCATACCTCCTGTATACAAAGATAAAAAAACACTTCAAAATTTCGACATTCAGCTACCATCCAACATTCCACAACAATGCAAACTCCTCACACAAGTAACATTCCCATCCTCCTCTATGGTAATGAGATATATTTTAGAAATTGTAACCATTAATTACAGTGATAACAGTAATATTATGTAAAACTTACCAGTCTATCTGCATGTTCCCGATGTGACATCGACCCTCCAGTGTGCGAGCATGAACTGAGTCCATCAGGTCCTCCCCGTCTATTACTAGAATTCCTCTCTGAAATGGAAATGGCTTCAGGGGTCGCCCAATACTGTGTCCAATGTCCCCATAAATCTTCGGTCATGTAGCGAGGTCGGACACCACCATCCTTTATCAAGCAAACAAAATCTCTGTAACGTGCCCGCGCACGAGTCTCCCACACAGAATACATGATCTCGTCAAGCGCCGGGTTCCAATAACATTTTTTCTTATAAGGCAGACAGAAAAAAAACAAATTGTTAGCAAGAGTAAAATATAATTCGTTATGTAACATACAATATCATAAATGTTTTACCTTGAATTCTTCGAAATAAAAACTTTTTATTTCCTCTGACAAATTCTTCCAGGCAAATCCATCATATTCAATTCTGTTTTTGAAAGAAGTTGTCATTATGCGTGAGCACTTTCCTGAAGGATTCAATCTAAAATATAACAATGTGAATAATGTTAGTACAAGTAATAACTGTCATTTAAATCATAATGAATGAAATATTATTCACTTACTCCTTAGCTGTGATATTGATGTACATTCTTCCATCAACTCCAATTGAGCCAGGCGTTGGCTCTTCCGCATCTTCTGTTCCTGACCCCTGAGGTGGCATAGATTCAGGGTGTGCTATAGGAGTGGAATCCGTGGAAGGAATGGTAGATGGCGCAACGGATGGGATGGTCGGTGATGCGGCAGCCTGAGTGCTGGCATTGAGCCCATGCGATGAGGATCCTCCATCACCAGTACTGTCATCGCCGTCATGCTGCCTCAAACGCGGAGGAATCGCCGTTCTCTTCTTTCGCTTAAACATTTTTGAACCTGTCATTACATTGGAAATGCATATTGTCAGATAATAGAAAATAATTGCATTGTAATAAGCATATTAAATTAATATCCAAGTCAGTGCAATATTAATTGGTCTCACATGATAAGCAAGTAGTAGTTAAACAAATTATTCGCTATCGTCACTAAGCTGTAAATCGTCATTCAAATCATCCTCATTTTCCGATGTATAAGATGAAAATTCTGGCTCGTCATCAGATCCATCGCCAACCAAAGTTTCTTCATCATCCTCACCATCAATGTCAACAAATTCATTGTGCGCATAGTTCAATGGTTCGTTATCTTCAAAATTCAGAGAGTTGTTGATTTCATGAACTTCCGATTCTTCCTCCTGAAATGCATCATTATTTTCATAACGTTCACTTTGTCCGGCGCCTTTCCTTTCATAAATGCCTCTTGGTTTTACTTTGCACGCATGCAACCATTCCGATCTGTCTCGCTTTACGCTTGGATAAGAGACATAATATACCTGTCCCACTTGCATTGCCAACACAAATGGTTCAAAGTTCCTCAATCTTCTACGCTGGTTGACTTCAACTAAATTGTATCTGCTATGTATTTTTGTTCCCACGTTAATAGTTGGATCATACCATTCGCACTTGAATAATACACAACGTTTTATTGGCAGCGCGGGGTACTCGACTTCAATTATATCAACAATTTGCCCATAATAATCCATCAACTCTCCTTGAATGCAAACCCCACTGTTTACCGTTTCCTTGTTATGACCATGACTCTGTGTATGAAATTTATATCCATTTACGAAATAAACCGGAAATGATTTAACGTATCGCAAAGGTCCTTTTGCAAGATCAATGATGTACTTGTTGTCAATTGCATTTGTCGATGCCTACATATTCCAATAAGCAAACATCACTTAATTCATATATTTCATATATATTGTATGTATGGAAATATATGGTCAAAATCACAACTTACATATGTCTTGAACCAATGATGAAAGTGCTTTTCGACTTCCTTATTCACCTCATTTTCATCTTTTTCAGGCATTAGATCCCGTATCCATTCCTCAAATAATCTAAAATGCCAAAATCAATTTATATATTACACTCTTCACATAGTAAAACAAATGAATATTTGTGGGTATATATTAAACTTACCTCACATAAGGACGAACTTCCTCGCAATTCAATAGAATATAACTATGGGCCGTTATTAATTCATTCTCTACTAGCATTTTCCTTATTGAACGGCCATGTAAACGCCCAGGATATGTAAAAATGGATAAGTTTCCGTCCTGATTACTTGATTCCCCGCCATCATCATTACGTGGTACTTTCCGCTGTCTCGTGTGTATATGAGGCTCAAAATAATGCGAACAAAAAGTACTTGCTTCTTCGACCAAATAAGCATTACATATTGATCCTTCAACTCTAGCTTTATTTTTTACGTTTTTCTTCAAGTGAAACAAATACCTACATGATATATTTTAATGCCATTAATTAGCATACAAAGGTATAATATAATTGCAATTAAAGGTCATAGATAGTTACCGCTCAAATGGATACATCCAACGATATTGAACCGGACCAGCGAGTTTCGCCTCATGTGCTAAATGCACGGGGAGATGCTCCATACAATCGAAAAAACTTGGAGGAAAAATTGCTTCGAGTTTGCAAAGGATTACTGGAATTTCTATTTCCAATCTAGCCATATCTGCTGCATTTATCTCGCATGACGTCAATGTTCGAAAGAACATACTTAGCTCTGTTATAGCTTCCCAAACTTTTGTCGGCAATAACTCTCGAAATGCTATTGGGAGTAGCCTCTGCATGAAAACGTGACAATCATGACTTTTCATCCCGAATAATTTGAACTTTCTCATGTCGACGCACCTTGCCAAATTGGAGACGTAACCATCCGGAAACTTTAGTCCTTTTAACCAATCACACAAGACTTCCTTTTGTTTTTTGTCCAACGTGTAGCATGCTTTTGGATATTTCCCGGTTAAAAAATCTTTATCTAACTCGGGCCTTCTACATAACAACTTTAAATCCGCTCGTGATTTTGAATTGTCCTTGGTCTTCCCTTCTATATTCATAATGGTGTTGAACACATTATCAAAAACATTTTTTTCAATGTGCATCACATCTAGATTATGCCGTAACAAATTAGTCTTCCAATATGGCAAATCCCAAAAAATGCTTCTTTTCCTCCAACCAAAGTTTTTGTTGATTCTTACATTAACTTCATCAGCATCAACTTCTGTTACCTTAACTAAACCCAACTCATCAATGTCTTGTAAAATTTGCTCACTGCTTCTGATAACAGGAGGACTTGCAAGAACAACTCTATTCTTAAGAAATTTGTTCTTGTTGCGTCGGAAAGGGTGATCAAGTGGAAGGAATTTCCTGTGGTTGTCAAACCAAGAAGTTTTGCACCCATGTTGAAGATAAAATGCATCTGAATCGTCGCCACAGTAAGGACATGCTAGTTTTCCAGCCGTGCTCCAACCCGACAACATAGCATAGGCAGGGAAGTCACTAACCGTCCACATTAATGCCGCTTTCATCATGAAATTCTGTTTAAGTGATGCATCATATGTTTCAACACCGACATCCCAAAGCTGTTGCAACTCATAAATCAACGGCTGCAAATATACATCAATTCTGTGTTTCGGATTTCTAGGTCCTGGAATAATAACTGTCAAGAACATATATGCCTCATTCATACACATCCATGGAGGCAAATTATATGGAGTAATTATGATTGGCCATGATGAATATTGTTGCCCTGATTGACCAAAAGGTTGAAATCCGTCAGTGCTCAAACACACTCGAACATTTCGAGATTCAGCAGCAAAATCAGGATGGGTGTTATTGAAATGTTTCCATGCAACTGCATCGGATGGATGGCTCATTATTCCACCTGTACTTTCGTGCTCATCATGCCATCTCATGTGAGGTGCAGTAACTTTGGATGCATATAGTCTTTGAAGCCTGGGAGTCAATGGAAAAAAATACATACGTTTCCAAGGTACCAATTTCCGCTGATTACCACCACTTTTAGATTTGTACCTAGGTTGACTGCAAAATTTGCACTCTTGTAAATTGATGTCATCCCTCCAAAACAACATACATCCCAACCGACAACAGTCAATTTTCTCAACAGGCAAACCTAAACCACTGATCAGTTTTTTCACATTGTACAAATTATCAACCATTTTATGGTCAGGAGGTAATGATTTATTATACCAAGCAAGAATTCGGTCAAAACCTCGATCCGAAATATGGCATTCGGATTTTATATTCAATATCTGAGCTACAGAAGATAACTGAGTCATGTCATCGCAGCCTGGCCATAACTGCTGATCTGCTGAATTTAGCAAATCATAAAATTTTGCTGCATTTTCGTTGGGTTCTTCCAACATTGGTATACTTTCCCTCAAATCATGGCCAGCTGCATCGTAAACCATTTGAACGTATGGATTATCAGTCACCCCTACATCATCAGCCACAAATTCCCCCTCTCTTTCAAATTCACCCTCAGTTGTCCACATGTAACCCACATTTCCACTCGATGTACTACATATTGATGTTTCTCCGTGTCGTGTCCATTCAAAATAATTTTCCACAAAACCCTTTCGTAACAGGTGAAAATACACTTCATCGATTGACAGATAACGAAGATGTTTGCACTTTTTGCATGGACATCTTATTTTAACCCCGTCCATAAATGCAGGTTGAGAACTGGCATATTCAATAAAAGACTGAACCCCTTCCACAAATTCAGGATTAATGTAACCATCTCTTGTTTTTCGTCTATACATCCAAGATCTATCTATGTTACTCATGGCAAATTCCAAACTGTTACATGAATAAGGAGACATCTCAACTACAATTATAAAAATCTAATTCAAAAAAAGCAAAACCAGAAAAAGTTAACAAAGGCTGAACATATATGCATGCATTACCAAAATAAGCAGAGGAATTAGACAACCATTAACACATTAACATATATAATACAAGACTTACTTTAATTTTTAATTTTTTTGAGACGTCGTCATATGTGAAAAGGGATAGTCATAAATTAAATTTGCATCTTTCTTATAATTTTTTCCTTAATCGTTTTACAACACTGGACAAAAATACACTTGGAAATACAATTTCTTAAACTGAGCCAGATTTTCCCTAACATTTAGGTTAGTGTAGTAGCGACTGGATAATTCCAAGCTTGCAATTGGAGTCATAAAACTTGGTAACACACAAATTCACTGCAAGAAATTCTTGTTATCTGATTTATTGAAAAATCACATAAATTTATCTAATTAGTCTTATTGGAAAGGCAAATTATTCATAAAATTCACTTGTAATTAGTCTTATTAGAAAGGCAAAGAGTCTTAAACACCATTGGATTTATGCTATTAAGTCCATTTTGATGTGAAATCGCTGTAGAGATTAGAACAACATGTTTATTTAAACTAATTCCATATGCCATCATCATCTAATTAATGCCTAATGAAGAAATTAGTAAGTTAGGTATGGATTTGACTTGGAAAACTTTGCTCAAAATCATGTACTCTATAGTAAAGTGAATTTATTTGTTTGATCAGGTCACGTTGAAGGTGTGGTTTTAGCAATTAGCCGCGTTGTTTTGGTATAAATCATGCCCTACTTTCTCTTTCAATTTCTAAGAAAACGCCATACCTTTTTCTTTTTCTTCTTCTTCTTCTTCTTCTTACTTTTTTCTTTTACCATGGCCATTTAATCAACATTTAATTAAAAATACTGCAGAATTATCAAATTTAATTTTTTTAATAGTATTTATAATTGTAATTAAACATTAGTATATCTGTAATTTCCTATGATTATCTCATTTGTGCCTTAAAGATATTATATTTAATATATTCAGCCAATAAGCTATATATAAACAATCCACTTGTTCACAATCATGTTAATCTTAGAGTTATTATAAAAAATTAGTAGTATTTGATGAGGTAGAGGGCCCCTACATCCTAACCTGCAAATATACATCAATTCTTAACCTCAGATTAATTAATTTGGAAAACTAGATATAACTATTTTTCAGGTCTGGAGATTCATTTAAGTTAGAACAATTAATAAATAAGGAGAAGTAATTAATATTCTCTATAAATAACCTTCCATTTTTTATAAGTTTGATTTTACACAATACAAAGTTAAGTTGCAATTTATAACGAAATTTTGGTTAAATTTAACTCCGACTGACGGTAGAGGCAAATTTGCTCTATTTTACAAAGGGTAAAGGCTTTTTTGTTTTAAATTAAATATTAAAGGTAAAATTGCACTTTTGGGAAAATTATGGGGAAAAAAGCACCTTAAGCCTTTCTAATAAGACATGCTATTTAATTGAGGGATTTCAATGATATGGATTTTTGGTTGACAAATCCTCTGATATTGAAATGGGAAATGAGAATGCTAAGATCAAATTAAAATAACAACAAATAGCAAATAAATAAGACAAAAGGAAAAGAAAAAGGAGAATCCTTACAAAGTAGCTTTTGCACGTATATGTTTGAAAAGAATATATAACTAGTAGCTTTTGTATGTATATGTATAGAAGCTTGTGTGTCTGCCGTGGATTGTAATATTATATAACTAGAAAAGAATGTAAATGGGATTGATAAAGATAAAATATGGTTAGTTTATTATAACTATTGCTTTTCAACTGGAATTATTTCTTTCATATATTTCATCAGCAACAACTCATTTCAGAAAACAATTACTACTATAATAATTGTTGCCCCTAAAATAAAATCCCTAATGAAAATTAAGAGATTGAAGTGAATGAAGATCCAGTTTCCATGGTAGCCATCCTACCAATTTAGTTATGATTATTGTTAATTATACAAACATTGTTAATAATCTATTTCAACAATCAATCAACAATAATTCATTGTCTAATTAAGTTAAATAAATTAATAATAATAATAATAATAATAATTAAAAAAAAAAGGGCAAATGGGTACTGTTGGCTTACCAGACGCCGGAGGAGAGGAGAGGAGGAGCAGGCGGAGGAGGGAGGTCGACCGGGCTGAGGAGGAGATGAAGCCAACGCCGGAGCAGCGGCGGTCGACGGCGGCGAAGGAGAGAAGGAAGGCGCACGGCAGGGAGGGAAGAAGAAGGGAAGAAAGGAGCGGGAAAAAAAGAGAGAAGGGAGGGAAGAGAGGAGGAGGAGGAGGAGGAGGAGGGGACCGGACCGGCGAACGGAGGGGAGGGGGCGGTCGTCGGCGGCGAGAGGGCAGGGGATCGGACAGGCAGAGTGAGGGGAGAGGGAGGAGAGAGAGAGGATCGGGGGAAGGGGGTTTAAAATCTGAATTTAATTCAGATTTCCCGATGGAATACGATTCCGTCGTTAATTACCGACGGAATATATTTCCGTCGCTAAATATAGCGACGGCAATTTCATTCCGTCGTTACTTAGCGACGGTATTTAAAATCCGTCGCTAAATTTATTTTATTAATTAAATTTTATTTAATTTTAGCGACGGTTCTAGATTACCGTCGCTAAAATTAGCAACGGTTTCTAATATCGTCGCTAATTTTAGCGACGTAGTAAAATTCCGTCGCTAAATGGAAATAAATTTTTTTTATAACGACGGAATTAGATATCCGTCGCTAATATCTGTCGCAAATTCTGGCGGGAATGTTTGGCGCCCTATTTCGCGACGGACTTATTTTTCCGTCGCTAATTTAGCGACGGAAATAATTTTCCGTCGCTATTTAGCGACGGTAATTATTTCCGTCGCTAAATAGCGACGGAAACTTATTTCCGTCGCTATTTAGCGACGGTTTTCATTCCGTCGCTAATATTCCGTCGCTATTTAGTGATTTTCTTGTAGTGCTCCCTGTCTGTTTGAAGAATTTCTCTCTGAAATGGCAATTGCATCGGGTGATGCCCAGTATTCCTGCCAACGACTCCATATTTCTTCAGAAATAAAAGAAGGCCGAACACCTTTCTTGTGAAATTTAGCAACAAATTCTTTATATCGATGACGAGCACGCTTTTCCCAAACTTGATAAATGACCCCATTAAATTTTGAATCCCAAAAAAATTCTTTCTGAAAGAAAAACATAATTTAATTACTGTAAAATACAATAGATATCTCATTAATGTATGAAATCAGTTATTTCATAACAAATAATTGTAATTTATTTTTTGTACCTCAAACTCTTGATAGTAAAAATCTCTTGTCTGCAGAGAGAGATTCTTCCATACATAACCCTCAATTTCTATCCTCTCTCTGAACGTGGATCTAATCTTTCTTGAGCACTTACCTGATGGAATAAATCTGGTAATATGAACAAAATTAGATCAGTTTCAAATTAGATATATAGCAACAGATATAAACTTATGTTATCTTCTAATACAAAACTGGATCAATACTCACATATCACTGATAATTTTAATGTAAATTATTCCATCAACTCCTTTCGCACCAGGCTGGAAGCCTTCTTCTTCATCCTCAGCATCTACTGTCGGTTCATTAGTCGGTATAGATCCAAAGTCTGGTGCGGGAGTAGATGCATCTACAGGTTGTGCTGATATATCTGGATTGTTTGATGCCGAATCACTTGCTAGATTAGAAGAGCCATTGGGGTTTGTAGTTGGTGAAGGTGATGCCCGATATGGCTGTTTAGATGGGTGCACTTGTGTACTGTCGTCACCATCAGATGTTAATCTGAGCCTGGGCGGCAACAATTTGTACTTTCTTTTTGGTGGCATATTTTGTACCTGAAAAACAAACAAATGGATTATTGTTATTGTAATAGAACAATATAGTTACAACATATATCACAATATTACATTGATTCAATAATAACGTATTTGGATTATGACAGAAAATATTTATAGTATCATATGGAATGAAAATAAAAAGTAAGTATTTAACCGTTTGAAGATTTGAATTTGCTTACTGAGATGAGCTTTCTACAATTTTTCAGCCATTTTCCCTAATCTAATAGCAGCAGTAACTAAGTGAAATAATGTTAAAAGTTAAAACCAAATGCTAGAGAAAAGGCCTATTATATATAGGTGCTGCTGGCAACATAAGCTATGTTTCTCATAACTTTCAAAATTATGCAAGTCCAATAGCTAAGTCTTTGCTACATGGTAAAACAAAACAGTGCAAATGACACCAAATGCTGGAAGCAGAAAAATGGGAAACAATAGAAAACAAGGCATTTAACAACATAAAACATTATAAACATATAAATTTGAATACAAAACTGGAACATTAACAACATTAAATTTGAATTAAAGCTAGACGGCTTCATGGAAAGTCCAATTGATTAAAATTACTGTTAAAATCATATTCACAATTCTCCTGTTCAGGTGGCTACAAAGATGCAGTGTATATTTTTTTTTTCTAAGAAAAAACAACTATACTGCTTTTATCAGTATATTTAAAACAGGTTTTTCTCAAAATTTAATAGGCCATAATCTCTGTGACATGGATAGTACAGTTTGCTTGCCATTCAAAGATATTGCCAATGAGAACTAGGAATAACAAAAATTAATACTTACAGATTAGGAGACAAATCCAACAGAACCAGGCCTGTACAGCTTGCAAGCAATTATGTTATCAATTGTTCCAACAGTAGCAGGGCCAATAACAACCTGAAACGCCATCATACACTAAATTTAGGAGACACAATCAAACTAGACGAGCAATTGAATCCTCAAGGAAAATGCATTTGTGGTAGCATCATACCATTGAAAATGCAGGATTTCCCTTGTTCAGCTCACCAAACCATAACACTAAACTATCAAAGAATATTTTGTCTTTGGTCTTATATAACTACTTTAATCTAAACTTACCAGAGCTTATATTGCCAGCAGCACCACAACAGCCACCTAAGAACAACCCCTTAAAAGCAAACCAGAAAAAGAAATGGATAAAAATGCAGCACATAAAGAACACAAAAGGAAAGATTGATTTTTGAAGTTGATGTAAAGTTTAATTGGAGAAAGATCTTAAGGCATCATTCAATTTTACCTTAATCTCAAGGTCTTTACAATATTATTTGCCTTTCTAAACAAGTTAGAGGACAATATCCAAATACAATTCAAGAATACAAGTGTTCAACAAAAATTAAATGCGTATAAGGAAATTACTGTCAACCAAATAACAAATCATACTACTTAATAAAAAGTTTCTATCCACAGTAATTTAAAGGTACAATTAAGACATGAAAACCAAACAAAAACTCATATAATCACCAAAAACATCATCATGTCCTGTAATATCCTCGTGTTTTCATTCTCACCATAATCTTCTTTAAATTCATTGTCATTATTTTCAAAATTCAATAATAATGTGACTAACTTGACTACCTTGCTAAAAGAATAAGAAATCTACTTAATCTATACTCTAAACATCAAATTCCCAAATAAAATTTTCAAATCCCTAACTCTGCCATCCTAAGAATTTCACCCAAATTTAAGATTATTAGTTAAATATACTTACTCTACAACTATCATTGAAAGGGGAAGGACTGGAGGGGATTAACGGTGGCCGGCGGTAGAAGAAACGGCGGAGGACGAGGCTAACCCGAAGTAACTCGCGAAGGAGAAGAGGGAGCTGCCGTCGCGCGGAAAGGAGAGGAGGGGAAGAGAGAGCGGCGTCGCTGGCGGCAAGCGGCGGGAACAGAGGCGAGGCGGCTAGGGGCAACGGGGATAGAGGAGCTGATCTGATCGAGGGAGGGGGAAAGGCTGGAACGGGAATGGGGAGAGAGGGAAAGGAAAGAAGAAAAAGAAAGGAAAAAAAATAAAGAAGAGGGAGGGGACTAAAAATGAGGTAGTTTTGAGTTTTTCAGCCTGAATATTTAAATTTGATAGCAACGGAATCCGTTGCTATTTTAGAACCGATTTTTCCACCTTCGAAAATAGCAACGGAAAATTCATTCTGTTGCTAAATTAGCAACGGAATGAATTTTCCGTTGAGCAACGAAAAATTCATTCCGTTGCTAATTTAGCAACGGAATAAATTTTCCGTTGCTATTTTAGGACCTGATTTTTCAGCTCAATATTTAGCAACGGAAAACTTATTCCGTTGCTAAATTAGCAATGGAACAGATTTTCCGTTGCTAATTTAGCAACGGAAAATCTATTCTGTTGCTAATTTAGCAACGGAAAATCTATTCCGTTGCTATTTTTTGTTCCGAATTTTCCCCCCATGTTTTGGCGTATTATTTAGCAACGGAAATATTATACCGTTGCTAAATTTCGTTGCTAAATGTCGGCGCTAAAAATTCCCTCCACTTTTAGCGACGGAATATCACCAATTGTATTTCCGTTGCTAAAGTTTTAAAATTCAACCAATTTTAGCAACGGAATCTAGTTTCCGTTGCTATTTAGCAACGTAAATTGATTTCCGTTGCTAAATTAGCAACGGAATTATTTCCGTTGCTATTTTTCCGTTGCTATTTTCATTTTTTCTTGTAGTGTTCTGCATACATGAATCATCACATACTCATTGCATCATCATCTCTTTAACCATACATGATAAGCATCTGCAGACATGTTTTGATGGAAAGGAAGCTGACAGGTTATAAGTGTACTATTTGTTACTAAGGATTTAAGAATCAATCGGCGAAAGTTAGTTGATTATGTATAAAGTGTTTGGGTTTTGATTTTAGTCGGGCATTTGATTAATGATTGTTCTGATGAATGTGTTTGATTCGAGTATAAAAAAAAAGTGATTTAAGAGTGTAGCAATGGTGATAAGTGTAAGCGAGTGAGTAGTTTGAGAGTGAAATGTATGAGTTTGTTGGTATGAGTTTGTTGGTGACATGGGATGTAATGCTAGAAATTCTTTTCGGTGTAAGTGAATTTCGAGGACAAAATTCTTTTAGGAGGGAAGATTTGTCACACCCCAAACCGGGCCTAGTCGGAATGTGCTTATTCAGTCGGAGTGAGTGAGGGTAATTCGGTAATTTGTACATGAGTAATATGGATAATAAGGATTTATTTGCTAAGAAATTAATTAAATAAGTTAAGTGAAGGAATTATTATGGTGTGCTTGTAGTGTATGGTAGTAGGATGTATGTGGGCTAAGAGATTTTATTGAGTGATTTATGAGCATGGTGCCTTGGATGAAATGTGGGTTATAAGAAATGTTAGGGTGTGACTTAGGTTTGGTACCATGGAGATATTATTGTAGGAGGTACTTGTGTGTGTTTGGTGTATGGTGCATGTATGAGTAAGTCAAAGTGGGATTGTAAGATTATGATATGTGAACCTATAGGAAGTGGACAAGTGGATGTGGTAGGTGTGCATTTAGTGTGAAGGGAAGACAAAGTGAAGGTGAGAGGAATCCACGTTTTTGGCTATCTCTTCCTCCCCATTCTCCATTTTCTTTTCCTTTCCTCCCCGTTTCTTGCTCAATCTCTTGGTTTTGAGTGAGTTAGAGTTAATTTGGTGGAGCTTGGGAAGTAAGATTAAAGAGGTAAGTTGGGGTTTTTAGAGTTCCTGTGTTTGAGTTCTTTTTCATTTCTAATTTTGTTTAAGTTATGGTTTGAATTAAGTATTGTGGGTTTGTTTGTGCAAGTGATTGATGATAAGAAGAAGCAAAGTAAAGGAAAAGAAAATATTAAGGCTTGAAGAGAACAGCTATTGTGCAACAAGAGGTTTGGGAGTTGATTCCTTTAATTAAGTTTTAATTTGTCTTTACCCTAAATTCTTCTTGAGTTATGAATATATATTTGTATATGATTTCCAGTAAATTGAGTGTTTTGATATGAGTCTTATGCATGTATTTGTTTGGGTAAATGTATTAGTAATGCATGATGTTGCTTAAGTAGAAGGTGTGTGAGAATTGAAAGTGAAGTGCATGGTTGGGTAAACTCTGTTTAGTTCTCATCTGACCCCTGTGCAATGCTTTTGTCAAGGGTAGAGTTTTAGAACTCCAAACCATGTGATTCTTACGCCATTAGAACCATTACTTCCATCTCTTTAAAAGTCTTAGAAATAGCCTTGGGCCAATACTTGCTCTACGACCTTGAATTTTGATAACACCGTAGTGTCTCTTTTTGTGTCAGGTTGTTTGACCAGTATAGGTTGTGGAGTTCATATCTGGTGTTATAGATGTCCAATTGACCTGAAATTGTTTCTTTTGAAAGTTAAGACGTAGGGGAACATTTTTAAAGAAGACAACTTTTCCAAAAAATGAGGTTTAGAGGTCGGTTTTCACGACATTATTTTGTAGTAAAAAGCAGTATGTTATGGTAGCAGAGGCGAGCCTCTGTCGCGAGCGCGACAAGGGTCGCGACCTCGCGACAGAAAAACATGTTTAGAGCCTTTTCTTCTCTATTTTTAAGTCCAGGGTTGACCCGGATCAATCCCGTACCTTTTCCATCAGTTTTTAAGCATGTTTAGGGTATTTAAGTGGGTATATAAGTAGTTGTCTTTGGGAAAAACTTATAAGTAGGATTGAGATAGGTGATCTAGCTTGTAAAATAACAATAGATACAACTCTATGAAGAATAGCATATGGATGAGTATTAATAGGTATTGATTTCATGAGTAACCTAAGCATGATGTACCATATATATATGAATGCATACTAACGTGGGTGCGATTGAGATGAATGACGAATATTGCTGATATTGTAGATGTGTAAATGGATATTGTTAGTGGCATGATTTGTTTAGGATTCTAGGTATGGATGTTGTGTTTATGTTGTCAATAATGTGTGGCTTGCTGGAAGTGAGGTAAGTTGATGTTCTGATGTTTGGTTTGAGATTGGGCATTGTGAAGTGGAGTTTTCTGCAGATTTTCGTGCAAGGGCTGGAATTCACGACTCTGTCGCGAGCGCGACATTGTCGTGAGGTCGCGACAAAGCCTAGTGAAAGCAGCCCTCGCACGCGTCTGAGTTTGCTGCCGAGCCATGTAGCAGAGCCCCTGTCGCGAGCGCGACAGAGCGCTTGGCTGCCGATTTGAATTGGGCGATCCACTGTCGCGAACGCGCTCTCGAGCGCGACAGATCGGGCTAGCAGCTCACCGTCGCGAGCACGACAGTGAGATGTGTATAGTTCCCTCGTGAGATCGCGAAGGTTGGCGTGATCACGACTGGGGGCAAGTAGCCTCTGTCGCGAGCGCGACATCCGTCGCGATCGCGACACTCCCTGGCTTCCAAATTGAGTTTTCTTTTGCGATTCTAATGTTTGAATTCCGAACTTGTGATACCTTTAGGTTTATACTTGGACTATTTTATGAAGTATATTAATACAATTGGATGTATTATACATGGACAGTGTTATGAATTATATGAATGTGATATGTTAAATTATGCGCCATGATGTGAAACATGATTTGTATTACGCATGACCTGCGAGAGTCAATTTAGTGGATAGTTAGGCATGCCTAATAGAGTCTATGTAAGTGTAGCTGCAGCGCCCTTTGAAAAATTTGGACCCTGATCAGGTCCCCGAATGGTTCCTCGCGAACCCTATTATGTGTATGTGTATGGATCTTGTTTAAGGTCCTGTTCAGTGAAATGTTTTTGAAATGTGGAAAAAGATGATGTTTCTGTTCGATTGGTACCCGTAAGGTACAATTCAGTACTCGTTATCCACTATTGTGAGTCAACAGGTGTATGAGTTGTTATGTTGTGTTTATAAGCATGTGGTTCTGATCAGTTATGATTATAAATATGTGAATTAATAAGTGCAAATTTATTGGCTCTCTGGGACACCGTGATTGAAATGCAATATCGTATAGTTGCTTATGTTAAAGATTAATGTTGCGCAACGGAAGTGTGATGGTATTGTGATTATGTACCTATGCTCTCAGTTAGTATATATGTGTTGGAGTATGGTTGTGGTATGAGTAGACTCTAGTGAATTTTGCTTAGGAATTTGTAGGCAATATGGTGTGAACAGTTAGAGTACTAGTTTCGGGACTGGTATATGGTTATTTTGGTGGGATAATTGCATGATTGAGTTGTTCTGTATCTATGCATGAATATACTTACATCTTGTATGGTGATGTTAATTTGGTTTGTGTTTCACATATAAGTATATGAATATGATTAGAAACATTTGGATGCACAGCTATTATATGTAAGCATATATATTTCTCGGTAAGAACTAGGTGAGTATGAGATTTGTGTGTGTTATGCCTCGACAACCATTGTGAATGGCCGTCCATATTATTATGTTTGTTCTCCCCACTAAGCGTTATCGCTTAGCACGGGTTCTTTTTCCCGTGCAGGTGGCAGGTCTGGTCCGGTTCGAGTCTCACATCTGCAAGGGTTGGCCACCTAGGAGCTAGGAGTTTTGGATTTTGTCCAGCTTCTTTATCAGGATTTTGTAATTCTGTATAAAAATGTGTATGTAATAGCATGTAAAGATACTTATGTAAATATTTGTTATTGAGAACTTCCTCTATTTTATCTTCTGTTTGTAACTTCTGTTGTATGGTGGTAAACTTACACATCTAGATGTTTCTGCTTGGTTTACGTGCGTTGTGAAGTATGTATGTTCAGTTTTACTTCTCAAGTTTTAAATTCTTCCATATTTTTATACGCTTTGTATCGCTTCTGTCCGGTAACACACCTACTCGTACGGCTTCCTACTCCCTCATGGATGGGTTTGCCTACGTATGGGTTGGGGTGTTACACTTTTTCCACATCTCTGCGCATATGAGGCCAATAAAAATGCTCATTTAATATGTCATAAGTCTTATGCACCCCAAAATGTCCCATCAATCCCCTTCAATGAGATTCTAACACAAACAAATCACGCATAGAACATTTAGGCAAACAAAGTTTGCTTCCTTTAAACAGAAACCCATCATGACTATAAAATTTATCAAAAGCTTGATGCTCACATGCTGCATACACATTACCAAAATCAAGATCTCCTACATATAATTCCTTAACATGCTCAAATCCTAACAACTTAGAACTAAGAGTAGAAATCAAGGCATATCTTCTTGATAATGCATCAGCAACAATATTATCCTTTCCATGCTTATATTGAATAACATAGGGAAATGTTTCAATAAATTCAACCCATTTAGCATGCCTTTTATTCAACTTACCTTGCCACTTCAAGTGTTTGAGGGACTCATGATCGGTGTGAATGAAAAACTCCTTGGGTAGGAGGTAATGCTGCCACACATCCAATGCTCTCACCAAGGCATAAAGCTCCTTGTCATAGGTTGAATAATTGAGTTGGGCTCCATGAAGCTTCTCACTAAAATATGCTACTGGTTTCTTCTCTTGCATTAGAACAGCCCCAATACCTACACCAGAAGCATCACATTCAATTTCAAAAGTCTTATCAAAATTAGGCAAAGATAAAATAGGAGCAGAACACAACTTCCCTTTCAAAGTCTCAAAAGCCTTTTGCTGTGCTTCTCCCTACTTGCACCCAACTTCCTTTTTGATAATTTCTGTAAGTGGTGCAGCAACAGAAGAGAAATCCTGCACAACACGCCTATAAAAACTTGCTAAGCCATGAAAGCTCCTCACATCTGAAATAGTCTTAGGCGTAGGCCATTCCTTAATTGCCTTCACTTTCTCTTCATCCACTTCAATTCCCTGTGAACTCACCACAAAACCAAGAAACACAAGTCTATCTATGCAAAATGTACATTTCTTAAGCTTAGCATACAACTTTTTAGATCTCAAAGTATGTAAAACTAGCCTAACATGCTCAATATGCTCTTCATAAGACTTGCTGTAAATGAGAATATCATCAAAGTACACAACAACAAACTTTCCTAAATATGCACGCAATACATGGTTTATAAGCTTCATAAAAGTGCTAGGGGCATTAGATAGCCCAAATGGCATAACCAACCACTCATACAAACCATATTTAGTTTTGAAAGTTGTTTCCCACTCATCACCAGGTTTCATTCTAATTTGATGATACCCACTCATTAGATAGATTTTAGTAAAATACACAGCACCACATAATTCATCCAACATATCATCTAGCCTAAGAATGGGATGTCTATACTTTACAGTGATTTTGTTGACCGCACGGCAATCAACACACATCCTCTATGTTCCATCCTTCTTAGGCACCAAAAGAACGGGCACTGCGCATGGACTCATGCTTTCCCTCACCAATCCCTTCTCCATGAGTTCTTCTACTTGCCTTTGCATCTCCTTAGTTTCCAAAGGATTGCTTCTATAGGCTGGTCTATTGGGAATGGTAGATCCTGGCACAAAATCAATCTGATGTTCTATCCCCCTAAAAGGTGGTAATCCATCTGGCATCTGACTAGGAAAAACATCATAATACTCCTGCAACAAAGAAACAAAACTAAGAGGCAAAGAATCAAGATTAGGGTCAGTGTCAGAAAACAAAACTTCCTTGTAGATTACAAGGACCAAGGGTTGTCTTAAAGCTAATGCACTCTTGACCTCTCTTGCCCTCACATAGAAATTCTGTTTTTGTCACCCTCCTTGCTTGTTTTCACTCACCACTGGGCCATTTATTTGTTTTGTTTCTTTTTGGGCCTCTTTTCCCCCTTTTCTTTCTTTTTCTCTCTCTCTCACCCCTTGGGCCGAAACCTCTCTCACCTTTTCTCTTTTGGCCGCAGCCTCTTTTTCTTTCTCAAATATTATCTTTTGATCTTCATAAATCTCTTGAGGAGATAATGGAGCTAAAACAACCTTTTTACCTGCATAAGAAAAAGAAAATCTGTTAGTGTACCCATTATGAATAGCTTGTCTATCAAATTGCCAAGGCCTTCCCAAAAGCAAATGGCCTGCCAACATAGGTACAACATCACATAAAACTTCATCCTTGTACCATCCAATAGAAAATGGCACTCTAACCTGGCGCGTCACCTTAACCTCTCCACTATCATTTAACCATTGCAATCTATAAGGTCTAGGATGCTTCTCACATGCCAAGTTTAACTTCTCAACCATACTCACACTAGCTACATTCGTGCAACTCCCCCCATCAATAATGATTGTGCACACTCTCCCATTAACTAAACACTTAGTGTGAAATATGTTTTCTCTTTGTTCTAGGCTATCTTCCTTAAAATTCAAGTTTAAAGCTCACCTAGCCACTAATGATTTCCCACTTTCAACAACTAACAACTCCCCTTCACTATCACAATCACTACAATCTTCCAAAGGAGGCATTTTATTATCACTATGTTCTGATTCAGAAGTAATTTCCCCATCATCCCTAGTAATTATTACCCTCCTATTAGGACAATCACGTGCTACATGCCCCTTACCCAAGCATTTAAAATACTTAATTTCACTACTAGGGGAAGAGTACTAGAGTTACCTTTAACACCTTTGTTTGGAATTTGGGTTGCCTTTACTTCTTTTGGACCCGAATCTGCCCCATAGGGTTTAGATACCCCAAAGTCCTTCTTCTCCTGCTTTTTGTTCCATTTAGACCCCAAAGTATAGCTTGAGTTGTTGCCGATCTTATTAAAACTTTTACTCCTCTTTTGCTTTTCAATCTTTATTGCCATGTGCAACATCTCTTCCATAGTGTCATATCTATACAACTCAATGGCATCAGCAATCTCCTTGTTTAGACCCCCTAAGAACCAAGCCATGGTGATCTCCTCATCCTCCTCAATGTTTGCTCTCACCATCCACATTTCCATATCTTTATAGTAATCCTCCACTGATTTTCCTCCCTGCACAAGTCTATGCAATTTCTGATGTAATTCTCTAAAGTAGTGTGAAGGAACAAACCTTTTTCTCATTGCTTCTTTCATGTCCTCCCAATTACTAATAGGACGCCTTCCCACTTTCCTTCTACTCAAGTTGAGTTGCTCCCACCAAAACATTGCATAATCAGTGAACTCTACATCTGCAATCTTCACCTTCTTTTCCTCTGAATATCTATTGCATTCAAAGATCATCTCCACCTTTATCTCCCACTCCAAGTACTCTTCTGCACTATTTCTACCTTTGAACGAAGGAATCTTGAGTTTAATGTTGCCCAAGTTTCCATCTATCCTTGCACTAGTTTCCTCTTCCTCTTCATTATCAAATTCATGCTCCACATGTCCTTGAATAATTCGGCCTCTCCTTGCTACCCTTTTAGGTGCATTAGATATACTACCTTTAAACCTCTCTTCCATTCCATCCATTCTAAGAGACAACTTCCGAATCTCACTAATGAAAGCTTGATATAGCATCTTGTTATCCGGTATATGATCTTCACCTTGGGATATTCCCTTTCCACTAGTTTCTTCAGTCATGGTGTATTACCTGCAAAATTGTTAGATAAAAACCTCACAAGCACTCCCTCACGTGTTTACTCTCAAAGAATGTCACTCCTCTCGTGTTTCACACAAATAAGGCTTTTACCCTCTTAATGTTCTCACACTCTCTTTGCCTTTTACCACTCAAGCTTGCAACTTTAAAATTACACTTCAGAATTCAATCCACAAATCAAGAATGTTGAGCACGTTTAAGAAAGCAAAGAAAGTAAGCACTAACAATAAAAAGATAGCTCAACACTAGAAAAGAAGACACTAGACACAATGGAGGTGATACACGGTCAAGAGTGGTGTACCACTTAATTATATCTAAATTAGAGTATTAGAACAAGCAAAGATACTCTAACAATGTAAAGGAACAAAAGCAAGCTTAAAACAAAGAAGTAAGCAACTAGAATTAATAAAAATGACAATCCGGACAAAATGCATGAATTTGATTCACTACAAAGAAAACCAAATATAGAACCGAGATATTCTACCCAGCAAAGCAAGAAATCAACAAAAAGACAAATTAAACTAAATGAACTAGTTTGCATGCAAAACAATTAAATTTAGAGCCAAAAGTATCACTATGCCGAATGCTGCAACAAGCTTGATTAATGTGTCAAATTGTGTGCAAAATGGTGGCAAAGTGATAGGAAAATGATACCAAAATGGTAACACAAATGATCAAAAATGACTCCAAAAATGGATAAGATATGATAAAATGGCAGGTCAAATGGATAAGAAATGAAACAAGAATAACAGCTTAAATGGATAAGAAATGATATCAAAAATGGCAACTCAAATCGATAAGAAAAAGGGATAACACAAATGGATAAGAAATGGATAACACAAATGGATAAGGAAATGGATAACACAAATGGTGGATCAATGATTACAAAGTAAATCCTTGATTAAGTAGGATTAGGATAACAATTCCAATTCTGTTATGGATTAGGATTTTGAAAGCCTAAACCCAAAAGGATAGGGATTAGTTTCACTAGCCCTTAAAGGATTCCTAATTCCCAAAGCAGTATGGATTAATTTTCTCCCACTTATTATAGGATTTGGATTTCCCCTTTACTCTATATAAACTACACAATGAAACCACATGCAATTACTTCCTTATATCTCTTCTTTTCTCTATTTCTTCTATTCTTTCCTTTTCTTTCACGTTTTTTTTTTCTTTTTTTTGTCTTTGCTTTTTTTTGAAGGTAATAACAGCTAGCTACAACTACCAAACGCCTCAAGCCCCAATGGAATCAGAATCCAAATTCGGTTTTCCTAAAGCCTCTTTTCAAAACACAAAAACTTCGAAGTGGAAAAGGAGACTTAAACGTCATTGGTAAGGGCCAAAAATTGTAGTTACATAAGGCAACGCCCATGTAACGATTATAGAGCACAAAATTCCCTTTCCGAAAACATATTATAATAGCAAATCCGACACTCTAGTCAAAAGTTATGGCAGAAACAAGATTCAACGACAAAAAGTAAGGAAAAAAAAGTTAAATTTAACACACAAAGGCATACAAATCAGAACTTATCACTATTAATTCGGCATAAACATAAAGAAATCAAAGAAAATAAAAAACGCAAACCTAACACTAAGATAAATAGGAATTTACCTTAACTTTGGCTCTGATACCAATTGATGCGGAACCCAATAGCTAATAAGCTACAAACCCATACAAGATGGTTAGAAAAGAAACAAAGAGATAAAATCCCTCCCTATTGAACCCCCAATCAACCTGTGATTGAAAACGCAAATAATCGGGAAAACGAAGAAGATGAAAACGCCACAATCAAGACAATTGATAGGTAATCAAATTCTTCATGCAATAGAAAAGATGAGCAAGCAAATTCTCATAAATCTCTCTATAGAATTTTGCCAAGCCAATAAGAGAACACTCTCAAAATGTTTAATTCATCAAATATGAAGTTTACAATTCATATTAGCCTATATATATGGTGGTTAACCCTAATTACCCTTAAAACTTAAAAACAAACCCTAATAAGGCCTTAAGCACACATAGGCCGAATTCTCCATGGGCTTTACGAGATAAATTAAGCCCAAACTAAAGAAAATAAACTCACTTAAAATTAAATCTCATAGGCAGAATATGAAAGCCCAAAAGAAAGACTAATTAAACCCAATCTACAAGCCCATCACGCCTAGCCCATTAAATCCCAACTTAAATGAGTCATGTGACTTTTAAATGAAGCACATAACATGTACAATTAAAAGCCCAAAGTCGTATAAGTCCTTGATGGCTTAAATTGGCCCAATTCCTTCACTTGCTTCCAAAAGGCTAAGTACTTTAATTTGGCCTTCAAGCTCTCTATAGCATTTCTCAATAGACTCTTCATGAATTTCTTGAGTGACAAAGTCTTGAACAAAAGATGACATAGCCATCTTTAGCTTCTGAGCACGTCCTCTTGTTATTGGACCACTAGGCATCTTTAATGGATCTTTGATGGTTGATGGCATTGTCGGTGAATCCGTATCACTGTCCACTTTATCTTCTCTTCTCACTCTACCCCTCACGGATTGAACTTCATCATCTTCATCCCAATTGCCTTAATCAACCTCCTCTCACTCATTAATCCATCTTCCCCTCCTAGCTGTTCTCCTTGAGTTGTTGGATGTTCCCCCTTCTAATTTATCCAACCTCTCTTTAACGTCACTCTTTTCCTCAACAAATTCTCAAGGGTACCTTGCATTGCTTGTATAGCAAACACAACCTGTTCTATAGACATCTCTTTCTTACTAGATTCGTCAGTCATGGTGCTTTACCTGCAAAAGATGTTAAATAAACCAGCCTCACTACACTCCCTCACGTGTTTACACTCAAAAAAGTGACACTCCACTCATGTTTCGCTCAAATTTGGCTTTTACCCTCCTTTAAGTTCACACTCTCAAGCCTTTTACCACTCAAGCTTGCTGTCTTCAGTTGCACTTCAGAACTCAAACTCAAGTCAAAATAGTTCACAAGCAGCAAATTATAGTAAAAGAATGCAATGAAAATACTTAACAAACAAGATAGGCACAAAACTAGAAGCAAAAGACCAAAGTGAAGAACGTTGAAATGAGCATACAAGGTGAAGATATGTATGCTGTCCGAATTATGTGAATTTAACTAACAAGAATCAAATTGTTAATTATAGTGTAATCGGAAGCAAAAACACAAAGACACCAAAAATGGAAACTTAAGAATGAAATAAATGACAAAACTAATGCAATAATGTAGAAATTGAAATCTCCCTAATGGAAAATTCAATTTGATACAATATGGGTTATTACACTAAGACAAAATGAAAAGGAGACACAAGATGTCCAAACTAAAACAAGATTAGGAAACCCAAATGTTTGTCCAAAATAAGACAAAGATTAATCCAATATGTCTTAATAAGATCAAATAAGGAAACCCAAATGTCTAGACTAAGACAAAATGACTTATCCACTATGTCTTAATTAGTTCAAGTTTAGGAAACCCAAATGTCTAAACAAAGACAAGATGACTTATCCACTATGTCTTAATGTTAAGGAAACCGAATTCGGCCCAATAGGTTCAAGTCAAACCCAAATAATTATCCAACTACAAATCTGGTCCAATAGGTTTAAATCAAACCCAAATGATTATCCAACTCCAAATCTGGCCCAATAGGTTTAAATCAAACCCAAATAATTGTCTCCAAATTTGGCCCAATAGGTTTAAATCAAACCCAAATAATTGTCCAACTCTAATTCTAGCCCAATAGGTTCAGCCCAATGTGTATCATGCCTAAACCAAATCAACCAAACCCTAAATTGTATTCTTTTCTTTTCTCACCGCCGACAATTTTCACTTTTTTTTTATTTTTTTTTATTTTTAACAACTAGAGCAGCAAACAACCTAAACTTCAAGATCAAATAAGAAAGAATTCAGCCTAGAACAAGGCTCCTAAATTTTCGGCCCCTATGATGAACAAGTGTTCCTAAATTTTAGGAATCAAATTAATTGAAAAATAATGAACAAAAACAGCAAGTAAGCATGGATAAATAAGAATTTAATCCAAATCCAAGCTCTGATACCAAATGATGCGGAACCCTAAGGCTAAAGAACCCGAAACCCCTTGAACATACAATATGGCATAGACATGAATAAGAGTAAATTCTCAACCCTATTGAACCCCCAATCAATAAAGTGAAAGGAAACGCAAATAATTAGGTTGATTTAAACACAAGAACAGAATTCGCCACAAGTAATTACCTTGATAAGAATTTATGTTCTTAATGCAAAAGAAGAAGACAAGCTATCATCTCCAAAGATGAATTCGGCCAAGCCAAAAGAAATTTATCAAATTAATCAAATTTGCCTCCAATCTCGTTTTTGTGGAGTATATATACTCCCTTAAGCTAGAAAAAACCCTAATTAATCAAATAGGCCTTAAAACATGGGCTTTACATCAAGATAACTAAAGCCCACACTAATTAACTTAAAATTCAGCCCAAAAAGCCTAAAAATAACTAATTAAATGAGCCCAAGCTAATTAAAGCCCATCTCACTTAAATAAGCCCAAAAGAATAAGTTAAGGCCTAGCACATTACAAATAATCAAATAAAAATAATAAATAATAAATAAAAGCCCAAACAAAACAGCCCAAACAAAACAGCCCATTAAGTCCATTAATTGGCATACGCATTGCACATGACATGGCACATGTCTAGCACATGTCAAAGCACATGGATGGCACATGTCAAGGTCACATGACTTGCACATGTCAAGGTGTCACATGACTTTCACATGCCTCTCTTCAAAGTCTCTTTTTTGATTCGGTTTCTTCATAGCTTCAGTAAACCGCCTTCAAGCCTTCTTTAACTTCCATAAATTTAATCTCCATAAATCCGAATTTACAAAGTTTATAATGTTGCAATGTTGACCCCCCTTTGCACGCATCAACAGGTGCTACTGATGCATGGCTATGTCACTAGGAGGCCCTCTAAGCTTCTTACCCTGAACAGCTGCACCAGAAAACTGACCCGGTTTCTTCTTTTGCTTGAAACGGGACTGTCTATCAGCCTCATCTGACATAATAGTCTTTGCTCTAAGGGTTGCTTCAACCAAGGACCTCATATCCATATGTCTCTGAGAACCCAAAGCCAATCTAATGTTATTATGCAAACCTCTTTCAAATCTGTGGCATAACTTATGCTCAGTCATGGACTCATCATCTAGATAAGCACTAAGCCGCTGAATTCTCTCTTGTACTCTGCAACTGACTTATTCCCCTGTTTGAGTCTCCAAAATGCATCTTACATGGCAAATCTATACTCAGAACCAACATATTTCTTCTCAAACTGAGTCTGGAAAAACTCCCAAGTAACCTGATTAGCTGGAGTGTGTTTATGGACTGAACTCCACCAAGTGTAAGCAGGACCCTGAAGCAAGGCCACTACTCCCTGAAGCATCTCATCTGGCGAACTCTGAGTGGTCTCGAACATACGCCTGAGCTTAAACAACCACTCTTCTGCCTGAACCGGAGTTAAAAGGGTCACGACCATAAAAATCCTCTGCTCCCAATCTCTTAATCTGTTCCAATGTTGACCTCCGTCTAGGTAGAGTTAACTACTGTTCAGGACCCCGAGTGATGTATGCATAGGAGGTCAACACTGCAAGATTATAAACATTGCAAGTTCGGATTCATGGAGATCAAATTTGAGGAAGTTAAAGAAGGCTTGAAGGAAGTCCATGGGCCGAATCTATGAAGATGCCAAATCGAAAATGGATAGGTGCAAGTCATGTGACGTATGAAGCATGTGCAATGCATGTGCTTAATTAATGGACTTAAGGGCTGCTTTTATTTGGGCTTTTTATTGGAGCCTTAAGTAATGTTTTAATCAAGACCTTATAATTTTAATAAGCCTTAAAACATTGGGCTTTGCTTATTAGGGTCAGATTAGGTTTATTTCATGTAATAATGCTTAAATTACTGTTTTGGGCTTAATTAGTGGTCTAGGCCAACATTGGGCTTAAGTAGCTTTTAAGTTGAGTTAAATGTAATAAGTTTAGCTTAAGTTTAATGGGCTGGACGAAATTTGAAGTGAGCCCATACATTTGTTCTTGTTTTTTACTATTTCAAGTAGAAAAAGGCCTAATTTTCATTCCTAAATTACATGAGAATTTGGCCTACTTTTCTAATTAGGTTTTAGGTTATTTAGGAGGCTATAAATACCTCATAATGAGCATTGTAATGGAGACTTTTGAGACTTTTTGAGAATTTTGAGTATATTTCTTTGGCTTTGCCAAATTCTTAAGGGAGAGAGCTTATTGCTTCTCTTCTTATTTTGCATCAAGAACTTTAATTCTTATCAAGGTATTTATTTTGTGGCGAATTATGTTCTTATGCTTTAAATCAACCTTATTATATGTGTTTACATTCATAGATTGTTTGGAGGTTTATTAGGGTTGGGGATTTATACATGTTCTTGTTCTAGCCATATTGTGTGTTCTTAGGCGTTTTGGGTTCTTTAGCCTTGGGGTTCCGCATCACCGAGGCTGCTGCTGATTGCATAAACTGATAGAAATTCGCCATCATATTCATTAACTCAAGCTGTTGTTTAGGGGGAGGAGCAACCAGCGAAGTATCCTGATGCTGAGGCGACCTCAATCGACTAGTACTAATTGATGCGACACTCTTAACATCGCTATCACGATGACCTTCATCCGAAGCCATACTCACAATCTAACACAAGGAGCAAGTATACATTAGTCTCACCTGACTATACTGTCCAAAACTTAATTGGCATGTACATTTACTTATACTATTCCTATTGACCCACTCCGATCTTAGAACCACCTAAACCGGATCTCTGATACCAAATAAATTATAACACCCTAACACCTATATGTGATACAAATACCGGATGCCACAGTACTGATCTAACACTCTAATACCTTGCGTTCCGATTAATTAACTGTTCATTGTAATCCGGTTAACCTAATTGAACTAGTCAGGTTATTAAATAGACAATTAATTAAAATCGGAACTTTTTTTTGAATAGTACCGTATGAATAGACAATTTACTTAAGTCTATTAACAATTATTAATTAATCATCAAACTTAATATCCCTATTTTAATTCATTATCAATTATGCCGATTGACCTATAACTGTCTAAGTTACTATTCATTTGGTCAGTTTTCTTTTAAGTTGGAAATCTACATTTTACTTTACCAATGATATTAACTTAATTTCTACCAATTATTAGGCATGCCAAACACACATAAACTAGTGACAATTTTAGCAATATATTACAGACCAAAACCCAAAAATAATATTATAAGACATATACATGCCAAACTTCTTAACATACTTAAATATTCCAAAATACTATTCTTCGATACCACTTCCAAAATGTGAGGTATGCACTGCTCCAAAATCCTACAGAGTACCTACACGCAGTCAAATAAAATTACGTGCTGAGTATTAAATATAGTTAGTGGTGATTGCAATTACCGAAATTTTCACTAACTAATTTCACATGCATAAATAATATTCCACAGATAATAACATTTAAATATTCATAAATAAACATATTTAATTTAATTACCAATTAAGCATGCAATATTACATTTAATTATTTTTTATTTCATAATTATGGCAATTATACAATTAATACACATAAATAATTACATTTACCATTTTACCCTTAACTTATGGTAAAATTAAATATATACCCTTAAACTTTTTTCAAAATGACGAAAATGCCCTTAGTTCAATTATACTTCACCAAAATTACATTTACGCCATTAGTTCATTTTAATTTCACTAATATTACCATTATGCCACTAGTTTAATTATTTACACTAATATTACAATTATACCATTAATTAACATGCTAAATTACGGTTTTGTTGTCCAATTACCATTATCATACCAAATTACATTTTTACCGTTAAAAAGTTATAAATTTCCATATTTAACCATTTAATTACATTTTTACCCTTATTAACCATCCTTAACACACATATGCATAAAATTACCATTTTACCCTCAAACTTTTTATATAATTCCATTTATACCCTTTTTCCACATAAATGTTATTTTAATCACATTTTAACTTTTTTAATCTCATTTTTACCATTATGCCCCTGTAACACACTGGCAGACTCTGAGCACAGGATAAATGAGATGTGAACTCCAGAAGTCCATAGAAATACCAGAGGAGTCCGGTGGAACCACTCCTGTCTTTAAATACAGTGCAGTACAATAAAAATATTTCAATACAGTTAAGTGAGACGTCATGCTCAGACCCGCGGTCTTATGTCCCTATGGCATGCCAACATATCCTGAACTAGACTTGACTACCAGATCACTACATAGGGCAATATTATTTTATTTTTCATATTAATAATGTGACATACATATATTTCATGGCATATCATCATAATATCTTATTCTTTTTCATACCATTTCATCATTTCACATGTGATTATCATCATTACACCATCACATACCATGTAAACTCATTATTTCATCATGATACACATGCATACATGCATGCATGCATACGGCCCACATACCAATTTATCTCTATTAATTCTTTTTATCAACTTTATCATTTATTTAGGCCAATTACATGTTGCATAACATCACCATACCATTAATTTCCATAGAAACACATCAAAATCATAACTTTACACATGACATACATTCGACCATACATACATCACATACCTCATGATGCTTTCACATGCTCTAACACATACTATTCATTATTTCACATGCCAGATACCATAGATCCATCATAAACATGCATAAAACATCATGAAAACACATGAAAATCCCATGATTCACATTCGGCATGAATATCATGTTATTTTCAATTAAACATGCATAAATCACATACTTTCTTCACAAACATAACCTAAATCCATACTTTTATCATGGAAATAAATGGAATTTGCTATCACAAATCTCAAATCCTTGCCATAAACCTCTCAAATATTCTTTTCCTTGTCTTTAGCTTGGCTATAAGTTCCTTCACCTAGTTGACATAATTATGTCCAAACACAAAAATGAAGATTTTATCAAAACCAAGCTTTCTTTCAACAAATAAACTTCATAAACATCTTATTCACATCCTAAAGTACCCTAAGGAACCTTAAAACTAAATTAAAAACACCTAAATCACTTACCTCAATTTTACACCTAAATTTTCAAGTCTAGGTTTCACCCACTTTACTCCTTCAAATGAAATTCTAAGACCACCAATGTATTCTAGAGGAGCTGATTATGTTAGAGATGCTTAATTTTGAGGTGAAATGGAGGAAAGATGGAAGAGAAATTGATGTGTGCACAGGGGGGTCAACATTGCAAGATTATAAACTTTGCAAGTTCAGATTCATGGAGATCAAATTTGGGGAAGTTCAAGAAGGCTTGAAGGTGGTTTACTGTAGCTATGAAGAAGCCGAATCAAAAAGAGACTTTGAAGAGAGGCACGTGCAAGTCATGTGACCTTGACATGTGCCATCCATGTGCTTTGACATGTGCTATGCATGTGCACATCATGTGACACATTACATGTGCAATGCTTGTGCCAATTAATGGACTTAATGGGTTGTTTTGTTTAGGCTTTTAGTTTAGGCTTTTATTTATTATTTTTATTTGATTATTTTTAATATGTTAGGCCTTAACTTATTCTTTTGGGCTTATTTAAGTGAGATTGGCTTTAGTTAGCTTGGGCTCATTTAATTAGTTCTTTTTAGGCTTTTTGGGCTATATTTTAAGTTAATTAGTGTGGGCTTTAGTTATCTTGGTGTAAGGTCCATGTTTAAAGGCCTATTTGATCAATTAGGATTTTTATTAGCTTAAAGGAGTATAAATACTCCTCAAAAATGAATTTGTATAGAGAGATTGGAATTATTAAACATTGGAGGCTATCCTCTTTTCTTGGCTTTGTTAAAATTCTAATAGATTAGATTTGTGAGATTTGATTCCTTTTCTTTTCTATTGCATGAAGAATTTAATTAACTTATCAATTGTTTGATTGTGGCGTTTTTCAGGTTCTTTAATTCCCGATTATTTGCGTTTCCATTCACAAGTTGTTTGGGGGTTCAATAGGGAGGGTGTTTGCAATTCCTTCGTCTCCTCTGGATTGGTTCGGTAAGCTAGACGGTTGGGTATTTGTGCTCCTGGTACAAAGTCAATTTGGTGCTCAATCCCTCTTAAAGGTGGCAATCCGTGTGGTACATCTTCAGGAAATACATCCTCATACTCCTGCAATAAAGTCATAAAAACACTAGGCAATTCGGGGTTAATGTCAGTTTCAGTAAACAAAGTTTCCTTAAACCGGATTAGAATTAATGCTCTCTTGCCCAAGTATGCATTCTTTACTTCTCTCTCTTTAGCATAAAAACATGGTTGTTTCTTTACTTTTTCACTCCTCTCAATTTCTTTTAGCTCACTTTTAAAACTCATTTCTTTCTATTCACTCACTAACTTCTTCTCTCCTGCACATCCCACTTTTCTTTTCTCACTTGTGCAGTCATTCACCATTGGGCCTTTATCTTTATTCATTTCTCTCATGGCCTCTTTTCTCTCTTCTTTCTTTTTCTCCTCACTGCCCGAATTCCCACTTGAAGATTTCTAAATTTTTAATAGCTCAAGGTAAGTTTCTTTGGGTGACAAAGGTGCAAGGATAATTTTCTGCCCATTATGCATAAAAGAGTACCTATTCCTATACCCATCATGCACAACACGACTATTAAATTGCCAAGGCCTACCCAATAAGATGTGACCCGCTTGCATTGTTTCAACATCGCATTCAACCTCATCAACATACCTTCCAATGGAAAATGCAACAACCACCTGCTTGGTAACTTTAACTTCACCACTATCATTCAACCATAGTAGCCTATATGGGTTGGGGTGTCTATTGCATTTCAGCCCCAATTTCTCTACCAAAGTAGTACTAGCTACATTAGTACAACTGCCCCCATCTATGATTAGACTATAAGCTTTCCCACCTACCAAGCATCTAGTGTGAAATATATTGTCCCTTTGTTCTAGGCCATCCTCCTTAACATTCAAATTCAATGCACGCCTAGCAACTAAGGCTTCTCCCTTAATAGCATATTCAACACATTCATCATTATCAGAACAATCTTCTAATGATGGCATACTCAATTCACTATTATCAGACTCATTCCTATCATCAGACTCAGAAATAATTTCTCCCCCCTTAATAAACATAGATTTTCTATTAGGACAATCAGAAGCATAATGACCACGCCCTTGACACTTAAAACATTTAATATCCCTATGTTTAGAAAGTTTGGGTGAAGGATCAGTAGTACCTTTTTGAATTGAAGTACTCCTCTCCTTGCTGTTGTATGAGTCATTGCCTTTCTCTTTGGAATCCGAATGGTTCTCCCTTTTCTTTTCTTTATTGTTGCTCCATTTTGGACTCCATTTATTGTTGAAATTTGAGAATGGCCTTGCTGCCATTCTTTGTTTTTGTTGCCTTTCCACCTTCATAGCAATGTTTACTAAGTCTTCCATCTCTACATAATGTTGCAACTCTACTACATCAACAATTTCCCTATTCAAACCTCCAAAAAATCGAGCCATTGTCACCTCTTCTTCCTCCTCTATATTTGCTTTGATCAATAGCATCTGCATCTCCTTGTGATAATTCTCTACTGATCTAGCTCCTTGGGTGAGTCTATGTAATTGCTAGTACAACTCTCTATAATAATAAGATGGTACAAACCTCCTTTTCATCACTCTCTTCACTTCCTCCCAAGTGTCTATAGGTGGTTCCCTATTCCTCCTCCTACTCTTTGCCAACTCGTTCCACAAAACTAATTGATGTGGAACCCAATAGCTAACGAGCTACAAACCCACACATACGATTCGAATAGCAAAGCAAAATCAGATAAACACCCTCCCTATTGAACCCCCAAATAACTTGTGAATGGAAACGCAAATAATCGGGAATTAAAGAACCTAAAAAATGCCACAATCAAACAATTGATAAGTTAATCAAATTCTTCATGCAATAGAAAAGAAAGCAATTCACTCTCAATCTAAGCAAGATAATTTCGGCTATGCCAAAGAATATTATTCAAAAATCTTTAAGTCTGAATTACAATCTCATTTTTTAGGAGTATTTATACTCCCTTAAGCTAATAAAAACCCTAATTAATCAAATAAGCCTTTAAACATGGGCCTTACACCAAGATAAATATAGCCCAAAAAGCCTAAAAATAATAAATTAAATGAGCCCAAGTTAATTAAAGCCCATCTCACTTAAATAAGTCCAAAAGAATAAGTTAAGGCCTAACATATTACAAATAATCATATAAAAATAATAAATAAAGCCCTAATTAAAAACCCAAACCAAAGCAGCCCCTTAAGTCCATTAATAAGCACATGCAATGCACATGTAATGTGTCACATGATGTGCACATGCATATGACACATGTATAACACATGACGTGGCACATGTCTAGCACATGGATGGCACATGTCAAGGTCACATGACTTGCACATGCCTCTCTTCAAAGTCTCTTTTTGATTCGGCTTCTTCATAGCTTCAGTAAACCACCTTCAAGCCTTCTTGAACTTCCCCAAATTTGATCTCCATGAATCCAAACTTGCAATGTTTATAATCTTGCAATGTTGACCCCCCTGTGCACGCATCATTCCCTCCCTCTTTAGAAAAGATTCATCCTCGAATCTTCGTCTTGTTCAAGTTGGGAATTGGCACTTCTAGAATAAATTCATCTTCATATAACATCTTCTGAACAGGTGGAAATAAAACGAATGCTTCTTCAACAAAGAACTCATCATGTTCCTGCAAGTTAACATAAACATTAGGAAAAACATGGTTATTCAATGCATACTTTTCGTTCTGATCATGGTTCTTTTCTTCCTCCATGTTCAACTCAACCTCCTTAGGCACTACAGGATCTATCATAACATGCTGATCTTCCATCTCAACTACACAAGCATCCTCCTTTTTATAATATTTTTCCATTTCACTCAAGCCAATAACATCTTCATTTACTTTTATTCCTTCCTCACTCAGAACCTCATTGTCATATAAATCTATAGTATCATCTTCAGCTTCGCAAATAATTTCTTCGACAATAACTTCCTCTTCTTTCTTTCTTTCCTCTTGTTTTATATACGTACTTAGTAGTCCAGAAAGTTGTTTAAACTGCAATTCCATATTTTTAAAATCTTCATTTTTGCACCAGTTTGAATAACTCTTGTTGTTGGAATTTGAGAATGTCCTTACTACCCTCCTTTGTTTCTGTTGCCTCTCCACCTTAATGGCAATGTTCACTAAGTCCTTCATTTTTCCATAATGTTGAAATTCAACTACATCTGCAATTTCTTTATTTAAACCTCCTAGAAACCAAGCCATTATTACCTCTTCCTCCTCTTCTATGTTAGCTTTGATCGATAGCATCTCCATCTCCTTGTGATAATCTTCTACTAATCTAGCTCCTTGCACTAGCCTATGCAACCTCTGATATAACTCCCTAAAGTAGTGTGAAGGCACAAATCTTTTCCTCATGGCCTCCTTCATATCCTCCCAACTACTAATAGGTCGTGATACGGATCATCCAACCATTAAAGACCCTTTGAAGATGCCTAGTGGTCCAGTCACAAGAGGGAGAGCTAAGAAGCTGAAGATGGCTATGATAACCTATGTGCAAGGCTTTGTTACTCAAGAACTACATGAAGATGCCTTTAAGAAGTGTTATAAAGAGCTTGAAGGAGGCTTTCACAAAGTACTTAGCCTTTTGGAAGCTTTTAGTGAAATTGGGCCAACTTAAGTCATTTTGGGGTTTATTCTACTTTGGGCTTTAATTATACAAGTCATGTGCTTCATTTAAAGGTTACATGGCTCATTTATTTAATGACTTAATGGGCTAAACGTGATGAGCTTTTAGATTGGGTTTAGTTTAGTTATTTTTGGGTTTTAGTTAGTCTTTATTTGGGCTTTAAATAATTCGGCCCACTCTTTTCTTAATGGGTTTTGTTTTAAGCTAAGTCTTGTAAATGGGCTTATTTGATAGCTTAAGCCCATGGACAATTCGGCCTAGCTTAGTTTAAGGCCTCATTAGGGTTTTTTCTTTATGTTATTTGCTAGCTAGGGTTAGCCACCATATAAATAGGCTATTATGGATTGTAAACGGCAGATTTGAATGATATTCATTGGCTTAGCCGAATTTTCTTTGCTTAGAATGAGAGTGAATTACTTTCTTTTCTATTGCATGAAGAATTTGATTACTTATCAATTGTCTTGATTGTGGCGTTTTCATCTTCTTCGTTTTCCTAATTATTTGCGTTTTCAATCACAAGTTGATTGGGGGTTCAATAGGGAGTTTATCTCTTTGTTTCTTTGCTAGCCATCTTGTATGTGTGGGTTTGTAGCTTGTTAGCTATTGGGTTCCGCATCATTTGGTATCAGAGCCAAAGTAAGGTAAATTCCTATTTATCTTAGTGTTAGGGTTGTGCTTTCTTTTTCTTGATTCTTTTATGATTGTGTCGAATTTGGTTTCATCAAGTTTCTGATTTTTGTGTTTTTTTTTCTTGTGTGTTAAATTAGCCTTTTCTTAGCCTTTATTTTATTTATTTAATTTTTTTGCCTTGAGATTCTGATTTTTTGCCTTGAATCGAAACATTGATTATCCTTGGCTTGAAATCTAAATTTTGGGAGTAGAAGTTATAGTTTGTTTGTTGAAATTATAAAAAAAAAAGAGAAGAAAAAGAAGTAAAACATCTTTGGGTTTAGAAATCCGAACCCTGTAGGAGTTTGTTTTGATTTGATTGCTGAAATTTATAAAAAAAAAAAGCAAGAAGAAAAGAAAGAAAAACATACGAAAGAAAAGAATAGAAGAAATAGAGAAAAGAAGAGAAAAAAAATGTGAAAGAAAGAATAGAGGAGGAGAAAAGGGTAGGGAGTAGATTCGGCCAAGGGAGCATATTTATAGCAAAAAGGGAAAATCTAAATCCATTAATAGGTGGGAAAACTTAATCCTAAGTGCTTGAGGATTAGGAGCAGCAATTAATCCTTTTCTAAATAGAGATAGGAATCCTTTAAGTAATAGGAAAAATTAATCCTATCTGTTTTGGGAATAGGAAAACTTAATCCTAAACCATCTTTGATTATTATTATCCAATTTGAATAAGGGTTCATTTGTGCTACCATTTGCTTATCAATTTTGATATCATTTTCCCATCATTTGCTAACCATTTTTGGTAACATTTTCCTATCATTTGCTATCCATTTTTGGTAACATTTTGGTACCATTTTTGCTGTCATTTTTGCACCATTTTGGTATCATTTTTGCCATCCTTTTCCTACCATTTTGCCATCATTTGCCACCATTTTGCCATCATTTTTTTACACCATTTTGATATCATTTTCCTATCATTTTGCCATCATTTTGCACACAACTTGACACATTAATTAGAGCTTGATACACTATTCGGCCTAATCATCATTTTGGCTCTAACTTGAATTGTATTGAGTGCATTCTGTCTTTCTTAGTATAATTAGGTTTCTTTGTTATTTTCTTACTTTGTTGGGTAGAATAACTAGGTTCTACATTTGGTTTACTTTGTAGTGAATCAAATTCATACATTTTGTCCAAATTGTCATTTTTCTTAATTCTTGTTGCTTGTTTCTTTGTTTTAAGCTTGCTTTTGTTCCATTTACATTGTTAGAGTATCATTACTTGTTCTAATACTCTAATTTGGATATAATCAAGTGGTATAACAGTCTTGTCCGTGTACCACCTTCATTGTGTCTAGTGTCTTCTTTTCTAGTTTTGAGCTATCTTTTTATTATTAGTGCTTACTTATTCTTTGCTTTCTAAAGCGTGCTCAAATTCTTGGTTTGTGAATTGAATTTTGAAGTGCAATTTAAGAGTTGCAATTAGAGTGGTAAAAGGCAGAGTGTGTGAGTACATTAAGAGGGTAAAAGCCTTATTGAGTGAAACACGAGAGGAGTGGCATCTTTGAGTGTAAACACGTGTGGGAGTGTGTGAGGTTATTGTCTAACATCTATTTTGCAGAATTCACATCATGTCAAGAAGAGAAGAAAAGGAAACAATGTATGAGGAGGAGGAAGCCATGCCCGATATGAAAGTGATGTACAAGGCCTTCATTAATGAGTTCAAGAAGTTAAACACTAGAATGGACGGAATGGATGAGAAATTTGAAGTGAGTGCATCTAATAATTCTAGGAGGACAGCTAGGAGAGGTAGATGGACTGATGAAAATGTAAGGGCTGACATAGAAGACTTAGATGAAGAAGAGACAAGTGGGAGATTAGATGGGAATTTAGGTAACATTAAGCTTAAGATTCCTCCATTTAAAGGTAGAAACAGTGCTGAAGAGTACCTAGAATGGGAAAGGAAGGTTGAAATGATCTTTGAGTGTAATAGGTATTCTGAGGAGAAGAAAATGAAGATAGCAGCTATGGAGTTTACAGATTATGCCTTATTTTAGTGGGATCAATTGAACTTGAGCAGAAGGAAAGTGGGTAGACGTCCTATTGGTAATTGGGAGGATATGAAGGAGGCCATGAGGAAAAGACTTGTGCCTTCACATTACTTTAGGGAGCTACATCAGAAGTTGCATAGGTTAGTGCAAGGGGGTAGGTCAGTAGAGGACTACCATAAAGAAATGGAAATGTGCATGGTTAGAGCTAACATTGAGGAAGATGAAGAGGCAACCATGGCTTGATTTTTAGGTGGATTGAATAAGGAGATTGCTGATGTCATTGAGCTTCATAGATATGACTCCATGGAGGAAATGTTGAATATGGCAATGAAAATTGAGAAACAGAAGAAGAGTAGGAGCTTCAACCGAACCAGCAACAACTCAAGGGATAGTTTGGGATCTAGATAGACCAAAGGGGAGGATAGAAGAGACTTTAGGGGATCCAAACCTTATGGGGCAAATTCGGGTTCCAAAGATGCAAGGGCTGTCCAATCACCATCTAAGGTTGTAAAAGGTAACCATAATACTCCAACTCCTAGTAGAGAGATTAAATGCTTTAAATGCTGGGGGAAGGGGCATATGGCACGTGATTGCCCTAATAAAAGGGTGATAATAGCTAGGGATATGGGGAAATTATTTCTGAATCAGACCATAGTGAAGATGAGATGCCACCTTTGGAAGACAGTAGTGATTGTGATAGTGATGGAGAGTTATTGGTTGCTGAAAGTGGGAAGTCTTTAGTGGCTAGGCGAGCTTTGAATTTGAATGTTAAGGAAGAGAGCCTAGAACAAAGAGAAAACATATTTCACACTAAGTGTTTAATTAATGGAAGGGTGTGCACACTTATTGTTGATGGAGGTAGTTGCACCAATGTAGCTAGTGTGAATATGGTTGATAAGCTGAATTTGGTATGTGAAAAGCATCCTAGACCTTATAAATTACAATGGTTGAATGACAGTGGGGAGGTCAAGGTAACAAGGCAAGTAAGAGTGCCATTTTTTATTAGGACGTATAAGGATGAGGTGGTTTGTGATGTGCTACCTATGCAGGCAGGCCATTTACTTTTGGGAAGGCCTTGGCAATTTGATAGACATGTTTTGCATAATGGGTACACTAACCGTTATTCTTTTTCTTATGAAGGTACAAAGGTTACATTAGCACCATTATCACCTTAAGAAGTGTTTGAAGATCAGAAGAAATCAGTTGAGAGGGAGAGAGAGGCTTTGGCCAAGAAGGAAGAGGGGAGTGAAATTAAGAGAGAAAAAGAAAGAAAAGGGGGAAAAGAGGCCAGAAAAGAAACAAAACAAATAAATGGCCCATTGGTGAGTAAAAATAAGAAAGGTGGGAGGCAAAAACAGAATTTTTATGTAAGGGCAAGAGAGGTTAAGAGTGCTTTAGCCATAGGGCAGCCATTGATCCTTGTAACTTACAAAGAGATTTTGTTTTCTAACGCTGACATTGACCATGAATCTTTGCCTTCTAGTTTTGTGTCTTTGTTGCAGAAGTTTTCAGATGTCTTTCTTGATGAGCTACCATATGGATTACCACCTTTGAGAGGGATAGAACATCAAATTGATTTCATACCTGGATCAACCATAACTAACCGACCAGCATATAGAAGCAATCCTAAGGAAACTAAGGAGATGCAAAGGCAAGTGGAAGAACGTATGGAGAAGGGATTGGTTAGAGAGAGCTTGAGTCCTTGCGCAGTACCCGTCCTATTGGTGCCTAAGAAGGATGGAACTTGGAGGATGTGTGTTGATTGTCGTGCAGTCAACAAAATCACTATAAAATATAGACATCCTATTCCTAGGCTTGATGATATGTTAGATGAATTCTGTGGTGCTATGTTTTTTACTAAGATTGATTTAATGAGTGGATATCATCAAATAAGAATGAAACCTGGTGATGAATGAAAAACAGCTTTCAAAACTAAATATGGTTTGTATGAGTGCTTAGTCATGCCATTTGGGCTATCTAACGCCCCTAGCACATTTATGAGACTTATGAACCATGTATTGCGTGCATATTTAGGAAAGTTTGTTATTGTTTACTTTTATGATATACTCATTTACAGCAAGTGTTTTGATGAACATACTGAGCATGTTAAGTTAGTTTTGCAAACTTTGAGGCATGAAAGGTTGTATGCTAAACTTAAGAAGTGCACATTTTGTATAGATAGACTTATTTTTCTTGGTTTTGTAGTGAGTGCACAGGGTATTGAAGTAGATGAAGAGAAAGTGAAGGCAATTAGAGATTGGCCCACGCCTAAGTCCATTTCGGATGTGAGGAGCTTTCATGGCTTAGCGAGCTTTTATAGGCGATTTGTGTAGGATTTCTCTTCTGTTGCTGCACCACTTACAGAAATAATTAAAAAGGAAGTTGGGTTTAAGTGGGGAGAAGCACAGCAAAAGGCTTTTGAAAGTTTGAAAGGAAAGTTGTGTTCTGCTCCTATTTTATCTTTGCCTAATTTTGATAAGACTTTTGAAATTGAATGTGATGCTTCTGGTGTAGGTATTGGGGCTGTTCTAATGCAAGAAAAGAAACCAGTAGCATATTTTAGTGAGAAGCTTCATGGAGCCCAACTCAATTATTCAACCTATGACAAGGAGCTTTATGCCTTGGTGAGAACATTGGATGTGTGGCAGCATTACCTCCTACCCAAGGAGTTTGTTATTCACACCGATCATGAGTCCCTCAAACACTTAAAGGGACAAGGTAAGTTGAATAAAAGGCATCCTAAATGGGTTGAATTTATTGAAACATTTCCCTATGTTATTCAATATAAGCATGGAAAGGACAATATTGTTGCTGATGCATTATCAAGAAGATATGCCTTGATTTCTACACTTAGTTCTAAGTTGCAGGATTTGAGCATATTAAGGAACTATATGATGGTGATTCTGATTTTAGTAATGTGTATCATGCATGTGAACATAAAGCCTTAGAAAAATTCTATAGACATGATGGATTTTTATTTAAGGGCAGCAAGCTTTGTTTACCTAAATGTTCTATGCGTGACTTGCTTGTATTAGAATCTCATTGTGGGGGATTGATGGGACATTTTGGGGTACATAAGACCTATGACGTGTTGAATGAGCATTTCTTTTGGCCACGCATGCGAAAAGATGTCGAAAAGGTGTGTAATGCATGTGTTGCATGTAAACAAGCTAAGTCTAAATCTATGCCTCATGGATTGTATATGCCTTTACCTGTACCTAGTTCTCCTTGGACTGACATTTCCATGGATTTTGTGCTTGGTTTGCCTAGGACAAAATGTGGTAGGGATAGTATCTTTGTTGTGGTAGATAAGTTCAGTAAAATGGCTCATTTTATTGCATGTCATAAATGTGATGATGCTGTGCATGTTGCTGATCTATTCTTTAAGGAAGTTGTCCGTTTGCATGGTATTCCACGCACCATAGTTTCAGATAGGGATACAAAGTTCCTTTCACATTTTTGGCGTGTTTTATGGGGTAAGTTAGGAACAAAGTTATTGTTTTCTACTACTTGTCACCCTCAAACTGATGGGCAAACAGAAGTTCTTAATAGAACTTTGGGGACTTTATTACGTGCTATTGTGGGTAAGAATCTTAAAACTCGGGAAGATTGTTTGCCTTTTATTGAATTTGCTTATAATCGAAGTATTCATTCTTCCACTGGTTTTTCACCATTTGAGCTTGTTTATGTGATGCGGAACCCCAAGGCCAAAGAACCCGAAACCCCTAAGAACACACAATATGGCAAGAACAAGAATATGTATAAATCCCCAACCCTAATGAACCCCCAATCAATTTATGAAAGGAAACGCATATAATAAGGTTGATTTAAAACATAAGAACAGATTTCGCCACAAGTAAATACCTTGATAAGAAATTAGTTGTTGATGCAAAAGAAGAAGACAAGCAAATCCTCTCCCTTGAAGAAAATTCGGCCAAGCCAAATAATGATATTCAAAAGTGTTTAAAATATGCCTTTTACAACTTATAATGAGGTATTTATAGCCCCCAAAAGGTAGGTAACACTAAATAAGTTAAAAAGGCCACCTAACATGATGCATGCACAGGGGGGGTCAACACTTCAAGATTATAAACAATGGAAGTTCATATTCATGGAGATCAAATTTGGAGAAGTTAAAGAAGGCTTGAAGGAAGTCCGTGGGCCAAATTTATGAAGAAGCCAAATTGAAGATGGACATGTGCTAGTCATGTGACGACTTAACATGTGCAGGTCATGTGACACTTGACATGTGCCGACCATGTGACCTTGACATGTGCTATGCATGTGAGCCAGAGCATGTGCTAATTGGTGGATTAAGGGACTGATTTATTTGGGCTTTTAGTTTAGGCTTTTATTTATTATTTTCATTTGATTATTTGTAATATGTTAGGCCTTAACTTATTCTTTTGGGCTTATTTAAGTGAATTGGGCTTTAATTAGCTTGGGCTCATTAATTAGTTCTTTTTAGGCTTTTTGGGCTATATTTTAAGTTAATTAGTGTGGGCTTTAGTTATCTTGGTGTAAGGCCCATGTTTTAAGGCCTATTTGATTAATTAGGGTTTGTTTTAGGTTATTTGCTAGCTAGGGTTAGCCACCCTATAAATAGAACACGTTATGTTAAGAATTTGAGATTTTGAATGACATTTTCTTGGCATAGCCGAATTTTCTTTGCTTAGAATGAGAGTGAATTGCTTTCTTTTCTATTGCATAAAGAATTTGATTAACTTATCAATTATTTGATTGTGGCATTTTTCAGGTTATTTAATTCCCGATTATTTGCGTTTCCATTCACAAGTTGTTTGGGGGTTCAATTGGGAGGGTGTTTATCTGATTTGGTTTGCTATTCGAATTGTATGTGTGGGTTTGTAGCTCAATAGCTATTGGGTTCCGCATCACTTATGCACCCCAAAATGTCCCGTCAATCCCCCCACAATGAGATTCTAATACAAGAAAATCATGCATTGAACACTTAGGCAAACAAAGCTTGCCGCCCTTAAACAAAAAACATCATGCCTATAAAATTTATCAAAAGTTTGATGCTCACATGCTGCATATACATTACCAAAATCGAGCTCTCCAACATATAATTCCTTAACATGCTCAAATCCTAACAACTTAGAACTAAGTGTAGAAATCAAGGCATATAAATCTAAAGCATCTCTTTTAGCTTCACAAACAATTTCTTTGACAATAACTCCCTCTTCTTTCTTTCTTTCCTCTTGTCTCCTATACGTGCTTGTTAGTCCATAAAGTTATTTAAACTGCAATTCCATATCTTTAAAATCTTCATTTTTGCTCCAATTTAGATAACTCTTGTTGTTGGAATTTGAGAATGACCTTGCTACCCTCCTTTGTTTCTGTTGCCTCTCCACCTTAATGGCAATGTTTACTAAGTCCTCCATTTTTTCATAATGTTGCAATTCAACTACATCCGCAATTTCTTTATTCAAACCTCCTAGAAACCAAGCCATTATTACCTCTTCCTCCTCTTATATGTTAGCTTTGATCAATAGCATCTCCATCTCCTTGTGATAATCTTCTACTGATCTAGCTCCTTGCACTAGCCTATGCAACCTTTGATGTAACTCCCTAAAGTAGTGTGAAGGCACAAATCTTTTCCTCATGGCCTCCTTCATATCCTCCCAACTACTAATAGGACATCTCCTCATCTTCCTTCTGCCCATATTCAATTGATCCCACCAAAACAAAGCATAGTCAGTGAATTCTACAGCTGCAATCTTTACTTTCTTTTTCTTCTGAGTACCTGTTACAATCAAAAATTATCTCAACCTTTCTTTCCCACTCCAAGTACTCTTCTGCACTATTTCGGCCTTTTAATGGGGGAATCTTGAGTTTGATGTTACCCAAGTTCCCATCTATCTTTGCACTAGTTTCCTCTTCCTCTTCATCATCAAAATCATGCACCACATGTTCTTGAATAATTCGACCTCTCCTTGCTGCCCTCTAGGTGCATTAGATATACTTCCTTCAACCCTCTCTTCCATTCCATCCATTCTAAGAGACAACTTTCGGATCTCACTAATAAAAGCTTGATATAGCATCTTGTTATTTGGTACATGATCTTTATCTTTGGATATTCCCTTCCCACTAGTTTCTTCAGTCGTGGTGTATTACCTGCAAAATTGTTAGATAAAAACCTCACAAGCACTCCCTCACGTGTTTACACTCAAAGAATGTCACTCCTCTCGTGTTTCACACAATTAAGGCTTTTACGCTCTTAATGTCCTCACACTCTCTTGCCTTTTTTCACTCAAGCTTGTAACTTTAAAATTGCACTCCAGAAATCAATCCACAAATCAACAATCTTGAGCACATTTAAGAAAGCAAAGAAAATAAATACTAACAATAAAAAAAAAGCTCAAAACTAGAAAAGAAGACACTAGACACAATGGAGGTGATACACGGTCAAAAATGGTGTACCACTTGATTATATCCAAATTAGAGTATTATACAAGCAAAGATACTCTAACAATGTAAAAGGAACAAAAGCAAGCGTAAAACAAAGAAATAAGCAACTAGAATCAAGAAAATTGACAATTTGGGTAAAATGTATGAATTTGATTCACTACAGAGTAAACCAAACATAGAACCTAGTTATTTTACCGAACAAAGCAAGAAATCAACAAAAAAGACCTAATTAAAATAAATGAAGTAGGTTGCATGCAAAATAATTCAATTTTGAGTCAAAGTTTTACTAGGCTGAATGCTGCAACAATTTTGATTAATGTGTCAAATTGTGTACAAAAATGATGGCAAAGTGATGGTAAAAAGGTTGGCAAAAGATAGCAAAATGGTAGAAAAATGATGGCAAAATGGTAACAAAATGGTAGAAAAATGATGGCAAAATGGTAGAAAAATGGTAACACAAATGATAAAAAATGATTCCAAAAATGGTGGAACAAATGGATAAGAAATGATAAAATAGCAGTTCAAACGGATAAGAAATGATATCAAATGGCAGCTTAAATGGATAAGAAATGATATCAAAATGGTGGTTCAATGATTGCAAAGTAAATCCATGGTTAAGTAGGATTAGGATTATAATTCCAATTCTAATATGAATTAGGATTTGAAAAACTATTTTCCAAAACAAATAGGATTAATTTTTCCTACCACTTAAAGGATTCCTACTTGTGTTTAGAAAAAGATTAATTGCTACTCCTAATCCTCAAGCAATTAGGATTAAATTTCCCACCTATTAAAGGATTTGGATTTTCCCTTTTGCTATATATATATGCTCCATAATCAAATCCACACGCAATTTTTATTTACTTCACACGCAAATTGTTCCTTATTTTCTCTTCTTCTCTCTTTTCTTCTATTTTTTTCGTTTTTCTCCTTTTTTTGTGAACAGTACCGTGAATAGTGCATGAACAGTACTGTGAACAGTAACGTGAATAGTGCTATGAACAGTAACATGAACAGTACCTTTTCTTTTTCTTTTTAAAAAAAAAACAATTAGCAAACTAATCTATGAACTTCTTCTACTAGGATTCAGATTCAAGCTAAGGATGTTCAAGATTCGGTTCAAGGCAATTTCACGAATTTAAGGTAAAAGATAAGAAAAGAAAAGGCTAATTTAAACACACAAAAGCACAATAACTAAGAAACTTAATCCAACCTAATTCGGCATAAACATAAAGAATTCGAAGAAAAGAAAACACAAACCTAATACTAATATAAATAGGAATTTACCTTAACTTTGGCTCTGATACCAAATGATGCGGAACCCAATAGCTACCAAGCTACAAACCCACACATACAAGATGGTTAGCAAAGAAACAAAGAGATAAAATCCCTCCCTATTGAACCCCCAATCAACTTGTGATTGAAAACGCAAATAATCGGGAAAAATGAAGAAGATGAAAATGCCACAATCAAGATAATTGATAAGTAATCAAATTCTTCATGCAATAGAAAAGAAAAGCAAGCAAATCTCCCAAATCTAATCTATTAGAATTTTAGCAAAGCCAAGAAAAGAGGATAGCCTCCAATGTTTAATAATTCCAATCTCTGATTACAAATCACGTTTTTGTGGAGTATATATACTCCTTTAAGCTAATAAAAACCCTAATTAATGAAATAGGCCTTAAAACATACATAGGCCGAAATTACCATGGGCTTTACAAGATAAATTAAGCCCAAACTAAAGTAATAAACACACTTAAAGTTAAGTCTTATGGGCTGAATTTGAAAGCCCAAAAGAAAGACTAAATAATAACCAAACTTACTAAACTAAGCCCAAATAAGAAGCCCACACGCCTAGCCCTTTTAGAATATAATTTAAGTGAGTCATGTGACTTTTAAATGAAGCACATGACTTGTGCAATTAAAGCCCAAAGTCATATAAGCCCTTGATGGCTTAAATTGGCCCAATTCCTTCACTTGCTTTGAAAAGGCTAAGTACTTTAATTTGGCCTTCAAGCTCTCCATAGCATTTCTCAAAAACCTCTTCATGAATTTCTTGAGTGAGAAAGTCTTGAACAAAAGATGACATAGCCATCTTTAGCTTCTGAGCACGTCCTCTGGTTATTGGACCACTAGGCATCTTCAAAGGATCTTTGATGGTTGATGGCATTGTTGGTGGATCTATATCAAAAAGCATGAGGCTCTCTCCGGGTTTTATGTTTTTTAAGAAGAAAATTGATTTTTAAAATGTTTTTCACCTACTTTCCTCCAAAATTTTTAGTATCTTAAAAATGGCTTTTCTTGGGGCTTTACTGCCAGTTTTCCAAAATAAAAAGGTATAACGCCCCTCCCTGACCGCACAATAGCTTCTTTACGACAGTCGAAGAGTATCGCCACATACAACACACACATAGCAATACACATACAATTGAGTTATAGAAAAAATCCAAAATTAACAAATTTCTTTTAAATATAGCGGAATACTTTACAAAACTCATACAATCAATATATATATATATATATCATTAAGTCTAAACTTATTTTTACATACAACCTTCAGTTATTACATCACTTTTTTTTACATGCTAAAACTGATAATTACATTATACATATTACAAAAGACCTACATAAAATAGCGGACCCTAGTATGTTGACCCGAGAAAATGCGGGACTGTCCTTCAATTGCACTTTATTTTAGAACCTACATGGATTAACACACGTGCTAAGCAATAACGCTTAGTGGGGAAACAACACACAATATATATTCCTAACAATCATTGTATAACAAAAAATATATGCCTTATATTCATGCTTCATCATATACATGCTTCATCATATGCATGCTTCATAAACATACTTCATCATATACACATTTCATAAACATATCAATGAACATACCTCGGTATTCATATAACACCGTCAATAAATCATGTTCATATATTCCGGTATCACATGACAATTTCATAACGCATCACATTAACATTCTTATAACGCATTGATGCGTGTACAGGGGAGTCAACATTGCAAGATTATAAATATTGCAAGTTTGGATTCATGGAGATCAAATTTGGGGAAGTTCAAGACGGCTTGAAGGTGGTTTACTGTAGCTATGAAGAAGCCGAATCAAAAAGAGACTTTGAAGAGAGGCATGTGCAAGTCATGTGACCTTGACATGTGCCATCCATGTGTTTTGACATGTGCTAGACATGTGCCATGTCATGTGCTATGTATGTGCCATATGCATGTGCACATCATGTGACACATTACATGTGCAATGCATGTGCCAATTAATGGACTTAATGAGCTGTTTTGTTTGGGCTTTTAGTTTAGGCTTTGATTTATTATTTTTATTTTATTATTTGTAATATATTAGGCCTTAACTTATTCTTTTGGGTTTATTTAAGTGAGATGGGCTTTAATTAGCTTGGGCTCATTTAATTAGTTCTTTTTAGGCTTTTTGGACTGTATTTTAAGTTAATTAGTGTAGGCTTTAGTTATCTTGATGTAAGGCCCATGTTTTAAGGCCTATTTGATTAATTAGGATTTTTTTAAGCTTAAGGGAGTATATATACTCCACAAAAACGAGATTGTAAGGGGAGACTTTTGATTTTCTTGATTACTTCAATTGGCTTGGCCGTATTTAACTTGCTTAGAGAGGGAGTTGTTTGCTTTCTTTTCTATTGCATTAAGAAGTTGAATAACTTATCAATTATTTTGATTGTGGCATTTTTTATCTTCTTTAATTCCCGATTATTTGCATTTTCAATCACAGGTTGATTGGGGGTTCAATAGGGAGGGTTTTTATCTCTTTTGTTTTGTTAACCGAATTCGTATGTGTGGGTTTGTAGCTTATTAGCTATTGGGTTCCGCATCATGCATAATATTCACATTGCTTATTATTAATTCATCATTCATTATTTACCTTGCCTACATACTCTTAGATTCAGATATCACATCAATGCTCATAACATATAATATTCACATTACTTCTTATTAATTTATCATTCATTATTTACCTTGCCTACAATTCATAGATGTGGATAGCGGGTATCGCATTAGTACTCGTAAGTACCATATATCACATTAGTATCTACACTTTCACATTAGTACCCGTAGCTACCGATATATTTATATATATAAATATACACTTATGTGAATCCAAACTGGATTCTATACGCATTGGGGATTCTAAACGGGAATCAAACTTGCTTCGACTGCAACACTTGACCCTATAGGCATGCCTATCTATCCACTACTTGACTTACAGGCTAAATTATTAATTCCAGTTAATGTTCATTTTATCGCATTATATAACATCCATATCTCCACATGAAATAATATAATATCATTAGATATCTTACATACACATATGGCTTATCAAATAAGCCCACACTTTATTATTCACATTATACATGTTCACATGGGTTAACACATCTATAATGTTTTTATAAATTTGCCAAATTTAGTTGAATCCATGTTCTTATACACTTTATACAACAATAGATGATGTTTCATGTTCAATTATAGAAAATCTAGGTAACTCATGGTGACAACCAAATGGTTGCAACCTTGACATAAGGAAATACAAAATAGAATGGAAAATAGATGTACCTCATGGTGACAACTAAGTGGTTATGACCGTGACATAAGGAAATTCAAGGCAGAACCAAAAATTGAAGTACCTAATGGTGACAACTAAATGGTTGTCACCGTGACATATGGATAACTCAAACAGAATGGAAATCAGAAGCACCTCACAGTGACATATGGATAACTCAAACAAAATGGAAATCAGAAGCACCTCACAGTGACAACCAAATGGTTGTAACCATAACATATGCAACTTTTCAGGCAGAATGGAAAATAGAAGCATCTAACTTAGATCTTTCAAGTCTTTTTCCTACTTCAATATATATGACTTCTAAAACTAACCAAAACACCATTTTTAGCTAACATGGCCTTCTAACCGAATGATTATCTATATGTTAACTTCATAATACACAAACCTTAATACATTTGGACTCAAAATCAAGGAGTTATGGCCAAGGGAACACAACTTGCTCCAAAGGCCTACTACAGAATTTTAGCTACACAATTGGATAATTTTGAGGACCTTAAAGTTCCCAAAATGAGAGGGCTATTTCTATAACAATTAAAGACGTAGACAATATAATTCTAATCCAATTAACCTCATTCATTTTAAAGTTGTAAAACTCTTTTTATGACATAAACAGTTCAAATAGGTCAAGATGAACCTCAAAACCAGTTTTACCCTATCAAGCTCATCAAGTTTGAAACCAACCCAATTGGCATAGCCAATTCTCCAAACTCAATCTGTACCACTTTAACACATTCATGAACATTTTTGAACATCCAATTACATAATAAGTGTTCATCAATTCAAAAATTACACAGCAATTAGTCAAGCCTCTAAAAATAGGATTTCATGCGTATAGTTTCATAAATTCTTAGCAATCAATTTATCATAACAAGCTCATATCTTCAACTCAATTTAGCACACAACATAAGTACACATTTTTGGATATACAAGCAATCAATTCAACACATAACATCTAGTTTCCCAAACCTCAAACTCCTTGGCTTCAAAGAGCTCACTTGGCACTTAGCTCAACAATCTTCTCCTTTCCCTTATTTTTTCTTGATTCTTCCACTACAATACACATCCAATTTCCATAATTGGACAAATGATCAATCCAAACTCAACACAGAAAAAAAGAGAAGAAACAACAAAGAAGAAGGGGAAGAATCTAACACAACCACTTACCTTGACTAGCCAAGAATGTAACACAACCAACCAACAGAAATCAACTAACCAGAATCTCAAAGGAACAAAAGACTAAAAATGAAGAGAAGAACAAAAATGGAAGAAGAATAGAATGAAGAACAGAAGAGAGAAGGAAGAACAGAAAGTGGCCGAACAAAGGAAAAACACTAAGGACAAAATCTACCTCTCAAATCCCTTATATTCCATGCAATTGATGTGTTGTCAAAGCCATAACATGCCACATAGAAAGCACCTACTTATGATTAGATTAAACTAATCGCACTTCGCACTAATTAATCCTTCCTTTAATTAGTCATGCACAACTACACTTTAGTCACTTAATTAATTTATTTCATGCAATTAAGTCCTCTTTTCCAATTATACTTAAATCCTCAATTAAAAATCCTAAATCAAACTTGTCCAATTACCCTAATTAAGCAAAATGCTACTAGGGTAGATTTCATATAATGGCCTGAATGGTACCCTAGAAGGATTTGTAGTGTTAATTGATTAGTGAGGGTATAAGGGTAATTGTGTAAGTGTGAGTTTATGGGTAATTAAAGATGTAAGTGAAAAGAAATTAAAAGTATTTGCAAGGGAGAATTTGTTTAAGGGAATTAATAGGAGTTGGCCAAAGGATTAAGTGGGTTATTTGGCATGAGCTGGACATGTATCAAGGGTTAACAAGTGGCTTATTGGGAGCTTGCCACATAAGCTACTACATGCAATATAAGGAGAGTTAGTGGAGGCAAGTGGCCTCATTTTCTACATATTCGTTCGGTTTCCTCCATCTCTCTCTTTCTTGGTTTTTCTTTCGTCTTCTTCTTCCTTTCCTTGCTATTTCTTCTTCGTTGGTTGTTCTAAAGAATTGAGTTTGGATTGGTTTAAAGAGTTAAGAGATTAAATTAGAAAGGTAAGTGTGGGTTTGGAAGTTTAAGTTATCTTTTCTTCTACCCTATTTGGTTGTGATTTTGAGTGGGTTTGGTTAATGATCTAAGTGTATATTTTGATTGGTTTTGTGCAAGAAGTTTTGGACAACAGAAAAGATAAAGGCAAAGACAATGTTTGAGCTAAAGAGGAAGTTAATCATGCTTCGTTTTGAGGTTTGGGATTTATTGATTTTTAGATTGATGCATGTTTGATTTAAATTAGGGAAATTCTGGATTTTGAAGAGTTCAATAACTCTTCTAGTGGTTAAATTGTATATGGGTTATTTGGATGAGTTGCATGATGCTTATTGACAACTTAAAGATGTATAGGGTTTTTACTATTGCATGTTGATTATAAGTATGTTATAAGTTATGTATGAGAAAGTTATTTGCATGTGATTATTTGTTTGAAGGCCATTTTGGCTTGAATTAGTGTTGGATTGATGATAGAAGTCATGCATGCAAATATAGAAATGTATGTGAAAAGTATGTGTTAGAGATATGTGGAGTTGAGAGTTTGAACTCATAATTCAAGCTTTATCACGAGCACGACAAAGTGCTCTGTAGGAAAAGGGTGCCATGCAGTGTTTTTTCGCGAGCGCGAGCGTCATCGTGGGCATAACAGAAGCCATTTGGGCATTTTGCCACACTAATTAACTTAAAATTCAGCCCAAAAAGCCTAAAAAGAACTAATTAAATGAGCCCAAGCTAATTAAAGCCCATCTCACTTAAATAAGCCCAAAAGAATAAGTTAAGGCCTAACATATTACAAATAATCAAATAAAAATAATAAATAAAGCCCTAATTAAAAGCCCAAACCAAAACAACCCCTTAAGTCCATTAATAAGCACATGCAATGCACATGTAATGTGTCACATGATGTGCACATGCATAGCACATGACATGGCATATGTCTAGCAAATGGATGGCACATGTCAAGATCATATGACTTGCACATGCCTCTCTTCAAAGTCTCTTTTTGATTCGGCTTCTTCATAGCAACAGTAAATCGTCTTCAAGCCTTCTTGAACTTCCCCAAATTTGATCTCCATGAATCCGAACTTGCAATGTTTATGAACTTGCAATGTTGACCCCCCTGTGCACGCATCATATCTCTTCTAAAGAGTTGGGTCAAAATAACTAATTTAGGCTTAGAATACATGAGGGGGCCGAATTTTACAAGGGAGAGCTGAATTTGAATGGGTTTGAGTCAAATTTAGGTTTATGCCTACATTGGTGAACTTGGGGTTCTAAATTTTAGGAACAGATTTTTCTTGATAAATACTTATTATTTTGGGATATTATCAAGTAGAGTTTGATTGAGAAACAATAGCTTGAACTTATCTTGAGTGAGTTGGCCGAATTCCACTTGTAACCGAAATTGAGTGTACATTCATTTTCCTTAGGTTAATCATTAGCTTTTAGGATTAATTCTAGATTGTATTTATCTCTATGTACTTAGTCCATATTGTGGCCAAATACATATAGATAAATTAGGTATTATCCTTGTCATTTAATTCATTAAATTATCTCTTAGGAGTAGTGTTTGATTGTAACTTCATTAGGGGGGAGGCTGCCTAGCCTATATAAAAGGTTGAACTTCTTCATTTGTACTTTACATTTGCATATTTATGATTAATGAATTTTCATTGACTGAATTTGTGAGAGTTGATTCTTATTGATTCTTGCTATTGTATGAAGAATTAGGCTTAGGCAATCTGCATGATTAACGTATGCTTGATTCTTGTTCTTCTTACTTTCTAAATCAATCTATTATAAGCATTTCCATTCAATCTTGTTTGGGGGTTCTTTACATTGGGGTTTATTCAGTTGTTTATGATCAATATTCATGGTATGTTGGCATTCTAGTTTGCATATAGGCTGGGGTTCCGCATCAGCAATAGAAAAGATAAGCAAGCAATCCTCACTAATCTCTCTATAGAATTTTGCCCAAAGCCAATAAGAGAAGCCTCTCAAAAGTTTTAATTCATCAAATCTAAAGTTTACAAATCATATTAGCCTATTTATATGGTGGCTAACCCTAATCGACCCTTAAAACCAAAATAAACCCTAATAAGGCCTTTTAAATATGGTGTGGCTGAAATTACCATGGGCTTTACAAGATAAATTAAGCCCAAACCAAAGAAATAAACAAACTTAAATTAAACCCAAAAGAAAGACTGATTAAAACCAAAAATAACTAAAATAAACCCAACCTAAAAGCCCTACATGCCTAGCCCATTAAATTACAACTTAAAGGAGTCATGTGACTTTTAAATGAAGCACATGACTTGTACAATTAAAGCCCAAAGTTGTATAAGCCCTTGATGGCTTATTTTGGCCCGATTTCTTCACTTGCTTCCAAAAGGCTAAGTATTTTATTTTGGCCTTCAAGTTCTCCATAAAATCTCGCAAAGGCCTCTTCATGAATCTGTTGAGTAACAAAGCCTTGAACAAAAGATGACATAACTATCTTTAGCTTTTGGGCATGTCCTCTTGTTATTGGACTACTAGGCATCTTCAAAGGATCTTTGGTGGTTGTTAGCATTGATGGTGGATCCGTATCAGTAATAATAGCTAGGGATGATGGGGAAATTATTTTGGAGTCAGACTATAGTGAAGATGAGATGCCTCCTTTGGAAGATTGTAGTGATTATGATAGTGAGGGAGAGTTGTTAGTTGCTGAAGTGGGAAATCCTTAGTGGCTAGGCGAGCTTTGAACTTGAATATTAAGGAAGAGAGCCTAGAAAAAAGAGAAAATATATTTCACACTAAGTATTTAATTAGTGGAAGGGTGTGCACGGTTATTATTGATGGAGGTAGTTGCACCAATGTAGCTAGTGTGAATATGGTTGAGAAGCTGAATTTGGTATGTGAAAAGCATCCTAGACCTTATAAATTACAATGGTTGAATGACAGTGGAGAGGTCAAGGTAACACGACGAGTAAGAGTGCAATTTTCTATTGGGAGGTATAAGGATGAGGTGGCTTGTGATGTGGTACCTATGCAGGCCATTTACTTTTGGGGAGGCCTTGGCAATTTGATAGATATGTGGTATATAATGGGTACACTAACCGTTATTCTTTTTCTTATGAAGGTACAAAAGTAACTTTGACACCATTATCTTCTAAATAAGTGTTTGAAAATCAAAAGAAATTAGTTGAGAGGAAGAGAGAGGCTTCGGCCAAGAAAGAAGGGGGAAAAGAGGCCAGAAAAGAATCAAAACAAATAAATGACCCATTGGTGGGTGAAAACAAGAAAGGTGGGAGACAAAAATAGAATTTTTATTTAAGGCCAAGAAAGGTTAAAAGTGCTTTAGCACTGACAGCCATTGATACTTATAACTTACAAGGAAATTTTGTTTTCTGACACTGTCCTTAACAAAGAATCTTTGCCTCCTAGTTTTGTGTCTTTGTTGCAGGAGTATTCAAATATCTTTCTTGATAAGCTACTGATGCGTACATAGGGGGTCAACCTATCATGGCAATCCTACACGAGCCAAATTGTGGAAATTATGGAAATTCAAGAGAGAGTTGAGCCAAACTATGCTATATCTAATCCAATGGGGCCAAATGCACAAGATGGGCTTCAATTGTGCTTGATTAATTATTTCAAGCTAGAAGAGTAGCTTTAGGTAGCCTATATACATGTAATCTAGGCGTGTGGGCTTGTTTAATTATGTTGGGTTTGTTTTGTTATGTTGGAACTTATTTTAGTTTATTAGGCCTATTTTACTTAATTGGGCTTTAGTTAGCTTTATTTCATATAAGAGCTATATTTTTAAATGTGGGCTACTTTAGTACTTTGGTGGGAGGCCCATGTTTACAAGGCCTTTTTATGTAATTAGGATTTAAGTTGCTTAGGAGGCTATAAATACCTCTTAAAACATTGTAAAATCAGCTTTTGGTATTGATTTTGAAGGTAGACGAATTTTTATTGGAGAGGATTGCTTGTCTTCTTCTTTTGCATCAAGAACTTTAATTTTTATCAAAATATTTACTTTGTAGCAAATTTTTTTCTTGTGTTTATAAATCAATCTATCATAAGCATTTCCATTCACATAGTTGTTTGGGGGTTCTTTAGATTGGGGGTTTATTCTTGTTAATGTTCATTCCATATTGTATGTTCTAGGGTTCTTTAACCTTGGGGTTCCGTATCATTTTGGTATCAGAGCTTGGATTAGGATAAATTCTTATTTGTCTTATGCTAATTTGCTGTTCTATTGTTTAATTTTCATTAGAACAAAATAATTCCGCGTTGTTTAATTATTTAATTTGCAATCTTATTCTTATCAATTTCGTGTTCTTCTTTATTTTTGAATCTGTTCTTTTGTGTTCGTTTTTGTTCCTACATCAGATCGTGTGTTTGATGTTTTAAGTTCTAAAAAAAATAACACAGCACTATTATCCGAATTTTTTTTAAAAAAAGGAAAAGTCAGCATTGAGATACAACTAGGAAAGAAAAATCACAAGAAACAAAAATCTAGATCTGGTCATACTTTGAATTTGGAAATTAATTCGAAAAGTCAAAGTAGCAATTTATGGGTATGTGTCATTTTTGACTTTTTTGATTTCGGGTCTCCACATCCATTGTATCAAAATTGACTTTTCCATTAGGAAAATACCAAAATTCAGATTTGTCCAACATTTGAACTTGGAAATTAATTTGAAAAGTCAAAGTGGCAATTTGTGGGTAGGCGTCATTCTTGACTTCCTTTGATTTCTTTTCTTTACATCCATTATAATAAAATTGACTTTTCCATTAGGGAGATATCAATATTAGTGGGCTGCACATGTGTTAGGTGAGTAATTCAATATTAGTGGGCTACACATGTGTTAGGTGAGTAATTCAATATTAGAGGGCTGCACATGTGGTAGGTAAGTAATTCAATATTAGTGGGCTGCACATGTGTTACTTATATCAACTTTCTTCATTTTGGCATTTTGCTTCTAGAATTGAGGCTATCTTCTTTGGTAAGTGTTTTCATTGCATTATCATTTAAATTTGTTGAATTGTGAATCATCTTGACTTGGGATTGAGTTCTGAAGTGCAATTGAAGATAGCAAGCTTGAGTGGAAAAAGGCTTGAGTGTGCGAGCTTAAAAGAGGATAAAAGCCAAAATAGAGTGAAACACCAGTGGAGTGTCATCTTTTGAGTGAAACACGTGAGGGAGTGAATGAAAGGATGTACTATTACAAGTCAAGATGACATTTAGATCAAGAAACATTGGATGAGTTAAAGAAGGATACTAAGGTCTTAAAAGAAGACCTTAAAAATGCAAAATTGCGGTTTAAACAACTTTTTAGACAGCTAGATAAGTGTGTGAAAAAGGAGAAAAGAAAGAAAGAGGAAGTTGTCGTAGAAGAAATTATTTGTGAAGCTGAAAGAGATGCTATAGATTTAAGTGGAAGTGTAGACGTTGATTATTTGAGGAAAAAGGAAGAAGATTGTAAAATGGAAGATGCTTATTTAGTTGAGTTGGACGATCAGCATATTATGATTGATCCTGTAGTGCTTCAGGAGTGATAAGGAACCCAATAGCTAACGAGCTACAAACCCACACATACGATTCGAATAGCAAAGCAAAATCAGATAAACACCCTCCCTATTGAACCCCCAAATAACTTGTGAATAGAAACGCAAATAACCAGGAATTAAAGAACCTGAAAAATGCCACAATCAAACAATTGATAAGTAATCAAATTCTTCATGCAATAGAAAAGAAAGCAATTCACTCTCTCAATCTAAGCAAATAAATTCGGCTATGCCAAGAAAATGTCGTTCAAAGTCTGAATATCTCAACATAACATATTCTATTTATAGGGTGGCTAACCCTAGCTAGCAAATAACCTAAAGAAAACCCTAATGAGGCCTTTTACTAAGGTAGGCCGAATTTTCCATGGGCTTAAGCTATCAAATAAGCCCATTTACAAAGCTTAAACATAACTTAAAACAAAACCCATTAACTTTAAAAGAGTTGGCCGAATTTCTTAAGCCCAATATAAATGACTAACTAAAACCCAAAATAACTAAAATAAACCCAATCTAAAAAGCCGAAAACGTGTAGCCCATCTTAACAACTTAAATGAGTCATGTGACCTTTTAAATGAAGCACATGACTTGTACAATTAAAGCCCAAGTTGTATAGAACCCAAAAATGACTTAAGTTGGCCCAATTTCATTAGAAGCTTCCAAAAAGCTAAGTACTTTGTGAAAGCCTCCTTCAAGCTCTCTTTGACACTTTTCAAAGGCATCTTCTTGTAGTTCTTGAGTAACAAAGCCTTGCACATAGGTTGTCATAGCCATCTTCAGCTTCTTAGCTCGCCCTCTTGTGATTGGACCACTTAGCATCTTCAAAGGGTCCTTAGTGGTTGGCTGATCCGTATCATTCCCTCCCTCCTCAAAAAGATTTGTCCTCAAATCTGAATCCACATCAAAAGGAGAAAGGTCAAAAACATTAAATGTAGCTGAAACACCATACTCACTTGGCAAATCTATTTTATATGCATTATCGTTGATGTGCTCCAAGACTTGGAAAGGACCAACACCACGTGCATCCAGCTTGCCCTTCCTTTGGTTTGGGAACCTCTCCTTTCTAAAATGCACCCAAACCCAATCTCCAAGGGTGAATACCACTTGTTTCCTTCCCCTATTCACCTTTTCAGCATATTGCCTGTTTTCTTCTCAATGCTTGCCCGTGCTTTCTCATGTAAGGATTTCACCAATTCTGCCTTCCTACTACCATCCAAACTCGAAAGTTCATTTAAAGGTGAAGGACAAAGATCAAGCACAGTTAGTGGGTTAAAACCATAAACAAGCTCAAATGGTGAAAACCCAGTGGAAGAATGAATGCTCCGATTATAAGCAAATTCAATAAAAGGCAAACAATCTTCCCAAGTTTTAAGATTCTTACCCACAATAGCACGTAATAAAGTCCCCAAAGTCCTATTCACAACTTCTGTTTGTCCATCAGTTTGAGGGTGACAAGTAGTAGAAAACAATAACTTTGTCCCTAACTTACCCCATAAAACACACTAAAAATGTGAAAGGAACTTTGTATCCCTATCTGAAACTATGGTGTGTGGAATACCATGCAAACGGACAACTTCCTTAAAGAATAGATCAGCAACATGAACAGCATAATCACATTTATGACACGCAATAAAATAAGTCATTTTACTAAACCTATCTACCACAACAAAGATACTATTCCTACCACATTTTGTCTTAGGCAAACCAAGCACGAAATCCATGAAAATGTCAGTCCAAGGAGAACTAGGTATGGGCAAAGGCATATACAATCCATGAGGCATAGATTTAGACTTAGCTTGTTTACATGCAACACATGCATTACACACCTTTTCCACATCTTTTCGCATGCGTGGCCAAAAGAAATGCTCATTCAACATGTCATAGGTCTTATGTACCCCAAAATGTCCCATCAATCCCCCACAATGAGACTCTAATACAAGCAAATTACACATTGAACATTTAGGCACACAAAGCTTACTTTCCCTAAATAAGAATCCTTCATGTCTATAAAACTTTTCAAAGGCCTTATGTTCACATGCATTATACACTTTACCAAAATCAGAATCATCAACATATAATTCCTTAACATGCTCAAATCCTAACAACTTAGAACTAAGTGTAGAAATCAAGGCGTATCTTCTTGATAATGCATCAGCAACAATATTGTCCTTTCCATGCTTGTATTGAATAACATAGGGAAATGTTTCAATAAATTCAACCCATTTAGCATGCCTTTTATTCAACTTACCTTGTCCCTTAAAGTGTTTGAGGGACTCTTGATCGGTGTGAATGACAAACTCTTTGGGTATGAGGTAATGCTGCCACACATCCAATGCTATCACCAAGGCATAAAGCTCCTTGTCATAGGTTGAATAATTGAGTTGGGCTCCATGAAGCTTCTTACTAAAATATGCTACTGGTTTCTTTTCTTGCATTAGAACAGCTCCAATACCTACACCAGAAGCATCACATTCAATTTCAAAAGTCATGTCAAAATTAAGCAAAGATAAAATAGGAGAAGCATCACATTCAATTTCAAAAGTCATATCAAAATTAAGCAAAGATAAAATAGGAGAAGAATACAACTTCCCTTTCAAATTTTCAAAAGCTTTTTGCTGTGCTTCTCCCCACTTAAACCCAACTTCCTTTTTGATTATTTCTGTAAGTGGTGCAGCAATAGAAGAAAAATCCTATACAAAACACCTATAAAAACTCGCTAAGCCATGAAAGCTCCTCACATCCTAAATGGACGTAGGCATGGGCCAATCTCTAATTGCCTTCACTTTCTCTTCATCTACTTCAATACCCTGTGCACTCACCACAAAACCAAGAAAAACAAGCCTATCTATACAAAATGTGCACATCTTAAGTTTAGCATACAACTTTTCATTCCTCAAAGTTTGCAAAACTAACTTAACATGCTCAATATGTTCCTCAAAAGACTTGCTGTAAATGAGTATATCGTCAAAGTAAACAACAACAAACTTTCCTAAATATGCACGCAATACATGGTTCATAAGTCTTATAAATGTGCTAGGGGCGTTAGATAGCCCAAATGGCATGACTAACCACTCATACAATCCATATTTAGTTTTGAAAGCTGTTTTCCATTCATCACCAGGTTTCATTCTTATTTGATGATATCCACTCATTAAATCTATCTTAGTAAAATACACAGCACCACACAATTCATCTAACATATCATCAAGCCTAGGAATAGGATATCTATACTTTACAGTGATTTTGTTGACCGCACGACAATCAACACACATCCTCCACGTTCCATCCTTCTTAGGCACTAATAAAACAAGTACTGCGCGGGGACTCATACTCTCCCTAACCAATCCCTTGTCCAAGAGTTCTTCCACTTGCCTTTGCATCTCCTTAGTTTCCTTAGGATTGCTTCTACAGGCTGGTCAGTTAGAAATGGTTGATCTAGGTAGAAAGTCAATCTGATGTTCTATTCCTCTCAAAGGTGGTAATCCATCTAGTAGCTCATCAGGAAAGACATCTGAATAATCCTGCAACAAAGACACAAAAATAGAAGGCAAAGATTCATGGTCAATGTCAGTGTCAGAAAATAAAATCTCTTTGTAAGTTACAAGGATCAATGGTTGCCCTATTGCTAAAGCACTCTTAACCTCTCTTGCCCTTACATAAAAATTCTGTTTTTGTCTCCCACCTTTCTTGTTTTCACTCACCAATGGGCCATTGATTTGTTTTGTTTCTTTTCTGGCCTCTTTTCCCCATTTGCTTTCTTTTTCACTCTTAATTTCACTCCCCTCTTCTCTCTTGGCCGAAGCCTCTCTCGCCCTCTCAACTAATTTCTTTTGATCTTCAAACACTTCTTTAGGAGATAACGGTGTCAAAGTCACTTTTGTACCTTCATAAGAAAAAGAATAACGGTTAGTGTACCCATTATGCACCACAAGTCATCAAATTGCTAAGGCCTCCCCAAAAGCAAATGGCCTGCCTGCATAGGTACCACATCACAAACCACCTCATCCTTATACCTCCCAATAGAAAATGGCACTCTTACTTGCCGTGTTACCTTGACCTCTCCACTGTTGTTCAGTCATTGTAATTTATAAGTTCTAGGATGCTTTTTACATACCAAGTTCAGCTTATTAACCATATTCACACTAGCGACATTGGTGCAACTACCTCCATCAATAATAATTGTGCACACCCTTCCATTAATTAAGCACTTAGTGTGAAAAATGTTTTCTCTATGTTCTAGGCTCTCTTCCTTAATATTCAAGTTCAAAGCTCGCCTATCCACTAAAGATTTTCCACTTTCAGCAACTAATAACTCTCCATCACTATCACAATCACTACAATCTTCTAAAGGTGGCATCACATCTTCACTATGGTCTGATTCAGAAACAATTTCCCCATCATCCCTAGCTATTATCATCCTTTTATTAGGACAATCACGTGCCATATGCCTCTTCCCCAAGCATTTAAAGCATTTAATCTCTCTATTAGGAGTTGGAGTATTAGGGTTACCTTTTACGACCTTGGATGGTGATTGGACAGCCCTTGCATCTTTGGAACCCGAATCTGCCCCATAAGGTTTGGATCCTCTAAAGTTTTTTCTATCCTCCCCTTTGGTCCATCTAGATCCCAAACTATCCCTTGAGTTGTTGCTGGTTCGGTTGAAGATCCTACTCTTCTTCTATTTTTCAACCTTCATTGCCAAACTCAACATTTCCTCCATGGAATTATATCTATGAAGCTCAATGACATCAACAATCTCTTTATTCAATCCACCTAAAAACCGAGCCATGGTTACCTCTTTATCTTCCTCAATGTTTGCTCTAACCATGCACATTTCCATCTCCTTATGGTAGTCCTCTACTGACCTACCCCCTTGCACTGAGCTACCCCCTAGTCTTCCACAGCTGCTATCTTCACTTTCTTCTCCTCAGAATACCTATTACAATCAAAGATCATTTCAACCTTCCTTTCCCATTCTAGGTACTCTTCAGCATTATTTCTACCTTTAAATGGAGGAATCTTAAGCTTAATGTTACCTAAATACCCATCCAATCTCCCACAAGTCTCTTCTTCATCTAAATCTTCTAAGTCAGTGATGCGGAACCCCAGCCTATATGTAAACTAGAATGCCAACATACCATGAATATTGATCATAAACAAGTGAATAAACCCCCAATATAAAGGACCCCCAAAAAAGATTGAATGGAAATGCTTATAATAGATTTATTTAGAAAGTAAGAAGAATCAGAATCAAGCATACATTAATCATGCAAATTGACTAAGTCTAATTCTTCATACAATAGCAAGAATCAATAAAAATTAACTCTCAGAAATTCAGTCAATGAAAATTCATTAATCATAAATATGCAAAATGTAAAGAACAAATGAAGAAGTTTAGCCCTATATATAGGCTAGGCAGCCACCCCTCCCTAGAGGAGTTATAATCAAACATTAACTCTAGGAGATAATTAATGAAATAAATAGCAAAGATAATTCCTAACCTTTATCTACATGTATTTGGCCATAATATGGACTAAGTACATGAATAAATAAAGATAAATACAATCTGAAAATAATCCTAAAAGCTAGTGATAAATAGGCATAATTAACCTAAGAAAAGAAGAAATGAATGTGGACTTAAACTTGGCTAAAAGTGAATTTCAGGCAGCCCCAAAAGGATAAGGTCAAGCTATTATTTCTCCCTCAAACTCTACTTAATAATATCCCAAAATAATAAGTATTTATCAAAGAAAACCCATTCTTAAAATTTAGGACCCTAAGTTCACTAATGTAGGCCTAAACCTAAATCTAACCCAAACCCATTAAAATTTAACTCTCCCATGTAAACTTCGGCCCCCTTATGTTCTCTAAGCCTCAAATAGTTATTTTGGCCCAACTCTTCAGAAGAGATAAGCCCAACTTTAGCCTACCCACTTAAACTACCCAAAATAGTCAAATAAGCCCAAAATAAAATATACCTATTCTAATCAAGCCCAATTCGTTTTCCTAGGTTCTAGGCTGCCCAAATATACTTAATTACATGTTACATAAAGAATAGAAACTAAATAAAGTGGCTATGAGGCCCATTGCACCATTTGGCCTAAACTTGTATTCATAGTCCAATTTAGCTTCTTTCTCTTCTTGAACTTGCATCTTCTTTATATAAGGTCTCATGAATGCTTGTAGGACTTTTGAAAGTTTCTTTGACCTTGATTTTGTGCCATTATGCTTGGTTGTGCTCATATCATCCCCTCCCTCTTTAGAAAAGATTCGTCCTCGAATCTTCGTCTTGTTCAAATTGGGAATGGAAACTTGTGGAATAAATTGATCTTCATAGATGATCTTGTCAACAGGTGGAAATAAAGTGAATGCTTCTTTAGAAAAGAACTCATGTTCCTGTAAGTCAACAAAAACACTGGACAAAACATGGTTAGTTCTTAATACAATCTTTTTGTTCTGACCATTATTCTCTTCATTTTTCATGTGCAATTCAGCCTCCTCAATTAATAAAGGAGCAATCATAAAATGCCGATCTTCTAACTCAATTACACAAACATCTTCCTGATGCGGAACCCAATAGCTAACAAGCTACAAACCCACACATACAAGATGGTTAGCAAAGAAACAAAGAGATAACATCCCTCCCTATTAAACCCCCAATCAACCTGTGATGCAGAACCCCAAGGCTAAAGAACTCGAAACCCCTTGAACATACAATATGGCATAGACATGAATAAGAGTAAATCCCCAACCCTATTGAACCCCCAATCAATAAAGTGAAAGGAAATGCAAATAATTAGGTTGATTTAAACACAAGATCAGAATTCACCACAAGTAATTACCTTGATAAGAATTTATGTTCTTAATGCAAAAGAAGAAGACAAGCTATCCTCTCCAAAGATGAATTCGGCCAAGCCAAAAGAAATTTATCGAATTAGTCAAATCTCCTCCAATCTCGTTTCTGTAGAGTATTTATACTCTCTTAAGCTAATAAAAACCCTAATTAATCAAATAGGCCTTAAAACATGGGCCTTACACTAAGATAACTAAAGCCCACGCTAATTAACTTAAAATTCAGCCTAAAAAGCCTAAAAAGAACTAATTAAATGAGCCCAAGCTAATTAAAGCCCATCTCACTTAAATAAGCTCAAAAGAATAAGTTAAGGCCTAACATATTACAAATAATCAAATGAAAATAATAAATAAAAGCCTAAACTAAAAGCCCAAATAAATCAGCCCCTTAATCCACCAATTAGCACATGCATTGCACATACCCTGACTCACATGCATAGCACATGTCAAGGTCACATGATCGGCACATGTCAAGGGTCACATGACCTGCACATGTTAAGTCGTCACATGACTAGCACATGTCCATCTTCAATTCGGGTTCTTCATAAATTTGGCCCACGGACTTCCTTCAAGCCTTCTTTAACTTCTCCAAATTTGATCTCCATTAATATGAACTTCCATTGTTTATAATCTTGAAATGTTGACCCCCCTGTGCACGCATCATTCCCTCCGTCTTTAGAAAAGATTTGTCCTCGAATCTTCGTCTTGTTCAAGTTGGGAATTGACACTTGTAGAATAAATTCATCTTCATATAAGATCTTCTGAATAGGTGGAAATAAAATGAATGCTTCTTCAGCTGAGGACTCATCATGTTCCTGTAATTTAACATGAAAACTAGGCAAAACATGGTTAGTCTTTAATATAATCTTTTCATTCTGATCATTATTATCTTCACTTTCCATGTTCAATTCAACCTCCTTAAGAACTGTAGGGTCAATTATAACATGCTGATCTTCTATCTCAATTACACAAACATCCTTCTGTTCACTCAAAGCAACATCTTCTCTTTCAATTATGTTTTCCTTTTCACTCAAAACAACATCTTCATCACATCCACTTATTTCTTCCTCATTTATAACTTCATCAGCATATAAGTCTATACCATCTCTTTCAGCTTCACAAACAATTTTGTCGACAATAGCTTCCTCTTCTTTCTTTCTTTCCTCCTGTCTTATATACGTACTTACTAGTCTAGAAAGTTGTTTAAACTGTAACTCAAAATCTTTAAGATTTTTATCCAACAACTTAGCATCCTTCTTTAACTCATTCAATGCTTCTTGATCTAAATGTATTCTTGACTTATAATAGTACATCCTCACAATCACTCCCTCACGTGTTTCACTCAAAATAAGACACTCCACTCGTATTTCGCTCAATTTGGCTTTTACCCTCCTTTAAGCTCACTCTCTCAAGCCTTTTACCACTTAAGCTTGTTATATTCAGTTGCACTTCAGAACTCAAACTCAAGTCAAAATAGTTCACAAGCAGCAAATTATGGTAAAGAATGCAATGAAAATACTTAACAAAGAAGATAGGCACAAAGCTAGAAGCAAAAGACCAAAGTGAAGAACGTTGAAATGAGCATACAAGGTGAAGATATGTATGCTGTCCGAATTATGTAAATTTAACCAACAAGAATCAAATTATTAATTATAGTGTAATCGGAAGCAAAAACACAAACACACCAAAAATGGAAACTTAAGAATGAAAAAAATGACAAAACTAATACAATAATGCAGAAATTGAAATCTCCCTAATGGAAAATTCAATTTGAGACAATATGTATTATCACACTAAGACAAAATGGAAAGGAGACACAAGATGTCCAAACTAAAACAAGATTAGGAAACCCAAATGTTTGTCCAAAATAAGATAAAGATTAATCCAATATGTCTTAATAAGATCAAATAAGGAAACCCAAATGTCTAGACTAAGACAAAATGACTTATCCACTATGTTTTAATTAGTTCAAGTTTAGGAAACCCAAATATCTAGACTAAGACAAAATGACTTATCCACTATGTCTTAATGTTAAGGAAACCGAATTCAGCCCAATAGGTTCAAGTTAAACCCAAATAATTATCCAACTCCAAATCTGGCCCAATAGGTTTAAATCAAACCCAAATAATTGTCCAACTCCAAATCTGCCCCAATAGGTTCAGCCCAATGTGTATCACGCCCAAACCAAATCAACCAAACCCTAAATTGTATTCTTTTCTTTTCTAGCCGCCAACAATTTTCACCTTTTTTTTAATTATTATTATTATTTTTTTTATCTTTTTTTATTTTTAACAACTAGAGCAGCAAACAACCTAAACTTCGAGATCAAATAACAAAGAATTCAGCCTAAAACAAGGCTCCTAAATTTTTGGCCTCTATGATTAACAAGGGTTCCTAAATTTTAGGAATCACATAAACTGAAAATTAATGAATAAAAAGAGCAAAAAAACATGGATAAATAAGAATTTATTCCAAATTCAAGCTCTGATACCAAATGATGCGGAACCTTAAGTCTAAAGAACCCGAAACCCCTTGAACATACAATATGGCATAGACATGAATAAGAGTAAATCCCCAACCCTATTGAACCCCCAATCAATAAAGTGAAAGGAAACGCAAATAATTAGGTTGATTTAAACACAAGAACAGAATTCGCCACAAGTAATTACCTTGATAAGAATTTATATTCTTAATGCAAAAGAAGAAGACAAGCTATCCTCTCCAAAGATGAATTCGGCCAAGCCAAAAGAAATTTATCAAATTAGTCAAATCTCCTCCAATCTCGTTTTTGTAGAGTATTTATACTCTCTTAAGCTAATAAAAACCCTAATTAATCAAATAGGCCTTAAAACATGGGCCTTACACTAAGATAACTAAAGCCCACACTAATTAACTTAAAATTCAGCTTAAAAAGCCTAAAAAGAACTAATTAAATGTGCCCAAGCTAATTAAAGCCTATCTCACTTAAATAAGCCCAAAAGAATAAGTTAAGGCCTAACATATTACAAATAATCAAATGAAAATAATAAATAAAAGCCTAAACTAAAAGCCCAAATAAATCAGCCCCTTAATCCACCAATTAGCACATGCATTGCACATGCTCTGACTCACATGCATAGCACATGTTAAGGTCACATGATCGGCACATGTCAAGTGTCACATGACCTGCACATGTTAAGTCGTCACATGACTAGCACATGTCCATCTTCAATTCGGCTTCTTCATAAATTTGGCCCATGGACTTCCTTTAAGCCTTCTTTAACTTCTCCAAATTTGATCTCCATGAATATGAACTTCCATTGTTTATAATCTTGAAATGTTGACCCCCCTGTGCACGCATCAACTTGTGATTGAAAACGCAAATAATCGGGAAAAACGAAGAAGATGAAAACGCCACAATCAAGATAATTATTGATAAGTAATCAAATTCTTCATGCAATAGAAAAGATGAGCAAGCAATCCTCACTAATCTCTCTATAGAATTCGGCCAAGCCAATAAGATAACACTCTCAAAATGTTTGATTCATCAAATCTGAAGTTTACAACTCATATTAGCCTATATATATGGTGGCTAACCCTAATTACCCTTAAAACCTAAAAACAAACCCTAATAAGGCCTTAAACACAAATAGGCCGAATTCTCCATGGGCTTTACAAGATAAATTAAGCCCAAACTAAAGAAAATAAACTCACTTAAAATTAAGTCTTATAGGTCGAAAATGAAAGCCCAAAAGAAAGATTAAATAAATAACCAAACTAACTAAATTAAGCCCAAACAAGAAGCCCACACGCCTAGCCCATTGAACCACAACTTAAAGGAGTCATGTGACTTTTAAATGAAACACATGACATGTACAATTAAAAGCCCAAAGTTGTATAAGCCCTTGATGGCTTAAATTGGTCCAATTCCTTCATTTGCTTTCAAAAGGCTAAGTACTTTGCGTTGGCCTTCAAGTTCTCCATAGCATTTCTTAATAGCCTCTTCATGAATTTCTTGAGTGACAAAGTCTTGAACAAAAGATGGCATAGCCATCTTTAGCTTCTAAGCACGTCCTCTTGTTATTGGACCACTAGGCATCTTCAAAGGATCTTTGGTGGTTGATGGCATGGTTGGATCCGTATCATTCCCTCCCTCCTCAAAAAGATTTGTCCTCAAATCTGCATCCACATCAAAAGGAGAAAGGTCAGAAACATTAAATGTAGCAGAAACACCATACTCACCTGGTAAATCTATCTTGTAAGCATTATCATTGATGCGCTCCAAGACTTGATATGGACCAGCACCAAGTGCATCCAACTTTCCCTTCCTTTGGTTTGGAAACCTTTCCTTGCGAAAATGCACCCAAGCCCAATCTCCAGGAACAAATACCACTTGTCTCCTTCCTTTATTAGCTCTTTCAGCATACTTTTGGTTCCTCTTCTCGATGTTAGCCCTTGCTTTCTCATGCAAAGTCTTTACCAATTCTGCCTTCCTGTTGCCATCTAAACTTGAAAGCTCATTTAAAGGCAATGGACAAAGATCAAGCATAGTCAGTGGGTTAAAATCATAAACAATTTCAAATGGTGAAAAACCAGTACAAGAATGAATACTTCTATTATAAGCAAATTCAATGAAAGGTAGACAATCCTCCCATGTTTTGAGATTCTTACCCACTATAGCACGAAGTAAGGTACCCAAAGATCTATTCACTACCTCTGTTTGACCATCTATCTGCGGGTGGCAAGTAATAGAAAATAACAACTTTGTACCCAACTTACCATATAGAACACGCCAAAAATGTGAAAGGAACTTTGTATCCATATCAGAAACAATGGTGTGTGGTATACCATGCAAACGCACAACTTCTTTAAAGAATAGGTCAGCAACATGAACAGCATCATCACATTTATGACAAGCAATAAAGTTAGCCATTTTGCTAAACCTATCTACCAGAACAAAAATGCTATCTCTACCACATTTAGTTCTAGGCAATCCAAGCACAAAATCCATAGAAAGATCAGTCCAAGGAGAACTAGGTACGGGTAGAGGCTTATACAAACCATGGGGCATAGTTTTAGACTTGGCTTGCCTACATGCAACACATGAATTACATACTTTTTCCACATCTCTGCGCATATGAGGCCAATAAAAATGCTCATTTAGCATGTCATAAGTCTTATACACCCCAAAATATCCCATCAATCCCCCATAATGAGATTCTAATACAAGCAAATCACGCATTGAACACTTAGACAAACAAAGCTTGCTGCCCTTAAACAAAAACCATCATGCCTATAAAATTTATCAAAAGCTTGATGCTCACATACTGCATACACATTACCAAAATCAAGATCTCCTATATATAATTCCTTAACGTGCTCAAATCCTAACAACTTAGAACTAAGTGTAGAAAGCAAGGCATATCTTCTTAATAATGCATCAGCAACAATATTATCCTTTCCATGCTTGTATTGAATAACATAGGAAAATATTTCAATAAATTCAACCCATTTAGCATGCCTTTTATTCAACTTACCTTATCCCTTCAAGTGTTTGAGGGACTCATGATCGATGTGAATGACAAACTCCTTGGGTAGGAGGTAATGCCGCCACACATCCAATGCTCTCACCAGGGCATAAAGCTCCTTATCATAGGTTGAATAATTGAGTTGGGCTTCATGAACCTTCTCACTGAAATAGGCAATTGGCTTCTTTTCTTGCATCAAAACCACCATAATACCTATACCAGAAGCATCACATTCTATTTCAAATGTTTATCAAAGTTAGGTAAAGATAAAATAGGAGCAGAACACAACTTCCCTTTCAAAGTCTCAAATGCCTTTTGCTGTGCTTCTTCCCACTTGAACTCAACTTCCTTCTTGATAATTTTTGTAAGTGGTGCAGCAACAGAAGAGAAATCCTGCACAAAATGCCTATAAAAACTTGCGAAGCCATGAAAGCTCCTCACATCCGAAATGGACTTAGGCGTGGGGCAATCTCTAATTGCCTTCACTTTCTCTTCATCTACTTCAAAATCCTGTGCACTCACCACAAAACCAAGAAATACAAGTCTATCTATACAAAATGTGCATTTCTTAAGCTTAGCATACAACTTTTCAGATCTCAAGGTCTGTAAAACTAGCCTAACATGCTCAATATGCTCTTCATAAGACTTGCTGTAAATGAGTATATCATCAAAATACACAACAACAAACTTTCCTAAATATGCACGCAATACATGGTTTATAAGCCTCATGAAAGTGCTAGGGGCATTAGATAGCCCAAATGGCATAACCAACCACTCATACAAACCATATTTAGTTTTGAAAGCTGTTTTCCACTCATCACCAGGTTTCATTCTAATTTGATGATATCCACTCATTAAATCAATTTTCGTAAAATACGCAGCACCATATAATTCATCCAACATATCATCTAGCCTAGAAATGGGATGTCTATACTTTATAGTGATTTTGTTGACCGCAAGGCAATCAACACACATCCTCCATGTTCCATCCTTCTTAGGCACTAAAAGGACAGGTACTGCACACAGACTCATGCTTTCTCTCACCAATCCCTTCTCCATGAGTTCTTCCACTTGCCTTTGCATCTCCTTAGTTTCCATAGGATTGGTTCTATAGGCTGGTCTATTGGGAATGGTAGATCCTGGCACAAAATCAATCTGATGTTCTATCCCCCTCAAAGGTGATAATCCATCTGGCATCTCATTAGGAAAAATATTAGAATACTCCTGCAATAAAGAAACAAAACTAGGAGGCAAAGAATCAAGATTAGTGTCAGTGTCAGAAAACAAAACTTCCTTGTAGATTATAAGGACCAAAGGTTGTCTCAAAGCTAATGCACTCTTGACCTCTCTTGCCCTCACATAGAAATTCTGTTTTTGCCGCCCCCCTTGCTTGTTTTCTCTCACCACTGGGCCATTTATTTGTTTTGTTTCTTTTTGGGCCTCTTTTCCCCCTTTCCTTTCTTTTTCTCTCTCTCTCACCCCTTAGGCTGAAACCTCTCTCCCCTTTTCTCTTTTGGCCGAAGCCTCTTTCTCTTTCTCAAACATTTTCTTTTGATCTTCATAAATCTCTTGAGGAGATAATGGGGCTAAGACAACCTTTTTACCTTATAAGAAAAAGAAAATTTGTTAGTATACCCATTATGAATAGATTGTCTATCAAATTGCCAAGGTCTTCCCAAAAGCAAATGGTCTGCCTGCATAGGTACAACATCACATAAAAGTTCATCCTTGTACCATCCAATAGAAAATGGCACTCTAACCTGGAGTGTCACCTTAACCTCTCCACTATCATTTAACCATTGCAATCTATAAGGTCTAGAATGCTTCTCACATGCCAAGTTCAACTTCTCAACCATACTCACACTAGCTACATTCGTGCAACTCCCCCCATCAATAATGATTGTGCACACTCTCCCATTAACTAAATATGAAATATGTTTTCTCTTTGTTCTAGACTATCTTCCTTAACATTCAAGTTTAAAGCTCGCCTAGCCACTAATGATTTCCCACTTTCAGCAACTAACAACTCCCCCTCACTATCACAATCACTACAATCTTCCAAAGGAGGCATTTCATCATCACTATGTTCTGATTCAGAAGTAATTTCTCCATCACCCCTAGCAATTATTACCCTCTTATTAGGACAATCACATGCTACATGCCCCTTACCGAAACATTTAAAACATTTAATTTCTCTACTAGGTGTAGGAGTACTAGAGTTACCTTTAACACACATTTTTTTGGAATTTGGGTTGCCTTTACTTCTTTTGGACCCAAATCTGCCCCATGGGGTTTAGATACCCTAAAGTCCTTCTTCTCCTCCTTTTTGTTCCATTTAGACCCCAAAGTATATGATGCGGAACCCCAAGGCTAAAGACCCCTAAGAACACACAATATGGCAAGAATAAGAACTTGTATAAATCCCCAACCCTAATGAACCCCCAATCAATTTATGAAAGGAAACGCATATAATAAGGTTGTTTTAAAACATAAGAACAGATTTCGCCACAAGTAAATACCTTGATAAGAAATTAGTTCTTGATGCAAAAGAAGAAGACAAGCAAATCCTCTCCCTTGAAGAAAATTTGGCCAAGCCAAATAATGATATTCAAAAGTGTTAAAAATCTGTCTTTTACAACTTATAATGAGGTATTTATAGCCCCCAAAAGGTAGGTAACCCTAAATAAGTCAAAAGGCCACCTAACACAATGGCCTCCCACCAAACCCTAAATAAGTCAAAGGCCACCTAACACATGGGCCTCCCACTAAATAACTAAAGCCCAAACTTATTAACTTTAAAATACAGCCCACAACCTAAAATGATTAAATTAAATGAGCCCAAGCTAAAATAAGCCCAACTCACTTAAAATAAGCCTATTAAACAATATAAGGGTCCAACTAAACAAATTAAAACAAAATAAGTCCAACATAATAAAATAAGCCCCTTGGGCCACCTAAAGCTACTCTCCTAGCTTAAAATAGTCAATCAAGCCCATTTGATTCTTCTCATGTCCATTCGGCCCCATTGGATTGGCATTGATGTCATTCGGCCCCAATCTCCCTTAACTTCTAATAATTTCTACAATTTGGCTCGTGTAGGATTGCCATGATGGGTTGACCCCCTGTGCACGCATCAGTATAGCTTGAGTTGTTTTTGATCTTATTGAAAGCTTTTACTCCTCTTTTGCTTTTCAATCTTCATTGCCATGTGTATCATCTCTTCTATAGTGTCATATCTATACAACTCAATGGCATCAGCAATCTCCTTGTTTAGACCACCTAAGAATCGAGCCATGGTGATCTCCTCATCCTCCTCAATGTTTGCTCTCACCATGCACATTTCCATATCCTTATAGTAATCCTCCACTGATTTTCCTCCCTGCACAAGTCTATGCAATTTCTGATGTAATTCTCTAAAGTAGTGAGAAGGAACAAACCTTTTTCTCATGGCTTCCTTCATGCCTCCCAATTACTAATAGGATGCCTTCCCACTTTTCTTCTACTCAAGTTGAGTTGCTCCCACCAAAACATTGCATAATCAGTGAATTCTACAGCTGCAATCTTCACCTTCTTTTTCTCTGAATATCTATTGCATTCAAAGATCATCTCCACCTTTCTCTCCCACTCCAAGTACTCTTCTGCACTATTTCTGCCTTTGAACGAAGGAATCTTGAGTTTGATGTTGCCCAAGTTCCCATCTATCCTTGCACTAGTTTTCTCATCCTCTTCATCATCAAAATCATTCTCCATATGTCCTTGAATAATTCTTCCTCTCCTTGCTACCCTTCTAGGTGCATTAGATATACTTCCTTCAAGTCTCTCTTCCATTCCATCCATTCGAAGAGACAACTTCCGGATCTCACTAATGAAAGCTTGATATAGCATCTTGTTATCTGGTACATGATCTTCACCTTGGGATATTCCCTTCCCACTAGTTTCTTCAGTCATGATGTATTACCTATAAAAATTGTTAGATAAAAACCTGTCAAGCACTCCCTCACATGTTTACACTCAAAGAATGTCACTCCTCTCGTGTTTCACACAATTAAGGCTTTTATCCTCTTAATGTCCTGATGCTTGCACAGGGGGTTAACATTGCAAGTTCGGATTCATGGAGATCAAATTTGGGGAAGTTCAAGAAGGCTTGAAGGTGGTTTACTGTAGCTATGAAGAAGCCGAATCAAAAAGAGATTTTGAAGAGAGGAATGTGCCAGTCATGTGACCTTGACATGTGCCATCCATGTGCTTTGACATGTGCTAGACATGTGCCATGTCATGTGCTATGCATGTGTCATATGCATGTACACATCATGTGACATCTTACATGTGCATTGCATGTGCTTATTAATGGATTTAAGGGGCTGTTTTGGTTTGGACTTTTAATTAGGCTTTTATTTATTATTTTTATTTGATTATTTGTAATATGTTGGGCCTTAACTTATTCTTTTGGGCTTATTTAAGTGAGATGGGCTTTAATTAGCTTGGGCTCATTTAATTAGTTCTTTTTAGGCTTTTTGGGATGTATTTTAAGTTAATTAGTGTGAACTTTAGTTATCTTGGTGTAAGGCCCATGTTTAAAGGCCTATTTGATTAATTATGGTTTTTATTAGCTTAAAGGAGTATAAATACTCCTCAAAAATGAATTTGTATAGAGAGATTGGAATTATTAAACATTGGAGGCTATCCTCTTTTTCTAGGCTTTGCCAAAATTCTATAGAGAGATTTGTGAGAATTTGCTTGCTCATCTTTTCTATTGCATGAAGAATTTGATTACTTATCAATTGTCTTGATTGTGGCATTTTCATCTTCTTCGTTTTTCCGATTATTTGCGTTTTCAATCACAGGTTGATTGGGGGTTCAATAGGGAGGGATTTTATCTCTTTGTTTCTTTGCTAACCATCTTGTATGTGTGGGTTTGTAGCTCATTAGCTATTGGGTTCCGCATCATTTGGTATCAAAGCCAAAGATAAGGTAAATTCCTATTTATCTTACTGTTAGGTTTGCGTTTTACTTTCTTTGAATTCTTATTTTTGGTTTATGCCGAATTAGGTTGCATTAAGTTTCTTAGTTAATTGTGTTTTGTGTGTTTAAATTAGCCTTTTCTTTTCTTACCTTTACCTTGAATTCGTGAAATAGCCTTGAACCAAAATCTTGAACATCCTTAGCTTGAATCCGAATCCTTGTAGGAGGAGATTAGAGATTAGTTTGCTGTTTTTAAAAAAAAAGTAGAACATCTTTGGGTTTAGAAATCCGAACCTTGTAGGAGTTTGTTTTGATTTGATTGCTGAAATTTATTAAAAAAAAATAAACAGCAAGAAGAAAAGAAAGAAAAACATACAAAAGAAAAGAATAGAAGAAACAGAGAAAAGAAGAGGAAAAAAAAGTGAAAGAAAGGAATATAGGAGGAGAAAAGGGTAGGGAACAATTCGACCAAGGAGGGTTTATATAGCAAAGGGCAAATCCAAATCCTATAATAGGTGGGAGAAAATTAATCCATATTGCTTAGGGAATTAGGAATCCTTTAAGGGCTAGTAAAATTAATCCTTATCCCTTTGGGTTTAGGTTTTCAAAAATCCTAATCCATATCAGAATTGGAATTGTAATCCTAATCCTACTTAACCAAGGATTTACTTTGCAATCATTGACCCACCATTTGTGTTATCCATTTCTTATCCATTTGTGTTATCCATTTCTTAACCATTTGTGTAACACCCCCTACGTCCCCGTTGGAAGGACGCGAGTGTGCTACCGACGCTCACTCACATACATGCACACATACGCTAAGCAAAAGCATACGTTCATGCAAAAACACGGGAAATTAAAAACTTATCTTGAGAAGCAAAACTGGACATACATTAATTCACACACACGCAGGCACTAAGCCACAACATATACACATGCATACATATGATCATTCAGCGGAAGCATAAAGCGGAGAAATAACTGAAACTTATTTACAATAAGATCCTTACATAATCAAAAGGCTACAAATTACAGAAATCAAAATACAGAAGCTGAACAGAATAACATAACACTTCTAACTCCTATGTGGCCGACCCTGCAGACGCGCGACTCGAACCGAACCAAACCTGCCACCTGCACGGGAAAAGAGCCCGTGCTAAGCGAAAAACGCTTAGTGGGGAGAACACACAAGCAATATGGACGGCCATTCACAATGGTCGCCAAAGCAAATTACATTCAAATGGTTAATGCGGATATTCATGACACATATATAATCAGACTTGCATAGCAAAGACATTCATATCTGTATTCTTATGTCAAAATAAGTCAAGGTAAAAGCAGTATCATTCATAATACAGACATCTCCATGCAGAACCACATACGATGACACCTACATTAAACTGACCGGTTCGCCGAGATATCGAATAACTACACTTCACTGCACAACTAATCCACACTATATCATACCGTGAATTGCAAACGCACAACAACATATTAGAAACACTGCGATATCTGAGTTCATAAGAACATATAGCATATCGTTACATTATGGCACATGCACTTAACGAACGTCGATCCACATGCATTGCATCTCAATATGACAAATACTCATTCACACAATTAACCATAGTATACAATGATGCAAGCCAGTGTACTTATACATACTAGTTCGCATGCATACATCTCAACCACTCAGTTAGACACATTTATAATACCATACGGGCGTTAAGCATATATAAATGCATACCTGAGTCATATTCAAACTATTCAACTTCCATAATCACATTCAGAAAGGTAGCTGATTCATATTACTGAAATCTTAACCAAACGGTTATCATAATCTCATATTCATATCAGACAAAGCGAATAAAAATACCTGCTGACTCAAAATAGTGGATAACGAGAAATCAGACAGTGCCTCGCTGGCACGATCAGTCGCACCTTACGGGTACGAATCGAACTATCACCACCTTACGGGTGCGAATCGACAAACATTTTATTTTTAAACCATTTCACAGAGAGGGGGATCTTAAACAAGATCCAAACACATTAAAAAGGATCACGGGGATCCGAGTACAGAAAGGGGTTCGCGAGGAACCAAATGGGGACCTGATCAGGGTCCAAATCATTCAAAGGGCGCTGCAGCTACAGAAGACTCTATTAGGCATGCCTAACTATCCACTAGACTGACTCTGGCAGGCGGAGAATTACACAGAAATGGCCATAGTTAAAAATTATGACAAGCGAAGAATTCACATTCTAAGATAATCAGAACACACATAATTATAGTTCAAAATACATAGTTTTGCATGCTAAAACCCATAAGTTAACATTCCTAAAACATGCAGAAATAAAAGGGTTTTATTGCAAAAACAGGGTAGGTCACGATGGTAATCAAACTGGTTGCCACCGTGACATACCAAGGATCTTCGGCAGAAAGCAAGTCTGGGGTACCTCACGGTGGTAACGAAATGGGTTGCCACCGTGACATACCCAGACCTCAAAACAGAAAGTATCTGTGGGGTACCTCACGGTGGTAACGAAATGGGTTGCCACCGTGACATACCCACTGCCCAGACAGAATCTAAAGTTTGGATACCTCACGGTGGTGACCAGATTGGTTGCCACCGTGACATGTTCAAACTCTGGGCAGAATGCATTTGGTTCATGGCTCACGGTGGTAACTAAGTTGGTTGCCACCGTGACCCACGCACAGATGCGATTCCTGAAGGCAAATTTCCCGATTTTCAAGCCCAAAATCCCACAATTCACACATCAAAAAGCATAGTCTCACCTCAATAATAAAATTAAACCATTCAAATATCATTAAATCAGGCATGCATCATACAATTCATATTGCAAAGCGTATAATATAATTCATGCCAACACACTATACCCAATTCTTTATTCTATAGCACCAGGGTCAAGTAGGGGAAACATTATTATGCCAATACTTAACAATGCAAAGTCTTAATCATGCAATGATACAATTTACACTTAAGCATAGCATAATATTCTTAGAGGAGGATCATAAGTTCAGATATGCATAATACCTTTCACATCCAATATTACTTGTTCAGGATGAACAACCATGAAATTGGCATTCATAACTCACTCAATTTCAGATGGCGATATACGATACCACCCACAACAACTAACATTAATAAATCATATCAAGCAACCCCAATTCATTCGATATCCTTTAAATGTGTATAACTTAATCATGTTACACAAGCTCTTACAGATTAAGGTATTACAACCCTTAAATGTCATTTAACTGGACTAGATTCTAATCATACAATTACACCTAATTATTTCATTCGTTTGTATTAATCTTAATCCTATTCATGTTTATTTTCCAAATGAAAACTATTATTATACTCATTTAATAGTCCTAAACATGCATTGGATGGATCGTAGGAAGTTCCGGTGCAAAACGGGTTAAATTCGGGAAGAAAAATACATAAAATGGTCAAGACAGAAGGGGTCACGGTGGTAATCAATTTGGTTACCACCGTGAGGTCCCAAACTAAGCATTCTGTCCAGGATTTACATATGTCACGGTGGTAATGAATTTGGTTACCACCGTGACCTACCAAAAACTTGCAAAACAGAAGCTACGATTCAGGACTGCTTCACAACGCATTTTTGTTCAGCCTAAACGGACATCTAAATGACATTTTTAGGCAAAATTTCCTTCTTAACATTTCTTTATTAGGATAAGATTCAAATGAAACAAATTTCAGATTAAAGTGACATCTATAACTCCAGATATGAGCTAAAACATAAACACTGGTCCAGTAACCCGACCCAACCAGAGACACTTCAGATTTTAACTTATTCAAGGGTCTTAGAGCAAGAACTAGCTTCCAGACCTTTAGAGACAATTTTATATCTATGTCTTAGCTTTCAAATGGAACTGGAATTACTCATTTTGGAGGTCTATAACTCGACCTATGACAAAAACAATGCACAAAGGTCTGGCAAAAACTAAACAGAATTTCCCCAACATCATACTTTACACACCAAAAATTATATGAACAATCTAACACATCCAAAATTCATGCACAATCATCCAATAAATCATCATGTATCATTTATACATCAAGATTATATCACACATAGCTCCCAAACCTGGAAATCCAAGCTTCAAACCGAACACTTCAAAATCCAACCTTCTCTTCCCTTCTCCTCCAATTCTTGCAACCAAATCAAATCAAAACCTCATTAACCCAAGAATATAACCTTTAAAACCCACTCAAATCCGAAAAAGGAGGAGAAGAAGAAGTATACTAAAAGCAAAACAGCCACTTACCTCCTATAGAACCTTCAAAGCTCAAACCCTAGCCCAAAGGTGGAAGAAAACCCACATGAAAGGAAGAGAGAGCAGAGATATAGATGGGAAAGAGAGAGAGAGGCGTGGGAAAGGGAAGGCAAAACTTCCTTTGGCTTCCACGGGAAGCTACTCCCTCAATCCCTCTCTCTTCTCCTTTCAAATCCCAATCAATGCTCCCACCAACCTTACACATGTCACCCCACAATTGGTCCCTAATGACCTCATCTTGACTAACAACCCAAGGCACCACACTCAACTCACACCATATAACCTCCTATGAAACACTTTTACATCCTAGTTACCATGCACCAATACCACTAGATCATGCCAAAAAAAAAGTACCCTACATCCATACACACATGCACACCTTATAATTTTCCCCCTCTTAACATAATTAATTAAATACTTTGCACTTAAGTCCTTATTATCCAAATTCTTCATGAACAAAATTACCAAAATGCCCTTCACTTATCAGACTTAGCTAGTCAAATCCGACTAGGCCCGATTTGGGGTGTGACAACTCTTCCCTACTAAAAGAATTTCATCCTCGAAATTCACATACACCGGAAGGATTCTCAACACCACATTCCAAGTCACCGCCAAAACTCATACACTTCACGAATAAACCACCCGACTTTCACCGACAGCTATACATATCCTTTTAACACTTCAAAGATGTCCGTCATACATGCTATTTCCTCTTACTAACAATACATCTATCAAACCCCAAAAATCATTTTACATTCACTGTATAAGATTATGAAATGCTCCTTTCACTCAACTTAACCAAACAACGGACACTTCCTTAACAGTTGATATACTCATCACTTATCACCCTTAGTCATAACATCAAATACTCCAGTACACTCTGTCAGCTTTCTCTCAATCAAAACACATATGCAAATTTTTCTCATGTATGGTCAAAGGGATGATAATGCAAGGAGAATGCGATGGCTCATGTATGCAGAGTGATGCAGAAGAAATGCAATTGATGCTATAATGATGCACTTTATCCCATCCCCATGATTCAATATGCTTTCATTCAAAAAAAAACTTTTTCTGGAGATAGCTGACAGGTATACAGAGTACTACCAAATTCTTACAAAATCCAAAGACCCTTGCACTAACGTCCTATCATCGGAAACAGGACCAGAATCCTCAACCAAAGGATACTCAGAAACACTCTGATCAGCACTAACTGGGTTCACACATTCCGTTGTCTCGCCCACATCTCACTAGGATCAGACTCCATCTAAACATGACACAAGACTCGACACATCTGCATTAGGCCACGACACAAACTCACATGCAAAGACACGATACATAACAAACAACACACCCAGAACCGCCAAACCGGCGCTCTGATACCACTAACTGTAACACCCCCAACGTCCCCGTTGGAAGGATGCGAGTGTGCTACCGACGCTCACTCACATACATGCACACATACGCTAAGCGAAAGCATACATTCATGCAAAAACACGGGAAATTAAAAACTTATCTTGAGAAGCAAAACTGGACATACATTAATTCACACACACGCAGGCACTAAGCCACAACATATACACATGCATACATATGATCATTCAGCGGAAGCATAAAGCGAAGAAATAACTGAAACTTATTTACAATAAGATCCTTACATAATCAAAAGGCTACAAATTACAGAAATCAAAATACAGAAGCTGAACAGAATAACATAACACTTCTAACTCCTATGTGGCCGACCCTGCAGACGCGCGACTCGAACCGAACCAAACCTGCCACCTGCACGGGAAAAGAGCCCGTGCTAAGCGAAAAACGCTTAGTGGGGAGAACACACAAGCAATATGGACGGCCATTCACAATGGTCGCCAAAGCAAATTACATTCAAATGGTTAATGCGGATATTCATGACACATATATAATCAGACTTGCATAGCAAAGACATTCATATCTGTATTCTTATGTCAAAATAAGTCAAGGTAAAAGCAGTATCATTCATAATACAGACATCTCCATGCAGAACCACATATGATGACACCTACATTAAACTGACCGGTTCGCCGAGATATCGAATAACTACACTTCACTGCACAACTAATCCACACTATATCATACCGTGAATTGCAAACGCACAACAACATATTAGAAACACTGCGATATCTGAGTTCATAAGAACATATAGCATATCGTTACATTATGGCACATGCACTTAACGAACGTCGATCCACATGCATTGCATCTCAATATGACAAATACTCATTCACACAATTAACCATAGTATACAATGATGCAAGCCAGTGTACTTATACATACTAGTTCGCATGCATACATCTCAACCACTCAGTTAGACACATTTATAATACCATACGGGCGTTAAGCATATACAAATGCATACCTGAGTCATATTCAAACTATTCAACTTCCATAATCACATTCAGAAAGGTAGCTGATTCATATTACTGAAATCTTAACCAAACGGTTATCATAATCTCATATTCATATCAGACAAAGCGAATAAAAATACCTGCTGACTCAAAATAGTGGATAACGAGAAATCAGACAGTGCCTCGCTGGCACGATCAGTCGCACCTTACGGGTACGAATCGAACTATCACCACCTTACGGGTGCGAATCGACAAACATTTTATTTTTAAACCATTTCACAGAGAGGGGGATCTTAAACAAGATCCAAACACATTAAAAAGGATCACGGGGATCCGAGTACAGAAAGGGGTTCGCGAGGAACCAAACGGGGACCTGATCAGGGTCCAAATCATTCAAAGGGCGCTGCAGCTACAGAAGACTCTATTAGGCATGCCTAACTATCCACTAGACTGACTCTGGCAGGCGGAGAATTACACAGAAATGGCCATAGTTAAAAATTATGACAAGCGAAGAATTCACATTCTAAGATAATCAGAACACACATAATTATAGTTCAAAATACATAGTTTTGCATGCTAAAACCCATACGTTAACATTCCTAAAACATGCAGAAATAAAAGGGTTTTATTGCAAAAACAGGGTAGGTCACGGTGGTAATCAAACTGGTTGCCACCGTGACATACCAAGGATCTTCGGCAGAAAGCAAGTCTGGGGTACCTCACGGTGGTAACGAAATGGGTTGCCACCGTGACATACCCAGACCTCAAAACAGAAAGTATCTGTGGGGTACCTCACGGTGGTAACGAAATGGGTTGCCACCGTGACATACCCACTGCCCAGACAGAATCTAAAGTTTGGATACCTCACGGTGGTGACCAGATTGGTTGCCACCGTGACATGTTCAAACTCTGGGCAGAATGCATTTGGTTCATGGCTCACGGTGGTAACTAAGTTGGTTGCCACCGTGACCCACGCACAGATGCGATTCCTGAAGGCAAATTTCCCGATTTTCAAGCCCAAAATCCCACAATTCACACATCAAAAAGCATAGTCTCACCTCAATAATAAAATTAAACCATTCAAATATCATTAAATCAGGCATGCATCATACAATTCATATTGCAAAGCGTATAATATAATTCATGCCAACACACTATACCCAATTCTTTATTCTATAGCACCAGGGTCAAGTAGGGGAAACATTATTATGCCAATACTTAACAATGCAAAGTCTTAATCATGCAATGATACAATTTACACTTAAGCATAGCATAATATTCTTAGAGGAGGATCATAAGTTCAGATATGCATAATACCTTTCACATCCAATATTACTTGTTCAGGATGAACAACCATGAAATTGGCATTCATAACTCACTCAATTTCAGATGGCGATATACGATACCACCCACAACAACTAACATTAATAAATCATATCAAGCAACCCCAATTCATTCGATATCCTTTAAATGTGTATAACTTAATCATGGTACACAAGCTCTTACAGATTAAGGTATTACAACCCTTAAATGTCATTTAACTGGACTAGATTCTAATCATACAATTACACCTAATTATTTCATTCGTTTGTATTAATCTTAATCCTATTCATGTTTATTTTCCAAATGAAAACTATTATTATACTCATTTAATAGTCCTAAACATGCATTGGATGGATCGTAGGAAGTTCCGGTGCAAAACGGGTTAAATTCGGGAAGAAAAATACATAAAATGGTCAAGGCAGAAGGGGTCACGGTGGTAATCAATTTGGTTACCACCGTGAGGTCCCAAACTAAGCATTCTGTCCAGGATTTACATATGTCACGGTGGTAATGAATTTGGTTACCACCGTGACCTACCAAAAACTTGCAAAACAGAAGCTACGATTCAGGACTGCTTCACAACGCATTTTTGTTCAGCCTAAACGGACATCTAAATGACATTTTTAGGCAAACATTCCTTCTTAACATTTCTTTATTAGGATGTTAAGATTCAAATGAAACAAATTTCAGATTAAAGGGAAATCTATAACTCCAGATATGAGCTAAAACATAAACACTGGTCTAGTAACCCGACCCAACCAGAGACACTTCAGATTTTAACTTATTCAAGGGTCTTAGAGCAAGAACTAGCTTCCGGACCTTTAGAGACAATTTTATATCTATTTCTTAGCTATCAAAAGGAACTGGAATTACTCATTTTGGAGGTCTATAACTCGACCTATGACAAAAACAATGCACAAAGGTCTGGCAAAAACTAAACAGAATTTCCCCAACATCATACTTTACACACCAAAAATTATATGAACAATCTAACACATCCAAAATTCATGCACAATCATCCAATAAATCATCATGTATCATTTATACATCAAGATTATATCACACATAGCTCCCAAACCTGGAAATCCAAGTTTCAAACCGAACACTTCAAAATCCAACCTTCTCTTCCCTTCTCCTCCAATTCTTGCAACCAAATCAAATCAAAACCTCATTAACCCAAGAATATAACCTTTTAAACCCACTCAAATCCGAAAAAGGAGGAGAAGAAGAAGTATACTAAAAGCAAAATAGCCACTTACCTCCTATAGAACCTTCAAAGCTCAAACCCTAGCCCAAAGGTGGAAGAAAACCCACATGAAAGGAAGAGAGAGCAGAGATATAGATGGGAAAGAGAGAGAGAGGCGTGGGAAAGGGAAGGCAAAACTTCCTCTGGCTTCCACGGGAAGCTACTCCCTCAATCCCTCTCTCTTCTCCTTTCAAATCCCAATCAATGCTCCCACCAACCTTACACATGTCACCCCACAATTGGTCCCTAATGACCTCATCTTGACTAACAACCCAAGGCACCACACTCAACTCACACCATATAACCTCCCATGAAACACTTTTACATCCTAGTTACCATGCACCAATACCACTAGATCATGCCAAAACAAAAGTACCCTACATCCATACACACATGCACACCTTATAATTTTCCCCCTCTTAACATAATTAATTAAATACTTTGCACTTAAGTCCTTATTATCCAAATTCTTCATGAACAAAATTACCAAAATGCCCTTCACTTATCAGACTTAGCTAGTCAAATCCGACTAGGCCCGATTTGGGGTGTGACAATTTGTGTTATCCATTTGTGTTATCCATTTACTTATCCATTTGTGTTATCCATTTCCTTATCCATTTGTGTTATCCATTTATTTATCCATTTGTGTTATCCATTTTTCTTATCCATTGGAGTTGCCATTTTTTATATCATTTCTTATCCATTTAAGCTGCTATTCTTGTTTCATTTCTTATCCATTTGACCTGCCATTTTTATCATATCTTATCCATTTGTTCCACCATTTTTGGAGTCATTTTTGATCATTTGTGTTACCATTTTGGTATCATTTTGCCATCATTTTCCTATCACTTTGCCACCATTTTGCACACAATTTGACACATTAATCAAGCTTGTTGCAGCATTCGGTATAGTGATACTTTTGGCCCTAAATTTAATTGTTTTGCATGCAAACTAGTTCATTTAGTTTAATTTTATCTTTTTGTTGATTTCTTGCTTTGCTGGGTAGAATATTTAGGTTCTATATTTGGTTTACTTTGTAGTGAATCAAATTTATATATTTTGTCCAAAATTGTCATATTTCTTAATTCTTGTTGCTTATTTCTTTGTTTAAGCTTGCTTTTGTTCCTTTACATTATTAGAATATCTTTGCTTGTTCTAATACTCTAATTTGGATATAATCAAGTGGTACACCACTCTTGACCGTGTATCACCTCCATTGTGTTTAGTGTCTTCTTTTCTAGTTTTGAGCTATCTTTTTATTGTTAGTGCTTATTTTCTTTGCCTTCTTAAACGTGCTCAAGATTCTTGATTTGCGGATTGAATTCTGAAGTGCAATTTTAAAGTTGCAAGCTTGATTAGAAAAAGGCAAGAGAGTGTGAGGACATTAAGAGGCTAAAAGTCTTAATTGTGTGAAACATGAGAGGAGTGACATTCTTTGAGTGTAAACACGTGAGGGAGTACCTGTGAGGTTTTTATCTAACAATTTTGCAAGTAATACACCATGACTGAAGAAACTAGTGGGAAGGAAATATCCCAAGGTGAAGATCATGTACCAGATAACAAGATGCTCTATAAAGCTTTCATTAGAGAGATGCGGAAGCTATCTCTTAGAATGGATGGAATGGAAGAGAGGCTCGAAGGGAGTATATCTAATGCACCTAGAAGGGCAGCAAGGAGAGGCCGAATTATTCAAGGACATGGGGAGCATGATTTTCATGATGAAGAGGAAGAGGAAACTAGTGCAAGGATAGATGGAAACTTGGGTAACATCAAACTCAAGATTCCTCCATTCAAAGGCAGAAATAGTGCAGAAGAGTACTTGGAGTGGGAGAGAAAGGAAAAGATGATCTTTGAATGCAATAGATATTTAGAGAAAAAGAAGGTGAAGATTGCAGCTGTAGAATTCACTGACTATGCCTTGTTTTGGTGGGATCAATTGAATATGGGCAGAAGGAAGATGAGGAGACGTCCTATTAGTAGTTGGGAGGATATGAAGGAGGCCATTAGGAAAAGATTTGTGCCTTCACACTACTTTAGGGAGTTACATCAGAGGTTGCATAGGCTAGTGCAAGGAGCTAGATCAGTAGAAGATTATCACAAGGAGATGGAGATGCTATTGATCAAAGCTAACATAGAAGAGGAGGAAGAGGTAATAATAGCTTGGTTTCTAGGAGGTTTAAACAAAGAAATTGCGGATGTAGTTGAATTGCAACATTATGGAAAAATGGAGGACTTAGTGAACATTGCCATTAAGGTGGAGAGGCAATAGAAACAAAGGAGGGTAGCAAGGTCATTCTCAAATTCCAACAACAAGAGTTGTTCAAACTAGAGCAAAATTAAAGATTTTAAAAATATAGAATTGCAGTTTAAACAACTTTCTGGACTACTAAGTACGTATATGAAACAAGAGGAAAGAAGGAAAGAAGAGGAAGTTATTGTCAAAGAAATTATTTGTGAAGCTGAAAGAGATGCTTCAGATTTATATGTTGATGAGGTTATAAATGAGGAGGATATAAGTGAAAGTAAGGATGTTGTCGACTGTTTAAGTAAAAAAGAAGAAGATTGTAAAAAGGAAGAAGATAGTGTAATTGAGATTGGAGATCAATATGTTATGACTGATCCTGTAGTGCTTGAGGAGGCTGAATTGAACATGGAGCAAGAAATGAACAATGATCAGAACGAAAATGATGCATTGAATAACCATATTTTTCCTAATGTTTATGTTAACTTGTAGGAACATGATGAGTTCTTTGCTGAAAAAGCGTTCATTTTATTTCCACCTGTTCAGAAGATCTTATATGAAGATGAATTTATTCTACAAATGCCAATTCCCAACTTGAACAAGACGAAGATTCGAGGACGAATCTTTTCTAAAGAGGGAGGGAATGATGCGTACACAGGGGGGTCAACATTGCAAGATTATAAACATTGCAAGTTCGGATTCATGGAGATCAAATTTGGGGAAGTTCAAGAAGGCTTGAAGGTAGTTTACTGTAGCTATGAAGAAGCCGAATCAAAAAGAGATTTTGAAGAGAGGCATGTGCAAGTCATGTGACCTTGACATGTGCCATCCATGTGTTTTGACATGTGCTAGACATGTGCCATGTCATGTGCTATGCATGTGTCATATGCATGTGCACATCATATGACATCTTACATGTGCATTGCATGTGCTTATTAATGGACTTAAGGGGCTGTTTTGGTTTGGGCTTTTAATTAGGCTTTTATTTATTATTTTTATTTAATTATTTGTAATATGTTGGGCCTTAACTTATTCTTTTGGGCTTATTTAAGTGAGATGGGCTTTAATTAGCTTTGGCTCATTTAATTAGTTCTTTTTAGGCTTTTTGGGCTGTATTTTAAGTTAATTAGTGTGGACTTTAGTTATCTTGGTGTAAGGCACATGTTTAAAGGCCTATTTGATTAATTAGGGTTTCTATTAGCTTAAATGAGTATAAATACTCCTAAAAAACGAATTTGTACAGAGAGATTAGAATTATTAAACATTGGAGGCTATCCTCTTTTTCTTGGCTTTGCCAAAATTCTATAGAGAGATTTGTGAGAATTTGCTTACTCATCTTTTCTATTGCATGAAGAATTTGATTACTTATCAATTGTCTTGATTGTGGCGTTTTCATTTTCTTCGTTTTCCTGATTATTTGTGTTTTCAATCACAGGTTGATTGGGGGTTCAATAGGGAGGGATTTTATCTCTTTGTTTCTTTGCTAACCATCTTGTATGTGTGGGTTTGTATCTCATTAGCTATTGGGTTCCGCATCATTAATAGAAAAGATAAGCAAGCATTCCTCACTAATCTCTCTAAAGAATTTTGGCAAAGCCAAGAAAAAGAGGATAGCCTCCAATGTTTAACAATTCCAATCTCCCCATACAAATTCGTTTTTGAAGAGTATTTATACTCCTTTAAGCTAATAAAAACCCTAATTAATCAAATAAAAATAATAAATAAAAGCCTAATTAAAAGCCCAAACCAAAATAGCCCCTTAAGTCCATTAATAAGCACATGCAATGCACATGTAAGATGTCACATGATGTGCGCATGCATATGACACATGCATAGCACATGACATGGCACATGTCTAGCACATGTCAAAGCACATGGATGGCACAAGTCAAGGTCATATGACTTGCACATGCCTCTCTTCAAAATCTCTTTTTGATTCGGTTTCTTCATAGCTACAGTAAACCACCTTCAAGCCTTTTTGAACTTCCCCAAATTTGATCTCCATGAATCCGAACTTGCAATGTTTATAATCTTGCAATGTTGACCCCCTTGTGCATGCATCATGTCCTCACACTCTCTTGCCTTTTACCATTCAAGCTTGCAACTTTAAAATTGCACTTCAGAATTCAATCCACAAATCAAGAATCTTGAGCAATTTTAAGAAGGCAAAGAAAATAAGCACTAACAATAAAAAGATTGCTCAAAACTAGAAAAGAAGACACTAGACACAATAGAGGTGATACACGGTCAAGAGTTGTGTAGCACTTGATTATATCCAAATTAGAGTTTTAGAACAAGCAAAAATACTCTAACAATATAAAGGAAGAAAAGCAAGCATAAAACAAAGAAATAAGCAATAAGAATTAAGAAAAATGACAATTTTGGACAAAATGTATGAATTTGATTCCCTACAAAGTAAATCTAATATAAAACCTAGATATTCTACCCAGCAAAGCAAGAAATCAACAAAAAGACAAAATTAAACTAAATAAAGTAGTTTGCATGCAAGACAATTCAGTTTAGAGCCAAAATAATGAATAGGCTGAATGGTGTATCAAGCTCTACTTAATGTGTCAAGTTGTGTGCAAAATAATAGGAAAATGATAGCAAAATGGTAAAAAAATGATGGCAAAATGATACCAAAATGGTGAAACAAATGATAAAAAATGATTCCAAAAATGGTGGAACAAATGGATAAGATATGATAAAATGACAGCTCAAATGGATAATAAATGATATCAAAAATGGCAACTCAAATGGATAAGAAATGGATAACACAAATGAATTAGAAAATGGATAACACAAATGGATAACACAAATGGATAAGAAAATGGATAACACAAATGGTGGATCAATGATTGCAAAGTAAATCCTTGGTTAGGTAAGATTAGGATTACAATTCCAATTCTGTTATGGATTAGGATTCTTGAAAACCTAAACCCAAAGGAATAAGGATTAATTTTCCTAGCCCTTAAAGGATTCCTAATTCCCCAAGCAATATGGAATAATTTTCTCTCACCTATTATAGGATTTGGATTTGCTCTTTTCTATATAATTCCCTCCTTGGCCGAATTGATCACTACACTTTTCTCCTCCTCAATTCTTTTCTTTCACGTTTTTTTTTCTTCTTTCTTTTTTTTTTTTGAAACTAATAACAACTAGACTACACCTACCAAACGCCTCAAGCCCAATGTGATCAGAATCCAAATTCGATTTTCCTAAAGCCTCTTTTCAAAACACAAACTTCAAAGTGGAAAACGGATAATTAAACGTCATTTTTAATGGCTGAAAATTGCAGTTACATAGGGCATAGCCCAAGTAATGATTATAGAGCACGAAATTCCCTTTCCGGAAACATATTATAATAGCAAATCAGACACCAGAGTCAAAAGTTATATCCTTTTGAAAATTTCTATTTTTTTTTCAAATCAGCAAACTAATCTCTAATCTTCTTCTACTAGGATTCGGATTCAAAGCAAAGGATGTTCAAGATTTCAGTTCAAGGCTATTTCATGAATTCAAGGTAAAGGTAAAACAAGAAAAGGCTAATTTAAACACACAAAGAAACACAATTAACTAAGAAACTTAATGCAACCTAATTCGGCATAAACACAAAGAATTCAAAGAAAAGAAAACACAAACCTAATACTAAAATAAATAGGAATTTACCTTAACTTTGGCTCTGATACCAAATGATGCGGAATCCAATAGCTAACAAGCTTCAAACCCACACATACAAGATGGTTAGCAAAGAAACAAAGAGATAAAATCCCTCCCTATTGAACCCCCAATCAACATGTGATTGAAAACACAAATAATCGGGAAAAACGAAGAAGATAAAAATGCCACAATCAAGATAATTGATAAGTAATCAAATTCTTCATGCAATAGAAAAGATGAGCAAGCAATTCTCACTAATCTCTCTATACAATTCGGCCAAGCCAATAAGAGAACACTCTCAAAATGTTTAATTCATCAAATCTGAAGTTTACAACTCATATTAGCCTATATATATGGTGGCTAACCCTAATTACCCTTAAAACCTAAAAACAAACCCTAATAAGGCCTTAAACACACATAGGCCGAATTCTCCATGGGCTTTACAAGATAAATTAAGCCCAAACTAAAGAAAATAAACTCACTTAAAATTAAGTCTTATAAAATGTAAGCCCAAAAGAAAGATTAAATAAATAACCAAAGTAACTAAATTAAGCCCAAACAAGAAGCCCACACGCCTAGCCCATTAAACCACAACTTAAAGGAGTCATGTGACTTTTAAATGAAGCACATGACATGTACAATTTAAAGCCCCAAGTTGTATAAGCCCTTGATGGCTTAAATTGGCCAAATTCCTTCATTTGCTTTCAAAAGGCTAAGTACTTTGCGTTGGCCTTCAAGTTCTCCATAGCATTTCTTAATAGCCTCTTCATGAATTTCTTGAGTGACAAAGTCTTGAATAAAAGATGACATAGCCATCTTTAGCTTCTGAGCACGTCCTCTTGTTATTGGACCACTAGGCATCTTCAAAGGATCTTTGGTGGTTGATGGCATGGTTGGATCCGCATCACTTCCTTTTCACCTAAACAAGTGACAATATCTTTGTTTTCAGTTGTCTCTTCATCATTCACCATCTCATCTTCACATAAATCTATAGCATCTCTTTCAGCTTCACAAATAATTTCTGCTACTACAACTTCCTCTTCTTTCTTTCTTTTCTCTTGTCCCATATACGTACTTAGTAGTCTAGAAAGTTGTTTAAAATGCAATTCCATATCTTTAGAATCATCATTTTTACTATTAGTGTTAATTGATCTACGTCGATTTTGAATTCTAGTAGACTTATCAATTATCTCCTCCGCCTGATCCATCCTAAAATTCAACTTCTTAACCCCACTCATGAATGTTTTATACATCGTTTTCACATCAGGCACACTTCCATCCTCCTCCTCATGCATTGTCTCTGTTCTTTCCCTTCTTGACATGATTTATAAGTTGCAAATAAACATTAGAAGAAAAAAAAGGAACCTCACAATTCACTCCCTCACGTTTTTGTCTCTCAACTCATGACTTAATTTCTCGCAATTGTACTTCAGAAACAAACTCAAACAAATGTGCACAATTAAGTAGTTTGATTTTGAAATAATGAATACTTAACAAAAACAATAACGAGTACTAATTCTAGAGGCAAATTGACCAAAATTGAACAAACTTGGAAATAGCACACAAGAGATAAATTTCGTGCGCTTTAGTGTATAAAGATGTTCAACAATGTACAATATGTTAAACTAGCATAGTTGGAACAAAAAACAGTTTAGACACATAAATTGATAACTTAGAATGAAAAGAATAGACAAGACGGATTGATACGGACCAGCCATGCAAGACACCAACTAAAGACCCTTTGAAGATGCCAAGTGGCCCAATTACAAAAGGGAGAGCTCAAAAGCTAAAGATGGCAATGGCAACCTATGTCCAAGGCTTAGTGACACAAGAACCAAATGAAGAGGCTTTTGAAAAGTGTTAAAATGGGCTTGAAGACAAACATAAGCTACTTAGCTTATTGGAGGCTTGTCATGAAGATGGGCTTAACATCTAGCCCATTCGGATTTGTAATGACCTTGGGCTGTAATTATTTAAAACATGTGCTTCATGGGCTAGGCGTGTGGGTGTGACGCGCGCCGAACCCAGCAAGGGCCCTCGCTTTGAATCCGCTTTAGGATTCGAGGTATGAAGGTTCGCGTCTTTTGATCATGGGCGCCATGAGACATCATCGGTATATCTCTCCCAATAGAACATTGGGGAGAATAACCTAGCCTATTGACGCCTAAAGGCACCTTTGAGGTATTTGGAGTCGCCACCCAATTTGCAAGAAATTGGGAAAAGGTTTCTCACCTCTATTGGTCTAAACCAGAGATATGGTGTCCGGAACTTCCCTCTTATTTATGCTTTGGATAATTATAAATGGGTTTTTAAATTCTTAAAATTAGATCTCTCATCTCATACGAGCGATGCATTAAAATAAAAGCGCATTTCAAGCACATAAAGAAAGTAAACGGAAGCGATAAGTAAAATAAAGAAAGCAATAAATGAAAGCGGTAAACACGCAAGCACGCAATTACAATAAAAATAGGGACAGAATACAACCCCAATAAAAGGAGATCAAAGATGTAAGTGGGACGGAATACAATCCCCAAAAAATAAATAAAGTTGCCCCAAAATTAATTACAAGGGCCCAAAAAGAAGTGAACTTGAATTTAAAACACTCACTTAAGATTAAAATAAAAGAACATACATAAATCGGGACATTATTTGAGGAACGTTGGTTCCTTTGCGCTTGTTCGAAATTTAGGAACATTGGTTCCTTCGTATTAATTTGAAGAGGGTTCGAAGAGTCATTTTTGATTGCTTGAATTAAAAAACCGGGATGAGTGATCCCATTTTATTGAAAATTGACTCTTCGTTTTAATTGTGACATTTTTATTGTCGGGCTAAGACAAGGGACATTGGTCCCAGTTTTATTAGTGAAGAATCCAATTTATTTGTAGAAATATTTTTGTGATTTTTTATCGCACGCGTGCACAAATAAAATTAATATTTACAAATAAGCACATAACACATAAAAAGGGAGTTGGAGGGATCTCACCAAACCGATGTGATTCTCCGCAAGTTGCGACCCATCCGGGGAACCGCGAGGACACTCACATAACCCGACTCAAGTTAAATTTCGGACAGAAAAATAATATCAAAAAAGTATTAGTAAGTATTCAAAATAGATTAGTCAAAAAAAGCAAACGCAAAATATAATTATAACAACGATGATAACAATGCGATAAAATAAATCAAATCATTAATAGGGATAACAATATAACAATAAATGGGCCGAATAATAGGGCAATAACAATAATAATAAAAAATAATACGAAATATTGAATAATGATAACAATGGTAATAATGCTAACCAATTAATTAGTTAATAATAATAGTAATAATAGTAAAATAGAGAATTAGATGATAATAATAATAATATAATGATAATGATAATAACAATAACATTAATAAATAGTAATATAAACAAACATAAAAAATGAATGAGAATAAAAAATGGTAATAATAATAATCATAATAACATAATATCAATAAATACAAAATGAATATATAATAATAATAATACTAATAATAATAATAATAATAATAATAGTAATAAACAACAACTATAAACAGTAACAAATATGAAATTTGAATAAGAATAATAGTTAGACGGGATAATAAAAATAATAATAATTATAATTATAATTAATTATAAAACGCTATGACAAAAAATATTTACAAAATAAAAATAATAGTAAAACGGAATTTTGCATAAAATGAACAAAGTTAGATAATTAAAAATATTAAAGGAACAAATTTGAATTATGACAAAAGTGAGAGTGACCAAAACCATTAAAATAAAAACCATGAAAGAATGCTGGAACAACATCATCCGAAAATAAAGAAAAAAAAGGAAAAGAGAACAGCCATGTGAGATTAAAATGCAAAACTCAAATAGATGAAGACAAACATGCAAAAATGAAATTTAACAAACTACAATAATATATTAACAGTGATATCAACCATTAAAATGCTAAAAGTAAATAATAGACATGATGATAATAAGAAAAATAATATTAACAACAGTAAATAATATGCGAAAAAAAAAAAAAAAAAAGAATAAATGAGAAGAAGTCCGAAAATGTTTACCCTCAGAATTTTTGAGATCGGAAATAGGATGTCTCGATCGTTTTCCTTGTCGGATTTTTCTTTTTTGATGATAATAATATTCAAAGAGAAATATGAGTTCTAAATAAATTTTTTGAAAAAAATATATTTTGAAGTGAATATTTTTGAAGGAGGATTTGAGCAGAGAAAATTGATTTTTCTAGCTCAAAAAATCCAAAAAAGGAGGTATCTTCCCTGAAGGAACACCTAGAAATTCAAGTTTTAGAAGACCAAAACTTAAAGGATTTTTGAAGAATTTTTAAGAAATAAAACCAACCTCCTGGAAAGTAGAAAGGCTAGAGAGAAAAAAGCTAAGGAATCCATCAATCAATTCCTCCGTCCTTCAAAAATGAGGGCAAATTCCTCATTTAATTCTGTCTTGGCCAAAAATGGCAAGGGACAAAAAACCTTCCTTTTTAGTTATTCTAAAATAACATAAAATGGTGAAACAACGGAAACTAAAAAAAAAACAGAAAATCAGACTGAAAACAGCGCAAAAAACGGACAGGCGAAACAGGTCGCGCGGAGGAGCCAAGGGCGCGCGGAGCGCTGCGCGTGGCAGGCTGCCGCGCGCAGCCTGCCTCGCGCAGGCAGGTCGCGCGAGGCAGCTGCCTCGCGCGCAGGGGGGTCGCGCGAGGCAGCAGGCCTCGCGCGCAGGGGGGGCGCGCGGAGCGCCCGCCCCTGCGCGCAGGGGGGGGGCGCGCGGAGCGCCCCGCACCGCGCGCAGGGGGGGGCGCGCGGAGCGCCCGCCCCTGCGCGCAGGGGGGGGCGCGCAGAGCGCCCCACATCGCGTGCAGGGGGGGGCGCGCGGAGCGCCCCACATCGCGTGCAGGGGGGGCGCGCGGAGCGCCCCACATCGCGTGCAGGGGGGGGCGCGCGGAGCGCCCGCCCCTGCGCGCAGGGGGGGGGCGCGCGGAGCACCCCGCATCGCGCGCAGGGGGGTCGCGCGGAGCGCCCGCCCCTGCGCGGAGCACGCTGCCTCGCGCGCAGGGGGGTCGCGCGGAGCGCCCGCCCCTGCGCGCAGGGGGGGCGCGCGGAGCGCCCGCCCCTGCGCGCAGGGGGGGGCGCGCGGAGCGCCCCGCCTCGCGCGCAGGCGCCCCTGCGCGCTGGGGCGGCCTGCCTCGCAGGCGCCCCTGCGCGCTGGGGCAGCCTGCCGCGCAGGCGGCCCCGCGCCGCCGCAGTGGCACTCGCGACAATTTTTTTTTTATTTTTTTTTTATTTTTAATTTTGACACAATATTAATATTTTTTCCCATTTTAAATTTTAATCCCTAAAATATATATTTTAAAATTATTTTTCGAAAAAAACATGATCTTGACAAGGGAACGGTCGATTCTCACTTTTCTTGCCGTAAGTCGGTCTTTTGTTTCATCATCGGGTAATTCTGATCTTGGACCGCCTCGGGACCCGGTGTCTACAGTTGCCCCCAATTTTGGGGAACTTAGAACGCAGGCGCCTAAGTGAACCAAAATTCAGAAAAGAAGGGAAGAGATGCGTACCTGAGGCGGTCGCTTTCCGAAACTTGATTTTGCCAGCTTGTCGGCATCATAGGACTACTCCGGTCACATGATTGATAGAACACCAGCTTGTCGGTGTGTGAAACCACGGCTGAGCGACTGATAAACACCAGCTTGTCGGTGTGTGAAGGCGCCAGACTTCGAAGAACGTGATTGATAGAACACCAGCTTGTCGGTGTGTGAAACCACGGCTGAGCGACTGATAAACACCAGCTTGTCGGTGTGTGAAGGCGCCAGACTTTGGAGAATGTGATTGATAGAACACCAGCTTGTCGGTGTGTGAAACCACGGCTGAGCGACTGATAAACACCAGCTTGTCGGTGTGTGAAGGCGCCAGACTTTGGAGAACGTGATTGATAGAACACCAGCTTGTCGGTGTGTGAAACCACGGCTGAGCGACTGATAAACACCAGCTTGTCGGTGTGTGAAGGCGCCAGACTTTGGAGAACGTGATTGATAGAACACCAGCTTGTCGGTGTGTGAAACCACGGCTGAGCGACTGATAAACACCAGCTTGTCGGTGTGTGAAGGCGCCAGACTTTGGAGAACGTGATTGATAGAACACCAGCTTGTCGGTGTGTGAAACCACGGCTGAGCGACTGATAAACACCAGCTTGTCGGTGTGTGAAGGCGCCAGACTTTGGAGAACGTGATTGATAGAACACCAGCTTGTCGGTGTGTGAAACCACGGCTGAGCGACTGATAAACACCAGCTTGTCGGTGTGTGAAGGCGCCAGACTTTCCTGCGACAACAAAAGAGATTTGTATGCAAAGGTAAGTTATGCACGTGCATATGCATATGTCATGCGAAATGCAGGTGACACCGTTCATCTGAGTGGCCCAGTGGTCGAGGTGCGATAACTTTTGCCGCAGCGACTCATGGCTTCATGTGGTTGCTTATGCCCCCAAGCGCCTGAAGGCGATGTCCTGCTTCAGGGGCTCTGACTCATAATTTTTCAGGGAGGTTTGCCCGATGTGTGTCTTTGCTTGAAAGGGGTTGCCCAAGGTAATGCTGCCTTATCACTCCAAGCGTCATTGTTTTAAAGGTAGTGCGTCCCTCGTGGATTTTCACACTAGCTTTTCTTAGCGGGAAATGCGTCCTTGTCGGATTTTCACATAACCCTGTGCCTTATTTTTTGCCTGGAACGGACCCAACCCAATCCAGCGGCTTTTATTTATTTTATTTTTTTGTAGGGCAGACTGCCTGTTGCCAGGTTTTCACCCTGCCCTTTGGCCTAACTTTTGCTTAGAGCGCCAGTCACGGTTTTCATCTCTAACGGCTTTTTTTTTTTTTTTTTTTTTTTTTTTTTTTTTTTGCCACAGAATCTTTTCAATCTGTCGACGTTGACCGGCTTCCTGAATTCGTTCCCATCACCATCTGTCAGGATCACAGCCCCTTTAGACAAAAGCTTCTTCAGAATGAAAGGTCCTTCCCAAGTGGGCCTAAACTCGCCTCGAAAGTCCGGAACCCCCGGCCTCTTCTGTTTAAAGACTAGGTCTCCTTCTTTCAATGGGTGTTTTCTCACTTTCTTCCCAAATGAGCGAGCTAGCCTTTTCTGGTAGATCTGATTGTGGTAGTATGCCCCGTAGTGCGAATGGCAATTCCTCGGCCCAGTCTTTATAGGTCTGCACCATCTTAGCCAATATCTTCTTGATGTTCTTATTAGCTGCCTCGACTGCCCCGTTGGCCTGTGGTCGGTATGGAGAGGACTTATGGTGTTGGATGGCGTACTTCTTGAGCATCTTCTTAGTCTCAGCTTGGAACTGTACCCCATTATCTGACACGATGTGATGCGGGAGCCCGTACCTACAGATCAAATGTCGCTCGATGAACTCGGTCATTTCCCGGGTGCCCAACTTCTTGAAGGATTCAGCCTCAAGCTATTTGGTGAAATAATTGATAGCAACCACAATAAATCGGTGTCCATCGGAGGCTGTCAGGTGTACTTCTCCTATAATGTCAATTCCCCATGCTGCGAACGACCATGGAGATGCCAGGTTACACAACTCCGAAACTGGAAGGTGTCTCAGATTAGCGTATTGTTGGCATAATTGGCACTCCTTCATATATTTAGAGCTGTACTGCATTGTCAGCCAGAAGAATCCTTGCCGCATTATTTTCTTTGCTAGGGCTAGACCATTCATATAGGCCCCACAGACCCCTGCATGGGTTTCCTCCATAACCCTTTTGGCCTCTTTCTCATCTAAACATCTGAGTTGTATGCCATCGGCTTGTCTCTTGTACAGCACACCGTTTACACTGATGAACTGAGTGGACAACTTGCGAATCATCCTCTGGTCTTTTTCAGTGGCTTCTTCTGGGAACACCGCCCTTTCCAAATAATTCTGGACATCATAGTACCAAGGCTTTTCGTCCGTAGTCTCAACATCCCCAACTCATTCAGTCTCAAAGTATGGCTTGTCTCCACTAGAAATGTGCACAGGCCTCATGGCTATTCCCTTGGGCTTATCCGACATGGATACCAGGGTGGCTAAGGCATCTGCCAATTGGTTCTCATCTCGGGGCACGTAGTTAAAAGTGCAGACTCCAAACTGGCCACTTAGTTCTTTTAAACACCTCACATACGGCAACAACCGCTCTTCCTTTACGGTCCATTCACCCCTGACTTGGTGGATTACTAAGGACGAGTCCGCAAAGACCTCTACTACTTTTGCCCCCATGGCTGAGAGTGCTTCTAACCCAAAGATGCAGGCTTCGTACTCAGCTTCGTTATTTGTGGCTTTATATCTCAGTTTCTTAGCTAAGGGGAGCTTCTCACCATCTGGGGTTGCTAGAATTACTCCTGTCCCGGCCCCTTCGTTATTTACTGCCCCATCAAAATACATCTGCCACTTCTGTACGGTGATGGCCACCACATGTTCGTCGGGGAATTCATATTCTAGCCGGTCTGCTTCAATTGGACGGTCGGCAAGAAATTCCGCAACTGCCCGACCTCTGATGGTCTTTCTCGTGACATACTCCACATCAAATTCCTGCAGCAGTATTAGCCATCTTCCCATCTTTCCTAACAACGAGGGCCTTGCTAGATTCAGCGAGATATCAGATGCAGTCGTCGACGGATTTTCGGGGTGTGTTCTCCTGTGCGGGCTTTGTCAAGCTACTTTCTGTATCATTGCCCGACGTGCTCGTCAGCTCGGGATGACCCAGGACCCAGCTAGGGACCCATTATCGTTCCGGGGAGGAACCCTTTTTGCAACCACTACCTCTCGCTATCAGGATCTTTGGAGCCAACCGCCAGCGAAAACTGTCACACCCCTTTCGGTACCCATTCTGTAACTTCTACTGGTGAGTGCAAAAGATGGATACTCAGCCCGGCACCTGACACGACAACTTAGGCATCTGGCTGGCGAGAGCAGGAGTAGAGTAGCCACTTAGATTTTACTTTTTATAAAAGAACTAGGAAATGATGAGTTAAACTGCTTTTGCTTTATGTATTTGCATAAGACTGTGTGCATTTCAGCACGATTTCTCTATACATAATCACCATTTAACATGGATTCAGAATGCAATAATTACATCTAATCTCGGATTGGATCTTGTAAGCATCAGACTCCTGTTTCCAATCAGCCCTCGCGGGTTTTCTTGATTGAATATTTTCTCTTTTTTTTTCTTTTTTTTTTTTTAAGCCTCCGCCATGGACCCTCCTTCAGTTTCTCAGCATTGGTTGAATTCGCTTTCATCTTCATCTGCCGAGGGGACTGCTGCTTCTGAGGGTGGTTCCTCTTGGTATCAAAGTCTTGGTCTTAACCCTTGTGCAGACTGGTCGAGGTAATGGGTTCCTTTTTTGGAGTTTGAATATGAAGTTTCGCGTTTGGCCTTTGTTGGCTTTGGCGGGTCAACCCTGGAATGGCCTTTCAATGGCTGAGATAGGGTGACAAGTTGGGCTTGGATGATCTGGGGTACTTTTATCGATTTTGGTGGTTCGAACCCTGGAATAGCCTTTCAACGGTCGGGATTGGATGGATGGTTTGTGGGTTAGCCTTTTAGATCCTTTTCAGTAGCTAAGAAGAATGACAACGTGCAGGCATGTGTAGATCAACAGGATTTGAGCGAAGCCTTTCTTCAAATAGCATTCCCTTGGGCCCTGATCAATTCTCTCTTTTCTTCATCATCATTTTTTTTTTAATTTTTTTTTTTTCAATTTTTTTTTTTTTTTTTTTTTTTTTTTTTGCAACCCAATTTTTTTTACAAACTTTGCTCAAGTCCTTAATTTTACACATACGTGCACTTCCATCTTAACCAATGGGACCATTGTTGCTCAATCTAGTCGAGCATATAGTTTTAGCAAGAATTTTGGCTATAAGGGTTCTGAATGGTTAAGAGTCGATCTTAATTGTTTTTTGGGGTACACATTTCAAATGGTTGAGAGGAAAGGGTTCACGTTGTTTGGTTTTGATGAGTTGTATTCTGGTGGGTTATGTTTTCTTTGTGAAGGTCTTGAGTCTCATTCGCCTAACTCCTGATGTAGCTTTCGAAGCTTGATCTTATTTGGTGGCATCATATGCATCCCAGATGTCGTGGGAGTGCAAAGAAATGGCTTTCAACATTCGGTTCGTCATCTTGTTGGCACGTGGAAGTAGTATTGATCCCAAGAATGTCTTTGTCAATTTTCAACATGTCATACCAGGTCCAGGCAAAGGCTCTTTTTATTTATTTTATATTTATTTTTATATATTTTTTATCTCTCAAATTTCATCTCTCTTCAGGAGTCATAACAGATGCTATCAAGATTTTCTTCGGGTTCTCCCAAAGTTCCGAGATCGAATGGAATGGCATTAGCTGAACCAATGTCAAATGTAAATGTGCCATGATTATGCATAATGAAATCATAAGAGACATCACACAAGATAGCAAAACCATCCATTTCATTCAAGAAAAACTATAATTAAAACTGTCATCATTAAATAGTTCAGAAATAAAAAAGAACATCTAAATAGCTACTTCCTTCTTCTCTTGCCAATGCGGACGCTGCAGTCGACAGTCTATTATCACTTTTGGGAACCATTCTCCTCACTTCTCAGCTCCTCATCGATTAAGTGTAGAATATGCCTCCTCAGAATTCGGCACTCGTCAGTCTCGTGCCCGGTACGCTGATGGTAGGCACAATACAGATCTGCTCGGTGATTGGGGCGCCCTTGGCCCCCGGCAGGTTGGGTCGGCATTGACTATATTTTCCCCTTACTGACAAAATGGGCGAAGTGCTTGGACAGGGGTTTTTTCAGTATGGCATAGTGACTCTGAGTCATTCCGAAGGTCGGGGTCCTTGTGGCTCTACAGCCTTCTCCATCGTCCACTGTAAAACTTAAGCTCCCCTCACTACCCTGGCGGCATTCAGGATTTGTGATCAGGTTGCTATCGATCAGATCCTGAATTTGGTGCCTCAACCTAGCACAATCATCCGTCATATGGCCAGTGTGTTGGTGGTAGGCGCAGTACTCGCCTTCCTTGTGTCCGGGCTGCCCCCAGGTCTTTGCCGGCTTGGACGGCAATGGTTGTAACACCCCCTTCTTGATCAGCCTTTCCAGGACCCAAGACAAAGGTCTGCCTAAATTAGAGTAACGCCTCTGAGCCATCTCAACCATTGGCGCCTTCCCCATCCTTTTTGTACCTCTGCTATCACCATAGTAACCAATTCCGGAACTCGCAGGGCTAGTAACGGCTCCATCGGGAGGTGTCCGGGTAGTTGCAAGCTTGGACCTCATGATCTCCTCCTCAAGATCAGCTAATCTCTTTTTAGTGTCTGCGGGACTGAGAGGACCCATCGGCTGTAAGGGCCCTAGTCCTTTCCCCCTTTCCACTTGCTCGATCAGTGAATTGGGTGTCGTCTCGCCCCTAGGCTCAAGAGCGAACTGAGACATTACAGCCATCATCTCACACTCCTTTTTGGTCGTGGATAGCTCAAATCGGTTAAGTGTAGCTGCAGTGACTTGAGCTTGAAGAATTAGTGCTACGGCGTCCAACCTTTCCTTAATTGTGGCTGACAACCTCCCCTCAAGTTTTTCAAACTTTTCATCTAGTTCTCGGGCAATCATGACACGGGCCTCTTCAATCTGTCGCGAAGGACCAGCCATTCCCAATGTCTATGGATGCTCTGACTAAGACGGTAGATCTCTGCCAACCACTTCGAACTCTGCTTACTCTTCAGATAGCTATGAGGACCCCAGGACCTCCCTGGTGAATGGTGTATGATGGCTGAAAAATCAAAGGGGTTAGAATGATGCATGGATGACATGTGATGCATGAGCATGACGTGCAGCATTTACAACCACATGCAGACAGGTAGGTCCTTCCAACCTTATCACTCCCACACACGGGGTTGTGCGGTCTCTTTCCTAGGTGGGCTTCATCCGAGGGTTAACAGGGAACCCATCGGACACGTATAGTGCACGGTGGAAAACCGGCAGCATAACAGTCTTAATCTAATGCGCATTCGTATGGGTTTTGGCTATTACATATTTGGGCAATTCAACTAAACCAAAGTGGGCCCAACGGGGCATGAAAGCTTTTGATGAAGACCATTTGATTTGGTTGATTTTGCTTAATATGTGATAGCCCATATCACAAGCATCGTATTAAGGAGCATGCCCCCTTAGGGAAAGTTTCTATTTGCCATTACATGGGCTTTGGTCAAGGTGATGATACTTTAGGGCTACCCAAGCATGGTCCGCGCCAACGGGTCTAGCTCGTCGTGAGCATAACGACCGATTGGGTCTCCATTTTAATATACCAAAAGGTACAAGGCTTGGGCAGGTGATTATCCTTAACACTTCCCTACAATGAGTGAAAGTAGGGTCGTGCTTTGGGAACGCACCGAGGTAAGATAGGGACCAACTAGCGTAAGTCTAAGGCTCTAAAATGATATGATGCAATTTTTGAAAAGAGATAGAATTTTAAGTTTCAAAAACCCAATTATAAATTTTAACCAAAGCACTTTCGGAGTGAAGTCTCAAACACAAACTCCCCAGCGGAGTCGCCACTGTGACGCGCGCCGAACCCAGCAAGGGCCCTCGCTTTGAATCCGCTTTAGGATTCGAGGTATGAAGGTTCGCGTCTTTTGATCATGGGCGCCATGAGACATCATCGGTATATCTCTCCCAATAGAACATTGGGGAGAATAACCTAGCCTATTGACGCCTAAAGGCACCTTTGAGGTATTTGGAGTCGCCACCCAATTTGCAAGAAATTGGGAAAAGGTTTCTCACCTCTATTGGTCTAAACCAGAGATATGGTGTCCGGAACTTCCCTCTTATTTATGCTTTGGATAATTATAAATGGGTTTTTAAATTCTTAAAATTAGATCTCTCATCTCATACGAGCGATGCATTAAAATAAAAGCGCATTTCAAGCACATAAAGAAAGTAAACGGAAGCGATAAGTAAAATAAAGAAAGCAATAAATGAAAGCGGTAAACACGCAAGCACGCAATTACAATAAAAATAGGGACAGAATACAACCCCAATAAAAGGAGATCAAAGATGTAAGTGGGACGGAATACAATCCCCAAAAAATAAATAAAGTTGCCCCAAAATTAATTACAAGGGCCCAAAAAGAAGTGAACTTGAATTTAAAACACTCACTTAAGATTAAAATAAAAGAACATACATAAATCGGGACATTATTTGAGGAACGTTGGTTCCTTTGCGCTTGTTCGAAATTTAGGAACATTGGTTCCTTCGTATTAATTTGAAGAGGGTTCGAAGAGTCATTTTTGATTGCTTGAATTAAAAAACCGGGATGAGTGATCCCATTTTATTGAAAATTGACTCTTCGTTTTAATTGTGACATTTTTATTGTCGGGCTAAGACAAGGGACATTGGTCCCAGTTTTATTAGTGAAGAATCCAATTTATTTGTAGAAATATTTTTGTGATTTTTTATCGCACGCGTGCACAAATAAAATTAATATTTACAAATAAGCACATAACACATAAAAAGGGAGTTGGAGGGATCTCACCAAACCGATGTGATTCTCCGCAAGTTGCGACCCATCCGGGGAACCGCGAGGACACTCACATAACCCGACTCAAGTTAAATTTCGGACAGAAAAATAATATCAAAAAAGTATTAGTAAGTATTCAAAATAGATTAGTCAAAAAAAGCAAACGCAAAATATAATTATAACAACGATGATAACAATGCGATAAAATAAATCAAATCATTAATAGGGATAACAATATAACAATAAATGGGCCAAATAATAGGGCAATAACAATAATAATAAAAAATAATACGAAATATTGAATAATGATAACAATGGTAATAATGCTAACCAATTAATTAGTTAATAATAATAGTAATAATAGTAAAATAGAGAATTAGATGATAATAATAATAATATAATGATAATGATAATAACAATAACATTAATAAATAGTAATATAAACAAACATAAAAAATGAATGAGAATAAAAAATGGTAATAATAATAATCATAATAACATAATATCAATAAATACAAAATGAATATATAATAATAATAATACTAATAATAATAATAATAATAATAATAGTAATAAACAACAACTATAAACAGTAACAAATATGAAATTTGAATAAGAATAATAGTTAGACGGGATAATAAAAATAATAATAATTATAATTATAATTAATTATAAAACGCTATGACAAAAAATATTTACAAAATAAAAATAATAGTAAAACGGAATTTTGCATAAAATGAACAAAGTTAGATAATTAAAAATATTAAAGGAACAAATTTGAATTATGACAAAAGTGAGAGTGACCAAAACCATTAAAATAAAAACCATGAAAGAATGCTGGAACAACATCATCCGAAAATAAAGAAAAAAAAGGAAAAGAGAACAGCCATGTGAGATTAAAATGCAAAACTCAAATAGATGAAGACAAACATGCAAAAATGAAATTTAACAAACTACAATAATATATTAACAGTGATATCAACCATTAAAATGCTAAAAGTAAATAATAGACATGATGATAATAAGAAAAATAATATTAACAACAGTAAATAATATGCGAAAAAAAAAAAAAAAAAAAAAGAATAAATGAGAAGAAGTCCGAAAATGTTTACCCTCAGAATTTTTGAGATCGGAAATAGGATGTCTCGATCGTTTTCCTTGTCGGATTTTTCTTTTTTGATGATAATAATATTCAAAGAGAAATATGAGTTCTAAATAAATTTTTTGAAAAAAAATATATTTTGAAGTGAATATTTTTGAAGGAGGATTTGAGCAGAGAAAATTGATTTTTCTAGCTCAAAAAATCCAAAAAAGGAGGTATCTTCCCTGAAGGAACACCTAGAAATTCAAGTTTTAGAAGACCAAAACTTAAAGGATTTTTGAAGAATTTTTAAGAAATAAAACCAACCTCCTGGAAAGTAGAAAGGCTAGAGAGAAAAAAGCTAAGGAATCCATCAATCAATTCCTCCGTCCTTCAAAAATGAGGGCAAATTCCTCATTTAATTCTGTCTTGGCCAAAAATGGCAAGGGACAAAAAACCTTCCTTTTTAGTTATTCTAAAATAACATAAAATGGTGAAACAACGGAAACTAAAAAAAAACAGAAAATCAGACTGAAAACAGCGCAAAAAACGGACAGGCGAAACAGGTCGCGCGGAGGAGCCAAGGGCGCGCGGAGCGCTGCGCGTGGTGCCTTGGCACCGCGCGCGGCAGGCTGCCGCGCGCAGGCAGGTCGCGCGAGGCAGCTGCCTCGCGCGCAGGGGGGTCGCGCGAGGCAGCTGGCCTCGCGCGCAGGGGGGGGCGCGCGGAGCGCCCCGCACCGCGCGCAGGGGGGGCGCGCGGAGCGCCCCGCACCGCGCGCAGGGGGGTCGCGCGGAGCGCCCGCCCCTGCGCGCAGGGGGGGGCGCGCAGAGCGCCCCGCATCGCGTGCAGGGGGGGCGCGCGGAGCGCCCGCCCCTGCGCGCAGGGGGGGGGGCGCGCGGAGCACCCCGCATCGCGCGCAGGGGGGTCGCGCGGAGCGCCCGCCCCTGCGCGGAGCACGCTGCCTCGCGCGCAGGGGGGTCGCGCGGAGCGCCCCACCTCGCGCGCAGGCGCCCCTGCGCGCTGGGGCGGCCTGCCTCGCAGGCGCCCCTGCGCGCTGGGGCAGCCTGCCGCGCAGGCGGCCCCGCGCCGCCGCAGTGGCACTCGCGACAATTTTTTTTTTATTTTTTTTATTTTTTTTTTATTTTTAATTTTGACACAATATTAATATTTTTTCCCATTTTAAATTTTAATCCCTAAAATATATATTTTAAAATTATTTTTCGAAAAAAACATGATCTTGACAAGGGAACGGTCGATTCTCACTTTTCTTGCCGTAAGTCGGTCTTTTGTTTCATCATCGGGTAATTCTGATCTTGGACCGCCTCGGGACCCGGTGTCTACAGTGGGCTAATTTGAAAGGCCTTAATCTTAGCTAGTTGGATTAGTTAGTTAGTTAGTTAGTTAGTTATTTGGGTCATTAGTTAGGCTTTTAGTTTGGGCTTGTATTCCTGCCACTGATCCTTGTTATTTTGGGTTTATTTCAAGTTAGGATTAATATTTTTTTTTAAGTGGGCATAAGTTGCTTGGACAGCCCATGAACAATTCGGCCACATCAATACTTAAGGCCTTATTTTGTGTTGTTTAGGGTCAGGTTAACTTAAGGGAGGGGTATAAATATATCCTTTTGTGCTGTAAACATCAGACTTTGATTGACGATTAATTCCAATTGGCTTGGCCGAATTCTACTTGCTTAGAGAGAGAGTTATTTGCTTTCTTTTCTATTGCATCAAGAAGTTGAATAACTTATCAAATGTTTTGATTGTGGCTTTTTTCATCTTCTTTAATTATTAATTATTTGCGTTTCCATTCACAGGTTGATTGGGAGTTCAATAGGGAGGGTTTTTGTCTCTTTGTTCTTTGCTAACCATCTTGTATATGTGGGTTTGTAGCTTGTTAGCTATTGGGTTCCGCATCACTTGGTATCAGAGCCAAAGTAAGGTAAATTCCTACTTATCTTAGTGTTAGGTTAGTGTTTTCTTTTCTTTGAATTCTATTTGTTTATGCCGAATTAGGTTGCATTAAGTTTCGTAGTTAATTGTGTTTCTTTGTGTGTTTAAATTAGCTTTTCTTATTTTACCTTTACCTTGAATTCGTGAAATAGCCTTAAACTAAAATCTTGAATGTCCTTTGCTTTGAATTCGAATCATAGTAGAAGAAGTTTAGAGATTAGTTTGCTGATTTAAAAAAAAAAAGTAGAATATTTCGAGAGGTCATAACTTTCAACACGGGTGTCCGATTTTTTATTATAATATGTTTTCGGAAAGGGAATTTCGTGCTCTACAATTATTATTGGCCTTTACCCTATGTTACTACATTTTTTGGACCACAAAAATGATGTTTAAGCCTCCATTTTTTCACTTTGATGTTTTTGCATTTTGAAACGGGGCTTAGAAAATCGAATTGAACTCTGAGCACATTGGGCTTGAGAAGTTTGGTAGTTTGTATTCTGATTGTTATTTAATTCATTAAAAAAATGAAAAAAAAGAAAAGAAAAGAAAAGAAGAAAAAAAACGGGTGAAAGAAAAGAATAGAGGGAGAGAAAAGTGTAGGGATCAATTCGGCCAAGGAGGGTTTATATAGCAAAGGGCAAATCCAAATCCTATAATAGGTGGGAGAAAATTAATCCATATTGCTTGGGGAATTAGGAATCCTTTAGGGGCTACTAAAATTAATCCTTATCCCTTTGGGGTTAGGTTTTCAAAATCCTAATCCATATCAGAATTGGAATTATAATCCTAATCCTACTTAACCAAGGATTTACTTTGCAATCATTGATCCACCATTTGTGTTATCCATTTCTTTTCCATTTGTGTAATCCATTTCTTATCCATTTGAGTTGCCATTTTTGATATCATTTATTATCCATTTGAGCTGCCATTTTTATTTCATTTCTTACCAATTTGAGCTGCCATTTTATCATATCTTGTCCATTTGTTCCACCATTTTTGGAATCATTTTTTGTCATTTGTGCCATCATTTTTCTACCATTTTGCCATCATTTTCCTATCATTTTGCCATCATTTTGCACACAACTTGACACATTAATTAGAGCTTGATACACTGTCACACCCCAAATCGGGCCTAGTCGGAATCGGAAAGCTAAGTCAGTTAAGTGAAGGGTATTTTGGTAATTTATGCTTGAGTAATATGGATAATAAGGATTTAATTGCTAAGAAATTAACTAAATAAGTTTAGTGAATGAATTATCTAGTGGAACATGTGTATGGTATGTAAGAAGTGATTGGATAAGATTGTGACACTTGGGTTTGTAGGATGATGACAAGTGGCTTATAAGGAATTGTTAGAGTATGCTTGAAGTATATGGAAGTAGGATGTGAGTGGGCTAAGAAATGATATGGTGTGAGTAGTGTTTGGTGTATTGAAGATATTTATTCAAGAATTAATTGTGTGTGTATGGAGTATGGTGCAAGGTGGAACAAGTCAAAAGATGGATTAAGGAACCAATAAGATTAGGACACATGGCTTGTGGTAGGTGTGCATTTAGTGTGAAAAAGAAAATCAAAGTGAAAGAAAAAGAGGAGTCCACGTTGGTTTCCTTTCATTTTCCTCTTCCCGATTTTTCCATTTTCTTTTCCTTTCTTCCCTTTCTTTATTCCATCTTTTGGTTTTGAATGAATTAGAAGTGATTTGGTGGGGCTTAAGAAGTAAGATTGAAGAGGTAAGTGATTAGTGTTTAGTTATTTATGCTTTGATCTTATTTTCCTTCTAGATTTACTTTTGATGTGGGATCTAGGATATGGATTAAGAATAGTTTTTTGGGTTTGTTGTGCAAGGAATTGGTGTTGAGAAAAAGAAGAAAGGAAAGAGAAGGTAAAAGAGTGAAGAGCGGATTGTTTGAGCTTGATTTCCAGGTTTGGGAACTTTCTTTTATCTGTATATGAATTTTCATATATTCATGTATGATATAAGCTTCTTGTGTGTGTTGTGATGAATTGTGATGATGGTAGTGAGTGTTGACTCAAATGACTTATTGGTGCATGTGAATAGGTTTTTAGGAGAAAAACTGGTTTAGAATACACTGGACCTTTCTTCGGTTCTTACACTGTTTTGGGAGTTTTAGAACTCCTAATCATGCGATTCTTGAACTATTAGAACCATGAATGCCATTACTTTAAATGTCTCAGAAATAGCCTTGGACAAATTCTCGCTCTAAGACATCGAAAAATTGATTACAGATGTAGTGTCCCTGTTGTGTCGGGTTGTTTGACCAGTATGGGTTGTGGAGTCCATATCTGGAGTTGTAGACATCCAATTGATGTGAAACTTGTTTCATTTGAAAGCTAAGACGTAGGATAACATTTGTTAAGAAGACCACTTTTCCTAAAAATGAGGTTTAGAGGTCGGTTTATATGATACGAACTGGTGGTAGAAAGCAGTATGTTAGGGGAGCTGAAGCGAGCCTCTGTCGCGAGCGCGACAAGGGTCGCGACCTCGCGACAGAAAAGTATGTTTTGAGTCTTTTCTTCTATATTTTTGAGTCTAGGATTGACCCGGATCAATCCCGTATCCTTCCCATCATTTATTACGCATGTTTAGGGTAATTAATTGGCTATACAAGTAATTATCGTTGGGAAAACTTAGGAGTACATTTTCAATTGGTGATTTAACTAGTAATTAATCATAGATATAATCCTATGAAGGATCGTTTACGAATGAGTGTTATTATGTGATAGTCTCATGAATAACCTAAGCATGATGTACCATATGTATGAATGATGAATGGTAAACAGTATTGACATTATAGATTATATAAATGGATATTATTTGTGGCATGTTTTATCGAAATTATTGATACGAATATTGGATTTATGTTGTTAATGATGTGTGGCTTGCGGGAGATGAGGTAAGAGATCTTTGAATGTGTTTTGTGTGTTTATGGATGAGTTTGAGGAAGGAAAGATCTTGCAAAATTCTGTAGATTTTCGGAATCATGACTCTGTCGCGATCGCGACCATGTCGCGAGCGCGACAGAGACTGATGATTTTGATGTTGTGCCGTCGCGAGCACGCGACGCTGTCGCGAGCCCGCGATAGCAATAGCTTGTCTGCTCTCTCTGTCGCGAGCGCGACAACCATCGCGATCGCGACAGAGCACATTGTTGGCCTGCGCTATCGCGAGCACGCGACTTGTCGCGACCTCACGATAGCAATGCTTATCCTCTGTCGCGATCGCGACAACATCGCGAGCGCGACAGAGCCGGGCCCTTCTCTCCTTCCCGCGATCGCGAAGCCCGTCGCGCGCGCGCAGCGAAGAGACTATGGTCTCTGTCGCGAGCGCGACTGGTATCGCGAGCGCGACAGTTGTGTTGAATTGAATGAGTTTTCTTCGGTGATTCCAATGTTTGAATTCCGAACTTGTGATGCCTCTAGGTTTGTTCTTTGTCTATTTTATGAACTATGTTAATATAATTGAATATATTATGCCTATCTATACTGATGATCTTCTCTAAGATTAGTATGTTATGTTTAAATGTAAATTGTATGACGCATGATTGATTTTATGAACTTACTCATATGTCTCATTTATTGCTGATTATGTACAATGACATAAATTAAGTGAATTGAAATATGATTTGAATGATGCATGACCTGCAAGAGTCAGTCTAGTGGATAGTTAGGCATGCCTAATAGAGTCTATGTATGTGTAGCTGCAGCGCCCCTTTGAACGATTTGGACCCTGATCAGGTCCCCGATTGGTTCCTCGCGAACCCCTATTATGTGTATGTGTATGGATCTTGTTTAAGGTCCTGTTCAATGAAATGTTGCCTTCTGACTTGTACCTGTATGGTACATTATATTATGTGTTCCCTCTGAGGGTTGCCCGGTCAGAGATCGGGCTATGTGTTTCCTCATGAGGTCTCTCTCTCAGTACTCGTTATCCACTATTTTGAGTCAGCAGGTATTTCGTTTGCTTTATCTGATATGAACATGAAAATGTGATATCTGAATGAGCAAGAATCAGTTTATGTGTATATGAATATGACTACGGGCTTCAGATGGTAAATCTGTATTTAGTAAACATGACTTTTCAGTTAACATGATTATCCGTACTTGGCATGTGATTTGTTATTAGTTTCTGAATGCTTTGAAATGATTCGATCGATGTATTTATGTATATAAGTTAAGCATGGTTTCATTGTGTACAAGCATGTGAATCAGAGCGGTTGTGAGGGTAAGTATATAAGATGTAATTGTACTTTCTGCATGGTTTTAAGATAAATGTGAAGTGATGTGATTATGCCCTCAGTCTCCGTTTTGGGAGTGTTTACAGCATGATATGCTATGTATCAGAGTGGCGCAGCAGAAGTGTGGTGTATTGGATGTTTCTTGGGTATGTGGCTTAGCATGATAACACTGGTGTCGTGTTTTGGGTTATGACTGTTTTGGCCCATTCCTGATATATGTATATGATTATGTGTGTGAGTTTACGAATGAATGCCTTTATTATGCAAGTCTGTTTAGATATGTGTTTTGAATATCCGCAATTGCCATTTGAATGTATTTTGCCTCGACGACCATTGTGAATGGCCGTCCATATTTTTATGTTTGTTTTCCCCACTAAGCGTTATCGCTTAGCACGGGCTCTTTTCCCCGTGCAGGTGGCAGGTCTGGTTCAGTTCGAGTCGCACATTTGCAGAGTCGGCCACATAGGAGCTAGGAGTTTTTGTTTTTGACCAGCTTCTTTATTTTGGATTTTGTAATTCTGTAAAATATGTATATGTAATAATATGTAAAGAGAACTATGTAATATTTCAGACTCCTATTGTATGATTGTAAAATTGTAAATGTGTATGTTTCCGTTTAAAAATATGCGCGGTTATGAATATGTATGTTCCGATTTTTACTCCTCAAAAGTTTTTAATTCTTTCATAATTATATACGCTTCGTATCGTTTCTGTTCAGTAACACACCTACTCGTACGGCATCCTACTCCATTGCGGATGGGTTCGCCCACGTATGAGTTGGGGTGTTACATACACCATTCGGCCTATTCATTATTGTGGCTCTAAATTGAATTGTCTTGCATGCAAACTACTTTATTTAGTTCAAATTTGTCTTTTTGTTGATTTCTTACTTTGCTGGGTAGAATATCTAGGTTCTATATTTGGTTTACTTTGCAGTGAATCAAATTCATACATTTAGTCCAAATTGTCATTTTTCTTAATTCTTGTTGCTTATTTCTTTATTTTAAGCTTGCTTTTGTTCCTTTATACTGTTAGAGTATCTTTGCTTGTTCTAATACTCTAATTTGGATATAATCAAGCGGTATACCAGTCTTGTCCGTGTACCACCTTCATTGTGTCTAGAGTCTTATTTTCTAGTTTTGAGCTTTCTTTTATTGTTAGTTTCTTGTTTCTTTGTTTCTTAAAACGTACTCAAAATTTTGGTTTGTTGATTGACTTCTGAAGTGCAATTTTAGAGAAGCAATTAGAGTGGTAAAAGGCTTGAGTGTGTGAGCTTAAAAGGGGGTAAAAGCCTTGTTGAGTGAAACACGAGAGGAGTGGCATCCTTTGAGTGTAAACACGTGAGGGAGTGTGTGAGGCTATTATCTAACATATGTTTTGCAGAACTTAAATCATGTCAAGAAGGGAAAGAAAGGAAACAATGTATGAGGAGGAGGAAGCCATGCCTGATATGAAAATGATGTACAAAGCCTTCATTGATGAGTTGAAGAAGTTAAACACTAGAATGGACGGGATGGAGGAGAAATTTGAAGCGAGTGCATCTAATAATTCTAGGAGGACAGCTAGGTGAGGTAGATGGGTTGATGAACATGAAGGGGCTGATCTAGATGAGTTTGAGGATGAGGAAGAAGTGCTATCCATTAGGGGAAGAATGAGGAGAGGAGATAAAGTAGATAGCAATCTTAGCGCCATTCGGTTGAGTATTCCATCTTTTCATGGTAGGAATGATGCTGAAGTGTACTTAGAATGGGAAAGGAAGGTGGATATGATTTTTGCTTGTCATAATTACTCTGAAGATAAAAAGGTGAAGTTAGCAGCAGTAGAGTTTACTGACTATGCATTAGTTTGGTGGAATGAGTTGATAAAGGGTAGAAGGAAAGTGGGTACACGACCTATTAGTAGTTGGGAGGATATAAAGGAGGCCATGAGGAAAAAGTTTGTGCCTTCACACTACTTTAGGGAGTTATATCAGAGGTTGCATAGGCTAGTGCAAGGAGCTAGATCAGTGGAAGGTTATCACAAGGAGATGGAGATGCTATTGATCAAAGCTAACATAGAAGAGGAGGAAGAGGTAATAATGGCTTGGTTTCTAGGAGGTTTAAATAAAGAAATTGCAGATGTAGTTGAATTGCAACATTATGGAAAAATGGAGGACTTAGTGAACAATGCCATTAAGGTGGAGAGGCAACAGAAACAAAGGAGGGTAGCAAGGTCATTCTCAAATTCCAACAACAAGAGTTGTTCAAACTGGAGCAAAAATGAAAATTTTAAAAATATGGAATTGCAGTTTAAACAACTTTTTGGACTACTAAGTACTCATATGAAACAAGAGGAAAGAAAGAAAGAAGAAGAAGTTATTGTCGAAGAAATTATTTGCGAAGCTGAAGGGGATACTATAGATTTATATGACAATGAGGTTCTGAGTGAGGAAGGAATAAGTGTAAATGAAGATGTTATTGCCTTGAGTGAAATGGAAAAAGATTGTAAAAAGGAAGATGCTTGTGTAGTTGAGATGGAAGATCAGCATGTTATGATAGATCCTGTAGTGCCTAAGGAGGTTGAGTTGAACATGGAGGAAGAAAAGAACCATGATCAGAACGAAAAGTATGCATTGAATAACCATGTTTTTCCTAATGTTTATGTTAAATTACAGGAACATGATGAGTTCTTTGCTGAAGAAGCGTTCATTTTATTTCCACCTAAAGATGAATTCATTCTACAAGTGCCAATTCCCAACTTGAACCAGACGAAGATTCGAGGACGAATCTTTTCTAAAGAGTGAGGGAATGATGCGTGCACAGGGGGTCAACATTGCAAGTTTGGCTTCATGGAGATCAAATTTGGGGAAGTTCAAGAAGGCTTGAAGGTGGTTTACTGAATCTATGAAGAAGCCGAATCAAAAAGAGACTTTGAAGAGAGACATGTGCAAGTCATGTGACCTTGACATGTGCCATCCATGTGCTAGACATGTGCCACGTCATGTGCTATGCATGTGTCATATGCATGTGCACATCATGTGACACATTACATGTGCATTGCATGTGCTTATTAATGGACTTAAGGGGCTACTTTGGTTTGGGCTTTTAATTAGGGCTTTATTTATTATTTTTATTTGATTATTTGTAATATATTAGGCCTTAACTTATTCTTTTGGACTTATTTAAGTGAGATGGGTTTTAATTAGCTTGGGCTCATTTAATTTGTTATTTTTAGGCTTTTTAGGTTGTATTTTAAGTTAATTGGTGTGGGTTTTAGTTATCTTGGTGTAGGTCCCATATTTAAAGTCCTATTTGATTAATTAGGGTTTTTATTAGCTTAAGGGAGTATAAATACTCCTAAAAAACGAGATTGTAATTAAGACTTAAAGATTTTGAATGATATTTTCTTGGCATAGCCGAATTTATTTGCTTAGATTGAGAGAGTGAATTGCTTTCTTTTCTATTGCATGAAGAATTTGATTAACTTATCAATTATTTGATTGTGGCGTTTTTAACATATTACAAATAATCAAATAAAAATAATAAATAAAGCCCTAATTAAAAGCCCAAACCAAAGCAGCCCCTTAAGTCCATTAATAAGCACATGCGATGCACATGTAATGTGTCACATGATGTGCAAATGCATATGACACATGCATAGCACATGACGTGGCACATGTGTAGCACATGGATGGCACATGTCAATGTCACATGACTTGCACATGCCTCTCTTCAAAGTCTCTTTTTAATTCGGCTTCTTCATAGCTTCAGTAAACCACCTTCAAGCCTTCTTGAACTTCCCCAAATTTGATCTCCATGAATCCAAACTTGCAATGTTTATAATCTTGCAATGTTGACCCCCCTGTGCACGCATCAGAGGGTTTATATAGCAAAGGGCAAATCCAAATCCTATAATAGGTGGGAGAAAATTAATCCATATTGCTTGGGGAATTAGGAATCCTTTAGGGGCTACTAAAATTAATCCTTATCCCTTTGGGGTTAGGTCTTTAAAATCTTAATCCATATCAGAATTGGAATTATAATCCTAATCCTACTTAACCAAGGATTTACTTTGCAATCATTGATCCACCATTTGTGTTATCAATTTCTTATCCATTTGTGTTATCCATTTCTTATCCATTTGAATTGCCATTTTTTATATCATTTATTATCCATTTGAGCTGCCATTTTTGTTTTATTTCTTATCCTTTTGAGCTGCCATTTTATCATATCTTATCCATTTGTTCCACCATTTTTGGAATCATTTTTTATCATTTGTGCCATCATTTTTCTACCAATTTGCCATCATTTTTCTACCATTTTGCTATCATTTTCCTATCATTTTGCCATCATTTTCCTATCATTTTGCCATCATTTTGCACAAACCTTGACACATTAATTAGAGTTTAATACACCATTCGGCTTATTCATTATTGTGGCTCTAAATTGAATTGTCTTGCTTGCAAACTACTTTATTTAATTCAGTTTTGTCTTTTTGTCTATTTCTTGCTTTGCTGGGTAGAATATCTAGGTTCTATATTTGGTTTACTTTGCAGTGAATCAAATTCATACATTTTGTCCAAATTATCATTTTTTTCTTAATTCTTATTGCTTATTTCTTTGTTTTAAACTTTCTTTTGTTCCTTTACGTTGTTAGAGTATCTTTGTTTGTTCTAATACTCTAATTTGGATATAATCAAGTGGTACACAACTCTTGACCGTGTATCACCTCCATTGTGTCTAGTGTCCACTTTCTAGTTTTGAGCTTTCTTATATTGTTATTTTCTTGTTTCTTTATTTCTTAAAATGTACTGAAAATTTTGGTTTGTTGATTGACTTCTTAAGTGCAATTTTAGAGAAGCAATTTGAGTGGTAAAAGGCTTGAGTGTGTGAGCTTAAAAGAGAGTAAAAGCCTTGTTTAGTGAAACACGAGAGGAGTGGCATCCTTTGAGTGTAAAAACGTGAGGGAGTGTGTGAGGCTATTATCTAACATCTATTTTGCAGAATTTAAATCATGTCAAGAAGGGAAGGAAAGGAAACAATGCATGAGGAGGAGGAATTCATGCCTAATATGAAAATGATGTACAAAGCCTTCATTGATGAGTTCAAGAAGTTAAACACTAGAATGGATAGAATGGAGGAGAAATTTGAAGCGAGTGCATCTAATAATTCTAGGAGGACAGCTAGGAGAGTGATGCGTGCACAGGGGGGTCAACATTACAAGATTATAAACTTTGTAAGTTCGGATTTATGGAGATTAAATTTATGGAAGTTAAAGAAGGCTTGAAGGTGGTTTACTGAATTATGAGGAAGCCGAATCAAAAAAAGATACTTTGAAGAGAGGCATGTGCAAGTAACGTGACACCTTGACATGTGCAAGTCATGTGACCTTGACATGTGCTAGACATGTGCCATGTCATGTGCTATGCATGTGCCATATGCATGTGCACATCATGTGACACATTACATGTGCAATGCATGTGCCAATTAATGGACTTAATGGGCTGTTTTGTTTGGGCTTTTTGGGCTGTGTTTTAAGCTAATTAGTGTGAGTTTTAGTTATCTTGGTGTAAGGCCCATGTTTTAAGGCCTATTTTATTAATTAGGGTTTTTATTAGCTTAAAGGAGTATATATACTCCACAAAAACGTGATTTGAATTCAAAGATTGGAATTATTTAACATTGGAGGCTATCCTCTTTTCTTGGCTTTGCCAAAATTCTAATAGATTAGATTTGTGAGATTTGCTTGCTTTTCTTTTCTATTGCATGAATAATTTGATTAACTTATCAATTATTTGATTGTAGCATTTTCAGGTTCTTTAATTCCCAATTATTTGTGTTTCCATTCACATGTTGATTGGGGGTTCAATAGGGAGGGTTTTTATCTCTTTTGTTCTTTGCCATTAAAGTGTATGTTCAAGGGGTTTCAGGTTCTTTAACCTTGGGGTTTCGCATCATTTGGTATCAGAGCCAAAAGTAAGGTAAATTCCTATTTATCTTAGTGTTAGTTTTTTGTTTTCTTTTCTTTGAATTCTTTATGTTTATGCCAAATTAGGTTGCATTAAGTTTCTTAGTTATTGTGCTTTTTGTGTGTTTAAATTAGCCTTTTTCTTTTCTTACCTTTTACCTTGAATTCGTGAAATTGCCTTGAACCGAATCTTGAACATCCTTACCTTGAATCTGAATCCTAGTAGAAGAAGTTCAAAGATTAGTTTACTGATTTTTTTTTTTAAAAAAAAAAGAAAAAGTACTGTTCACATTACTGTTCACGCACTATTCACGGTACTGTTCACAAAAAAGAGAGAAAAACGAAAAAAAATAAAAGAAAAGAGAGAAAAAGAGAAAATAAGGAACAATTTGTGATGCGTAACCCAATAGCTAACAAGCTACAAACCCACACATACAAGATGGTTAGCAAAGAAACAAAGAGATAAAATCCCTCCCTATTGAACCCCCAATCAACCTGTGATTGAAAACGCAAGTAATCGGGAAAAACGAAGAAGATGAAAATGCTAAAATCAAAATAATTGATAAGTAATCAAATTTTTCATGCAATAGAAAAGATGAGCAAGCAAATTCTCACAAATCTCTCTATAGAATTTTGGCAAAGCAAAGAAAAAGAGGATAGCCTCCAATGTTTAATAATTCCAATCTCTCTTTACAAATTCATTTTTAAGGAGTATTTATACTCCTTTAAGCTAATAAAAACCCTAATTAATCAAATAGGCCTTAAAACATGGGCCTTACACCAAGATAACTAAAGCGCACACTAATTAACTTAAAATACAGGCCAAAAAGCCTAAAAAGAACTAATTAAATGAGCCCGAGCTAATTAAAGCCCAATTCACTTAAATAAGCCCAAAAGAATATGGTAAGGCCTAACATATTACAAATAATCAAATAAAAATAATAAATAAAGCCCTAATTAAAAGCCCAAACCAAAACAGCCCCTTAAGTCCATTAATAAGCACATGCAATGCACATGTAATGTGTCACATGATGTGCACATGCAATGGCACATGCATAAAACATGTCATGGCACATGTCTAGTACATGTCAAAGCACATGGTTGGCACATGTCAAGGTCACATGACTTGCACATGCCTCTCTTCAAAGTCTCTTTTAGATTCGGCTTCTTCATAGCTACAGTAAACCACCTTCAAGCCTTATTGAACTTCCCCAAATTTGATCTCCATGAATCCGAACTTGCAAAGTTTATAATCTTGCAATGTTGACCCCCCTGTGCACGCATCATTCCCTCCCTCTTTAGAAAAGATTCGTCCTCGAATCTCTGTCTTGTTCAAGTTGGGAATTGGCACTTCTAGAATAAATTCATCTTCATATAACATCTTCTGAACAGGTGGGAATAAAATGAATGCTTCTTCAGCAAAGAACTCATCATGTTCCTGCAAGTTAACATAAACATTAGGAAAAATATGGTTATTCAATGCATCATTTCCGTTCTGATCATTGTTCTTTTCTTGCTCCATGTTCAATTCAACCTCCTTAGGCACTACAGGATCTATCATAACATGCTGATCTTCCATCTCCACTACACAAGCATCTTCCTTTTTACAATCTTTTTCCTTTTTACTCAAACAGTCGACAACATCCTTACTTTCACTTATATCCTCCTCATTTACAACCTCATCAGCATATAAATCTAAAGCATCTCTTTCAGCTTCACAAATAATTTCTTTGACAATAACTTTCTCTTCTTTCCTTCTTTCCTCTTGTTTCATATATGTACTTAGTAGTCCAGAAAGTTGTTTAAACTGCAATTCCATATTTTTAAAATCTTTATTTTTGTTCCAGTTTGGACAAATTTTGTTGTTGGAATTTGAGAATGACCTTGCTACCCTCCTTTGTTTCTATTGCCTCTCCACCTTAATGGCAATGTTCACTAAGTCCTCCATTTTTCCATAATGTTGCAATTCAACTACATCCGCAATTTCTTTATTCAAACCTCCTAGAAACCAAGCCATTATTACCTCTTCCTCCTCTTCTATGTTAGCTTTGATCAATAGCATCTCCATCTCCTTGTGATAATCTTCTCCTGATCTAGCTCCTTGCACTAGCCTATGTAACCTCTGATGTAACTCCCTAAAGTAGTGTGAAGGCACAAATCTTTTCCTCATGGCCTCCTTCATATCTTCCCAATTACTAATAGGACGTCTACCCACTTTCCTTCTACCCTTTATCAACTCATTCCACCAAACTAATGCATAGTCAGTGAATTCTACAGCTAGAATCTTCACTTTCTTTTCCTCTGAGTACCTGTTACAATCAAAAATCATCTCAACCTTTCTTTCCCACTCTAAATAGTCTTCAGCATTGTTTTGGCCTTTAAATGGAGGAATCTTGAGCTTGATGTTGCCCAAATTTCCATCTATTTTTGCACTAGTTTCCTCCTCCTCTCCATCATCAAAATCATTCTCCACATGTCCTTGAATAATTCTTCCTCTCCTTGCTGCCCTTTTAGGTGCATTAGATATACTTCCTTCAAGTCTCTCTTCCATTTCATACATTCTAAGAGACAACTTCCGGATCTCACTAATGAATGCTTGATATACCATCTTGTTATCTGCTACATGATCTTCATCTTGGGATATTCCCTTCCCACTAGTTTCTTCAGTCATGATGTATTACCTGCAAAAATTGTTAGATGAAAACCTCACAAGCACTCCCTCACGTGTTTACACTCAAAGAATGTCACTCCTCTCGTGTTTCACACAATTAAGGCTTTTACCCTCTTAATGTCCTCACACTCTCTTGCCTTTTTTCACTCAAGCATGCAACTTTAAAATTGCACTTTAGAAATCAATCCACAAATCAACAATCTTGAGCGTGTTTAAGAAAGCAAAGAAAACAAATACTAACAATAAAAAGAAAGCTCAAAACTAGAAAAGAAGACACTAGACACAATGGAGGTGATACACGGTCAAGAGTGGTGTACCTCTTGATTATATCCAAATTAGAGTATTAGAACAAGCAAATATACTCTAACAATGGAAAGGAACAAAAGCAAGCTTAAAACAAAGAAATAAGCAACAAGAATTAAGAAAAATGACAATTTGGACAAAATGTATGAATTTGATTCACTAAAAAGTAAACCAAATATAGAACCTAGATATTCTACCCAGCAAAGCAAGAAATCAACAAAAAGAAAAAATTAAACTAAATAAAGTAATTTGCATGCAAGACAATTCAATTTAGAGTCAAAATAACGAATAGCCCGAATGGTGTAACAAGCTCTAATTAATGTGTCAAGTTGTGTGCAAAATAATGGCAAAATGATATGAAAATGATAGCAAAATGGTAGAAAAATGATGGCAAAATGATACCAAAATGGTGACACAAATGATAAAAAATGATTCCAAAAATGGTGGAACAAATGGATAAGATATGATAAAATGGCAGCTCAAATTGATGAGAAATGAAACAAAAATGCAGCTCAAATGGATCAAAAATGAAACAAAAATGGCAGCTCAAATGGATAATAAATGATATTAAAAATGGCAACTCAAATGGATAAAAAATGGATAAGAAATGGATAACACAAAAGGTTAAGAAATGGATAACACAAATGGTGGGTCAATGATTGCAAAATAAATCCTTGGTTAAGTAGGATTAGGATTACAATTCCAATTCTGATATGGATTAGGATTTTTGAAAACCTAAACCCAAAGGGATAAGGATTAATTTTACTAGCTCTTAAAGGATTCCTAATTCCCCGAGCAATATGGATTAATTTTCTCCCACCTATTATAGGATTTGGATTTGCCTTTTGCTATATAAACCCTCCTTGGCCGAATTGCTCCCTACCCTTTTTTCCTCCTATATTCCTTTCTTTCATTTTTTTTTCTTCTTTTCTCTATTTCTTCTATTCTTTTATTTTGTATGTTTTTTCTTTCTTTTCTTCTTGCTGTTTATTTTTTTTAATAAATTTCAGCAATCAAATCAAAACAAACTCCTACAAGGTTCGGATTTCTAAACCCACAGATGTTCTACTTCTTTTTTTTTTCTTCTCTTTTTTTTTTTAATTTCAGCAAACAAACTATAACTTCTACTCCCAAAATTCAGATTTCAAGCCAAGGATAATCAATGTTTCGGTTCAAGGCAAAAAATCAGAATCTCAAGGGAAAAAAAAAGTAAATGAAACAAAGGCTAAGAAAAGGCTAATTTAACGCACAAAAAAAACACAAAAATCAGAAACTTGATGAAACCAAATTCGGCAAAAACATAAAAGAATCAACAAAAAGAAAACACAACCCTAACACTAAGATAAATAGGAATTTACCTTACTTTGGCTCTGATACCAAATGATGCGGAACCCAATAGCTATCGAGCTACAAACCCACACATACACTTTGATGACAAAGACAAATGAGATAAACACCCTCCCTATTGAACCCCCAAAAAACTTGTGAATGGAAACGCAAATAATTGGGAATTAAAGAACCTGAAAAATACCACAATCAAATAATTGATAAGTTAATCAAATTCTTCATGCAATAGAAAAGAAAAGCAAGCAAATCTCACAAATCTAATCTATAAGAATTTTGGCAAAGCCAAGAAAAGAGGATAGCCTCCAATGTTTAATAATTCCAATCTCTCTCTACAAATTCGTTTTTGAGGAGTATTTATACTCCTTTAACCTAATAAAAACCCTAATTAATCAAATAGGCCTTTAAACATGGGCCTTACACCAAGATAACTAAAGCCCACACTAATTAACTTAAAATACAGCCCAAAAAGCCTAAAAAGAACTAATTAAATGAGCCCAAGCTAATTAAAGCCCATCTCACTTAAATAAGCCCAAAAGAATAAGTTAAGGCCTAACATATTACAAATAATCAAATAAAAATAATAAATAAATCCCTAATTAAAAGCCCAAACCAAAACAGCCCCTTAAGTCTATTAATAAGCACATGCAATGCACATTTAATGTGTCACACGATGTGCACATGGTTTTAACACATGTATGGCACATGACATGGCACATGTCTAGCACATGTCAAAGCACATGGATGGCATATGTCAAGGTCACATGACTTGCACATGCCTCTCTTCAAAGTCTCTTTTTGATTCGGCTTCTTCATAGCTACAGTAAACCACCTTCAAGCCTTCTTGAACTTCCCCAAATTTGATCTCCGTGAATCCGAACTTGTAATGTTTAAAATCTTGCAATATTGACGCCCCTGTGCACGCATCACTTTGTCTCCTCCGGGTTGCTTCGATAAGCAAGTCGGTTTGGAATCTGAGCTCCTGGTACTAAGTCAATCTGATGCTCAATCCCTCTTAAGGGTGGCAGTCCGTGTGGCACATCTTCAGGAAACACATCTTCATATTCCTGCAACAAGGTCGCAAAAACACTAGGCAAACTCGGGTCAAGGTCAGTGTTAGAAAATAAAGTCTCCCTAAACCGAATTAATATTAAAGCTCTCTTGCCTAAGCACGCAATTTTTAACTCTCTCTCTTTTGCGTAAAGACATGGTTGTTTCTTAACCTTTTCACTCCTCTCAAGTTCTTTTTGCTCACTCTTTTCTTTTCCTTCACTCACTAACTTTTTCTCTCCTGCACTTCCCATCTTCTTTTCCTTACTAGTGCAGTCACTCACCATTAGGCCTTTATTTTTATTCTTTTCTCTCATGGCCTCTTTTCTCTCTTCTTTCTTTTTCATCTCACTACCCGAATTCCCACTTGAAGATTGCTGAATATTCAACTGTTCCATGTATGTTTCTTTAGGTGACAAAGGTGCAAGAGTGATTTTATGCCCATTATACATAAAAGAATACCTATTCAAATACCCATCATGCATAACACGCCTATCAAATTGCCAAGGCCTACCTAACAATACATGACCAGCCTGCATAGGCACAACATCACATATGACATCATCAGCATATCTACCAATGGAAAATGAGACAACTACCTGCTTGGTCACTCTGACTTCACCACTATCATTCAGCCATTGCAGCCTATAGGGACTAGGGTGTTTTTCACATTTAAGCCCCAATTTCTCTACCAATGTCATGCTAGCAACATTTGTGCAACTACCCCCATCTATGATCAGACTACAAGCTTTACCACCTACCAAGCATTTAGTGTGAAAGATGTTCTCCCTCTGTTCTAGGCTATCTTCTTTTACATTCACATTTAATGCACGCCTAATAACTAAGGATTCTCCCTTAACAGCATACTCAACAAACTCCTCATTATCAGAACAGTCCTCTAAAGGTGGCATTTCATCACTATTAGATTCATTACCCTCATCAGACTCAGATACAATTTCCCCACCCCTAATAAACATAGACTTCCTATTTGGACATTCAGATGCATAATGACCACGCCCTTGACATTTAAAACATTTAACTTCTCTATGTTTAGTATTAGAAGGAATTACATTAGAAGTACCTTTTGAGTTGGTTTTGCCACTCTTGATGTCCTTAGATTTGTCTTTTGAATCATTGGACTTCTGAACAGTCTTGTTCTCTTCCTTTTTCCACTTCGGGTTCTAATTTGAAGTTGAACCCGAATTCTGAATTCTATGGCTTCCCTTATACTTCAATTGTCTCTCCACCTTCATGGCCATGTTTACCAACTCTTCCATGATGATGAATGGGTGTAACTCCACGATATTAGCAATCTCCCTATTCAAGCCATTCAGAAACCGAGCCATGACTGCTTCTTCTTCTTCCTCAACATTGGCTTTAATCATCAACATCTCCATCTCCTTGTGGTAATCTTCTACTGTCCTAGACCTTTGAGTGAGTCTTTGCAATTGTTGATGTATATCCCTGTAGTAGTAGCTTGGTACAAATCTCTTCCTTATGATTCTCTTCATTTCTTCCCAACTAGCTACAGGAGCTTCGCCAATTCTTCTTCTGGTCTTGTTCAATTCATCCCACCATACCAAAGCATAGTTAGAAAATTCAACAGCAGCAAGTCTTACCTTTTTATTTTCAGAACAGTTATGGCAAGCAAAGACCATCTCCACCTTCCTTTCCCACTCCAAATACTCCTCAGCATCATTTCTGCCCCTGAATGATGGAATCCTCATCTTGATAGCATTGATGCTGCTATCTCTGTCTTCCTCCCTTCTCGGCCTTCCTCTCACAGATTGCACTTCATCCCCATCATAATCATCTTGGTCATACTCGTCATTACGAAATTGACCCCCCCCCCTTGCATTCTTCCTGGTGGTGTTAGTAGTACTATTTTCCAACCTGTCCAGCCTGTCATTAACGTTTCCCATTTCCCTCATGAACCTCTCAAAAGTTCCTTGCGTCGCTTGAATTGCAAAGGCAATCTCCTCTTGGGACATTCCTTTCTTGCTAGATTCTTCAGTCATTGTGTGTATTTCTGCAAAAAGGTTAGTTTAATAACCTCACCACACTCCCTCACGTGTTTGCACTCAAATGATGTCACTCTGCTCGTGTTTCACTCAAATCTGGCTTTTACCCTCTTATGAGCTCACACACTCAAGCCTTTTTCCACTCCACTTGCCGTCTACAATTGCAATTTAGAACTCAATTCCAATTCAAGATAACTCACAAACAGCAAATTAAAAAGAAGAATGCAATGAAAAATACTTAACAATAGAAGGTAGGCTCAATTCTAGAAGCAAAAGACCAAAATGAATAACAGCAAAATAGCATACACGATGAAGAACAGTATGCTGTTCGGATGCACAAAATCTGAATTAACAAGGTTCAAGTTGTTAATTCTAGGGTAATAGAAGCAAAGGATAGAAATGACAGTAAAGAAAAGCAACTTAGAATGAAAGAAATGATAAAACTAATGCAAGAATGCAGAAATTGAAATTTGCCTAATGGAGAATTCAACTTAGATGCAAGACAAAAATGGAAAAGTTCAAAACTAGATGAATAATGTAAGGTTCGGCCCAACCAGGTGAAAAACCCAATTGCTAAAACCCAAATTCAAATCTGTCCCAAAACGAGATAAAACCCAAAGACTAATCCAAGATACAATTCAGCCCTATAAAGCAAGCCCAATGCAATTTCGGCCTAATAGACAAGCCCAAGGTAAAATTCAACCTAATGAAGCTTAATTAACCCTAATTGAATTGAGGTATTTTTTTTTTAAACTTCAGACCCAATTTTAGAAGCTTAAACGACATTTGTTTTGGATTTTGAAGGGCTAGCTAACGAGCGAAGCTGGTTACTTTTGTAGATCTCGAAATTCCCTTTCCGAAAAGTTATTATAGAGCAAAAACGGACACCGAAAATAAAAGTTATGGCCAAATAAATCTAATTTCTGATTCTAAGCAAATTTGATGCAAACGAAAAAAAAATGCGATTTAAAAACAAAAGAACAAGGATAGTTAAGAATCTAACCCTAATTCAAGCTCTGATACCAACTGATGCGGAACCCCAAGGCTATGTAGAACCCGAAACCCCAAACACACAAATGGAAAGAAACAAGAACATAAATTAAATCCCCAATCTAAAGAACCCCCGATCAATAAAATGAAAGGAAATGCTTATGATAGATTGATTTGAAGAATAAGAACAGAAATTCGCCACAAGATGAAATACCTTGATAAGAAAATCGTTCTTGATGCAAAAGAAGAAGACAAATCCTCTCCAATGGTAAATTCGGCCAAAGTAAAGTTTTTCCTCCCTAATACATTCTATCACGTGGTTTTTATACCACTAATTAAAAAGAAACCCTAACTGAATAAGGCCTTAACAATGGGCTGCCAAACATAGCTAACTTAAGCCCATTTCGCTAATTAAGCCTAATAAACAAGAAATTAAATCCAATAGCTTAAATAAATAACAAAACACAACTTAATGAGTCCAAAAACAAGCCCACATGCCTAACATAAAGTTTGGGCTGCCCAAAGCTTATTCCATTGGCCTTAAATAAATTAATGGGCCCATTTGAGTTCCCTCTTGAAGATTCGGCCCCAACTCCTCTTGCTTGTCCATATCTTCCACCATTCGGCCCATGTAGGCTTTGAGACCCTCCTTGAATTTCTTGGCTCTTGATCTAGTCACTGGGCCTTCTGGTAAAGCTAGTTCATCTCTTGGTTCCTTGGTCGTGCTCACATCACCCTCAAAAAGATTTGTCCTCAAATCTGCATCTACATCAAAAGGAGAAAGGTCATAAACATTAAATGTAGTAGAAACACCATACTTACCTGGTAAATCTATCTTGTAAGCATTATCATTGATGCGCTCCAAGACTTGAAATGGACCATCACCACGTGTATCCAACTTTCCCTTCCTTTGGCTTGAAAACCTTTCCTTCCGAAAATGCACCCAAACCCAATCTCCAGGAGCAAATGCCACTTGTCTCCTTCCTTTATTGGCTCTTTCAGCATACTTCTGGTTCCTCTTCTCAATGTTAGCCCTGGCTTTCTCATGCAAAGTCTTTACCAATTCTGCTTTCCTATTGCCATCTAAACTTGAAAGCTCATTAAAAGCAATGGACAAAGATCAAGCCCAGTCAGTGGGTTAAAACCATAAACAATTTCAAATGGTGAAAAACCAGTAGAAGAATGAATACTTCTATTATAAGCAAATTCAATGAAAGGTAAACAATCCTCCCATGTTTTGAGATTCTTACCCACTATAGCACGAAGTACGGTACCCAAAGATCTATTCACTACCTCCGTTTGACCATTTGTCTACGGTTGGCAAGTAGTAGAAAATAACAACTTTGTACCCAACTTACCCTATAGAACACCCCAAAAATGTGAAAGGAACTCTGTATCCCTGTCAAAAAATATGGTGCGTGGTATACCATGCAAACACATAACTTCTTTAAAGAACAGGTCAGCAACATGAACAGCATCATCACATTTATGACAAGCAATAAAGTGAGCCATTTTGCTAAACCTTTCTACCATAACAAAAATGCTATCTCTACCACGTTTAGTTCTAGGCAATCCAAGCACAAAATCCATAGAAACGTCAGTCCAAGGAGAACTAGGTACGGATAGAGGCATATACAAACCATGGGGAATAGTTTTAGACTTAGCTTGCCTACATGCAACACATGAATTACATACTTTTTCCACATTCCTATATGAGGCCAATAAAAATGCTCATTTAACATGTCATAAGTCTTATGCACCCCAAAATGTCCCATCAATCCCCCACAATGAGATTCTAATACAAGCAAATCACGCATTGAACACTTAGGCAAACAAAGCTTGCTGCCCTTAAATAAAAAACCATCATGCCTAAAAAATTTATCCAAAGCTCGATCCTCACATGCTGCATACACATTACCAAAATCAAGATCTCCAATATATAGTTTTTTAGCATGCTCAAAACCAAGCAACTTAGAACTAAGTGTAGAAATTAAAGTATATCTTCTAGGCAATACATCCGCAATAATGTTATCTTTTCCATGCTTGTATTGAATAACATAAGAAAATTGTTCAATAAATTCAACCCATTTAGCATGCCTCTTATTCAATTTACCTTGGATCTTCAGGTGTTTGAGGGACTCATGATTGGTGTGAATGACAAACTCCTTGGGAAGTAGATAGTGCTGCCACACGTCCAAGGCTCTCACTAAGGCATATAACTTCTTGTCATAGGTTGAATAGTTGAGTTGGGCTCCATGAAGCTTCTCGCTGAAATAGGCAATTGGCTTCTTTTCTTGCATCAAAACCGCCCCAATACCTACACCAGAAGCATCACATTCTATTTCAAATGTTTTATTAAAGTTAGGCAAAAATAAAATAGGAGCAGAACACAACTTCCCTTTCAAAGTCTCAAATGCCTTTTGCTGTGCTTCTCCCCACTTGAACCCAACTTCCTTCTTGATAATTTTTGTAAGTGGTGTAGCAATGGAAGAAAAATCCTGCACAAAATGCCTATAAAAACTTGCCAAGCCATGAAAGCTTCTCACATCTAAAGTAGTCTTAGGCATAGGCCATTCCTTAATTGCCTTCACTTTCTCTTCATCCCCTTCAATTCCCTGTGCACTCACCACAAAACCAAGAAACACAAGTCTATCTATGCAAAATGTACATTTCTTAAGCTTAGCATACAACTTTTCAGATCTCAAAGCTTGTAAAACTAACCTAATATGCTCAATATGCTCTTCATAAGACTTGCTGTAAATGAGTATATCATTAAAGTACACAACAACAAACTTTCCTAGATATGCACGCAATACATGGTTCATAAGCCTCATGAAAGTGCTAGGGGCATTAGATAGCCCAAATGCCATAACTAGCCACTCATACAAACCATATTTAGTTTTGAAATCTATTTTCCACTCATCACCAAGTTTCATTCTAATTTGATGATATCCATTCATTAAATCAATTTTAGTAAAATATTCAGCACCACATAATTCATCCAACATATCATCTAGCCTAGGAATGGGATGTCTATACTTTATAGTGATTTTATTGACTGCACAGTAATCAACACACATCCTCCATGTTCCATCCTTTTTAGGCACCAAAAGAATAGGCACTGCACATGGACTCATGCTTTCTCTCACCAATCTCTTCTCTATGAGTTCTTCCACTTGCCTTTGCATCTCCTTAGTTTCCATAGGATTGCTTCTATAGGCTGGTCTGTTGGGAATGGTAGATCCTGGCACAAAATCAATCTGATGTTCTATCCCCCTCAAAGGTGGTAACCCATCTGGCATCTCATTACGAAAAACATCAGAATACTCCTGTAACAAAGAAACAAAACTAGAAGGCAAGGAATTAAGATTAGGGTCAGTGTCAGAAAATAAAACTTCCTTGTAGATTACACAGACCAAAGGTTGTCTTAAAGCTAATGCACTCTTGACCTCTCTTGCCCTCACATAGAAATTCTGTTTTTGCCGCCCCCCTTGCTTGTTTTCACTCACCACTGGGCCATTTATTTGTTTTGTTACTCTTTGGGCCTCTTTTCCCCCTTTCCTTTCTTTTTTTCTCTCTCTCACCCCTTGGGCCAAAACCTCTCTCCCCTTTTCTCTTTTGGCCGAAGCCTCTTTCTCTTTCTCAAACATTTTCTTTTGATCTTCATAAATCTCTTGAGGAGATAATGGGGCTAAAACTTTTTACCTTCATAAGAAAAAGAAAATCTATTAGTGTACCTATTATGAATAGCTTTTTTATCAAGCCAAGGCCTTCCCAAAAGCAAATGGCCTGCCTGCATATGTACAACATCACATAAAACTTCATCTTTGTACCATCCAATAAAAAATGGCACCTTAACCTGGCGTGTCACCTTAACCTCAGCACTATCATTTAACCATTCAGCTTCTCAACCATACTCACACTAGCTACATATGTGCAACTCCCCCCATCAATAATGATTGTGCACACTCTCCCATTAACTAAACACTTAGTGTGAAATATGTTTTCTCTTTGTTCTAGGCTATCTTCCTTAACATTCAAGTTTAAAGCTTGCCTAGCCACTAATAATTTCCCACTTTCAGCAACTAATAACTCGCCCTCACTATGACAATCACTACAATCGTCCAAAGGAGGCATTTCATTACCATTATGTTCTGATTCAGAAATAATTTCCCCATCATCCCTAGCTATTATTACCCTCCTATTAGGACAATCACGTGCTACATGCCCCTTACCCAAACATTTAAAACATTTAATTTCTCTACTAGGGGTAGGAGTACTAGAGTTACCATTAACACCTTTATTTGGAATTTGGGTTGTCTTTACTTCTTTTGGACCCGAATCTGCCCCATATGGTTTAGATACCCTAAAGTCCTTCTTGATGCGAAACCCCAAGGCTAAAGAACCCGAAACCCCTAAGAACACACAATATGGCAAGAACAAGAACTTGTATAAATCCCCAACCCTAATGAACCTCCAATCAATTTATGAAAGGAAACGCATATAATAAGGTTGATTTAAAACATAAGAACAGATTTCGCCACAAGTAAATACCTTGATAAGAAATTAGCTCTTGATGCAAAAGAAGAAGACAAGCAAATCCTCTCCCTTGAAGAAAATTCGGCCAAGCCAAATAATGATATTCAAAAGTGTTTAAAATCTCCCTTTTACAACTTATAATGAGGCATTTATAGCCCCCAAAAGGTAGGTAACCCTAAATAAGTCAAAATACCACCTAACACATGGGCCTCCCACCAAACCCTAAATAAATCAAAGGCCACCTAACACATGGGCCTCCCACCAAATAACTAAAGCCCAAACTCATTAACTCTAAAATACAGCCCACAAGCCTAAAATAATTAAATTAAATGAGTCCAAGCTAAAATAAGCCCAACTCACTTAAAATAAGCCTATTAAGCTATATGAGGGTCTAACTATATAATTAAAATAAAACAAGTTCAACATAATAAAATAAGCCACTTGGGCCACATAAAGCTACTCTACTAGCTTAAAATAGTTGATCAAGCCCATTTAATTCTTCTCATGTCCATTCGGCTTCATTGGATTGGTCATAGTGTCATTCGGCTCCAATCTCTCTTGACTTTCCATAATTTTCACAATTTGGCCCGTGTAGGATTGCCATGATGGGTTGACCCCCCTGTGCACGCATCACTTCTTCTCCTCCTTTTTGGTCCATTTAGACCCCAAAATATAGCTTGAGTTATTGATGTTCTTATTGAAGCTTTTACTCCTCTTTTGCTTTTCGATCTTCATTGCTATGTGCAACATCTCTTCCATAGAGTCATATCTATATAACTCAATGGCATCAGCAATCTCCTTGTTTAGATCACCTAAGAACCGAGCCATGTTGACCTCCTCATCCTCCTCAATGTTTGCTCTCACCATGCACATTTCCATATTTTTATAGTAATCCTCCACTGATTTTCCTCCCTGCACAAGTCTATGCAATTTCTGATGTAATTCTCTAAAGTAGTGTGAAGGAACGAACCTTTTTCTCATGGCTTCCTTCATATCCTGCCAATTACAAATAGGATGCCTCCCCACTTTCCTTCTACTCAAATTGAGTTGCTCCCACCAAAACATTGCATAATCAATGAACTCTACGGCTGCAATCTTCACCTTCTTTTCCTCTGAGTATCTATTGCATTCAAAGATCATCTCCACCTTTCTCTCCCACTCCAAGTACTCTTCTGCACTATTTCTGCCTTTGAATGGAGGAATCTTGAGTTTGATGTTGTCCAAGTTTCCATTAATCTTTGCACTAATTTCCTCCTCCTCTTCATCATCAAAATCATGCTCCACATGTCCTTGAATAATTCGGCCTCTCCTTGCTGCCCTTCTACGTACATTAGATATACTTCCTTCAAGCCTCTCTTCCATTCCATCCATTCTAAGATATAACTTCCTGATTTCACTAATGAAAGCTTGATATAGCATCTTATTATCTGGTACATGATCTTCACCTTGGCATATTCCCTTCCCATTAGTTTCTTCAGTCATGGTGTATTACCTGCAAAATTGTTAGATAAAAACCTCACAAACACTCCCTCACGTGTTTACACTCAAAGAATGTCACTCCTCTCGTGTTTCACACAATTAAGGTTTTTACCCTCTTAATGTCCTCACACTCTCTTGCCTTTTACCACTCAAGCTTGCAACTTTAAAATTGCACTTTAGAATTCAATACACAAATCAAGAATCTTGAGCACATTTAAGAAAGCAAAGAAAAAGTAAGCACTAACAATAAAAAGATAGCTCAAAACTAGAAAAGAAGACACTAGACATAATGGAGGTGATACACGGTCAAGAGTGGTGTACCACTTGATTATATCCAAATTAGAGTATTAGAACAAGCAAAGATACTCTAACAATGTAAAGGAACAAAGCAAGCTTAAAACAAAGAAATAAGCAATAAGAATTAAGAAAAATGACAATTAGACAAAATGTATGAATTTGATTCACTACAAAATAAACAAAATATAAAACCTAGATATTCTACCCAGCAAAACAATAAATCAACAAAAAGACAAAATTAAACTAAATAAAGTAGTTTGCATGCAAAACAATTCAATTTAGAGCCAAAATAATGTATAGGTCGAATGGTGTATCAATCTCTAATTAATGTGTCAAGTTGAGTGCAAAATTAAGCTGCCATTTGTGCTATCCATTTGTTATCCATTTGAGCTGCCATTTTTGTATGAGGACATTGGTCCTCACATGCATGTTTAAAGAAAATAATTTTAAGGTGACAATTTATTTTGGATGTAAGAAACTAGGACATTTATCCCATTTTTATTAAAAAACCACCCAAGTTTAGTTAATAGAAATAATTTTGTGATTTTTTTTATTAACGTGCAGGAGAAAATAAATTTATTAAAAATTACATAATACCCAAAAATAAAAAAACTAAAGAATGGCGAATCCACCCGAAAAGCATCTCTAAATCTCCATGGGCTCCCACTTAGTATGGAAAAATACTCACACATAAAAATAAGTATTGAAAATAAAAGAAAAAACAAATAAAAGTAAAGTTAGTAATAAAAAAATTAATTTAAACATGCAATAAAGATAATTAAAATAAAAACAAATAAACATGCATCATGTGTAGCAAATCAATTAAATGTCATAATAAAATATGCAACTTTTCGTATTAACAATTCAACATGCATAAATAATAAAAATAACAACAATAATAAAATTCAATATGCATGAAAACATAAGTAATAATAAAAAATAATAATGATAATGATAACAATAACAAGTCATAATAATAAATAAGACTAATGAAAATAATGATAATGATAGTAATAATGATAAATAATAACTAATAATAATAATAACAATAATAATAATAATAATAATAATAATAATAATAATAATAATAATAATAATAATAATAATAATAATAACAACAACATCAAAGAAGATGAACAATCAAATTAAATATGCAAGAATAAATGAAATAAAATAAATATAACATATTAAACATGATAGATAATAATACCAATAAAAATAACAATAATAATTTATGAATAACAATGATGATAATGATAATCATAAAAATAGAAACAAAAAATGAAAATAATAATAATAATAATAATAATAATAATAATAATAATAATAATAATAATAATAATAATAATAATAATAATAATAATAATAATATGAACAATTAAATAAGAACACAAGAAATAAGAAGTAAAAAAAATAATAGATCTAAAAGAATTCACATGATAACTATTTAATTGTAAATAAAAATTGAATTAAAAATTAAGCCAAGAATGCTTACCCTCAAAATTTAGCTTGATGAAATTAAGGTAAATGATCTAATTCCTTGTCTTAATTTGTAGAAATAATATTAGAAAAATAAAATATTGAAAAGAAATTTTAACTTAAGAACAAACAATTAATTTATTTATCTCAAGGTAAAAATTGTTAAATAAAAAGGAAGAAAATTCCCAAGAACAAAAATTGCTCTTTTTGCTTTGAGAATTATCCTGGAAAATCCTTTCGAAAATTGAGAGAATTTGTTTTTGAAGAAAGATGAAGAAAATAAATTTTCTCTAAAGAAAATCCCCCTTAATTCTCTCTCCAAAAATCATTTTATACCCCCCAAAAATTAGATTTTTATTAAATTAAATTAAAATGATTTAATTTCAATAACCACAAAAAATTGATGAATTTGAAGAGTTTGGAAAATAAAAGGCTTTAGAATTAAATTCCATGAAAAAAATGAAGAGAAAGCATTAAAAATGAAGAAAAAAGGCCAAAATGGCAAAAAAAAAAACAGTCGGGGGCGAAATCGGGTTCACAGGGGCAAGTGACGCCCGTCGGCAGTGCCCCAGCGTGTAGGGCGCTCTCGCCCGCGCGCTGGGCGACGCGCTGGCCGTCGCCCACATGCGCGAGCGACGGCTTGCTCGTCACTCACGCGCGCTGGGTACTGCGCGCGGGTGAGAGCGCCCTGCACGCTGGGGCGCTGCCGCGCGTCGCCCTGCGCTCGCCCAGCGTACTGCCACACCCCCGACGCTCGCAAACTTTTTTTTTTAATTTTATAAAAACTATAATTTCAAAATATACCTTTTTGTCTCAAAATAATTTTTTAAAACATTTTTAAAATATTTTTAAAATACATTTTTATTTATTTCTAATAAATCAATCCGACAAGAAAATCATCACTTCTAACTTTCATTTTTGCCTATAAACAGGTACACTTAATTTCATCATTGGATAATTCTGATCTAGGCTGTCTCGGGACCTGATGTCTACAGTTGTTCCCAATTTTGGGGAGGCTAGTGCATGGGTGCCTAGGTGAGCCAAAATTCAGGAAAGGGAAAGAAGCACGTACCTGAAGCTGCCTCCTTCCTGCTGCCACGAGAATCGAATTATCTCTTTAAGTCACCATCTAGACTGTGGAGCGATTTTCATCCTTCTGGGTGGTACGTCGAGTCTGCTCTAGACTTATAAAAAGCGAGAATTGCTCTCCTGAGCTGCACCAAATCTGCTCCAGACTTACAAAGTGCGGATGCTATCCTCAAATGACGATGCATCGAGTCTGCTCCAGACTTACAAAACGCGAGAATTATCCTCCTCAGAGAACTGCACCGAGTCGCTGACAAGACTACAAAAAGTGTAGGTGGCATCCGCAGATGGCGATGCGCCGAGTCGCTGACAAGACTACAAAATGTAAGAAATGTCCTCCTCAGAGGACTGCACCGAGTCTGCTCCAGACTACTAAAAGTGCAGGTGCTATCCGCAGATGGAAATGCGTCGAGTCACTGACAAGGCTACAAAATGCAGGAAATGTCCTCCTCAGAGGACTGCATAGAGTCTGCTCCAAACTACTAAAAGTGCAGGTGTCATCCGCAGATGGCGATGCGTCGAGTCGCTGACAAGACTACAAAACGCAGGAAATGTCCTCCTCAAAGGACTGCACCGAGTCTGCTCCAGACTACTAAAAGTACAGGTCCCATCCGCAGATGGCGATGCACCGAGTCGCTGACAAGACTACAAAATGCAAGAAATGTCCTCCTCAGAGGACTGCGCCGAGTCTGCTCCAGACTACGAAAAGTACAGGTGCCATCTGCAAATGGCGATGCATCGAGTCGCTGACAAGACTACAAAATGCAGGAAATGAGATTTGCCTTTTAAGAGGAATCAAAAGAAAGAAACTAAGTAGAATTCATCTTGCTCGGGTGAATGTTAATGTTGAGTTGAAACTGTCCTTGACTGGCTTTTGCATGTGCGGCCTTCATTTGGACTTTTCCTGCAAAGTGGTATGCACAGGGAAATATATACGAAAGATTGTGTGTGCAAGTGTAAATGGTCTTATGCAGATGCTTGCTAAAGAAAGGCTTGGAATGCATGCAAAAATGGATAGACCACATCCTAAGTGATTAGGGGTCCATTGAGGATATGTCTTGGCTGCTTGCCTTGTACGATGCCCCCTGAGGATCTAGAGGTATCATTTTGGCTTATGGACACTAACCCGTAAACCTTTCAAAGAGATCATATGCCCAGGATTCTAACTCATGTCCCGAATTATGCATTACTTGTTTGAAGGAAGATCATCTGAAGTAACGCCACCTTATCGCTCCAGGCATCGGAAGTCATTATTTTAAAGGTAGTGCGTACCTTGTGGATTTTCACACTAGCTTTTCTTTGTGGGAAATGCATCCCTTTAGGGATTTTCACATAATCCTTTGCCTAATTTTTGCCTGAAGTGGACCTAACCCAATCCTGCGGCTTTTCTTTATTTCATTTTTTGTAAGGCAGACTGCCTGTCTCCAGGTTTTCACCCTGCCCTTTGGCATATCTTTTGCTTAAAGAGCCAGTTACGGTTTTCATCTCTAACAACCTCTTTTTCTTTTTTTTTTTCTTTTTTTCCGAAGGAACTACAAGAGAAGGCTATTATCAGAACCTCCCCTAAGAGTGACCAGCATACATCCGCTTAGATCCTTTTCGATGAAAATGATTAGACCATAGTCATTAGATAAATAAATTATATATTTCTTTTTAAGACAGAACTAAAAACCAATGAAAATGCAAACTAAATTCATTACAAAATTATGTACATCTCTATATGATTTCATCATACATGATCCTCATTTGATAAGAATTCAAAAGTATAAGACTACCCCTAATCTCAGAATAGATCTTGTAAGCATCAAGCTCCTGTTATCAATCGGCCCTATCGGGTTTTCTCGATTGAACATTTTCTCTTGGCAATTAATTTTTGCCCATGATGACTTTTTTTGGTTTTCATCCTAACAGGGAGCCCAATTTTAGCAAGGCCGCCTTTTTTCGATTTTCGACTTGCGGGACATTTATTCTCTTCTTTTAATTTTTGGTCTTTAGTCATAAAACCTTTTTAGTCTATCAACATTGATCGGATCTTTAAATTCATTCCCATCGCTGTCTGCTAAAATTGCTGCTCCTTTTGTTAGTAACTTTTTCAGTACAAACGGACCTTTCCATGTTGGCCTGAATCTTCCCCATATGTCTGGCACCCCTGGCCTCATCATCATAAAGACCAAATCCCCTTCCTTCAACGGGTGCTTTCGTACCTTCTTGCCAAGCGACCGAGCTAGCCTCTTCTGGTAAATCTGATGTGATAATAGGCTCGCAACCTATCTTTATCCAACAGATTCAACTGTAACAATCGCTGTTGTGCCCATTCTGCCTCTGGAATCTCGGCTTCCATGACTGCTCTTAAAGATTTCAGCTCAATTTCAACTGGCAGAACTGCTTCGGTTCCATATACTAGAGGGAATGGCATCGCTCCCGTAGAGGTTCCGACTGTGGTTCTGTAACCCCATAGTGCAAAAAGTAGCTTTTCTGCCTAGTCTTTATAGCTCTAAACCATCTTGACCAATATTCTTTTAACATTCTTGTTCGCTGCTTCAACCGCGCCATTAGCCTGAGGTCAGTAAGGAGAAGACTTATGATGCTGGATTCCATATTTCTGAAGCATCTGTTTAGTTTCTGCCAAGAATTGTACCCTATTATCAGACACAATGTGGTGTGGAAGGCCATATCTGCATATCAAATTCCGCTCGATGAGCTTAGCCATGTCCCGGGCATAAACCTTTTTAAAAGATTTAGCTTCAACCCATTTAGTGAAGTAATCAATGGCAACTATAATGAACCTGTGCCCATTAGAAGCTGCAGGACGTATCTCCCCTATGATATCTATCCCCCAGGCTACAAATGGCCATGGCGATGTCAAATTATGTAATTCTGAAACTGGCACATGCCTCAAATTCGCATATTGCTGGCCTAACTGGCATTGCTTCACATATTTTGAACAATCTGTATCTATTGTGAGCCAATAAAATCCCTGGCGCATGATCTTCTTTGCTAAGGCTAAGCCATTCATGTGAGCTCCACAGACTCCGGCATGAACTTCTTCTATAACTCTTTCCGCTTCTTTCTCCACCAAACATCTTAATTGGATACCATCAGCTTGCCTCTTATACAAATTGCTATTTACACTGGTGAATTGTGTGGATAACTTTCTAATCATTTTTTGGTCTTTCTCAGTGGCTTCCTCTGGAAAGATTGACTGTTCCAAATAATTCTGAATATCATAGTACCAAGGGTTTCCATCGGCAACCTCAACATCCATCACCTGCTCAGTTTCAAAACAAGGATTTTTCGGACTATAGATCAGCACGGGTCTCATAGCGACCCCCGTTGGATTATCCCAAATGGACACTAAAGTCGCAAGAGCATCAACCAATTGATTTTTATCCCTGGGGACAAAGTGAAAAGTGCAAGTCTCAAACTGGCTACTCAACATTCTCAAATACTTCATATAAGGCAATAACCTCTCTTCCTTAACTGACCACTCCCCTTTGATCTGATGAATTACTAAGGAAGAATCTCCAAAGACTTATGCGGTCTGAGAAAGCAGTGCTTCTAACCCGAAGATGCAAGCTTTAAATTTCGCTTCATTATTGGTCGCTTTGTACCTCAACTTCTTGGCTAATGGCAGCTTTTCACCATCCGGGGTCGTAAGAATAATCCCTGCTCCTGCCCCTTTACTATTAACTACCCCATCGAAGAACAACTGCCACCCTTGTACTGCTATGGCCATGATATCTTCATCTGGGAAATTATATTCGAACTGGTCTCCCTCAATAGGATGTTCAGCCAAGAACTCAGCTACAGCTCTTCCCTTAATGGTTTTCCTGGTGATGTATTCGATATCGAACTCCTGCAACAGTAATAACCATCTTCCCATTTTTCCTAGTAGAGAGGGTGCTTCTTGAAGGTACCCGAGTGGGTTATGCTTGGCAACTGCTTGTACACTAAAAGAGTGAAAGTAGTGTCACAACTTTTTAGAGTCCCAGATTGCTGCTAAGCAAATCTTTTTCACTTCAACATATTTGGCTTCATATGGCAGGAATTTCTTGCTAAGGTAGTAAACAGCAAACTACACTCTAAATTCATCCTCCTGAGCCATCATGGCACCTACTGAACTGTCTTCTACCGCCAAATACAGGATTAATGGCTTGGCACGACGTGGTGGTCTTAAGACTGGCGAATTTAGGAGATAACCCTTAATAGTGTCAAAGGCCAATTGACAATCATTATTCCACACTACTGGCTGATTCTTCCTGAGAAGCTTGAAGATGGGCTCACACACCGTAGCTAGCTTGGCGATAAACCGGCTAATGTACTGAAGTTTTTCCAGAAAACTTCTAACTTCCTTCTCTTTTTGGGGCACTGGCATCTCTCTAATGGCTCTGACCTTATCAGTATCTACTTCGATTCCTCTTTGGCTTACCATATGGCCCAATAGCTTAGCCGAGGTAACCCCAAAGATGTACTTCTTGGGATTGAGGCACAAATTGTACTTATTGATCCTTTAAAAGAAATTTTCCAAAGCCTCAAAGTGACCTTCTCTGTTAGCTGACTTGATCATCATGTCGTCAACATAAACCTCCACTTCTTTATGGATCAAGTCATTGAGAACTCTGGTGGCCATTCTTTGATAGGTTGCTCCTGCATTCTTTAATCCAAAAGGCATAACCCGGTAAGCAAATGTACCCCATTCGGTGATGAAAGCTATCTTAATTCAATCCACGATCCTATTGAGGATTTGATTGTACCCTGCGTACCCATCTACAAAGTTGTACATCATACAAGCAGCGGCACTATCTACCAGCACATCAATGTGAGGCAGAGGGAAATCGTCCTTCGGACAGGCTTTGTTCAGGTCCCGATAGTCCACACATACTCGAAGCTTTCCATCCTTTTTAGCCACAGGAACTATATTAGCTAACCAGGTCGGGTATTGAACCTCTATTAGGAACTTAGCCTCAATCTGCTTATGGATCTTTTCTTTCACCTTTCGCACCCATTCTGGTCTAAGTCTTCTGAGCTTTTGCTTGACTAGTTTACTTCCTGGGTAAATTGGGATGGCATGTTCGGCGACTTCTCGATCAATTCCTGGCATGTCCTCGTAGGTCCAGGCAAAGACTTTTTCATATTTTTTTCAAAATTCTCTCAAATTTTAACCTTTCTTCAGGAGTTATGTCTTATGCTATCAAAATTTCCTTTGGGTTCTCCAAAGTTTCGAGATTAAATGCAGTCGTGCTAGTTGAGTTAATGTCAAAAATGAATGCATCATGTTTATGATCATGAGAAATGAAATCATCAAAAACATCACACAAGTAAGCAAAGTTATTCATCTCATTAATATAATCAGAAACATTAACATTGTCATTAAAAAGTTCTGACATAAAAAGACTATCTAAATAACTATTGTCTTCATCTTCTGTCGACGCCGATGTTGCAGCCGACTGTGCCTTGGCTTCGTGGAGGCTTTTCAACTACCTCCGGTGAAATCTTTAAATCTTCAATCTTCAGCTCTAGCTCTTCCATCTTCTCTTTCCCCTTCAACCTGGTGGCTAGCAGCTTGCCAGTGATAATCTCCTCGAGCCCATCCCTATCCCAGACACTACACTGAGTCATAATCTCTTCATCCTAGAAGTTCTCTGCAGATTTGATAACTCCAACCTCCCAGTCGAAGACATCATTAAAGATTTCAAACCCTGGAATGATCTTCCCATCTACCCACTGAGGCTCCTCTTCTCCAGTATAAGCACAAACCGAGGACGTTGGAACAAAACTCTCTGAAATATAGGGGATCTTCTCTGACATTTTCTTCTTGCCACGCTCTCCTTTATAACCCAAACCCTTTCGATCTTTTTGGCCTTATGTAGTGACAGCAGACTGCAGCCCTTGTGAGTTTTTACCCAAACCAGCTCCTAGGAGAAAGTGCATCTTCTTCATCATATTCACAACCTGAGGGCTATCTACGGAACCCTACTCTTCTCTTATCACTGGTATGTGAAAGCCATTACATGGCTGGTTAGAAATCCCCAAGGCAGACACTTGGTTTTCTCTCGCTGCCTTAATGCTTACCACCTCTCCTTCATGAGGTATCATGATCATCTGGTGTAGGACGGCACTCCCCCCCCCCAATTTATGGAACCATGGCCTTCCAAGTAGAGCTGAGAAATTCGCTGGGATAGGCAAGACCACAAATTCTGTCTCCGTCTCAATGGGCCCAGTCCTGACCAGAGCTCTAAATGTTCCTGATGCTTGTCTCCGAGAATTGTCATAGGCTGTGATAGTTAAATTAGACTTGCTCAGCATGCTTTCATTTAGCCGAAAAGCCTGCAGCGCCACCAAAGGGCAGATATTTATGGATGATCCATCATCAACCATAACACAAGCGGTGTGCTTGTCATTAATTTAAGCCTTGATGTACAGCGGCCGGTTGTGATTGCGGCCCTCAGCTGGTAGGTCAGCATTAGAAAACACCAATCTCTCCCCTGATCCCCCTTTAACAAGATCTAGCAGCTCGGATAGAGATATCGTGATGGCCATGGTAGACTCACTTAAAGCCTCAACCAACTTCTATCTGTGGGAAGGGGACTGTTTTAAAAGGTCCCAAATAGATATCTGAGCCGTGGTCTTTTTCAGCTGCTTTACTATGAGATTTTCTTTCGGCTCCTTCTCTACAGGTGCTTACACTGAGTCCTGTGACTTCTCAACTTCTGGGACCACTCTCCCACTTCTTGTTACTGTTCTAACCCTCTCCTCTTCATCTGAATCCCATGGATCCATAAACTTTCCATCTTCCTCCTTTTTATCTTCTTCTCCACTCTCACTAGTGGACCAACAGTCTATCGCTGCCACGGGCATCCCTTCTTCACTTGCCTTAGGGCGAGTGATAGCGACATAATCATTTCCATATAAATCCTGCAAGACATACCACTCAGGTAGGCTTGACCCAATCATAAAGACAGGTAGCGACACCGCATTGTAGTTGGATTTCTTCTTGCTCTCTCTCCGTTCAGGATCAATGGTCTGCTTACTATCGATCAGATCCTGAATCTGGTGCCTTAGCTTTAGGCAATTATTTGTCTGATGTCCAGTATGTTGGTGAAAGGCACAGTATTCGTTCTCTTTATGCGCCGGCTCCCCTTGGGTCCTAGTTAGCCTGGGTGGCAGGGGTTATAGCTTCCCCTCTTTTATCAATCTCTTTAATACCCATGACAAAGGCTTGCCCAAATTGGAGAAGTACCTCTGATTCACACCTGTCGCTGACACCTCAGCTGTCTTCCCACTTTTGTTAGCACTTTGGAACTAGCTGACCTGGTTGCAGCTTGATTATTGTAGCCCTTCTTGGCATAAGCCTCACCGCTTGCCCTCCTGGCCATATATTCACCCTCTTCCTCTATGGCGATGTCCTTCAAGGACTCCCAATCTTTCAGCCCCTTCATTTTCAGTCCATCTCTCAGGTATGGGCTGGCATTCCAAATGAACAATCGAATCTGATCAGGAGTGTCAGGTTTGCGCTTCATCTACATAATTCAGTTCCTCCACTGAGTGAGGTACTCATGAAAAGACTCCCCAACCTTCTGCTGTAGCAGCTCCAAATCCTTTAATGTGACCTCCATCCGGGTACTGCAATCATATTGCTTTAAGAACTCTTCGATCAATAAGTCCGAGTCTTCCTTGGACCTTCTGTCCAGCCCATGGTACCAGTCAACAGTAGCCCCCGTGAGACTCAGGCAAAAGTATTCTATCTTCTGCTTCCTTGTTAGAGTCGTTCCCTTCATGACCAGTGAATACTGCTTGATGTGTGCAGCAGGGTTAGAAGTGCCATCAAACTTGGGAATATCGGGCATCTTAAAGTTCTGAGGGACCAGATTATCACCATCTAGCTCCCGATCCTCAGGGTTCATTCCCCTTCTTACAGTAAACATCCTTGTCATGGCCTCAAACTTCTCCTCCATCTTCTTCCACATCGTATCCTCTAGCTTGGGCGACTTCCTCTTTGTTACCATCTGTTCCTCTTGCTCCTCCCATAAGTCAACCTCAGATTTAGGGCCTTCTTTGCGCTCTACAGGCGCTGGCACTCTTGGCTCAATAGCAGGTGGGTCAACTACCGCTGGGAGATCCTCTCTTCCAGCCCCTTGTTCATCTTGCCCCCTAATTGGAGCAGCAGTTTGTGGCCCAGCAAGTGGGGCTAGGGTAGTAGCCAGGTTGCCCATCATCGCCGTCATTCTAGCCTCAAACTCTTCCATTTTCCTCCCTACCTCTTCAGTAATCATTGCCCGGGTTGCATCAGACCCACTTGATTGGTTAGTCATACTTGTATCAGCTGATGACTCGGAAGATAATATCTCACTACCTTCTAAAAGAGAATATGAACTCTGATCTGACACTAGCTCTAGTAATCCAAAGAGTGGAATCCTTCTTAATTGACCGTCAAGACCTCTAAACCACCTGGACGAATCTATGATGGCTGCAGAATACACCTCGTTAGGATGATGCATGATTGAAATGCAATGCATGGTCGTGCTGATGCAGCATAGACAAACACATTCAAGCAGATAGATCCTTCCAACCTTATCACTCCCACACACGAGGTCAATTGATCTCTTTCCTAGGTGGGCTTTATCCAAGGGTTAACAGGGAACCCATTAGACGCGTATGGTGCATGGTGGAAAACCGGCAGCATAACATCTCTTGCCTAATGCACATACGTATGGGTGTTTGGCCATTATGTATTTAAACAATTCAACTAAATTAAGATGGGCCCACCGGGGCATGAAAGCCTTTGATGAAGACCATTTAATTTCGCTAATTTTGTTCAATATATGACCGCCCACATAGCAAGCACGGTACTATGGTACATTTCACCTAGTGGAAGTATCTATTACATTACATGAGCTTTGGTCAAAGGTGATGATACTTTAGGGCTACCCAAGCATGGTCCCTACCAATGGGTCTAGCTCATCACTAGCATAATGACCGATTGGGTCTCCATTTGATATACCATAAGGTACGAGGCTTGGGCTGGTGATTATCCCTAACACTTCCCCACATTGAGTGAACATAGGGTCGTATTTCAGGAATTCATCGGGGCTAGAAAAGGGACCAAACTAGCATAATCTAAGGCTCTAACATGGATACAATGAAGTTTCGAAAAAGGATGAAATTTTTAAATGAAAACTCAATTGTAAATTTTAGCCAAGGTATTTTCGAAGGGAAGTCTCTAGGTCCCAAGTGGAGTCGCCAATGTGACGTGCGCCGAACCCTGGGGCGCCCCGAACCACCCGCTTTTAGGGCGATCTGGAGGAGGTTCATGAAAACTTGTAAGAAATTACAAGGGCGTCTATTTTGGGCAACAAGAAGGTTTCATTGAGTCACCACCCAATAGAACATTGGGAAAGTTCGTCTAGCTTCAGTGAGCCTAAGACAGCGTAGCCATGTCCATCATAGGCAAACTGGAGGTGTCTTGGAGGCCCCACCCTAACATTAGGATGGCCCTCCCGGCCTCACGCTTGGGCAAACCAGAGGTTTCTTGGAGGCCCCACCCTAATAGAACATTAGGATGGCCCTCTCGCCTCGTGGCGCCTAGGACTGTGCAAATTGAGCCTTTTTACGGGACACAAGAGGTGTCTTGGAGGCCCCATCCCAATAGAACATTGAGATGGCCCTCTTACCTCGTTGATTAAGTTTATAATTGAGTTTTGAATTTAGCGTTTCATCCCATTTCTCATTCAATTTTAATGCAATTTAATTCAACGCGCATGTCAATCATATAATGAAAGCGGTAAATAAGATAAATGAAAGCAAAATAAATTACAACAAAACTAGGAGCGGAATACAACCCCCATTATAAATAAAAAAACAAATCATACATAAAATGGGCTATTTATTAAAGATGAGGACATTGGTCCTCACATGCATGTTTAAAGAAAATAATTTTAAGGTGACAATTTATTTTAGATGGAAGAAACTAGGACATTGGTACCATTTTTATTAAAAAAACCCAAGTTTAGTTAATAGAAATAATTTTGTGATTTTTTATTAACGTGCATGAGAAAATAAATTTATTAAAAATTACATAATAAAAATACAATAAACCAAAAATAAAAAAACTAAAGAATGCCGAATCGACCCGAAAAGCATTTCTAAATCTCCATGGGCTCCCACTTGGTATGGAAAAATACTCACACATAAAAATAAGTATTGAAAATAAAAGAAAAAACAAATAAAAGTAAAGTTAGTAATAAAAAAATTAATTTAAACATGCAATAAAGATAATTAAAATAAAAACAAATAAACATGCATCATGTGTAGCAAATCAATTAAATGTCATAATAAAATATGCAACTTTTCGTATTAACAATTCAACATGCATAAATAATAAAAATAACAACAATAATAAAATTCAACATGCATGAAAACATAAGTAATAATAAAAAATAATAATGATAATGATAACAATAACAAGTTATAATAATAAATAAGACTAATAAAAATAATGATAATGATAGTAATAATGATAAATAATAACTAATAATAATAATAACAACAACAACAACAACAAAGAAGATGAGCAATCCAATTAAATATGCAAGAATAAAATGAAATAAAATAAATATAACATATTAAAACATGATAGATAATAATACCAATAAAAATAACAATAATAATTTATGAATAACAATGATGATAATGATAATCATAAAAATAGAAACAAAAGATGAATAATAATAATAATAATAATAATAATAATAATAATAATAATAATAATAATAATAATAATAATAATAATAATAATAATAATAATATGAACAATTAAATAAGAACACAAGAAATAAGAAGTAAAAAAAGTAATAGATCTAAAAGAATTTACATGATAACTATTTAATTGTAAATAAAAATTGAATTAAAAATTAAGCCAAAAATGCTTACCCTCAAAATTTAGCTTGATGAAATTAAGGTAAATGATCCAATTCATTGTCTTGATTTGTAGGAATAATATTAGAAAAATAAAATATTGAAAAGAAATTTTAACTTAAGATAAACAATTAATTTATTTATTTCAAGGTAAAAATTGTTAAATAAAAAGGAAGAAAATTCCCAAGAACAAAAATTGCTCTTTTTGCTTTGAGAATTATCTTGGAAGATCCTATAGAAAATTGAGAGAATTTGCTTTTTGAAGAAAGATGAAGAAAATAATTTTTCTCTAAAGAAAATCCCCCTTAATTCTCTCTCCAAAACTCATTTTATACCTCCCAAAAAAATCAGATTTTTATTAAATTAAATTGAAATGATTTAATTTCAATAACCACAAAAAACTGATGAATTTGAAGAGTTTGGAAAATAAAAGGTTTTAGAATTAAATTTCATGAAAAAAAAATGAAAAGAAAGCATTAAAAATGAAGAAAAAATGCCAAAATGGCAAAAAATAACCGTCGGGGGCGAAATCGGGTGCACAGGGGCGAGCGATGCCCGTCAGAGCGCCCAACGGGCATCGCCGCGCGCGGCGCACAGGCCGTCGCGCGCTGGGCGCTGCGCGTCGCCCAGCGGGCGGGTGAGAGCGCCCTGCGCGCTGCCGCACCCCCGACGCTCACAAACCTATTTTTTTTTTAATTTTCTAAAAACTATAATTTCAAAACATACCCTTTTTGTCTCAAAATAATTTTTTAAAACATTTTTAAAATATTTTTAAAATACATTTTTATTTATTTCTAATAAATCAATCCGACAAGAAAATCGTCACTTTTAACTTTCATTTTTGCCTATAAACAGTCACACTTAATTCATTGGGTAATCCTGATTTAGGCTGTCTCGGGACCCAGTGTCTACAGCATGGCATGTATACGATTGCAGTGGACAAGATGGTTTATGATTTATGCATATGTTAAGTATAATTTTTTTTCAATCTATGCTATGTATGAATGGTTATATTATGGTTGTTTACCTATGAGTATTATTGATATTTGAATGAGAATTTTTTATTGAATTGTTTATTGTTCCATCATTTTTTGACGCTAGTACTAACAATATAACTGGGACATTCAGTTACTATACATATAGTATAGAATGTCATAAGGGTGTTACAAAATCCCTACACTATCCGATATAAAAAAAAAATCTTAAACAAAAAGGCACTTCGAGCTCCAACTCCTGGTGGCCAGCAGATGAACACTCTCTATACTATACCTGCATACTTACACGGGAAAACACCCATTCTAAGTGATGGCTCAGTGGGGATGCACAAAAGCAATGGACTTCTAATGAAGTCGCATACATCAACCAATAATAGACATATCCATTGTAATCATCCTTATCACAATTATACTCAAAAGCTAGTACTCTAAAACAAACAAATTTATAACATACCTATATCATTAGCATATAACTCTATATACATACAACTTCTAATTCTAATAATTTATCATATACAATAACTGATAGCTTATTCTTACATCTCACATATCTTTATATACATGTACATTTAACATATCAACATGCTTTTATCATTTGCATTCAACTCAACATACACATATTCTCTAACTTTAGCAGTATCATATAGATATACGATAACATTTCACTATATCTAAATGTATTCATATGTGTATAAATATATCATAGCATTTCTCATTTTGCCAAAAACCTATGTTAACTTTCATAGCCTGAATTCACATCAATGGTGGATACGGGTACTCTGGATACTGACAAATAGTATAAAATATCTGGAGACCTAACTCATAAACCTCTTGATGCGGAACCCAATAGCTAACAAGCTACAAACCCACACATACAAGATGGTTAGCAAAGAAACAAAGAGATAAAATCCCTCCCTATTGAACCCCCAATCAACTTGTGATTGAAAATGCAAATAATCGGGAAAAACGAAGAAGATGAAAATGCCACAATCAACATAATTGATAAGTGATCAAATTCTTCATGCAATAGAAAAAGATAAGTAAGCAATCCTCACTAATCTCTCTATAGAATTCAGCCAAGCAAATAAGAGAAGACTCTCAAAAATTTAATTGATCAAAATCTGAAGTTTACAACTCATATTAGCCTATATATATGGTAGCTAACCCTAATTACCCTTAAAACCTAAAAACAACCCTAATAAGGGCTTAAACACACATAGGCCGAAATTACCATGGGCTTTACAAGATAAATTAAGCCCAAACTAAAGAAATAAACACACTTAAAGTTAAGTATTATAGGCTGAATGTGAAAGCCCAAAAGAAAGACTAAATAAATAACCAAACTTACTAAACTAAGCCCAAATAAGAAGCCCACATGCCTAGCCCTTTTAGAATATAATTTAAGTGAGTCATGTGACTTTTAAATGAAGCACATTACTTGTACAATTAAAGCACAAAGTCATATAAGCCCTTGATGGCTTAAATTGGCCCAATTCCTTCACTTGCTTTCAAAAGGCTAAGTACTTTAATTTGGCCTTCAAGCTCTCCATAGCATTTCTCAATAGCCTCTTCATGAATTTCTTGAGTGACAAAGTCTTGAACAAAAGATGACATAACCATCTTTAGCTTCTGAGCATGTCCTCTTATTATTGGGCCACTAGGCATCTTCAAAGGATCTTTGGTGGTTGATGGCATTGTTATTGGATCCGTATCATGCCCTCCCTCCTCAAAAAGATTTATCCTCAAATCTGCATCCATATAAAAAGGAGAAAGATCAGAAACATTAAATGTAGCAGAAACACCATACTCACCTGGTAAATCTATCTTGTAAGCATTATCATTGATGTAACACCCCCATCGCCGTCCCCGTTGGAAGGACGCTGACGGACGCGCTACACGACGCTCACATATACAGATATACACATGCACAATGCGGAAGCATACGTTCATACATAACATGCATACAGAAATACGGATTAATTAAAAACTTACCTTACCTGCAGGCACGGACTGATCATGCAATAACTTATGTACACACAGACACTAAGCTGAAACATACACAGAAGCATACATATGACCATTCAACGGAAGCATAAACGAAATAATAAAACAAAGGAATAACTAAACATAAGGACATACTAACTATTACATTCCCAAACGAAAACTCAAGAACGAAACATAATAATTACATATACAATACTACCGAATACCAAAAGCTGAAATACAGAAGCTGAACAAAATACAGAACTTCTAACTCCTACGTGGCCGACCTTGCAGAAGCGCGACTCGATCAGAACCAAACCTGCCACCTGCACGGAAAGGAAATCCGTGCTAAGCGATAACGCTTAGTGGGGAGAACACACCAGAATATGGACGGCCATTCACAATGGTCGTCAAGGCAAAACACATTCAAATGGAAAATGCGGATATTCATAGCATATCAATAATCAGGCTGCACAATAAAGGCATTCAATCGATAACTCACAAACAGACCATAAACCCATGTCCAGGATATACCAATACAGACATCATACAATATACGATACAAATATCATCATGCCGAACTACATACTATAACTCATGCATAAACCTACATGGGTATCAAATAACAACATCTTACCGTGCGGAGTCACAAGAGCTATACACATGCAATAGACATAACAAAGTACCCATGCATGAACTGACAATCAAACCATCATGTTAAGCATGCCAGTTAATTAACATACCTAAACATGTTAACACAAACACTAGTCAAATATCCAGAAGATAACGTTTAGAGCATCACAATACCGCTGCGCAACTCTAATATATTAAGCATCATGCAGAAACATTCTGATAACGGAGACTGAAGGCATAATCACTTAGTATTACATTCATATCATCATCATGCAGAGAGTACAGTAATCATCACATACTTACCATCACAGCTGCTTCGGTTCATAACTAATATATTAACAAAACATGTTTAAGTCACATACATTCATTCTCTAGTCGCATCATAATCAAAGCATTCAGAAACTTATAACAAATCACATGACGAGTACGGATAATCATGTTAGATATAAAGTCATGCTTGTTTAAAATAGACATACATTCAGAAGCCCATGATCACATTCATATACACATAAACTGATTCCAGAAATCCTTATCACAATCAATCGGATATCACATTCATATAGTTATTTCAGAATAATACCAACCAATAAAGCACCTGCTGACTCACAATAGTGGATAACGAGTGTACTGAACTGATTAGTACCTTACGGGTACAAGTCGAAAACCATTTTATTTATCACAAAAGCATTTTACTGATGGGGGATCTTAACCCGATCCAAATTCATTAAAAAGGACCACGAGGATCCGCACTGAGGGGGGGGTTCGCGAGGAACCATACGGGGGACCTGATCAGGGTCCAATACGTTCAAAGGGCGCTGCAGCTACTGAAAGACTCTATTAGGCATGCCTAACTATCCACTAGACTGACTCTCGCAGGTCATGCATAAAACAATTCACATTTCGAATCGCACAACGCATAATTATATATATATACATCATGCATAAACCAGAATATAATAAACATATAAATATGCTCATAAGGTTGGTCGTACATCATGCAATTCGCATTGCAAAACATATTACAGTCCATACATTTTAACATTAAACAATATTCTAAAGCATGCCAAGAATCAGGTATAAAAGCACAACCATGCTAATGATTATCATCACAAAGTCTTAATCATGCATTAGGCGAAGATACTAAGCATAAATCATGCATAGTCCAAATTACAATTAACATAACACATTGGGTTTAAGGATAAAGCAAAACAAAGTATTCCGACATCAACCATATTATTCAAATAAGTTTGGCATAACAGGATGCCAATCATACTTCATACAAGTCATATACTGGAGCATGCAATAATTCCATTAATTACATCTAACATTAATCCTAATACTAAAGCATATCAGGAGCAAATGGGGAAATCATACTATGCCAATAAGTACAAGCACATAATCTTAATCACGGGACGATGCAATATACATTTAAGCATGGCAGATTATTCTTAGAGAGGAATTCAATCAAAGACATGCATAACATATTGCTAATCATAACTGAAATAGGCTAACCAATCAGATAAGATAACACACAGTAGAGAAAAGAGTCATAAAAGTATTTGAAAGTCATTTCGAGAAAACTAATCATGTGGGGAAACAAAGTAAAATAGAAAAGCCATACAGGAGCGTATAACAGTCTGACATAACTTATACAGAAGTAAAGACCCATACAGAAGAAATAGGAAATCCATTTTGGTTTAAAACTGGGCGAAATCGGAAAAAGGAGCTGAAGAGGAGTCGGTCACAAGTCGTGTCACGACTTGTGACTGACTTCACAGGAGGGTCACGCCGTGACCTAGTGTCACGTCTCGTGACCTGCTAGAGAGTCACGGGACGTGACTGTAACACCCCCATCGCCGTCCCCGTTGGAAGGACGCCGACGGACGCGCTACATGACGCTCATATATACAGATATACACATGCACAATGCGGAAGCATACATTCATACATAACATGCATACAGAAATACGGATTAATTAAAAACTTACCTTGCGGTGCAGAGTGAACATGCAATCACTCACGCACAAGCAGGCACTAAGCAGAAGCATACACAGAAGCATACATATGACCATTCAACGGAAGCATAAACGAAATAATAAAACAAAGGAATAACTAAACATAAGGACATACTAACTATTACATTCCCAAACGAAAACTCAAGAACGGAACATAATAATTACATATACAATACTACCGAATTACAAAAGCGGAAATACAGAAGCTGAATAAAATACAGAACTTCTAACTCCTACGTGGCCGACCTTGCAGAAGCGCGACTCGATCATAACCAAACCTGCCACCTGCACGGAAAGGAAATCCGTGCTAAGCGATAACGCTTAGTGGGGAGAACACACAAGAATATGGACGGCCATTCACAATGGTCGTCGAGGCAAAACACATTCAGATGACAAATGCAGATATTCATGGCATATCAATAATCAGGCTGCACAATAAAGGCATTCAATCGATAACTCATAAACAGACCATAAACTCATGTCCAGGATATACCAAAATAGACATAATACAATATACGATACAAATATCATCATGCCGAACTACATACTATAACTCATGCATAAACCTACATGGGTATCAAATAACAACATCTTACCGTGCGGAGTCACAAGAGCTATACACATGCAATAGACATAACAAGGTACCCATGCATGAACTGACAATCAAACCATCGTGTTAAGCATGCCAGTTAATTAACATACCTAAACATGTTAACACAAACACTAGTCAAATATCCAGAAGATAACGTTTAGAGCATCACAATACCGCTGCGCAACTCTAATATATTAAGCATCATGCAGAAACATTCTGATAACGGAGACTGAAGGCATAATCACTTAGTATTACATTCATATCATCATCATGCAGAGAGTACAGTAATCATCACATACTTACCATCACAGCTGCTTCGGTTCATAACTAATATATTAACAAAACATGTTTAAGTCACATACATAAATTCTCTAGTCGCATCATAATCAAAGCATTCAGAAACTTATAACAAATTACATGACGAGTACGGATAATCATGTTAGATATAAAGTCATGCTTATTTAAAACAGACATACATTCTGAAGCCCATAGTCACATTCATATGCATATAAACTGATTCCTGAGATCTTTATCATAATCAAACGGATATCACATTCTGATAGCTATTTCAAAGCAATACAAACCAGTAAAGCACCTGCTGACTCACAATAGTGGATAACGAGTGTACTGAACTGATTAGTACCTTACGGGTACAAGTCGAAAACCATTTTATTTATCACAAAAGCATTTTACTGATGGGGGATCTTAACCCGATCCAAATTCATTAAAAAGGACCACAAGGATCCGCACTGAGGGGGGGTTCGCGAGGAACCATACGGGGGACCTGATCAGGGTCCAATACGTTCAAAGGGCGCTGCAGCTACTGAAAGACTCTATTAGGCATGCCTAACTATCCACTAGACTGACTCTCGCAGGTCATGCATAAAACAATACACTTTTCGAATCGCACAACGCATAAATATATATATATATATACATCATGCATAAATCAAAGTACAATAGACATATACATATGCTCATAAGGTCGGTCGTACAGCATGCAATTCGCATTGCAAAACATATTACGGTCCATACATTTTAACATTAAACATTATTCTAAAGCATGCCAAGAATCAGGTATAAAAGCACTAACATGCCAAACATTATTAATACAAAACCTAATCATGCATCAGGTGACGATAACTAAATATAAATCATGCATAGTCCAAATTACATTTAACCTAACACATTGAGTTCCCAGGCTAAAGCATAACAATGTATTCCGACATCAGCCATAATATTCAATAAGTCTGGCATAGCAGGATGCCAATCATACTTCATACAAGTCAAGTACTGGAGCATGCAATAACTCAATTGATAACATCAGCACTATTCATCTTTCTAAAGCATAACAAGAACACATGTTGAATCATATTATGCTAAAGACCAAGGACGCATCATCATAATCGAGGAAAGGTACAGCATAAACTTAAGCATAGCAAATTATCCTTAAAGAAGAAACAGACTAAAATATGCATAGCATAATTCACATTAAGACAGAGCATGTTTGGGACTTAAACAATCGGAAAGTCATTATTCATAATTCCTTCGCATTCAGAATATGACGTGAAATACATATCACAACATAATAAGCATATTAAAGTCCAAACCATACTGTTAAAATCCCTCAATCATACAACAGGATTACTATAATCCAAAACTGATTCCAAAATACTACATATAACTTATCTTAGATAACATATTATTAATACCAAATAAATTGGAATAATCAGTCATGTCATCAAGATAATAATAAACACAGTAGAGGAAAATACCATGAAAAGCTTTTGAAAACCATTTTATAAAAACCGGACACTTGGGAAGGAAAAACAGAAGCAAAACAGAACGTGAGGGTTGCTCACGTCGCGTGAGCATAGCTCACGCCTCGTGAGCAATCTGCTCACGTCGTGAGCATTGCTCACGTAACGTGAGCATTGCCCACGTAGTGAGCATTGCTCACGTCGTGAGCATTGCTCACGTAACGTGAGCAATCTGCTCACGTCGTGAGCCTTGCTCACGTAACGTGAGCTACCTCTCTTGCCCTCTTCTTCTTCCCCGATATCGCAAACACAGATTTTCCAATTCCAGTGAACCCAGATCTCAAACAACTCGATAAAAATCATTTTCAATCTAATTCAAAAAGCAATCAAACTCATCTTACCTTTCAATCGATCTTCCAACATTAAATTGACATAAAACAAACTTAATTCAACAATTAAATCAACTAATACCATGCATAAACAGATTTCATCCATTAAAGAACATAAACCCTAAAAATACAGTAATTTCAAAACCTAAACTCAGTAACTTCAAATTCAATTCATCTCATGCAATTGCCAGCACATCCACTCACATATATCATGCATATACATATACCAAAACACATCAATTTCAGAAATTAGACCATGCAAACCCATTTATAGACCTAGTGAGAAAAATAGGGCAGAAACACACAAAACTTCACATGCAGTAAGCAAAGCTCCCAAACCTCCAAATCACGTTCCAAAAACACAGCTTCCAGCTTCACTCCTCAATCCTTGCCTTTACTATGCTCTTTCTGACAATCCAAAGCTTGCACATACAAGAAACCACACAACCCTTAGTCCAAATCCTAACTGAAGATGAAACCAGATAAAGAAGAAGAAGAAGAAGAAGAAGAAGAACAGGAGAACGTTAATTCTAACTTACCTCCTCAAGCAAAACCACAATCCAAGCCACACAAAACCAAGCCAAACGTGAGAGAAAGGAGAAGCAAAGAAAGGAGAAGAGAAGAAGAGAAGTAGGCGTGAGAGGGAAGATCGGGTTGCAAATCTGTGTTTTCCTCTCTCACTCACATACTTTTCTTCTTTTCTTCTTTCAATGCCTACCTAACAATCCACTTGGCAACATCCAATTGGACCCCAAACTCCACTTAGCATTTCAAACCAAGGCACAATACTAGAGTCATACCCAAACATTGCCTTAATAAATATCTTGTCTTAATGCTCTTAAGTCCTTAGACAAATTACACTTTACCCACTTACACAATTCTTTTCTTAACAAACTTAATTAACTTTTCAATTAGGTCCTTAACTCTCTAAATTCTCAAACACAAATTACCGAAATACCCTTCCGATCCTGACTTAGCATGCACATTCCGACCAGGGCCATTTTGGGGTGTGACAGTGACTCTATGTCACGCCGTGACTCTATATCACGTGACGTGACTTCCCTCTCACAGAGAGAGGAGTCACGCCTTGCCCTTACCAGAGTCACGCCGTGACTCTAAGTCACGAGACGTGACTTCCCTCTCGAGAGAGGAGTCACGCTTCGCGACTGGAGTCACGCTTTGCCATACACAAGGGTCACGTCGTGACCCTAAGTCACGAGACGTGACTTTCCTCTCACAGAGAGAAGAGTCACGCTTCGCAACTGGGAGTCACGCTGCCCTTCACACGAGTCACGCCGTGACTCTAAGTCACGCGACGTGACTCGCCTCACACAGAACAGAGACGCGATTTTTCCATTCCCAGTTACCCAGAACTCCAAGAACTCGATAAATTCATTTTCAATCTCATTCAAAACACCACCAAACTCATCTTACCTTTCAATCGATGTCCCAAATAGCATAAACAAGACAATTGCAACTTAATTCAACAATTAAATCATTAAAACCATGCTTAAACACATTTAATCCATTCTAGAGCATAAACCCTAAAAATACAGTAAGTTAAAAACCCAAACTCAGAACTTCCAATTCAATATTTGTCATGCATTACTAACACATTTACTCACTTAATCATGCATGTACACATTCTAAACCACATCAATTTCCAGAAATGCAAACACATAAACATCCTAAGTGAGATTTAGGGCAAAACATTAAGAAATCAAAATGCAGTAAACAGAGCTCCCAAACCTCAAAATCACGTTCCAAAAATCAGGCTTCCAGCTTCAAAATCAAATCTCTCTCTTTTCCTTGCCTTTACTTGGTTCCTTCTTGTAATCCAAAGCTTGCACAAATAAAACCCATAATTATTCTTCAAACCCTAACTCAACCAAAACAGGAGAAGATGAAGAAGAAGAACAGAAGAAGAACATCATGTTAAACTCCCACTTACCTCTTCAAAGCAAAGCACAACCCAAGCCAAACACAACTCCAAGCCAAGGAAAAAGAAAGGAAAAGCAGAGGAAGGGAGAAGAGAAGAAGAAGAAGAACGTGAGAGGAGGGGGACGGGAAATGAAATATGTGTTCCCTCTCTCTTCCACTTTCTTTTCTTCTTTTCCCCATTCACTGCCCACCTAACAGTCCACTTGGCAACATCCAATTGGACCCCAAACTCCACTTAACATTCCAAATCAAAGTACCATACCCTCATATGCACCCAAACCTTTCCTTAATAAATATCTTGTCTTAATGCTCTTTAGTCCTTAGACAAATTACACTTTACCCACTTACACATTTCTTTTCTTAACAAACTTAATTATCTTATCAATTAGGTCCTTAACATTCCAAATTCTCAAACACAAATTTACTGAAATACCCTTCCGATCCCGACTTAACATGCACAATCCGACCAGGGCCATTTTGGGGTGTGACAACTCTTCCCTCCTAAAAGAATTTCGTCCTCGAAATTCACAGCGAAACACTTACATCCACACAACCCAAACAAACAAAACTTACTTAGACAAAAGCTTGCAAATTAACTTACCAGAAGAACCCGCGGTCTCCTTCGAATCCTTGCTAGATGCTACAAACTCTGAAGACACTCGAGAAGATCTGAGCAAATCCTCCACTTCCTTTCTAGCTTGCCCAGCTAGACTCTCATTCATCTTCTTAGGACAATCGGCAATCCGGTGTTCCATACTGCCACACCTGAAACAAGCACCTGAAAGCTTCCGACATGGACCACGATGTCGCTTCTGACAGTGCTGACATACTGACGGTACCCACTTCTTACACTTATTCCCATGTTGCTTCTGAAATTGTTGACACATCGAAGGTTCTCGAACCCTTTTTCCTGCTGGCACTTCACTAACCGATCCTTTTCTCTTCTGAGGAACATGCCGCACAACTTCTTGAGAAGCACGAGGAGCAGTCAATCTATCCAAAATCCGAATCAATCCTTGTACTAATGTCCTATCATCAGAAACATGACCAGAATCTTCAACTGGAAGACGCTCGGAAACATCCTGATCAGCACTAACTCGATTCACACTTTCTGTAGTCTCGCCCACATTCTCACTAGGATCAGACTCCATCTAGACATGACACAAAACAAGACGCATCTGCATTAGGCCACGACACAAAACCGACTCTCATGCAAAGACTCAACACAAAACAAACAACATACCCAGAACCATCAAACCTGGGCTCTGATACCACTAACTGTAACACCCCCATCGCCGTCCCCGTTGGAAGGACGCCGACGGACGCGCTACACGACGCTCACATATACAGATATACACATGCACAATGCGGAAGCATATGTTCATACATAACATGCATACAGAAATACGGATTAATTAAAAACTTACCTTACCTGCAGGCACGGACTGATCATGCAATAACTTATGTACACACAGACACTAAGCTGAAACATACACATAAGCATACATATGACCATTCAACGGAAGCATAAACGAAATAATAAAACAAAGGAATAACTAAACATAAGGACATACTAACTATTACATTCCCAAACAAAAACTCAAGAACGAAACATAATAATTACATATACAATACTACCGAATACCAAAAGCTGAAATACAGAAGCTGAACAAAATACAGAACTTCTAACTCCTACGTGGCCGACCTTGCAGAAGCGCGACTCGATCAGAACCAAACCTGCCACCTGCACGGAAAGGAAATCCTAAAGTTCTATTAACAACTTCGGTTTAGCCATCTGTTTGTGGATGACAAGTAGTGGAAAACACGAGTTTAGTACCAAGTTTAACCCCCACAGAACACACCAAAAATGTCTTAGGAACTTAGAATCTCTATCAGAGACAATAGTTCTAGGTATACCATGCAATCGAACTACTTCCCTGAAAAACAAATCAGCTATGTTTGTTGCATCATCGGTTTTATGGCAAGCAATGAAATGCGCCATTTTACTAAATCTGTCCACCATAACAAACACACTATCCCTTCCCCTTTTTTTCCTAGGTAAACCTACAATGAAATCCATAGAGATGTCAGTCCATGGTTCAGTAGGAACAGGTAAATGAGTATACAAACCTTAATTTAAAGACTTAGACTTGGCCTGTTTACATGCAAAAAATTGAGCACACACCTTTTCAATATATTTTTGCATATTGGGCCAATAAAAATGTTCATTAAGCATGTCTAAAGTGTTTTGCACACCAAAATGTCCCATTAGTCCCCCACTATGCGATTCTTTAACAAGCAATTTTCTAATAGAACATGCAGGTATACACAATTGTTTTCCCTTAAAAAGAAACCCATCATGTCTATAAAACTTATTAAATGCATGTTGTTCACATGCCTTATACACTTCACTAAAATCAGAATCATGCTCATATATTTCTTGCAAATGCTCAAAATGTAACAATTTAGAACTAAGCTGATGCGGAACCCCAAGGCTAAAGAACCCGAAACTCCTAAGAACATGTATTAATCCCTAACCCTAATGAACCCCCAATCAATTTTTTGAAAGGAAACGCATATAATAAGGTTGATTTAAAGCATAAGAACAGATTTCGCCATAAGAAAATACCTTGATAAGAAATTAGTTCTTGATACAAAAGAAGAAGACAAGCAAATCCTCTCCCTTGAAGAAAATTCGGCCAAGCCAAATGATGATATTCAAAACTATTCAAAATCTGCCTTTTAATACTTATAATGAGGTATTTATAGCTCCCAAAAGGTAGGTAACCCTAAATAAGTGAAAAAACCTCCTAAACATGGGCCTCCCACCAAATAACTAAAGCCCAAACTTATTAACTCTAAAATACAGCCCACAAGCCTAAAATAATTAAATTAAATGAGTCCAAGCAAAAATAAGCCCAACTCACTTAAAATAAGCCTATTAAGTTATGTGAGTGTCCAACTAAACAAATTAAAACAAAACAAGTCCAACATAATAAAATAAGCCCCTTGGGCCACCTAAAGCTACTCTACTAGCTTAAAATAGTTGATCAAGCCCATTTCATTCTTCTCATGTCTATTCAGCTTCATTGGATTGGTCATAGTGTCATTCGGCTCCAATCTCTCTTGACTATACATAGTTTTCACAATTCGGTCCATGTAGAATTGCCATGATGGGTTGACTCCCCCTGTGCACGCATCATCCCCTCCCTCTTTAGAAAAGATTCATCCTCGAATTTTCGTCTTATTCAAGTTGGGAATTGAAGCTTGTGGAATAAATTGATCTTCGTAGACGATCTTGGGAATAGGTGAAAATAATATGAATGCTTCTTCAGAAAAGAACTCATCATGTTCCTGCAAGTTAACACGAAAACTAGGAAAAGCATGGTTAGTCAATACAGGAATTTCATTTTGATCATGATTATCTTCTTTTTCCATGTTCAAATCAGCCTCCTGAAGCACTACAACATCAATAATAACATGCTGATCGTCCAACTCAACTAAACAAGCATCTTCCATTTTACAATCTTCTTCCTTTTTCCTCAAACAATCAACATCTACACTTCTACTTATGTCTCCCTCATTTACAACATCATCATCATATAAATCTATAGCACCTCTTTTAGCTTCACAAATAATCTCTTCCACTACAACTTCCTCTTTCTTTCTTTTATCCTTTTGCAAACACTTATCTAGTTGTATAAAATTTGTTTAAACCACAGTTCTGCATTTTTAAGGTCTTCTTTGAACACCTTAGTATCCTTCTTTAACTCAGCCAATGTTTCTTGATCTAACATCTCAAGGGATTCCTTTTTTCTTTATATTTCCTGAAAAACGTCCTTCTCTTTCCCAAAAAATCCTCTCTCCAAAACCTTCTTTTTTTCAAACTCCTTTTCCTTTTTTTTCAAACTCCTCTTCCTTTTTTTTTCAAACTCCTTTTCCATTTTTTTCAACCTCCTTTTCTTTTTTCAAACTCCTTTTCTTTTTTTCAAACTTCTCTTCCTTTTTTTTTCAAACTCCTTTTCCCTTGTTTCAAACTCCTTTTTTTTTCAAACTCTTTTTCTCTTTTTTTTTTCAAACTTCTTTTCCTTTTTTTTCAAACGCCTTTTCTCCTTTTCCCTTTTTTAAAATTCCTTTTCCTTTTTCAAACTCCTTTTCCTTTTTTTTTCAAATTCCTTTTCCTTTTTTTCAAACTTTTTTTTAAATTCGAATGAACAGTACATGAACAGTGCATAAACAGTTCATGAACAGTACCAATAATTTTTTTATATGATGCCTACAATTTCTTTTCTTTTCTTTTTGTTTAAATAGCTAGATAACAACTAGAATAACAAATAAATAAAATTTCAAGACCAAACAACCAAAAATGCACTAAGAACAAGGGGTCCTAAAATTTAGGAACCCAACGAAATTGATGAAAACTAAACTAAAATAGCAAATAAAATAAAGGATAAATAAGAATTTAATCCTAATCCAAGCTCTGATACCAAATGATGCGGAACCCCAAGGGTAAAGAACCTGAAACCCCTAAGAACACACAATATGGCAAGAACAAGAATATGTATAAATCCCTAACCCTAATGAACCCCCAATCTGATACGGATCAGACAACCACTAAGTACCCTTTGAAGATGCCAAGTGGTCCAATCACAAGAGGGCGAGTTAAGAAGCTGAAGATTGCTATAACAGCCTATGTGCAAGGCTTTGTTACTCAAGAACTACAAGAAGATGCCTTTGAAAAGTGTCAAAGAGAGCTTGAAGGAGGCTTTCACAAAGTACTTAGCCTTTTGGATGTTTCTAATGAAATTGGGCCAACTTAAGTCATATTTGGGTTTATACAACTTTAGGCTTTAATTTTACAAGTCATGTGCTTCATTTAAAAGTCACATGACTCATTTAATTATTGACTTAATGAGCTAGGCGTGATGGGCTTTTTTAGATTGGGTTTATTTTAGTTATTTTGGGTTTTAGTTAGTCTTTTATATTGGGCTTAAGAAATTTGGCCAACTCTTTTAAAGTTAATGGGTTTTGTTTTAAGTTATGTTTAATCTTTGTAAATGGGCTTATTTGATAGCTTAAGCCCATGGACAATTCAGCCTACCTTAGGAAAAGGCCTCATTAGGGTTTTCTTTAGGTTATTTGCTAGCTAGGGTTAGCCACCCTATGAATAGAATATGTTATATTGAGAATTTCAGAATTTGAATGACATTTTAATTTATTTGCTTAGATTGAGAGAGTGAATTGCTTTCTTTTCTATTGCATGAAGAATTTGATTAACTTATCAATTGTTTGATTGTGGCGTTTTTCAGGTTCTTTAACTCTCGATTATTTGCGTTTCCATTCACAAGTTGTTTGGCGGTTCAATAGGGAGGCCATTTATCTGATTTTGCTTTGCTATTCGAATCGTATGTGTGGGTTTGTTGCTCATTAGCTATTGGGTTCCGCATCATTTGGTATCAGAGCCAAAGTTAAGGCAAATTACTATTTATCTTAGTGTTAGGTTTGCGTTTTCTTTTTCTTTGAATTCTAGTTGTTTATGCCAAATTAGGTTGCATTAAGTTTCTTAGTTAATTGTGTTTCTTTGTATGTTTAAATTAGCCTTTTCTTTTCTTATCTTTACCTTGAATTTGTGAAATAGCCTTGAACTGAAATATCGAACATCCTTTGCTTTGAATCCGAATCCTAGTAGGAGAAGATTAGAGATTAGTTTGCTGTTTTGAAAAAAAAATAAACAAAAACAAAAATTTGACTCGGGTGCCCGATTTGCTATTATAATATGTTTTCGGAAAGGGAATTTCGAGCTCTACAATCAATACTTGAGCTTTGCCCTATATAACTGCCCGTTTTGGGCCTCAAAAATAACGATTAGATCTCCATTTTTTACTTTGAAGTTTTTGCGTTTTAAAAAGGGGCTTTAGAAAACCGAATTGAACTCTAATCACATTGAGCTTGAGACGTTTGGTAGTTTGTATTCTAGTTGTTATTTATTTCATTAAAAAGAAAAGAAAAGAAAAGAAGAAAAAAAAAGAAAAAAAAAAGGTGAAAGAAAAGAATAGAGGAGGAGAAAAGGGTAGGGAGCAAATTCGGCCAAGGGAGTATATTTATAGCAAAAGGGAAAACCCAAATCCATTAATAGGTGGGAAAATTTAATCCTAAGTTCTTGAGGATTAGGGGCAACAATTAATCTTTTTCTAAATAGGGGTGGGAATCCTTTAAGAAATAGGAAAAATTAATCCTATCTGTTTTGGGAATAAGAAAACTTAATCCTAAACCACCTTTGATTATTATTATCCAATTCGGATAAGGATTCATTTGTGCTACCATTTGCTTATCATTTTGGATATCATTTTCCTATCATTTGCTAACCATTTTTGGTAACATTTTCCTAACATTTGCTATTCATTTTTGGTAACATTTTGGTACCATTTGCTGTCATTCCATCATTTTTTTTTTGCCATTTTGTCATCACTTGCCTACCATTTTGGTAACATTTTGCCATCATTTTGGTATCATTTTGCCATCATTTTTTTCTACCATTTTGCCATCATTTGCCTACCATTTTGGTAACATTTTGCCATCATTTTTACACTATTTTGGTATCATTTTGCCATCATTTTTCTATCATTTTGCTACCATTTGCCTACCATTTTGCTGTCATTTTTACATTATTTTGATACCATTTTGCCATCATTTTTCTACCATTTTGCCATCATTTTGTACACAACTTGACACATTAATTAGAGCTTGATACACCATTCGGCCTAATCATCATTTTGGCTCTAAATTGAATTGTCTTGAGTGCATTCTGTCTTACTTAGTACAATTAGGTTTCTTTGTTATTTTCTTGGTTTGCTGGGTAGAATAACTAGGTTCTATATTTGATTTACTTTGAAGTGAATTAGATTCATACATTTTATCCAGATTGTCATTTTCTTAATTCTTGTTACTTGTTTCTTGTTTTTAGCTTGCTTTTGTTCCTTTACATTGTTAGAGTATCTTTGCTTGTTCTAATACTCTAATTTTGATATAATCAAGTGTATCCGTGCATTCTGTCTTACTTTTGTTCCTTTACATTGTTAGAGTATCCGTGTATTACCTCTATTTTGTTTAGTGTCTTCTTTTCTAGCTTTGAGGTTTCTTTTATTGTTGGTTGTTTATTTCTTTGCTTTCTAAAACATCCTCAAATTCTTGGTTTGTGAATTGAATTCTGAAGTGCAATTTTAAAGTTGCAATTAGAGTGGTAAAAGGCAAGAGTGTGTGAGTACATTAAGAGGGTAAAAGCCTTGTTTGAGTGAAACACGAGAGGAGTGACATCCTTTAAGTGCAAACACGTGAGGGAGTGTGTGAAGTTATTATCTAACATCTTTTTGCAGATTTTTCAATCATGACTGTAGAATCGGGTAAAAAGGGAGCAACTCTCGAAGAGGTTGTGTTCTCCATTTAAGCTATGCATGGTACGTTTGAAAAATTCATGAGAGATATGGGGAACATAAATGATAGAATAGAAAGGCTAGAACTGGGTTCAAATAGTACATCTAGGAGAACAGCAAGGAGGGGCAGATGGACTGATGAAAATGTAATGGCTGACTTAGAAGATTTAGATGAAGAAGAGACTAGTGGGAGATTTGATGGGAATTTTGATAACATTAAGCTTAAGATTCCTCCATTTAAGGGTAGAAATAATGCTGAAGAGTACCTAGAATGGGAAAGGAAGGTTGAAATGATCTTTGATTGCAATAGGTATTCTGAGGAGAAGAAAGTGAAGATAGCAGCTGTGGAGTTTACGGATTATGCACTATTTTGGTGGGATCAGTTGAACATGGGTCGAAGGAAAGTGGGTAGACGACCTATTAGTAGTTGGGAGGATATGAAAGAGGCCATGAGGAAACGATTTGTGCTATCACACTACTTTAGGGAGTTACATCAAAGGTTGCATAGGTTAGTGCAAGGGGGTAGGTCGGTAGAAGACTACCATAAGGAGATGGAAATGTGCATGGTTAGAGCTAACATTGAGGAAGATGAAGAGGTAACCATGGCTCAATTTTTTTGGTGGATTGAATAAAGAGATTGCTTATGTCATTGAGCTTCATAGATATGATTCCATGGAGGAAATGTTGAGTATGGCCATGAAGATTGAAAAACAGAAGAAGAGTATGAGCTTCAGCCAAACCAGCAACAACTCAAGGGATAGTTTGGGATCTAGATGGACCAAAGGGGAGGATAGAAAAGACTTTAGAGGATCCAAACCTTATGGGGCAGATTCGGGTTCCAAAGATGCAAGGGCTGTCCAATCACCATCCAAGGTTGTAAAAGGTAACCCTAATACTCCAACTCCTAGTAGAGAGATAAAATGCTTTAAATGCTTGGGGAAGGGGCATATGGCACGTGATTGTCCTAATAAAAGGGTGATAATAGCTAGGAATGATGGGGAAATTGTTTCTGAATCAGACCATAGTGAAGATGAGATGCCACCTTTAGAAGATTGTAGTGATTGTGATAGTGAGGGAGAGTTATTAGTTGCTGAAAGTGGAAAATCCTTAGTGGTTAGGTGAGCTTTGAACTTGAATATTAAGGAAGAGAGCCTAGAACAAAGAGAAAAGATTTTTCACACTAAGTACTTAATTAATGGAAGGGTGTGCACAGTTATTGTTGATGGAGGTAGTTGCACCAATGTCACTAGTGTGAATATGGTTGATAAGCTGAACTTGGTATGTGAAAAGCATACTAGACCTTATAAATTACAATGGCTAAATGACAGTGGAGAGGTCAAGGTAATATAGCAAGTCAGAGTGCCATTTTCTATTGGGAGGTATAAGGATGAGGTGGTTTGTGATGTGGTACCTATGCAGGTAGGCCATTTTCTTTTGGGGAGGCCTTGGCAATTTGATAAACATGTGGTGCATAATGGGTACACTAACTGTTATTCTTTTTCTTATGAAGGTATAATAGTGACTTTGACACCGTTATCTCCTAAAGAAGTGTTTGAAGATCAAAAGAAATTAGTTGAGAGGGAGAGAGAGACTTCGGCCAAGAGAGAAGAGGGGAGTGAAATTAAGAGAGAAAAAGAAAGGAAAGGGGGAAAAGAGGCCAGAAAAGAAACAAAGCAAATAAATGGCCCATTGGTGAGTGAAAACAAGAAAGGTGGGAGACAAAAACAGAATTTTTATGTAAGGGCAAGAGAGGTTAAGAGTGCTTTAGCAATAGGGCAGCCATTGATCCTTGTAACTTACAAAGAGATTTTGTTTTCTGACACTGACATTGACCATGAATCTTGGCCTTCTAGTTTTGTGTCTTTATTGCAGCAATATTAAGATGTCAGATGGATTACCACCTTTGAGAGGGATAGAACATCAGATTGACTTTGTACTTGGATCAACCATTCCTAACCGACCAGCCTATAGAAGCAATCCTAAGGAAACTAAGGAGATGCAAAGGCAAGTGGAAGAACTCTTGGACAAGGGATTGGTTAGGGAGAGTATGAGTCCTTGCGCAATACCCGTTTTATTGGTGGCTAGGAAGGATGGAAGTTGGAGGATGTGTGTTGATTGTCGTGCAGTCAACAAAATCACTGTAAAGTATAGACATCCTATTCCTAGGCTTGATGATATGTTAGATGAATTGTGTGGTGCTGTGTATTTTACTAAGATAGATTTAATGAGTGGATATCATCAAATAAGAATGAAACCTGGTGATGAATGGAAAACAGCTTTCAAAACTAAATATGGTTTGTATGAGTGGTTAGTCATCCATTTGGGCTATCTAACACCCCTAGCACATTTATGAGACTTATGAACCATGTATTGCGTGCATATTTAGGAAAGTTTGTTGATACGGATCCACCCACAATGCCATCAACCACCAAAGATCCTTTGAAGCTGCCTAGTGGCCTAATAACAAGAGGACGTGCTCAGAAGCTAAAGATGGCTATGTCATCTTTTGTTCAAGATTTTGTCACTCAAGAAATTCATGAAGAGGCTATTGAGAAATGCTATCAAGGGCTTGAAGGCCAACTTAAAGTACTTAGCCTTTTGGAAGCAAGTGAAGGAATTAGGCCAATTTAAGCCATCAAGGGCTTATACAACTTTGGGCTTTTAATTATACATGTCATGTGCTTTATTAAAAAGTCACATGACTCACTTAAGTTGTATTTTAAAGGGCTAGGCTTGTGGGCTTCTTGTTGGGCTTAGTTTAGTTAGTTTAATTATTTATTTAGTCTTTCTTTTAGGCTTTCATATTCAGCCTTTAAGACTTAATTTTAAGTGTGTTTATTTCTTTTAGTTTGGGCTTAATTTACCTTGTAAAGCCCATGAAATTTCGGCCTATGTGAGTTCAAGGCCTTATTAGGGTTTGTTTTAGGTTTTAAGGGTAATTATGGTTAGCCACCATATAAATAGGCTAACATAAGTTGTAAACTTCATATTTGAATAATATTTATTGGCATAGCCGAATTATCTTGCTTAGATTGAGAGTGAATTGCTTTCTTTTCTATTCCATGAAGAATTTGATTAACTTATCAATTGTTTGATTGTGGCATTTTTCAGGTTCTTTAATTCCCAATTATTTGCGTTTCCATTCACGTGTTGTTTGGGGGTTCAATAGGGAGGGTTTTTATCTTCTTTGTCTTTGCAATCAAAGTGTATGTTCAAGGGGTTTCGGGTTCTTTAACCTTGGGGTTCCGCATCATTTGTTGTTGTTTACTTTGATGATATGCTCATTTACAACAAGTCTTTTGAGGAACATATTGAGCATGTTAAGTTAGTTTTGCAAACTTTGAGGAATGAAAAGTTGTATGCTAAACTTAAGAAGTGCACATTTTGTATAGATAAACTTGTTTTTCTTGGTTTTGTGGTGAGTGCACAGGGTATTGAAGTAGATGAAGAGAAAGTGAAGGCAATTAGAGATTGGCACATGCGTAAGTCCATTTCAGATGTGAGGAGCTTTCATGGCTTAGCGAGTTTTTATAGGCGTTTTGTGCAGGATTTCTCTTCTATTGCTGCACCACTTACAGAAATAATCAAAAAGGAAGTTGGGTTTAAGTGGGGAGAAGCACAGCAATAAGCTTTTGAAAATTTGAAAGGAAAGTTGTGTTCTGCTCCTATTTTATCCTTGCCTAATTTTGATAAGACTTTTGAAATTGAATGTGATGCTTCTGGTGTAGGTATTGGAGCTGTTTTAATGCAAGAAAAGAAACCAGTAGCATATTTTAGTGAGAAGCTTCATGGAGCCCAACTCAATTATTCAACTTATGACAAGGAGCTTTATGCCTTAGTGAGAGCATTGGATGTGTGGCAGCATTACCTCCTACCCAAGGAGTTTATCATTCACACTGATCATGAGTCCCTCAAACACTTGAAGGGACAAGGTAAGTTGAATAAAAGGCATGCTAAATGGGTTGAATTTATTGAAACATTTACCTATATTATTCAATACAAGCATGGAAAGGACAATATTGTTGCTGATGCATTATCAAGAAGATATGCCTTGATTTCTACACTTAGTTCTAAGTTGTTAGGATTTGAGCATGTTAAGAAATTATATGTTGATGATTCTAATTTTGGTAATGTGTATAATGCATGTGAACATGAGGCCTTTGATAGGTTTTATAGACATGAAGGATTCTTATTTAGGGGAAGTAAGCTTTGCGTGCCTAAATGTTCAATGCATGATTTGCTTATATTAGAGTCTCATTGTAGGGGATTGATGAGACATTTTGGGGTATATAAGACCTATGACATGTTGAATGAGCATTTCTTTTGGCCACACATGCGAAAAGATGTGGAAAAGGTGTGTAATGCATGTGTTGCATATAAACAAGCTAAGTCTAAATCTATGCCTCATGAATTGTATATGCCTTTACCCATACCTAGTTTTCCTTGGACTGACATTTCCATGGATTTCGTGCTTGGTTTGCCTAGGACAAAACGTGGTAGGGATAGTATCTTTATTGTGGTAGATAGGTTTAGTAAAATGGCTCATTTTATTGCGTGTCATAAATGTGATGATGTTCATGTTGCTGATCTATTCTTTAAGGAAGTTGTCCGTTTGCATGGTGTTCCATACACCATAGTTTCAAATAGGGATACAAAGTTCATTTCACATTTTTGGCGTATTTTATGGGGTAAGTTAGGAACAAAGTTATTGTTTTCTACTACTTGTCACCCTCAAACTGATGGACAAACAGAAGTTGTGAATAGGACTTTGGGGACTTTATTATGTGCTATTGTGGGTAAGAATCTTAAAACTTGGGAAGATTGTTTGCTTTTTATTGAATTTGCTTATAATCGGAGTATTCATTCTTCCACTAGTTTTTCACCATTTGAGCTTGTTTATGGTTTTAACCAAAGGAAGGGCAAGCTGGATGCACGTGGTGATGGTCCTTTCCAAGTCTTAGAGCGCATCAACGATAATTCATATAAAATAGACTTGCCAGGTGAGTATGGTGTTTCAGCTACATTTAATGTTTCTGAACTTTCTCCTTTTGATATGGATTCAGATATGAGGACAAATCTTTTTGAGGAGAGAGGGAATGATATGGATCAGCTAACCACTAAGGACCCTTTGAAGATGCCAAGTGGTCCAATCACAAGAGGGTGAGCTAAGAAGCTGAAAATGGCTATGACAGCCTATGTGCAAGGCTTTGTTACTTAAGAACTACAAGAAGATGCCTTTGAAAAGTGTCAATGAGAGCTTGAAGGAGGCTTTCACAAAATAGTTAGCCTTTTGGAAGCTTCTAATGAAATTGGGCCAACTTAAGTCATTTTTGGGTTTATACAACTTTGGGCTTTAATTGTACAAGTCATGTGCATTATTTAAAAGTCACATGACTCATTTAATTAGCGACTTAATGGGCTAGGCGTGATGGGCTTTTAGATTGGGTTTATTTTAGTTATTTTGGGTTTTAGTTAGTCTTTATTTTGGGCTTTAAACAATTCGGCCAACTCTTTTTTTCTTAATGGGTTTTGTTTTATGTTATGTCTTTTAAATGGGCTTATTTGATAGCTTAAGCCCATGGAATTTTGGCCTAGCTTAGTTAAAGGCCTCATTAGGGTTTTCTTTAGGTTATTTGCTAGCTAGGGTTAGCCACCCTATAAATAGAATATGTTATGTTGAGAATTTCAGATTTGAATGATAATTTTCTTGGCATAGCCGATTTCCCGATTATTTGCGTTTTCATTCACAAGTTGTTTGGGGGTTCAATAGGGAGGGTGTTTATCTGATTTTGCTTTGTTATTCGAATTGTGTGTGTGGGTTTGTAGCTCGTTAGCTATTGGGTTCCGCATCACTTTGTCTCCTCTGGATTGGTTCGGTAAGCTGGACGGTTAGGTATTTGAGCTCCTGGTACAAAGTCAATCTAGTGCTCAATCCCTCTTAATGGTGGCAATCCGTGTGGCACATCTTCAGGAAATACATCTTCATATTCTTGCAATAAACTCACAAAAACACTAGGCAATTCGGGATTAATGTTAGTTTCAATAAACAAAGTTTCCTTAAACCGAATCAAGATTAAAGATCTCTTGCTTAAGTATGCACTCTTTACTTCCCTCTCTTTGGCATAAAAACATAGTTGTTTCTTTACTTTTTCACTCTTCTCAATTTCTTTTGGCTCACTTTTAAAGCTCTTTTCATTCCTTTCACTCACTAACTTCTTCTCTCCTGCACATTCCACTTTTCTTTTCTCACTTGTGCAGTTACTCACCGTTGGACCTTTATCTTTATTCTTTTCTCTCATGGCCTCTTTTCTCTCTTCTTTCTTTTTCTCCTCACTACTCGAATTCCCACTTGAAGATTTCTGAATTTTTAATTGCTCAAGGTAAGTTTCTTTGGGTGACAAAGGTGCAAGGATAATTTTCTGCCCATTATGCATAAAAGAGTACCTATTCCTATACCCATCATGCACAACACGTCTATCAAATTGCCAAGGCCTACCCAATAAGATATGACCCGCTTGCATTGGTACAACATCGCATTCAACCTCATCAACTACCTACCAATGGAAAATGCAACAACCACTTGCTTGGTAACTTTAACTTCACCACTATCATTCAACCATAGTAGCCTATATGGGTTAAGGCGTCTATTGCATTTCAGCCCCAATTTCTCTACCAAAGTAGTACTAGCTACATTAGTACAACTACCCCCATTTATGATTAGACTACAAGTTTTCCCACCTCCCAAGCATCTAGTGCAAAATATATTGTCCCTTTGTTCTAGGCCATCTTCCTTAACATTCAAATTCAATGCACGCTTAGCAACAAAGGCTTCTCCCTTAACAGCATATTTAACACATTCATCATTATCAGAACAATCTTCTAATGGTGGCATACTCAATTCACTGTTATCAGACTCATTCCCATCATCAGACTCAGAAACAATTTCTCCCCCCTTAATAAACACAGTTTTTCTATTAGGACAATCAGAAGCATAATGACCATGCCCTTAACACTTAAAACATTTAATATCACTATGTTTAGAAAGTTTGAGTGAAGGATTAGTAGTACCTTTTTGGATTGAAATACTCCTCACCTTGCTTTTGTTTGAGTCATTGCCTTTCTCTCTAGAATCCGAATGGTTCTCCCTTTTCTTTTCTTTATTGTTGCCCCATTTTCGACTCCATTTGTTGTTGGAATTTGAGAATGGCCTTGCTGTCCTTCTTTGTTTTTGTTGCCTTTCCACCTTCATGGCAATGTTTACTAAGTCTTCCATCTCTACAAAATGTTGCAACTCTACTATATCAGCAATTTTCCTATTCAAACCTCCCAAAAATTGAGCCATTGTCACCTCTTCTTGCTCCTCTATATTTGCTTTAATCAATAGCATCTCCATCTTCTTGTGATAATCCTCTACTGATCTAGCTCCTTGGGTGAGTCTATGTAATTGCTGGTGTAACTCTCTATAATAATAAGATGGTACAAATCTCCTTTTTATCACTCTCTTCATTTCCTCTTAAGTGTCTATAGGTGGTTCCCTATTCCTCCTCCTACTCTTTGCCAACTCGTTCCACCAAAGTAATGCATATTCAGTAAACTCTACTGCTGCTAACTTCACCTTTTTATATTCAGAGTAGTTATGATAAGCAAAAATCATATCCACCTTCCTTTCCCATTCTAAGTACACTTCAGCATCGTTCCTACCCTTAAAAGATGGAATGTTCAACCGAATGGCACTAAGATTGCTATCTATTCTATCTCCTCTCCTCATTCTTCCCCTAATGGATTGCGCTTCTTCCTCATCCTCAAACTCATGTAGATCAGCCCCTTCATGTTCATCAACCCATCTACCTCTCCTAGCTGTCCTCCTAGAATTATTAGATGCACTCACTTCAAATTTCTCCTCTATCCCGTCCATTCTAGTGTTTAACTTCTTGAACTCATTAATGAAGGCTTTGTACATCATTTTCATATCAGGCATGGCTTCCTCCTCCTCATGCATTGTTTCCTTTCCTTCCCTTCTTGACATGATTTAAAGTCTGCAAAACAGATGTTAGATAATAGCTTCAAACACTCCCTCACGTGTTTACACTCAAACGATGCCACTCCTCTCGTGTTTCACTCAACAAGGCTTTTACCCTCTTTTAAGCACACACACTCAAGCCTTTTACCACTCTAATTGCTACTCTAAAATTGCACTTCAGAAGAAAATCAACAAACCAAAATTTTGAGTACGTAAAGAAACTAATAATAAAAGAAAGCTCAAAACTAGAAAAGTAGACACTAGACAAAATGGAGGTGGTACACTGACAAGAATGTTATACCACTTGATTATATCCAAATTAGAGTATTAGATAAGCAAAGATACTCCAATAATGTAAAAGGAACAAAAGTAAGCTTAAAACAAAGAAATAAGCCACTAGAATCAAGAAAAAATAACAATTTGGATAAAATGTATGAATTTGATTCACTACAAAGTAAACCAAATATAGAACTATTTATTCTATCCAACAATGTAAGAAATCAACAAAAAAACCAAATTAAACTAAATGAAGTATGTTGCATGCAAAACAATTCAATTTTGAGCCAAAAGTATCACTAAGCCGAATGCTACAATAAGCTTGATTACTGTGTCAAATTGTGTGCAAAATGGTGGCAAATTAATGGTAAAGTATGGCAAAAGATAGCAAAATGGTAGAAAAATGATGGAAAAAATGACACCAAAATGGTAACACAAATGATCCAAAATGATTCAAAAAATGGTGGAACAAATGGATAAGAAATGATAAAATGGCAGCTCAAATGGATAAGAAATGATATAAAAATGTGATGCGTGCACAGGGGGGTCAACATTTCAAGATTAGAAACTATGTAAGTTCATATTCATAGAGATCAAATTTGGAGAAGTTAAAGAAGGCTTGTGTGACGCGCGCCGGGTCCCCGCGGCTGCCCATCTGACCGCCCGCTTGAGGGCGATCGGGGCATTTGTGGGTCCGTTGATAGCTTGCGATAAATAGCAAGTGCGTCTATGTTGGGCAACAGGGAGGTTTCATGGAGTCGCCACCCAATAGAACATTGGGAAAGTTACTCTCGCCTCGGAGAGCCTAAGACTGCGCGTTGTATCCATTTTGGGCCAACCAGAGGGGTCTTGGAAGGTAAACCTCTCGCCCTAAGGAGCCTAGGATTAGCGCTAAAGTCTCGTGACCCAAGAAGTATTTTGGAGGATAACCTCTAACCTCTCGAGCCCAAAGACCAGAGCTGGGTCCAGGATTTCTCATCTATTTCTACCTCGATTAATTTATGATTGAATTTTAATTGTCATTAATTCGCTCTCTCTCCACACAATGCAATTAATTTAAGGCGCATTTATTCATGTTAGGAAAACCATAAATTAGCAAGTAAAGCAATGAATTACAATAATACAAGGAGCGGAATACAACTCCCATTTAAAAGTGCAAACATGCATAAAACCGGGGAATTTATTAATTATGAGGACTTTGGTCCCCGCATGCACAATTAAAGAAAATATTCTGGATGTGATGATTTTATTTGGGATGAAAATTAGGACATTGGTCCCATTTTATTATGAAAAATCTAAATTAATTTAGTAAGAAATATTTTTATGATCTTTATTTAGGTGCGCATAGGAAAACATTTTATTCAATGAATATATACAAGGAAAAAAAAATATAAACGAAATGAGAATTAAAAATGTATAAAGGAAATACCAAACCCCGCAACTCCTCCTTCATGTGCATGGATGCTCAAATGAGAATAAAACAATGATTTGCAACCAAAAATCAAAAAGAAATTCATGTTAGTGATTAGGCCAACGAAATAATACAACATAAAAGGTAATATGTACAATGACCATATAACATGCATAAGATACTATAACATGCATAAAAAATAATTATGATGCAATTTAACAGGCATAAAGTGATTAAGATGCAATTTAACATGCATAAGGTGATGAAGTATCATGGCATATGCAACTTATTAATAATAGTTATTAACATACATGGAAGATTAGTGACAATCAATTTTATTATAGTTAAGACATGAATAAATGTGTAACATGAGAATAATTCCACTTGACATGCATAACTAGCATAAAATAATGACTATAACACTCATACATGCAAAAGAAAGCATAATAATAAACATGATATAGCATTAAGAAATTAAAGGTATTTACAACCTAAAACATGCATAATTACATGAACAAAGAATAATTTGACATGAAAAAAAAAGATTAATAGAATTTAAAAAGCTTATTTGTTATATGAATAATTGAAGATAAAAAAAAATAAGAAGATGGAGACTAAGAGAATTTACATGTTTAATATGTTAATTGGAAGCAAAAATAAATGAAATTAACAAGATAATTAATGAGTAAAACCAAGAATAATTACCCTCAAATTCAGTTTTGAAGAATTGAAGATAGAAGTGTTGAATTCTTTGTCTTCTCTTGTGAAAATCCTTAGAAAATAGCTTGAAAACTTGAAGAAAAGCTCTTGGAAACAAATGTGTAAGATGGATTTTTTTCTCTCCACTCAAAGCTCCAAAATTCAGTTTTTTTCTAACCAAAATGTTCCTAATTCGTCCTCCCTCGTTTCTGAATTTTTCTAGTGTTTTTAACCATCAAAAACTACCCAAAAACCACCAAAAACCGTCCAAAAATGGTTGAAAATCGAGTGGGGGTCGAAAAGTGGGCGAAATGGGGCGAGAAATTGGCGTCAGGGGCGTCAATCGTGCGTCGCGCACGTTTCCGTGCGATTTGCGCGGAGTTTCCGCGCACGACGTGCGCGGGGCGAGCGACGCCCTGCGCGTCGCTCGCACGGAGCGACCGACGCTAAGGGCGTCGGACGCGCGGAGCGCACGGAAATTCGCGACGACCCTTGGCCGTCGCCTTTTCGTCGCGATTATTTTCCCCTATTTTATTTTCAACATTTTTCCATCATTTTTCACCTTTTTTTTTTTTTTTATAAAATACCACCAATCTAAAACACACTTTTTCTCCTCCAAAATAATTTTAAAAAATATTTTTAAAATACATCCTTTACTCAACAAAAAGACAAGGAAAATCACTTCCGAGCTTCAATCTTTTTGCCTATAAGCCGGCATAGCTAAATTTCATCATCGGGTAATCCTGATCAAGGCTACTCGGGACCCGGTGTCTACAGTTGCCCCCAATTTTGAAGAGACTAGTGCATGGGTGCCTAGGTGAGCCAAAATTCAGGAAAAGGAAAGAAACGCGTACCTGAAGCGGCGATCTTCCTGCTTGATGGAGTTATGATGATAGCTGCTGCTGTCTTTTGGTTGTAGCTGGTAATACCGTAGGTGCGCTAACCTCTTGTGGGTGGCGCCGCTATCGTGCTAAACATTGTGAGTTGGTAGTGCCGTGGTCGTGCTAACCGCTTGTGGGTAGTGCCGTGGTCGTGCTAACCTCTTGTGGGTAGTGCTGCCATCGTGCTAACTGCTGTGAATTGGTAGTGCCGTGGTCGTGCTAACCTCTTGTGGGTAGTGCCGCCCTCGTGCTAACCGCTGTGAATTGGTAGTGCCGTGGTCGTGCTAACCTCTTATGGGTAGTGCCGCCATCGTGCTGACCGCTGTGAATTGGTGGTGCCGTGGTCGTGCTAACCTCTTGTGGGTAGTGCCGCCATCGTGCTGACCGCTGTGAATTGGTGGTGCCGTGGTCGTGCTAACCTCTTGTGGGTAGTGCCGCCATCGTGCTAACCGCTGTGAATAGGTAGTGCCGTGGTTGTGCTAACCTCTTGTGGGTAGTGCCGCCATCGTGCTAACCGCTGTGAATATATGTTGTGGTCGTGCTAACCTCTTGTGGGTAGTGCCGCCATCATGCTAACCGCTGTGGATTTATTTTTTAATTTTTTTTTAATTTTTTTTTTCTTTGCTCCTTTAGATGTTTGGACTAGTGTCATCACTTGGCTTTTGTGGGTGTTTCCCGCCGATTTCTCCTGCAAGATTGTATGCATAGGAATATACAAGAAATCATGTGTGTATGTTATGGAATGCAAATGCTTTCAAAAATGTATAGATCACGCCCTAGGTGATCCATGGTTTGCTGAACTTATAGCTTGTCTGCTCTACCATGCCCCCTGAATCCTGAGGATCGTCGGCAAGTTTTCTGAAAGAGACGTCCGGTGTATATCCCTTGCCCCCTGGTCAATGATCATTTACTTGGGATTCAGGTTCTGTGTTGTACGTTAACTGATTGAAATAGGATTATTTGAAGTAATGCCGCCTTATCGCTCCGGTCATTGAACGTCATTGTTTTAAAGGTAATGCGTCCCTTGTGGATTTTCACACTAGCTTTTCTTTGCGGGAAATGCGTCCCTTATGGGATTTTCACACAACCCTTTGCCTAACATTTGCCTGGAATGGACCCAACCCAATCCAGCGGCTTTTGTTTATTTTATTTTTTTTTGTAGGGCAGACTACCTGTTTCCAGGTTTTCACCCTGCCCTTTGGCCTAACTTTTGCTTAGAGAGCCAGTTACGGTTTTCATCTCTAACGGCCTTCTTTGTTTTTTTTTTTATTTTTTTTTTTATTTTATCACCAAAGCTTCTATTAAGAGCAAATAGCACATATCCAATGAAGGGACTGAGCAATAATCATTAGATGAACAATTGGTATAATTCTTTTTAAGACATAACTGAAAGATCAATGAAATTGTATTCTTTTATTCATTGCGAAATTGTGTACATTTCTATCTGATTTCATCATACATGATTTTCATTTGACAAGAATTCAAAAGCATATGACTACACCTAATCTCGGAGTGGATTTTGTCAGCCTCAAACTCCTGTTATCAATCGGCCCTCTCGGGTTTTCTCGATTGAACATTTTCTCTTGGCCCTTAATTTTTGCCCAGGATGCCTTTTTTCGGTTTTCACCCTGGCAGGGCACCCAATTTTAGCAAGGTCGCCTCTTTTCGGTTTTCGACCCGCGGGGCATTTATTCTCTTCTTTTTTTATTTTTGGTCTTTAGCCGTGGAACCTTTTTAACCTATCGACATTGACCGGGTCCTTGAACTCATTCCCATCGCTGTCTGCCAAAATTGCTGCTCCTTTTGTTAGCAACTTTTTCAAAGTGAATGGTCCTTCCCAAGTTGGTCTAAATTTTCCTCGTATGTCTGGCACTCCCGGCCTCATCATCTTAAAGACCAAATCCCCTTCTTTCAACGGGTGCTTTCGTACCTTCTTGCCAAAGGACCGAGCCAGCCTCTTTTGACAAACTTGGTTGTGGTAATAGGCTCGTAACCTGTCTTCATCCAACAGATTTAGCTGTGACAAACGTTGTTGTGCCCATTCTGCTTCAGGAATCTCAGCTTCCATGACTACCCTTAATGATTTCAGCTCAATTTCAACCGGCAGGACTGCTTCAGTTCCATATACCAGAGAGAATGGCGTTGCCCCTGTAGAGGTTCTGACTGTTGTTCTATATCCCCAAAGTACGAAGGGTAACTTTTCTGCCCAATCATTGTAGTTCTGAACCATCTTGGCCAAAATTCTCTTCACATTCTTATTCGCCGCTTCAACTGCACCATTCGCTTGAGGACGATAAGGAGAAGACTTATGATGTTGGATCCTATATTTCTGGAGCATCTGCTTAGTTTCTGCTAGGAATTGTACCCCATTATCAGACACTATGTGATGAGGGAGGCCATATCTGCATATCAAATTCCGCTCAATGAACTTAGCCATATCCCTTGCATCAACCTTCTTGAAAGACTCAACTTCAACCCACTTAGTGAAGTAGTCAATGGCAACTATGATGAATCTATGCCCATTAGAAGCCGTAGGACGAATTTCGCCTATGATGTCTATTCCCCACGCTGCAAATGGCCATGGAGATGTTAAGTTATGTAACTCTGAAACCGGCACATGCCTCAAATTCGCGTACTGTTGGCATAACTGGCATTGCTTCACAAATTTTGAACAATCTGTATCCATTGTGAGCCAATAAAACCCTTGGCGCATGATCTTCTTTGCTAAGGCTAAGCCATTCATGTGAGCTCCACAAACCCCGGCATGAACTTCTTCCATAACTCTTTTAGCTTCTTTCTCTACCAGACATCTTAACTGGATACCATCAGCTTGCCTTTTGTATAAAGTGCCATTAACACTGATGAATTGAGTGGATAACTTCCTGATCATTTTTTGGTCCTTCTCAGTGGCTTCCTCTGGAAAGACTGATCTCTCTAAATAATTCTGAATGTCATAATACCATGGATTTCCATCAGTGGCCTCAATGTCCATCACCTGTTCTGCTTCAAAACCAGGTCTTTCCGAACTATATATCAGCACGGGTTTCATCGCAACTCCTGTTGGGTTGTCCCACATGGACACTAAAGTTGCTAGAGCATCAGCTAACTGATTTTCGTCTCTGGGGATGAAGTGAAAAGTGCAAATCTCAAATTGGCTGCTCAACGCTCTCAAGTGCTTTACATAAGGCAACAGCCTTTCTTCCTTGACTGACCACTCTCCTTTAATTTGATGAATTACCAAGGAGGAATCCCCAAATACTTCTGCGGTCTTTGCCCCCAGAGCAAGCAATGCTTCCAATCCAAAGATGCAAGCTTCGTATTCTGCTTCATTATTGGTAGCCTTATACCTCAGCTTCTTAGCCAATGGTAACCTTTCACCATCTGGGGTCGTAAGAATAACTCCTACGCCTGCTCCCTTATTATTGACTGCTCCATCAAAGAATAATTGCCACCCTTGTACTGCTATGGCCGTGATGTCTTCATCTGGGAAGTTGTATTCAAACTGATCTCCCTCAATAGGATGCTCGGCTAAGAACTCCGCTACAGCTCTTCCCTTAATGGTTTTCCTGGTTATGTACTCAATGTCAAATTCCTGCAACAGCAGTAACCATCTTCCCATCTTCCCTAGTAAAGAGGGTGCTTCTTGGAGGTATCTAAGCGGATTATGTTTGGCAACCGTTTGTACCTTGAAGGAATGAAAGTAGTGTCGCAACTTCTTAGAAGCCCAGATAACTGCTAAACAAATCTTTTCTACCTCCACATATTTGGCTTCGTAAGGCAAGAACTTCTTGCTAAGATAGTAAACGGCAAACTCTACACCAAAATCGTCTTCCTGAGACATCATAGCACCCACTGAGTTATCTTCCACAGCCAGGTACAGGATTAATGGTTTGGCACGGCGTGGTGGTCTTAACACCGGAGGATTTAACAAATACCTCTTAATGGTGTTAAAGGCCAATTGGCAGTCATCGTTCCATAGCACCGGCTGATTCTTCCTAAGAAGCTTGAAAATAGGCTCACATACCGAAGCTAGCTTGGCAATAAATCGGCTGATGTACTGAAGCTTTCCTAGGAAACTTCTAACGTCCTTCTCCTTCTGGGGCACTGGCATCTCTCTTATGGCTTTGACTTTATCGGGATCTACCTCGATTCCCCTCTGGCTTACCACATGGCCTAACAACTTTCCTGATGTAACTCCAAAAATGCACTTCTTGGGATTGAGTCGCAGATCATACTTGCTAATCCTTTGAAAGAACTTTTCTAATGCCTCAAAGTGACCTTCCCTGGTAGCCGACTTAATCATCATGTCATCGACGTACACCTCCACTTCTTTGTGGATTAAGTCATTGAGAACCTTGGTTGCCATCCTCTGATAGGTTGCTCCTGCATTCTTCAACCCAAAAGGCATAACCCGATAGGCATATGTCCCCCACTCGGTGATAAAGGCTGTCTTGATCCGGTCCACTATCTTGTTAAGAATTTGATTGTACCCTGCGTATCCATCCACAAAGCTGTACATCATGCAAGCAGCAGCACTATCTACTAGCACATCAATATGAGGAAGAGGGAAATCATCTTTCGGACAGGCCTTGTTCAGGTCTCGATAGTCAACGCATACTCGAACCTTACCGTCTTTCTTGGCTACAGGAACCACGTTAGCTAACCAGGTCGGGTATTGAACCTCTATCAGGAACTTGGCCTCAATCTGCTTATGGATCTCCTCTTTCACTTTCTGTGCCCATTCTGGCCTAAGTCTCCGGAGTTTTTGCTTGATTGGTTTAAACTCTGGGTAAGTTGGGATGGCGTGTTCGGCAACATCTCGATCTATTCCCAGCATATCCTCATAGGTCCAGGCAAAGACTTTTTTATATTTTTTTAATATTCTCTCAAATTTTATTCTCTCTTCAGGAGTTATGTCTGACGCTAGCAAAATTTCCTTTGGATTTTCCAAAGTTCCGAGATTAAATGCAGTTGTGCCAGTTGAATTAATATCAAAAATGAATGCATCATGCTTATGATCATGCGAAATGAAATCATCAGAAACATCACACAAGTAAGCAAAGTTGTTCATCTCATTAACATAATCAGAAACATTAACATTGTCCTCAAAGAGTTCTGGTATAAAAAGAGAATCTAAATGACTATCAACTTCAGTCGGCGCCGATGCTGCAGCTGACTGTACTTTGGCTTCTTGATTTGGTGAAATCTTGAGATCTTCAATCTTCGGCTCTGGTTCCACTATCTTTTCCTTCCCCTTAAGTTTGGTGGCTAGCAGCTTATCAGTTACAATCTCTTCGGGCTCATCTCTGTCCCAGATGCTGCATTGGGTCATAATCTCCTCATCCCAAAAGTTCTCTACAGCTTTAACAACTCCGATCTCCCAATCAAAGACATCGTTAAAAATTTCAAATCCTGGGGTAATCTTCCCATCTACCCACTGCGGCTCTTCTTCTCTGGTGTAAGCACAAACCGACGATGATGGCACAAAGCTCTCAGAGATATGGGGGATCTTCTCTAATACTTTTTTCTTACCATACTCTCCTTTGTAGCCCAACCCTTTTCGATCCTTCTGACCACGTGTAGTGATAGCATTCTGCAGTCCCTGTGACTCTTTTCCCAAACCAGCCCCTGGGAGGAAGTGCATCTTTTTCAGCATATTCACCACTTGAGGGCTACCTTCTAAGCTTTGCTCTTCTCCGATCACTGATACATAAAAGCCACTGAATGGCTGATTAGAGATCTCCAAAGCAGACACTTGGTTCTCTCTTGCTGCTTTAATGGTCACTACCTCTCCTTCATGAGGTATCTTAATTATCTGGTGTAAGGTAGATGGCACTCCCCCTAACTTGTGAAACCACGGTCTACCAAGTAGAGCGGAAAAGTTTGCTGGGATCGGCAGAACCACAAAATCCGTTTCTATCTCAATAGGCCCCGTCTTTACCAAAGCTTTGAAAGTTCCCAATGCTTGCCTCCTGGAGTTGTCGTAGGCTATGATGGTCAAATCAGACTTGCTTAGCATACTCTCATCTAGCCCAAAAGCCTGAAGCGCTACCAAAGGGCAGACATTTATTGATGACCCGTCATCAACCATGACGCAAGCAGTGTGCTTGCCATTGATCTGTGCCTTGATGTACAAAGGTCAGTTGTGGTCGCGACCCTCTGTTGGTAGGTCTGCATCAGAAAAAACCAACTTCTCCTCAGATCCCCCCTTTACAAGGTCTAACAGCTCAGATGGGGAGATTGTAGTTGCTACAGTTGATACACTCAATGCTTCAACTAACTTCTGTCTGTGAGAGGGAGACTGTCTCAAGAGATCCCAAATAGATATCTGAGCCGTGGTCTTTTTCAGTTGCTTCACTATTGAATTTTCTTCAGGCTCTTTCTCTACGATTGCTTGTGCTGGGTCCTGCTGCTTCTCGACTTCTGGAATGACCCTCCCACTTCTTGTTACTGCTTCTACTCTTTCTTCTTCCTCTGAATCCCACGGATCCGTAAACTCTCCATTTTTCTCATCTTCATCATCTCCACTCTCACTAGTGGACCAATAGTCTATTGCTGCCACGGAAATCCCTTCTTCATTCACTGTAGGGCGAGTAATAGCGACATACTCATTTCCATATAGGTCTTGCATCACATACCATTCTGATAGGCTCGATCCAATCATAAAGACTGGAGGTGGCACCGTATTATAACCGAACTTGTTCTTGCTTTCTCTCTTCTCAGGATCGGTGATCTGCTTGTTGTCAATTAGATCTTGGACCCGATGCCTTAGCGTTATACAATCATCCGTCAAATGGCCGGTATGTTGGTGGAATGCGCAGTATTCATTCTCTTTGTGCCCTGGCTGTCCTTGGGTCTTGGCCGGCCTAGGTGATAGGGGCCGCAGTTTTCCTTCTTTTATTAGCCTCTTCAGCACCCATGATAAAGGCTTACCCAAGTTGGAGAAATACCTCTGACTTACGCCGGTTGCAGACACCTCGGCAGTCTTCCCAACTCTGTTACCAGTGCTTGCACTTGCTGGTTTGGCTGTCCCCTGATTGTTGTATCCCCTCCTGGCATAGGACTCACTATTTGCCCTCTTGGATAAATATTCTCCTTCCGCTTCTATGGCAATGTCCTTCAAAGACTCCCAATCCTTGAGTCCCTTCATTTTCAGTCCCTCTCTCAAGTAAGGACTGGCATTTCGAATGAATAGCCGGATCTGATCAGAAGTGTCCGGTTTGTGTTTCATCTCCATAACCCGGTTTCTCCACCGAGTAAGGTACTCGTGGAAGGACTCCCCAGCCTTCTGCTGTAGCAACTCGAGATCTTTCAAAGTGACCTCCATCCGGGTACTGCAATCGTACTGCTTAAGGAACTCTTCAGTTAGCAAGTCCCAATCCTCCTTGGACCTCCTCTCAAGCCCATGGTACCAATCAATAGCAGCTCCTGTGAGACTCAAGCAGAAATACTCTATCTTTTGCTTTCTTGTTAAGGTCGTTCCCTTCATGACCAGCGAGTATTGCTTGATGTGTGCGGCAGGGTCAGAGGTGCCATCAAATTTGGGAATGTCCGGCATCTTAAAATTCTGGGGAATCAGGTCATCCCCATCCAACTCTCGGTCTTCCGGGTTCATTCCTTTTCCCACGGTCATCATCCTTGCCATGGCCTCAAATCTTTCTTCCATTTTCCTCCACATTGCCTCATCCAGTTTTGGCGACTTCTCTTTAGCTACTTTATGCTCCTCTAGCTCATCTTCCCCAAATTCAGCTTCAGACCTGGGGCCCTCTCTGCGCTCGATAGGTGCAGTCACTCTTTGCTCAACAACAGGTGGGTCAACCACTGGTTGGTTAATTGCAACAGGACGTTCTTCTCTTACAACCTCTTGTTCAGTTGGTACTCGGATAGGGGCAGAAGCAGCTTGTTGCCCAGCTATGGTGGTGGCAAGATTGCCCATCATTGCAATCATTCGGGCTTCAAATTCCTCCATTCTCTTTCCTACCTCCTCGGTGATTATTGCCCGAGTTGCATCAGACTCATTTGATGGATTAGCCATACTTACTTCTGTTGATGATTCGGAAGAAAACCCCACACTTCCTTCTAAGACTGACTCTGAACTCTGATCCGACACTAACTCTGTTAACCCCAAAAGCGGCGTCCTTCTTAACCGTCCGTCGGGACCTCTAGACCACCCAGGAGAATCTATGATGGCTGAAGTGCAAAAATTGTTAAGATGATGCATGATTAAAATGCAATGCATGCTCGTGCTGATGCAACATAGACAAACACATGCAAGCAGATAGATCCTTCCAACCTTATATCTCCCACACACGTGGTAGTGCGGTCTCTTTCCTAGGTGGGCTTGATCTATGGATTAACGTGGAACCCAATGGACACGTATGGTGCGCGGTGAAAAAATCGGCAGCATAACAGCTCCTATCTAATGTACATACGTATGGGTGTTTGGCAATTATGTATTTAAACAATTCAACTTAACTAAGATGGGCCCACCGGGGCATGAAAGCCTTTAATGAAGACCATTTAATTAAATTGATTTCGTTTAATATATGATGGCCCATATAGCAAGCATAGTATTACGGTACAATTCACCTAGTGGAAGTATCTATTGCCATTACATGAGCTTTGGACAAGGGAGATGTTACTTTAAGGCTACCCAAGCATGATCCCTGCCGACGGGTCTAGCTCATCACAAGCATAGCGACCGATCGGATCATCATTTTGATATACCATTGAGGTACGTGGCTTGGGCTGGTGATTATCCTTAACACTTCCCCAAATTGAGTGAAAATGAGGTCGTGCTTCGGGAACGCACCGGGGCTAATAGAGGGACCAAACTAGCTTAATCTAAAGCTCTAATGAGATGATATGCAATTTTGAGATAAAATGAATTTATGAATTAAATTTTAACCATAAATGTTAAACGAGGTATTTTCAAATTGAAATCTCGAACCATATCGTCCCCAGCGGAGTCGCCACTGTGACGCGCGCCGGGTCCCCGCGGCCGCCCATCTGACCGCCCGCTTGAGGGCGATCGGGGCATTTGTGGGTCCGTTGATAGCTTGCGATAAATAGCAAGTGCGTCTATGTTGGGCAACAGGGAGGTTTCATGGAGTCGCCACCCAATAGAACATTGGGAAAGTTACTCTCGCCTCGGAGAGCCTAAGACTGCGCGTTGTATCCATTTTGGGCCAACCAGAGGGGTCTTGGAAGGTAAACCTCTCGCCCTAAGGAGCCTAGGATTAGCGCTAAAGTCTCGTGACCCAAGAAGTATTTTGGAGGATAACCTCTAACCTCTCGAGCCCAAAGACCAGAGCTGGGTCCGGGATTTCTCATCTATTTCTACCTCGATTAATTTATGATTGAATTTTAATTGTCATTAATTCGCTCTCTCTCCACACAATGCAATTAATTTAAGGCGCATTTATTCATGTTAGGAAAACCATAAATTAGCAAGTAAAGCAATGAATTACAATAATACAAGGAGCGGAATATAACTCCCATTTAAAAGTGCAAACATGCATAAAACCGGGGAATTTATTAATTATGAGGACTTTGGTCCCCGCATGCACAATTAAAAAAAATATTCTGGATGTGATGATTTTATTTGGGATGAAAATTAGGACATTGGTCCCATTTTATTATGAAAAATCTAAATTAATTTAGTAAGAAATATTTTTATGATCTTTATTTAGGTGCGCATAGGAAAACATTTTATTCAATGAATATATACAAGGAAAAAAAATATATAAACGAAATGAGAATTAAAAATGTATAAAGGAAATACCAAACCCCGCAACTCCTCCTTCATGTGCATGGATGCTCAAATGAGAATAAAACAATGATTTGCAACCAAAAATCAAAAAGAAATTCATGTTAGTGATTAGGCCAACGAAATAATACAACATAAAAGGTAATATGTACAATGACCATATAACATGCATAAGATACTATAACATGCATAAAAAATAATTATGATGCAATTTAACAGGCATAAAGTGATTAAGATGCAATTTAACATGCATAAGGTGATGAAGTATCATGGCATATGCAACTTATTAATAATAGTTATTAACATACATGGAAGATTAGTGACAATCAATTTTATTATAGTTAAGACATGAATAAATGTGTAACATGAGAATAATTCCACTTGACATGCATAACTAGCATAAAATAATGACTATAACACTCATACATGCAAAAGAAAGCATAATAATAAACATGATATAGCATTAAGAAATTAAAGGTATTTACAACCTAAAACATGCATAATTACATGAACAAAGAATAATTTGATATGAAAAAAAAAGATTAATAGAATTTAAAAAGCTTATTTGTTATATGAATAATTGAAGATAAAAAAAAAATAAGAAGATGGAGACTAAGAGAATTTACATGTTTAATATGTTAATTGGAAGCAAAAATAAATGAAATTAACAAGATAATTAATGAGTAAAACCAAGAATAATTACCCTCAAATTCAGTTTTGAAGAATTGAAGATAGAAGTGTTGAATTCTTTGTCTTCTCTTGTGAAAATCCTTAGAAAATAGCTTGAAAACTTGAAGAAAAGCTCTTGGAAACAAATGTGTAAGATGGATTTTTTTCTCTCCACTCAAAGCTCCAAAATTCAGTTTTTTTCTAACCAAAATGTTCCTAATTCGTCCTCCCTCGTTTCTGAATTTTTCTAGTGTTTTTAACCATCAAAAACTACCCAAAAACCACCAAAAACCGTCCAAAAACGGTTGAAAATCGAGTGGGGGTCAAAAAGTGGGCGAAATGGGGCGAGAAATTGGCGTCAAGGGCGTCAATCGTGCGCGTCGCGCACGTTTCCGCGCGATTTGCGCGGAGTTTCCGCGCACGACGTGCGCGGGGCGAGCGACGCCCTGCGCGTCACTCGCGCGGAGCGACCGACGCTAAGGGCGTCGGACGCGCGGAGCGCGCGCTCCGTGCGCGGAGCACACGGAAATTCGCGACGACCCTTGGCCGTCGCCTTTTCGTCGCGATTATTTTCCCCTATTTTATTTTCAACATTTTTCCATCATTTTTCACCTTTTTTTTTTTTTTTTTTATAAAATACCACCAATCTAAAACACACTTTTTCTCCTCCAAAATAATTTTAAAAAATATTTTTAAAATATTTTAAAATACATCCTTTACTCAACAAAAAGACAAGGAAAATCACTTCCGAGCTTCAATCTTTTTGCCTATAAGCCGGCATAGCTAAATTTCATCATCGGGTAATCCTGATCAAGGCTACTCGGGACCCGGTGTCTACAGCTTGAAGGAAGTCCGTGGGCCAAATTTATGAAGAAGCCAAATTGAAGATGGACATGTGCTAGTCATGTGACGACTTAACATGTGCAGGTCATGTGACACTTGACATGTGCCGACCATGTGACCTTGACATGTGCTATGCATGTGACACTTGACATGTGCTGACCATGTGACCTTGACATGTGCTATGCATGTGAGCCAGAGCATGTGCAATGCATGTGCTAATTGGTGGATTAAGGGGCTGATTTATTTGGGCTTTTAGTTTAGGCTTTTATTTATTATTTTCATTTGATTATTTGTAATATGTTAGGCCTTAACTTATTCTTTTGGGCTTATTTAAGTGAGATGGGCTTTAATTAGCTTGGGCTCATTTAATTAGTTCTTTTTAGGCTTGTTGGGCTGAATTTTAAGTTAATTAGTGTGGGCTTTAGTTATCTTAGTGTAAGGCCCATGTTTTAAGGCCTAGTTGATTAATTAGGGTTTTTATTAGCTTAAGTGAGTATAAATACTCAAAAAAGAATTTATAATTCAGACTTGGAGATTATGATATTTTGAGACTTTTATTTGGCTTGGCCAAATTCTTCATTGGAGAGGATTGTTTGTGTTCTTCTTTTGCATCAAGAACTTTAATTCTTATCAAGGTATTTACTTTGTGGCGAATTCTGTTCTTGTGTTTTAAATCAATCTATTATAAGTGTTTCCATTCACATAGTTGTTTGGGGGTTCTTTAGATTGGGGGTTTATTCTTGTTCATGTTCATGCCATATTGTATGTTCAAGGGGTTTCGGGTTCTTTAGCCTTGGGGGTCCGCATCATTTGGTATCAGAGCTTGGATTTGGATTAAATTCTTATTTATCCATGTTTGTTTGCTATTTTTATTCATTAATTTTCAATTTATTTGATTCATAAAATTTAGGAACCCTTGTTCATCATAGTGTTCTAAATTATAGGGAGCTTTGTTTTAGGTGTTATTTCTTATTGTTTGATCTTGATTTCTAGGTTATTAGTTGTTCTTGTTGTTATCTAGCTAAAAATAAAAATAAAAAAAATTCGCCGTACTATTCCTGGTACTGTTCACACTACTGTTCATTGCACTGTTCACACGTACTATTCATCGCACTGTTCATCCGAATTTACTGTTCATCCGAATTTAGAAAAAGTATTTTAATTTGGGTTAACTTTGGTTGGTGTGAACAATTAAGATTGTATTTCTTTAGGATAGAATTGTTATTATCTAATTAGTTAGAGATAATTCAAAAAAAAAGAAAAGAAATTATGATTGGGGCATTATTTAAATTAGGACATTAAATTAGATAAGTTTCATTTTGTCTTAAGTCTAGACATTTGGGTTTCCATATCTTGAACTAATTAAGACATAGTGGATAAGTCATTTTTTCTTAGTTTAGACATTTGGGTTTCCTTATTTGATCTTATTAAGACATATTGGATTAATCTTTGTCTTATTTTGGACAAACATTTGGGTTTCCTAATCTTGTTTTAGTTTGGACATCTTGTGTCTCCTTTTCATTTTGTCTTAGTGTGATAATACATATTGTCTCAAATTGAATTTTCCATTAGGGAGATTTCAATTTCTGCATTATTGTATTAGTTTTGTCATTTCTTTCATTCTTAAGTTTCCATTTTTTGGTGTCTTTGTGTTTTTGCTTCCGATTGCACTATAATTAACAATTTGATTCTTGTTAGTTAAATTTACATAATTCGGACAGCATACATATCTTCACCTTGTATGCTCATTTCAACGTTCTTCACTTTGGTCTTTTGCTTCTAGCTTTGTGCCTATCTTCTTTGTTAAGTATTTTCATTGCATTCTTTACCATAATTTGCTGCTTGTGAACTATTTTGACTTGAGTTTGAGTTCTGAAGTGCAACTGAAGATAACAAGCTTGAGTGGTAAAAGGCTTGAGTGTGTGAGCTTAAAAGAGGGTAAAAGCCTACTTGAGTGAAACACGAGTGGAGTGCCATCTTTTTTAGTGAAACACGTGAGGGAGTGAAATGTGAGTTTTTATTTCTCTTCTAACATTTATTTGCAGTTTATAAATCATGTCAAGAAAGGACATAAAGGAGATAATAGGTGAGAAAGAGGATGAAAACATGCCTAATGTGAAGATGATGTATAAAGAATTCATGAGAGAGTTTAAGAAGTTGAATACTAGGATGGATAGGATGGAGGAGAGAATAAATGAATCTACTAAAATCAAAAATCGAAGTAAATCAATTGACCATCATAGGAAAAATGAAGATTCTGAAGATATGGAATTGAGGTTTAAACAACTTTTTAGACAGTTAGATAAGTGTTTGAAAAAGGAGAAAAGAAAGAAAGAGGAAGCTACAATGGAAGAGATTATTTGTGAAGCTGAAAGAGATGCTATAGATTTGTATGACAATAAGGTTGTGAGTGAAGAAGAAATCAGTGGAAGTGAAGTAGTTGTTGTTTTGAGTGAGAAGGAAGATGTTTGTTTAGTTGAGATGGAAGATCAGCATGTTATGATTGATCCTGTAGTGCTTAAGGAGGCTGAGTTAAACATGGAGAAAGAAGAGGACCATGATCAGAACGAAATGGTTGTATTGAAAAATCATGTTTTTCTTAGTGTTTTTGTTAAATTGCAGGAACATGATGAGTCCTCAGCTGAAGAAGCATTCATTTTATTTCCACCTATTCAGAAGATCTCATATGAAGATAAATTTATTTTACAAGTGTCAATTCCCAACTTGAACAAGACGAAGATTCGAGGACGAATCTTTTCTAAAGAGGGAGGGAATGATGCGTGTACAGGGGGGTCAACATTTCAAGATTATAAACTATGGAAGTTCATATTCATGGAGATCAAATTTGGAGAAGTTAAAGAAGGCTTGAAGGAAGTCCGTGGGCCAAATTTATGAAGAAGCCAAATTAAAGATGGACATGTGCTTGTCATGTGACGACTTAACATATGCAGGTCATGTGACACTTGACATGTGCCGACCATGTGACCTTGACATGTGCTATGCATGTGACACTTGACATGTGCCGACCATGTGACCTTGACATGTGCTATGCATGTGAGCCAGAGCATGTGCAATGCATGTGCTAATTGGTGGATTAAGGGGCTGATTTATTTGGGCTTTTAGTTTAGGCTTTTATTTATTATTTTCATTTGATTATTTGTAATATGTTAGGCCTTAACTTATTCTTTTGGGCTTATTTAAGTGAGATGGGCTTTAATTAGCTTGGGCTCATTTAATTAGTTCTTTTTAGGCTTGTTGGGCTGAATTTTAAGTTAATTAGTGTGGGCTTTAGTTATCTTAGTGTAAGGCCTATGTTTTAAGGCCTATTTGATTAATTAGAGTTTTTATTAGCTTAAGTGAGTATAAATACTCCTCAAAAACGAATTTGTAATTCAGACTTGGAGATTATGATATTTTGAGACTTTTATTTGGCTTGGCCAAATTCTTCATTGGAGAGGATTGTTTGTCTTCTTCTTTTGCATCAAGAACTTTAATTCTTATCAAGGTATTTACTTTGTGGTGAATTCTGTTCTTGTGTTTTAAATCAATCTATTATAAGTGTTTCCATTCACATAGTTGTTTGGGGGTTTATTCTTGTTCATGTTCATGCCATATTGTATGTTCAAGGGGTTTCAGGTTCTTTAGCCTTGGGGTTCCACATCAAAATGGCATCTCAAATGGATAAAAAATGATGCACAAATGGTGGTTCAATGATTGCAAAGTAAATCCTTGGTTAAATAGGATTAGGATTATAATTCCAATTCTGATATGGATTAGGATTTTGAAAAATAAACCCAAAGCAATAAGGATTAATTTTCCTATTCTCACCAATCCCTTCTCCATGAGTTCTTCCACTTGCTTTTGCATCTCCTCAGTTTCCAAAGGATTTCTTCTATAGGCTGGTCTATTGGGAATGGTAGATCCTGGCACAAAATCAATATAATGTTCTATCCCCCTCAAAGGTGGTAACCCATCTGGCATCTCATCAGGAAAAACAGCAGAATACTCCTGTAACAAAGAAACAAAACTAAGAGGCAAAGAATCAAGATTAGGGTCAGTGTCAGAAAACAAAACTTCCTTGTAGATTGCAAGGACCAAAGTTTGTCTTAAAGCTAATGCACTCTTGATCTCTCTTGCCCTCACATAGAAATTCTGTTTTTGCTGCCCCCCTTGCTTGTTTTCACTCACCACTGGGCCATTTATTTGTTTTGTTTCTTTTTGGGCCTCTTTCCCCCCTCTCCTTTCTTTTTCTCTCTCTCTCACCCCTTGGGCTGAAACCTCTCTCCCCTTTTCTCTTTTGGCCGAAGCCTCTTTCTCTTTCTCAAACATTTTCTTTTGATCTTCATAAATCTCTTGAGGAGATAATGGGGCTAAAACAACCTTTTTACCTTCATAAGAAAAAGAAAATCTGTTAGTCTACCCATTATGAATAGCTTGTCTATCAAATTGCCAAGGCCTTCCCAAAAGCAAATGGCCTGCCTGCATAGGTACAACATCACATAAAACTTCATCCTTGTACCATCCAATAGAAAATGGCACTCTAACCTGGCGTGTCACCTTAACCTCTCCACTATCATTTAACCATTGCAATCTATAAGGTCTAGGATGCTTCTCACATGCCAAGTTCAACTTCTCAACTATACTCACACTATCTACATTCGTGCAACTGCCCCCATCAATAATGATTGTGCACACTCTCCCATTAACTAAACAATTAGTGTGAAATATGTTTTCGCTTTGTTCTAGGCTATGTTCCTTAACATTCAAGTTTAAAGCTCGCCTAGCCACTAATGATTTCCCACTTTCAGCAACTAACAACTCCCCCTCACTATCACAATCACTACAATCTTCCAAAGGAGGCATTTCATCATCACTATGTTCTGATTCAGAAGTAAGTTCCCCATCATCCCTAGCAATTATTACCCTCTTATTAGGACAATCACGTGCTACATGCCCCTTACCCAAACATTTAAAACATTTAATTTCTCTACTAGGGGTAGGAGTACTAGAGTTACCTTTAACACATTTGTTTGGAATTTGGATTGCCTTTACTTCTTTTGGACCCAAATATGCCCCATAGGGTTTAGATACCCTAAAGTCCTTCTTCCCCTCCTTTTTGTTCCATTTAGACCCTAAAGTATAGCTTGAGTTGTTGCTGATCTTATTGAGGCTTTTACTCCTCTTTTGCTTTTCAATCTTCATTGCCATGTGCAACATCTCTTCCATAGTGTCATATCTATACAACTCAATGGCATCAGTAATCTCCTTGTTTAAACCACCTAAGAACCGAGCCATGGTGACCTCCTCATCCTCCTCAATGTTTGCTCTCACCATGCACATTTCCATATCTTTATAGTAATCCTCCAATGATTTTCCTCCCTGCACAAGTCTATGCAATTTCTGATGTAATTCTCTAAAGTAGTGTGAAGGAACAAACCTTTTTCTCATGGCTTCCTTCATGTCCTCCCAATTACTAATAGGACGCCTCCCCACCTTCCTTCTACTCAAATTGAGTTGATCCCACCAAAACATGGCATAATCAGTGAACTCTACGGCTGCAATCTTCACCTTCTTTTCCTCTGAATATCTATTGCATTCAAAGATCATCTCCACCTTTCTCTCCCACTCCAAGTACTCTTCTGCACTATTTCTGCCTTTGAATGGAGGAATCTTGAGTTTGATGTTGCCCAAGTTTCCATCTATCTTTGCACTAGTTTCCTCCTCCTCTTCATCATCAAAATCATTCTCCATATGTCCTTGAATAATTCGGCCTCTCCTTGCTGCCCTTCTATGTACATTAGATATACTTCCTTCAAACCTCTCTTCCATTCCATCCATTCTAAGAGACAACTTCCGGATCTCACTAATGAAAGGTTGATATAGCATCTTGTTATCTTGTATATGATCTTCATTTTGGGATATTCCCTTCCCACTAATTTCTTCAGTCATGGAGTATTACCTGCAAAATTGTTAGATAAAAACCTCACAAGCACTCCCTCACGTGTTTACACTCAAAGAATGTCACTCCTCTCGTGTTTCACACAATTAAGGCTTTTACCCTCTTAATGTCCTCACATTGTCTTGCCTTTTACCACTCAACCTTGCAACTTTAAAATTGCACTTTAGAATTCCATCCACAAAGCAAGAATCTTGAACACGTTTAAGAAAACAAAGAAAAAGTAAGCACTAACAATAAAAAGATAGCTCAAAACTAGAAAAGAAGACACTAGACACAATGGAGGTGATACAAAGTCAAGAGTGGTGTACCACTTGATTATATCCAAATTAGAGTATTAGAACAAGCAAAGATACTCTAACAATGTAAAGGAACAAAAGCAAGCTTAAAACAAAGAAATAAGCAACAAGATTTAAGAAAAATGACAATTTTGGACAAAATGTATGAATTTGATTAAGTAGAAAGTAAACCAAATATAGAACCTAGATATTCTACCCAGCAAAGCAAGAAATCAACAAAAAGACAAAATTAAACTAAATAAAGTAGTTTGTATGCAAGACAATTCAATTTAGAGCTAAAATAATGAATAGGCCGAATGGTGTATCAAGCTTTAATTAATGTGTCAAGTTGTGTGCAAAATGATAGGAAAATTATGGCAAAATGATACCAGAATGGTGACACAAATGATAAAAAATGATTCCAAAAATGGTGGAACAAATAGATAAGATATGCTAAAATGACAGCTCAAATGGATTAAAAATGAAATAAAAATGGCAGCTCAAATGGATAGTAAATGATATCAAAAATGTCAACTCAAATGGATAAGAAATGGATAACACAACTGGATAAGAAAATGGATAACACAAATGGCGGATCAATGATTGCAAAGTAAATCATTAGTTAGGTAGGATTAGGATTACAACTCCAATTCTGTTATGGATTAGGATTCTTGAAAACCTAAACCCAAAGGAATAAGGATTAATTTTCCTAGCCTTTAAAGGATTCCTAATTCCCCAAGCAATATGGATTAATTTTCTCCCACCTATTATAGGGTTTGGATTTGCCCTTTGCTATATAAACCCTCCTTGGCCGAATTGATTTCTACTCTTTTCTCCTTCTATACTCTTTCTTTCACGTTCTTTTTTTCTTCTTTCTTTTTTATTGTTTTTTTTTCTTTTTTTAATATGAAGGAAATAACAACTAAAGACAACTAGGGTTAGGTTTCAAGCCAAAAGTGATCAAAGGTTCCAATTCGATTTTTTTCTTCTCAAAACGCAAAAACTTTAAAGTGAAAAATAGAGGCTTAAACGTCGTTTTTGAGGTCTGAAAAAGGCAGTTACGTAGGTCAAAGCACATGCAAAGATTGTAGAGCATGAAATTTCCTTTCTAGAAATATATTATAATAGCAAATCAGACACCCGAGTCAAAAGTTATGTCCTTTCGAAAATTTCTGTTTTTTTTTTCAAATCAGCGAACTAATCTCTAATCTTCTTCTACTAGGATTCGGATTCAAAGCAAAGGATGTTCAAGATTTTAGTTCAGGCTATTTCACGAATTCAAGGTAAAGGTAAAACAAGAAAAGGCTAATTTAAACACATAAAGAAACACAATTAACTAAGAAACTTAATGCAACCTAATTCGGCATAAACATAAAGAATTCAAAGAAAAGAAAACACAAACCTAATACTAAGATAAAAAGGAATTTACCTTAACTTTGGCTCTGATACCAAATGATGCGGAACCCAATAGCTAATAAGCTAAAAATGCTAAAATCAAAACAATTGATAAGTAATCAAATTCTTCATGCAATAGAAAAGATGAGTAAGCAATCCTCACTAATCTCTCTATGAAATTCGGCCAAGCCAATAAGAGAACACTCTCAAAATGTTTAATTCATCAAAATCTGAAGTTTACAACTCATATTAACCTATATATATATGGTGGCTATGTTAGTGTAAGCCCTAGCCCCAATACATTGTAATAAAACACTTTAGTTAATAAATGAGGCATTTTGTTTTATCCATTGTATTCCTGTGCATGTCAATTGATAGAAATATCCAAGAATGTCGTTTCAGTTTAAGTTATCATGTGTGAGGCACATGGTTGTAAGACCTTGAAACAAATGAGACTTCATTCTAAATATCCCTAGTCAGTCATTGTTATGGGAATAACAAATGAATTAAGACTAGTATGCTCTCTCTGATTAGTTGAGTTCTGTCTTACGGATCATAAGGACAAAAGTGTCAATCAGAGATCATAGATACATGTTTATAACATGGTATTTGGATACGATCCACACATGAGAACACTACATGGTACAAGTCATAAGTGCTCCTCATATGCAAGTTTTGTATCGGAGTTCTTAGACCTAAAATCTCTATGAAACTCTTTATGAATTACTGTGTACTTTGACATACACCTAACGTGCTCGTAACTGAGTGACAAGTATGGGTATGCTTGGGTATGCATTGATTCATGTTAGAGAGCATGAGAGAAGTGAAGGGATTACCCCTCTCTATAAGAGAGAAAAATATCATCGGCCACTTGATCAGTGAACTGAGAAGTGTATGGCCATACCGAGATGTAATAATGTGCAATCATTATTTATCTGAGAGTTCAGTGTCACTGGAATATCAAGAAAGGAATTAACTTACACATGAGGATGACTTGTTCCATGCCTTATGTTAATTCTGATATTTATGGGTAAGGGAATATACAAAATTGCATTAGGTCACTAAATGCCAATTGCATTTTCATTTATTTTGGAATGCTATAATATCTTGCTAGAGAATATATATAGCCTTTGAATTAATTCTTAATTCATTGCCAATATTAAATGGACCTATAGGATCGCACACAAAGCATTGGGCTTAAAATACTTGAATAAAGTATTGGGCATTAATTTGGGCTTTTAATTTAAGTCAAATTAATGTATATGTAATGGGTATTTAATTGCTAATGGGCCTTGGTCCATGAGAGAGGAAATTCGGCCCACATAGGTTTAATTTCAATTAATTAATTATGTTGTATTAATTAATTTAATTGAGTATTAAATCCTAAGATATTTAAGTCAAACTAAATCACTTAATAATGGGATGACCTAGCCGAAATTCCAAGGATATATACCATGGGAATTTCGGCACATGTTAAATGGTAAGTGATTAGTTTGATTAATACATCTTAAGGTTTTATTTCAAATCAATTTGAATTTTAAATTCAAAAGGGATTGAGCTAATATTTACTACTGATCTTTAGGAAGTTTTTAAGGTTGAATTAACTATCTTAAGGAAGTCAAATTCGGATTAAAGACTTGCCATAAGGAGGGGGTATATATTAGATAAGAATAAAACCCTAGAAAAAAAAAAAAAGAAAAGGAGGCGTGAAACTTCTCTCTCTCTCTCATTTTTCTTTTTGGCCGAAATACACAAGGAGAAGGATTCTTCCTTGCTTGCTTGTGACTTTGAGCATTCTTTACACATTGTAGAAGGACAAGATCAAGTCTTGTGGCTTCAAACTAATTCTATTACACAATACATATTTAGTAAGCTAGCACTTTCGGTTTTGAGCCGTCTTTGCAAGTGTGTGTGTGAGAATAGAGAGGAGTGGCGAAAAAGGCTGTTCCTTGGCATTGGTGGTGAATATCTAAGGTGGACAAGATCATCTAAGTTGCTGATCATCATCAAATTCAATTTGAAAGGCATCTAAAGTTGTAAGTTATTAAAACCCTAAAATTGCATGTTTCTGATTCTTGTCATGGAATAGTTTGGCATGTATGATCAAATTTTTTTTTGTTTTCCGCTGCGTGATCATCATACACATACCATGACATATTCAATCAGGCTAACCCTAATTACCCTTAAAACCAAAAAATAAACCCTAATAAGGCCTTAAACACACATAGGCCGAATTCTCCATGGGCTTTACAAGATAAATTAAGCCCAAACTAAAGAAAATAAACTCACTTAAAATTAAGTCTTATAGGCCGAATATGAAAGCCCAAAAGAAAGACTAGTTAAAACCCAAAATAATTAAATTAAACCCAATTTACAAGCCCATCACGCCTAGCCCATTAAATCCCAACTTAAATGAGTCATGTGACTTTTAAATGAAGCACATGACATGTACAATTAAAAGCCCAAAGTTGTATAAGACCTTGATGGCTTAAATTGGCCCAATTCCTTCTCTTGCTTCCAAAAGGCTAAGTACTTTGCTTTGGCCTTCAAGCTCTCCATAGCATTTCTCAATAACCTCTTCATGAATTTCTTGAGTGACAAAGTCTTGAACAAAAGATGACATAGCCATCTTTAGCTTCTGAGCATGTCCTGGTGCGGAACCCCAGCTTATATGCAAACTAGAACGCCAATATAAACAAGTGAATAAACCCCCAATCTAAAGAACCCCCAAACAAGATTGAATGGAAACGCTTATAATAGATTAATTTAGAAAGTAAGAAGAATAAGAATCAAGCATACATTAATCATGCAAATTGCCTAAGTCTAATTCTTCATACAATAGCAAGAATCAATAAAAATTAACTCTCACAAATTCAGTCAATGAAAATTCATTAATCATAAATATGAAAAATGTAAAGTACAAATGAAGAAGTTCAGCCCTTTATATAGGCTAGGCAGCCACCCCTCCCTAGAGGAGTTATAATCAAATACTAACTCTAAGAGATAATTAATAAAATAAATAACAAAGATAATTCCTAACCTTTATCTACATGTATTTGGCCACACAATATGGACTAAGTACATGAATAAATAAAGATAAATACAATCTGAAAATAATCCTAAAAGCTAATGATTATCGAAAGGAAAATGAATGTAGACTCAATTTTGGCTATAAGTTGAATTTGGCTAACTCACTCAAGATAAATTCATCCTATTGTTTCTCCATCAAACTCTATTCAATAATATCCCAAAATAATAAGTATTTATCAAGGAAAACCCATTCCTAAAATTTAGGACCCCAAGTTAACCAATGTAGGCATAAAGCTAAATTTGACTCAAACCCATCCAAATTCAGCTCTCCCCTTTAAAATCCGGCCCCCTCATGTTTTCTAAGCCTTATTTAGTTATTTTGGCCTAACTCTTTAAAAGAAATAAGCCCAACTTTAGCCTAACCACTAAACTACCCAAAACACTCAAATAAGCCCAAAAATAAAACAAACCTAATTAAATAAGCCCAAAACGTTTTCTAAGGTACTAGGCTGCCCAAATACATTTAATTATATGTCATTACAAGAATAGAAGCTAAACAAAATAGCTTGAAGGCCCATTTGACCATTCGGCCCCAACTTGTCTTCATAGCCTAATCCAGCTTCTTTCCCCTCTTGAACTTGTATCTTCTCTACATAAGGCCTCATGATTGCTTGTAGGATTTCTTTAAGCTTCTTTGACCTTGCTCTTGTGATTGGTCCATGAGGAAGTGCTAGTTCATCTCTCTTTTTGCCATTATGCTTGGTTGTGCTCATATCACGTCCTCTTGTTATTGGACCACTAGGCATCTTCAAAGGATCTTTGGTGGTTGATGGCATGGTTGGATCCGTATCATCCTATTATCTTGTTAAGTTCAAATTTTATCAATTAAGTTAGAACTTCCATAATTGGTTTGATTTCTTCAAAGAACAGGCTAAGTACTTGTTGTTTTTGGATTTTAGGTTATATTATTGCATACTTTCTTTGATTTTCTTTTTTTTGAGTCTATATAAAATCTGTTTAAACTAATCATTAGGTTTAGTTAAACATCGCATTTAAGTGCATCCATTTTGTCTATTCTTTTCATTCTAAGTTATCAATTTGTGTGTCTAAATTGTTTTTGGTTCCAACTACACTAGTTTAACATATTGCACATCGTTGAACATCTTTATACACTAAAGCGCACGAAATTTATCTCTTGTGTGCTAATTTCTAAGTTTATTCAATTTGGTCAATTTGCCTCTAGAATTGGTACTTTTTGCTGTTCTTGTTAAGTGCTCATTGTTTCCAAATCAAACTACTTAATTGTGCATATTTGTTTGAGTTTGTTTCTTAAGTACAATTGTGAGAAATCAATTTGTGAGTTGAGAGACAAACACGTGACGTTGAGTGAATTCTTTTCTTTACTTGTTTACTTTAGTTTAAAGATGTCTAAAAATAATAGTAAAGATGAAACTGAGATTACCCCTGATACTAAACTTATGATTAAAGATTTTATGGATAGTTTACAAAAGCTAAATCTCAGGATGGATAGAATGAAGCTTCCAAGGGCAAATATACAAGAGAGGAAGAAGTAGACCAATTATATAATGATTATGGAGAAGAGGAGGCCCATTCCTTCCCAATGAGAGTAAGGAGGTATGACAATCGAATGGAAAGTAAAGACAATAATTTGAGTGCTATCAAGATGAAGATTCCACAATTCAAAGGCAAAAATGATGTGGATGCCTATCTCGATTGGGAAAGAAAGGTATAGATGATCTTTTCATGCCACCACTATTCAGATGAGAAAAAGGTAAAACTCGCAGCCATTGAATTTTCTGATTATGCACTAATTTGGTGGGATGAGTTATTGAAAAGTAAGAGGAGAAATGGGGGACTCCCTATCACTTCTTGGGAGGAAATGAAAAGAATCATGAGAAAGAAGTATGTGCCTAGTTAGTATCATAAGGAACTCCACAATCAGTTACAAAGACTTACATAAGGATCTAGTTCAGTGGAGGATTACTACAAGGAGATAGAGATGCTCATGATTAAAGCCAGCATTGTGGAGGATTATATCAAATGATGTCTCACTCTTTGGGAGGTATGAATAGAGAACTTGCTGATATTGTTGAATTGCAGCATTATGTGGATATGGATGATTTGGTGAACATTGCAATTAAAGTGGAGAGACAAAGAAGTAGACGTGGGACAACTAACTCCTATGCAAATTCCAATAACAATAAATGGAATTCAAAGTGGAACAAGGGTGACTCAAAGAAAGAATCCACTTCCAAGTACCAGTTAAATTTCAAAGAGAAAATTGTTACTGCACAAAAAGGTACTTCTGAAACAACCCCTAAAACTAATAGACATAGGGACATTTAATGTTTTAAATGTAAGGGTCGTGGTCATTATGCTAATGAATGTGGGAATAAAAAGACCATGATAATAAGGGGGGGTGAAATTATTTCTGATTCTGAATCTGATGATGACTATGATGATATGCCACCTTTAGAGGATTGTTCTGATGTAGATGAAAGTGTAGAGTATCTTGTTCAGGGAGAGTCCTTAGTGGTGTTGCATGCATTGAATTTAAATTTAAAAGAAGAAGGACTAGAACAGAGGGAAAACATATTTCATACTAGATGCCTAATAGGTGGGAAAGTCTGTAGCATGATAATTGATGGGGGTAGTTGTGTTAATGTTGCTAGTACAACCTTAGTTGATAAATTAGGACTTAAAACTGAGAAACACCCTAACCCGTATAGACTTTAGTGGCTGAATGATAATAGGGAAGTTAAGGTGACCAAACATGTAACTATATTATTTTCCCTTGGCAAATGCGAAGATGAAGTCACTTGTGATGTTGTACCTATGCATGCTGGTCATATTTTGCTAGGAAGGCCTTGACAATTTGATAGGCGCGTATTACAGGATGGATTTAGAAATAGGTACATTTTTGAATTTAAAGGATGTAAGCACACACTTGCCCATTTGGCACCTAAAGATGTATATGCAGATCAAGTGAAGATACATTAATCTTCAAAAGAGGTAAAGGGAAGTGAGAGAGAAAAGAAAAATGAGAGAAAAGAGGCCAGTAGTAAAAAAAATAAAAGTAAAGGCCCAATGGTGAGTGACTGCATTAGTGAGAGAAAGAATGAGAGAAGTGCAGGAGAGAAGAAGTTAATGTGTGTTGAGGTAAAAGGAGAGCAGAGTAAGTTGAGTGAAAAATTCAGCAAATATTCCTTTTACACAAAAGAGAGAGAGTTGAGGAGTGCTTACTTAGGCATGAGAACTTTGGTACTTTTGAGGTTTAAGGACAATTATGTTTCTGAAACTAACCTTAACCCAAATTTGCCTAGTTCTTTTTCTAAGTTGTTGCAGGATTATAAAGATGTCTTCCCTGAGGATATACCACCTGGGTTGAATGGAAAATAGCCTTTAAAATAAAATATGGGTTGTATGAATGATTGGTTATGCCTTTTCGCTTAACTAATGCGCTTAGCACATTTATGTGACTCATGAACCATCCTTTGCGTGAATTTTTAGGTAAATTTGTTGTTGTATACTTTGATGATTTCTTAATTTACAGCAAAAACCTATAAGAACATTTAAGGCATGTTGCACTTGTGTTAGCTATTTTGAGATAACAACAATTGTATGCTAATTTGAAGAAATGCACTTTTTGCATTGACAGTGTTGTTTTCCTAGGATTTGTTGTTAGTGCACGTGGTGTTGAAGTTTATAATGAAAAGATTAAGGCTATCCAAGAATGGCCAACACCTAAGAATCCAAGTGAGATAAGGAGCTTTCATGGTTTAGTAAGTTTCTATAGGAATTTTGTTAAAGATTTTTCCATCATTGCTGCACCTTTAAATGAAATCATTAAAAAGTCTGTTGGTTTTAAATGGGGTAAAGAACAGGAAGATGCTTTTAATGCTTTAAAGGATCAATTGTGTACTGCTCCTGTTTTGAAATTCCCTGCTTTTTCTAAGACTTTTGAGATTGAATGTGATGCTTTTGGGATTGGTATAGGTGCTGTTTTGATGCAGGAAAACCGCCCAATAGCATACTTTAGTGAGAAGTTGAGCGGAGCACAGCTGAATTACTCTGCCTATGATAAAGAGTTCTATGCATTGGTGAGAGCTCTTGAGGTTTGGGAACACTACCTTTGGCCTAAAGAATTTGTGATACACACAGATCACCAGTGATGCGAAACCCCAAGGCTAAAAAACCCGAAACCCCAAAAACACACACTTTGGCATGAACATGAACAAAGAATAAACCCCCAATCTAAAGAACCCCTAAACAACTATGTGAATGGAAATGCTTATAATAGATTGATTTAAAAACACAAGAACAAAATTCGCCACAAAGTAAATTGCCTTGGTAAGAATTGAAAGTTCTTGGTGTAAGAGAAGAAGACAAACAATCCTCTCCAATGAAGAATTCGGCCAAGCCTATAAAGAGAAACCTCTCAATGTTTAATTAATCAAAATCTGAATACAAATCACATTTTTGTGGAGTATATATACTCCTTTAAGCTAATAATAATTAATCAAATAGGCCTTATAACATGGGCCTTACACCAAGATAACCAAAGCCCACACTAATTAACTTAAAATACAACCCAAAAAACCTAAAAAGAACTAATTAAATGAGCCCAAGCTAATTAAAACCCATCTCACTTAAATAAGCCCAAAAGAATAAGTTAAGGCCTAACATATTACAAATAATCAAATAAAAATAATAAATAAAGCCCTAATTAAAATCCCAAACAAATCAGCCCCTTAATCCACCAATTAGCACATGCATTGCACATGCTCTAGCTCACATGCATAGCACATGACATAGGGCACATGCATGGCACATGACATTGCACATGCTTGGCACATGTTAAGGTCACATGTCCGGCACATGTCAGGTCGTCACATGACCGACACATGTCAAACCGTTACATGACTAGCACATGTCCATCTTCGATTTGGCTTCTTCATAGATTCGGCCTATGGACTTCCTTCAATCGTTCTTTAACTTTCCCAAATTTGATCTCCAAGAATCCGAACTTGCAATATTTATAATCTTGCAATGTTGACCCCCTTGTGCACGTATCAACCAGTCTCTCAAATATCTAAAGGGAGAAGGTAAGTATTAGGCATGGTAAGTGATGCGGAACCCAATAGTTAACAAGCTACAAACCCACACATACAAGATGTTTACCAAAGAAACAAAGAGATAAAATCCCTCCCTATTGAACCCCCAATCAACCTGTGATTGAAAACGCAAATAATTAGGAAAAACGAATAAGATGAAAACACCACAATCAAGATAATTGATAAGTAATCAAATTTTTCATGCAATAGAAAAGATGAGCAAGCAAATTCTCACAAATCTCTCTATAGAATTTTGGCAAAGCCAAGAAAAAGAGGATAGCCTCCAATGTTTAATAATTCCAATCTCTCTTTACAAATTCGTTTTTAAGGAGTATTTATACTCCTTTAAGCTAATAAAAACCCTAATTAATCAAATGGGCCTTTAAACATGGGCCTTACACCAAGATAACTAAAGCCCACACTAATTAACTTAAAATACATCCCAAAAAGCCTAAAAAGAACTAATTAAATGAGCCCAAGCTAATTAAACCCCAATTCACTTAAATAAGCCCGAAAGAATAAGGTAAGGCCTAACATATTACAAATAATCAAATAAAAATAATAAATAAAAGCCTAAACTAAAAGCCCAAACAAAACAGCCCATTAAGTCCATTAATTGGCACATGCATTGCACATGTAATGTGTCACATGATGTGAACATGCATATGGCACATGCATAGCACATTACATGGCACATGTCTAGCACATGTCAAAGCACATGGATGGCACATGTCAAGGTCATATGACTTGCACATGCCTCTCTTCAAAGTCTCTTTTTGATTCGGCTTCTTCATAGCTACAATAAACCACCTTCAAGCCTTCTTGAACTTCACTAAATTTGATCTCCATGAATCCGAACTTGCAAAGTTTATAATCTTGCAATGTTAACCCCCCTGTGCACGCATCATTCCCTCCCTCTTTAGAAAAGATTCGTCCTCGAATCTTCGTCTTGTTCAAGTTGGGAATTGGCATTTGTAGAATAAATTCATCTTCATATAAGATCTTTTGAACAGGTGGAAATAAAATGAATGCTTCTTCAGCAAAGAACTTGATGCGTGCATAGGGGGGTCAACATTGCAAGATTATAAACATTGCAAGTTCGGATTCACGAAGATCAAATTTGGGAAAGTTCAAGAAGGCTTGAAGGTGGTTTACTGTAGCTATGAAGAAGCCGAATCAAAAAGAGACTTTGAAGAGAGGCATGTGCAAGTCATATGACCTTGACATGTGCCAACCATGTGTCTTGACATGTGCTAGACATGTGCCATGACATGTTCTATGCATTTGCCATTGCATGTGCACATCATGTGACACATTACATGTGCATTGCATGTGCTTATTAATGGACTTAAGGGGCTTTTTTGTTTGGGATTTTAATTAGGGCATTATTTATTATTTTTATTTGATTATTTGTAATATGTTAGGCCTTACCTTATTCTTTTGGGCTTATTTAAGTGAATTGGGCTTTAATTAGCTTGGGCTCATTTAATTAGTTCTTTTTAGGCTTTTTGGGCTGTATTTTAAGTTAATTAGTGTGGGCTTTAGTTATCTTGGTGTAAGGCCCATGTTTAAAGGCCTATTTGATTAATTAGGGTTTTTATTAGCTTAAAGGAGTATAAATACTCCTTAAAAACGAATTTGTAAAGGGAGATTGGAATTATTAAACATTGGAGGATATCCTCTTTTTCTTGGCTTTGCCAAAATTCTAATAGATTAGATTTGTGAGATTTGCTTGCTTTTCTTTTCTATTGCATGAAGAATTTGATTAACTTATCAATTATTTGAGTGTAGCTTTTGTCATCTTCTTTAATTCCCGATTATTTGCGTTTTCAATCACAGGTTGATTGGGGGTTCAATAGGGAGTAATTTTTATCTCTTTGTTTCTTTGCTATTCGAATTGTATGTGTGGGTTTGTAGCTTGTTAGCTATTGGGTTCCGCATCATTTGGTATCAGAGTCAAAGTAAGGTAAATTCCTATTTATCTTAGTGTTAGGGTTGTGTTTTCTTTTTCTTAATTCTTTTATGTTTTTGCCGAATTTGGTTTCATCAAGTTTCTGATGTTTGTGTTAAATTAGACTTTTCTTAGCCTTTGTTTTATTTACTTTTTTTTTTGCCTTGAGATTCTGATTTTTACCTTGAACCAAAACATTGATTATCCTTGTCTTGAAATCTGAATTTTAGGAGTAGAAGTTATAGTTTGTTTGCTGAAATTATAAAAAAAAAAGAAGAAAAAAAAGAAGTAGAACATCTTTGGGTTTAGAAATCCGAACCTTGTAGGAGTTTGTTTTGATTTGATTGCTGAAATTTATTAAAAAAAATAAACAGCAAGAAGAAAAGAAAGAAAAACATACAAAAGAAAAGAAAAGAAGAAACAGAGAAAAGAAGAAAAAAAAAACTGAAAGAAAGGAATATAGGAGGAGAAAAGGGTAGGCAGCAATTCGGCCAAGGAGGGTTTATATAGCAAAGGGCAAATCCAAATCATATAATAGGTGGGAGAAAATTAATCCATATTGCTTAGGGAATTAGGAATCCTTTAAGAGCTAGTAAAATTAATCCTTATCCCTTTGGGTTTAGGTTTTCAAAAATCTTAATCCATATCAGAATTGGAATTGTAATCCTAATCCTACTTAACCAAGTATTTACTTTGCAATCATTGACCCACCATTTGTGTTATCCATTTCTTATCACCATTTGTGTTATCCATTTCTTATCCATTTGTGTTATCCATTTCTTATCCATTTGAGTTGCCATTTTTTATATCATTTATTATTCATTTGTGCTACCATTTGCTTGTCATTTTTGGTAACATTTTCCTATCATTTGCTAACCATTTTTGGTAACATTTGCTATCCATTTTGGTAACATTTTCCTATCATTTGCTATCCGTTTTTTTGGTAACATTTTGGTACCATTTTTGCTGTCATTTTTGCACCATTTTGGTATCATTTTTGCCATTCTTTTCCTACCATTTTGCCATCATTTGCCACCATTTTGCCATCATTTTTTTTACTCCGTTTTGACATCATTTTCCTATCATTTTGCCATCATTTTGCACACAACTTGACACATTAATAGAGCTTGATCTACTATTCGGCCTAATCATCATTTTGGCTCTAAATTGAATTGTATTGCGTGCGTGCATTCTGTCTTTCTTAGTATAATTAGGTTTCTTTGTTATTTTTTTTCTTGCTTTGTTGGGTAGAATAACTAGGTTCTACATTTGGTTTACTTTGTAGTGAATCAAATTCATACATTTTGTCCAAATTGTCATTTTTCTTAATTCTTGTTGCTTGTTTCTTTGTTTTAAGCTTGCTTTTGTTCCATTTACATTGTTAGAGTATCTTTGCTTGTTCTAATACTCTAATTTGGATATAATCAAGTGGTATAACAGTCTTGTCCGTGTACCACCTTCATTGTGTCTAGTGTCTTCTTTTCTAGTTTTGAGCTATCTTTTTATTGTTAGTGCTTACTTATTCTTTGCTTTCTAAAACGTGCTCAAATTCTTGGTTTGTGAATTGAATTTTGAAGTGCAATTTAAGAGTTACAATTAGAGTGGTAAAAGGCAGAGTGTGTGAGTACATTAAGAGGGTAAAAGCCTTATTGAGTGAAACACGAGAGGAGTGGCATCTTTGAGTGTAAACACGTGAGGGAGTGTGTGAGGTTATTGTCTAACATCTGTTTTGCAGAATTCAAATCATGTTAAGAAGAGAAGAAAAGAAAACAATGTATAAGGAGGAGGAAGCGATGCCTGGTATGAAAATGATGTACAAAGCCTTCATTAATGAGTTCAAGAAGTTAAATACTAGGATGGATAGGATGGAGGAGAGAATAAATCAATCTACAAAAATCAGAACTTGAAGTAAATCAATTGACCGTCATAGGAAAAATAAAGATTCTGAAGATATGGAATTGAGGTTTAAACAACTCTTTAGACAGCTAGATAAGTGTTTGAAAAAGGAGAAAAGAAAGAAAGAGGAAGTTGCAATGGAAGAGATTATGTGTGAAGCTGAAAGAGATGCTATAGATTTAAATTACAATGAGGTTGTGAGTGAAGAAGAAATCAGTGGAAGTGAAGTAGTTGTTGTTTTGAGTGAGAAAGAAGATGTTTGTTTAGTTAAGATGGAAGATCAGCATGTTATGATTGATCCTATAGTGCTTAAGGAGGCTGAGTTGAACATGGAGAAAGGAGAGGACCATGATCAGAATGAAATGGTTGTATTGAATAATCATGTTTTTCCTAGTGTTTTTGTTAAATTGCAGGAACATGATGAGTCCTCATATGAAGAAGCATTCATTTTATTTCCACCAGTTCAAAAGATCGTATATGAAGATGAATTCATTCAACAAGTTTCTATTGCCAACTTGAACAAGACGAAGATTCGAGAACGAATCTTTTCTAAAGAGGGAGGGAATGATACGTGCACAGGGGGGTCAACATTGCAAGATTATAAACATTGCAAGTTCGGATTCATGGAGATCAAATTTGGTGAAGTTCAAGAAGGCTTGAAGGTGGTTTACTGTAGCTATGAAGAAGCCGAATCAAAAAGAGATTTTGAAGAGAGGCATGTGCAAGTCATGTGACCTTGACATGTGCCATCCATGTGCTTTGACATGTGCTAGACATGGGCCATGTCATGTGCTATGCATGTGTCATATGCATGTGCACATCATGTGACATCTTACATGTGCATTGCATGTGCTTATTAATGGACTTAAGGGGATGTTTTGGTTTGGGCTTTTATTTATTATTTTTATTTGATTATTTGTAATATGTTGGGCCTTAACTTATTCTTTTGGGTTTATTTAAGTGAGATGGGCTTTAATTAGCTTGGGTTCATTTAATTAGTTCTTTTTAGGCTTTTGGGCTGTATTTTAAGTTAATTAGTGTGGGCTTTAGTTATCTTGGTGTAAGGCCCATATTTAAAGGCCTATTTGATTAATTAGGGTTTTTATTAGCTTAAAGGATTATAAATACTCCTTAAAAACGAATTTGTAAAGGGACATTGGAATTATTAAACATTGGAGGCTATCCTCTTTTCTTGGCTTTGCCAAAATTCTAATAGATTAGATTTGTGAGATTTGCTTACTTTTCTTTTCTATTGCATGAAGAATTTGATTAACTTATCAATTGTTTGATTGTGGCATTTTTTAGGTTCTTTAATTCCCGATTATTTGCGTTTCCATTCACAAGTTGTTTGGGCGTTCAATAGGGAGGGTGTTTATCTGATTTTGCTTTGCTATTCGAATCGTATGTGTAGGTTTGTAGCTCGTTAGCTATTGGGTTCCGCATCAATATTTGGGCAGCCTATAACCTAGGAAAATGAATTGGGCTTGATTAGAATAGGTTTGTTTTATTTTGGGCTTATTTGACTATTTTGGGTAGTTTAAGTGAAGTTGGGCTTATCTCTTCTAAAGAGTTGGGTCAAAATAACTATTTGAGGCTTAGAGAACGTGAGGGGGCCAAATTTTACATGGGAGAGTTGAATTTTAATGGCTATATTTTAGGAATGGGTTTTCTTTGATAAATACTTATTATTTTGGGATATTATTAGTAGAGTTTGAGGGATAAATAATAGCTTGACCTTATCCTTTAGGGGTTGGCCGAAATTCAATTTTAGCCAAGTTTAAGTCTATATTCATTTCTTTTTTTCTTAGGATAATTATGCCTATTTCTCACCATCTTTTAGGATTATTTTCAGATTGTATTTATCTTTATTTATTCATGTACTTAGTCCATATTATGGCCAAATACATGTAGATAAAGGTTAGGAATTATCTTTGTTATTTATTTTATTAATTATCTCTTAGAGTTAGTGTTTGATTATAACTCCTCTAGGGAGGGGTGGCTGCCTAGCCTATATAAAGGGCTAAACTTCTTCATTTGTACTTTATATTTTTGCATATTTATAATTAATGAATTTTCATTGACTGAATTTATGAGAGTTAATTTTTATTGATTCTTGCTATTGTATGAAGAATTAGACTTACGCAATTTGCATGATTAATGTATGCTTGATTCTTGTTCTTCTTACTTTTTAAATCAATCTATTATAAGAATTTATATTCAATCTTGTTTGGGGGTTCTTTAGATTGAGGGTTTATTCACTTGTTTATGATTAATATTCATGGTATGTTGGCGTTCTAGTTTGCATATAGGCTGGGGTTCCGGATCAGCCCCATTGGGTTTAGATACCCTAAAGTCCTTCTTCTCCTCCTTTTTGGTCCATTTAGACCCCAAAGTATTTTTTGAGTTGTTGCTGATCTTATTAAAGCTTTTACTCTTCTTTTGCTTCTCAATCTTCATTGCAATGTGCAATATCTCTTCCATAGAGTCATATTTATATAACTCAATGGCATCAGCAATCTCCTTGTTTAGCCCACCTAGTGATACATGCACAAGGGGGTCAAAATTGCAAGATTATAAACATTGCAAGTTGGAATTCATGGAGATCAAATTTAGGGAATTTAAAAAAGGCTTAAAGGAATTCCATGGGCCGAATTTATGAAGAAGCCAAATCGAAGATAGACATGTGCTAGTCATGTGACGATTGACATGTGCCGGTCATGTGACACTTAACATGTGCCGAACATGTGACCTTGACATATGCTAAGCATGTGCCATGTCATGTGCTAAGCATGTGCCATATGTCATGTGCTATACATGTGAGCTAAATTATGTGCAATGTATGTGCTAATTCATGGATTAAGGGGTTGTTTTGTTTGAGCTTTTTATTGGAGCCTTAACTAATGTTTTAATCAATACTTTATGATTTAATAAGCCTTAAAACATGTGGGCTTTGTTTATTAGGGTCAAATTGGGTTTATTTCATGTAATAAAGCTTAAATTGCTATTTTGGGCTTAATTAGTGGTTTAGGCCAACATTGGGCTTAAGTAGCTTTTAAGTTGGGTCAAATGTAAGTACTTTAGCTTAAGATTTATGGGCTGGACGAATTTGGAAGTAAGCCCATTCATTTGGTCTTGTTTTTTTCTATTTCAAGTAGGAAAATGCCTAATTTTCATTCCTAACTTACATGGGAATTTGGCCTACTTTTCTAATTAGGGTTTAGGTTATTTAGGAGGCTATAAATACCTCATTAAACTCATTGTAATGTAGATTTGAATGATATTCTCTTTGGCATAGCCGAATTTCTTTGCTTAGATTGAGAGTGAATTGCTTTCTTTTGTATTGCATGAAGAATTTGATTAACTTATCAATTGTTTGATTGTGGTGTTTTTCAGGTTCTTATTTCCCGATTATTTGCGTTTCCATTCACAAGTTGTTTGGGGGTTCAATAGGGAGGTTGTTTATCTGATTTGCTTTACTATTCGAATTGTATGTGTGGATTTGTAGCTCGTTAGCTATTGGGTTCCGCATCACCTAGGAACCGAGCCATGGTGACCTCCTCATCTTCCTCAATGTTTGCTCTCACCAAGCACATTTCAATATCTTTATAGTAAACCTCCACTAATTTTCCTCCCTACACAAGTATATGCAATTTCTGATGTAGTTCCCTAAAGTAGTGTGAAGGAACAAACCTTTTTCTCATGGCTTCCTTCATGTCCTCCCAATTATTAATAGGATGCTTCCTCACCTTCCTTCTACTCAAGTTGAGTTGCTCCCACCAAAACATTGCATAATCAGTGAACTTTTTGGCTGTAATCTTCACCTTCTTTTCCTCTGAATATCTATTGCATTCAAAGATCATCTCCACCTTTCTCTCCCACTCCAAGTACTCTTTTGCACTATTTCGGCCTTTGAATAGAGGGATCTTGAGTTTGATGTTGCCCAAGTTTCCATCTATCTTTGCACTAGTTTCCTCTTCATCTCCATCATCAAAATCATGCACCAGATGTTCTTGAATAATTTGGCCTCTCCTTGCTTCCCTTCTAGGTATATTAGATATACTTCCTTCAAGCCTCTCTTCCATTCCATCCATTCTAAGGGACAACTTTCGGATATCACTAATGAATGCTTGATATAGCATCTTGTTATCTGGTACATGATCTTCATCTTGGGATATTCTCTTCCCACTAGTTTCTTCAGTCATGGTGTATTACCTGCAAAATTGTTAGATAAAAACCTCACAAGCTCTCCCTCACGTGTTTACACTCAAAGAATGTCACTCCTCTCGTGTTTCAAACAATTAAGGCTTTTACCCTCTTAATGTCCTCACACTCTCTTGCCTTTTCCCACTCAGGCTTGCAACTTTAAAATTTCACTTTAGAAATCCATCCACAAATCAAGAATCTTGAGCACGTTTAAGAAAGCAAGAAAAATAAGCACTAACAATAAAAAGAAAGCTCAAAACTAGAAAATAAGACATTAGACACAATGGAGGTGATACACGGTCAAGAATGGTGTACCGCTTGATGATAAGCAAATTAGAGTAATGGACAAGCAAAGATACTCTAACAATGTAAAGGAACAAAAACAAGCTTAAAACAAAGAAATAAGCGACAAGAATTAAGAAAAATGACAATTTGGATAAGATGTATGAATTTGATTCACTACAAAGTAAACCAAATATAGAACCTAGTTATTCTACCCAACAAAGCAAGAAATCAACAAAAAGACCTAATTAAACTAAATGAAGTAGGTTGCATGCAAAACAATTCAATTTTGAGCCAAAAGTATCACTAGGCCGAATGCTGCAACAAGCTTGATTAATGTGTCAAATTGTGTCCAAAATGGTGGCAAAGTGATGGCAAAAGATAGCAAAATGGTAGAAAAATGATGGCAAAATTGTAACAAAAATGGTGGCAAATGAATAAAAATTGACAGCAAATGATCAACAATGATTCCAAAAATGGTGGAACAAATGGATAAGAAATGATACAAAAATGGCAGCTCAAATGGATAAGAAATTTTATCAAAATGGCATCTCAAATGGATAAGAAATGATATCAAAATGGCAGCTCAAATGGATAAAAAAATGATGTCAAAATAGCAGCTCAAATGGATAACAAATGGATAGCACAAATGGCAGCTCAAATCGATAACAAATGGATAGCATAAATGGTGGTTCAATGATTGCAAAGTAAATCCTTGGCTAAATAAGATTAGGATTATAATTCCAATTCAGATATGGATAGGGATTTTGAAAAACCTAAACCCAAAGTAATAAGGATTAATTTTACTAGTCCTTAAAGAATTCCTAATCCCCAAGTAATATGGATTAATTTTCTCCCACCTATTAGAGGATTTGGATTTGCCCTTTGCTATATTAACCTTTCTTGGCCGAATTTGCTCCCTATTCTTTTGTCCTTCTATGTTCTTTTCTTTAATGTTTTTTTTTTCTTCTTTCTCTTTTTTTTTAATATGAAGGAAATAACAACTACAACTAAAGACTACTAGGCGTCGTGTCCAAGCCCAAAGTGATCAAGGTTCATGTTCGGTTTCTAAAGCCCTTTCTCAAAACGTAAAAACTTCAAAGTGAAAAACGGAGGTCTTAATGTCATTTTTGAGGTCCGAAAAGGGCGATTACGTAAGGCCAAGCTCAAGTAATGATTATAGAGCTTGAAACTCTTTTTTCGAAAATATCTTATAATAAGGAATTGGACACTCTAGTCAAAAGTTATGGCAAACACAAAATTTTATGGCAAAAAGTAAGAAAAAGGTTAAATTTAACACACAAAAGGACACAAATCAAAACTTTTCACTACTAATTCGGCATAAACATAAAGAAATCAAAGAAAGAAAACACAAACCTAATACTAAGATAAATAGGAATTTACCTTAACTTTGGCTCTGATACCTTAAAGAACCTGAAACCCGAAACCCCTTGAACATACACTTTGATGACAAAGACAAAGAAGACAAACACCCTCCCTATTGAACCCCCAAACAACAAGTGAATAGAAATGCAAACAATCGGGAAACAAAGAAGATGAAAATGCCACAATCAAGATAATTGATAAGTAATCAAATTCTTTATGCAATAGAAAAGATAAGCAAGCAATCCTCACTAATCTCTCTATAGAATTTCGGCCAAAGCCAATAAGAGAATCCTCTCAAAAGTTTTAATTCATCAAATCTGAAGTTTACAACTCATATTAGCCTATTTATATAGTGGCTAACCCTAATTAACCATTAAAACCAAAACAAACCCTAATAATGCCTTTTAAACATGGTATGGCCGAAATTACCATGGGCTTTACAAGATAAATTAAGCCCAAACTAAAGAAATAAACACACTTAAATTAAGCCCAAAATAAAGACTGATTAAAACCCAAAATAACTAAAATAAACCCGACCTAAAAGCCCTACATTCCTAGCCCATTAAATTACAACTTAAAGGACTCATGTGACTTTTAAATGAAGCACATGACTTGTACAATTAAAGCCCAAAGTTGTATAAGCCCTTGATGGCTTATTTTGGCCCGATTTCTTCACTTGCTTCCAAAAGGCTAAGTACTTTATTTTGGCCTTCAAGTTCTCCATAACATCTCTCAAAGGCCTCTTCATAAATCTCTTGAGTAACAAGGCCTTGAATAAAAGATGACATAACCATCTTTAGCTTCTGAGCACGTCCTCTTGTTATTGGACCACTAGGCATCTTCAAAGGATTTTTGGTGGTTGTTGGCATTGATGGTGGATCCGTATCATCAATCCCCCACAATGAGATTCTAACACAAGCAAGTCACGCATGGAACACTTAGGCATACAAAGTTTTTTGCCCTTAAACAAAAAACCTTCATGTGTATAAAATTTATCAAAAGCTTTATGTTCACATGCCTTATACACATTACCAAAATCAAGATCATCAATATACAATTTGATGCGGAACCCAATAGCTAACAAGCTACAAGCCCACACATACAAGATGGTTAGCAAAGAACAAATTAGATAAAAACCCTCCCTATTGAACCCCCAAACAACAATGTGAATGGAAACGCAAATAATTGGGAATTTAGAATGAGAAAAACGCCATAACTCAAAAGAATTGATAAGTTAATCAAGTTCTTGATGCAATAGAAAAGAAAGCAATTCACTCTCAATTTAAGCAAGAAATTTTGGCTATGCCAAGAAAATATCATTCAAATCTGATTTTTACAATGTCTTAAGAGGTATTTATAGCCTCCTAACTTAACCTAACCCTAATTAAGCAAATAAGGCCTTTTAAACAAGTAGGCCGAAATCCAAATGGGCTGAACAAGCAACATAAGCCCAATTAAATAAATAATAGTCTTAACTTAAAATAAAACCCAATAATTAAAAGAGCTGGCCGAATTTTAAAGCCCAAAATAAAGACTAACTACAAGCCCAACTAACTAAATAAATCCTTTTAAATGAAGGCCCACACGCCTAGAGTTTAAGCCCATCTTCATTAGATGCCTCCAATAGGCTAAGTAGCTTATGCTTGTCTTCAAGCCCACTTTGACACTTTTCAAAAGCATCTTCATGTATTTCTTGAGTAATAAAGCCTTGCACATAGGCTGTCTAGCCATCTTCAGCTTCTTAGCTTGCCCTCTTGTGATTAGACCACTTGGCATCTTTAAAAGGTGATGCGGAACCCCAAGGTTAAAGATCCCGAAACCCCTTGAACATACACTTTGATAGCAAAGAACAAAAGAGATAAAAACCCTCCCTATTGAACCCCCAATCAACATGTGAATGGAAACACAAATAATTGGGAAATAAAGAACCTGAAAAACGCCACAATCAAATAATTGATAAGTTAATCAAAGGGTCTTTAGTGGATGGTGTTTTGCATGTCCGATCCGTATCATTCCCTCCCTCCTTAAAAAGATTTGTCTTCAAATCTAAATCCACATCAAAAGGAGAAAGGTCAGAAACATTAAATGTAGCCGAAACACCATACTCACCTGGCAAGTCTATTTTGTAGGCATTATCGTTGATGCCCTCCAAGACTTGAAATGGACCATCACCACGAGCATCCAGTTTGCCTTTCCTTTGGTTTGGAAACCTTTCCTTTCGAAAATGCACCCAAACCCAGTCTCCAGGGGCAAACACCACTTGCTTCCTTCCCCTATTAGCTCGATCTGCATTCTACTTATTCTTCTTCTCGATACTTGCCCGTGCTTTCTCATGCAAGGATTTCACCAATTCTGCCTTCCTACTACCATCCAAACTTGAAAGCTCATGTAAAGGCAAAGGACAAAGATCAAGCACAGTTAGTGGGTTAAAACCATAAACAAGTTCTGATGCGGAACCCAAGGTTAAAGAACCCGAAACCCCTCGAACATACACTTTGATTGCAAAGACAAAGAAGACAAAAATCCTCCCTATTGAACCCCCAAACAACACGTGAATGAAAATGCAAATAATCGGGAATTAAAGAACCTGAAAAATGCCACAATCAAATAATTGATAAGTTAATCAAATTCTTCATGCAATAGAAAAGAAAGCAATTCACTCTCAATCTCAGCAAGATAATTCGGCTATGCCAATGAATATTATTCAAAATCTGAAGTTTACAACTTATGTTAGCCTATTTATATGGTGGCTAACCCTAATTACCCTTAAAACCTAAAACAAACCCTAATAAGGCCTTAAGCACACATAGGCCGAATTCTCCATGGGCTTTACAAGATAAATTAAGCCCAACTAAAGAAAATTAACTCATTTAAAATTAAGTCTCATAGGCAGAACATGAAAGCCCAAAAGAAAGACTAATTAAAACCCAAAATAACTAAATTAAACCCAATCTACAAGCCCATCACGCCTAGCCCATTAAATCCCAACTTAAATGAGTCATGTGACTTTTAAATGAAGCACATGACATGTACAATTAAAAGCCCAAAGTTGTATAAGCCCATGATGGCTTAAATTGGCCCAATTCCTTCACTTGCTTCCAAAAGGCTAAGTACTTTAATTTGGCCTTCAAGCTCTCTATAGCATTTCTCAATAGCCTCTTCATGAATTTCTTGAGTGACAACGTCTTGAACAAAAGATGTCATAGCCATCTTTAGCTTCTGAGCATGTCCTCTTGTTATTGGACCACTAGGCAGCTTCAAAGGATCTTTGGTGGTTGATGGCATTGTTGGTGAATCCGTATCAAGTTCAAATGGCGAAAAACAAGTGGAAGAATTGTACTCCTATTATAAGCAAATTCAATAAATGGCAAACAATCCTCCCAAGTTTTAAGATTCTTACCCATAATAGCATTTAATAAAGTCCCCAAAGTCCTATTCACAACTTCTGTTTGTCCATCAATTCGAGGGTGACAAATAGTAGAAAACAACAACTTTGTTCCTAACTTACCCCATAAAATACGCTAAAAATGTGAAAGGAATTTTGTATCCCTATCTGAAACTATGGTGTGTGGAATACCATGCAAATAGATAATTTCCTTAAAGAATAGATCAGCAACATGAACAGCATCATCACATTTATTACACGCAATAAAATGAGTCATTTTACTAAACCTATCTACCACAACAAAGATACTATCCCTACCACGTTTTTTCCTAGGCAAACCAAGTACAAAATCCATGAAAATGTCAGTCCAAGGAGAATTAGGTACGGGTAAAGGCATGTACAATCCATGAGGCATAGATTTAGACTTAGCTTGTTTACATGCAACACATGCATTACACACCTTTTTCACATCTTTTCGCATGCGTGGCCAAAAGAAATGCTCATTCAACATGTCATAGGTCTTATGTACCCCAAAATGTCCCATCAATCCCCCACAATGAGACTCTAATACAAGCAAATCACGCATTGAACATTTAGGCGCACAAAGCTTACTTCCCTTAAATAAGAATCCTTCATGTCTATAAAATTTATCAAAGGCCTTATGTTCACATGCATTATACAAATTACCAAAATCAGAATCATCAACATATAATTCCTTAACATGCTCAAATCCTAACAACTTAGAACTAAGTGTAGAAATCAAGGCATATCTTCTTGATAATGCATCAGCAACAATATTATCCTTTACATGCTTGTAATGAATAACATAGGAAAATGTTTCAATAAATTCAACCCATTTAGCATGCCTTTTATTCAACTTACCTTGTCCTTTCAAGTGTGATGCGTGCACAGGGGGGTCAACATTGTAAGATTTTAAACATTGCAAGTTCGGATTCACGAAAGTCAAATTTGGGAATGTTCAAGAAGGCTTGAAGGTGGTTTACTGTAGCTATAAAGAAGCCGAATCAAAAAGAGACTTTGAAGAGAGGCATGTGCAAGTCATGTGACCTTGACATGTGCCAACCATGTGCTTTGACATGTGCCATGACATGTTCTATGCATTTGCCATTGCATGTGCACATCATGTGACACATTACATGTGCATTGCATGTGTTTATTAATGGACTTAAGGGGCTGTTTTGGTTTGGGCTTTTAATTAGGGCTTTATTTATTATTTTTATTTGATTATTTGTAATATGTTAGGCCTTACCTTATTCTTTTGGGCTTATTTAAGTGAATTGGGCTTTAATTAGCTTGGGCTCATTTAATTAGTTATTTTTAGGCTTTTTAGGCTGGATTTTCAGTTAATTAGTGTGGGCTTTAGTTATCTTGGTGTAAGGCCCATGTTTAAAGGCCTATTTGATTAATTAGGGTTTTTATTAGCTTAAAGGAGTATAAATACTCCTTAAAAACGAATTTGTAAAGGGAGATTGGAATTATTAAACATTGGAGGCTATCCTCTTTTCTTGGCTTTGCCAAAATTCTAATAGATTAGATTTGTGAGATTTGCTTGCTTTTCTTTTCTATTGCATGAAGAATTTGATTAACTTATCAATTATTTGATTGTGGTGTTTTTCAGGTTCTTTATTTCCCAATTATTTGCGTTTCCATTCACATGTTGATTGGGGGTTCAATAGGGAGGGTTTTTATCTCTTTTGTTTTGTTAACCGAATTCGTATGTGTGGATTTATAGCTTGTTAGCTATTGGGTTCCGTATCATTTGGTATGTGTGCATTTAAGAAAGCAAAGAAAACTACTTTATTTAGTTCAGTTTTGTCTTTTTGTTGATTTCTTTCTTTGCAGGGTAGAATATCTAGGTTCTATATTTGGTTTACTTTGTAGTGAATCAAATTCATACATTTTGTCCAAAATTGTCATTTTTCTTAATTCTTGTTGCTTATTTCTTTGTTTAAGCTTGCTTTTGTTCCTTTACATTATTAGAGTATCTTTGCTTGTTCTAATACTCTAATTTGGATATAATCAAGTGGTATACCACTCTTGACCGTGTATCACCTCCATTGTGTCTAGTGTCTTCTTTTCTAGTTTTGAGCTTTCTTTTTATTGTTAGTATTTGTTTTCTTTGCTTTCTTAAATGCGCTCAAGATTGTTGATTTGTGGATTGATTTCTGAAGTGCAATTTTAAAGTTGCAAGCTTGAGTGGAAAAAGGCAAGAGAGTGTGAGGACATTAAGAGGGTAAAAGCCTTAATTGTGTGAAATACGAGAGGAGTGACATTTTTTGAGTGTAAACACGTGAGGGAGTGCTTATGAGGTTTTTATCTAACAATTTTTGCAGGTAATACATCATGACTGAAGAAACTAGTGGGAAGGGAATATCCCAAGATGAAGATCATGTACCAAATAACAAGATGGTATATCAAGTTTTCATTAGTGAGATCCGGAAGTTGTCTCTTAGAATGGATGAAATGGAAGAGAGACTTGAAGGAAGTATATCTAATACACCTAGAAGGGCAGCAAGGAGAGGAAGAATTATTGAAGGACATGTGGAGCATGATTTTGATGATGAAGAGGAGGAGGAAACTAGTGCAAAGATAGATGGAAATTTGGGCAACATCAAGCTCAAAATTCCTCCATTTAAAGGCCAAAACAATGCTGAAAAGTATTTGGAGTGGGAAAGGAAGGTTGAGATGATTTTTGATTGTAACAGGTACTCAGAGGAAAAGAAAGTGAAGATTGCAGCTGTAGAATTCACTGACTATGCATTAGTTTGGTGGAATGAGTTGATAAAGGGTAGAAGGAAAGTGGGTAGATGACCTATTAGTAGTTGGGAGGATATTAAGGAGGCCATGAGGAAAAGATTTGTGCCTTCACACTACTTTAGGGAGTTACATCAGAGGTTGCATAGGCTAGTGCAAGGAGCTAGATCAGTAGAAGATTATCACAAGGAGATGGAGATGCTATTGATCAAAGCTAACATAGAAGAGGAGGAAGAGGTAATAATGGCTTGGTTTCTAGGAGGTTTGAATAAAGAAATTGCGGATGTAGTTGAATTGCAACATTATGGAAAAATGGAGGACTTAGTGAACATTGCCATTAAGGTGGAGAGGCAATAGAAACAAAGGAGGGTAGCAAGGACATTCTCAAATTCCCACAACAAGATTTGTCCAAACTTGAGCAAAAATGAAGATTTTAAAAATATGGAATTGCAGTTTAAACAACTTTCTGGACTACTAAGTACGTATATGAAACTAGAGGAAAGAAGGAAAGAAGAGGAAGTTATTGTCAAAGAAATTGTTTGTGAAGCTGAAAGAGATGCTTTAGATTTATATGCTGATGAGGTTGTAAATGAGGAGGATATAAGTGAAAGTAAGGATGTTGTCGACTGTTTGAGTAAAAAGGAAGAAGATTGTAAAAAGGAAGAAGATAGTGTAATTGAGATTGGAGATCAATATGTTATGACTGATCCTGTAGTGCTTGAGGAGGCTGAATTGAACATGAAGGAAAAAAAGAACCATGATCAGAACGAAAATGACGCATTGAATAACCATGTTTTTCCTAATGTTTATGTTAACTTGCAGGAACATGATGAGTTCTTTGCTGAAGAAGCATTCATTTTATTTCCACCTGTTCAGAAGATCTTATTAATAATGGCTTGGTTTCTAGGAGGTTTGAATAAAGAAATTGCGGATGTAGTTAAATTGCAACATTATGGAAAAATGGAGGACTTAGTGAACATTGCCATTAAGGTGGAGAGGCAACAGAAACAAAGGAGGGTAGCAAGGACATTCTCAAATTCCCACAACAAGATTTGTCCAAACTTGAGCAAAAATGAAGATTTTAAAAATATGGAATTGCAGTTTAAACAACTTTCTGGACTACTAAGTACGTATATGAAACTAGAGGAAAGAAGGAAAGAAGAGGAAGTTATTGTCAAAGAAATTGTTTGTGAAGCTGAAAGAGATGCTTTAGATTTATATGTTGATGAGGTTGTAAATGAGGAGGATATAAGTGAAAGTAAGGATGTTGTCGACTGTTTGAGTAAAAAGGAAGAAGATTGTAAAAAGGAAGAAGATAGTGTAATTGAGATTGGAGATCAATATGTTATGACTGATCTTGTAGTGCTTGCGGAGGCTGAATTGAACATGAAGGAAAAAAAGAACCATGATCAGAACGAAAATGATGCATTGAATAACCATGTTTTTCCTAATGTTTATGTTAACTTGCAGGAACATGATGAGTTCTTTGCTGAAGAAGCATTCATTTTATTTCCACCTGTTCAGAAGATCTTATATGAAGATAAATTTATTCTACAAATGCCAATTCCCAACTTGAACAAGACGAAGATTCGAGGATGAATCTTTTCTAAAGAGGGAGGGAATGATGCGTGCACAGGGGGGTCAACATTACAAGATTTTAAACATTGCAAGTTCGGATTCACGAAAGTCAAATTTGGGAAAGTTTAAGAAGGCTTGAAGGTGGTTTACTGTAGTTATGAAGAAGCCGAATCAAAAAGAGACTTTGAAGAGAGGCATGTGCAAGTCATGTGACCTTGACATCTGCCAACCATGTGCTTTGACATGTGCTAGACATGTACCATGACATGTTCTATGCATGTGCCATTGCATGTGCACATCATGTGACACATTACATGTGCATTGCATGTGTTTATTAATGGACTTAAGGGGCTGTTTTGGTTTGGGCTTTTAATTAGGGCTTTATTTATTATTTTGATTTGATTATTTGTATTATGTTAGGCCTTACCTTATTCTTTTGGGCTTATTTAAGTGAATTGGGCTTTAATTAGCTTGGGCTCATTTAATTAGTTATTTTTAGGCTTTTTGGGCTGGATTTTAAGTTAATTAGTGTGGGCTTTAGTTATCTTGGTGTAAGGCCCATGTTTAAAGGCCTATTTGATTAATTAGGGTTTTTATTAGCTTAAAGGAGTATAAATACTCCTTAAAAACGAATTTGTAAAGGGAGATTGGAATTATTAAACATTGGAGGCTATCCTCTTTTCTTGGGGTTAACACGTCGACAGACAGACGTTAACTACCCCAATAGCTCCAACTTCATCCGGTTCAGAGCGTTGTTTCCTCAGGTACGTGCCTCTGCACCTCTTTTTCCTTTTCCTCTCTGAATTTTGGCCTTTCTTCTTTGAATTTTGGCTCACCCTGCATAAGCACTAATTTCTCCAAACTTGGGGGCAACTGTAGACACCGGGTCCGGAGTCGGATTTTTAAAATGGCAATGGCAATTTTGGGTCCTTGATAAATTCCTCCAAAAAAAATAATAATATTAAATACATAAAATATGTAGGTAAAATTAAAAATAAAAAAAAATTAGGATTAGGTTAATTTAATTAGATAAATCGAAAATTAAGATTAGTTTAATTTAATTAGTTGATATTGTAAGATAAATTAATAATTAACATTAGTTAATTAATTAGTTAATATTTTAGGATAATTAAAGTTGAAAAAAAAAAGAAGAAAATAAATGTGGGGTTTAATTAGATAAAATAGATGTCGTAATTTAAGTAGATTAATCAAATTAAGAAGGTAGGAAAATATAGAGTGTTTAATTAGTAATGTTTAATTAATTAATATATGTGTTTAGTTTAAGTAAATTAAAAGTGTGTAAATTAGTTAAAATAAAAAAAATAAAAAAAAATAATAAAATGGAGGGAATTATTTAGATGACCTTAACCCTAATTCTAGGGTATAAAAACAATATGATGAGGAGATGAAAAGGGGGCTCTCTCGGCTGGACAAAAAAATTGAAAGAAAAAAAAATAAAGAAAGAGAGAGCAAGAGGGGGCAGAAGATGAAAAATCAAAGAATAAAAAAGGACAGAGAGGAGATTAAGAGAGAGCAAGTGAAAGGAATGCAAAGCGAGATAAATCAAAGGACAAATGAACTAAAACAAGAGAAGGAATTAAAGAAATTAAAAGGGAAAGAAGAAATAAAGGGGAACAGAGGACCAGCCAAACGGGGACGACGCCAGAACCAAGGAAAAAGAAGAAAAAAAGGAAAGGAGGTGGCGGGGGCTCCGACGGCCAGCCACGGCGGCCGATCGCCGCACGCGTCCCGCCACGGTAGAGATCGGACCCGGACGAAGCCGGTGGTGGTCGCCGATCGTCCGAAATCGCCGGCGTGAGGGAGATCGGCGAGGAGATTGGCGAGACGTTGCGACGCGTTTTCCGGCGATAGCAAAGCTTATTCCGGCGCGTGACCAACTCCGGCGGGCTCCCGGCGTGGCGATCTTCCCCTCGGTGCCGGAGGTGTCAACCACCGATGATCTCAGACGATGTCGGCGGCTAAATACCGGTAAGGGAGGTTTATTTCATTTATTTATTTTATTTTTATTATTATTAGTATTAATTAATTAATTAATATTAATTATTATTATTATTGGTATTTATTTGTTATTATTATTTAATATTCTATTATTATTATTATTATTGATTGATTAATTAGTTTACATTATTATTATCATTATTATGTTATTATTGTTATTATTATTTTTATTTATCTATTATTAGTATTATTGAGCTATATTAATTTTATTGTTATTAATATTATTTATTTATCATTATATTCATTATTGTATTTATCTGTTATTGGTTATGGTATTTTGTGATTATTTGTTATTATTATTATTAATATTATTGTCTTATGTTATTACATTATTATTATTATTATTATTATTATTATTATTATCATTATTTGATTTACTTATTGTTAGTGTTATTGTATTATATTGTTATTTTTGTTATTGATGTTATTTAATTTATGATTATTGTTATTATTATTGTGTTTGATATTATTATTGTATATATTTAGTTATTATTATTTGTTGTGTTATGTTATTATTTTCTACTACTACTACTACTACTACTACTACTACTACTACTATTATTATTATTATTATTATTATTATTATTATTATTATTATTATTATTTTTATTATTATTATTATTATTTATGTTTATTTATTATTTATTATCATTATTATTTACAGTATTATCATAAACACCATTTTTATTGTCATTGATCACTATAATTGCCATTGTGTTTTACATTCATTAATTCTCAATTTATTTATTTATTCATTTATTATTTCATTTATTCATCACTCAATTTAATTTAATCAATTATTAACTTTAATTATTTTTCTCAATTTATTTCATTCAATTGTTTGTTTATTCGCTTATTTATTCATTCAATTATTTATTTATTCACTATTAACCAATCTTATTTTCTGTCTTTACCGCAATGAGAGTGGCACGTGACTCGCCTACGGAGTTAGGCGGAGCATGGTCGGTATGAGTAGATTAGGATTTATTTATCATTCGGAATATGTAATTATTATTATTTTATTTTATTCGGTTGTGGTTTGTAATAATAAAAGATTTTTGACCGCGCTTAAAAAGAACCACCACACAAATGTTTTATATTAAAATGATAACTTGTTAATAAAACTGGACCAATGTCCTGGTTTTCATAGGTTTAAATTGATTTGAGAACTCAAAACTTTTCATAAAAAGTAATTGGGAACCAATGTTTTCGCCTAAAAGAATAGCCGATTTGTAACACCCCCATCGCCGTCCCCGTTGGAAGGACGCCGACGGACGCGCTACACGACGCTCACATATACAGATATACACATGCACAATGCGGAAGCATACATCCATACATAACATGCATACAGAAATACGGATTAATTAAAAACTTACCTTGCGGTGCAGAGTGAACATGCAATAACTCACGCACAAGCAGGCACCAAGCAGAAGCATACACAGAAGCATACTTAATGACCATTCAACGGAAGCATAAGTGAAATAATAAAACAAAGGAATAACTAAACATAAAGACATACTAACTATTACATTCCCAAAAGAAAACTCAAGATCGAAACATAATAATTACATATACAATACTACCGAATACAAAAGCTGAAATACAGAAGCTGAACAAAATACAGAACTTCTAACTCCTACGTGGCCGACCTTGCAGAAGCGCGACTCGAACAGAACCAAACCTGCCACCTGCACGGAAAGGAAATCCGTGCTAAGCGATAACGCTTAGTGGGGAGAACACACAAGAATATGGACGGCCATTCACAATGGTCGCCAAGGCAAAACACATTCAGATGACCAATGCAGATATTCATAGCATATCACTAATCAGGCTGCATAAATAAAAGCATTCAATCGATAACTCACAAACAGACCATAAACCCATGTCCAGGATATACCAATACAGACATGATACAATATACGATACAAATATCATCATGCCGAACTACATACTATAACTCATGCATAAACCTACATGGGTATCAAATAACAACATCTTACCGTGCGGAGTCACAAGAGCTATACACATGCAATAGACATAACAAAGTACCCAAGCATGAACTGACAATCAAACCATCATGTTAAGCATGCCAGTTAATTAACATACCTAAACATGTTAACACAAACACTAGTCAAATATCCAGAAGATAACGTTTAGAGCATCACAATACCGCTGCGCAACTCTAATATATTAAGCATCATGCAGAAACATTCTGATAACGGAGACTGAAGGCATAACCACTTAGTATTACATTCATATCATCATCATGCAGAGAGTACAATAATCATCACATACTTACCATCACAGCTGCTTTGGTTCATAACTAATATATTAACAAAACATGTTTAAGTCACATACATTCATTCTCTAGTCGCATCATAATCAAAGCATTCAGAAACTTATAACAAATCACATGACAAGTACGGATAATCATGTTAGATATAATGTCATGTTTATTTAAACAGACATACATTCTGAAGCCCATAGTCACGTTCATATACATATAAACTGATTCCAGAAATCCTTATCACATTCAATCGGATATCACATTCATATAGTTATCTCAGAATAATACCAACCAATAAAGCACCTGCTGACTCACAATAGTGGATAACGAGTGTACTGAACTGATTAGTACCTTATGGGTACAAATCGAAAACCACTTTATTTTGTCACAAAAGCATTTTACTGATGGGGGATCTTAACCCGATCCAAATTCATTAAAAAGGACCACGAGGATCCGCACTGAGGGGGGGGGTTCGCGAGGAACCATACGGGGGACCTGATCAGGGTCCAATACGTTCAAAGGGCGCTGCAGCTACTGAAAGACTCTATTAGGCATGCCTAACTATCCACTAGACTGACTCTCGCAGGTCATGCATAAAACAATTCACACTTCGAAACGCATAACGCATAATTATATATATATACATCATGCATAAACCAGAATATAATAAACATATAAATATGCTCATAAGGTTGGTCGTACATCATGCAATTCGCATTGCAAAACATATTACAGTCCATACATTTTAACATTAAACAATATTCTAAAGCATGCCAAGAATCAGGTATAAAAGCACAACCATGCTAATGATTATCATCACAAAGTCTTAATCATGCATTAGGCGAAGATACTAAGCATAAATCATGCATAGTCCAAATTACAATTAACCTAACACATTGAGTTCCCAGGCTAAAGTATAATCATGCATTCAGACATTTACCATATTATTCATATAAATATAGCATAGCATAATATCAATCATACCTCATTCAAGTCATATTCTGAACCATGCAATAGGTCAATCAATCGTATTTTATCCCTACTTAATTTACTAAAGCATATCAGGAACACATGTGGAAACATATTGTGCTAATGACCAAAGACGCATCATCTAAATCGGGGAAAGTTACTACATAATCTTAAGCATGGCAATTATTCTTAAAGAAGAAGCAGACTAAAGATATGCATAACATAATTCACATTAAGACAGAACATGTTTGAGAACTAACAGTCAGAAAGTTAACCTTTATAAGTCCTTCGCATTCAAAATATGACATGCAATACATATCACAATAATAAACATATTACAGTTCAAACCATACTGTTAAAATCCCTCAATCATACAACAGTATTACTATAATCCAAAACTGATTCCAAAATACTACATATAACTTATCTTAGATAACATATTATTAATACCAAATAAATTGGAATAATCAGTCATGTCATCAAGATAATATAAAACACAGTAGACGAAAATACCCGGAAAAGCTTTTGAAAACCATTTTATAAAAACCGGACACTTGGGAAGGAAAAACAGAAGCAAAACAGAACATGAGGGTTGCTCACGTCGCGTGAGCAATCTGCTCACGTCGTGAGCATTGCTCACGTCGTGAGCATTGCTCACGTAACGTGAGCATTGCTCACGTAGTGAGCATTGCTCACGTCGTGAGCATTGCTCACGTAACGTGAGCAATCTGCTCACGTCGTGAGCCTTGCTCACGTAACGTGAGCAATCTTCTCTTGCCCTCTTCTTCTTCCCCGATATCGCAAACACAGATTTTCCAATTCCAGTGAACCCAGATCTCAAACAACTCGATAAAAATCATTTTCAATCTAATTCAAAAAGCAATTAAACTCATCTTACCTTTCAATCGATCTTCCAACATTAAATTGACATAAAACAAGCTTAATTCAACAATTAAATCAACTAATACCATGCATAAACAGATTTCATCCATTAAAGAACATAACCCTAAAAATACAGTAGATTCAAAACACAAACTCAGAACTTCTAAATCGATACTTGTCATGCATTACTAACATAATTACTCACATACTCATGCATATACATATTCCAGAACACATCAATTTCCAGAAATCAGACTAAGCAAACACAATTATAAGCCTAGTGAGAAAATAGGGCAGGGACATGCTGAGATTGAAGAACACAGAAGCTCAAATATTGCATGCATTCAAAATGCTCCCAAACCTGGAATCGAAGATCCAAAATCAGCTTCAAGATCAGTCTTAAATCCTTTCCTTGCCTTTACTTAGCTTCTTCATGTAATCCAAAGCTTGCACAACAATAAACCCACAAATCTTAGCCAAACCCTAATTCAACCAAAACCAGGAGAAGAAGGAGAAGAGCAGAACATGCAGGAAATGAAATTCCAACTTACCTCTTCAAGCAAAACCACAATTCAAGCCACACAAAACCAAGCCAAACGTGAGAGGAAGGAGAAGCAAAGAAAGGAGAAGAGAAGAGAAGAGAAAACGTGAGATGAGGGGGACGGGAAAGCCAAAACCAAAGATCTGTGTTTTTCCCTCTCTCTCTTCCTCTTACTTCTTTCTTCTTTCAATGCTCCCTAACTAACCACTTGGCAACATCTTAATGGACCCCAAACTCCACTTAGCATTTCAAACCAAAGCACAATACAAGAGTCATACCCAAACATTGCCTTAATAAATATCTTGTCTAAATGCTCTTTAGTCCTTAAACAAATTACACTTCACTCACTTACACATTTCTTTTCTTAACAAACTTAATTAACTTTTCAATTAGGTCTTTAACACTCCAAATTGCTCAAACATAAATTACCAAAATACCCTTCCGATCCCGACTTAGCATGCACATTCCGACCAGGGCCATTTTGGGGTGTGACAACTCTTCCCTCCTAAAAGAATTTCGTCCTCGAAATTCACAGCGAAACACTTACATCCACACAACCCAAACAAACAAAACTTACTTAGACAAAAGCTTACAAAGTAACTTACCAGAAGAACCCGCGGTCTCCTTCGAATCCTTGCTAGATGCCACAAACTCTGAAGACACTCGAGAAGATCTGAGCAAATCCTCCACATCCTTTCTAGCTTGCCCAGCTAGACTCTCATTCCTCTTCTTAGGACAATCTGTAATCCGGTGTTCCATACTGCCACACCTGAAACAAGCACCTGAAAGCTTCCGACATGGACCACGATGTTGCTTCTGACAATGCTGGCATACTAACGGTACCCACTTCTTACACTTATTCCCATGTTGCTTCTGACATTGTTGACACGCTGAGGGTTCTCGAACCCTCTTCCCTGCTGGCACTTCACTAACCGATCCTTTTCTCTTCTGAGGAACATGCTGAACAAAATCTTGAGAAGCACGAGGAGCAGTTAATCTATCCAAAATCCGAATCAACCCTTGTACAAGAGCCCTATCCTCAGAAACACGACCAGAATCTTCAACTGGAAGATGCTCGGAAACATCCTGATCAGCACTAACTCGATTCACACTTTCTGTAGTCTCGCCCACATTCTCACTAGGATCAGACTCCATCTAGACATGACACAAAACAAGACGCATCTGCATTAGGCCACGACACAAAACCGACTCTCATGTAAAGACTCAACACAAAACAAACAACACACCCAGAACCATCAAACCTGGGCTCTGATACCACTAACTGTAACACCCCCATCGCCGTCCCCGTTGGAAGGACGCCGACGGACGCGCTACACGACGCTCACATATACAGATATACACATGCACAATGCGGAAGCATACATCCATACATAACATGCATACAGAAATACGGATTAATTAAAAACTTACCTTGCGGTGCAGAGTGAACATGCAATAACTCACGCACAAGCAGGCACCAAGCAGAAGCATACACAGAAGCATACTTAATGACCATTCAACGGAAGCATAAGTGAAATAATAAAACAAAGGAATAACTAAACATAAAGACATACTAACTATTACATTCCCAAAAGAAAACTCAAGATCGAAACATAATAATTACATATACAATACTACCGAATACAAAAGCTGAAATACAGAAGCTGAACAAAATACAGAACTTCTAACTCCTACGTGGCCGACCTTGCAGAAGCGCGACTCGAACAGAACCAAACCTGCCACCTGCACGGAAAGGAAATCCGTGCTAAGCGATAACGCTTAGTGGGGAGAACACACAAGAATATGGACGGCCATTCACAATGGTCGCCAAGGCAAAACACATTCAGATGACCAATGCAGATATTCATAGCATATCACTAATCAGGCTGCATAAATAAAAGCATTCAATCGATAACTCACAAACAGACCATAAACCCATGTCCAGGATATACCAATACAGACATGATACAATATACGATACAAATATCATCATGCCGAACTACATACTATAACTCATGCATAAACCTACATGGGTATCAAATAACAACATCTTACCGTGCGGAGTCACAAGAGCTATACACATGCAATAGACATAACAAAGTACCCAAGCATGAACTGACAATCAAACCATCATGTTAAGCATGCCAGTTAATTAACATACCTAAACATGTTAACACAAACACTAGTCAAATATCCAGAAGATAACGTTTAGAGCATCACAATACCGCTGCGCAACTCTAATATATTAAGCATCATGCAGAAACATTCTGATAACGGAGACTGAAGGCATAACCACTTAGTATTACATTCATATCATCATCATGCAGAGAGTACAATAATCATCACATACTTACCATCACAGCTGCTTTGGTTCATAACTAATATATTAACAAAACATGTTTAAGTCACATACATTCATTCTCTAGTCGCATCATAATCAAAGCATTCAGAAACTTATAACAAATCACATGACAAGTACGGATAATCATGTTAGATATAATGTCATGTTTATTTAAACAGACATACATTCTGAAGCCCATAGTCACGTTCATATACATATAAACTGATTCCAGAAATCCTTATCACATTCAATCGGATATCACATTCATATAGTTATCTCAGAATAATACCAACCAATAAAGCACCTGCTGACTCACAATAGTGGATAACGAGTGTACTGAACTGATTAGTACCTTACGGGTACAAATCGAAAACCACTTTATTTTGTCACAAAAGCATTTTACTGATGGGGGATCTTAACCCGATCCAAATTCATTAAAAAGGACCACGAGGATCCGCACTGAGGGGGGGGTTCGCGAGGAACCATACGGGGGACCTGATCAGGGTCCAATACGTTCAAAGGGCGCTGCAGCTACTGAAAGACTCTATTAGGCATGCCTAACTATCCACTAGACTGACTCTCGCAGGTCATGCATAAAACAATTCACACTTCGAAACGCATAACGCATAATTATATATATATACATCATGCATAAACCAGAATATAATAAACATATAAATATGCTCATAAGGTTGGTCGTACATCATGCAATTCACATTGCAAAACATATTACAGTCCATACATTTTAACATTAAACAATATTCTAAAGCATGCCAAGAATCAGGTATAAAAGCACAACCATGCTAATGATTATCATCACAAAGTCTTAATCATGCATTAGGCGAAGATACCAAGCATAAATCATCCATAGTCCAAATTACAATTAACCTAACACATTGAGTTCCCAGGCTAAAGTATAATCATGCATTCAGACATTTACCATATTATTCATATAAATATAGCATAGCATAATATCAATCATACCTCATTCAAGTCATATTCTGAACCATGCAATAGGTCAATCAATCGTATTTTATCCCTACTTAATTTACTAAAGCATATCAGGAACACATGTGGAAACATATTGTGCTAATGACCAAAGACGCATCATCTAAATCGGGGAAAGTTACTACATAATCTTAAGCATGGCAATTATTCTTAAAGAAGAAGCAGACTAAAGATATGCATAACATAATTCACATTAAGACAGAACATGTTTGAGAACTAACAGTCAGAAAGTTAACCTTTATAAGTCCTTCGCATTCAAAATATGACATGCAATACATATCACAATAATAAACATATTACAGTTCAAACCATACTGTTAAAATCCCTCAATCATACAACAGTATTACTATAATCCAAAACTGATTCCAAAATACTACATATAACTTATCTTAGATAACATATTATTAATACCAAATAAATTGGAATAATCAGTCATGTCATCAAGATAATATAAAACACAGTAGAGGAAAATACCCGGGAAAGCTTTTGAAAACCATTTTATAAAAACCGGACACTTGGGAAGGAAAAACAGAAGCAAAACAGAACATGAGGGTTGCTCACGTCGCGTGAGCAATCTGCTCACGCCTCGTGAGCAATCTGCTCACGTCGTGAGCATTGCTCACGTAACGTGAGCTATGCTCACGTTGTGAGCATTGCTCACGTCGTGAGCATTGCTCACGTAGTGAGCATTGCTCACGTCGTGAGCATTGCTCACGTAACGTGAGCAATCTGCTCACGTCGTGAGCCTTGCTCACGTAACGTGAGCAATCTTCTCTTGCCCTCTTCTTCTTCCCCGATATCGCAAACACAGATTTTCCAATTCCAGTGAACCCAGATCTCAAACAACTCGATAAAAATCATTTTCAATCTAATTCAAAAAGCAATTAAACTCATCTTACCTTTCAATCGATCTTCCAACATTAAATTGACATAAAACAAGCTTAATTCAACAATTAAATCAACTAATACCATGCATAAACAGATTTCATCCATTAAAGAACATAACCCTAAAAATACAGTAGATTCAAAACACAAACTCAGAACTTCTAAATCGATACTTGTCATGCATTACTAACATAATTACTCACATACTCATGCATATACATATTCCAGAACACATCAATTTCCAGAAATCAGACTAAGCAAACACAATTATAAGCCTAGTGAGAAAATAGGGCAGGGACATGCTGAGATTGAAGAACACAGAAGCTCAAATATTGCATGCATTCAAAATGCTCCCAAACCTGGAATCGAAGATCCAAAATCAGCTTCAAGATCAGTCTTAAATCCTTTCCTTGCCTTTACTTAGCTTCTTCATGTAATCCAAAGCTTGCACAACAATAAACCCACAAATCTTAGCCAAACCCTAATTCAACCAAAACCAGGAGAAGAAGGAGAAGAGCAGAACATGCAGGAAATGAAATTCCAACTTACCTCTTCAAGCAAAACCACAATTCAAGCCACACAAAACCAAGCCAAACGTGAGAGGAAGGAGAAGCAAAGAAAGGAGAAGAGAAGAGAAGAGAAAACGTGAGATGAGGGGGACGGGAAAGCCAAAACCAAAGATCTGTGTTTTTCCCTCTCTCTCTTCCTCTTACTTCTTTCTTCTTTCAATGCTCCCTAACTAACCACTTGGCAACATCTTAATGGACCCCAAACTCCACTTAGCATTTCAAACCAAAGCACAATACAAGAGTCATACCCAAACATTGCCTTAATAAATATCTTGTCTAAATGCTCTTTAGTCCTTAAACAAATTACACTTCACTCACTTACACATTTCTTTTCTTAACAAACTTAATTAACTTTTCAATTAGGTCTTTAACACTCCAAATTGCTCAAACATAAATTACCAAAATACCCTTCCGATCCCGACTTAGCATGCACATTCCGACCAGGGCCATTTTGGGGTGTGACACGATTTATGTATGTATTTTTATCATTCTTTTATGGTTTCATATTTGTTTTCAGATAATTATAATTATATTTTATTTACTGCTTTTTTTATACGTGCTTGTAATGCGCTTTAATTTTATTGTATAATTTGCATGTGAGAGAAGAGATAAAATAATTGATCTTAAAAACCCATTCACATAATATTAACCAAAGGTATGAATAAGAGTGAGGTCCCGAACTCTCTCTGGTTTTGGGCCTCATAAGGTTAGAATTACTTTCCCGATGTTTTATCGGGTGGCGACTCCATGATCCTGCCTTATGGTAGCCCGATAGACGGTGAGGTTGTCTACAGTGGCGACTCCACTGGGGATATCATGAGATTTTGCTCCGAAAGTACTTTTGGTTAATCTAATGTAAATGGGTTTAGGATCAAGAAATTTTACCCCTTTTTGAAAAATTGCATTGCATCATGCTAGAGCCTTAGAATTATGTTAGTTTGGTCCTTTTCTTAACCTCGGTGCGTTCCCGAAGCACGACCCTATTTTCATTCAATCTAGGGAAGTGTTAAGGATAATCACCAGCCTAAATCTCGTACCATCATGGTATATTAAATGGAGACCCGATAGGTCGTTATGCTCATGATGAGCTAGACCCGTTGGCAGGGACCATGTTTGGGTAACCCTAAAATATCATTACCTTTGACCAAAACTCATGTAATGGCAATAGATACTTCCCCCAGGGAGCATGCGCCATAATACGTTGCTTGTGGAGTGGGTTATCGTGTATTGGACAAATCCAAATAAATTTAGATGTTTGCTCTTTAAAGATTTTCATACCCCGAGGGGACATGTTTCGGTTTATTCGGATTGTTTAAATACACGATAGCCGAAAATTCATCTGCATGCGCTTTTTATTAATGAGAGTTTGTGCTTCGCAGCACGCTTTACGTACCCATTGGGTTTTCCGTTGATCCATGGGTCAAGCCCACTTAGGAAAGAGACCGCACGACCTCCTGTGTGAGAGAGAAACGGTTGGGAGGAATTTTCTTTTTGTATGTGTATTCGTGCCTGTGCATTATTTTTTTCATGATCAATAGTAAAAAAGGCATGTGCATTTTTCCTCATGTACAATAATAGAACCTGTGCACTTTGTGTATAAAATTGCTTGTATCATAATTTGTAAATATGAATGTAACATATATTTGTTTTGCATGTACATAATAATGCTTGTCGCAATATATATATATTAACATTCTTTATGACATCCATCATGCGCCATAATCTATACATACAACATTTATCATTGAACGTACATATTGACATGCATCATGGCACATGTGGATATACCACCACCATAACATGTAAAAAAATAATAATAATAATAATAAATAAATAATAAAAAAGAATGCACTCATCATGTGTTATAGTATCATATATGAATGCACTCATCATGTGACATCAGTAGGCTCATACTCACATTGCATATGTATATAAACATTGTGTGCTGGAACATACACATACTGTTGCATTAGCATACAACATTGGGTTAGTCATTGTACACAGAAAATACCTTGCATTTTTTACATTGTATGCAATATCATGAACATGTACTATCATGCATGAGTTATGCCATGTACATATAAGTTCTTCATCATGCATGTTAGTCATTGTATATATCAATGCATGTCTTGCATGCTCATACCATGTAAATACACGTACTTTGTGAACGCTATTTATTTCTTGCAGACACTTTCATTGCATATCTCATGTTGCACACATACTCCACTCACAGTACATAGTCATTCGTATATTGAGTCCCAAGTCATGTGCATAATTTGTATATATTTTGCATTTTTATCTATGTGAGTTTTGCCATCCCTCACGATTCATTAGTACATATTATCATGCTAGATCATCTTCATCTTATCATGTCTAAATCATGCCATGTGCACATGCGTTATGTATCATAAACATTCATTCTCATATTGTGCCATATCTTGTACTCATGCCTTAATTATGTACTGTTTACATGTACAAAGCACATCATTTGTCATGCATTGCTTATGCACTCACACTCACTTATAGTTTCTTGTAGATACTTCAAGTACACACGTCGTTGCATATATTTCATGTATGCATTTTTATACAGTATGTTTTTACACATGTTTTGCGCATATAGTTCCTTACACGCATTACTGACATGCATGACGCCATTGCATGCATCTTTCCCTGTAGATGATTTTTAACACATAGTTTACACATGTTTTACGCAAAAAAATAAATATCTTCTTTGTTGGCTTACATGATTTTTGTGCATATAAATTTTGATAAAATAAAATTTTTGTGTTAAGTTATACCCTAAAAACGCTGACATGTTTGCACCTTATTAAGGTACCTTTGATTTGAAGTTTGATTCCGCTTAAATAGTTCTCAACTATGAATGGCTTTGATCTCAGTTTTTAGAAATCTGCGTTTCATTTCATTTTGAATTAAGTAAGGGGTAGATATGTTTGATCTCTAAGAGCTAGATCACGTGGAAATACTTGACCATACCATGTAATTTCTAAATTCAGAGCACTCTTGGCCTATTTTGAAAACAAATTGAAAAAAAAACTAGTTGCAATTAGGGGATTGGATGAAAACTCACTAAGAGCACTAGAACCTTTCCGATTACCCGTCAAAGTGACTCCTGGATAAGGCTGAATCTAGAAAATGATTTAGGCAACCATTTTTTTTATAGCTCTTTAAATGATCATTTCCTACCTTTATTTTACAATCGCTTGCTAGCCCGTTGATCTTTTATTTTGGTATGCTAAATGCATACCGGTTTTATTGTTACACGTGTTAAAACTTCACCCTTCGCCTAAAATGATTTTGGCTTCCCCTTAGAAGAATAGCCGCTCTAGTAAAGATGGATGTACATTACGATATTTGCTTGAGCTATCAAAACTTGCCCCGATGAAAATGGGTCTACATTTCGAGAAGGAAATTTCAATCATTGATGATTTTTGGGGTTACCAAAATCACCCTGATAAGGATGGGTCTACCCCTAGGGAAATGAATTTTCAATCATCGATAAATTTTGGGCTACACTTTGGGAAAGGGGTTTAAATCATTGATAAACTTTTTGTGTAATTAGAGACATAAGCTTGCGAGCAGAAAAAAAAAAAGCCCCCTTGATGAGCTCAGTAGTTATCTTTTTTAGCTTAATTATTATACTGAGTTTGATAAGCTAAAGTGTCACCAAATCCAAATTCAAGAATATCTGGACAGTATACAATTGGGGTTGAGAATGGTGCTTTCATCCGTCGAATTAATATTGCGGCCATTTTTCTCTAGTGACCTGATCCTCCTTTGATAACCAATTACCTAAGCCTAACATTACAACCAAAGTAAGTCCTCTTGATTCTTGGTTTGACCTTATCTAATTTGCGGAGATGACCTTCTAATAAGGTTTGGTACGTAGGAAGAGGCATATGGTGTTTCTTGAGTTTCAAGCGAGAAGCCATGAGTGCATTTATGCATTCGAGTTGAGTCTCGTTCCCGACATTGGATCTAGAATTTGCTTTTGAAAAATGAAAAATCTTGTTTTGGCCTTTTGCACATACACATAGAGATTGCATGGTATGCCTCGTATTTATATGTTGGTTTAGTAAATCTTGATGTCTACGTATTTATCTTCTTGCCCTTCATTGGGAATGACTCCTGAATTCTTTTGCTGAGATTGAATCAGTTGAGAATGTGGTTCATTCAGTACGCTCAAAGGCAGATAGAAACTCGAGTTTGGGGTACCTGATAGGTTGCACCCATCTTACAATCTTGGGGTATCTCTTATCATTACTCATGAAAATGACGCTTTGCATATACTCCCAGCAGCATTCTTTGTACATATGTTTCTGCAAATGTTTTTACACATAACTGTAGCAAACATTCTCATAAATTGTTGTACATGTATAATTTTTGGTGCATGTCTTTTGGCACAAGTTCTTCAGTGAATATATTTCATAGGTGCTTTTGATTCACACGGTTCTTCACGGGCATGTCGTTTGCATGCATCTCACATTCACAATTTTCGTATGCACTTAGTACACATGTATATGTGATTTTTTTTCCTGCATATGTTTCATATACATAGTTATATGTGCACATATCACACACACTCAATACTTTACATAGCTTTTATGTATGTAATGGCTTTCACTTATCTTTGTATATGATTCTGTTCATCTATGCCTGTGAACGACTCTTTATCCTTGTCACATGCATGAATATTTGCATATATGTTGCATACATAATCCCTTTGTATATATTTCTCATGTTGAACCTTTGCATGTTTTTCTCATTTATGATCATCTGAAAACATGTTAGGATGACGATTCCATAATCTTCCACATGAATGCAAGCCATCGACATATATGTATTTCAGGATCATAGTCCTTTGCATATCATTTCAAAAACGCATATCCTTTCACATGCATTCCATGCATACATGGTGCTTGACGCTCATTAGATAGTGTACATCAGTCACACGTCGACAAGCTGACGTTTCTCAAACCCCCCCAGGGGGCAAATCCATTATCTTTAAGTCCTTCTTTAAAGGCATTCTCGATCTCTTCAAAGCATTATCTTCAAGTCCTTATTCAAAAGGCATTCTCAGTCTCTTCGGAGCATCCTGTTTAAGTCCTTGTTCAAAAGGCATTCTCAGTCTCTTAGGAGCATTACCTTTAAGTCCTTGTCCAATAGGCACCCCCAGTCTCCTTAAAAATTTATCTTCAAGTCCTTGCTCAAAAGGCATTTCGAGTCTCTTAGGAGCATTACCTTTAAGTCCTTGTCCAACAGGCACCCCTAGTCTCCTTAAAAATTTATCTTCAAGTCCTTGCTCAAAAGGGCATTCCCAGTCTCTTCGGAGCATTACCTTTAAGTCCTTGTCCAACAGGCACCCCCAGTCTCCTCAAAACTTTATGTTCAAGCCCTTGCTCAAAAGGCGTTCCCAGTCTCTTCGGAGCATTACCTTTAAGTCCTTTTTTTTAGAAGGCATCCTTGTCCAACAAGCATCTTCAATCTCTTTAAAATATTATCTTTAAGTCCTTCTCTAAAGGCATTCTCAGTCTCTTCGGGGCATTATCTTTAAGTCCTTCTTTAAAGGCATTCTCAGTCTCTTCGGGGCATTATCTTTAAGTCCTTCTCTAAAGGCATTCTCAGTCTCTTCGGAGCATCATCTTTAAGCCCTTCTCTAAAGGCACTCTCAGTCTCTTCGGAGCATTATCCTTAAGTCCTTCTTTAAAGGCATTCTCATTCTCAGTCTCTTCGGAGCATTATCCTTAAGTCTTTCTTTAAAGGCATTCTCAGTCTCTTCGGAGCATTATCTTTAAGTCCTTCTTTAAAGGCATTCACAGTCTCTTCGGAGCATTATCCTTAAGTCCTTCTTTAAAGGCATTCTCAGTCTCTTCGAAGCATTATCTTTAAGTCCTTCTTTAAAGGCATTCTCAGTCTCTTCAGAGCATTATCCTTAAGTCCTTTTTTAAAGGTATTCTCAGTCTCTTTAGAGTACTACCTTTAAGTCCTTGTTCAAGAGGCAATATCTCAAGTCCTATGAGGAGGCAAAATCTCAAGTCCTCTGAGGAGGCAAAATCTCAAGTCCTATGAGGAGGCAGAGTCTCCAAGTCCTCAAATTTAAGTCCTCCGATGAGGCAAACTTCCAAGTCCTTTGAGTAGGCATTTCCAAGTCACTCGAAGTCTTTTGAGGAGGCATATTTCATAACCTTAGAACTTTCACACTTTGAATCTTGGTAGCAATTTGGTGCAAGCACTTTGAATCTTGATAGCGATTCAGTGCAATCTCAGAACCTTCGCACTTTGAATCTTGGTAGCGATTCGGTGCAATCAATCAACCCAAGTCCTCTCCCGGGGAAAATCAACCCAAGACCTCTTAGGGGGCAGTCACTCCTTCAAAGTCCTCTTAAGAGGCAACTCCAAATGGTTAAACACCGACCCGGCTGAGGCTAGACACCGCACAGATTAGATGCCGAAGCGAGGAAGGTTAGGCACCGCACTCAAGTTAAACACCAACCCGGCTGAGGCTAGGCACCGCACAGGTTAGATGCTGAAACGAGGGAGGTTAAACACCGAACAATGGGCTAGACACCGCACAGGTTATATGCCCAAAATAAAAAAATAAAAAAATAAAAAAACAAAAAAACAAAAAAACGACAGGGGTTAACACGTCGGCAGACAGACGTTAACTACCCCAATAGCTCCAACTTCATCCGGTTCAAAGCGTCGTTTCCTCAGGTACGTGCCTTTGCACCTCTTTTTGCTTTTCCTCTCTGAATTTTAGCCTTTCTTCTTTGAATTTTGGCTCACCCTGCATAAGCACTAATTTCTCCAAACTTGGGAGCAACTGTAGACACCGGGTCCGGAGTTGGATTTTTAAAATGGCAATGGCAATTTTGGGTCCTTGATAAATTCCTCCAAAAAAACAATAATAATATTAAATACATAAAATATGTAGGTAAAATTAAAAATAAAAAAAAATAGGATTAGGTTAATTTAATTAGATAAATCGAAAATTAAGATTAGTTTAATTTAATTAGTTGATATTGTAAGATAAATTAATAATTAACATTAGTTAATTAATTAGTTAATATTTTAGGATAATTAAAGTTGAAAAAAAAAAGAAGAAAATAAATGTGGGGTTTAATTAGATAAAATAGATGTCGTAATTTAAGTAGATTAATCAAATTAAGAAGGTAGGAAAATATAGAGTGTTTAATTAGTAATGTTTAATTAATTAATATATGTGTTTAGTTTAAGTAAATTAAAAGTGTGTAAATTAGTTAAAATAAAAAAAATAAAAAAAATAATAAAATGGAGGGAATTATTTAGATGACCTTAACCCTAATTCTAGGGTATAAAAACAATATGATGAGGAGATGAAAAGGGGGCTCTCTCGGCTGGACAAAAAAATTGAAAGAAAAAAAAATAAAGAAAGAGAGAGCAAGAGGGGGCAGAAGATGAAAAATCAAAGAATAAAAAAGGACAGAGAGGAGATTAAGAGAGAGCAAGTGAAAGGAATGCAAAGGGAGATAAATCAAAGGACAAATGAACTAAAATAAGAGAAGGAATTAAAGAAATTAAAAGGGAAAGAAGAAATAAAGGGGAACAGAGGACCAGCCAAACGGGGACGATGCCGGAACCAAGGAAAAAGAAGAAAAAAAGGAAAGGAGGTGGCGGGGGCTCTGACGGCCAGCCACGGCGGCCAATTGCCGCATGCGTCCCGCCACGGTGGAGATCGGACCCGGACGAAGCCGGTGGTGGTCGCCGATCGTCCGAAATCGCCGGCGTGAGGGAGATCGGCGAGGAGATTGGCGAGACGTTGCGGCGCGTTTTCCGGCGATGGCAAAGCTTCTTCCGGCACGTGGCCAACTCCGGCGGGCTCCCGACGTGGCGATCTTCCACTCGGTGCCGGAGGTGTCGACCACCGATGACCTCAGACGATGCCGGCGGCGAAAAACCGGTAAGGGATGTTTATTTCATTTATTTATTTTATTTTTATTTTTATTTTTATTAATTAATTAATTAATATTAATTATTATTATTATTATTGGTATTTATTTGTTATTATTATTTAATATTCTATTATTATTATTATTATTATTATTATTATTATTATTGATTGATTAATTAGTTTACATTATTATTATCATTATTATGTTATTATTGTTATTATTATTTTTATTTATCTATTATTAGTATTATTGAGCTATATTAATTTTATTGTTATTAATATTATTTATTTATCATTATATTCATTATTGTATTTATCTGTTATTGGTTATGGTATTTTGTGATTATTTGTTATTATTATTATTAATATTATTGTCTTATGTTATTATATTACTATTATTATTATTATTATTATTATTATTATTATTATTATTATTATTATTATTATTATTATTATTATTATTATTATTATTATTATCATTATTTGATTTACTTATTGTTAGTGTTATTGTATTATATTGTTATTTTTGTTATTGATGTTATTTAATTTATGATTATTGTTATTATTATTGTGTTTGATATTATTATTGTATATATTTAGTTATTATTATTTCTTGTGTTATGTTATTATTTTCTACTACTACTACTACTACTACTACTACTACTACTACTACTATTATTATTATTATTATTATTATTATTATTATTATTATTATTATTATTATTATTATCATTATAATTACTTTTATTATTATTATTATTATTATTATTATTATTATTATTATTATTATTATTATTATTATTATTTATGTTTATTTATTATTTATTATCATTATTATTTACAGTATTGTCATAAACACCATTTTTATTGTCATTGATCACTATAATTGCCATTGTGTTTTACATTCATTAATTCTCAATTTATTTATTTATTCATTTATTATTTCATTTATTCATCACTCAATTTAATTTAATCAATTATTAACTTTAATTATTTTTCTCAATTTATTTCATTCAATTGTTTGTTTATTCGCTTATTTATTCATTCAATTATTTATTTATTCACTATTAACCAATCTTATTTTCTGTCTTTACCGCAATGAGAGTAGTACGTGACTCGCCTACGGAGTTAGGCGGAGCATGGTCGATATGAGTAGATTAGGATTTATTTATCATTCGGAATATGTAATTATTATTATTTTATTTTATTCGGTTGTGGTTTGTAATAATAAAAGATTTTTGACCGCGCTTAAAAATAACCACCACACAAAATGATAACTTGTTAATAAAACTGGACCAATGTCCTGGTTTTCATCCCAAAGCAAAGGTTTAAATTGATTTGAGAACTCAAAACTTTTCATAAAAGTAATTGGGAACCAATGTTTCCGCCTAAAAGAATAGCCGATTTATGTATGTATTTTTATCATTCTTTTATGGTTTCATATTTGTTTTCAGATAATTATAATTATATTTTATTTACTGCTTTTTTTATACGTGCTTGTAATGCGCTTTAATTTTATTGTATAATTTGCATGTGAGAGAAGAGATAAAATAATTGATCTTAAAAACCCATTCACATAATATTAACCAAAGGTATGAATAAGAGTGAGGTCCCGAACTCTCTCTGGTTTTGGGCCTCATAAGGTTAGAATTACTTTCCCGATGTTTTATCGGGTGGCGACTCCATGATCCTTCCTTATGGTAGCCCGATAGACGGTGAGGTCGTCTACACAAACTTAATTCATTTTTGGGTTTTATACAACTTGGGCTTTAATTGTACAAGTCATGTGCTTCCTTTAAAAGGTGATATGACTTATTTAAGTTACAAAGTTGGGCTAGGCGTTTTGGGCTTTCTTAAATGGATTTAGTTTAGCTAGTTGGGTTGTTACTTAGTCTTTTTATTTTGGGTTTGAAATTCGGCCAACTCTTTTATTTATTGGGTTTTATTTTAAGTTAAGTCTATTACTTATGTAATTGGGCTTATATTGCTTGTTCAACCCATGTGGAATTCGGCCTACTTGTTTAAAAGGCCTTATTTGCTTAATTAGGGTTAGGTTAAATTAGGAGGATATAAATATCTCTTAAGACATTGTAAAAATCAGATTTGAATGATATTTTCTTGGCATAGCCGAAATTTCTTGCTTAGATTGAGAGTGAATTGCTTTCTTTTCTATTGCATCAAGAACTTGATTAACTTATCAATTCTTTTGAGTTGTGGCATTTTTCTCGTTCTAAATTCCCAATTATTTGCGTTTTCATTCACATAGTTGTTTGGGGGTTCAATAGGGAGGGTTTTTTTTATCTAATTTGTTCTTTGCTAACCATCTTGTATGCGTGGGTTTGTAGCTTGTTAGCTATTGGGTTCCGCATCATTAAGTTTAGCATACAACTTTTCATGCCTCAATGTTTGCAAAACTAAATTAATGTGCTCAATATGTTCCTCAAAAGACTTGCTATAAATGAGTATATTATCAAAGTAAACAACAACAAACTTTCCTAAATATGCGCGCAATACATGGTTTATAAGTCTCATAAACATGCTAGGGGCATTAGATAGCCCAAATGGCATGCCTAACCACTCATACAAACCATATTTAGTTTTGAAAGCTGTTTTCCATTCATTCACCAGGTTTCATTCTTATTTGATGATATCCACTCATTAAATCAATTTTAGTAAAATACACATCACCACATAGTTCATCTAACATATCATCAAGCCTAGGAATAGGATGTCTATACTTTACAGTAATTTTGTTGACTGCACGACAATCAACACACATCCTCCATGTTCCATCCTTCTTAGGCACCAATAGAACGGGTACTACGCAAGCACTCATACTCTTCCTAACCAATCCCTTCTCCATGAGTTCTTCCACTGGCCTTTGCATCTCCTTAGTTTCCTTAGGATTGCTTCTATAGGCTGGTTGGTTAGGAATGGTGGATCCAGGTACAAATTCAATTTGATGTTCTATCCCTCTCAAAGGTGGTAATCCATTTGGTAGCTCATCAGGAAAGACATCTGAATACTCCTGCAACAAAGACACAAAACTAGAAGGCAAAGATTCATGGTCAATGTCAGTGTCAGAAAACAAAATCTCTTTGTAAGTTACAAGTATCAATGGCTGCCCTTTTGCTAAAGCACTCCTAACCTCTCTTGCCCTTACATAAAAATTTTGTTTTTGCCTCCCACCTTTCTTGTTTTCACTCACCAATGGGCCATTTATTTGTTTTGTTTCTTTTCTGGTCTCTTTTCCCCCTTTTCTTTCTTTTTCTCTCTTCGTTTCACTCCCCTCTTCTCTCTTAGCCGAAGCCTCTCTCCCTCTCAACTAATTTCTTTTGATCTTCAAACACTTCTTGAGGTGATAATGGTGCTGATGTAACCTTTGTACCTTCATAAGAAAATGAGTAATGGTTAGTGTATCCATTATACAAAACATGTCTATCAAATTGCCATGGCCTCCCTAAAAGTAAGTGGCCTGCCTGCATAGGTACTACATCACAAACTACCTCATCCTTATACCTCCCAATAGAAAATGACACTCTTACTTGCCTTGTGACCTTGACCTCTCCACTATATTTTAACCATTGTAACTTATAAGGTCTAGGATGTCTTTTACACACTAGATTCAACTTATCAACCATATTCACACTAGCTACATTAGTGCAACTACCACCATCAATAATAACGGTGCACACTCTCCCCGTAACTAAACACTTGGTGTGAAATATGTTCTCCCTCTGTTCTAGGCTTTCTTCCTTAATGTTCAAGTTTAAATAATGCGAAACCCAATAGCTAACAAGCTACAAACCCACACATACGAATTCGGTTAACAAAACAAAAGAGATAAAATCCCTCCTTATTGAACCCCCAATCAACATGTGAATGGAAACGCAAATAATTGGAAAATAAAGAACATGAAAAATGCCACAATCAAATAATTGATAAGTTAATCAAATTCTTCATGCAATAGAAAAGAAAAGCAAGCAAATCTCACAAATCTAATCTATTAGAATTTTGGCAAAGCCAAGAAAAGAGGACAACCTCTAATGTTTAATAATTCCAATCCCCCTTACAAATCACGTTTTTGGGAATATATATACTCCTTTATGCTAATAAAAATCCTAATTAATCAAATAAACCTTAAAACATGGGCCTTACACCAAGATAACTAAAGCCCACACTAATTAACTTAAAATAAAGCCCAAAAAGCCTAAAAAGAAGAGGAAATTACACCAAATACAACCTTTTTAAATTTTCTTTCAAAAATATACTACTTTTTTATAACCTTTCATAAATAAAACTTTTTAAATTTTTAATTTCAAAAATACAACTTTATTTATCTCTCACTACTCTCTCTACCTTTCTAATTCTCCTCATCTGTTTTCTTTCTCCTTCCATCTCAACAACGTATTTCTCTTTTCTTTTTCGGTGTTCCCTTTCTTTTTCCATCTAACCGGCTTCTTTCTCTTTCATCCTCCGGTATTCTTTTTCTCCTTCTATCTCCCTCATAGATGATTTGATTTGTTGGTACAGGGTAACAGAGATCTTAATTAAGTTTGTCCAATTAGTAATCGCATTGCTATCTGGTGCAGGGATGGAGGAGATCTAAAATATCTGGTTTCTTTTTGGAATTGATTTTTATTCAGTTCGTAGCGGGTTGTAGTCCGGTGAGAATGTTTTCTCACTTTTGTTGATGTGGAAGCCCAAGGCTAAAGAACCCGACACCCCTTGAACATACAATATGGCATAGACATGAATAAGAGTAAATCCCCAACCCTATTGAACCCCCAATCAATAAAGTGAAAGGAAACACAAATAATTAGGTTGATTTAAACACAAGAACAGAATTCGCCACAAGTAATTACCTTGATAAGAATTTATGTTCTTAATACAAAAGAAGAAGACAAGCTATCCTCTCCAAAGATGAATTCGGCCAAGCCAAAAGAAATTTATCAAATTAGTCAAATCTGCCTCCAATCTCATTATTGTGGAGTATATATACTCCCTTAAGCTAGAAAAACCCCTAATTAATCAAGTAGGCCTTAAAATATGGGCCTTACATCAAAATAACTAAAGCCCACACTAATTAACTTAAAATTCAGCCCAAAAGGCCTAAAAAGAACTAATTAAATGAGCCCAAGCTAATTAAAGCCCATCTCACTTAAATAAGCCCAAAAGAATAAGTTAAGGCCTAGCATATTACAAATAATCAAATAAAAATAATAAATAAAAGCCTAAACTAAGAGCCCAAACAAATCAGCCCCTTAATCCACTAATTAGCACATGCATTGCACATGCTCTAGTTCACATGCATAGCACATATCAAGGTCACATGATCGGCACATGTCAAGTGTCACATGACCTGCACATGTTAAGTCGTCACATGACTAGCACATGTCCATCTTCAATTTGGCTTCTTCATAAATTTGGCCCATGGACTTCCTTCAAGCCTTCTTTAAGTTCTCCAAATTTGATCTCCATGAATATGAACTTCCATTGTTTATAATCTTGAAATGTTGACCCCCTGTGCACGCATCACTAGACCTATATTAGACGTATACTAGACCTATACTAGCCATATTCTAGACGTATACTATATGTATATTAGCCGTATACTAGACATAGACTAGATGTATACTAGACTTATACTATGCGTATATTAGACGTATATTAGACTTATATTAAATGTATACTGTATGTATATTAGATGTATACTAGACCTATACTAGATATATATTATATGTATATTAGTCGTATACTAGATGTATACAAAACATATACTAGATGTATATTAGATGTATACTAGATATATATTAGACGTATATTAGACGTATACTTGATGTATATTAGATGTATACTAGACATATATTAGATGTATACTAGACATATAGTAGACTTTTATTAAACGTATACTTGACGTATATTAAACCTATACTAGATGTATACTTGACGTATACTAGATGTATGCTAGACGTATATTAGACTTATACTATGCATATATTAGACGTATATTAGGCCTATATTAGATGTGTACTATATGCATATTAAATGTATACTAGACCTATACTAGCCGTATTCTAGACGTATACTATATGTATATTAGCCGTATACTAGACATATACTAGACGTATACTAGACTTATATTAGACGTATATTACACTTATATTAGACGTATACTATATGTATATTAGATGTATATTAGACCTATACTAGACATATACTAGACGTATACTAGAATTATACTAGACTTATAGCAGACGTATATTAGACATATTATACGTATATCAAAGCAAATTACAACACCTTTCAAGAATCGAAAAGGCGTGGGGATGACTTTAGCATATAACAACCGAAAATATGTTAATTGATTAGGCCATTCATTTTTCTTGGGTTAGGGTTTCATATTAGGGTAAGGACAGTGATTGCAACTATTTTGTTGCTTATACTTAATTTTTTTATTGTCCTTAACAGCAAAATCACCTATAATGTTGGAAGATTGTACACATTTGGAGGAAAGAAATTCATTTATTTTATATGTTTATACCGGTTTGTGAGTCATTGTCAGGATGTTTACATTATGTACAATGCATGGCTGTATAATAAAACATTACAAGAAACATTAATTGCAGCAGCAGGTAATTTGCTGAATAATTGGTTGCATCAAATACATTAATATTGACGACTTTGTCTTTTCTTGTAGATGAATTGCATGGACTTGCTTTAGGGAGGAGCATAATAAAAAACTTGCACATGGCTGGTAAACAAGGGGTGATTAATGGATTAAATAGTATCAATTTTGATTACAAGGAACCATTATATGATGTGAACGAGCTACGTTCAATTGCGCCAGTAGAACTCAGGTAGGGCTTTGATATACTATCAGTTATTGCTCGAATTGTTGATGGTAGTGAATTTGATGAATTCAAGAAATTGTATGGAACTGTGAGGACATTTTCAATTCCTGGAATTTCAATTTTTTTTGTTAAATTTTTGTTATGATATAGATTTATTAACAATATAATTCTGTTGCATTTGCAGACTCTTGTAACAGGGTTTGCTAGAATCTAAGAGCACTATAACATTTTGTAAAAGTCAGGATATTTGTAAATCAACCATAACATGCACTCAGGCAATGGACCCACCTCCATATTCAACTTTGTAGACTCTACAACAACTCCATCCAATGTTCTAACAGTGCAATGATATGTGACCTGCAAACAGTTAACAGTTAAACATCTCATGCAGTAAAATGCTTGAAATCTATTCACTCGTGAAGAAAGCAACAATCAACTAAAGCATAAAAAAATGATGTCTTTATAATTTTTAATTGACCACTCTATTAATGTTGATAAGCAATTTAATATATAATTCATATGGCTGATATAATCACACTTCCTCTCAAGCTTTCACAGACATCTAATGTATGAATGAGGCCAAATACCTCACGAATTCAATTATTAGTTGAAGATAATTAATGGTTTCGATATATTTGGACAATCATTAAATTAATTATAAGGTAGATTGATCATCAAAGAAATTTGGAAATAAACAAAGATTATTTCAACCACAAATAATACAATCATGTGTGCATCTACCAAACTTTAAGCAATTGCACTTGTCAAATTAAAAGCAATTTGATTCTATGGGCAATAAACTGCCATTTTGCAGCAGCTTTTCTCTCCACCATAAAATGTCACCAACCCTTTTTTTTTCTTGGAAAAAAAATTGTGAAAATTATTCAATTGAATCCTTTAACTTACATTTAGTTAATTAAGCCATTTAAACCTCTAGCTTTGATCATGTGATAAATGTCATTCAATTCAATTGCTGAGATAAGACTTTTCTAGCAATCTTTGCCAATTCTGGAGTTTTTGAGCCATAAGTAGACCACCAATCAATAGCATCCATAGTCACTACATGTATTTGAGTTGCAACCATATCATAAAGGCCTTTATATTAGATGTAGGTAAGTGTAGCGTACCGGGAAACTATGGGGTAAATAGTACTGGAATGGATTTACTCCACTTAATTGCCACAATAACATACGCTTTAAAGCTGATAGCTGCACTAAAGCATAAAGATTGATACCAAAACAGAAACTTCTTCACTACCTCCCATTTCAAAAAGAGCTTCAAGTTTATAAGCAGTGAGATGAAATTTAATTATGTTAAAAAAAATATATTTCAAATTTCTCATTCCAAGTAGTGATATCAAAATTTCAATCTTTATCCATCCCAACTCAATTGTTTGATGACTCAACAAGACTTTAATCAAAATATGTATCAAATATATATCTATTTGAGAATGTACTCGGACAAGCTTGTAAACAACAGGATCAGTGAGCTGCTTCATTGAATATAAATAAAAGTAATTTTCCTCAACTTTTGCTGCCTCAAAGTTTGCTTCACCATTCCCCTTAATTCCAACCTCTGTTTCCATGGAAAATCCACCAAGTGAAACTCAAATACACAAACTAAAAACCCCAAACAAAAAAAAAATAGATGCATAAATAGTTAATCACTTTCCTTTCCAAATAAAAACTTTTCCATCACATGCTAATGAAACTTATAAATCAAATTTACTATCACTCCCATAACAAAATAGTCCATTAATACATTTTTGTTCCCTTATTCCATAAATCGAAATTCCAAAGAAAATTTCTCAACTAAAACCAATCTAAACTAACTTAAAAAAATCCAAGTATCTGACAACCATAAAACAAAGTAATTCAGTCCCAAGCTAGATGACAAGAATAAAAGAAAATCGATTTAAAGATAATAAAATAAATTTATAGCACAAATGATGCGTGCACAGGGGGGTCAACATTGCAAGATTATAAACATTGCAAGCTCGGATTCATGGAGATCAAATTTGGGGAAGTTCAAGAAGGCTTGAAGGTGGTTTACTGAATCTATAAAGAAGCCGAATCAAAAAGAGACTTTGAAGAGAGGCATGTGCAAGTCATGTGATCTTGACATGTGCCATCCATATGCTAGACATGTGCCATGTCATGTGCTATGCATGTGCACATCATGTGACACATTACATGTGCATTGCATGTGCTTATTAATGGACTTAAGGGGCTGTTTTGGTTTGGGCTTTTAATTAGGGCTTTATTTATTATTTTTATTTGATTATTTGTAATATGTTAGGCCTTAACTTATTCTTTTGGACTTATTTAAGTGAGATGGGCTTTAATTAGCTTGGGCTCATTTAATTAGTTCTTTTTAGGCTTTTTGGGCTGTATTTTAAGTTAATTAGTGTGGCTATAGTTATCTTGGTGTAAGGCCCATGTTTAAAGGCCTATTTTATTAATTAGGGTTTTTATTAGCTTAAAGGAGTATAAATACTCCTCAAAAATGAATTTGTCAGAGAGATTGGAATTATTAAACGTTGGAGGCTATCCTCTTTTCTTGGCTTTGCCAAAAGTCTAATAGATTAGATTTGTGAGATTTGCTTGCTTTTCTTTTCTATTGCATGAAGAATTTGATTAACTTATCAATTATTTGATTGTGGTGTTTTTCAGGTTCTTTAATTCCCGATTATTTGCGTTTCCATTCACAAGTTATTTGGGGGTTCAATAGGGAGGGTGTTTATCTAATTTGGCTTTGCCATCAAAGTGTATGTTCAAGGGGTTTTGGGTTCTTTAACCTTGGGGTTCCGCATCATCTAGTATATGTCTAATATATGCATATTATAAGTCTAATATACGCATAGTATACGTCTAGTATACGTCAAATATACATCTAGTAAACGTCTAGTATAGGTTTAATATACGTCAAGTATATGTCTAATAAAAGTCGAGTATACATCCAATATACGTATAATATATGTCTAATATACATCTAGTATACGTCTAATATATATCTAGTATATTAAGGTAGCTTTATTATAGCTATAATAGCTATGGTAAATACGTTATTACAATTTCCCAATTTGTTCTTCTTTCTATTCTTTTAATTTTATTTGATTTTCTTTAGCCCAATCATTATAATATCATCGGAGGTGTTCTTTGCCTTGTCATTTTCTAAAATACCATTTCATTTTTATATTTTTAGGATGTTTTCTTTTTGTTATGTATTATTTTTAAGGGAAATGTTGAATTAGAGACCAAACCCATACCTTGTTCACTTTAATTCATGTTATTACAAATTGGAGACTACTCAGTTCCCACTTTCCTCGGGGTTTAATTATTTTTAATTAATTAAGTAATATATAGTTCTGTTGTTTAAATAAATGATTTTATTCACCATTGAAACAAATAATATAAAACAAAAACAACAGCATTTTTTTTAAGTCATTCTTATTACAAATGGAAATATGGTTAAAGGATGAGTGGGTTTCGTGAACAATCTACAAGCATATGAACTTTGGTCAGTATATTGCTTCAAATGTTCCAAGTCTAAAAGGGTTTCGTGAACAATCTACAAACCTGCAAAACGGGACATCTGCTTCGAAAGCTCTCTCTTCTGTGATGGTTTCACTACAAAGGTCCTCCAGTATATTTTTCAATCATTTTCCTCTTACATCTTAATTCCTCCTGTGTGTTTGGGCATCCATGAATTGATTAATTTATTCGGTGTCAAATTGGCATTTAAGTTCTGTTCCCCTTAAACCCCTCTCTACATGCAATTGCACATATTCATACGATCTCCCTATTGATTATGAATTTATGCTTCCATTTTCAACCAGAAAGGCCTCTTTAATTGACCGTCAAGATAACAAAATTTCCTATTTCTATGCGACCCAAATAAGAAAATCTTTGAACAAGCTTAGCAGAGTCTGCTTTACCAAACCATTTAAGAATAAGATTAAACGTTCTTTACTATAATTTCTGAGCAACATAACTGTATCTACACATTTAAAATGCCAAAACTTGCAAATAAAAACAAGAGGAAATAATGCTATGCGAATTCTGCATCTACTAATTCTTTTAAGTAACAATACGCACCTTGTGCTAAAATGACCAAATAGCAACACAACTGCAGCAACTAGATCTCAATACACGTGAAAGAAATGCAAAGAGCACAAAATTAAGCACAATTATTTGAGAAAAATATATTCAAACTGACCCCACAACATGCAAAATTAATAACCCGATTTTGTTCATTATCTTTTCCTTTTCCATTCGCGGTACCCATATATGAATGATTGGGAAAACTTAAAAACCCAAAAACAAATACCCCCAAAATTCCAACTGTCACCATAAAAAATCACAATAATTCATCACTATTTGTAGGAAAAGTGAAAATTAAACTCAGTAATCGAAAAGAAAAGAAAAGGAGAGGTAGGATTGTGTTTGTGCACCTTCTGCGTGTTGTTCTCATTGACCTCCATCTGCTATGGCGTGAGGCAGAGTTTTGGCCCACTTCATTTCATATATGAGCACAGCGAAGAGGATATTGGTTGATTCTTCTTGAAATAAATGAAATTATTTTAGTTTATTCACATCAACAAGATTAAAAAAAGAAAAAATTGGGTTTTATGCGGTGGATTTTGGATAATAAAAAATGAAAATTGAAGGTAAGGTTCCTGAGATGCCAAACAATCGTGAATTGGGTAGCTTTAGAATTTGGGTTTTTTATTTGGGAGATCGGTGGATGGGGGCAGCGGAGGGAGAGCAGCTGGGGGGCCGACGGCGCACCAAACTTGCAGATCGAGAGGGCGATAGAGAAGGGGGAGGAAGAGAGTTAGAGAGAAAGAAATGGGAGAGGATATAAAAGCTATATTTTTTAAAATAAAAATAAAAAAATTGTATATTTGTAAATGAAAAGTAATATAAATGAAATTAAAATTTAAAATGTGGTATAATTGAAATAATGGGAAAAACGGCATCTTTTTTGTTGATGTTTTTTATTTTATGTATAATTTTGTAGAAAGCCCAAAAAAGAACTAATTAAATGAACCCAACCTAATTAAAGTCTGTCTCACTTAAATAAACCCAAAAGAATAAGTTAAGGCCTAACATTTTACAAATAATCAAATAAAAATAATAAATAAAAGCCTAAACTAAAAGCCCAAACAAAACAGCCCATTAAGTCCATTAATTGGCACATTTGCACATGCAATGTGTCACATGATGTGCACATCCATAGCACATGACATGGCACATGTCTAGCACATGTCAAAACACATGGATGGCACATGTCAAGGTCACATGACTTGCACATGTCAAGGTGTCACATGACTTGCACATGCCTCTCTTCAAAGTCTCTTTTTTGATTCGGCTTCCTCATAATTCAGTAAACCACCTTCAAGCCTTCTTTAACTTCCATAAATTTTGATGCGGAACCCAATAGCTAATGAGCTACAAACCCACACTTACAATTCGAATAGCAAACCAAATCAGATAAACACCCTCCCTATTGAACCCCCAATCAACCTGTGACTGAAAACGCAAATAATCGGGAATTAAAGAACCTGAAAAATGCCACAATCAAACAATTGATAAGTTAATCAAATTCTTCATGCAATAGAAAAGAAAGCAATTCACTCTCATTCTAAGCAAACAAAATTCGGCTAAGCCAATGAATATCATCCAAAAATCCGAAATTCTTAACATAACATGTTCTATTTATAGGGTGGCTAACCCTAGCTAGCAAATAACCTAAAACAAACCCTAATGAGGCCTTAAACATGGTGTGGCCGAATTGTCCATGGGCTTTACAAGATAAGTTAAGCCCAAACTAAAGAATTAAACACACTTAAAATAAGCCCAAAAGAAAGACTAATTAAAACCCAAAATAACTAAACTAAACCCAATCTAAGAAGCCCAAAACGTCTAGCCCATTAAGTCACTAATTAAATGAGTCATGTGACTTTTAAATGAAGCACATGACTTGTACAAATAAAGCCCAAAGTAGAATAAACCCAAAAATGACTTAAGTTGGCCCAATTTCACTAGAAGCTTCCAAAAGGCTAAGTACTTTGTGAAAGCCTCCTTCAAGCTCTTTATAACACTTCTTAAAGGCATCTTCATGTAGTTCTTGAGTAACAAAGCCTTGCACATAAGTTGTCATAGCCATCTTCAACTTCTTAGCTCTCGCTCTTGTGACTGGACCACTAGGCATCTTCAAAGGGTCTTTAATGGTTGGATGATCCGTATCATTCCCTCCCTCCTCAAAAAGATTTGTCCTCAAATCTGAATCCACATCAAAAGAAGAAAGGTCAGAAACATTAAATGTAGCTGAAACACCATACCCACCTGGCAAGTCTATTTTATAAGCATTATCGTTGATGCGCTCCAAGACTTGGAAAGGACCATCACCACGTGCATCCAGCTTGCCTTCCTTTGGTTGGGAAACCTCTCCTTTCTGAAATGCACCCAAACCCAATCTCCAGGGGTGAACACCACTTGTTTCCTTCCCCTATTTGCCTTATCGGCATATTGCCTGTTTTTCTTTTCAATGTTTTCCCGTGCTTTCTCATGTAAGGATTTCACCAATTCTGCCTTCCTACTACCATCCAAACTCGAAAGCTCATGTAAAGGTAAAGGACAAAGATCAAGCACAGTTAATGGGTTAAAACCATAAACAAGCTCAAATGGTGAAAAACCAGTGGAAGAATGAATACTCCGATTATAAGCAAATTCAATAAAAGGCAAACAATCTTCCCAAGTTTTAAGATTCTTACCCACAATAGCACGTAATAAAGCCCCAAAAGTTCTATTCACAACTTCTGTTTGTCCGTTAGTTTGAGGGTGACAAGTAGTAGAAAACAATAACTTTGTTCCTAACTTACCCCATAAAACACTCCAAAAATGTGAAAGGAACTTTGTATCCCTATCTGAAACTATGGTGTGTGGAATACCATGCAAACGGACAACTTCCTTAAAGAATAGATCAGCAACATGCACAGCATCATCACATTTATGACATGCAATAAAATGAGCCATTTTACTAAACCTATCTACCACAACAAAGATACTATCCCTACCACGTTTTGTCCTAGGCAAACCAAGAACAAAATCAATGCAAATGTCAGTCCAAGGAGAACTAGGTACAGGTAAAGGCATATACAATCCATGAGGCATAGATTTAGACTTAGCTTGTTTACATGCAACACATGCATTACACACCTTTTCGACATCTTTTCGTATGCGTGGCCAAAAGAAATGCTCATTCAACATGTCATAGGTCTTATGTACCCCAAAATGTCCCATCAATCCCCCACAATGAGATTCTAATACAAGCAAGTCACGCATAGAACATTTAGGTAAATAAAGCTTGTTGCCCTTAAATAAAAATCCATCATGTCTATAGAATTTATCTAAGGCTTTATGTTCACATGCATGATACACATTACCAAAATCAGAATCACCATCATATAGTTCCTTAATATGCTCAAATCCTAACAACTTAGAACTAAGTGTAGAAATCAAGGCACATCTTCTTGATAATGCATCGGCAACAATATTGTCCTTTCTATGCTTGTATTGAATAACATAGGGAAATGTTTCAATAAATTCAACCCATTTAGCATGCCTCTTATTCAACTTACCTTGTCCCTTCAAGTGTTTGAGGGACTCATGATCGGTGTGAATGACAAACTCCTTGGGTAGGAGGTAATGCTGCCACACATCCAATGCTCTCACCAAGACATAAAGCTCCTTGTCATAGGTTGAATAATTGAGCTGGGCTCCATGAAGCTTCTCACTAAAGTATGCTACTGGTTTCTTTTATTGCATTAGAACAGCCCCAATACCTACACCAGAAGCATCACATTCAATTTCAAAAGTCTTATCAAAATTAGGCAAAGATAAAATAGGAGCAGAACACAACTTCCCTTTCAAACTTTCAAAAGCCTTTTGCTGTGCTTCTCCCCACTTAAACCCAACTTCCTTTTTAATTATTTCTGTAAGTGGTGCAGCAACAGAAGAGAAATCCTGCACAAATCGCCTATAAAAGCTCGCTAAGCCATGAAAGCTCCTCACATCCGAAATGGACTTAGGCGTGGGCCAATCTCTAATTGCCTTCACTTTCTCTTCATCTACTTCAATACCCTGTGCACTCACTACAAAACCAAGAAAAACAAGTCTATCTATACAAAATGTGCACTTTTTAAGTTTAGCATACAACTTTTCATTCCTCAAGATTTGCAAAACTAACTTAACATGCTCAATATGTTCCTCAAAAGACTTGCTGTAAATGAGTATATCATCAAAAGTAAACAACAACAAACTTTCCTAAATATGCACGCAATACATGGTTCATAAGTCTCATAAATGTGCTAGGGGCGTTAGATAGCCCAAATGGCATGACTAACTACTCATACAAACCATATTTAGTTTTGAAAGCTGTTTTCCATTCATCACCAGGTTTCATTCTTATTTGATGATATCCACTCATTAAATAAATCTTAATAAAAAACACAGCACCACACAATTCATCTAACATATCATCAAGCCTAGGGATAGGATGTCTATACTTTACAGTGATTTTGTTAATTGCACGACAATCAACACACATCCTCCAAGTTCCATCCTTCTTAGGCACCAATAGGATGGGTACTGTGCAAGGACTCAAGCTCTCTCTAACCAATTCCTTCTCCATAAGTTCTTCCACTTGCCTTTGCATCTCCTTAGTTTCCTTAGGATTGCTTCTATATGCTGGTCGGTTAGGAATGGTTGATCCAGGTATGAAATCAATCTGATGTTCTATCCCTCTCAAAGGTGGTAATCCATCTGGTAGCTCATCAGGAAAGACATCTGAAAACTCCTGCAACAAAGACAAAAACTAGAAGGCAAAGATGCATGGTCAATGTCAGCGTTAGAAAACAAAATCTCTTTGTAAGTTATAAGGATCAATGGCTGCCCTATGGCTAAAGCACTCTTAACCTCTCTTGCCCTTACATAAAAATTCTGTTTTTGCCTCCCACCTTTCTTGTTTTCACTCACCAATGGGCCATTTATTTGTTTTGTTTCTTTTCTGGCCTCTTTTCCCCCTTTTCTTTCTTTTTCTCTCTTAATTTCACTCACCTCTTCTCTCTTGGCCAAAGCCTCTCTCTCCCTCTCAACTAATTTCTTTTGATCTTCAAACACTTCTTTAGGAGATAACGGTGTCAAAGTCACTTTTGTACCTTCATAAGAAAAAGAATAACGGTTAGTGTACCCATTATGCACCACTTGACTATCAAATTGCCAAGGTCTCCCCAAAAGCAAATGGCCTGCCTGCATAGGTACCACATCACAAACCACCTCATCCTCATACCTCCTAATAGAAAATGGCACTCTTACTTGCCTTGTTACCTTGACCTCCCCACTGTCATTCAACCATTGTAATTTATAAGGTCTAGGATGCTTTTCACATACCAAATTCAGCTTATCAACCATATTCACACTAGCTACATTGGTGCAACTACCTCCATCAACAATAAGTGTGCACACCCTTCCATTAATTAAACACTTAGTGTGAAATATATTTTTTCTTTGTTCTAGGCTCTCTTCCTTAACATTCAAATTCAAAGCTCGCCTAGCCACTAAAGACTTCCCACTTTCAGCAACCAATAACTCTCCATCACTATCACAATCACTACAATCTTCCAAAGGTGGCATCTCATCTTCACTATGGTCTGATTCAGAAACAATTTCCCCATCATCCCTAGCTATTATCACCCTTTTATTAGGACAATCACGTGCCATATGCCCCTTCCCCAAGCATTTAAAGCATTTAATCTCTCTACTAGGAGTTGGAGTATTAGGGTTACCTTTTACAACCTTAGATGGTGATTGGACAGCCCTTGCATCTTTGGAACCCGAATCTACCCCATAAGGTTTAGATCCCCTAAAGTCTCTTCTATGCTCCCCTTTGGTCCATCTAGATCCCAAACTATCCCTTGAGTTGTTGCTGGTTCGGTTAAAGCTCCTACTCTTCTTTTGTTTCTCAATTTTCATTGCCATATTCAACACTTCCTCCATGGAGTCATATCTATGAAGCTTAATGACATCAGCAATTTCCTTATTCAATCCACCTAAAAACCTAGCTCTAACCATGAACATTTCCATTTCTTTATGGTAGTCCTCTACTGACCTACCCCCTTGCACTAACCTATGTAACTTCTGATGTAGCTCCCTAAAGTAATGTGAAGGCACAAATCTTTTCCTTATGGCCTCCTTCATATCCTCCCAATTACTAATAGGACGTCTACCCACTTTCCTTCTGCTCAAATTCAATTGATCCCACCAAAATAAGGCATAATCTGTAAACTCCATAGCTGTTATCTTTACTTTCTTCTCCTCAGAATACCTATTAAACTCAAAGATCATTTCAACCTTCCTTTCCCATTCTAGGTACTCTTCAGCACTGTTTCTACCTTTAAATGGAGGAATCTTAAGCTTAATGTTATCTAAATTCCCATCTAATCTCCCACTTGTCTCTTCTTCATCTAAGTCTTCTATGTCAGCCCTTACATTTTCATCAGTCCATCTACCTCTCCTAGTTGTCCTCCTAGAATTATTAGATGCACTCACTTCAAATTTTTCCTCCATCCCATCCATTCTAGCGTTTAACTTCTTGAACTCATTAATGAAGGCCTTGTACATCACTTTCATATCGGGCATGGCTTCCTCCTCCTCATACATTGTTTCCTTTTCTTCTCTTCTTGACATGATTTGAATTCTACAAAACAGATGTTAGACAATAGCCTCACACACTCCCTCACGTGTTTACACTCAAAGATGCCACTCCTCTCGTGTTTCACTCAATAAGGCTTTTACCCTCTTAATGTACTCACACACTCTGCCTTTTACCACTCTAATTGCAACTCTTAAATTGCACTTCAGAATTCAATTCACAAACCAAGAATTTGAGCATGTTTTAGAAAGCAAAGAATAAGCAAGCATTAACAATAAAAAGATAGCTCAAAACTAGAAAAGAAGACACTAGACACAATGAAGGTGGTACACGGACAAGACTATTATACCACTTGATTATATCCAAATTAGAGTATTAGAACAAGCAAAGATACTCTAACAATGTAAATTGAACAAAAGCAAGCTTAAAACAAAGAAATAAGCAACAAGAATTAAGAAAAATGACAATTTGGACAAAATGTATGAATTTGATTCATTACAAAGTAAACCAAATGTAGAACCTAGTTATTCTACCCAACAAAGCAAGAAAAATAACAAAGAAACCTAATTATACTAAGAAAGACAGAATGCAAGCAATACAATTCAATTTAGAGCCAAAATGATGATTAGGTCGAATGGTGTATCAAGCTCTAATTAATGTGTCAAATTGTGTGCAAAATGATAGCAAAATGATAGGAAAATGATGTCAAAATGGTGTAAAAATGATGGCAAAATGGTGACAAAATGGTAGGCAAATGATGGCAAAAATGATACCAAAATGGTGCAAAAATGACAGCAAAAAATGGTACCAAAATGTTACCAAAAATGGATAGCAAATGATAGGCAAATGTTACCAAAATGGATAGCAAATTTTACCAAAAATTGTTAGCAAATGATAGGAAAAATGTTACCAAAAATGACAAGCAAATGGTAGCACAAATAATTCCTTATCCGAATTGGATAATAATAATAATCAAAGGTGGTTTAGGATTAAGTTTTCCTATTCCCAAAACAGATAGGATTAATTTTCCTATTTCCAAAACAGATAGGATTAGTTTTTCCTATTACTTAAAGGATTTCCCACCTCTATTTAGAAAAGGATTAATTGCTGCCCCTAATCCTCAAGCACTTAGGATTAAGTTTTCCCACCTATTAATGGATTTGGATTTTCCCTTTTTGCTATAAATATGCTCCCTTGGCCGAATCTACTCCTCTACCCTTTTCTCCAAACGCAAAGTTCTTCTTTATTTCTCTTATTTCACGTTTTTTTCTTTTCTTTTTCTTTTCTTTTTTTTTATATGAAATAGAGAACAACTAGACTACAAACCACCAAACTTCTCAAGCCCAAAAAGGTCAGAACTCAAATTCGGTTTTCTAACCCTTTTTTTTTCAAAACGCAAAAACTTCAAAGTGAAGAACGGAGGCTTAAACGTCGTTTTTAAGGTCCAAAAAAGTCAGTTACATAGGGCTTTACCTAGGTAACAATTGTAGAGCATGAAATTCCCTTTCCGGAATGATATTATAATAACAAATTGGACTCCAATGTCAAAAGTTATGGCCTTTCGAAGTTTTCTGATTTTTTTTTTTAAACAGCAAACTAATCTCTAATCTCCTCCTACAAGGATTCGGATTCAAGCTAAGGATGTTCAAGATTTCGGTTCAAGGCTATTTCACGAATTCAAGATAAAGGTAAGAAAAGAAAAAGGCTAATTTAAACACACAAAACACAATTAACTAAGAAACTTAATGCAACCTAATTCGTCATAAACAAAAAGAAATCAAAGAAAAGAAAACGCAAACCCTAACACTAAGATAAATAGGAATTTACCTTAATCTGGCTCTGATACCAAATGATGCGGAACCCAATAGCTAATGAGCTACAAACCCACACATACAATTCGAATAGCAAACCAAATCAGATAAACACCCTCCCTATTGAACCCCCAATCAACCTGTGACTGAAAACGCAAATAATCGGGAATTAAAGAACCTGAAAAATGCCACAATCAAACAATTGATAAGTTAATCAAATTCTTCATGCAATAGAAAAGAAAGCAATTCACTCTCATTCTAAGCAAATAAAATTCGGCTAAGCCAATGAATATCATCCAAAAATCCGAAATTCTTAACATAACATGTTCTATTTATAGGGTGGCTAACCCTAGCTAGCAAATAACCTAAAACAAACCCTAATGTGGCCTTAAACATGGTGTGGCCGAATTGTCCATGGGCTTTACAAGATAAGTTAAGCCCAAACTAAAGAATTAAACACACTTAAAATAAGCCCAAAAGAAAGACTAATTAAAACCCAAAATAACTAAACTAAGCCCAATCTAAGAAGCCCAAAACGTCTAGCCCATTAAGTCACTAATTAAATGAGTCATGTGACTTTTAAATGAAGCACATGACTTGTACAAATAAAGCCCAAAGTAGAATAAACCCAAAATGACTTAAGTTGGCCCAATTTCACTAGAAGCTTCCAAAAGGCTAAGTACTTTGTGAAAGCCTCCTTCAAGCTCTTTATAACACTTCTTAAAGGCATCTTCATGTAGTTCTTGAGTAACAAAGCCTTGCACATAGGTTGTCATAGCCATCTTCAACTTCTTAGCTCTCGCTCTTGTGACTGGACCACTAGGCATCTTCAAAGGGTCTTTAATGGTTGGATGATCCGTATTAAATTTAATCTCCATAAATCCGAACTTGCAAAGTTTATAATCTTGCAATGTTGACCCCCCTGTGCATGCATCATTCCCTCCCTCTTTAGAAAAGATTCGTCCTCGAATCTTCGTCTTCTTCAAGTTGGGAATTGGCACTTGTAGAATAAATTCATCTTCATATAAGATCTTCTGAACAGGTGGAAATAAAATGAATGCTTCTTCAGCAAAGAACTCATCATGTTCCTGCAAGTTAACATAAACATTAGGAAAAACATGGTTATTTAATGCATCATTTTCGTTCTAATCATGGTTCTTTTCTTCCTCCATGTTCAATTCAGCCTCCTTGAGCACTACAGGATCAGTCATAACATATTGATCTCCAATCTCAATTACACTATCTTCTTCCTTTTTACAATCTTCTTCCTTTTTACTCAAACAGTCGACAACATCCTTACTTTCACTTATATCCTCCTCATTTACAACCTCATCAGCATATAAATCTAAAGCATCTCTTTCAGCTTCACAAACAATTTCTTTGACAATAACTTCCTCTTCTTTCCTTCTTTCCTCTTGTTTTATATACGTACTTAGTAGTCCAGAAAGTTGTTTAAACTGCAATTCCATATTTTTAAAATCTTCATTTTTGCTCCAGTTTGAACAACTCTTGTTGTTGGAATTTGAGAATGACCTTGCTACCCTTCTTTGTTTCTATTGCCTCTCCACCTTAATGGCAATGTTCACTAAGTTCTCCATTTTTCCATAATGTTGCAATTTAACTACATCCGCAATTTCTTTATTCAAACCTCCTAGAAACCAAGCCATTATTACCTCTTCCTCCTCTTCTATGTTAGCTTTGATCAATAGCATCTCCATCTTCTTGTGATAATCTTCTACTGATCTAGCTCCTTGCACTAGCCTATGCAACCTCTGATGTAGCTCCCTAAAGTAGTGTGAAGGTACAAATATTTTCCTCATGGCCTCATTCATATCCTCCCAACTACTAATAGGATGTCTCCTCATCTTCCTTCTGCCCATATTCAATTGATCCCACAAAAACAAAGTATAGTCATTGAATTCTACAGCTGCAATCTTCACTTTCTTTTCTCTGAGTACCTGTTACAATAAAAAATCATCTCAACCTTTCTTTCCCACTCCAAGTACTCTTCTGTATTGTTTTGGCCTTTAAATGGAGGAATCTTGAGTTTGATGTTTCCCAAGTTCCCATCTATCTTTGCATTAGTTTCCTCTTCCTCTTCATCATCAAAATCATGCACCACATGTTCTTGAATAATTCGGCCTCTCCTTGCTGCCCTTCTAGGTATATTAGTGATGGAATGTGTCATGGTATGTAGATAACGCAGCGAAAAAATATCAAAAACGATCATACACATCAAACAATTCCATAACAAGAATCGAAACATGCACTTTTAGGGTTTTAAAACTTACAACTTTAGATGCTCTTAAGACTTGGATTTGATAATGATCAGCAACCAGGATGATATAATCCACCTTAGATCTTGATCACCACAGCCAAGGAACAGCCTTTACGCCACTCCTCTCTATGTTCACACACACTATCAAGCAAAGCTTAAAACCGAGATTTCTAGCTCTCAACTTTAGGTATTGTGTAATGGCAATGATTAAAGCTACAAGATTTTATCTTGTACTTTCTTTGGGTGCTTCTAATGCCTAATAACCCAAGCAAGCAAGGAAGGTCCTTCTCCTTGAGTATCTCGGCCAAGAGAAAACTTAGAGAGAATAAGATGTGTTTCACGCAAAAACCTAGCCACCACCCTTTTGTTTCTTCTTTTTTTTCTTTTATCTTTTCTATATTTTGTATATTATCTTTTTGGCAAGTCTTTGATTTGAATTTCAATTACTTTTAGATAATCTGATTCAAACTCAAAATCCTTCCTAAAGATAAGTAACACAATTTATTTCAAACTCACTTTTGAATTCAAAATTCAAATTAATTTGAAATATTACCTTAACATATATTTAATCAAATATACAATCACTTAATCATGTGCTGAAATTCCATTGTATATCATACTTGGAATTTCGGCTAGGACATGGTAATTATTAGGTGATTTAATTTGACTTAAATGCCACTAGGATTTAATACTCAATTAACTTAATTGATTTAATTAATCAATTGAAATTAATCCTATGTGGGCCGAATATTTTCTCTCTCATGGACCAAGGTCCAATAACAATTTAAATACCCATTACATACATTAATTTGACTTTAATTAAAAGTCCAAATTAATGCCCAATACATTATTTAAATATTTTAAGCCCAATACTTTGTGTGCGATCCTATAGGTCCATTTAATGTTGGCAATGAATTAATGAATTAATTCAAAGGCTATATATATTCTCTAGAAAGATATTATAGCATTCCAAATTAAATGAAAATGCAAATGGCATTTGGTGACCTAATGCAATTTTATATAGTCCCTTACCCATAAATATCAGAATTAATATAAGGCATGGAACTAGTCATCCTTATATGTAAGTTAATTCCTTTCTTGATATTCCAGTAACACTGAACTCTCAGATAAATAATGGTTACTCATTATTTCATCTCGGTATGGCCATACACTTCTCAGTTCACTGATCAAGTGGCCGATGATATTTTCTCTCTTATAGAGAGGGGTAATCCCTTCACTTCTCTCATGCTCTCTAACATGAATCAATGCATACCCAAGCATACCCATACTTGTCACTCAGTTACGAGCACGTTAGGTGTATGTCAAAGTACACAGTAATTCATAAAGAGTTTCATAGAGATTTTAGGTCTAAGAACTCCGATACAAAACTTGCATATGAGGAACACTTATGACTTGTACCATGTAGTGTTCTCATGTGTGGATCGTATCCAAATACCATGTTATAAACATGTATCTATGATCTCTGATTGACACTGTTGTCCTTATGATCCGTAAGACAGAACTCAACTAATCAGAGAGAGCATACTAGTCTTAATTCATTTGTTATTCCCATAACAATGACTGACTAGGGATATTTAGAATGAAGTCTCATTTGTTTCAAGGTCTTACAACCATGTGCCTCACACATGATAACTTAAACTGAAACAACATTCTTGGATAGTTCTATCAATTGACATGCACAGGAATACAATGGATAAAACAAATGCCTCATTTATTAACTAAAGTGTTTTATAACAATGTATTGGGGCTAGGGCTAACACTAACAATCTCCCACTAGCACTAGTCCCAATTGGGCATAGCCCTAAGACCGAATGCTCTCAAATGAGCTTCGTGCAGATTTGGGCGCAACTGTTTCGTCAAAGGATCTGCTACATTGTCTTCACTTGCTATCTTGCTGACCTTGACGTCCCCACGATCAATGATTTCTCTGATCAGGTGGTACCTCCTGAGTATGTGTTTGGATTTCTGGTGTGACCGTGGCTCTTTGGCCTGTGCAATGGCCCCGTTGTTGTCACAAAAAATTTCTAATGGATCTAGGATGCTTGGGACCACTCCTAATCCAGAAATGAAATTTCTAATCCAAACAGCCTCTTTTGCAGCCTCACTTGCTGCAATATACTCAGATTCTGTAGTTGAGTCGGCAACGGTCTCTTGCTTTGAGCTTCTCCAGCTGACAGCAGCACCGTTTAAAATAAAAACGAATCCAGATTGCGATCTTGAGTCCTGAGTGCTGGTTTGAAAAGCAGCATCGGCATAGCCTTGTATGACGAGCTCTTCCTGACCACCATACACCAAGAAGTGATCCTTAGTCCTTCGTAGGTACTTTAGAATCCCTTTTACAGCAGACCAGTGCTTTTCACCAAGGTCTTGCTGAAACCTACTGGTTATACTCAGTGCATGAGCAACATCCAACCTAGTACATAACATAGCGTACATGATAGATCCAATAGCAGATGCATATGGGATTCTACTCATGTTGTCCCTTTCCTCTTTGGTTTTAGGGCACTGTTCTTTAGTTAAAGGAACTCCCAAAGCCAAAGGTATGTACCCTTTCTTTGAGTCTCCCATACTAAAACGCTTTAGTACCTTGTCTATGTACTTATCTTGACTTAGTCCCAATAGCCGATTCGATCTATCTCTGTAGATCCGAATACCAAGTATTGTCTCAGCTTCACCTAAGTCTTTCATTGAGAAACATTTCCCCAACCATTGCTTAACCTTTTGCAATGTTGGAATGTCATTCCCAATGAGAAGGATGTCGTCTACATACAGGACCAGAAATACTACTATGCTCCCACTAACCTTCTTGTATACACAAGGCTCATCCTCGTTCTTGACGAAGTCAAATTCTTTGACTGCCTCATCAAAACGAAGATTCCAACTTCGGGATGCTTGCTTTAATCCATAAATGGATTTCTGAAGCTTGCAAACCTTCTTAGGATGCTTGGGATTGACAAAGCCTTCAGGTTGTGTCATATACACATCCTCAAGTAAATTTCCATTAAGGAAAGCAGTTTTGACATCCATTTGCCATATCTCATAATCATGATATGCAGCTATGGCAAGCAAGATCCTAATGGATTTGAGCATGACTACAGGCGAAAAGGTTTCATCATAGTCTACACCATGTGTTTGTCGAAAACCTTTCGCTACTAGTCTACCTTTGTAGGTCTTATCAGCTTTGAGTTTAAATAGCCACTTGCATTCAATTACTTTAGCACCTTGTGGTGGATCAACCAAGGTCCAAACCTGGTTATCGTACATTGATTGCATCTCGGATTTCATGGCTTCAAGCCAATTTTTTGAGTCTGGGCTTTCAATAGCTTCTCGGTAGGTAGTAGGATCCTCATGATCTACTAACTCAATAGTGTCACTGTCAGTGATTAGAAAACCATATCTCTCAATCCCCTGACGTACCCTACCGGACCTTCTAGGTACTTGTGCAATGGGTTCTTGTTCCACAATTGGTTGTGAACTTGATCCCATTTCCAACTCATCCTGTATAGGAGTTTGTGGCGTTTGAATTTCTCCAAGTTCTACTTTACTCCCACTGTCTTTCTTGAGAAGGAACTCCTTTTCCAAGAAAATAGCCTTGCGAGCAACAAATACTTTGTTCTCGGTTTGTGAGTAAAAGTAGTATCCCTTTGTTTCTTTGGGATAACCCACAAATAAGCAGACAATGGATTTGGACTCTAGTTTGTCAGATGTTAATTTCTTAACATGTGCTTCACAGCCCCAAATCCTGAGAAATGACATATTGGGTTCTTTCCCAGTCCATACCTTGTATGGTGTCTTTTCAACTGCTTTAGTTGGAATACGGTTTAGTAGAAACGCAACAGTTTCTAATGCATAGCCCCAAAAAGAGACAGGAAGATTTGCTTGACTCATCATAGATCGAACCATGTCCAATAGAGTTCGATTTCTCCTTTCGGACACACCATTCCATTGTGGTGTTCCAGGAGGAGTGAGCTGTGAAATAATACCACACTCCTTTAGATGACAGTCAAACTCTTGGCTTAAATATTCGCCACCTCGATCTGACCGAATGGCTTTTATACTTTTGCCAAGTTGGTTTTCTACTTCATTTTTAAACACTTTGAATTTCTCAAAAGTTTCAGATTTATGCTTCATTAGATAGACATAGCCATATCTACTGAAGTCATCTGTGAATGTCACGAAGTAGCTAAAACCACCTCTGGCTTGTGTACTTAATGGTCCACATAAATCGGTATGTATTAGCTCCAATAAGCCATTAGTCCTCTCACCTTTCTTGTTAAAAGGACTCTTTGTCATTTTTCCATGCAAACATGGCTCGCATGTATCATAAGATTCTAAGTCAAATGACCCAAGCACTCCAGTTTTGTGGAGTCTTGAAATGCGTTTTTCGTTTGCATGTCCTAAACGACAATGCCAGAAGTAAGTAGGGTTTAACTCATTTGATTTAACCCTCTTTGTATTAATGTTGTATATGGACTCTTTGTTTGATAGATCAAGGATATAAAGGCCATTTTGCAACATGGCATTGCCATATGAAATGCCTTGGCGACGAATATGAGCATTGCCATTTTTAATAACAAAATCAAATTCATCCAAATCCAATAATGAAACTGAAATAATGTTTCTGCTCATAGCAGGCACATAATAACAATTTTTCAAAATTAAACAAAGTCCGGAAGGTAAAGTGAGTTGATAGTCGCCTATCTCCATGGCAGCAACTCGTGCTCCATTCCCCACACGGAGGTCCACTTCATTCTTCCCAAGTAACCTCCTATTTCTTAGCCCCTGCACATTTGAACAAATGTTAGAACCACAACCGATATCTAGTACCCAAGTGTTAGAAATAGAAAGGTTAATTTCAACAACAAAAATACCTGAACTGGATGCCTTGGCTCCATTCTTTTTTTGCTCTTCCTTGAAGAGAGCACAGTTCTTCCTCCAATGCCCTATTTTGTTGCAGTGGAAGCAAGTGCTCTCGCTCTCCTTGAGCTTTTGTGCCTTGGGCTTGGATTGGGCCTGAGGTGCACTCCCATTTGACTTGAGCCGAGTCAGGTCATTCTTGGGTTTTGCCTTTCCCTTTCCCTTTCCCTTAGCGGGTCCCTTCTTAATGCCCCCTTGAACCATCAGTACGGGATTGGTCTTTCGAATGTTTTCTTCAGCATTCTTAAGCATCCCATGAAGCTCAGTAACTGACTTGTTCATCGCATGCATGTTATAATTCATTACAAATGGATCATAATCATCAGCCAATGATCCTAAAATCAAGTCAGTAGCCAATTCCTTTGGTACTTGTACCTCAAGCTTCTCAAGAGTATCAAGATACCCTTTCATCTTGAGTACATGCGTACTAACAGGAGTACCTGCAGCCATCTTACAGGAAATTAAGGCCTTAGTTGTCACAAACCTCTCGTGACGAGCTTGCTCTTGGAACATCTCCTTTAAGTGCACCATGATCGCATAAGCCTCTTGGTCCATAAATTGCTTTTGCAAGTCAGGCACCATAGTGGCTAGCATCAAACAGGTCACATCATTGGAGTCGCTTTTCTTGGTCTCAAAAGTTTCCCTTTGAACCGCAGAGGCGTTCCTACCAGGTTCTTGAGGCAAGGGTGCATCCAAAACATACGACTTTTTCTCTTGCTTAAGAACTATCCTTAAGTTTCGAGACCAGTCTATGAAATTGGTGCCATTCAATTTGTCCTTTTCAAGGACCGATCGCAATGAGAAATTGTTGTTTGAAGATGCCATTTTTCAATCTACAATAAAATTTAGCAAGATTAAATGAGGTCTTATTAATAATCCCACAAACCGAATTAATATCCCTTTAAATAATTCGCGTTAGTGATTTAATGTGGGCCAAGATCCACTTTTCACAACAACCTTATTAGTCAAGCTGAGCTTGTACACCTAACAAGTTAAGTTACTTAGGTAGGATAACTCCAATCATGACTCGTACATGACTCTTGGATCAAATGGGCTAACATCTTAAGATGTTATAGCACAAACCCATTTATTAGTTGCCTAGGTCCGGGCATCCCTTTCCATGTTAAGTCCAACCTACATTCACAACTCATGCCTCATAAAGATAATCGGGCGCATCTAGGACTCCTAGTCTACGTTACCGATGATCGATGCCTTGACATGTTTCGAATTAGGAAGGCAACTTTGTGACTTACTATTTTAGGGATTCATTTTATTACGGCTTACATGGCATACGCTTTATCATCCATTCATAGCATGCATATATAAATAATTGCATAAAGTAAAGCGTGACAAACATGGGCCCATAAAACCTACAACTAAGATTCTATACTATTACACAAGAATCTTCTTAGTTGGGCTTCACCACTCCGGTGGGCTTCATCTTGATTTACAAAGTCTTCAAGTAAATTCTATTCTAAGAAATAAATGAAACTTTTACAATAATACATAATGGCTCGCAGGCCATAATTAATTACAAAAACCCAGGGCCCATGAATGCACCATGCATATCTATTTATCACACCAAACAAGCAAATTAATATGCATAACATTCATGGATCAAACAAAGTCCAATTTTAATTAAATTAGCCAAGCCCATTAATGGAAATTGTGTACTTGAACCTTTAAGAGATGACCCTATGATGGGCCTGGGCCGAGGCCCAATGGACTAAATCCTCTTATTGAATAAGTTCTCTTAAAAGCCCAAAACACAAACTAGTTAGATTTGTGCTATAAATCAACTCTAGTATAATTTCCAATTTTGCCATTTTTAATATTATGTCATACTGCCCATAAACATTAAAAATACATATAATATGTACCGACATGAATTAAAAAAAAATAAAAAAAAACATGAAGAACATATATATGATACACGGCATATATATAAAAACAAACTAACAACAAAACTAGTTGTTTAATGCTTATGTGATGCCACAAAAATGCACAAACCCTTAAATCAATTTTATGAGTCAATAAATAATTCAAATAAGGTCATAAAAATGATTTAATATATTGTACCAATCTGATCTAAATGTGTTTTTACCATTTTAATCAAATCAAAACAAACAATGTTGATTAAACATGTAACAAACACAAACTAGTCATTGTTTTAAGTGATATTAAAATTAATCATTTAAATTGTCATGGACCAGAATTAAAACCAAATTTTAAAAATGTCCAGACCTGATATTTAATCATTAAAAACCACTCACAAACATGCCAAAAACGTTTTTACATTTAATATTCAAAACTAGTTGTTTAATTAACAATTAACATGCCAAAAAGCACCTAGTTTTAATATTAACATATACCATCAGGTATTACTAATTAAATCTGACTAATAACAGCTCCTAGAACATCTTAGGACAGTATATTAACATGTCATATTAATTATAATACCTATCTAATCAATTAAAATCGTTTTTACACCAAAACAATGCAAAAAACTCAAAACAGAAAATTTCAGCATTGCATGTATTAAAAGTAACGATTTTTAATTAATTATTTCATGCATCTAAAGCACTAAAATAAGCATGTTTAGGCTCTGATACCACTGATGGAATGTGTCATGGTATGTGTATGTAGATAACGCAGCGGAAAAATATCAAAAACGATCATACACATCAAACAATTCCATAACAAGAATCGAAACATGCACTTTTAGGGTTTTAAAACTTACAACTTTAGATGCTCTTAAGACTTGGATTTGATAATGATCAGCAACCAGGATGATATAATCCACCTTAGATCTTGATCACCACAGCCAAGGAACAGCCTTTACGCCACTCCTCTCTATGTTCACACACACACTATCAAGCAAAGCTTAAAACCGAGATTTCTAGCTCTCAACTTTAGGTATTGTGTAATGGCAATGATTAAAGCTACAAGATTTTATCTTGTACTTTCTTTGGGTGCTTCTAATGCCTAATAACCCAAGCAAGCAAGGAAGGTCCTTCTCCTTGAGTATCTCGGCCAAGAGAAAACTTAGAGAGAATAAGATGTGTTTCACGCAAAAACCTAGCCACCACCCTTTTGTTTCTTCTTTTTTTTCTTTTATCTTTTCTATATTTTGTATATTATCTTTTTGGCAAGTCTTTGATTTGAATTTCAATTACTTTTAGATAATCTGATTCAAACTCAAAATCCTTCCTAAAGATAAGTAACACAATTTATTTCAAACTCACTTTTGAATTCAAAATTCAAATTAATTTGAAATATTACCTTAACATATATTTAATCAAATATACAATCACTTAATCATGTGCTGAAATTCCATTGTATGTCATACTTGGAATTTCGGCTAGGACATGGTAATTATTAGGTGATTTAATTTGACTTAAATGCCACTAGGATTTAATACTCAATTAACTTAATTGATTTAATTAATCAATTGAAATTAATCCTATGTGGGCCGAATATTTTCTCTCTCATGGACCAAGGTCCAATAACAATTTAAATACCCATTACATACATTAATTTGACTTTAATTAAAAGCCCAAATTAATGCCCAATACATTATTTAAATATTTTAAGCCCAATACTTTGTGTGCGATCCTATAGGTCCATTTAATGTTGGCAATGAATTAATTCAAAGGCTATATATATTCTCTAGAAAGATATTATAGCATTCCAAATTAAATGAAAATGCAAATGGCATTTGGTGACCTAATGCAATTTTATATAGTCCCTTACCCATAAATATCAGAATTAATATAAGGCATGGAACTAGTCATCCTTATATGTAAGTTAATTCCTTTCTTGATATTCCAGTGACACTGAACTCTCAGATAAATAATGGTTACTCATTATTTCATCTCGGTATGGCCATACACTTCTCAGTTCACTGATCAAGTGGCCGATGATATTTTCTCTCTTATAGAGAGGGGTAATCCCTTCACTTCTCTCATGCTCTCTAACATGAATCAATGCATACCCAAGCATACCCATACTTGTCACTCAGTTACGAGCACGTTAGGTGTATGTCAAAGTACACAGTAATTCATAAAGAGTTTCATAGAGATTTTAGGTCTAAGAACTCCGATACAAAACTTGCATATGAGGAACACTTATGACTTGTACCATGTAGTGTTCTCATGTGTGGATCGTATCCAAATACCATGTTATAAACATGTATCTATGATCTCTGATTGACACTGTTGTCCTTATGATCCGTAAGACAGAACTCAACTAATCAGAGAGAGCATACTAGTCTTAATTCATTTGTTATTCCCATAACAATGACTGACTAGGGATATTTAGAATGAAGTCTCATTTGTTTCAAGGTCTTACAACCATGTGCCTCACACATGATAACTTAAACTGAAACAACATTCTTGGATAGTTCTATCAATTGACATGCACAGGAATACAATGGATAAAACAAATGCCTCATTTATTAACTAAAGTGTTTTATAACAATGTATTGGGGCTAGGGCTAACACTAACAATTAGATATACTTCCTTCAAGCCTCTCTTCTATCCCATCCATTCTAAGGGTGATACGGATCTAACCATGCCATCAACCACCAAAGATCCTTTGAAGATGCCTAGTGGTCCAATAACAAGAGGACGTGCTCAGAAGCTAAAGATGGCTATGTCATCTTTTGTTCAAGACTTTGTCACTCAAGAAATTCATGAAAATGCTATTAAGAAATGCTATGGAGAACTTGAAGGCCAACGCAAAGTACTTAGCCTTTTGAAAGCAAATGAAGGAATTGGGCCAATTTAAGCCATCAAGGGCTTATACAACTTTGGGCTTTTAATTGTACATGTTATATGCTTCATTTAAAAGTCACATGACTCCTTTAAGTTGTGGTTTAATGGGCTAAGCGTGTGGGCTTCTTGTTTGGGCTTAATTTAGTTAGTTTGGTTATTTATTTAATCTTTCTTTTGGGCTTTCATTTTCGGCCTATAAGACTTAATTTTAAGTGAGTTTATTTTTTTTAGTTTGGGCTTAATTTATCTTGTAAAGCCCATGGAGAATTCGGCCTATGTGTGTTTAAGGCCTTATTAGGGTTTGTTTTTAGGTTTTAAGTGTAATTAGGGTTAGCCACATATATAGGCTAATATGAGTTGTAAACTTCAGATTTGATGAATTAAACATTTTGAGAGTGTTCTCTTATTGGCTTGGCCGAATTCTATGGAGAGATTAGTGAGGATTTCTTGCTCATATTTTCTATTGCATGAAGAATTTCATTACTTATCAATTATCTTGATTGTGGCATTTTCATCTTCTTCGTTTTTTCCGATTATTTACGTTTTCAATCACAGGTTAATTGGGGGTTCAAAAGGGAGGGATTTTATCTCTTTGTTTCTTTGCTAACCATCTTGTATGTGTGGGTTTGTAGCTTGTTAGCTATTGGGTTCCGCATCAAAGGGTCAACTTTCGGATCTCACTAATATCCTCACATGATCTTCATCTTGGGATATTTCCTTCCCACTAGTTTCTTCAGTCATGGTGTATTACCTGCAAAATTGTTAGATAAAACCTCGCAAGCACTCTCTCATGTGTTTATACTCAAAGAATGTCACTCCTCTCGTGTTTCACACAATTAAGGCTTTTACCCTCTTAATGTCCTCACACTCTCTTGCCTTTTACCACTCAAGCTTGCAACTTTAAAATTGCACTTTATAATTCAATCCACAAAGCAAGAATCTTGAGCACATTTAAAAAAACAAAGAAAAAGTAAGCACTAACAATAAAAAGATAGCTCAAAACTAGAAGAGAAGACACTAGACACAATGGAGGTGATACACGGTCAAGAGTGGTGTACCACTTGATTATATCCAAATTAGAGTATTAGAATAAGCAAAGATATTCTAACAATGTAAAGGAACAAAAACAAGCTTAAAACAAAGAAATAAGCAAAAAGAATTAAGAAAAATGATAATTTTGGACAAAATGTATGAATTTGATTCACTACAAAGTAAACCAAATATAGAACCTAGATATTCTACCCAGCAAAGTAAGAAATCAACAAAAAACACAAAATTAAACTAAATAAAGTAGTTTGCATGCAAGACAATTCAATTTAGAGCCAAAATAATGAATAGGCCAAATGGTGTATCAAGCTCTAATTAATGTGTCAAGTTGTGTGCAAAATGATGGTAAAAAGATAGGAAAATGATGGCAAAATGATAGGAAGATGATGGCAAAATGATACCAAAATAGTAACACAAATGATAAAAAATGTTTCCAAAAATGATGGAACAAATGGATAAGAAATGTTAAAATAGCATGTCAAATGGATAAGAAATGAAACAAAAATGGCAGCTCAAATGGATAGTAAATGATATCAAAAATGGCAACTCAAATGGATAAGAAAATGGATAAGTAAATGGATAAGAAAATGGATAACACAAATGGTAGATCAATGATTACAAAGTAAATCCTTGATTAAGTAGGATTAGGATAACAATTCCAATTCTGTTATGGATTAGGATTTTGAAAAAAACCTAAACCCAAAAGGATAGGGATTAGTTTTACTAGCCCTTAAAGGATTCCTAATTCCCAAAGCAGTATGAATTAATTTTCTCCCACCTATTATAGGATTTGGATTTCCCCTTTGCTCTATATAAACTACACAATGAAACCACATGCAATTCCTTCCTTATATCTCTTCTTTTCTCTATTTTTTCTATTCTTTCCTTTTCTTTCACGTTTTTTTTTCTTTGCTTTTTTTTAAAGTAGTAACAACTAGACTACAACTACCAAATGCCTCAAGCCCAATGTGATCAGAATCCAAATTCGGTTTTCCTAAAGCCTCTTTTCAAAATGCAAAAACTTCAAAGTGGAAAACGGATACTTAAACGTCGTGTTTAAGGGCCGAAAATTGCAGTTACATAGGTAAAGCCTAGTAATAATTGTAGAGCACGAAATTCCCTTTCCGAAAACATATTATAATAGCAAATCAAACACCCGAGTCAAAAGTTATATCCTTTCGAAAATTTCTATTTTTTTTTTTCAAATCAGCAAACTAATCTCTAATCTTCTTCTACTAGGATTCAGATTCAAAGCAAATGATGTTCAAGATTTCAGTTCAAAGCTAATTCACAAATTCAAGGTAAAGGTAAAACAAGAAAAGGCTAATTTAAACACACAAAAGCACAATAACTAAGAAACTTAATGCAACCTAATTCGGCATAAACATAAAGAATTCAAAGAAAAGAAAACACAAACCTAACACTAAGATAAATAGGAATTTACCTTACTTTGGCTCTGATACCAAATGATGCGGAACCCAATAGCTAACAAGTTACAAACCCACACATACGAATTCGGTTAACAAAACAAAAGAGATAAAATCCCTCCCTATTGAACCCCCAATCAACATGTGAATGGAAACGCAAATAATTGGGAAATAAAGAACATGAAAAACGGCACAATCAAATAATTGATAAGTTAATCAAATTTTTTTATGCAATAGAAAAGAAAAGCAAGCAAATCTCACAAACCTAATCTATTAGAATTTTGGCAAAGCCAAGAAAAGAGGATAGCCTCCAATGTTTAATAATTCCAATCCTCCCTACAAATCACGTTTTTGTGGAGTATATATACTCCTTTATGCTAATAAAAATCCTAATTAACCAAATAGACCTTAAAACATGGGCCTTGCACTAAGATAACTAAAGCCCACACTAATTAACTTAAAATAAAACCCAAAAAGCCTAAAAAGAACTAATTAAATGAGACCAAGCTAATTAAAGCCCATCTCACTTAAATAAACCCAAAAGAATAAGTTAAGGCCTAACATATTAAAATAATCAAATAAAAATAATAAATAAAAGCCTAAACTAAAAGCCCAAACAAAATATTAAGTCCATTAATTGGCACATGCATTGCACATGTAATGTGTCACATGATGTGCACGTGCATATGGCACATGCATAGCGCATGACATGTGATATGAGCACGACCAAGCATAATGGCACAAAATCAAGGTCAAAGAAACTTAAAGAAGTCCTACAAGTTATTATGAGACGTTATGTGGAGAAGATGCAAGTTCAAGAGGGGAATTAAGCTAAATTGGGCTATGAAGATAAGTTGGGGCAGAATGGTGTATTGGGCCTTCAAGCTACTTTGTTTAGTTTCTATTCTTGTAATGACATACAATTAAATGTAATTGGGTAGCCTCGTACCCTTAGAAAATGTTTTGGGCTCATTTAGTTAGGTTTGTTTTATTTTTAGGCTTATTTGATTGTTTTGTGTAGGCTAAAGTTGGGCAGGCTAAAGTTGGGCTTATCTCTTCTAAAAAGTTGGGCCTAAATAACTAATTGAGGTTAGAATACATGAGGGGGCCGAATTTTACAAGGGAGAGCTGAATTTGGATGGGTTTGAGTCAAATTTAGGTTTATGCCTACATTGGTGAACTTGGGGTCCTAAATTTTAGGAACAGATTTTTCTTAATTAATACTTATTATTTTGGGATATTATCAAGTAGAGTTTGACGAAGAAACAATAGCTTGAACTTATCTTGAGTGAGTTGGCCGAATTCCACTTGTAGCTGAAATTGAGTCTACATTCATTTTCCTTAGGATAATCATTAGGTTTTAGGATTAATTCTAGATTGTATTTATCTCTATGTACTTAGTCCATATTGTGGCCAAATGCATATAGATAAATTAGGTATTATCCTTGTCATTTAATTTATTAAATTATCTCTTAGGAGCAGTGTTTGATTATAACTCCATTAGGGGGGAGGTTGTCTAACCTATATAAAGGGCTGAACTTCTTCATTTGTACTTTACATTTTGCATATCTTATGATTAATGAATTTTCATTGACTAAATTTGTGAGAGTTAATTTCTATTGATTCTTGCTATTGTATGAAGAATTAGACTTAGGCAATTTGCATGGTTAATGTATGCTTGATTCTTATTCTTCTTACTTTCTAAATCAATCTATTATAAGCGTTTCCATTCAATCTTGTTGGGTTTATTCACTTGTTTATGATCAATATTCATGGTATGTTGGCGTTCTAGTTTACATATAGGCTGGGGTTCCACATCAACCTGGCACGTCTAGCACATGTCAAAGCACATGGATGGCACATGTCAAGGTCACATAACTTGCACATGTCAAGGTGTCACATGACTTGCACATGCCTCTCTTCAAAGTCTCTTTTTTGATTCGGCTTCCTCATAATTCAGTAAACCACCTTCAAGCTTTCTTTAACTTCCATAAATCCAAACTTGCAAAGTTTATAATCTTGCAATGTTGACCCCCCCTGTGCATGCATCATTAAAGCACGCCTAACTACTAAGGACTTTCCATTTTCAGCAACTAATAACTCTCCATCACTATCACAATCACTGCAGTCCTCTAAAGGTGGCATCTCATCCTCACTATGTTCCGATTCAGAAGTAAGTTCCCTATCATCCCTAGCAATTATAACTCTTTTATTAGGACAGTCACGTGCCATATGCCCCTAATCCAAACCTTTTACAACTTTGGATGGTGATTGGACAGCCCTTGCATCTTTAGAACCCGAATCTGCCCCATAAGGTTTGGATCCCCTAAAGTCTTTTATATCCTCCCCTTTGGTCCATCTAGATACCAAACTATCCCTTGAGTTGTTGCTAGTTCGGTTGAAGGTCCTACTCTTTTTCTGTTTTTCAATCTTCATTGCCATACTCAATATTTCCTCCATGGAATCATACCTATGAAGCTCTATGACATCAACAATCTCCTTATTTAACCCACCTAGAAACCGAGCCATGGTTACCTCTTCATCCTCCTCAATGTTAGCTCTAACCATGCACATTTCCATCTCCTTATGATAGTCCTCTACTGACCTACACCCTAGTACTAACCTATGCAACCTTTGATGTAACTCCCTAAAGTAGTGTGATGGCATAAATCGTTTCCTCATGGCCTCCTTCATATCCTCCCAACTACTAATAGGACGCCTACCCATCTTTCTTCTACCCATGTTTAGCTAATCCCACCAAAACAAAGCATAGTCCGTAAACTCAACTGTTGCTATCTTCACTTTCTTCTCCTCAGAATACCTATTACAATCAAAGATCATTTCAACCTTCCTTTCCCATTCTAGGTACTCTTTAACATTATTTCTACCTTTAAATGGTGGAATCTTAAGCTTAATGTTGCCCAAATTCCCATCCACCTTTCTACTCACTTTTTCTTCATCTAAGTCTCCAAGATCAGCCCTTTCATTTTCATCAATCCACCTACCCCTCCTTGCTGTTCTCCTAGATGTACTATTTGACCCCAATTCTAGTCTCTCTAATCTATCATTCATATTCCCCATATCTCTCATGAATTTATCAAACGTACTATGCATAGCTTGAATGGAGAACACTACCTCCTCGAGGGTTGCTCCCTTTTTGTCTGTTTCTTCTGTCATGATTTAAAATCTGCAAACAGATGTTAGATAATAGCCTCACACACTCCCTCATGTGTTTACACTCAAAGAATGTCACTCCTCTCGTGTTTCACACAATTAAGGCTTTTACCCTCTTAATGTCCTCACTCACTCTTGCCTTTTACCACTCTAATTGCAACTTTAAAATTGCACTTCATAAATCAATTAACAAACCAAAATTTGGAGTATATTTTAAGAAAACAAGATAACAAAAACTAATAATAAAAGGAAGCTCAAAGCTAGAAAAGAAGACACTAAACAAAATGGAGGTGGTACACGAACAAGACTGGTATACCACTTGATTATATCAAAATTAGAGTATTAGAACAAGCAAAGATACTCTAACAGTGTAAAGGAACAAAAGCAAGCTTAAAACAAAGAAACAAGCAATAAGAATTAAAAAAAATGACAATTTGGATAAAATGTATGAATTTGATTCACTTCAAAGTAAACCAAATATAGAACCTAGTTATTCTACCCAACAAAGCAAGAAAATAACAAAGAAACCTAATTATACTAAGTAAGGCAGAATGCACTCACGATAATTCAATTTAGAGCCAAAATGATGAATAGGCCCTATGGTGTATCAAGCTCTAAATAATGTGTCAAGTTGTGTGCAAAATGATGGCAAAATGATAGGGAAAAGATGGCAAAATGACACTAAAATGGTGGCAAAATGGTATCAAAATGATGGCAAAATGGTAGAAAAATGATGGAAAAATGATATCAAAATTGTCTAAAAATGATTGCAAAATGGTACCAAAATGATACCAAAAAATGGTTGGCAAATGATAGGAAAATGATACCAAAAATGGATAGCAAATGATAAAAAAATGTTACCAGAAATGGATAGCAAATGATAGAGAAATGATACCAAAAATGATAAGCAAATGATGGAAAAATGATATCCAAAATGGTAAGTAAATGATAGCACAAATGAACGCTTATCCGAATTGGATAATACTAATCAAAGGTGGATTAGGATTTGAAAGCCTATTCCTAATACAAATAGGATTAGTTTTTCCTACTCTTTAAAGGATTCCATAGGTGTTTGACAAAAGATTTAATTGCTGTCCCCAATCCTAAACATAAAAGGATTACTTTTCCCACCTACTAAAGGATTTGGATTTGCCCTTTGGTCTATATAAACTCCACAATGAAACCACACGCAATTCATATTAACCCCACATGCAAATTTCCTTCCTTATTTCTCTTCTTTTCTCTATTTCTTCTATTTTTTTCTTTCACATTTTTTTTATTTTTTTTCTTTCTTTTTTTTAATATGAAGGAAATAACAACAAGACTAAAGACTACCAGGTGCCTCAAACCCAAAGTGATCAGGGTTCAAGTTTGGTTTTCTAAAGCCCCTTTTCAAAACACAAAAACTTCAAAGTGAAAAATGGAAGTGTAAACGTCATTTTTGAGGTCCGAAATGAGCAATTACATAGGGCAAAGCTTAAGTAACGATTTTAGAGCTCCAAATTCCCTTTCCGAAAACATATTATAATAGCAAGTCAGACGCGAGTCAAAAGTTATGGCCTTTCAAAAATTTCCGTTTTCTTTTTTTTTTTTAAATCAGCAAACTAATCTCTAAACTTCTTCTACTAGGATTCGAATTCAAAGCTAAGAATGATCAAGATTCAGTTCAAGGCTATTTCACGAATTCAAGGAAAAAGGTAAGAAAAGAAAAAGGCTAATTTAAACTCACACAAAAAGCACAATTAGCTAAGAAACTTAATGCAACCTAATTTGGCATAAACAAAAAGAATTCAAAGAAAAAAAAACACAAACCTAACACTAAGATAAATAGGAATTTACCTTACTTTGGCTCTGATAACAAATGATGCGGAACCCAATAGTTAACAAGCTACAAACCCACACATATAAGATGGTTTGCAAAGAACAAATTAGATAAAAACCCTCCCTATTGAACCCCCAAATAACTATGTGAATGGAAACGCAAATAATTGGGAATTTAGAATGAGAAAAATGCCACAACTCAAAAGAATTGATAAGTTAATCAAGTTCTTGATGCAATAGAAAAAAAAAAGCAATTCACGCTCAATCTAAGCAAGAAATTTTGGCTATGCCAAGAAAATATCATTCAAATCTGATTTTTACAATGTCTTGAGAGGTATTTATAGCATCGTAACTTAACCTAACCCTATTTAAGCAAATAAGGCCTTTTAAACAAGTACGCCGAAATCCAAATGGGCTGAACAAGCAACATAAGCCCAATTAAATAAATAATAGTCTTAACTTAAAATAAAACCCAAAATTAAAAGAGTTGGCAGAATTTTAAAGCCCAAAATAAAGACTAACTACAAGCCCAACTAAAATAAACCCTTTTAAATGAAGGCGCACACGCCTAGAGTTTAAGCCCATCTTCATTAGATGCCTCCAATAGGCTAAGTAGCTTATGTTTGTCTTCAAGCCCACATTGACACTTTTCAAAAGCATATTCATGTATTTTTTGAGTAACAAAGCCTTACACATAGGCTGTTATAGCCATCTTCAGCTTCTTAGCGGGACAAAGATTTATATAAGGCATTTTGAAAAAATATTTCCCAAACTAGGGTGCCTTTAAAAATATTTCCCTGAATAGGTTTTTTATTTCAATGTAGCTGCGGCATTGAAAAAGCAGCACCTGCTGCTCTGACGCAGCAGGTGCTGCTTTTTAATTTTTTTTTAATCAAATGCCGCAGCCTAATGCTGCGGCATTTGATTAATTGGGCCAAGAGCAGCTTTTGCTGCTCTTGGCTTTTTAGGTTTTTTTTTTATAAAATATATTTTTAATAAATAATTAAATATATATTTTTTTATATAATTACGGTTAAATAAATATTTATTTTTATATAAATTAAATAAATATTGGAGAGGAAGGCTTGTCTTCTTCTTTTGCATTAAGAACTAATTTCTTATCAAGGTATTCTCTTGTGGTGAAATATGTTCTTATGCTTTAAATCAACCTTATTATATGCGTTTCCTTTCTTAAATTGATTGGAGGTTCATTAGGGTTGGAAATTTATACATGTTCTTGTTCTTGTCATATTGTGTGTTCTTAGGGATTTCAGGTTCTTTAGCCTTGGGGTTTCATATCAGAGTGACTGCACTAGTGAGAGAAAGAATGAGAGAAGTGCAGGATAGAAGAAGTTAATGTGTGTTGAGGTAAAAGGAGTGTAGAGTGAGTTGAGTTAAAAATTCAACAAATATTCCTTTTACGCAAAAGAGAGAGAGTTGAGGAGTGCTTACTTAGGCATGAGAACTTTAGTACTTTTGAGGTTTAAGGACAATTATTTTTCTAAAACTTACCTTAACCCAAATTTGCCTAGTTCTTTTTCTAAGTTGTTGCAGGATTATAAAGATGTCTTCCCTAAGGAGATACCACCTGGGTTACCTCCAATTAGAGGGATTGAACATCAAATCGGTTTTGTTCCTGGTGCACAAATTCCAAACCGTCCAGCTTATCGAAGCAATCCAGAGGAAACAAAGGAGTTGCAAAGACAAGTGAAGGAACTTTTAGCAAAGGGACACGTGAGAGAAAGCCTCAGTCCTTGTGTTGTCTTAGTTCTTTTGGTACCTAAAAAGGATGGAACAATGCGCATGTTTGTTGATTGTCGAGTAATTAACAAAATCATTGTAAAGTATCGCCATCCCAATCCTAGGTTAGGTGATATGCTTGAAGAGTTAAATGGTGTTATGATATTCACTAAAATTGACTTAAAAAGTGGTTATCATGAAATTAGGATGAAATTAGGTGATGAATGGAAAACAGCCTTTAAAACAAAATATGGGTTGTATGAATGGTTATGAGACTCATGAACCATGTTTTGCATGAATTTTTAGGTAAATTTGTTGTTGCATACTTTGATCATATCTTAATTTATAGCAAAAACCTAGAAGAACATTTAAGGCATGTTGCACTTGTGTTAGCTGTTTTGAGAGAACAACAATTGTATGCTAATTTGAAGGAATGCACTTTTTGTGTTGATAGTGTTGTTTGCCTAGGATTTGTTGTTAGTGCACGTGAAATTGAAGTTGATAATGAAAAGGTTAAGGCTATCCAAGAATGACCAACACCTAAGAATGCAAGTGAGGTAAGGAGCTTTCATGGTTTAGCAAGTTTCTATAGGAGATTTGTTAAGGATTTTTCCACCATTGCTGCACCTTTAAATGAAATCATTAAAAAGCCTGTTAGTTTTAAAATGGGGTAAAGAACAGGAAGATGCTTTTAATGCTTTAAAGGATCAATTGTGTACTACTCCTATTTTGAAATTACCTAATTTTTCTAAGACTTTTGAGATTGAATGTGATGCTTCTGGGATTGGTATAAGTGTTGTTCGAAAGCAAAGACAATTGCGAGAAGTTCATTCTCGATTGTGGTGTAGTTAACCTGAGCTCCATTCAAGTATGGCTTGCATAATAAATTGCATGAAACACCTTCTCTCGCCTTTGTCCAAGCATTGCTCCCACTATGTGATGTGTGCATAGGGGGGTCAACATTGCAAGATTATAAACTTTGCAAGTTCCGATTTATGGAGATTAAATTTATGAAAGTTAAAGAAGGCTTGAAGGTGGTTTACTGAATTATGAAGAAGTCGAATAAAAAAAGAGACTTTGAAGAGAGGCATGTGCAAATCATGTGACACCTTGACATGTGCAAGTCATGTGACCTTGACATGTGCTTTGACATGTGCTAGACATGTGCCATGTCATGTGTCATATGCATCTGCACATCATGTGACACATTACATGTGCAATGCATGTGCCAATTAATGGACTTAATTAGCTGTTTTGTTTGGGCTTTTAGTTTAGGCTTTTATTTATTATTTTTATTTGATTATTTGTAATATGTTAGGCCTTAACTTGTTCTTTTGGGTTTATTTAAGTGAGATGGGTTTTAATTAGCTTGGGCTCATTTAATTAGTCTTTATTAGGCTTTTTGGTTAAGTTATTTAGTGTGGGCTTTAGTTATCTTGGTGTAAAGCACATGTTTAAAGGCCTCTTTGATTAATTAGGGTTTTTATTAGCTTAAAGGAGTATAAATACTCCTAAAAAATGAATTTGTATGTAGAGATTGGAATTATTAAACATTGGAGGCTATCCTTTTTTCTTGGCTTTGCCAAAATTCTAATAGATTAGATTTGTGAGATTTGCTTGCTTTTCTTTTCTATTGTATGAAGAATTTGATTAACTTATCAATTATTTGATTGTGGTGTTTTTCAGGTTCTTTATTTCCCAATTATTTGCGTTTCCATTCACATGTTGATTGAGGGTTCAATAGGGAGAATTTTTATCTCTTTTATTTTGTTAACTGAATTCGTATGTGTGGGTTTGTAGCTTGTTTGCTATTGGCTTCCGCATCATTTCGTATCAAAGCCAAAAGTAAGGTAAATTCTGTGTTTTCTTTTCTTTGAATTCTTTATGTTTATGCCGAATTAGGTTGCATTAACTTTCTTAGTTATTGTGCTTTTTGTGTGTTTAAATTAGCCTTTTCTTTTCTTACCTTTTACTTTGAATTCATGAAATTGCCTTGAACCGAATCTTGAACATCCTTAGCTTGAATCCGAATCCTAGTAGAAGAAGTTTATAGATTAGTTTGCTGATTGCTTTAAAAAAAAAAGAAAAAATACTGTTCATGTTACTGTTCACAGTACTGTTCACGAACTATTCACGGTACTGTTCACAAAAAAGGAGAAAAAACGAAAAAAATAGAAGAAAAAAGAGAAGAAGAAAAAATAAGGAACAATTTGCGTGTGAAGTAAATAAAAATTGCGCGTGGATTTGATTGTGGAGTATATATATATAGCAAAAGGAAAAATCCAAATCCTTTAATAGGAGGAAAAGTTAATCCTAATTGGGGCAGCAATTAATCCTTTTCCAAATACAAGTTGGAATCCTTTAAGTGGTAGGAAAAATTAATCCTATTTGTTTTGGGAATAGGTTTTCAAAATCCTAATCCACATTTAATTAGTATTGCAAGATAAATCCAACTCGGATAAGGGTTCATTTGTGCTATCCTTTACCTACCATTTTGGATATAATTTTGGTATCATTTTGCTATCATTTTCTTACCATTTTGGATATCATTTTTCTATCATTTGTCGACCATTTTTGGTAACATTTTTCTACCATTTGCTGGTTCCATTTTTTGTATCATTTTTCTATCATTTGCCAACCATTTTTTTAGTATCATTTTTGTGATCATTTTGGTATCATTTTGTCACCATTTTTCTACCATTTTGCCATCATTTTTCCATCATTATGCCATCATTTTGATACCATTTTGCCTTCATTTTGTCACCATTTTGGTATCATTTTGCCATCATTTTCCTATCATTTTGCCACCATTTTGCACACAACTTGACACATTAATTAAAGCTTGATACACCATTCGGCCTATTGATCATTTTGGCTCTAAATTGAATTGTCATGAGTGCATTCTGCCATACTTAGTATAATTAGGTTTCTTTGTTATTTTCTTGCTTTGTTTGGGTATATTAATTAGGTTCTATATTTGGTTCACTTTGTAGTGGGTCAAATTCATACATTTTAACCATATTGTCATCTTTTGTTTCTTGTTGCTCTTTCTTTGTTTTTAGCTAGCTTTTGTTCCTTTTATATTATTAGGTAGGAAGATGGTTTCAAGAATTCAAGAACAAAATGATGGCTATGATTGAAACGATCGCACAGCCTGCACCACAGAACCCAGCTCCTTCTCCCATGAAAGAAAATGAATAGGAGAAGGTCAGAGAGGACACACAAGAAGAAATTCGCCCACGACCAGTGGACTTAAGGGCTAATATGTTGGCAGGATAGAGAAGAGGGGCTGCCCGTAGGGTAGAGGAAGATTGGGAAGAAGATGATTATGAGGAGTCAGTATCAGTGAGGGGAAAGGCACCTCAGACGGAAGAGGCCATCTAGAAGAAGATGGAGGAAAAATTCGAGGCAATGTCAAGGATGTTGACAAGGGGGCAAGTGATGCGGAACCCCAGCCCATATACAAACTAGAATGCCAACATACCATGAATATTGATTATAAATAAGTGAATAAAACCCCAATCTAAAGAACCCCTAAACAAACTTGAATGGAAACGCTTATAATAGATTGATTTAGAAAGTAAGAAGAATAAGAATCAAGCATACATTAATCATGCAAATTGCCTAAGTCTAATTCTTCATACAATAGCAAGAATCAATAAAAATTAACTCTCACAAATTCAGTCAATGAAAATTCATTAATCATAAATATGCAAATGTAAAGTACAAATGAAAAAGTTCAGCCCTTTATATAGGCTAGGCAGCCACCCCTCCCTAGAGGAGTTATAATCAAACACTAACTCTAAGAGATAATTAATAAAATAAATAACAAAGATAATTCCTAACCTTTATCTACATGTATTTGGCCATAATATGGACTAAGTACATGAATAAATAAAGATAAATACAATCTGAAAATAATCCTAAAAGCTAGTGATAAATAAGCATAATTATCCTAAGAAAAGAAGAAATGAATGTAGACTTAAACTTGGCTAAAAGCGAATTTCGGCCAGCCCCTAAAGGATAAGGTCAAGCTATTATTTCTCCCTCAAACTCCACTTAATAATATCCCAAAATAATAAGTATTTATCAAAGAAAACCCATTTCTAAAATTTAGGACCCTAAGTTCACTAATGTAGGCCTAAACCTAAATCTGACCCAAACCCATTAAAATTCAACTCTCCCATGTAAAATTTGGCCCCCTCATGTTCTCTAAGCCTCAAATAGTTATTTTGGCCCAACTCTTTAGAAGAGATAAGCCCAACTTTAGCCTACCCACTTAAACTACCCAAAATAGTCAAATAAGTCCAAAATAAAACAAACCTATTCTAATCAAGCCCAATTCGTTTGCCTAGGCTCTAGGCTGCCCAAATATACTTAATTAAATGTTACATAAAGAATAGAAACTAAATAAAGTGGCTTGGAGGCCCATTGCAGCATTTGGCCTAAACTTGTCTTCATAGTCCAATTTAGCTTCTTTCTCTTCTTGAACTTGCATCTTCTTTATATAAGGTTTCATGAATGCTTGTAGGACTTCTTTAAGCTTCTTTGACCTTGCTTTTGTGATTGGTCCTTGCGGAAGTGCTAGTTCATCTCTCTTGTTGCCATTATGCTTGGTTGTGCTCATATCATCCCCTTCCCGTTCGAAAGGATTCATCCTGGAATCTGAATCACAGTCAAATGGAGATAAGTCAGAAACATTAAAAGTTGCATTTACACCATACTCACCTGGCAAATCAATCTTGTATACATTGTCATTGATTCGTTCCAGTACTTGAAATGGTCCATCTCCTCTTGCATCGAGTTTAGACTTCCTTTGGTTAGGAACCTCTCTTTACGCATATGGATCCAAACCCAATCTCCTGGTTCGAATATCACTTGTCTACGGCTCTTGTTAGCTTGCTTTGTATACATCTTGTTCTTCTTCTCAATGTGCTCGCGTGCTTTATTATGTATTGTCTTAACCAAATCAGCCTTAGCCTTGCCATCTAAATTAGAAAGTTCATTCAAAGGTAAAGGCATCAAATCCAACACAGTCAATGGATTAAAACCATATACAATTTCAAAAGGTGAAAACCCTATGGAAGTATGAATTGCACGATTATAAGCAAACTCAACAAATGGCAAACATTCTTCCCAAGTTTTAAGATTCTTACCAATTATAGCACGCAACATAGTTCCTAAAGTTCTATTAACAACCTCAGTTTGGCCATCAGTTTGTGGATGACAAGTAGTAGAAAACACAGGTTTAGTACCAAGTTTACCCCACAAAACACGCCAAAAGTTCCTAAAGTTCTATTAACAACCTCAGTTTGGCCATCAGTTTGTGGATGACAAGTAGTAGAAAACACAGGTTTAGTACCAAGTTTACCCCACAAAACACGCCAAAAGTGACTTAGGAACTTAGAATCTCTATCAAAGACAATAGTTCTAGGTATACCATGCAATCGAACTACTTCCCTAAAAAATAAATCAGCTATGTTTGTTGCATAATCAGTTTTATGACAAGCAATGAAATGCGCCATTTTACTAAATCAGTCCACTACAACAAACACACTATCCCTTTCCCTTTTGGTCCTTGGTAAACCTACAATGAAGTCCATAGAAATGTCAGTCCAAGGTTCAGTAGGAACAGGCAAAGGAGTATACAAACCTTGATTTAAAAACTTAGACTTAGCCTATTTACATGTAAAACATTGGGCACACACTTTTTCAATATATTTTCGCATATTAGGCTAATAAAAATGTTCATTAAGCATGTCTAAAGTCTTTTGCACACCAAAGTGTCCCATCAATCCCCCTCTATGCGATTCTTTCACAAGCAACTCTCTAATAGAACATGCAGGTATACACAGTTGTTTTCCCCTATAAAGAAACCCATCATGTCTATAGAACTTATTAAATGCATAATGTTCACATGCCTTATACACTTCACCAAAATCAGAATCATGCTCATACATTTCTTTCAAATGCTCAAAACCTAACAATTTGGAACTAAGCATAGAAATCAGTGCATATCTCCTAGAAAGTGCATCGGCAACAACATTCTCTTTACCTTGCTTGTATTTAATCACATATGGAAAATTATCAAGGTACTCTACCCACTTACCATGCCTTCTATTCAACTTACCTTATCCCTTTAGATATTTGAGAGACTGGTGATCTGTGTGTATCACAAATTCTTTAGGCAAAAGGTAGTGTTCCCAAACCTCAAGAGCTCTCACCAACGCATAGAACTCTTTATCATATGTAGAGTAATTCAGCTGTTCTCCACTCAACTTCTCACTAAAGTAGGCTATTGGCCGATTTTCCTGCATCAAAACAGCACCTATACCAATCCCAGAAGCATCACATTCAATCTCAAAAGTCTTAAAAAAATTAGGTAATTTCGAAACAGGAGCAGTACACAATTTATTTTTCAAAGCATTAAAAGCATCTTCCTATTCTTTACCCCATTTAAAACCAACAGACTTTTTAATGATTTCATTTAAAGGTGCAGCAATGGTAGAAAAATCTTTAACAAATCTCCTATAGAAACTTGATAAACCATGAAAGCTCCTCACCTCACTTGCATTCTTAGGTGTTGGCCATTCCTGGATAGCCTTAACCTTTTCATTATCTACCTCAACACCACGTGTACTAACAACAAATCCTAAGAAAACAACACTATCAACACAAAATGTGCATTTCATCAAATTAGCATACAACTGTTGTTCTCTTAAAACAACTAACACAAGTTCAACTTGCCTTAAATGTTCTTCTAGGTTTTTGCTGTAAATCAAGATATCATCAAAATACACAACAACAAATTTACCTAAGAAATCTCGCAAAACATGGTTCATGAGTCTCATAAATGTGCTAGGCGCATTAGTTAAACAAAAAGGCATAACCAACCTGATGCGGAACCCCAAGTGATGCGTGCACAGGGGGGTCAACATTGCAAGATTATAAACTTTGCAAGTTCGAATTTTTGGAGATTAAATTTGGGGAAGTTCAAGAAGGCTTGAAGGTGGTTTACTGTAGCTATGAAGAAGCCGAATCAAAAAGAGACTTTGAAGAGAGGCATGTGCAAGTCATGTGACCTTGACATGTGCCATCCATGTGCTAGACATGTGCTATATCATGTGCCATATGCATGTGCACATCATGTGACACATTACATGTGCAATGCATGTGCCAATTAATGGACTTAATGGGCTTTTTTGTTTGGGCTTTTAGTTTAGGCTTTTACTTATTATTTTTATTTGATTATTTGCAATATATTAGGCCTTAACTTATTCTTTTGGGCTTATTTAAGTGAGATGGGCTTTAATTAGCTTGGGCTCATTTAATTAGTTCTTTTTAGGCTTTTTGGGCTGTATTTTAAGTTAATTAGTGTGGGCTTTAGTTATCTTGGTGTAAGGCCCATGTTTAAAGGCCTATTTGATTAATTAGGATTTTTATTAGCTTAAAGGAGTATAAATACTCCTCAAAAACGAATTTGTATAGGGAGATTGGAATTATTAAACATTGGAGGCTATCCTCTTTTTCTTGGCTTTGCCAAAATTCTATAGAGAGATTTGTGAGATTTTGAATGACATTTTCTTGGCATAGCCGAATTTTCTTTGCTTAGAATGAGAGTGAATTGCTTTCTTTTCTATTGCATGAAGAATTTGATTACTTATCAATTATCTTGATTGTGGCATTTTGATCTTCTTCGTTTTTCCCAATTATTTGCATTTTCAATCACAGGTTGATTGGGGGTTCAATAGGGAGGGATTTTATCTCTTTGTTTCTTTGCTAACCATCTTGTATGTGTGGATTTGTAGCTTGTTAGCTATTAGGTTCCGCATCATTTGGTATCAGAGCCAAAGTAAGGTAAATTCCTATTTATCTTAGTGTTAGGGTTGTGTTTTCTTTTTCTTGATTCTTTTATGTTTGTGCCGAATTTGGTTTCATCAAGTTTCTGATTTTTGTGTTTTCTTTTTTGTGTGTTAAATTAGTCTTTTCTTAGCCTTTATTTTATTTACTTTTTTTTTTGCCTTGAGATTCTGATTTTTGCCTTGAACCGAAACATTGATTATCCTTGGCTTGAAATCTGAATTTTTGGAGTAGAAGTTATAGTTTGTTTGCTGAAATTATTAAAAAAAAAAAAGAGAAGAAAAAAAAAACGTGAAAGAAAGGAATATAGGAGGAGAAAAGGGTAGGGAGCAATTCGGCCAAGGAGGGTTTATATAGCAAAGGGCAAATCTAAATCCTATAATAGGTGGGAGAAAATTAATCCATATTGCTTGGGGAATTAAGAATCCTTTAAGGGCTAGGAAAATTAATCCTTATTCCTTTGGGTTTCGGTTTTCAAGAATCCTAATCCATAACAGAATTGGAATTATAATCCTAATCCTACTTAATCAAGGATTTACTTTGCAATCATTGATCCACCATTTGTGTTATCCATTTCTTATCCATTTGAGTTGCCATTTTTGATATCATTTATTATCCATTTGAGCTGCCATTTTTGTTTCATTTCTTATCCATTTGAGCTGCCATTTTATCATATCTTATCCATTTGTTCCACCATTTTTGGAATCATTTTTTATCATTTGTGCCATCATTTTTCTACCATTTTGCCATCATATTGCCATCATTTTACCATCATTTTGCGCACACTTGACATATTAATTAGAGCTTGATACACAATTCGGCCTATTCATTATTGTGGCTCTAAATTGAATTGTCTTGCATGTAAACTACTTTATTTAGTTCAATTTTGTCTTTTTGTTGATTTCTTGCTTTGTTGAGTAGAATAACTAGGTTCTATATTTGGTTTACTTTGTAGTGAATCAAATTCATACATTTTGTCCAAATTGTCATTTTTCTTAATTCTTGTTGCTTATTTCTTTGTTTTGAGCTTGCTTTTGTTCCTTTACACTGTTAGAGTATCTTTGCTTGTTCTAATACTCTAATTTAGATATAATCAAGTAGTATACCAGTCTTGTCCGTGTACCACCTTCATTGTGTCTAGTGTCTTCTTTTCTAGTTTTGAGCTATCTTTTTATTGTTAGTGCTTACTTATTCTTTGCTTTCTAAAACGTGCTCAAATTCTTGGTTTGTGAATTGAATTTTGAAGTAAAATTTAAGAGTTGCTATTAGAGTGGTAAAAGGCAGAGTGTGTGAGTACATTAAGAGGGTAAAAGCCTTATTGAGTGAAACACGAGAGGAGTGGCATCTTTGAGTGTAAACACGTGAGGGAGTGTGTGAGGTTATTGTCTAACATCTGTTTTGCCGAATTCAAATCATGTCAAGAAGAGAAGAAAAGGAAACAATGTATGAGGAGGAGGAAGCCATGCCCGATATGAAAGTGATGTACAAGACCTTCATTAATGAGTTCAAGAAGTTAAACGCTAGAATGGATAGGATGGAGGAGAGAATAAATGAATCTACTAAAATCAAAAATCGAAGTAAATCAATTGACCGTCATAGGAAAAATAAAGATTCTGAAGATATGGAATTGAGGTTTAAACAACTCTTTAGACAGCTAGATAAGTGTTTGAAAAAGGAGAAAAGAAAGAAAGAGGAAGTTGCAATAGAAAAGATGAGCAAGCATCTCTTTCAGCTTCACACATAATCTTTTCCATTGCATGAAGAATTTGATTACTTATCAATTATCTTGATTGTGGCGTTTTCATCTTCTTCATTTTTCCCAATTATTTGCGTTTTCAATCACAGGTTGATTGGGGGTTCAATAGGGAGGGATTTTATCTCTTTGTTTCTTTGCTAACCATCTTGTATGTGTGGTTGTAGCTTGTTGGCTATTGGGTTCCGCATCACCAAGGCTAAAGAACCCGAAACCCCTTGAACATACAATATGGCATAGACATGAATAAGAGTAAATCCCAAACCCTATTGAACCCCCAATCAATAAAGTGAAAGGAAACGCAAATAATTAGGTTGAGAACCCGAAACCCCTTTAAAGGTAGGAATGAAGAGGGTGATGAAGAGGAGGTTTGTACCATCCTACTACTATAGAGAGTTGCACCAACAATTACATAGGCTCACTCAAGGAGCTAGAACAGTGGAGGATTATCACAAGGAAATGGAGATGCTCACGATTAAAGCCAATATAGAAGAGGAAGAAGAGGTAACAATGGCTTGGTTTCTAGGAGGTTTGAATAAAGAAATTGCGGATGTAGTTGAATTGCAACATTATGGAAAAATGGAGGACTTAGTGAACATTACCATTAAGGTGGAGAGGCAAAGAAACAAAGGAGGGTAGCAAGGTTATTCTCAAATTCCAACAACAAGAGTTGTTCAAACTGAAGCAAAAATGAAGATTTTAAAAATGTGGAATTGCAATTTATACAACTTTCTGGACTACTAAGTATGTATATGAAACAAGAGGAAAGAAAGAAAGAAGAGGAAGTTATTATTGAAGAAATTGTTTGTGAAGCTGAAAGAGATACTATAAATTTATATGATGAAGAGGTTGTGAATGAGGAAGAAATCAGTGAAAGTGAAGAAGTTGTTATTTTGAGTGAAAAGGAAGATGTTTGTTTAGTTGAGATGGAAGATTAGCATGTTATGATTGATCCTGTAGTGCGTAAAGAGTCTGAGTTGAACATGGAGAAAGACGAGGACCATAATCAGAACGAAATGGTTGTATTGAATAATCATGTTTTTCCTAGTATTTTTTTTAAATTGCAGGAACATGATGACTCCTCAGATGAAGAAGCATTCATTTTATTTCCACCTATTCAAAAGATTGTATATGAAGATGAATTCATTCTACAAATTTCAATTCCCAACTTGAACAAGATGAAGATTCTAGGATGAATCTTTTCTAAAGAGGGAGGGAATGATGCGTGCACAGTGGGGTCAGCATTGCAAGATTATAAACATTGCAAGTTCGGATTCATGGAGATCAAATTTGGGGAAGTTAAAGAAGGATTGAAGGAAGTCCATGGGCCGAATCTATAAAGAAGCCAAATTGAAGATGGACATGTGCTAGTCATGTGACAGTTTGGCATGTGTCGGTCATGTGACGACTTGACATGTGCCGGTCATGTGACACCTGACATGTGCCGGACATGTGACCTTGACACGTACCAGGCATGTGCCCTATGTCATGTGCTATGCATTTGAGCTAGAGCATGTGCAATTCATGTGCTAATTGGTGGATTAAGGGGCTGATTTGTTTGGGCTTTTAATTAGGGCTTTATTTATTATTTTTATTTGATTATTTGTAATATGTTAGGCATTAACTTATTCTTTTGGGTTTATTTAAGTGAGATGGGCTTTAATTAGCTTGGGCTCATATAATTAGTTCTTTTTAGGCTTTTTGGGCTGAATTTTAAGTTAATTAGTGTGGGCTTTAGTTATCTATGTAAGACCCATGTTTTAAGGCCTATTTGATTAATTTGGGTTTTTTCTAGCTTAAGGGAGTATATATACTCCACAAAAACGAGATTGGAGGCAGATTTGATAAATTTGATAAATTTCTTTTGGCTTGGCCGAATTCATCTTTAGAGAGGATAGTTTGTCTTCTTCTTTTGCATTAAGAACATAAATTCTTACCAAGGTAATTACTTGTGGTGAATTCTATTTTTGTATTTAAATCAATCTAATTATTTGCGTTTCCTTTCACTTTATTGATTAGGGGTTCAATAGGGTTGGGGATTTACTCTTATTCATGTCTATGCCATATTGTATGTTCAAGGGGTTTCGGGTTCTTTAGCCTTGGGGTTTCGCATCATTTCTAAAGAGGGAGGGAATGATGCTGAAGTGTATTTAGAATGGTAAAGGAAGGTGGACATGATTTTTGCTTGTCATAACTATTCTGAAGACAAGAAAGTAAGGATAGCAGCAATGAAAAGGAGACACAAGATGTCCAAACTAAAACAAGATTAAGAAACCCAAATTTTTGTACAAAACAAAGATTAATCCAATATGTCTTAATAAGATCAAATAAGGAAACCCAAATATCTAGACTTAGACAAAATGACTTATCCACTATGTCTTAAATAGTTCAAGTTTAGGAAATCCAAATGTCTAGACTAAGACAAGATGACTTATCCACAATATCTTAATTAGTTCAAGATAAGGTAACCCCAATGTCTAGACTAAGACAAAATGACTTATCCACTATGTCTTAATTAGTTTAAGTTTAGGAAACCCAATTCAGCCCAATAGGTTCAAGCCAAACCCAAATAATTATCCAACTCCAAATCTAGCCCAATAGGTTTAAATCAAACCCAAATAATTATCCAACTCCAAATCTGGCTCAATAGGTTCAGCCCAATGTGTATCACACCCAAACCAAATCAACCAAACCCTAAATTGTATTCTTTTCTTTTCTAGCCGCCAACAATTTTCACTTTTTTTTTATTTTTAACAACTAGAGCAGCAAACAACCTAAACTTCAAGATCAAATAACAAAGAATTCAGCCTAAAACAAGGCTCCTAAATTTTCGGCCCCTATGATGAATAAGGGTTTCTAAATTTTAGGAATCAAATTAATTGAAAAATAATGAACAAAAACAGCAAGTAAACATGGATAAATAAGAATTTAATCCAAATCCAAGTTCTAATACCAAATGATGCAGAACCTCAAGGCTAAAGAACCCGAAATCCCTTGAACATACAATATGGCATAGACATGAATAAGAGTAAATCCCCAACTCTATTGAACCCCCAATCAATAAAGTGAAAGGAAACACAAATAATTAGGTTGATTTAAATACAAGAACAGAATTCGCCACAAGTAATTACCTTGATAAGAATTTATATTCTTAATGCAAAAGAAGAAGACAAGCTATCCTCTTCAAAGATGAATTCGACCAAGCCAAAAGAAATTTATCAAATTTGCCTCCAATCTCGTTTTTGTGGAGTATATATACTCCCTTAAGCTAGAAAAAACCCTAATTAATCAAATAGGCCTTAAAACATGGGCATTACATCAAGATAACTAAAGCTCACACTAATTAACTTAAAATTCAGCCTAAAAAGCCTAAAAAGAACTAATTAAATGAGCTCAAGCTAATTAAAGCCCATCTCACTTAAATAAGCCCAAAAGAATAAGTTAAGGCCTAACATATTACAAATAATCAAATAAAAATAATAAATAAAGCCCTAATTAAAAGCCTAAACAAATCAGCCCCTTAATCCACAAATTAGCACATGCATTGCACATTCTCTAGCTCACATGCATAGCACATGACATAGGCCACATGCTTGGCACATGTCAAGGTCACATGTCCGGCACATGTCAAGTCGTCACATGACCTACACATGCCAAACTGTCACATAACTAGCACATGTCCATCCTCAATTTAGCTTCTTCATAGATTCGGCCTATGGACTTCCTTCAATCCTTCTTTAACTTCCCCAAATTTGATCTCCATGAATCCAAACTTGTAATGTTTATAATCTTTCAATGCTGACCCCCCTGTGCACGCATCACAACCATTCATACAAACCATACTTTGTTTTAAAGGCAGTTTTCCATTCATCACCTAACTTCATCCTAATTTGATGATAACCACTTTTTAAGTCAATTTTAGTGAATATTACAGCACCATTTAACTCTTCAAGCATATCATCTAACCTAGGAATGGGATGGCAATACTTTACAGTGATTTTGTTAACTGCTCAACAATCAGCACACATGCGCATGGTTCCATCCTTTTTAGGTACTAAAAGAACTGGTATAGCACAAGGACTGAGGCCTTCTCTCACGTGTCCCTTTGCTAAAAGTTCCTCCACTTGTCTTTGCAACTTCTTTGTTTCCTCTAGATTGCTTCGATAAGCGGGACGGTTTGGAATTTGCGCACTAGGAACAAAATCGATCTGATATTCAATCCCTCTAATTGGAGGTAACCCAGGTGGTATCTCCTCAGGGAAGACATCTTTATAATCCCGCAATAACTTAGAAAAAGAACTAGGCAAATTTGGGTTAAGGTTAGTTTCAGAAAAATAATTATCTTTAAACCTCAAAAGTACTAAAGTTCTCATGCCTAAGTAAGCACTCCTCAACTCTCTCTCTTTTGTGTAAAAGGAATATTTGCTGAATTTTTCACTCAACTCACTTTGCTCTCCTTTTACCTCAACACACATTAACTTTTTCTCTCCTGCACTTCTCTCATTCTTTCTCTCACTAGTGCAGTCACTCACCATTGGGCCTTTACTTTTATTCTTTTCACTAGTGGCCTCTTTTCTCTCATTTTTCTTTTCTTTCTCACTTACCTTTACCTCTTTTGCAGATTGATGTATCTTCACTTGATCTGCATATACATCTTTAGGTGCCAAAGGGGCAAGTGTGTGTTTACATCCTTTAAATTCAAAAGTGTACCTATTTCTAAATCCATCATGTAATACGCGCCTATCAAATTGCCAAGGCCTTCCTAGCAAAATATGACTAGCATGCATAGGTACAGCATCACAAGTGACTTCATCTTCATATTTTCCAAGGGAAAATAATATAGTTACACGTTTGGTCACCTTAACTTTCCCACTATCATTCAACCACTGAAGTCTGTATGGGTTAGGGTGTTTCTCAGTTTTAAGTCCTAATTTATTAACTAAGACTGTACTAGCAACATTAACATAACTACCCCCATCAATTATCATGCTACAGACTTTCCCACCTATTAGGCATCTAGTATGAAATATGTTTTCCCTCTGTTCTAGTCCTTCTTCTTTTACATTTAAATTCAATGCACGCAACACCACTAAGGACTCTCCCTGAACAGGATACTCTACATTTTCATCTACATCAGAACAATCCTCTAAAGGTGGCATATCATCACAGTCATTATCAGATTCAGAATCAGAAACAATTTCATCCCCCCTTATTATCATGGTCTTTTTATTCCCACATTCATTGGCATAATGACCACGACCCTTACATTTGAAACACTGAATGTCCCTATGTCTATTAAGTTTAGGGGTTGTTTTAGAAGCACCTTTTTGTGTAGTAACTGTTTTCTCTTTGGAATTTGACTGGTACTAGGAAGTGGATTCTTGCTTTGAGTCACCCTTGTTCCACTTTGAATTCCATTTATTGTTATTGGAATTTGAATAGGACTTGGTTGTCCCACGTCTACTTCTTTATCTCTCCACTTTAATTGCAATGTTCACCAAATCATCCATATCCACATAATGCTGCAATTCAACAATATCAGCAAGTTCTCTATTCATACGTCCCAAAAAGCGAGACATCATTTGATATTCATCCTCCACAATGCTTGCTTTAATCATGAGCATCTCCATCTCCTTGTAGTAATCCTCCACTAAACTAGATCCTTGCATAAGTCTTTGTAACTGATTGTGGAGTTCCTTATGATAGTAACTAGGCACATACTTCTTTCTCATGATTCTTTTCATTTCCTCCCAAGAAGTGATAAGGAGTTCCCCATTTCTCCTCCTACTTTTCGATAACTCATCCCATCAAATTAGTGCATAATCAGAAAATTCAATGGCTGCAAGTTTTACCTTTTTCTCATCTGAATAGTGGTGGCATGAAAAAATCATCTCTACCTTTCTTTCCCAAACAAGATAGGCATCCACATCATTTTTGCCTTTGAATGGTGGAATCTTCATCTTGATAGCACTCAAATTATTGTCTTTACTTTCCATGCGATTGTCATACCTCCTTGCTCTCATTGGGAAGGCATGAGCCTCCTCTTCTCCATCATCATTGTATAATTGGTCTACTTCTTCCTCCCTTGTATACTTGCCTTTGGAAGCTTTAAGGTCACTTTCTATGCTCTCCATCCTGAGATTTAGCTTTTGCAAACTATCCATAAAAGCTTTAAACATAAGTTTAGTATTAGGGGTAATCTCAGTCTCATCTTTACTATTGTTTCCAGACATCTTTAAACTTAAGTAAACAAGTAAAGAAAATAATTCACTCAACGTCACGTGTTTGTCTCTCAACTCACAAATTGATTTCTCACAATTGTACTTCAGAAATAAACTCTACAAATATGCACAATTAAGTAGTTTGATTTGGAAACAATGAGTACTTAACAAGAACAGCAAAAAATACCAATTCTAGAGGCAAATTGACCAAATTGAACAAACTTAGAAATTAGCGCACAAGAGATAAATTTCGTGCGCTTTAGTGTATAAAGATGTTCAACAATGTGCAATATGTTAAACTAGTGTAATTGGAACCAAAAACAGTTAGACACACAAATTGATAACTTAAAATGAAAAAAATAGACAAGACGGATGCACTTAAATGCGATGTCTAACTAAACCTAATGATTAGTTTAAACAGATTTTATATAGTCTCAACAAAAAGAAAATCAAAGAAAGCATGCAATAATATCACCCAAAATCCAAAAACAACGAGTACTTAACTTGATTTTTGAAGAAATCAAGCCAATTATGGAAGTTCTAGCTTAATTGATCAAATTTGAACTTAACACGATAATAGGACCCGAATTGAACACGAGATAATTTCTAGAATTTTTTTTATATGTATATAAGTTTTCTTTTTTTTTTTAATCGTAAATCACACAACTAATGATCAAATACTTGAGATAGGTAATTTAACACAATTGATAAAGAACCAAATAAGGAACTAGATGCAAAGTCCAATTCAGCCAAAAACAAAGAAAGAATTTCAAGAAGACAAATTAAAGGATAGTTAAGAATTTATCATTTAGCCTAAGCTCTGATACCAATTGGTGCGGAACCCCAACCTATATGCAAACTAGAACGCCAACATACCATGAATATTGATCATAAACAAGTGAATAAACCCCCAATCCAAAGAACCCCCAAACAAACTTGAATGGAAATGCTTATAATAGATTGATTTAGAAAGTAAGAAGAATAAGAATGAAGCATACATTAATCATGCAAATTGCCTAAGTCTAATTCTTCATACAATAGCAAGAATCAATAAATATTAACTCTCACAAATTCAGTCAATGAAAATTCATTAATCATAAATATGCAAATGTAAAGTACAACTGAAGAAGTTCAGCCCTTTATATAGGCTAGGCAGCCACCCCTCCCTAGAGGAGTTATAATCAAACACTAACTCTAAGAGATAATTAATAAAATAAATAACAAAGATAATTCCTAACCTTTATCTACATGTATTTGGCCATAATATGGACTAAGTACATGAATAAATAAAGATAAATACAATCTGAAAATAATCCTAAAAGCTAGTGATAAATAGGCATAATTATCCTAAGAAAAGAAGAAATGAATGTAGACTTAAACTTGGCTAAAAGTGAATTTCGGCCAGCCACTAAAGGATAAGTGTGACGCGCGCCGGATCCCCACGGCCGCCCGTTCGACCGCCCGCACATGGGCGATCGGGGCATTTGTGGGCTCGTTGACAGCTTGCGATAAATCGCAAGTGCGTCTATGTTGGGCAACAAGGAGGTATCATGGAGTCGCCACCCAATAAAACATTGGGAAAGTTACTCTCGCCTCGAAGAGCCTAAGACTGCGCTTGGTATCCATTTTGGGCCAGCCAGAGGGGTCTTGGAAGGTAAACCTCTCGCCCTAAGGAGCCTAGGATTAGCGCTAAAGTCTCGTGGCACAAAAAGGTGTCTTGGAGGGTAGACCTCTAGCCTCTTTGAGCCCAAAGACCAGAGCTGGGTCCGGGATTTCTCATCTATTTCTACCTCAATTATTTTATGATTAAATTTTAATTATCATCAATTCGCTCTCTCTCCACACGATGCAATTAATTAAAGGCGCATTTATTCATATTTGGAAAGCCGTAAATGAGCAAGTAAATATCAAAAGGCGGTAAATTACAATAATACAAGGAGCGGAATACAAGTCCCTTTATAAATGTGCGATACATACAGAAATCGGGGTATTGCTTATTTTGAGGACTTCGGTCCTCGCATGCATCATTATCAAAATTATTATGTGATGATTTTGGATGGAGAAAATTGAGACATTGGTCCCATTTTTATTTAGAAAAAATACCAAGTTAATTAATAAAAATGGTTTAGTGACTTTCTTTCTAGCGAGCCTAAATAAACAATTTTACAAGAAAATTATATGGCAAAAATAAATAGGAAAAAGCCAAATAAGCAAAATATTACAAATAAAGAAAAATAAATATTCCGAACGAGCCTTTTGGACCTCCACGTGTGCTCGCGGAAGCGCCCAATCAAAAAAATGAGTTTAGACATAAAAAACAAAATACAAATAAAATAATGTTAGTAATTAAATCAATTAATTCAATTAAACATACAAAATAATGAATAACAAATTAAAATAAAATAAGATGATATGAAAAGAATGATAATGGAATCAAAATGTTAACAAACCAAAATAAATGAGAAACGTGCATTATGTATGACAAATGATTAAATGATGTGATGAAAATAAAATATAATATGTTAATTAATTAGTACATGAAAATATACACATGATGAAAATAATGATGAAAAGTGAAAAATAATAAATAAATAAATAAACAATAATAATAAAATCATGTAACAATGATAAAAAGAATAATAAAAATTAGTAAACAAAAGAATGATGAAAATAATAATGATATATAACAAGGTTAATTGATGTGTTTATAATTAATATAAACTATTTACATGGCAAAAAGATTAATTTAAGTTAATTATTTGCATGTTAAAAATAATTAGGAATCACAATAAAATCATTTACATGTTAGGAATTAAAAGAAAACAATATTCACATGAATAAAAATCAATTCATATATAAACAATTAAATGGAACAAATATAAGATCAATACAACAAATGAATAGATGAAAACAATAAATAAATCAATAAAAACAATAAAATATACATGAATAAATTAAATAAAAATAGAATAGAATAGAAATTGAATTGAAATTGAGCCAAGAATATTTACCCTCAGAATATTGGATTTGATGAAGGAAAAGTGATGATTTTCCGGAAAATTGCTTGAAAGAATAATTTAGCAATAAAATTAATTCTCTTTGTTTATGGAGAAAACAAAGGAATTGATTTGTATGCTTAAGATTAAAAAGAAATTGATGTCAAAGTAATGATTAATTTCTTGTGTTTATGGAAGAAAAACAAAGAAATTAATTGGAATAATTAACAATTGAAAATTGATCTTTCAATTTCAATTAAACCTTTTTAATTAAAAGAAATCTGAAATTTTTAAGGAGAAAATAGAAGAAGAAGAATTCTGGAAAAATCAGGTCTAAAAAGAATGTGTGGAGGCTCGTTTTGATTTCATCATAAAGTCTTTATAGAATAAAAAAGGTTGCCCTAATTTAATTAAGGAAAAAACCTATTTTAACCCAAAATTCTTTTATTTTTAATGATAAAATCAAGTTTTATTAATTAATTATCTAAAAAAAATATTTTAGAATTTAATTTGAAGTCAAAAACCCCAAAAAAATGGGATGAAAAACGGATTTTTGGGTGAAAAAATTGGAAAAGGGTATCAGACCCTGTAGCGACGGCCAGGATGCCCGTCGCTATAGAGCGACGGGCCTTCACGCAGCTAGGCTGCGCGAAATCCGCGCGCAGAGGCGCGGAAATCGTGCGCCTCAGCGTGCGGTGCGGCGTGCAGTGCACACAACGCTGCGCGTCGCTTTTTAGCGACGCGCAGCATTGGCGACGCTGGGCGTCGCCATATCGCGCCCAGCGCACTGGACGCCTGGGCGTCTGCGCACTAGGCGCCAGCGCGCTGCCGCGCCCGACACTCGCGATCCGAAAAAACCTTTTTTTTTAAATTTTTTTTCTTCTTTCTTTTTTTAAATTGACTAAAAACACTATAATTTTAAGCCCCCATTTTTCAAAATTAATTTTTTAAATATTTTTTTATTATTTTCTAATTTTTCACTCTAAAATGCAAATTTGACGAGAAAACCATCACTTTTAACCTTTTAAGCCCGTGAAGGCAATTATCATCATTGGGTAACTTCGATCTAGGCTTACTCAGGACCCGATGTCTACAATAAGGTCAAGCTAATATTTCTCCCTCAGACTCTACTTAATAATATCCCAAAATAATAAGTATTTATCAAAGAAAACCCATTCCTAAAATTTAGGACCCTAAGTTCACTAATGTAGGCCTAAACCTAAATCTGACCCAAACCTATTAAAATTCAACTCTCCCATGTAAAATTCGGCCCCTCATGTTCTCTAAGCCTCAAATAGTTATTTTGGCCCAACTCTTTAGAAGAGATAAGCCCAACTTTAGCCTACCCACTTAAATTACCCAAAATAGTCAAATAAACCCAAAATAAAACAAACCTATTCTAATTAAGCCCAATTCCTTTCCTAGGTTCTAGGCTGCCCAAATATACTTAAGTACATGTTGCATAAAGAATAAAAACTAAATAAAGTGGCTTGGAGGCCATTGCACCATTTGGCCTAAACTTGACTTCATAGTCCAATTTAGATTCTTTCTCTTCTTGAACTTGCATCTTCTTTATATAAGGTTTCATGAATGCTTGTAGGACTTCTTTAAGCTTCTTTGACCTTGCTCTTGTGATTGGTCCCTGCGGAAGTACTAGTTCATCTCTCTTGTTGCCATTATGCTTGTTTGCGCTCATATCAGCAAGGGATGAACCCCGAAGATAATGAGCTTGAGGGAGAAGATCTGATCCCTCAGAACTTCAAGATGCCGGATGTTCCGAAATTTGATGGCACCTCAGATCCTACTGCACATGTAAAGCAGTACTCGTTGGTGATGAAAGGTACTACTTTGACTAAGAGGCAGAAGATAGAGTACTTTTATTTGAGTTCAATAGGCCCAACTATAAATTGGTACCACGGGCTCTATAGGAGAACCAAGGAGGATTGGGATCTGTTGACATAGGAATTCCTCCGACAGTATGACTGTAGCACGACGATGGAGGTGACCTTGAAGGATTTAGAGCTGCTGCAATAAAAGTCCAGGGAGTTATTTCACGAGTATCTGACTCGATGGAGGAACAAGGTAATGTAAATGAAAAGAAAGCAGGATACCCAAGATCAGATAAGGCTCTTTATTAAAAACGCTAGCCCATATTTGAAGGATGGGCTAAAAATGAACGGTCTGAGAGATTGGGAGTTGCTAAAGGATATAGCCATTGAGGCTGAAGGGGAGTACCTCGCAAGAAGGGCGAGGCCTACGCCAAGAAGGGAGGTAGTAGTCAGGGGGTAAACCGACCAGCAAACTCTAGCAGTAGTTCCAGGATGGGAAAGACAGTAGAAGTCTCACCCACAAATACTACCCCGAGGCATTTCTCAAATCCAGGGAGGTTTCTTGTGTACTCAGGAGGCTGATGAAAGAGGGAAAATTACAACCCTTACCACCACAACCCGCTAGGACCCAGGGTCAGCCAGGGCACAAAGATGAGGAGTATTTGCGCCTATTACCAGCATATCGGGCACACAACTAATAATTGCAAGGCGCTGAGGCATCCGATTCAGGATCTGATCGATTCCAAATAGATCACAAATCCGAAAAAGAGAGGAAACTAGAAGAAGCCCAGATACAACAACGTACCCCCACCTGTGTTCATGGTTGGGTGTAGCTTGCCCGAGTTGGTGGTTTTGAAGGATTTGAATGATCGACTGCTGGTCCACTAATGAAAGTAGAGATGACAACAATAACTCTGATGTTGAAGGATTTCTCGACCCATGGGGTTTGGAGGAAAAGGAGGAGAAGAAAGATGGAAAAAAGAAAGTCGGAGCGGTGACCCGGAGCAGAAGGGTAGTTCCAGAGGTAGAAAAGCCATGAGATCCCGTAGTAGTTCAAAAGGAAAAAGAGCCGGAGGAGGATCCGATAATGAGGCAGTTAAAAAAGAAGCTAGCTCAAATATCGACCTGGGATCTGCTAAGACAGTCTCCATCGCATAGGTAGAAGCTAGTGGAAGCTTTATGTGAGACTACAGTGGCCACTACTATCTCCCCCACGGAGTTGTTAGACATAGTCAAGGGAGATGCTGGAGAGGATGTGGTATTTTCAGGGGTGAATTTGCCGTCGGAGGGCTACAATCACAATTGCCCCTGTACATAAGGGCTCAGGTAAATCAGAAGCACATAGCATGTGTTATGGTAGATGATGGTTCATCGATTAATGTCTATCCTTTGGTGGCAATGGCGGCCTTTGGGATATTGGGGGATATGCTAAGTAAGTCTGATCTCACAATCACAGCTTATGATAATTCCGGAGGTAGGCATTAGGCACGTTCAAGGCAGTGGTCAAGACATGGCCGATCGAAACTGAGGTGGAGTTCGTAGTCCTCCCTATTTTGGCCAATTTTTCAGTACTTTTAGGTAGACCATGGTTCCATAAGCTAGGAGGGGTGCCTTCCACATTGCACCAAATGATTAAGATTTCCTACGAGGGGCAAGTAGTGGCCATCCGAGCTGTAAGGGAGAACCATGTGTCGGTGCTAGAGATTGCCAGACATCCCTCCAGCGGGTTTCATGTAGTCGTGATTGACAAAGAAGAGCACATTAAAGGAAGCCCTCAGGTGGTAAATATAATGAAGAAGATGTCCTTCCTCCATGGGGCCGGTCTGGGCAAAAGTTCTCAAGGACCACAGACTACCATAACTATAAGAGGTAAGAAGGATAGAAAGGGTATTGGCTATGAGGGCAGTAGAATGAAGAGCAAGAGGGCAGCGAGTGAGATCCCCCACATCAAGGACAGTTTTATGCCGGCCGCATCATTATGTGCATATACAGGGGAAGCTGAGCCTCAATGGGTGGATGGAAGAATTTTGCCGGGATTTGAGGTCTTTAATGTTGTCTTCAGTTGGGACATTGGAGTGATCAAGCTAGCTAAGGGTTATTGGGATTAATAAATCATGACCAAGGGGACCATCTAGGACCGAGAATCGCCCGAGGAAATTATCACCGAGAGGATGGTGGCTGCCCGAGTAAAGGGGAAAGAGAAGATAGAAGATGAAGTTGCAGGAGAACAGGGTAAAGCCATATAGGAGGTTGCTGCAGTGCCTCTAAAATGCCCGTTTAACACACCAAAGTTGTCTGCAACATTTGTATCGGTAGAGAGAAAAGGAGATGATAATTTAGATTTTCTTTGTATACCTGAACTTTTCAATAATATTGATGAAATATCCAATTCTATTAATAATATGAACAATTTTGCTTACTTGTGCGACATTTCTGATGATTTCATTATGCATAATCATGATCATAACTCATTCATATTTGGCATTGATTCAACTAATGCCACTCTATTTAATCTCGGAACTTCGAAAAACTCGAAAGAAATCTTAATAGCATCTAACATAACTCTTGAAGAGATGTCAAAATTTGAGAGAATTTTAAGAAAATATGAAAAAGTCTTTTCCTGGACCTATGAAAGTGCCTAAGAGAGAGAAAATCACATTTTTCTATCTTTGATCTTCTTCTTCGGCTGTCTCTCTCTTCTGCTTCTTCTTATTTCCATCTTCTTCATTAGTTTAAACTCACAAAATCCTACTAAGTGATCAAGTGGTTCAGGAATTGCATGTCTATTGCTAGTATTAAGGTGTAAGTGGTTAGTATTTGGTTCTTCATCTCCTTCTAATCTTTCTTGTGGTTGATTAAAGATGAGTTGGTAATTGATCCTTGTTATCCAATTTTTGAATTTGGATGATGTTTTAGTAGTAGAACCCAGCAAAGATAAAGGAAAAGGAAAGGTGGAAGAGTCTAGCAGGAAGTGAGCGTTTGGAGCTTAGGCGAAGAGGTTTGGGAACAATCTGATTTATACTCATTAATTGGTTATGTATGTGTTGTGATTGTGTAGTTTGTACCATAAGATGTGTTGAATTCAAGAATTGAACCTTGGTTTTTGGATAGGTAATGAAATGATTGAGTATTGTATGTAATGTATTGGTCATGGTTGAACTCTATCTTTTGGTATATTGGAATTGTTAGACAATTTGTAGCTAGTGAATGTGCCTTAGAGAATGAGTATGTTGTATGACTACATGAACTTTAAGTGGTTAGTGTAATTTCTTGAACTATGACAATGATGTCTAAGAAGGGACCTCTAGCTAAAATTAATATTGCATTAAGGTTTGTGGAGCATAAAATCTATAACATTTTGACATTAGGTTAAATGGAATGGAAATTGTGTAAATTGCAAGCTCATAAGTTAATGACCATGTTGTGTAAGACAATTGGTTATATATGACATATAAAATAGGGATAAGAAGTCTTGAATTTGATTTGAGACATTGAGCAGTTAGCACTGCTGTGTTGTGGTAAAACACAGCTATGTTTTGGAGTTTTTGCATAGGTCACGGTGACAACCAAAATGATTGCCACCGTGAAGTATGCAAGGATTACATTATGCGGGATGGGTTTGGTATGTCATAGTAACAATAAAAATGGTGATGACCGTGAGATACCATGGATTACATTCTGCCTGGTAGTGTTAGGTATGTCACGGTGACAACCAAAATGATTGCGACCGTGAGGTACCCTCAGTTTACATTCTGTTTTGCAGCTTGGTATGTCACGATGACAACCAAAATGTTTGTGACCGTGAGGTACCCTGTTTTGCATAATTAATCACTTATGTCGTGCACATGTATGAACATTTTTTCAGTCAAGTTTAGTATTATCCAATAAGTATCATTACATGTCTAATGTTATGGATTAACATGATGAACTAATGTGATAGAATGATGTGGCTAATGAACATGGACTTGCTCTACATGCTATGAGTATGTGTAAGTGGATTTAACAGGAATTTTTGGGTATGATGAAAACTCTATGCACATTTATGCATGATGGATTATACAATGTCAATTACTACAAACTATGTGTACATTCTATTATGTTAAATGAATGAGTAAATGTTAACCGGAATTAATGATGTAAGCCTGCGAGTCAAGTAATGATATATAAGCATGCCTATAGGGTCTAAATGCTGCTGCCAAATGTGTCTGATTCCTCTGGAATCAATAATGCGAATTGAATCCGTATTGGATTCCCAAATGCAAATTTACTGATATCTCGTTGATTATTCGGTACCTATGGATGCTAATGCGAGTGTATGGTATCTACGGATACTAATGCGATTACTGTACCTTTTGGTACTGATATGATACCCGTTATCCGCGTCTTTGAGTTGCAAGCAAGAAAACTATAATGATTGTGTTAATAAATAAGAAATGATAATCTTGTGTATATATATACATATTGATAAGAATGCGAAGTGCATTTGAAGAATAAGTGACAATGTGAATTCTCATGTGATTATCCAACATGTATGTTCATATATTGAATACGAAGCATGATGGTTAACATGACCTTGATGTGCTTATAACATGCTTTATATGTATACTTGGACATTATGTTATTATATATCGTATTTTGTTCCCCCTAAGCGTTATCGCTTAGCACGGATTTTCTAATCCGTGTAGGTTTGGACGCGAAGAGAAATTGAAGGATGATCCCGCATTGGCAACGGTCAAAACTAGGCATTGCTAATAGTGTAGGTTTTGGGGTTTCAGTTATTGTATGTTGAGCATATATATAACCTTTTGGGAAATAACTAGTATGTATTGTAGCAAGTGATTAAGTTTTGTAATAATGAACTTAGTGGTGTATGTATTTACATATATAAGTATGTGTGTCCAAGCATACGTTTAATATAAGTGGTTCGCTGCATTTAAATGAATGTGAATAAGGAATTAATTTGTACAGGTTTTTGCATGTGTATAATCAGAGTATTTGTATGTGCCTATTGTGACGACTGTTCTCGACTACTTTAGCTAAGCTAATTGGGTGGTCGAGAATCGGCGTTACACTTATACCCATAAATAGTACGGATATCGGATGTCACGACATTGCACTGTAGTACACTAAAAGCACTCAATAAATTCAGTAGAATTTTTTTTTTTATTTTTTTATTATCAGTAACAATCACAAACATACATATACAAAACCATAACAATACACTAACATATAAACACATATCATACCATATGCCATTGCTTCTCCCTACTACGATCGTATACATGTCATGCTAATTCATCTATCCTTGCTGTCGAATACTCCTTACTGTCGTCACTACATTTTCGGCCACTTCAAAATCTATCACAACCTACACGCAGTAACACTCTACACTCTGAGCATTAAAATGCTCAGTGGTGGATACATATCCTAGGTTTTCCATATAATACTACATGCATGCACACACAAACACATTTCCGTTATCACATCTTTTAAACATTAATTATGCACTTTAGTCATTTACATTCTTATATCCTTTGTCGTCTTTTCTTGTCACTACACCTTAACTTATTTAATTCTATTATCAGTATCATCACTATACGTACTATTAATCCTGATAATTTTAACACTATGTCCAGTCTGTTAATTAATAATTAATTTCATTAAAAATCTTTTTTTATGTTCTTAACGATCCCTTTAATTACACTAACTCTCTAGCACTTAACAGTTACACCAATATATTTTCCATTTAATCAAAACTATTACCATCATTATTGACATTATTATAAATCTTATTATTCATAGTAACAATTCTCTACACATTCACAATGATATCAATTTACATTATGGCTTTGACAATTACACTACCATTTTATACTATTATCTTTACATTTATTATTTCTCACTATAACTATTCAAATATTGTTGTTATATTTTATTTGACTGATTATACCATTAATCTGATTATTGTTATATTTTATTTGACTGATTATACCATTAATCTCTTTAGTCTAAGTTCACTAAGTCCTAAACATTCTTCGTATTTACTATTTTACCCTTTCAAGTCACTCATTATCATTATTATTCTCATTAATTATATTTATTGATTTCTATCTTTATTTCTTAACTTTCAATAACATGTCCCAATTAATATTAGGATATTTTCATTTAATACTCCATCCACTTATTAATGTATGATTAGATCCTCATATTAGCTCTATTAAGATCAATTATCCTAAAATTCCTCATTTTCCACTTATTTACAATAATGCCACTGCTTCACACTTTTGCCCTTCATTATTTCTTAACTACAATTATGTCTCTATAAAAACTTAATTAAATTACTCACATATACTCAATTATTTAAATCAATTAAAAACCACTATTCACTTAATAATTATTTATACCATAATATTCCATTTTTATTAATTAGTTACTTATTAATTATCAACTATGCATTTAATATTTATGTTAAAAATTTAATTCCACTTTAATCCCTTAATTAGCCTCACTATTGTAAATTTACAAGTAGATTCCAAAACTTTTATCAAATTACGATTTTACCCTTAATTATCTTGTATTTACACTTATGGCCTTAACTACCATAATTCTTTCAATTAATTCATTTTTCACATACTTTATACTCACACTATTCAATACTTACAATTAATCATTAAATTCATCATTAAAAATCACCTATTCATTTATTTAACCATATTATTGGCTATTTACACTTTAATCCTTCCTATCAACCACTTATTCAATTCACTACTATCTTATATCAATAAGTACTTTTCAATCTTTTAATTAACTACATACAGTTGATTTCAATTAAATCCCTCTTACTTTACATACACTAATTTAAATAGGCATTAATTCATCAATTAAGTCACTTAATTAATCAATTAAATTAATTTATTAACTATATGAACTTTATTCCTTAAATTAACCTTATAATTCCAAAAATTACATTTGGGGTCCTCATCTTTTCTAATAATTCTGTCTATGTCCCTTATTTTCACCTAATTACCAAAATGCCATTCTTTACACTAAATTACCAATTTGCCCTTATTTACTATTTATTTCCATCTTTAACCTTTATTAACCTACCAAATTACATTTTAGTCCCTACTTTGTCACTTTTACATAAAATTACCATTTTGTCCCTACATTTTTATTTATTTACACAATTAACCTTTTAATTACACTTTTTACCTAACTTACTTCATTCCTATCCATTAAGTGTAAAATTACTAATTTACCCATAAACTTACTAATTTCTTCAATTAAGTTCTATTTCCCTTTATTTTCTTATTTATCACCACTTCAATCAATTTAATTATATATTTACCATAATGTCTCCGAACTCCAATCAAATTACAATATTGTCCTTCTTTTTACTTTATTTACAGTTATGCCATTAATTAACTACATTTCCATGTCCAGTCACTTATTAACTTATAATTTTTCATTTGATCCTCTATTTAAACATTTAACGGTAAAATTACATTTTAGACCTTAAAGTACCATTTTCAAGTTAAATGTCATTATCAATCCTTATCTTATCTTATCATTACCATGTCTTTATCCTTATCACTTAATTTCATGTATATCCATTAAATCATTAATTCAATTCCTTTTTACACTTCTTTACCATATATGATGCGTGCACAGGGGGGCCAACATTGCAAGATTATAAACTTTGCAAGTTCGAATTTATGGAGATTAAATTTATGGAAGTTAAAGAAGGCATGAAGGTGGTTTACTGAATTATTGAATCATAAGGAAGCTGAATCAGAAAGAGAATTTGAAGAGAGGCATGTGCAAGTCATGTGACACACCTTGACATGTGCTAGACATGTGACATATGCATGTGCACATCATGTGACACATTACATGTGCAATGCATGTGCCAATTAATGGACTTAAGGGGCTGATTTGTTTGGGCTTTTAGTTTAGGCTTTTATTTATTATTTTTAGAGGAAATTACACCAAATGACATTTTTTTATTTGTTATTTCATAAATACCATTTTTTCAATTTCCTTTCACAATTACCCATTATTTTTAAATATATTTCATAAATATCATGAAGGGGGAAACCATATCAGCCATTCTGACCTCCACCGTATGTCTCATTCTCCCTCTATTCTTTAACTCCCGTTTTCGCTCACTATCAAAAGCAACACTCATCTTTGTTCAACTAATATCTCAATCTCCATTGCTATTTACCAAAGAAATTTCACGGTGGATATCGCCGATTTTCGCCAGCAGAGAGGAGAGAGGAGGAAGTTTCTTCTAGCTCTTCATCGATTAGGAGGAATATCGCAATCTCCATTGCTGTTTGAACTCTGTTTGTATATCCGGCAAGGTCTTTCTATTTCAATTTTTTATATTTCTATTCTTTCGTCAATCTCAGTCGGAGATCAGCCGTCATTGTTTGGATTTTGGTGTTCTGATATAAGCAGTAAGTTATTTGTTATTGTATTTTACTGCGTTCAATTTATTTCTTGTTTCTTTCTGATTTTAATTTTTCAGTCATTGTTATCGATCAAATCTGTATTTTGATCGAGAGTGCTATTTTAAGTTTATGGATTTCATTGATAGTGTTTTTTAGAAGATTTTCATCATATTGATTATTCACCATCGGTAGTAAGTCATAATTTCTGATTTTGATGTTGTTAATTGTATTTGGTTGTTTTTGAGGTGTTTGATTATTTGATTAGTCGTAATTTTTGTTTTATTTTTCATTCGGTATCGTAACTAGTAGTTCCTGTCACGAATCGGCACAAATGTGACGACTCGTGACAGTAATTTTTAGATTGATGATATTCATTTACATGTAGTCTTTAATTTCAGAATTTTTGGTTTAATTTATCTCCGTATACTGCGACATTATAGCTTAATATTTTTATATATTAACTATGATTTCTAAATATATTTATGTAGGATATTGCAATGATGGAAAATGGAGGAATTCTAGTTTTGATGCAATATGATGGTAAATGGAGTGATCTATTTGAGTACCGGGATTTCCAAGTTGATGGAATACTAATTCCATCAGGTTGCAGCTTTGATTATTTTGTGGATTTAATAGGAAAACAGCTGTATCAAGGGGTTGAGAATAGCAGATTGGACATCAAATATGTTATTGGAGATGGATATCCTCCTCTGGAAATAAAAAATGATATGACATTGCTATTCTATATGTCTTTGAAGATCAAAGAAAAATGTTTCAAATCATATCCATTATGCATTACAAAAATTGAAGTGTGTGAAACTGGTAATTGTCTGACATTGATATTATATTATTGTGGTGCTACTATTTAATGACAATAAATTTTCATTTTTTTTATTGTAGGTGAAAGCTCCAAAACAGTTTCAAGTGAGCTTGGTATGATTGAAGTTGAACCTGAAGCAACAAGTTTAATGATGAATGAAGTTGTACAACTGTCAACCAAGATAAAGCTATTGTGGACATGATGAATTATGCTACCATGGTGAGTAAACAAACTGTTGAAATTTTGGATAATGGAGGCAAAGAGGTAGAAGGAAATGAAGTAGATTTTATGATAAATCCAATTATTTCAAGAATTGAGGTTGGACAGATTTTTAAAGACAAGGATATGCTAAAAACAGTAGTAAGCCTTATTGCAATAAATAATGATTTCCAATACAAGGTTTGTAGATCATGTGAGAGTATATATGAGATTTGTTGCTTGGATGAGGCATGTCCATGGCAATTAAAAGCTTCAAAACAAGGGAATACTAGGATGTTTAAAATTAAAGTGTTCAAAGGTACTCACTCCTGCAGTTTAAACATAAGATTAAGCAGTAAAAGGCAAGCTACATCATCTATTATTGCTGGGTTGATCAAATCAAAATATGTGGATGTAAAGTCTGTGTACACACCAGCTGACATAATACGTGATATGAGAAATGATCTTGGAGTGAATATCAACTATATGAAAGCTTGGAGGTCAATGGAAAGAGCTATGGATATGATTAGAGGTAAACCATGTGATTCATATTCTTTATTACCAAGATATTTGTATATGCTTGAAAAGACAAACCCTGGTTCTGCAATTCATGTGGAGACTCAAGATAACTTCTCATTTTTATATCTGTTCATTGCTTTAGATGCGTCAATTAAAGGTTGGAAATATTGCTTGCCAATTATAGTTGTAGATGGTACTTTTTTGAAGGCTGCATATGGGGGCACTTTGGTAACAGCTTCAACTCAAGATACTGGTGGAAAAATATTTCTTTTAGCAATCTGCATAGTTGATTTAGAGAATGATGCTTCTTGGGAGTGGTTTTTTAGTAAGTTTAGGCAAGCATATGGGACAAGAGATGAGATGTGCATCATATCTGATAGGCATGAAAGCATACATACTGCAGCTGCAAGGGTATATCCCGGTGTTGCTCATTGCATTTGTGTATATCACTTATTGAATAATGTGAAAAGAAAGTTCAAGAAAAATTCGAAGAAACTCAAAGATTTATTGTTTAAAACTGCTGAATCATACACAAAGGAGGATTTTGATTATTATATGGATGAAATGAAAAAGGTTGATGGTAAAATACCTGAATATCTCTCAATCGTTGGATACGAGAAATGGTCTAGGGTGCACTCAGTGAATAATAGGTATTCAACTATGACTTCTAATATTGCGGAGTCAATGAATGCTGCAATCAAAGCAGCTAGAAATTTACCAATAACAGGCTTGATTGAGTACATGCGTAATTTGACTCAAGAATGGCATTATGCGAATAGAAATATAGCCATTTCAACATTCACAAAACTAACTAAGAAGTATGAAGATCAATTGAAGAAAAACTTTATTTCATCTATGAGAATGAAGGTCTGATCCTCATTTCTTTGTTATCTTTTTTAACTAAATAATTGAGCTATTTAGCTATGCTATGTTCTCCTGGTTAGCGGCTTATAGTTGGTTAGATATGCTCTGTTTTTCTGGTTATAGTTGTGTAGCTATGCTCTTTTTTTCTGGTTTGTAGTTGTGGTGAGATGTATATATATTTAGTTTGCATATGTATGTTTTTTTTAAACTATAATGTGAAATAAAAATATTAAAGGAAGTAAAAGATTTTTTGCCACAAAGATTTTGTATAGTATATTTGTAATATACGCCTACTATACAACCATTGATAATTATGCTTGATGCTACTGTATTATGTTGCCTATTACCTGCTATGTTTGTTTGGTGATGGGTATAATGTATTTTATGTTTTTTTGGGTGCTGTAGGTGATACCATCTACGAGTGATATTTTTAGCGTCTTAGTTCAAGAAAAAGCATACAGTGTGAACTTTAAAGAAAGAGCATGCACTTGCAACAAGTTTCAATTGGATGGATTACCATGTGCACATGCTTTAGCAGTTTGAAATGATAAGAATATGGACTATTATGAGTTCTGCTCAAGCTACTACATAAAAGAGATAATGTTAGCAACATACGAAGCAGTCATGCATCCTATTGATAGTCAGATGTATTGGAATATTCCAAGTTATATTGGTGAGAAAATTGTACTACCACCAATAGGAAAACCCAAATCAGGAAGACCCAAGAAGAGGAGAATCAAAGCAAGTTGGGAGTCAAAGATCAAAATTAGGTGCAGCAAATGTCAGAAATATGGGCACAATCGAAAGACATGTAGAGAGATTCCTAAATAGTGATGATAATTTTTTTATTTTTATATTTTACATTTTTTGTGATTGTTTCATTCTTTATATAAATCATATCTGGTACAAGCAAATGTGTAAAATTCAAACACAATCAATTGACTTTTAGAAATTCTTGTTATATAAAGTGTTGATAATTTTTTAGAATTGTTCAGCTATATGGAAATGACATATTCAGTAAACAGATTGTTTTTTATGCTTGTACGATTTGTGTGAAGGTTGCGCTATGTCACGAATCGTCACTTTTGTGGCGATTCGTGAAGCTTACCCTCTGTCACGACTCGTCACATAGGTGACGAGTCGTCATATGCTAAATATGAATTATTTTTCGACTATATAGCTCTTTATTTTGGCCAAATTGTTATTGATGCTTGTCTTTTAAGGTTGAGCTATGTCACGAATCATCACTTTTTGTGGTGTTTCGTGAAGCTTGCCCTCTGTCACGACTCGTCACATAGGTGACGAGTCATCACAAGCTAAATATGAATTGTTTTTCGACTCTATAGCTCTTTATTTTGGCCAAATGCATTCCAAGTTACACATTTAGTGTACACCTAATATACACTTAGTACCCACCTAATAGTATACATGTGGTATACATCTAGTATACATATAATATAAGTCTAATATACATCTTATATAGACATAGTATAAGACATGTATTTGCCTAGTATACGTTTAGTATATTTATAATATACAATCAATATATAACTAGTGTCTTTATACTATAAGTATAGTATATGCTCAGTATATGTGTAGTATATTTATATTATGTGTATATAACATGTATATTAGACTTATACTATAATTATAGTAGACATATACTATACGTATAGTAGATATATACTATACGTATATTATAGTTATATTAAATGTATACCAGACGTATATTATGCATATACTGGACGTATGTGATGCGTATATGAAACTCATATTGGACTTATATTATATGTATCGTAAACGTATACTATCCATATACTAAAATTGTTAGGAGTATAGTATGTGTACTCCAGATGTATACTAGCCGTATATTATATGTATATATATGTATACTAGAAGTATACTAGGCATATACTAGTCTTATCCTATGTGCATATTACATGTATATTAGACTTAGATTATATGTATACCAGAATATTCTGTCAAAGTACTAAACATATATACTAGGCATATAATAGACTTATATTACATGTACACTATATGTATATGAGTCGTGTACTAGATGTATTGTAGACTTTTATTAGATGTATACTAGCTGTACAGTAGAGATATACTACGCATATACTGGACTGTTACTATGCATATATTAGTCTTATATTACGTGTATATTAAGGATATACTACATATATACTGGACTTATACTATGCGTATATTAAGCTCATATTGTTCTTATATTATACTTTTCGTATACGTACTAGGCATATACTAGACTTATATCAGTCGTGTTCTAGCCAAATATTTCTTAGGCTTATACTATGTGTATATTAGACTTATGTTATGCGTTTATTAGGCATATACTAGAATTATACTAGACGTATAAAAATATTTTGTATAATGAAATCTTATATGCCTTTATTCATGCGCATATACTTGAAAGGGAATGTTTAATCTACATAATTTTAAGTCAGATTCTCTTATGTAGGTCATGTTGTTTTCAGCAGAGGGGAAAAAATACAAGCACGATCAACAGGCTTTTAGTGATATGATATATGTTATAGTAATTACATAAGCTTAATATATAACCCCAATCAAAAATTCAGATGTAGTAATGTCTATATTCTTGTTGTGGAACATAAAAACAAACAGAATAGTAAAATAAAGAACACGCCTTAATCTTCAGAAGGTGATGGTGGAGGAGACTCAATCTGATAACCCGAAAAAGCAAAAAATTGATTCATCTTATTCTCCAATTTCTATTGTTTGCATTCAAGTTGACGATTAAGAGATGCTGAGTTAGAAAGCTGGTTTGCCATACTGTTAAGCTGGTTTTGCAATGCTATCTGATTCTGTAAAATTTGCTCCAGAATGGGAGTATTCTAACTGGAAGAAGCACCAGCATCCACAGGCAATTGGGAAGTATTCCGAGAATCAGAATTTGAAGAATCATTTGCAGTAGTCTCCTCAATAGGGTTCTCAATGGGTTCCAAAACCCTCCAGCAAGATCTAGACTTTGCAGGGATTAATCGAAAGGATGGATCAAAAACCTCACCACGCACTAACAATTGTTTGGTGAAATAACTACATTCTAAGACAGGATGATAATCACCAAGGTTAATGTTGAGATTCTTAGCAATGATTGTTACAACATGTCCATGGGTTAAAGGACCATCCTTTCGTGTCGAACAGGCCAGTAATTGATTAAAAATGCAATAGGTCTAACTAACCTTCTTTTTATTATGGACACACCACATTAAAAATAGCTCTTGTGCAGAAACTCTATTTGTTTCTGATTTGTGAAAAACAACACACACAATGATTTTGTGCAATAACCAATACTTCAAATCTTTAATGAACATTGCCTTCCCCTTCTTAGGCTGAAAAGGTGTTTCTAAATCGGTAAGGAATGTCCAAAAATCATTCGACTTAAAAGCAGAAGGGGGGTCACACAAACCGTCTTGTTTAAAACCAAAGGATTTATGCATGAAAAAGTATGTGAGTTTATGTTCTGTCCCACACAACCTATATTCCAGAATTCGAGAATTTTCAGAATTAACCTCTAATGTAGTATAAAACTCGACTAGTAATTCTGGATATGTACATTCATGCATCGATACAAATTTTAGTAGGCCACATGAGCTTAACATGTTTGTAACAGCGTTTAGCATACCAGTACGTTCCAGCAAAGTTATTGGAAAATACTTACATGCTATAATTTCCCTTTTCATCAAAGTTTGAAACCGTGGTCCTTCTTCATCTGAGAAGATGGGAAAAGGGGTTTTGTAAGTGGCTTGACAGTTTTGTTCCTCATTGTGTGATTCTTCTTCATGCCTTGTAGAAGGTGCGTTTTTCGTTCTCACTATGACATTTTAAAAATGGAAAGGAAAAGGGAAACTTAACAGTGAGGACTGAGGGAATCGGTGTAGAAGAATGATAAAATGAAGGAAAAAAACACAGAACCAAAAGGAAAAAAGTAAGGACGGAGTTCGGGTGGAAACGACGGAAGAATATAGTGAAAGATATTGAGAAGAAAAGGCAAAGGGAAAAAGCTTGAACCCTAAAAAAGGAAGGAAAGGGATGGGCAGGGGAAGAGACAAAAGCTTTGAAAAAGATAGAATAATTTAAATAATTGAAAAAGGTGATTGAAAAGGGGGATTGGAAAAGGGTAATTTTGGAAGTTCAACTCGAATAGAAGATGAAAGAGGAAACAAGTCGCTACGTAGATGGTGACTCGCTACTAAGAATATATTAAAAAATAAAAGTAAGCTTACTCGAATAGAAGATGGAAGAGGAAACAAGTTGCTATGCAGATGGTGACTCGCTACTAAGAATATATTAAAAAATAAAAGTATGCTTACAATGTAATAATGTAAGATTTCAAGTTACATGGTATACTAAATGTTTTTTTGTCATCCAATATATTTTCCATGTAGGATCAATTTTTTTGTTTAATCGTATTTATTTTTTGACTGAGCAATTTTTTGGTATGATCCAGGTTTTATTTTATTTTTTTTATGTCTTTGTAGAACATGGAATTTATAGTAGACATTTTGAAATTTTACATAACTACATTTTATACAAAAATAATGTTGTACCAATATTACAAGGTACAATACATTCAGTCAATAACAACATCAGCTTTCCTTTTACAAATAGTTTTTTGTTTTCTTCTTTTTGGTGGTGCTTCATCATCACTTGCACTATTATTTTGCTGCTTTTGAAGTCCATGGGCATACAGCAAAACTGATAGCCTTAGTCTATGTAAGTCCACATCAAAAGTATCTGTTGGAATTCGTTTTCCTTCTATCAGATATTCTGCAAACGATGCCACAAATAGACCACAATCCCAACAAAATATAACCATAAATGCATTCAAGGTCCAATGATTGCAGCATCAAATATAAATTATGAAGTATATTTTTTAAAAGGTTGTTGTGAAACTTACATCTTGTTCTGTCTTGGAAGACCATCAATGTATTGAATATTGAAAGGATCCCTGTTTGTTTCATATATCCCAACAAATTCCAAGAACAAGGGCAACATCACACTGTAAGCTTTAGCAGTCTCAAGTGTGGATGCTTTACATGTAGCTGATCTGAGAGAATCATAAACATATATTGTTCTTTCTGAAATTGACAAATGTCCTAGTACCCAATGGTACTTCCCTGTAACATTTATAGGAAACAATACATGTTCAACTTCTGCCCAAGGTCTGCTACAGTACAAGTAATGACCTTCAATATAACCAACAATAGTATCCTCCTTCTCTACTAAGCTCAGGTCCATTCCCTTTTTCAAGAATTTCTTGTAAAATTTTTGGATGACTTGGTCAAAAGTGTTGTCTATTGTCGTGAAGTTCAAACAGATACCATTTGAATATTTACCTTTTTTCCTCAAGTAATAGAAGATGATATTCATATGCTGTATTAAATTATTTGTACGTAAAAAAAAAAACTAAATTAGTATACAGACAATAGAAATAATATATATCAAGAATATGTGCATGAATAAAGGCAGATAACATTTCATTATAGTATATTCTTTTATACATCTAGTATAAGTATAGTATATGCATAGTATACATATAGAATACGTGAAATACAAGTCTAATATATGATTAATATACGCATATTATGTCTAGTATATGCATAGCACATGTATAGTTTTTGGTTAATATATGGCTAGTATACGTATACAAAACGTTTAATATAAGTCCAATATACACATAGTATAAGTCTAGTATATGGGTAGTATACGTATATTATACATATAATATAAGTATAATATATGCAAAATATAAGTCAAGTTTATGCCTAATATATATGCACAATATAAGTCTAGTATGCTTATAATGTAAGTATAATTTACATGTAATATACAAATAATATAACTGTAGTATTTGCCTAGTATACATTTAGTATACGTATAATATATGTATAATAAATATCTAGTGTACATATTTGATACGGCTAATATGCATCAAGTATACACATAGTATAAGTCTAGTATATGCATAGCATATGTCTAGTATAACTATAGTATACCTGTAATATAAGCCTAACATACATCTAATGTACACATAGTAAATGTCTAGTATATGCCTAGTATTCGACTACTATAAGTGTAATATACGTATAATATAACTCCAGTATATGCCTAGTATACGAATAGTATACATACAACATACAACTAATATACATTTAAGTCTAATATATATTCAATATATGTATAGTATAAGTATAGTATATACCAAATATACGAATAATATAAGTCTAATATACGAACAGCATCAGTCAAATATATGCCTAGTATATATCTACTATTCAGCTGGTATACATCTGATATAAGTCTAATATACATCTAGTACACGTCTCATTATTAGATAGTGTACATCACACATAAGTTTAATATACGTGTAATATATATCTACTATGCATATAATATAAGTACAATACACATACAGTGTACTTGTAATATACATCTTGTATAAGTCTAATATATATGTAGCATACACTGAATCTACAGGAAGTATTCAATCAAGCATCTATGTAACGACTCGTTACATATGTGGAGAGTCGTATCCATGTGCCTCTGTAATGACTCGTTACATAAGTTACGAGTCGTGATAATATTTACGAGCTTCTTACAGATCGGCATCATGGAGGCGACTCGACAAAATGAGCGTTTGTCGCGAGTCGTCTACTTGGTTACGACATGCGACATTGAGTAAACAATAGAAATGCTACATTTTTGCACATAAAATGAATATATGAATATATATAAGTCATTATGTAACTACAGCAGATACACATACACTTGAGGATAGAGGTTGACCACCATATAAAAGGTAATGGAACCATGACTTTTGTTTGATTTCTTCTATTTCAAAATCAAAGGACGGATTCAGAATTTCATGTTCTGGAGAATACACCTTCCTCCTGTTAAGGAAAAAAATGGGCACAAGGCATATTAATTAACACTAAAATACACAAAGCATTAGAACATTAAGAGTTTATTACCTATTGTTGGTTATCATCCCTTCGTGCACAAACTCATTAAATATTGTGATCAAATTAAAATCAGGGTTTTCCCCAATATTGTTGTCAAGAGGCACTAGACCTTTCACCAAGCTTTTGGAGCAAGTGACCTTCTGTTGTTGTTCGCTGGAACCAAATGTGGTGACATATGGAGACATGACCATAATGGATGGCTCAATTTCCCGTTTTTCGACGGTTGGTGTCTTCTCATCAGATGGTTGTTCTTATGGAACAATCTCACATCCAGTAACAACAAAATTTTCACAATCCTATTTATAAAATAAAACCAAAGAAAATATTAAAAACGAATTTAAAATATAAATGCAAATTAGTCATTTTATAATTAATGACATGAACGTTTTTATTTTGCTGGTATACATTGTTGATAACAGCCTCGCATAATTGATCAAACAAAGAGCTATCCATTTCATCAGAAGTTGTTTTAACCTAATATTGTAGTACCATGCATTATGAAAACAAATCACAAATCAATTTTGATAAATGTAAAAAAATATAATTGAGATGTGCTAGAACAATAATAAGCATACCTCTTTATTTCCATCAATATCTGTTTGAACAGTAGGGTCATCTTCTAATGTACCATCCCTTGTTTTTAAATCATAGGTGACAATTTTTTCATCTTTCTCTTCCGCAGTATCAAAAATCTGGCAACAATAAAAGATATGATAACAGATTGGTTTTTATTCATATTAAAGTGACTAGGTGCACAATTTTTAATACCAAGTTAGGATTAATCAAATTGAAAAAATTTTCATATATATTTTAGTGCAAATCGGAATTAAGATATTAAAACTAACCAGATGAGCGTACTGATCTTCTTCTAGTACTTCATCATCATGATGCTTTTCTTTAAAATCAATATCTTCTTGGAACAAATTATTTCGTAATTGCTGAATGATAAAAAATATTTTGAGAATTATACAAAACAATAAAATATTAAATATTATAATTAAAGAATTATAAAAAACTTATATTTTTTACCCGGGAGGTATTGACTGTACCCAGCTTCTGAGAAAGCTCTGAAAGCATGTCAGTAACTTTTCGAAAATTCACATCAAAATAGTCTTGCATTTTTTCAATGCTAGACTCTACATATTTTCGCAGGCTTCTAACTTCTTTCTTCACCAACTTTATTTCTTTGACATAGTTGGGTTCTTGAGATTTTCTGCTGTATTTCTTCCCTTCATGTTCATTTGTAGGTGCAGGTTCAAATTGAGGTAGAGTAGGTGAGACATCTTTGTCTAGTAATTGGACAACAGAAATTTTCATTCCTTCTCTTGCCTCAAACATTCCATCCAAGGGAAGATTTTGAAACTCAGATTCATGAGGCATTATGTTCTTCAATTTCAACTAAAATAAAAAAGATTGAAATAAATAGAAGATTTCAAATAAATATTCCTTATATTCCCTCAAATAAATTTGAAAATCAAATAAATATTATGGATATTAGAATAATTATAAGAAATAATTAATGAAAATATAATAAGATAACTTACATTTCTTGCTGGCACACTAAACATCATGTTGGTGAGCTCCTTATGGCTGAATATTACTTTTTTTTTCTGTCCATCTAAGGATCCTTAGAATCTTTGTTGTTGCCTCAACATCCAGATATTCCGAGATGTCTCCGCAACATTCATAAAACCATATTTGAAAGGCATAAGCAAATCCATATATCCTACACATGGACACATTATCTTCTTTCTTATCAGCCTTCCCTCTTTTCCTGAGTAATTTCCCTTTCAAGCTACCAATAGTGAGGTTGAATACATCTATCCCCCAAGGGTAATCATCATAACAAACACTATCTATGAATGCTATTTCGTCCTCATCGACAACTTTGTGGTTGTTATGGGCTAGAAGAAAGCAATGAATAAAAAAAAGCACTGCTAACTTCACTGCATCATCATCATTCTCAAAATGTAATTTTGTGAAACAGTTAAAAATAGTATTCTTTGTGATCTTTTTACAATCACCAAAATACTTTTTCAAAAGTATACTTTGTTCTTTTGATGAGTTGATCTTTTTCCTTGTACCAGTGCACTTCAAACCAGTTACAAGTGCAAATTCTTCTAATCCAAATGTTAGATCAACTCCATCATATCTAAAAATGAACTCTTTTTTATTATCACTATATATTTCTCTTAGAAATATACAAAAAAATAATTGATTATACAGAACAATTTCAGGTAGTTCTAGGAAATACCCAAAACAACTGTTTCTAAACTTGTCCAATTGATCTTCTGTCAGTTTGCTCTTTATAATTGAGATTGCAGAAGTATTCATGCAGAATTGGACTCTTACAGTTTGAAAATCATCATTTTTCAAAATAAAATCTCCAACCTGTTAAAACACAGAATATACATCAAATGAACACAATATATATCAAGTAGTAGTCAAGTATAATTTCAATATGCACCCAGTTTACGTCTACTATAAGCTTAATATTCATATAATATATGTACAGTAACACATAGTATACATCTACTATAAGTGTTGTATAGTACTAGTATATGTTCAGTATAAGTTTATTATACATATAGACTAAGTCTAATAGATGTACACTATATGTAGAGTACACGATTAATAAATATATATTATTCAATTGGATACGTGTAGTATAGCTGTAGTATATATCTAATATAAGTGTTATAGACGTCTGATGCACATACAGTATAAGTATAGTATAGCCTAATATGTATATAGTATATTGACGATATTAGTATAATATATGTTTATTATAATCATATAGAATTATTATAGCATAAATCTAATATACAGCTATTATACATCTAGTATACACCTAATACACATATTGTATTCGTATTGATTACATTTAGTATAGATGTAATATACATCTATTATACAGATAGTATAAGTATAGTATAGCATAGTATACGTCTAGTATATTGCTAATATAAATCTAGTATACGCATAATATAAGTTTAATATAAACACAGTATAAGTGTAGTATACATTAGATATACGTGTAATATACGTCTAGTATACAGCTAATATAAATATAGTATACATCTAGAATACGTGCAGTATAGGTCTAGTATACGTTTAATATACGTTTAAGATAAGTATAGTATAAGTGTATATAAGTATAAGTCTAGTCTACAGCTAATATATATCTAGTATTCGTTTAGTATACGTGTAGTTTAGGTGTAATATACAACTAATATATATCTAGGTCACGAATTGTTCTATTTATTATGTGTCAAGAGTTGTTTTAGAGGTGCACAGTCATACCGATGAGTTTCTGTAACGAGTCGTCAAACTCGTGTCGACTCATTACAGTAATTTTAGTCCAGTTACAAGTTGACAGTAATGTGGCGACTCCAAGCACTAAGCTTTTGTCACGAGTCCTCAACATAGTTGCCACTCGTCACACTAATCAGTGGTTTTCAATCGAAAATATAAAGGTGTAAAATGATATTATAAGCAAATTATACATTATAAAGGGCAGCGAACTACATTCAAAATCTGCATAAAGCAATGCATATATTATACAAAATTCCAGCATATTGACATACAGAAAATATGCAATAAATATTAAACATAAATGGATTCTCAAACATACCTTTGATTTTTTTTCGAATTTGAGTGTCATAATCTTTGGTGTTTATTCTCCTCTTTGCATCGTCTTTGACTACTATATCTGTGTCCGTAATTGGTTTCTTCAACTTCCTTATAATTTGTGACGTCGTCCTCGGTACAAAAGATGAGCTTCGTCGAGTTTGAACCATTTTCTTTGTTATATGATCTGTAAATCAATCAAAATTCAGCAAAAAGGAAATCAATCAAAATTATTTTCTCAACAATCAAATAGAATACTTATATTTTAAGCTTAAAATAGACTGAAAAGATGAAATAAAGATTATAAGGTTGAGCAAAACTAACTGTAGATAGAAACTGAGGGAGATGAGAAAGTCTAAGGCGCGAAGCTCGTCAAGATAGATTGAAAATGAGGTAGATGAGTATCTGAATGTAGGTGGAAACTGAGGGAGATGATAATGTCAATGGCGTGAAGGTCATCCAAATAGATTTAAACCGAGGAAGATGAGCAAATGAATGTAGATGGAATCTGAGGGAGATGACAATGTCGATAGTGGTCGATAAACTGATCGGCGGTGGTAGAGAGGAGTTAATAGCTAGGGCAGTTTCGGAGAAAACGGGAGACTGATATTTTTGAAGCTAGGGTGAGAAAAGGTAAATGATATTTGTGAAATACTGTTTGCTAAAATTGTTATAAAAAGGTTAAATTGCTTTTTTTGTAAAATTTTGTAATTTCCTATGTCTTTTTTGTTATGTTTATTTTTTTTTGGATATTTGTGGAAAGAGCCCTTATTTTTATTTGATTATTTGTAATATGTTAGGCCTTAACTTATTCTTTTGGGCTTATTTAAGTGAGATGGGCTTTAATTAGCTTAGGCTCATTTAATTAGTTCTTTTTAGGCTTTTTGAGCTGTCTTTTAAGTTAATTAGTGTGGGGCTTTAGTTATCTTGATGTAAGTCCCATGTTTAAAGGCTTATTTGATTAATTAGGGTTTTTTATTAGCTTAAAGGAGTATAAATACTACTCAAAAATGAATTTGTATGCAGAGAGATTGAATTTATTAAACATTGGAGGCTATCATCTTTTCTTGGCTTTGCCAAAATTCTAATAGATTAGATTTGTCGGATTTGCTTGTTTTTCTTTTCTATTGTATGAAGAATTTGATTAAATTAACAATTATTTGATTGTGGCATTTTTCAGGTTCTTTATTTCCCAACTATTTGTGTTTCCATTCACAAGTTGATTGGGGGTCCAATAGGAGAGTGTTTATCTGATTTGGTTTGCTATTTGAATTGTATGTATGGGTTTGTAGCTCGATAGCTATTGGGTTCCGCATCATTTGGTATCTTAGCCAAAGTTAAGGTAAATTCCTATTTATCTTAGTGTTAGGTTTGTGTTTTCTTTTCTTTGAATTCTTTATGTTTATGCTGAATTAGTAGTGATAAGTTCTAATTTGTGTGTTTTTGTGTGTTAAATTTAACCTTTGTCTTACCTTTTGTCGTAAAATTTTTTTCTGCCATAACTTTTGACTAGAGTGTCCGAATCTTTATTATAAGATATTGTCGAAAAGGGAATTTCGAGCTCTACAATCATTACTAAGTTTTGCCCTATGTAATCGCCCTTTTTAGACCTAAAAAATGACGTTCAGACCTCCGTTTTTCACTTTGAAGTTTTTGCGTTTTGAGAAAGGGCTCTAGAAATCGAACTTGAACTTTTATCACCTTGGGCTTGGACATAACGCCTAGTAGTCTTTAGTTTTAGTTGCTATTTCCTTCATATTAAAAAAATAAAAAAAAAAGAGAAAGAAGAAGAAAAAAACGTGAAAGAAAAGAACATAGAAGAAATAGAGAAAAGAAGAGAAATAAGGAAGAAATTTGCGTGTGGAGTAAATAAAAATTGCGTGTGGATTTGATTGTGGAGCGTATATATATATAGCAAAAGGGAAAATCTAAATCCTTTAATAGGTGGGAAAGCTAATCCTAATTGCTTGAGGATTAGGGCAGCATTTAATCCTTTTCTAAACACAAGTAGGAATCCCTTAAGTAGTAGGAAAAATTAATCCTTATTGCTTTGAGTTTAGGTTTTCAAAATCCTAATCCATATCAGAATTGGAATTATAATCCTAATCCTACTTAACCAAGGATTTACTTTGCAATCATTGAACCACCATTTGTGCTATCCATTTTTTACCAGTTGTACTGCCATTTTGATATCATTTCTTATCCATTTGAGCTGCCATTTTTGTATCATTTCTTATCCATTTGAGCTGCAATTTTTGTATCATTTCTTATCCATTTGTTCCATCATTTTTGGAATCATTTTTTTATCATTTGTGTTACCATTTAGTGTCATTTTGCCATCATTTGTTTTTTATTCATTTGCCACCATTTTGTTACCATTTTGCCATCATTTTTCTACCATTTTGCTATCTTTTGCCATCCTTTTTACAATCACTTTGCCACCATTTTGCACACAATTTGACACATTAATCAAGCTTGTTGCAGCATTCAGCCTAGTGATACATTTGGCTCAAAATTGAATTATTTTGCATGCAACCTACTTCATCTAGTTTAATTAGGTCTTTTTGTTGATTTCTTGCTTTGTTGGGTAGAATAACTAGGTTCTATATTTGGTTTACTTTGTTGATGCGGAACCCCAAGCTTAAAGAACCCAAAACCCCTTGAACATACACTTTGATGGCAAAGAACAAATGAGATAAAAACCCTCCCTATTGAACCCCCAATCAACATGTGAATGGAAACGCAAATAATTGGGAAATAAAGAACCTAAAAAATGCCACAATCAAATAATTGATAAGTTAATCAAATTCTTCATGCAATAGAAAAGAAAAGCAAGCAAATCTCACAAATCTAATCTATTAGAATTTTGGCAAAGCCAAGAAAAGAGGATAGCCTCCAATGTTTAATAATTCCAATCTCTGAATACAAATCACATTTTTGTGGAGTATATACACTCCTTCATTTAAGCTAATAAAAACCCTAATTAATCCAATATGCCTTAAAACATGGACCTTACACCAAGATAACTAAAGCTCATACTAATTAACTTAAAACACAGCCCAAAAAGCCTAAAAGGAACTAATTAAATGGGCCCAAGCTAATTAAAGCCCATCTCACTTAAATAAGCCCAAAAGAGTAAGTTAAGGCCCCCCTGTGCATGCATTATTTGTAGTGAATCAAATTCATACAACTTTCACTTCCTTCTTTCTTTTCTTCTGTCTTATATACATACTTAGTAGTCTAGAAAATTGTTTAAACTGTAATTCAATATCTTTAAGATCTTTATCCAACAACTTAGCATCCTTCTTCAACTCATTCAATGCTTCTTGATCTAAGTGTCATCTTGACTTGTAATAGTACATCCTCACAATCACTCCCTCATGTGTTTCACTCAAAAGATGGCACTTCACTCGTGTTTCAGTCAATTTGGCTTTTACCCTTTTTTAAGCTCACACACTCAAGCCTTTTACCACTCAAGCTTGTTATCTTCGATTACACTTCAGAAATCAATCCCAAGTCAAGATGATTTACAATTCAGCAAATTGAAATGAAAATGCAATGAAAAAAAAACCTAACAAAGAAGATAGGCTCAAATCTAGAAGCAAAAATACCAAAATGAAGAAAGTTGAAATAAGCACACAAGATGAAGGTATGTCTGCTGTCCGAATATGCAATTTAAATTAACAAGAATCGAGTTGTTTATTATAGTATAAATGGAAGCAAAAGATACTAGACACCAAAAAAAAATAGCAACTTAAGAATAAAAGAAATTAACAAATAAGGAAACCAAAAATTTCCAAGTCAAGGAAACTATTATGTCCAAGACAAAATAAGGAAACTATTATGTCTAAGACAAAATAAGGAAACTCAAAATGTCTAGGTTAAGACAAAATGATTAATCCACTATGTCCTAATTTAAATCAAAATAAGGAAACCCAAATGTCTAGATTAAGACAAGAATGAAACTTATCTAATTCAATGTCCTAATTTAAATAATGTCTTAATCCTATATATATTTTTTAAAATTATCGCTAACTAATTAGATAATAACAATTCTATCCTAAAGAAATACAATCCTAATTCATCACACCAACCAAAGTTAACCCAAATTGAAAGACCTTTTTTTAAAAAAAATTTGGATGAACAGTACCATGAACAGTACCAACAATTTTTTTGGAGTTTTTTTATATGAATAGCTAGATAACAACTAGAACAACTAATAACCTAAAAAATCAAGATCAAACAACAAGAAATAACACCTCAAATAAAGCTCCCTATAATTTCGGCCCCTATGATGAACAAGGGTTCCTAAATTTTAGGAATCAAATAAATTGTAAAACAATGAACAAAAATAGCAAATAAATAAGGATAAATAAGAATTTAATCCTAATCCAAGCTCTGATACCAAATGATGCGGAACCCCAAGGTTAAAGAACCCGAAACCCCTTAAACATACACTTTGATAGCAAAGAACAAAAGAGAACGCTCCCTATTGAACCCCCAATCAACATGTGAATGGAAACGCAAATAATTGGGAAATAAAGAACCTAAAAAATGCCACAATCAAATAATTGATAAGTTAATCAAATTCTTCATGCAATAGAAAAGAAAAGCAAGCAAATCTCACAAATCTAATCTATTAGAATTTTGGCAAAGCCAAGAAAAGAGGATAGCCTCCAATGTTTAATAATTCCAATCTCTGAATACAAATCACGTTTTTGTGGAGTATATATACTCCTTTAAGCTAATAAAAACCTTAATTAATCAAATAGGCCTTAAAACATGGGCCGTACACCAAAATAACTAAAGCCCACACTAATTAACTTAAAACACGGCCTAAAAAGCCTAAAAAGAACTAATTAAATGAGCCCAAGCTAATTAAAGCCCATCTCACTTAAATAAGCCCAAAAGAGTAAGTTAAGGCCTAACATATTACAAATAATCAAATAAAAATAATAAATAAAAGCCTAAACTAAAAGCCCAAACAAAACAGCCCATTAAGTTCATTAATTGGCACATGCATTGCACATTTAATGTGTCACGTGATGTGCACATGCATATGGCACATGCATAGCACATGACATGGCACATGTTTAGCACATGGCACATGTCAAGGTCACATGACTTGCACATGTCAGGTGTCACATAACTTGCACATGCCTCTCTTCAAAGTCTCTTTTTTTGATTCGGCTTCCTCATAATTCAATAAACCACCTTCAAGCCTTCTTTAACTTCCACAAATTTAATCTCCATAAATTTGAACTTACAAAGTTTATAATCTTGCAATGTTGACCCCCCTGTGCACGCATTATTTGTAGTGAATCAAATTCATACATTTTATCCATATTGTCATTTTCTTGATTCTTGTTGCTTATTTCTTTGTTTTTAAGCTAGCTTTTGTTCCTTTTACATTATTAGAGCATCTTTGCTTGCCTAATACTCTAAATTACTTATCATCAAGTCATACACCGTTCTTGACCCTGTATCACCTCCATTGTATCTAGTGTCTTCTTTTCTAGTTTTGAGCTTTCTTTTTATTGTTAGTGCTTATTTTCTTTGCTTTCTTAAACGTGCTCAAGATTCTTGATTTGTGAATTGATTTCTGAAGTGCAATTTTAAAGTTGCAAGTTTGAGTGGGAAAAGGTAAGAGAATGTGAGGACATTAAGAGGGTAAAAGCCTTAATTGTGTGAAACACGAGTGGAGTGTCATTTCCTTGAGTGTAATCACGTGAGTGAGAGTGGTAAGGCTGGTTTATCTAACATCTTTTGTAGGTAAAACACCATGACTGAAGAGTCCAGCAAGAAAGAGATGTCCATAGAACAGGTTGTTTTTGCTATACAAGCAATGCAAGGTACCCTTGAGAATTTGTTGAGGGACAGAGTAGACGTTAAAGAGAGATTGGAGAAATTATAAGTGGGTACATCCAAAACTCTAGGAAAACAGCTAGGAGGGAAAGATGGATTAATGAGCAAGAGGAGGTTGATCAAGGTGATTGGGATGAAGATGATGAAGTTCAATCCGTAAGGGGTAGAGTGAGGAGAGAAGATAGAAATGACAGCAACATCAATGCCATAAAAATGAACATTCCATCCTTCAAAGGTAGGAATGATGTTGAAGTGTACCTAGAATGGGAAAGGAAGGTGGACATGATTTTTGCTTGTCATAATTATTCTGAAGATATGAAGGTAAGATTAGCTGCAGTGGAGTTTTGTGATTATGCTTTGGTTTGGTGGAATGAGTTAGTCAAGAATAGAAGGAGGAATAGGGATCCACCTATTTCTACTTGGGAGGAAATGAAGATAGTGATGAAGAAGAGATTTGTGCCATCCTATTACTATAGGGAGTTGCGCAAGCAATTACGTAGACTCACACAAGGAGCTAAATCAGTAGAAGATTATCACAAGGAGATGGAGGTGCTATTGATCAAAGCTAACATAGAAGAGGAGGAAGAGGTAATAATGGATTGGTTTCTAGGAGGTTTGAATAAAGAAATTGCGGATGTAGTTGAATTGCAACATTATAGAGAAATGGAGGACTTAGTGAACATTACCATGATGGTGGAGAGGCAACAAAAACAAAGGAGGGTAGCAAGGTCATTCTCAAATTCCAACAAGAAGAGTTGTCCAAACTGGAGCAAAAATGAAGATTTTAAAAATATGGAATTACAGTTTAAACAACTTTCTGGACTACTAAGGACGTATATGAAACAAGAAGAAAGAAAGAAAGAAGAGGAAGTTATTATCAAAGAAATTTTTTGTGAAGCTGAAAGAGATGCTTTAGATTTATATGCTGATGAGGTTGTAAATGAGGATGATATAAGTGAAAGTAAGGATGTTGTCGACTGTTTGAGTAAAAAGGAAAAAGATTGTAAAAATGAAGAAGATAGTGTAATTGAGATTGGAGATGTTATGACTGATCCTGTAGTGCTTGAGGAGGCTGAATTGAACATGGAGGAAGAAAAGAACCATGATCAGAACGAAAAGGATGCATTGAATAACCATGTTTTTCCTAATGTTTATGTTAACTTGCAGGAATATAATGAGTTCTTTGCTGAAGAAGCATTCATTTTATTTCCACCTGTTTAGAAGATCTTATATGAAGATGAATTTGTTTTACAAGTGCCAATTCCCAACTTGAACAAGACGAAAATTCGAGGACGAATCTTTTCTAAAGAGGGAGGGAATGATGCATGCACAGAGGGGTCAACATTGCAAGATTATAAACTTTGCAAGTTCGAATTTATAGAGATTAAATTTAAGGAAGGTAAAGAAGGCTTGAAGGTGGTTTACTGAATTATTGAATTATAAGGAAGCCAAATAAAAAAGAGACTTTGAAGAGAGGCATGTGCAAGTCATGTGACACCTTGACATGTGCAAGTCATGTGACCTTGACATGTGCCATCCATGTGCTTTGTCATGTGCTAGACATGTGCCATGTTATGTGCTATGCTTGTGCCATATGCATGTGCACATCATATGACACATTACATGTGCAATGCATGTGCCAATTAATGGACTTAAGGGGCTGATTTGTTTGAGCTTTTAGTTTAGGCTTTTATTTATTATTTTTATTTGATTATTTGTAATATGTTAGGCCTTAACTTATTCTTTTGGGCTTATTTAAGTGAGATGGGCTTTAATTAGCTTAGGCTCATTTAATTAGTTCTTTTTCGGCTTTTTGGGCTGTATTTTAAGTTAATTAGTGTGGGCTTTAGTTATCTTGGTGTAAGGCTCATGTTTAAAGGCCTATTTGATTAATTAGGGTTTTTATTAGCTTAAAGGAGTATAAATACTCCTCAAAAACGAATTTGTATGTAGAGAGATTGAATTTATTAAACATTGGAGGCTATCCTCTTTTCTTAGCTTTGCCAAAATTCTAATAGATTAGATTTGTGAGATTTGCTTGCTTTTATTTTTCTATTGCATGAAGAATTTGATTAACTTATCAATTATTTGATTGTGGCGTTTTTAAATTCTTTATTTCCCAATTATTTGTGTTTCTATTCACAAGTTGTTGGGGGTTCAATAGGGAGGGTGTTTATCTAATTTGGTTTGCTATTTGAATTGTATGTGTGGGTTTGTAGCTCAATAGCTATTGGGTTCTGATGCGGAACCCCAAGGCTAAAGAACCCGAAAACCATTGAACATATAATATGGCATGAACATGAATAAGAGTAAATCCCCAACCCTATTGAACCCCCAATCAATAAAATGAAAGGAAACGCAAATAATTAGGTTGATTTAAACACAAGAACATAATTCACCATAAGTAAATACCTTGATAAGAATTAATGTTCTTGATGCAAAAAAAGAAGACAAACTATCCTCTCCAAAGAGATGAATTCGGCGAAGCCAAATAAGTTTTTATCAAAATAGTCAAATCTCAATACAAATGAGTTTAATGAGGTATTTATATCCTCCTAAAACAAAACCTAACCCTAATTAAGTAAAAGGAGGCCGAATTTCCAAAGCCCATTAGGATTAGAAATTAGGTCCATTTTCCTACTTAGAAAAGGTAAAACAAACCAAATGAATGGGCTGCCCAACAAGGGTGGCATTAGCCCAAGTCCAAAGGCCTAACTAATGCACTTGATCAAATAAAAATAACAAACTAAAGTCCTAACTAATAGCCCAAACAATTCAGCCCATAAGTTCATTAAGTAACACATGCATTGCATATGTATTATGTCACATGTTGTGCACATGTCAAGTGACACATGCATTGCACATGTCAAGTGGCATGTGACTTGCACATGTCAAATTTATCATGCACATTTGGCCTTCACAATTCTGCCCCATTGAGTTGGTATTGATGCCATTCGGCCCAAGCTCCTCTTTGCTATCCAAAGCTTCCACAATTCGGCCCATGTAACCATTTAGTGCCTCTTTGAACTTCTTGGCCCGCAATCTCGTCATTGGACCATTTGGTAATGCTAGCTCATCCTTTTGTTGTTCCTTGATAGTGCTCGCATAATCCCCTCCCTCTTCAAAAGGATTTGTCCTCGAATCTGAATCAAAGTCAAAAGGAGATAAATCTGAAACATTAAAGGTAGCACTAACACTATACTCACCAGGTAAGTCAAGCTTATATGCATTTTCATTGATTCTTTCCGACACTTGGAATGGACCATCACCCCTTGCATCAAGTTTTGACTTCCTTTGCTGTGGAAACCTCTCTTTTCACATATGGACCCAAACCCAGTCACCCGGTTCAAAAATGACTCTTTTTTTTCCTTTATTAGCTTTTTGTGCATACATGCGATTCTTCTTCTCAATCTGTTCCCGTGCTTTCTCATGCATTGTTTTAACCAAATCAGCCTTCTCTTTACCATCTAAACTAGCAAGGTTATTCACAGGTAAAGGCGTCAAACCCAAAATAGTCAATGGGTTAAAACCATACACAATCTCAAATAGAGAAAAACCTATAGAAGAATGTACAGCACGATTATATGCAAATTCAATGAATGGCAAACAATCTTCCCAAGTTTTCAAATTCTTCCCAACAATGGCATGCAACATGGTTCCTAAAGTCCTATTTACTACTTTTGTTTGTCCATCAGCTTGTGGGTGACATGTAGTAGAAAATAAAAGCTTAGTACCTAACTTTCCCCACAAAACTCTCCAAAAATGACTCAGGAATTTAGCATCCCTATCTGACACAATGGTTCTTGGCACTCCATGAAGCCGAACCACCTCTCTAAAGAATAAATCAGCAATGTTTGTTGCATCATCTATTTTATGGCAAGCAAAAAAATACTAAATCTGTCCATAACAACAAATATGCTATCTCTTCCCTTCCTAGTCCTTGGCAAACCCAATACAAAATCTATTGAGATATCAGTCCACGGCTCACTAGGTATAGACAATGGTGTATACAGTCCATAAGGCATAGACCTAGATTTAGCTTGTTTACATGCAATACACTTGTCACAAATCCTTTCTATATCTCTCCTTATATTCGGCCAATAGAAATGTTCACTAAGCATATTTAAGGTCCTGTGCACACCAAAATGCCCCATTAAACCCCCACTATGTGATTCCCTAACAAGTAACTCCCTAATAGAACATGCAGGAATGCAAAGTTGTTTTCCTTTAAAAAGATATCTTTCATGTCTATAGTACTTGTCAAATGCAGTATTTTCACAAGCATGATACACAGTGGCAAAATCAGCATCATTATCATACAAATCTTTCAAATGCTCAAATCCAAGCAACTTAGAAGTAAGTATAGAAATCAAAGCATACCTTTTAGATAGTGCATCAGCCACAACGTTTTCCTTACCTTGTTTGTATTTGATCACATATGGAAATGTTTCCAAAAAATCAACCCAACTTGCATGCCTCTTACCTTGTCCCTTCAAATACTTGAGAGACTGGTGATCACTATGTATCACGAATTCCTTTGGCAGCAAGTAGTGCTCCCACACTTCAAGAGCTCTCACCAATGCATAAAGCTCCTTGTGCGGAATAGTTTAATACTGGACCACTTAACTTCTCACTGAAATAAGATATGAGACGATTTTTCCGCATCAAAACAACACCTATACCAATCCCAGAAGCATCACATTCAATCTCAAAAGTCTTAGAAAAATCAGGTAAACGCAAAATAGGAGCAGTACATAATTTCTCTTTTAAAGTGCAAAATTGTCACACCCCAAAATAGCCCTGGTCGGATTGTGCATGCTAAGTCGGGATCGGAAGGGTATTTCAGTAAATTGTGTTTGAGAATTTGGAGTGTTAAGGACCTAATTGATAAGATAATTAAGTTGGTAAAGAAAGAATTGTGTAAGTGAGTGAATTGTATTTTGTTTAAGGACTTAAGAGCATTATTGGACTTGGAAAAGTTTAAGTGGAGTTTGGGGTCCTATTAAGATCTGCCATGTGGGTTTGTTAGGTGAGTATTGAAAGAAGAAAAAGAAGAAAGGAAAGAGAAGAGAGGGAACACAGATTGCATTTCCCGTTCGTCCCTCTCTCACGCTCCTCCTTCTTCTTCTCTTCTCCCTTCTTTGCTTCTCCTTTCTTTCTCATTTGGCTTGGAGTTGTGTTTGGCTTGGTGGAGATTGTGCTTTGTTCGAAGAGGTTAGTGGGAGTTAACGTTCTGTTCTTCTTCTTCTTTCTCCTGGTTTTGGTTTTGGTTGAGTTAGGGTTTTGAAAAGTAATTGTGGGTTTTGTTGTGCAAGCTTTGGATTGCATGAAGAAGCAAAGTAAAGGCAAGGGAAGGATTGAGGATTGAAGCTGGAAGCCTGATTTTGGATCGTCATTTTGAGGTTTGGGAGCTCTGTGTTCTTTATTTTGGTTTTGGGTTTTTGTCTCTGCCCCATTTTCTTCTTGGATTATGAATGGTTTTTGGTGTTTGATTTCCAGTAATTGAATGATTGAGATGAGTTTATGCAAGTCCTGTTTTGGGTACTGTGTTTGTATGCATGACTTTGAATCAAAGAACAGATTGATACATTTGGAACTTACTGTAATTGTATTTGGAACTTACTGTAATTGTTTTTAGGGTTTATGTTCTTAATTGGATTAACTATGTTTATGCATGGTTTTGATTGTTGAATTAAGTTGCAATTATCTTGTTTATGCTGTTTGGGACATCAATTGAAAGGTAAGATGAGTTCTGGAGGTGTTTGAATTAGATTGAAAATAGTTTTTGTCGAGTTCTTTGAATTTCTGGAAAAGGATGGAAATCTGCATGTTTGCGATTTCGGGGAAGAAGAAGAGGGCAAGAGAAGTAGCTCACGTGACGTGAGCTAGGCTCACGTTACGTGAGCAGATTGCTCACGTTACGTGAGCAATGCTCACGACGTGAGCAACCCTCACGTGACGTGAGGTCTCCCAGTCTGTTTTTCCTTCCCAAGTGTCCAGTTTTTATAAAATGATTTCCAAACGCTTTTTATGGTATTTTTCCTTACTGTGTGCTATGTTGTCTTGCTGATATGACTGATTATTCCAATTTATTTGGTATTAATAATATGTTATCTATGACAAGTTATATGTGGCATTTTGGAATAAGTTGTGGATTACAATGATCCTGTTAAATGACTGTGGGATTTTAACAGTATGGCTTGGACTGTAATATGTTTATTATTGTGATATGTATTGCACGTCATATTTTGAATGCGAAGGATTTATAAAGGTTAACTTTCTGACTGTTAGTTCTCAAACATGTTCTATCTTAATGTGAATTATGTTATGCATATCTTTAGTCTGCTTCTTCTTTAAGAATAATTTGCCATGCTTAAGATTATGTAGTAACTTTCCCCGATTTAGATGATGCGTCTTTGGTCATTAGCATAATATGTTTCCACATGTGTTCCTGATATGCTTTAGTAAATTAAGTAGGGATAAAATACGATTGATTGACCTATTGCATGTTTCAGAATATGACTTGAATGAGGTATGATTGATATTATGCTATGCTATATTTATTTGAATAATATGGTTAATGTCTGAATGCATGATTATGCTTTAGCCTGGGAATTCAAAGTGTTATGTTTAAATGTAATTTGGACTATGCATGATTTATACTTAGTAACCTCACCTAAAACATATGTTTAGGATTATGTTTTGATAACCATTGGCATGGTAGTACCTCTTTACCTGATTCTTGGCATGCTTTAGAATATTGTTTAATGTTAAAGTGTATGGACTGTAATATGTTTTGCAATGCGGAATTGTATGAGATATGATCAACTTTATGAGCATATTGGTATGTCTATTGTACTCCGGTTTATGCGTGATATTTACATATTTATGCATTATGCGATTCAAAACGTGAATTGTTTTATGCATGACCTGCGAGAGTCAATCTAGTGGATAGTTAGGCATGCCTAATAGAGTCTTTCAGTAGCTGCAGCGCCCTTTGAACGTATTGGACCCTGATCAGGTCCCCCCGTATGGTTCCTCGCGAACCCCCCCTCAGTACGGATCCTCGTGATCCTTTTTAATGTATTTGGATCGGGTTAAGATCCCCCATCAGTAAAATGCTTTTGTGACAAAATAAAGTGGTTTTCGATTTGTACCCGTAAGGTACTAATCAGTTCAGTACACTCGTTATCCACTATTGTGAGTCAGCAGGTGCTTTACTGGTTTGTATTACTTTGAAATAACTATCTGAATGTGATATCCGTTTGATTATGATAAAGATCTCAGGAATCAGTTTATGTGTATATAAATGTGACTATGGGCTTCAGAAGGTATGTCTGTATTAAGTAAGCATGACTTTATATCTAACATGACTATCCGTACTTGTCATGTGATTTGTTACAAGTTTCTGAATGCTTTGGATATGATTCGGCTAGAGTATTTATGTATGAGACTTAAACATGTTTTGTTATTTATTAGCATATGAACCGAAGCAGTTGTGATGGTAAGTATGTGATGTTCAACTGTACTTTCTGCATAATGATAATATGAATGTAATACTAAGTGGTTATGCCTTCAGTCTCCGTTATCAGAATGTTTCTGCATGATGCTTAATATATATTAGAGTTGCGCAGCGGTATTGTGATGCTCTAAGTGTTATCCTTTGGATATTTGACTAGTGTATGTGTTTGGCATGTCTAAGTATGTTCAATTGCTAGCACTCTCAACATGATAGTTTGGTTGTCAGTTCATGCATGGGTATTTAGTTATGTCAATTGCATGAGTAAAGCTCTTGTGACTCTGCACAGTAAGATGTTGATATTTGCTACCCATGTAGGTTTATGCATGAGATATAGTATGTGGTTCAGCATGATGATGCTTGTAATGTGTATTGTATTATGTCTGTTTTAGTCTATCCTGAACATGAAGTTATGGTTCGATTGTGGGTATTGAAATGAATGCCTTTAATATGTAAGTCTGATTATTTATATGTTATGAATATCCGCATTTGCCATTTGAATGTGTTATGCCTTGGCGACCATTGTGAATGGCCGTCCATATTCTTGTGTGTTCTCCCCACTAAGCGTTTATCGCTTAGCACGGATTTCCTTTCCGTGCAGGTGGCAGGTTTGGTTCTGATCGAGTCGCGCTTCTGCAAGGTCGGCCACGTAGGAGTTAGAAGTTCTGTATTTTGTTCAGCTTCTGTATTTCAGCTTTTGTATTCGGTAGTATTGTATATGTAATTATTATGTTTCGTTCTTGAGTTTTCTTTTGGGAATGTAATAGTTAGTATGTCTTTATGTTTAGATGTTTAGTTATTCCTTTGTTTTATTATTTCACTGATGCTTCCGTTGAATGGTTATATGTATGCTTCTGTGTATGTTTCAGCTTAGTGTCTGTGTGTGCATAAGTTATTGCATGATCAGTCTGTGCCTGCAGGTAAGGTAAGTTTTTAATTAATCCGTATTTCTGTATGCATGTTATGTATGAACGTATGCTTCCGCATTGTGCATGTGTATATCTATATATGTGAGCGTCGTGTAGCGCGTCCGTCGGCGTCCTTCCAACGGGGACGGTGATGGGGGTGTTACAAAAATGCTTTTTCTTGCTCTTTTTCCCATTTAAACCCAACATTCTTTTTAACAATCTCATTCAGTGGTGTAGCAATTGTCACAACCCATTTGCCCCCTAGTAGAATGAGCCTGTCAGTCTGTCTGTCAGTCTGTATGTGTAAGCATTTGCATGTGTTCGGCATTTCATAAGGGTACTTTAGTAATAATGCATGTTTTTGGGTTTTATTATTGTGTGGGTGCATACATGGTATTAAGGTGAGAATTAATTGAGTTATATTTGTGTGCACTTGCTCATACCATTGTAGGGTGCATTTAAAAGAGAGTATGTAGAGTGTGTGTAGTGCATAGTAGTTTGGTGTGAGTGGTTAGTTTCACCAATAGGAAAATTAACACATGTTTTAGGCAAAGAAAAGAAAAAGAAAAGAAAAGAATGAGAATAGGAAAATTACAGCACATGTTCTTCTTTACGTATTTCCTATTCTCATCTTCTTCTTCTTCTTCTTCTTCTTCTTCCTTTTCCTTTCTCTAAGGACCCTAGTGTTGATTCAAGCTTTGTTGGTGAAATTAATCATTCCCTTAGGCATTCTGTTGGTAAGTCACTGTATTCTTTATTTTTATTCTCTTTTTGCTTCCATCTTCTTCTTCTTCCTTTAGTTTAGATTTGATTTAGGGTTTGCATGTTGGTTAATTGTGTTTAGCTGAGGCTCCACACGATCCCAAAGGCAAGGAGATTGCTGGGAGCAGTGGAACTAAGTGATTGAAGCTTAGAATTTCAGGTTTGGGAATTTTATTTGAGAATTTGATTGAAGTTGAACTTACTGTAATTATTTTAGGTTTTGTGTTCTTGAGAAAATTGGATATGTTTATGCATGCTTTGTTGGTATTATTTTGATGTTATAGTTATGGGTTTTGATTTGTAATGGTTTCTAATGCATGATAACTGAGTTTGAATTAAGATTTGAGGTTGGATTGCTGTGTTTTTGAATTCTGGGTTTTAAAATTAAGTGACAGTAGGTGTTCTTCAAGAAAATCGTGTTTTCTGTTCTTCCTGGTGGCTGTCCGACTCGTGCTCCAACATCCGACTCGTGCTCCTTCATGGTGTGAGTCGGATGGTGGCGTGCGAGACGGATGGAATTGAGAGGAGCTTTTTGCCTTGTCCGACTAGTGCTCCCTCATCCGACTCGTGCTCCTTCAGCGTGTGAGTCGGATGGTGGCGTGCGAGACGGAGGGAAGTGAAGCTGAGTTTTGCCTTGTTCGACTCGTGCTCCCTCATCCGACTCGTGCTCCTTCAGTGTGTAAGTCGGATGACGAAGTGCGAGACGGAGGAGTGAGAAGGAGCTTAGCACGACACGACTCGTGCTCCTCAGCACGACTCGTGCTGTGCTGAAGACCTTCAGCATCTCGTGCTCCTTAGCACGACTAGGAGGAGTTTGTCACTCCTTTGCCTCCAGTTTTCCAAAAATGTATTTTAAAGGTATTTTTCATGGTTTTTTCCGTACCGTATGTTATTCGAACTTGTGTATATGACTGCTATTGTATTTATTATGGATGATTAAATTATATACTGTGTTTTGAAACAGAATTTGTGTTATGCATGTTTTGTTTATGATTCATGGATATGAATGTGAATACTATTATGAGATTACTCTTGAAATCATAATTTGAATGACACATAACCTGCTAGAGTCAAGTCAGTGGATAGTTAGGCATGCCTAATAGAGTCTTTAGCTGCAGCCCATAGTTCTGTTTGGACCCCGATCAGGTCCCCGTTTGGTTCCTCGCGAACCCTTTTCTGTATTGGATCTTGTTTAAGGTCCCTTTTGAAAATATCTGTGAAAGTTAAAGTAAAATGGTTTAATCGGTTCGTACCCGTAATGTACTGTCTGTAATCGGCTCGTACCCGGAAAGTACTGTTTGTACACTTGTTATCCACTACCTAGAGTCAGCAGGTGTTCTTTGAATGTTTAATTGAGCTGCTCTGATCTGATTTGGCTACAAAAGTATTAACTGGTTGAGTATATCGATGTAATGTATATCGGATTATTGCTAAATGATTATGATTATGAAATACTGATTGTATGGCTAATTTATATGAGCATGATTATATGATTTATGCTAAAGCTTTTGCATTCTGCCATTGTGAATGTGATATGTTTTGACGACCATTGTGAGTGGCCGTCCATAAACTATGTGTGTTTCCCCACTAAGCGTTTATCGCTTAGCACGGTGTGTTTACCCGTGCAGGTGCGGAAGGCGTTTTGCTTTGAGAGAGTCGCCGTCATCAAGCCAACACAGAAGAGTTTTTAGTGTAGGGCTATTTTTGTAGCAGTGATGATTCTTTTTGTATAGAACTCTCATGTATCAGTTTTGTATCAGCTTTCGCTTTTGTATCTATATTTTTGTATATGTAGTATCATTTTATATCAGCTAGTTGATCAGATCATTATTGTAATAGTTTATTATAGTAATGCATGATCAGCTTTTGCTTTCTGCATGTAAAGTTTTTGATTATTCCGTATTTTCTGAATGTATGTTTTGAATGAATGTATGTTTTGCTTCGCTATTGTTTGGTGACACCTTTACTCATATGGCATCTCACTCCTTCTCGGATGGGATCGCCTACGTATGGGAAGGGGGTGTTACAGTTAGTGGTATCAGAGCATAGGTTTAGGCGTTTCTGGGTGTTGTTGTGATTGTTCTGAGTTTCTTAGATGTGTATGTGTCTAGATCTGTGTTGGCTGATACGGTTGTTCTTATTTGTTGAGATGGCTTCTAATTCTGTTCGTGGATCACTCGAGGAGTCCGCCGAGAGTGTGAATCCTCCAGTTGTGGATCCGTCTGTTTCTGTTACTGTGTCGGCTCAGCATGCTAGGGTTCAGCCCGAGGCCGCAGCCATGCCCTTTGAGGCTATGTTTAGACTGCATCAGGACATGGCTAGGGTTTTGGAGAGAGTGACTGCTCCTAGAGCACCTATGGAGAATCTGAGGAGAGCAGGAGTTGAGGATTTCTATGGTACTGGGTTGAATGAGTCTGAGATTGCAGAGAGATGGTTAGACAAAGTGAAGCGTGCCTTGAGAGAGATTCGGTGTCCTCCCGACCAGCAGGCAGAGTGTGCATTAGCTCTCCTTCAGGGATCTGCTTTTGAGTGGTGGGAGTTAGTTTGCAGGCATCCTCAGCTACCGGATCCGATTACCTGGGAGTTCTTTGAGGGTGAGTTCATAAAGAAGTACATTACTCAGACTTATAGAGATTCGAGATGGGCGCAGTTCTTGAGTTTGAAGCAGAGGGCTTTGTCTGTAGCAGATTATGAGAAAGAGTTCAATAGATTGTCTCGCTATGCCCCACGAGGAGTTATGACTGATGACTTTAGATGCAAGCATTTCGAGGCAGGGTTAAATGAGTCTCTGAAGATTGCTTTGATTTCCTTGATGTGTATACCTGGGATTAGCTATTATCAGATTGTTGAGGCTGCTGTGAGAGCTGAGTTGTCTGAGACTGTGATGAGAGAGAGAGCTCAGAGGAGGAGTTCTTCTCGTGGAGGATCTTCTTCGAGTAAGAGATCTAGGAACCCACAGGAGGAGTCAGCATCTGGTCCGGCTTCTAGAGGTAGACGTCAGGGTTCTACAGCTATGTCAGGTTCTGGTAGGGGTGGTAGAGCTGAGACTACACCAGTTTGTCCTCATTGTAGTAAGTCACATCGGGGTGAGTGTAGGTGGCTCACCGGTGCATGCTTCAGGTGTGGGAGTTCTGAGCATCAGTTGGCCGGTTGTCCGAGATTACAGGAGGATTCAGGTTCCCAGAGAGAGGGCAGTAGGGTCGGTTCGAATGCTTCTCAGGCTACCCGTGGCAGAGGCCGAGGTAGAGGTAGAGGTGGTCGGCATAGAGAGGGAGCTGCTTCTGAAACTGTTGAGCATCCTCCTCAGGGTGCCATTAGAGCTTATGCTATGAGAGCCAGAGATGAGCAGGATGCGCCTGACGTTATTGCTGGTAAGTTCCTACTCCATGACACTGAGTTATATGCTCTAATTGATCCTGGTTCCACACACTCATATTTGTGCACAGATAAAATTGTTGATAAGTTGCATTCAGTTGATCAGTTAGATTATGAGATTTGTGTGACCAGTCCATTAGGGCATAGTGTCAGTGTGAGTAGAGTTTTTAGGAGTTGTCCTCTGATTGTTGAGGGAGCTGTGCTTCCAGCGGATCTGATTGAGTTGCCCTTCAGAGAGTTTGACTTGATTCTGGGTATGGACTGGTTGGGTAAGTATCGGGCTGTAGTTGATTGCCATAGGAAGACAGTTGTACTTCGGGATAGAAGTCAGTCTCTTGTGTTTCTGAAAGGTTTGGGTGCTAGTTCAGTGAATAATGTTATTTCTGCGATGCAAGCTAAGAGATTCATCAGGAAAGGTTGTGAGGCTTTTCTAGCAGTTGTGTTAGATGCCAGGAGAGATCAGGTTCAGATTGAGGACATCCCTGTAGTGCGGGAGTTTAGTGATGTGTTCCCGAGCGAGTTGCCTGGTTTGCCTCCTGAGAGAGAGGTTGAGTTGTCCATTGAGATCATGCCAGGTACTACACCTATTTCGAGAGCACCTTATCGGATGGCTCCTGTAGAGTTGAGGGAACTTAAATCTCAGCTACAGGAGTTATTGGATAAGGGGTTTATTCGACCTAGCATATCTCCTTGGGGAGCTCCAGTGCTGTTTGTCAAGAAGAAAGATGGATCCCTGCGGATGTGTATTGACTACCGCCAGATTAATAAAGTTACAGTGAAGAATAAGTGTCCATTGCCTAGGATTGAGGATTTATTTGATCAGCTTCGAGGTGCGGGTGTCTTTTCCAAGATAGATCTTCGATCAGGGTACTTCCAGCTTCGAGTTCAGGATGCAGATGTGGTTAAGACTGCATTTCGGACTAGGTATGGCCACTATGAGTTTCTTGTGATGCCGTTTGGTTTGACTAATGCTCCAGCGGCTTTTATGGATCTGATGAATCGTGTGTTTAGGCCATACTTAGATCGATTTGTAGTAGTGTTCATTGATGACATCTTAGTATATTCCAGGGATGAGAGTGAGCATGAGGAGCATCTCAGATTGGTTTTGCAGATGTTGAGAGAGCATCATTTGTTTGCTAAGCTTAGCAAGTGTGACTTCTGGCTTCGAGAAATATCATTCTTGGGTCACATTGTTTCAACTAGAGGTATTCAGGTTGATCCAGCCAAGATTGAGGCGATAGTTGATTGGAAAGCGCCTCGAAATGTTCAGGAAGTGAGGAGTTTCCTCGGCTTAGCAGGTTACTACCGTCGGTTCGTTAAGGGATTTTCTGTGATTGCTGCTCCGATGACTAGATTGTTGAGGAAAGGAGTTAGATTTGAGTTGTCAGACAGGTGTCAGTCTTGTTTTGATCGGTTAAAGCAGTTGCTTGTTGAGGCTCCTATCCTTACTCAACCCATCTCGGGTAAGGAGTTTGTTATTTACAGTGATGCTTCTGGAGTTGGTCTTGGATGTGTGCTGATGCAGGAAGGAAAAGTAGTGGCTTATGCTTCTCGTCAGTTGAAGCCACATGAGAAGAACTATCCGACGCATGATTTAGAGTTGGCAGCTGTGATCTTTGCCTTGAAGATTTGGCGTCATTACCTGTATGGGGAAAAGTGTAGGATCTTCTCGGACCACAAGAGTTTGAAGTACTTCCTTTCACAGAAAGAGTTGAACATGAGACAGCGCAGATGGCTTGAGTTATTTAAGGACTACGACTGCATTGTGGATTACCATCCTGGTAAGGCTAATGTAGTCGCCGATGCTTTGAGTCGGAAATCGGTTTCAGCTTTGTTCTTGAGGTGATTCAGATGGCGATTTGGTTCTGATGGGGCTTTGCTTGCCCAGTTGCGTGTGAGGCCTACTTTGAGACAGAGGATTGTAGATGCTCAGAGAGATGACCAGAGGCTTCAGCAGATTGTACATGAGGTTAGATCGGGTAAGCAGTCAGAGTTCTCAGTTCAGGATGAGGTACTTATGTTCAGAGATCGCTTGTGTGTGCCAGAGTCTGAGGATTTGAGGAGACAGCTCATGAGTGAGGCGCATAGTTCAGTCTTTACTATGCATCCGGGCAGTGAGAAGATGTACAGAGACATGAAGCAATTCTATTGGTGGTCTGGTATGAAGCGTGATATAGTGGATTTTGTTTCCAAGTGCTTGACTTGTCAGCAGGTAAAGGCCGAGCATCAGGTTCCTTCAGGTTTGCTTATGCCTTTATCCATTCCTGGGTGGAATGGAATGATATCGCCATGGACTTTGTTTCTGGTTTGCCTTTGACTCAGAAGAAGCATGATTCGGTTTGGGTTATTGTGGATCGACTTACGAAGTCAGCTCACTTTCTGCCGGTTAGAGTGGATTACTCTATGGACAGATTAGCCAGTATCTATGTGGATGAGATAGTTCGGTTGCATGGTGTACCTTTGTCCATAGTGTCAGATCGGGATCCGAGGTTTACTTCCAAGTTTTGGAAGGAGTTACAGAGAGCTTTGGGCACTAGGTTGAACTTCAGTACAGCGTTTCATCCTCAAACCGATGGTCAGTCAGAGCGAGTTATTCATATTCTGGAGGATATGATGAGAGCTTGTGCTTTGGATTTTCCGGGTAGTTGGGACAGATATGTGCCGCTTATGGAGTTTGCCTACAACAACAGTTTTCAGTCGAGTATCGGTATGGCACCATACGAGGCTTTGTATGGTCGTCAGTGTAGGACTCCGATTTGTTGGACCGAGCTATCCGAGAGATCTATGATTGGACCAGACTTGGTTAGAGATACTGAAGAGAAGATCAGAGTAGTGCAGCAGAATTTGAAGGCAGCAAAGGATCGACAGAAGTCTTATGCCAATTTAAAGAGGAAAGATGTGCATTTTGAGATCGGGGACAAAGTTTTCCTTAAAGTTTCTCCTTAGAGGAGAGTGCTTCGATTTGGAAAGAAGGGTAAGCTTAGTCCTCGTTTCATTGGACCATATGAGATTTTGGCTAAGGTAGGACCTGTAGCCTATAGATTGGCGTTACCGATGGAGTTAGCAAAGTTACATGATGTATTCCACGTTTCGATGCTTCGTCGGTACAGATCAGATCCTTCACATGTTCTGTCAGTTTAGGATATCCAGGTTCAGCCAGACTTCTCTTATGATGAGGAACCGCGAGCTATTCTAGCCCGAGAGGTGAGGCAGTTGAGAAATAAGCAGATTCCTTTGGTTAAAGTGTTGTGGATCCATCATGGAGTCGAAGAAGCGACTTGGGAACCAGAGGAGTCGATGAGAGCTCAGTATCCACAGTTATTCAGTTCAGGTGAGAATTTCGAGGACGAAATTCTTATTAGTAGGGGAGAGTTGTCACACCCCATTTGCCCCCTAGTAGAATGAGCCTGTCAGTCTGTCTGTCAGTCTGTATGTGTAAGCATTTGCATGTGTTCGGCATTTCATAAGGGTACTTTAGTAATAATGCATGTTTTTGGGTTTTATTATTGTGTGGGTGCATACATGGTATTAAGGTGAGAATTAATTGAGTTATATTTGTGTGCACTTGCTCATACCATTGTAGGGTGCATTTAAAAGAGAGTATGTAGAGTGTGTGTAGTGCATAGTAGTTTGGTGTGAGTGGTTAGTTTCACCAATAGGAAATTAACACATGTTTTAGGCAAAGAAAAGAAAAAGAAAAGAAAAGAATGAGAATAGGAAAATTACAGCACATGTTCTTCTTTACGTATTTCCTATTCTCATCTTCTTCTTCTTCTTCTTCTTCTTCTTCCTTTTCCTTTCTCTAAGGACCCTAGTGTTGATTCAAGCTTTGTTGGTGAAATTAATCATTCCCTTAGGCATTCTGTTGGTAAGTCACTGTATTCTTTATTTTTATTCTCTTTTTGCTTCCATCTTCTTCTTCTTCCTTTAGTTTAGATTTGATTTAGGGTTTGCATGTTGGTTAATTGTGTTTAGCTGAGGCTCCACACGATCCCAAAGGCAAGGAGATTGCTGGGAGCAGTGGAACTAAGTGATTGAAGCTTAGAATTTCAGGTTTGGGAATTTTATTTGAGAATTTGATTGAAGTTGAACTTACTGTAATTATTTTAGGTTTTGTGTTCTTGAGAAAATTGGATATGTTTATGCATGCTTTGTTGGTATTATTTTGATGTTATAGTTATGGGTTTTGATTTGTAATGGTTTCTAATGCATGATAACTGAGTTTGAATTAAGATTTGAGGTTGGATTGCTGTGTTTTTGAATTCTGGGTTTTAAAATTAAGTGACAGTAGGTGTTCTTCAAGAAAATCGTGTTTTCTGTTCTTCCTGGTGGCTGTCCGACTCGTGCTCCAACATCCGACTCGTGCTCCTTCATGGTGTGAGTCGGATGGTGGCGTGCGAGACGGATGGAATTGAGAGGAGCTTTTTGCCTTGTCCGACTAGTGCTCCCTCATCCGACTCGTGCTCCTTCAGCGTGTGAGTCGGATGGTGGCGTGCGAGACGGAGGGAAGTGAAGCTGAGTTTTGCCTTGTTCGACTCGTGCTCCCTCATCCGACTCGTGCTCCTTCAGTGTGTAAGTCGGATGACGAAGTGCGAGACGGAGGAGTGAGAAGGAGCTTAGCACGACACGACTCGTGCTCCTCAGCACGACTCGTGCTGTGCTGAAGACCTTCAGCATCTTGTGCTCCTTAGCACGACTAGGAGGAGTTTGTCACTCCTTTGCCTCCAGTTTTCCAAAAATGTATTTTAAAGGTATTTTTCATGGTTTTTTCCGTACCGTATGTTATTCGAACTTGTGTATATGACTGCTATTGTATTTATTATGGATGATTAAATTATATACTGTGTTTTGAAACAGAATTTGTGTTATGCATGTTTTGTTTATGATTCATGGATATGAATGTGAATACTATTATGAGATTACTCTTGAAATCATAATTTGAATGACACATAACCTGCTAGAGTCAAGTCAGTGGATAGTTAGGCATGCCTAATAGAGTCTTTAGCTGCAGCCCATAGTTCTGTTTGGACCCCGATCAGGTCCCCGTTTGGTTCCTCGCGAACCCTTTTCTGTATTGGATCTTGTTTAAGGTCCCTTTTGAAAATATCTGTGAAAGTTAAAGTAAAATGGTTTAATCGGTTCGTACCCGTAATGTTCTGTCTGTAATCGGCTCGTACCCGGAAAGTACTGTTTGTACACTTGTTATCCACTACCTAGAGTCAGCAGGTGTTCTTTGAATGTTTAATTGAGCTGCTCTGATCTGATTTGGCTACAAAAGTATTAACTGGATGAGTATATCGATGTAATGTATATCGGATTATTGCTAAATGATTATGATTATGAAATACTGATTGTATGGCTAATTTATATGAGCATGATTATATGATTTATGCTAAAGCTTTTGCATTCTGCCATTGTGAATGTGATATGTTTTGACGACCATTGTGAGTGGCCGTCCATAAACTATGTGTGTTTCCCCACTAAGCGTTTATCGCTTAGCACGGTGTGTTTACCCGTGCAGGTGCGGAAGGCATTTTGCTTTGAGAGAGTCGCCGTCATCAAGCCAACACATAAGAGTTTTTAGTGTAGGGCTATTTTTGTAGCAGTGATGATTCTTTTTATATAGAACTCTCATGTATCAGTTTTGTATCAGCTTCCGCTTTTGTATCTATATTTTTGTATATGTAGTATCATTTTGTATCAGCTAGTTGATCAGATCATTATTGTAATAGTTTATTATAGTAATGCATGATCAGCTTTTGCTTTCTGCATGTAAAGTTTTTGATTATTCCGTATTTTCTGAATGTATGTTTTGAATGAATGTATGTTTTGCTTCGCTATTGTTTGGTGACACCTTTACTCATACGGCATCTCACTCCTTCTCGGATGGGATCGCCTACGTATGGGAAGGGGGTGTTACAGCAATAGTAGAAAAATCCCTAACAAACCGCCTATAAAAACTAGCTAATCCATGGAAGCTCCTTACCTCAGTCACTGATTTAGGCGTTGGCCATTCTTGAATAGCCCTCACCTTTTCAGAATCAACCTCCACTCCTTTAGAGCTCACTACAAAACCTAAGAAGACAACTTTATCCAGGCAAAAAGAACACTTCTTAAGGTTTGCATACAACTTTTCCTTTCTCAACACATTCAAGACAACTTTAACATGCATAATATGTTTATCTAAACACTTGCTGTAAACTAGAATGTCATCAAAATAAACAACCACAAATTTACCAAGAAAATCACGCAAGACATGGTTCATTAATCGCATGAAAGTACTAGGTGCATTAGATAACCCAAAAGGCATTACTAACCACTCATACAATCCATATTTAGTCTTAAATGCAGTTTTCCATTCATCTCCCTCTTTTATCCTAATTTGATGATAGCCACTTTTTAAATCAATTTTAGTGAACATACATGCACCATGCAACTCATCTAGCATATCATCTAATCTAGGAATAGGGTGGAGATACTTTATAGTGATTTTGTTGCCCGCTTTGCAATCGACACACATCCTCCATGTTCCGTCTTTCTTAGGTACCAATAAGACTGGTAGAGCACAGGGACTCATGCTTTCCCTCACGTATCCCTTTTGAAACAATTCATCCACTTACCTCTGCAACTCCTTCGTCTCCTCTGGATTGCTTCGGTAAGCTGGACGGTTAGGTATTTGAGCCCCGGGTATAAGGTCAATCTGGTGCTCAATCCCTCTCAAGGGTGGTAATCCATGTGGAACTTCTTTTAGAAAGACATCTTCATATTCCTGCAATAAAGTCACAAAAACACTAGGCAACTCGGGGTTAAGATCAGTTTCAATAAACAAAGTTTCCTTAAACCGAATCAAGACTAGAGCTCTCTTGCCTAAGTATGCACTTTTAACATCTCTCTGTTTTGCATAGAAACAAGACTGTTTCTTAACTTTTTCACTCCTCTCAATTTCCTTTTTCTCAATTCTCACATCATTCTTTTTCTTTTCACTCACTAACTTTTTCTCTTCTGCACATCCCATTTTCTTTTGGTCACTTGTGCAGTTACTCACCATTGGGCCTTTATTCATATTCTTTTCTCTCATGGCCTCTTTTCTCTCTTCTTTCTTTTTCACCTCACTACCCGAACTCCCACTTGAAGTTTGCTGAATTCTCAATTGTTCAAGGTAAGTTTCTTTAGGTGACAAAGGTGCAAGAGTAATTTTATGTCCATTATGCACAAAAGAGTACCTATTCTTATACCCATCATGCACAACACGCCTATCAAATTGTCAAGGCCTACCCAACAAGATATAACCAGCTTGCATTGGTACTACATCGTATACAACCTCATCTATGTATCTACCAATGGAAAATGCAACTACCACCTGCTTGGTCACTTTAACTTCACCACTATCATTTAACCATTGCAGCCTATATGGGTTAGGATGCTTATCACATTTCAAGCTCAATTTTTCTACTAAAGTAGTACTAGCTACATTAGTGCAACTACCCCCATCTATGATGAGACTACAAGCCTTCCCACTTATCAAGCATCAAGTGTGAAATATATGTTCCATTTGTGATGTGAGCACTATCAAGGAACAACAAAAGGATGACCTAGCATTACCAAATGGTCCAATGACGAGATTGCGGGCCAAGAAGTTCAAAGAGCACTAAATGGTTACATGGACCGAATTGTGGAAGCTTTGGATAGCAAAGAGGAGCTTGGGCCGAATGGCATCAATACCAACTCAATGGGGCAGAATTGTGAAGGCCAAATGTGTATGATAAATTTGACATGTGCAAGTCATGTGCCACTTGACATGTGCAATGCATGTGACACTTGACATATGCACAACATGTGACATAATACATGTGCAATGTATGTGTTACTTAATGAACTTATGGGCTGAATTGTTTGGGCTATTAGTTAGAACTTTTGTTTGTTATTTTTATTTGATTAAGTGTATTAGTTAGGCCTTTGGACTTGGGCTTACGCCACCCTTGTTGGGCAGCCCATTCGTTTGGTTTGTTTTACCTTTTCTAAGTGGAAAAATGGACCTAATTTCCAATCCTAATGGGCTTGGGGAATTCGGCCACTCTTTTACTTAATTAGGGTTAGGTTTTATTTTAGGAGCATATAAATACCACATTAAACTCATTTGTATTCAGATTTGACTATTTTGATAAAGATTTATTTGGCTTGGCTGAATTCACCTTTTGGAGAGGATAGCTTGTCTTCTTCTTTTGCATCAAGAACATTAATTCTTATCAAGGTATTTACTTGTGGCGAATTCTGTTCTTGTGTTTAAATCAACCTAATTATTTGCATTTCCTTTCACTTTATTGATTGGGGGTTCAATAGGGTTGGGGATTTACTCTTATTCATGTTCATGCCATATTGTATGTTCAAGGGGTTTCGGTGATGCAGAACCCCCAAGGCTAAAGAACCCGAAACCCCTTGAACATACAATATGGCATAGACACGAATAAGAGTAAATCCCCAACCCTATTGAACTACCAATTAATAAAGTGAATGGAAACGCAAATAATTAGGTTGATTTAAACACAAGAACAAAATTAGCCACAAGTAATTACCTTGATAAGAATTTATGTTCTTAATGCAAAAGAAGAAGACAAGCTATCCTCTCCAAAGATGAATTCGGCCAAGCCAAAAGAAATTTATCAAATTAATTAAATCTACCTCCAATCTCGTTTTTGTGGAGTATATATACTCACTTAAGCTAGAAAAAACCCTAATTAATCAAATAGGCCTTAAAACATGGGCCTTACATCAAGATAACTAAAACCCACACTAATTAACTTAAAATTCAGCCCAAAAAGCCTAAAAAAAACTAATTAAATGAGTCCAAGCTAATTAAAGCCCATCTCACTTAAATAAGCCCAAAAGAATAAGTTAAGGCCTAACATATTACAAATAATCAAATAAAAAATAATAAATAAAGCCCTAATTAAAAGCCCAAACAAATCAGCCCCTTAATCCACCAATTAGCACATGCATTGCACATGCTCTAGGTCACATGTCCGGCACATGTCAGGTGTCACATGACCGGCACATGTCAAGTCGTCACATGACCGACACATGTCAAACTGTCAAAGTCTCTTTTTGATTCGGCTTCTTCATAAGTTCAGTAAACCACCTTCAAGCCTGCTTTAACTTTCCCAAATTTGATCTCCATGAATCCGAACTTACAATATTTATAATCTTGCAATGTTGACCCCCCTGTACACGCATTATTCCCTCCCTCTTTAGAAAAGATTCGTCCTCGAATCTTCGTCTTGCTCAAGTTGGGAATTGAATCTTGTAGAATGAATTCGTCTTCATATACTATCTTTTGGACAGGTGGAAATAAAATGAATGCTTCTTCATTTGAGGAGTCATCATGTTCCTACAATTTAACAAAACATGATTATTCAATACAACCATTTCGTTCTGATCATGGTCCTCTTCGTTCTCCATGTTCAACTCAACCTTCTCAAGCACTACAGGATCTATCATAACATGCTGATCTTCCATCTCAACTACACAAGCATCTTCCTTTTTACAATATTTTTCCATTTCACTCAAGGCGATAACATCTTCATTTACACTTATTCCTTCCTCACTTAGAACCTCATTGTCATATAAATCTATAGTATCCCCTTCAGCTTCGCAAATAATTTCTTCGACAATAACTTCCTCTTCTTTCTTTCTTTCCTCTTGTTTCATATACGTACTTAGTAGTCCAGAAAGTTGTTTAAACTACAATTCCATATTTTTAAAATCTTCATTTTTTCTCCAGTTTGAACAACTTTGTTGTTGGAATTTGAGAATAACCTTGCTACCCTCCTTTGTTTCTGTTGCCTCTCCACCTTAATGACAATGTTTCACTAAGTCCTCCATTTTTCCATAATGTTGTAAGTCCACCACATCAGTAATTTCTCTATTCAAACCTCCCATGAACCGAGCATTAGTAATCTCTTCTTCCTCTTCTATATTGGCTTTAATCATTAGCATCTCCATCTCCTTGTGATAATCCTCTACTGTTCTAGCTCCTTGGGTGATTATATGTAATTGTTGGTGCAACTCTCTGTAATAGTAAGATGGTATAAACCTCCTCTTCATTACTCTCTTCATTTCTTTCCAAGTAGAGATAGGTGGATTCCCATTCCTCCTTCTACTCTTAACTAACTCATTCCACTAAACCAGCGCATAATCACTAAACTCCACTGCTGCTATCCTTACTTTATTGTCTTCAGAATAGTTATGACAAGCAAAAATCGTGTCCACCTTCCTTTCCCATTCTAAATACACTTCAGCATCATTCCTACCTTTAAAGGATGGAATGTTCATCTTGATAGCATTGATGTTGCTGTCCACCTTATCTTCTCTTCTCACTCTACCCCTCATGGATTGAACTTCATCATCTTCTTTCCAATCGCCTTGATCAACCTCCTCTCGCTCATTAATCCATCTTCCCCTCCTAGCTGTTCTCCTTGAGTTGTTGGATGTTCCCCCTTCTAATTTATCCAACCTCTCTTTAATGTCCACTCTTTCCCTCAACAAATTCTCAAGGGTACCTTGCATTGCTTGTATAGCAAGCACAACCTGTTCTATAGACATCTCCTTCTTACTATATTCATCAGTTATGGTGTTTTACCTGAAAAAGATGTTAAATAAACCAGCCTCACTATACTCCCTTGCATGTTTACACTCAAAGAAGTGACACTCCACTCGTGTTTCGCTCAAATTTGGCTTTTACCCTCCTTTAAGCTCACACTCTCAAGCCTTTTACCACTCAAGCTTACTGTCTTCAGTTGCACTTCAGAACTCAAACTCAAGTCAAAATAGTTCACAAGCAGCAAATTATAGTAAAAGAATGCAATGAAAATACTTAACAAAGAAGATAAGCACGAAACTAGAAGCAAAAAACCAAAGTGAAGAACGTTGAAATGAGCATACAAGGTGAAGATATGTTGATGCGTGCACAGGGGGGTCAACACTTCAAGATTATAAACAATGGAAGTTCATATTCATGGAGATCAAATTTGGAGAAGTTAAAGAAGGCTCGAAGGAAGTCCGTGGGCCAAATTTATGAAGAAGCCAAATTGAAGATGGACATGTGCTAGTCATGTGACGACTTAACATGTGCAGGTCATGTGACACTTGACATGTGCCGACCATGTGACCTTGACATGTGCTATGCCTGTGACACTTGACATATGCCGACCATGTGACCTTGACATGTGTTATGTGAGCCAGAGCATGTGCAATGCATGTGCTAATTGGTGGATTAAGGGGCTGATTTATTTGGGCTTTTAGTTTAGGCTTTTATTTATTATTTTCATTTGATTATTTATAATATGTTAGGCCTTAACTTATTCTTTTGGGCTTATTTAAGTGAGATGGGCTTTAATTAGCTTGGTCTCATTTAATTAGTTCTTTTTAGGCTTTTTGGGCTGAATTTTAAGTTAATTAGTGTGGGCTTTAGTTATCTTAGTGTAAGGCTCATTTTTTAAGGCCTATTTGATTCATTAGGGTTTGTTTTAGGTTATTTGCTAGCTAGGGTTAGCCACCCTATAAATAGAACATGTTATGTTAAGAATTTCAGATTTTGAATGATATTCATTGGCTTAGCCGAATTTTCTTTGCTTAGAATGAGAGTGAATTGCTTTCATTTCTATTGCATGAAGAATTTAATTAACTTATTAATTGTTTGATTGTGGCATTTTTCAGGTTCTTTGTTTCCCGATTATTTGCGTTTTCAGTCACAGGTTGATTGGGGGATCAATAGGGAGGGTGTTTATCTGATTTGGTTTGCTATTCGAATTGTATGTGTGGGTTTGTAGCTCGCTAGCTATTGGGTTCCACATCATTTGGTATTAGAGCTTGGATTTGGATTAAATTCTTATTTATCCATGTTTGTTTGCTGTTTTTATTCATTAATTTTCAATTTATTTGATTCCTAAAATTTAGGAACCCTTGTTCATCATAGTGGTCTAAATTATAGGGAGCTTTGTTTTAGGTGTTATTTCTTATTGTTTGATCTTGATTTCTAGGTTATTAGTTGTTCTTGTTGTTATTTAGCTAAAAATGAAAATTAAAAAAAAAATCGTCGTACTGTTCCTGGTACTGTTCACACGTGCTGTTCATTGCACTGTTCACACGTACTATTCATCGCACTGTTCATTCGAATTTACTGTTCATCCGAATTTAGAAAAAGTATTTTAATTTGGGTTAACTTTGGTTGATGTGAACAATTAGGATTGTATTTCTTTAGGATAGAATTGTTATTATCTAATTAGTTAGAGGATTGGGACATTATTTAAATTAGGACATTAAATTAGATAAGTTTCATTTTGTCTTAAGTCTAGACATTTGGGTTTCTATATCTTGAACTAATTAAGACATAGTGGATAAGTCATTTTGTCTTAGTTTAGACATTTGGGTTTCCTTATTTGATCTTATTAAGACATATTGGATTAATCTTTGTCTTATTTTGGACAAACATTTGGGTTTCCTAATCTTGTTTTAGTTTGGACATCTTGTGTCTCCTTTTCATTTTGTCTTAGTGTGATAATACATATTGTCTCAAATTGAATTTTCCATTAGGGATATTTCAATTTTTGCATTATTGCATTAGTTTTGTCATTTCTTTCATTATTAAGTTTCCATTTTTGGTGTCTTTGTGTTTTTGCTTTCGATTACACTATAATTAACAATTTGATTCTTGTTAGTTAAATTTACATAATTCGGACAGCATACATATCTTCACCTTGTATGCTCATTTCAACGTTCTTCACTTTGGTCTTTTGCTTCTAGCTTTGTACCTATCTTCTTTGTTAAGTATTTTCATTGCATTCTTTACCATAATTTGCTGCTTGTGAACTATTTTGACTTGAGTTTGAGTTCTGAAGTGCAACTGAAGATAACAAGCTTGAGCGGTAAAAGGCTTGAGTGTGTGAGCTTAAAAGAGGGTAAAAGCGTAGGCCATCTTTTTGAGTGAAACATGTGAGGGAGTGAAATGTGAGTTTTATTTCTCTTCTAACGTTTATTTGTAGTTTATAAATCATGTCAAGAAAGGACATAAAGGAGACAATGGGTGAGAAAGAGGATGAAAACGTGCCTAACGTGAAGATGATGTATAAAACATTCATGAGTGAGTTTAAGAAGTTGAATACTAGGATGGATAGGATGGAGGAGAGAATAAATAAATCTACTAAAATCAAAAATCGAAGAAAATCAATTGACCGTCATAGGAAAAATGAAGATTCTGAAGATATGGAATTGAGGTTTAAACAACTTTTTAGACAGTTAGATAAGTGTTTGAAAAAGGAGAAAAGAAAGAAAGAGGAAGCTACAATGGAAGAGATTATTTGTGAAGCTGAAAGAGATGCTATAGATTTGTATGACAATAAGGTTGTGAGTGAAGAAGAAATCAGTGGAAGTGAAGTAGTTGTTGTTTTGAGTGAGAAGGAAGATGTTTGTTTAGTTGAGATGGAAGATCAACATGTTATGATTGATCCTGTAGTGGTTAAGGAGGCTGAGTTGAACATGGAGAAAGGAGAGGGCCATGATCAGAATGAAATGGTTGTATTGAATAATCATGTTTTTCCTAGTATTTTTGTTAAATTGCAGGAACATGATGAGTCCTCAGTTGAAGAAGCTTTAATTTTATTTCCACCTATTCAGAAGATCTCATATGAAGATAAATTTATTTTACAAGTGCCAATTCCCAACTTGAACAAGACTAAAATTCGAGGACGAATCTTTTCTAAAGAGGGAGGGAATGATGCGTGCATAGGGTGGTCAACACTTCAAGATTATAAATAATGGAAGTTCATATTCATGGAGATCAAATTTGGAGAAGTTAAAGAAGGCTCGAAGGAAGTCCGTGGGCCAAATTTATGAAGAAGCCAAATTGAAGATGGACATGTGCTAGTCATGTGACGACTTAACATGTGCAGGTCATGTGACACTTGACATGTGCCGACCATGTGACCTTGACATGTGCTATGCATGTGAGCCAGAGCATGTGCAATGCATGTGCTAATTGGTGGATTAAGGGGCTGATTTATTTGGGCTTTTAGTTTAGGCTTATTTATTATTTTCATTTGATTATTTGTAATATGTTAGGCCTTAACTTATTCTTTTGGGCTTATTTAAGTGAGATGGGCTTTAATTAGCTTGGGCTCATTTAATTAGTTCTTTTTAGGCTTTTTGGGCTGAATTTTAAGTTAATTAGTGTGGGCTTTAGTTATCTTAGTGTAAGGCCCATGTTTTAAGGCTTATTTGATTCATTAGGGTTTGTTTTAGGTTATTTGCTAGCTAGGGTTAGCCACCCTATAAATAGAACATGTTATGTTAAGAATTTCAGATTTTGAATGATATTCATTGGCTTAGCCGAATTTTCTTTGCTTAGAATGAGAGTGAATTGCTTTCTTTTCTATTGCATGAAGAATTTGATTAATTTATCAATTGTTTGATTGTGGCGTTTTTCAGGTTCTTTGTTTCTCGATTATTTGCGTTTTCAGTCACAGGTTGATTGGGGGTTCAATAGGGAGGGTGTTTATCTGATTTGGTTTGCTATTCGAATTGTATGTGTGGGTTTGTAGCTCGCTAGCTATTGGGTTCCGCATCATATGTATGCTGTCCGAATTATGTGAATGTAACTAATAAGAATCAAATTGTTAATTATAGTATAGTCAGAAGCAAAAACACAAAGACACTAAAGGAAGTAACTTAGAGTAAAAGAAATGACAAAACTAATGCAATCAATGCAGAAATTGAAATTTTCCTAATGAAAAAGTTAATTTGAGACAATATGTGTTATCACACTAAGACAAAATGAAAAGGAAACAACAAGATGTCCAAACTAAAACAAGATTAGGAAACCCAAATGATTGTCCAAAATAAGACAAAAATTAATCCAATATGTCTTAATAAGATCAATTAAGGAAGCCCAAAATGTCTATGCATCAATTAAGGAAACCCAAAATGTCTATGCTAAGACAAAATGACTTATCTACTATATCTTAATTAGTACAAGATAAGGAAACCCAATTGTCTAGACTAAGACAAAATGACTTATCCACTATGTCTTAATGTTAAGGAATCCGAATTTAGCCCAATAGGTTTAAGTCAAACCCAAATAATTATTCAACACCAAATCTGGCCCAATAGGTTCAGCCCAATGTTGTTCACGCCCAAACCAAATCAACAAACCCTAAATTGTATTCTTTTCTTTTCTAACCGAAATCAATTTTCACTTTTTTTTTAAATGAAGGAAATAACAACAAGACTAAAGGCTACCAAGGTCAGGTTTCAAGCCAAAAGTAATCAAGGTTCAAATTCAGTTTTCTAAAACCCTTTCTCAAAACACAAAAACTTCAAAGTAAAAAATGGAGGTCTTAACGTCATTTTTGAGGTCCGAAAATGGCAATTACGTAGGGCAGTGCCCACATAACGATTGTAGGGCTCCAAATTCTCTTTCCGGAAATATCTTATAATAGCAAATCAGACACCCGTGTCAAAAGTTATGGCCTCTCGAAGTTTTCTGTGTTTTTTTTTTAACAACTAGAGTAGCAAACAACCTAAACCTCAAGATCAAATAACAAGGAATTTCGCCTAAAACAAAGCTCCTAAATTTTCGGTCCCTATGATGAACAAGGGTTCCTAAATTTTAGGAATCACATAAATTGAAAATTAATGAACAAAAACAGCAAATAAACATGGATAAATAAGAATTTAATCCGAAACCATGCTCTCATACCAAATGATGTGGAACCCCAAGCCTAAAGAACCCGAAACCCCTTGAACATACAATATGGCATGAACATGAATAAGAGTAAATCCCCAACCCTATTGAACCCCCAATCAATAAAGTGAAAGAAAAGGCAAATAATTAGGTTGATTTAAACACAAGAACAGAATTCACCACAAGTAAATACCTTGGTAAGAATTAATGTTCTTTATGCAAAAGAAGAAGATAAATTATCCTCTCCAAAAAAGATGAATTCGTCCAAGCCAAATAAGTTTTTATCAAAATAGTCAAATCTCAATACAAATGAGTTTAATGAGGTATTTATATCCTCCTAGAACAAAACCTAACCCTAATTAAGTAAAAGGAGGCCGAATTTCCAAAGCCCATTAGGATTAGAAATTAGGTCCATTTTCCTACTTAGAGAAGGTAAAACAAACCAAATGAATGGGCTGCCCAACAAGGGTGGAGTGAGCCCAAGTCCAAAGGCCTAACTAATACACTTAATCAAATAAAAATAACAAACAAAAGTCCTAACTAATAGCCCAAACAATTTAGCCCATAAGTTCATTAAGTAACACATGCATTGCACATGTATTATGTCACATGTTGTGCACATGTCAAGTGTCACATGCATTGCACATGTCAAGTGGCACATGACTTGCACATGTCAAATTTATCATGCACATTTGGCCTTCACAATTCTGACCCATTTAGTTGGTATTGATGCCATTCGGCCCAAGCTCCTCTTTGCTATCCAAAGCTTCCACAATTCGGCCCATGTAACCATTTAGTGCCTCTTTGAACTTCTTGGCCCGCAATCTCGTCATTGGACCATTTGGTAATGTTAGCTCATCCTTTTATTGTTCCTTGATAGTGCTCTCATCAGGGTCCGCATCGATATACCACAATAAAACTCTTTTTAATCAATTTCTTTCAATTTAACCCCATTTTGACTTATTTCCTCAGTTATCACTATTTTAATCAAATTAATGCATTTTTTTTACCACTATGCCCGTATACACCCGGTAGAAATCTATGAACCGGATATGCGGGACATGGATCCCACAGATCCACTACACTATAGAATGATCCCAGAGGAACCATTCAATACTGGCACTGCAATACACTGAACACTGGAAACACAGTACACTACACTGAGATAGACCGTCATTGGCCTATCAGAAATGAGTCTTCATGACTCGGACTGATACGGATCCAACCATGCCATCAACCACCAAAGATCCTTTGAAGATGCCTAGTGGTCCAATAACAAGAGGACGTGCTCAGAAACTAAAGATGGCTATGTCATCTTTTGTTCAAGACTTTGTCACTCAAGAAATTCATGAAGAGGCTATTAAGAAATGCTATGGAGAACTTGAAGGCCAACGCAAAGTACTTAGCCTTTTGAAAGCAAATGAAGGAATTGGGCCAATTTAAGCCATCAACGGCTTATACAACTTTGGGCTTTTAATTGTACATGTCATGTGCTTCATTTAAAAGTCACATGACTCCTTTAAGTTGTGGTTTAATGGGCTAGGCGTGTGGGCTTCTTTTTGGGCTTAATTTAGTTAGTTTGGTTATTTATGTAATCTTTCTTTTGGGCTTTCATTTTCGGCCTATAAGACTTAATTTTAAGTGAGTTTATTTTCTTTAGTTTGGGTTTAATTTATCTTGTAAAGCCCATGGAGAATTCGGCCTATGTGTGTTTAAGGCCTTATTAGGGTTTGTTTTTAGGTTTTAAGGGTAATTAGGGTTAGCCACCATATATATAGGCTAATATGAGTTGTAAACTTAAGATTTGATGAATTAAACATTTTGAGAGTGTTCTCTTATTGGCTTGGCTGAATTCTATAGAGAGATTAGTGAGGATTGCTTGCTCATCTTTTCTATTGCATTAAGAATTTGATTACTTATCAATTATCTTGATTGTGGCATTTTCATCTTCTTCGTTTTTCCCGATTATTTGTGTTTTCAATCATAGGTTGATTGGGGGTTCAATAGGGAGGGATTTTATCTCTTTGTTTCTTTCCTAACCATCTTGTATGTGTGGGTTTGTAGCTTGTTAGCTATTGGGTTCCGCATCATTTGGTATCAGAGCCAATGTTAAGGTAAATTTCTATTTATCTTAGTATTAGGTTTGTGTTTTCTTTTCTTTGAATTCTTTATGTTTATGCCAAATTAGGTTGCATTAAATTTCTTAGTTAATTGTGTTTCTTTGTGTGTTTAAATTAGCCTTTTCTTGTTTTACCTTTACCTTGAATTCGTGAAATAGCCTTGAACTGAAATCTTGAACATCCTTTGCTTTGAATCCGAATCCTAGTAGAAGAAGATTAGAGATTAGTTTGCTGATTTGAAAAAAAAAATAGAAATTTTCGAAAGCATATAACTTTTGACTCGGGTGTCTGATTTGCTATTATAATATGTTTCCGGAAAGGGAATTTCGTGCTCTATAATCATTATGTGGGATATGCCCTACATAACTGCAATTTTTGGCCCTTAAAAATGACGTTTAAGTATACATTTTCCACTTTGAAGTTTTGTGTTTTGAAAAGAGGCTTTAGGAAAACCGAATTTGGATTCTGATCACATTGGGCTTGAGGCGTTTGGTAGTTGCAGTCTAGTTGTTATTACTTTAAAAAAAAAAAAGAAAGAAGAAAAAAAAACATGAAAGAAAAGAATTGAGGAGGAGAAAAGTGTAGTGATCAATTCGGCCAAGGAGGGAATTATATAGAAAAGTGCAAATCCAAATCCTATAATAGGTGGGAGAAAATTATTCCATATTGCTTGGGGAATTAGGAATCCTTTAAGGGCTAGGAAAATTAATCCTTATTCCTTTGGGTTTAGGTTTTCAAGAATCCTAAACCATAACAGAATTGGAATTGTAATTCTAATCGTACCTAACCAAGGATTTACTTTGCAATCATTGATCCACCATTTGTGTTATCCATTTTCTTATCCATTTGTCTTATCCATTTGTGTTATCCATTTTCTTACCATTTGTGTTATCCATTTCTTATCCATTTGAGTTGCCATTTTTGATATCATTTATTATCCATTTGAGCTGCCATTTTTGTTTCATTTCTTATCCATTTGAGTTGCCATTTTATCATATCTTATCCATTTGTTCCACCATTTTTGGAATCATTTTTTATCATTTGTTTCATCATTTTGGTATCATTTTGCCATCATTTTTTCTACCATTTTGCTATCATTTTGCACACAACTTGACACATTAATTAGAGCTTGATACACCATTCGGCCAATTCATTATTTTGGCTCTAAACTGAATTGTCTTGCATGCAAACTACTTTATTTAGTTTAATTTTATCTTTTTGTTGATATCATGCTTTGCTGGGTAGAATATCTAGGTTCTATATTTGGTTTACTTTGTAGTGAATCAAATTCATACATTTTATCCAAAATTGTCATTTTTCTTAATTTTTGTTGATTATTTTTTTTGTTTTAAGCTTGCTTTTATTCCTTTACATTGTTAGAGTATTTTTGCTTGTTCTAATACTCTAATTTGGATATAATCAAGTGGTACACCACTCTTGACCGTGTATCACCTCCATTGTGTCTAGTGTCTTCTTTTCTAGTTTTGAGCTATCTTTTTATTGTTAGTGCTTATTTTCTTTGACTTCTTAAATGTGCTCAAGATTCTTGATTTGTGGATTGAATTCTGAAGTGCAATTTTAAAGTTTCAAGCTTGAGTGGTAAAAGGCAAGAGAGTGTGAGGACATTAAGAGGGTAAAAGCCTTAATTGTGTGAAACACGAGAGGAGTGACATTCTTTTAGTGTAAACACGTGAGGGAGTGCTTGTGAGGTTTTTATCTAACAATTTTTGCAGGTAATACATCATGACTGAAGAAACTAGTGGGAAGGGAATATCACAAGGTGAAGATCATGTACCAGATAACAAGATGCTATATCAAGATTTCATTAGTGAGATCCGAAAGTTGTCTCTTATAATGGATGGAATGGAAGAGAGACTTGAAGGAAGTATATCTAATGCACTTAGAAGGGCAGCAAGGAGAGGAAGAATTATTCAAGGACACATGGAGAATGATTTTGATGATGAAGAGGACGAGGAAACTAGTGCAAGGATAGATGGGAACTTGGGCAACATCAAACTCAAGATTCCTCCGTTCAAAGGCAGAAATAGTGCAGAAGAGTACTTGGAGTGGGAGAGAAGGGTGGGGATGATCTTTGAATGTAATAGATATTTAGAGAAAAAGAAGGTGAAGATTGCAGCTGTAGATTTCACTGATTATGCAATGTTTTGGTGGGAGCAACTCAACTTGAGTAGAAGGAAAGTGGGAAGGCATCCTATTAGTAATTAGGAGGACATGAAGGAAGCCATGAGAAAAAGGTTTGTTCTTTCTCACTACTTTAGAGAATTACATCAGAAATTGCATAGATTTCTGCAGGGAGGAAAATCAGTGGAGGATTACTATAAGGATATGGAAATGTGCATGGTGAGAGCAAACATTGAGGAGGATGAGGAGATCACCATGGCTCGGTTCTTAGGTGGTCTAAACAAGGAGATTGCTAATGCCATTGAGTTGTATAGATATGACACTATGGAAGAGATGTTACACATGGCAATGAAGATTGAAAAGCAAAAGAGGAGTAAAAGCTTCAATAAGATCAGCAACAACTCAAGCTATACTTTGGGGTTTAAATGGAACAAAAAGGAGGAGAAGAAGGACTTTAGGGTATCTAAACCCTATGGGCAGATTCGGGTCCAAAAGAAGTAAAGGCAACCCAAATTCCAAACAAAGGTGTTAAAGGTAACTCTAGTACTCCTACCCCTAGTAGAGAAATTAAATGTTTGGGTAAGGGGCATGTAGCACGTGATTGTCCTAATAAGAGGGTAATAATTGCTAGGGATGATGGGGAAATTACTTATGAATCAGAACATAGTGATGATGAAATGGTTCCTTTGGAAGATTGTAGTGATTGTGATAGTGAGGGGGAGTTGTTAGTTGCTGAAAGTGGAAAATCATTAGTGGCTAGGCGAGCTTTAAACTTGAATGTTAAGGAAGATAGCCTAAAACAAAGAGAAAACATTTTTCACACTAAGTGTTTAGTTAATGGGAGAGTGTGTGCAATCATTATTGATGGGGGGAGTTGCACGAATGTAGCTAGTGTGAGTATGGTTGAGAAGTTGGACTTGGCTTGTGAGAAGCATCTTAGACCTTATAGATTGCAATGGTTAAATGATAGTGGAGAGGTTAAGGTGACACGCCAGGTTAGAGTGCCATTTTCTATTGGATAGTACAATGATGAAGTTTTATGTGATGTTGTACCTATGCAGGCAGGCCATTTGCTTTTGGGAAGGCCTTGGCAATTTGATAGACAAGCTATTCATAATGGGTACACTAACAGATTTTCTTTTTCTTATGAAGGTAAAAAGGTTATTTTAGCCCCATTATCTCCTCAAGAGATTTATGAAGATCAAAAGAAAATGTTTGAGAAAGAGAAAGAGGCTTCGGCCAAAAGAGAAAAGGGGAGAGAGGTTTCAGCCCAAGGGGTGAGAGAGAGAAAAAAAGAAAGGAAAGGGGGAAAAGAGGCCCAAAAAGAAACAAAACAAATAAATGGCCCAACGGTGAGTGAAAACAAGCAAGGGGAGCGACAAAAACAGAATTTCTATGTGAGGGCAAGAGATCTCAAGAGTGCATTAGCTTTGAAACAACCTTTGGTCCTTATAATCTACAAGGAAATTTTGTTTTCTGACACTGACCCTAATCTTGATTCTTTGCCTCCTAGTTTTGTTTCTTTGTTGCAGGAATATTCTGATGTTTTTCTTGATGAGATGCCAGATGGATTACCACCTTTGAGGGGGATAAAACATCAGATTGATTTTGTGCCAGGATCTACCATTCCCAATAGACCAGCCTATAGAAGCAATCCTATGGAAACTAAGGAGATGCAAAGGCAAGTGGAAAAACTCATGGAGAAGGGATTGGTGAGAGAAAGCATGGGTCCGTGCGCAGTACCTGTCCTTTTGTTGCCTAAGAAGGATGGAACATGGAGGATGTGTGTTGATTGCCGTGCGGTCAACAAAATCACTGTAAAGTATAGACATCCCATTCCTAGGCTAGATGATATGTTGGATGAATTATGTGGTGCTGTGTATTTTACTAAAATTGATTTAATGAGTGGATACATCAAATTAGAATGAAACCTGGTGATGAGTGGAAAACAGCTTTTAAAACTAAATATGGTTTGTATGAGTGGTTGGTTATGCCATTTGGGCTATCTAATGCCCTAGCACTTTCATGAGGCTTATGAACCATGTATTGCGTGCATATTTAGGAAAGTTTGTTGTTGTGTATTTTGATGATATACTCATTTACAGCAAGTCTTAGAAGAGCATATTGAGCATGTTAGGCTAGTTTTACAAACCTTGAGATCTGAAAAGTTGTATGCTAAGCTTAAGAAATGCACATTTTGTATAGATAGACTTGTATTTCTTGGTTTTGTGGTGAGTGCACAGGGTATTGAAGTAGATGAAGAGAAAGTGAAGGCAATTAGAGAATGGCCCACGCCTAAGTCCATTTCGGATGTGAGGAACTTTCATGGCTTAGCAAGTTTTTATAGGCGTTTTGTGCAGGATTTCTCTTCTGTTGCTGCGCCACTTACAGAAATTATTAAGAAGGAAGTTGGATTCAAGTGGGGAGAAGCACAACAAAAGGCATTTGAGACTTTGAAAGGGAAGTTGTGTTCTGCTCCTATTTTATCTTTACCTAACTTTAATAAAACATTTGAAATAGAATGTGATGCTTCTGGTGTAGGTATTGGGGCGGTTTTGATGCAAGAAAAGAAGCCAGTTGCCTATTTCAGTGAGAAGCTTCATGGAGCCCAACTCAATTATTCAACCTATGACAAGGAGCTTTATGCCTTAGTGAGAGCATTGGATGTGTGGCAGCATTACCTCCTACCGAAGGAGTTTGTCATTCACCCCGATCATGAGTCCCTCAAACACTTGAAGGGACAAGGTAAGTTGAATAAAAGGCATGCTAAATGGGTTGAATTTATTGAAACATTTCCCTATGTTATTCAATACAAGCATGGAAAGGATAATATTGTTGCTAACGTGATGCGGAACCCCAAGGTTAAAGAACCTGAAACCCCTTGAACATACACTTTGATTGCAAAGACAAAGAAGACAAAAACCCTCCCTATTGAACCCCCAAATAACACGTGAATGGAAACGCAAATAATTGGGAATTAAAGAACCTGAAAAACGCCACAATCAACAATTGATAAGTTAATCAAATTCTTCATGCAATAGAAAAGAAAGCAATTCACTCTCAATCTAAGCAAAGAAAATTCGGCTATGCCAAGAAAATGTCATTCAAATCTGAAGTTCACAATTCATATTAGCCTATTTATATGGTGGCTAACCCTAAGTAGCAAAAATAACCTAAAGAAAACCCTAATGAGGCCTTTTACTAAGGTAGGCCGAATTCCTAATGGGCTAATCAATTAAATAAGCCCATTTACAAAGGTCCAAACAAAGCTTAAAATAAAACTAATACCTTGAATAAGTCTTGGCCGAATTTACAAGCCCACTAACAAATATTAACTAAAAGCCCAACTAACTAAAATAAACCCATTAAAGAAAGCCCAAAAACGTCTAGCCCATTAAGTCACTATTTAAATGAGTCATGTGACATTTAAATGAAGCACATGACTTGTACAATTAAAGCCCAAAGTTGTATAAACCCAAAAATAACTTAAGTTGGCCCAATTCCATCACAAGCTTCTAAAAGGCTAAGTACTTTGTGAATGCCTCCTTCAAGTTCTCTTTGACACTTCTCAAAGGCATCTTCATGTAGTTCTTGAGTAATTAAGCCTTGCACATAGGCTGTCATAGCCATCTTCAGCTTCTTAGCTCGCCCTCTTATGAGTGGACCACTTGGCATCTTCAAAGGGTCCTTAGTGGTTGGTTGATCCGTATCATTCCCTCCCTCCTCAAAAAGATTTGTCCTCAAATCTGAATCCACATCAAAAGGAGAAAGGTCAGAAACATTAAATGTAGCTGAAACACCATACTCACCTGGCAAGTATATTTTATAAGCATTATCGTTGATGCGCTCCAAGACTTGGAAAGGACCATCACCACGTGCATCCAGCTTGCCCTTCCTTTAGTTTGGGAACCTCTCCTTTCTGAAATGCACCCAAACCCAATCTCCAGGGGTGAACACCACTTGTTTCCTTCCCCTATACGCCTTTTCAGCATATTGCCCGTTTTTCTTCTCAATGCTTGCCCGTGCTTTCTTATGCAATGATTTCACCAATTCTGCTTTCCTACTACCATCCAAACTCGAAAGCTCATGTAAAGGTAAAGGACAAAGATCTAGAACAGTTAGTGGGTTAAAACCATAAACAATCTCAAATGGTGAAAAACCAGTGGAAGAATGAATACTCCGATTATAAGCAAATTCAATAAAAGGCAAACAATCTTCCCAAGTTTTAAGATTCTTACCCACAATAGCACGTAATAAAGTCCCCAAAGTCCTATTCACAACTTCTGTTTGTCCATCAGTTTGAGGGTGACAAGTAGTAGAAAACAATAACTTTGTTCCTAACTTACCCCATAAAACACGCCAAAAATGTGAAAGGAACTTTGTATCCCTATCTGAAACTATAGTGTGTGGAATACCATGCAAACGGACAACTTCCTTAAAGAACAGATCAGTAACATGAACAGCATCATCACATTTATGACACGCAATAAAATGAGCCATTTTACTAAACCTATCTACCACAACAAAGATACTATCCCTACCACGTTTTGTCCTAGGCAAACCAAGCACGAAATCCATGGAAATGTCAGTCCAAGGCGAACTAGGTATGGGTAATGGCATATATAATCCATGAGGCATAGATTTAGACTTAGCTTGTTTACATGCAACACATGCATTACACACCTTTTCCACATCTTTTCGCATGCGTGGCCAAAAGAAATGCTCATTCAACATGTCATAGGTCTTATGTACCCCAAAATGTCCCATCAATCCCCCACAATGAGATTCTAATACAAGAAAGTCACGCATAGAACATTTAGGTAAACAAAGCTTGCTGCCCTTAAATAAAAATCCATCATGTCTATAGAATTTATCTAAGGCTTTATGTTCACATGCATGATACACATTACCAAAATCAGAATCACCATCATATAGTTCCTTAATATGCTCAAATCCTAACAACTTAGAACTAAGTGTAGAAATCAAGGCATATCTTCTTGATAATGCAACAGCAACAATATTGTCCTTTCCATGCTTGTATTGAATAACATAGGGAAATGTTTCAATAAATTCAACCCATTTAGCATGCCTCTTATTCAACTTGCCTTGTCCCTTCAAGTGTTTGAGGGACTCGTGATCGGTGTGAATGACAAACTCCTTGGGTACGAGGTAATGCTGCCACACATCCAATGCTCTCACCAAGGCATAAAGCTCCTTGTCATAGGTTGAATAATTGAGCTGGGCTCCATGAAGCTTCTCACTAAAGTATGCTACTGGTTTCTTTTCTTGCATTAGAACTGTAACACCCCCTTCCCATACATAGGCAATCCCATCCGGTAAGGAGTGAGATGCCATATGAGACAAGGTGTCACCAAGCAAAAACATACATTCATACTTAACATACATACAGAAATACAGGATAATTAAAAACTTAATGGAAAGGAAAGCCATAGCTGATCATGCATTAATATAACAGACCATTACAATAATGTTCTGATCAACTAGCTGATACAAAATAATATTACATATACAAAAATATAGGTACAAAAGCAGAAGCTGATACAAAACTGATACAACTGATACACGAGAGTTCTATACAAAAAGAATCATCACTATTACAAAATTAAGCCCTACACTAAACCCTTCTGTGTTGGCTTGACGGCGGCGACTCTCAGATCAAAACTCCTTCCGCACCTGCACGGGTAAAAACACCGTGCTAAGCGATAAACGCTTAGTGGGGAAACAAACATAAATTATGGATGGCCATTCACAATGGGCGTCAAGGCATTTCACATACACAATGGCAAAATGCAAAAGCTTTAACAATCTCCATACAATCATGCTCACAAATTAAAGCCATACATTTGCACCACAAATACATATCCATTTCCATATTAATGGAACACATATCCATCATTATACTCATTCAGATATCACATGTATATATCCAATTCAGAACAGAGCAATTCAATCAATTATTTAATGAACACCTGCTGACTCTAGATAGTGGATAACGAGTGTACTAAAAGTACCTTACGGGTACGAATCGAATACTGAGGGTACCTCACAGGTATAAATCAAAAGTCAATTCATTTTATCAAAGCACAATATTTTTATACTGAGGGGATCTTAAACAAGATCCTAATACTGATGGGTTCGCGAGGAACCAAACGGGGACCTGATCGGGGTCCAAACTGAACTGAGGGCTGCAGCTAAAAGACTCTATTAGGCATGCCTAACTATCCACTTACTTGACTCTAGCAGGCTAAAACTCATTCAAATCACAATTCAAAACATCGCGTATAATTCATCAGAAGAATCATGGTATCACGCATTTCAAAGCATATAAAAGTATGACATGCATCATACAGCAGTATAAATTCATTTGAAGGAATTACGGAATCCATTTATAAGTTAAAATCCGGGAAATTTCAGAAAATGGGCTGAGCTGGGTGACGGGCGAGGTTGGCTAGTCACGAGACGTGACTGGCCTCCTCACAAGGCTGGTCACGAGACGTGACTGAGGGTCACGCCTCGTGACTGGCTCTGTCCCTCGCGGATCACGCGGCGTGTCTCGCCCCTTACCTCTCGCTGGTCACGAGTCGTGACTGGGTGTCACGTCTCGTGACTGGCTTCCTTCTTTGGGCTGGTCACGCAACATGACTGGCTGACGTAACTGGCCTCTCTCAGGCCGGTCACGAGTCGTGACTGGAAGTCACGCCTCTTGACTGCCTTCCTCATGGCCGTTCATGAGTTGTAACAGACAGTCACAGCTCGTGACTGGCTTCTATCTGGCAGGTCACGAGTCGTGACTTGCCTCTCTTCCTGGCTAGTCACGCGACAGACGGGAATTTCTACAGTAATCGATTTTCCCGATTTTCCAGAATTTCCCAGAACAAAGAAATCAATCTAAATTTGATTAAAAGTCATTCAAACCTGTTCTTACTTCCCAGAAGATCATTCAAGCATCAAAATGACATAACAACGACTCAATTCAACATTTAAAACAACCAAATCAAAATCAACAGTAAATGCATTCAAGCTTCTAAGGAACACAAACCCTAGAATTTTACAGTAAGCTCAAAATCACACAAATCATAACAAACAATTCCCAAACCTGAATTCTAAGCTTCACTTCACTTAGTCCCACTACTCCCAGCAATCTCCTTGCCTTTGGGATCGCGAGGAGCCTCAGCTAAACACAAACATCCAACAAAGCAAACCCTAAGTTAAATCTAAACTCAAGGAAGAAGAAAAAGAAGAGAAAGAAGAATAAGAGCAAGACCAAGATACGTACTTACCAAGTTAGGAGCAAGAGTGACCAATTTCCACAACCACAATTTGATTTACAGTTAGCAATAATTAGGAAAGGGAAAAGGAAGAAGAAAAGATGGAGGTAGAAGGGAAAACGTGAATTTGATCTTCCTTTCACTCTTCCTTCTTTTCTTTATTCATTTTCCCTAACCTAATACACATGTCAATGAATGGTGGTGGAACTTGCTCACTCACACCTTAACTCCATACTTCACACACATCTTATGCACTCCTAACTTAAACACCCTACAATGGTATGAACTCACACACACAAACACTTCTTAAGTTAAAACACCATAATATGATATGCTCAAGTGCACACAAGCAATTCCCAATTAGTACACACACTAATGTCATACGTGCAACCACATACTAATAAAACCCAAAAACATGCATTTTACTAAACTACCCTCATGATATGCTGAACACATGCACATGCATGCTCATACAGACAGGCTCATTCTACTAGGGGGCAAACGGGGTGTGACAACTCTCCCCTACTAATAAGAATTTTGTCCTCGAAATTCTCACCTGAACTGAATAACTGTGGATACTGAGCTCTCATCGACTCCTCTGGTTCCTAAGTCGCTTCTTCGACTCCATGATGGATCCACAACACTTTAACCAAAGGAATCTGCTTACTTCTCAACTGCCTCACCTCTCGAGCTAGAATAGCTCGCGGTTCCTCATCATAGGAAAAGTCTGGCTGAACCTGAATATCCTGAACCGAAAGAACATGCGAAGGATCTGATCTGTACCGACGAAGCATCGAAACGTGGAACACATCGTGTAATTTTGCTAACTCCATCGGTAACGCCAATCTATAGGCTACAGGTCCTACCTTAGCCAGAATCTCATAAGGACCAATGAAACGAGGACTAAGCTTGCCTTTCTTTCCAAACCGAAGCACTTTCCTCCAAGGTGAAACTTTAAGGAAAACTTTGTCCCCGATCTCAAAATGTACGTCTTTCCTCTTCAAATTGGCATACGATTTTTGTCGATCCTTGGCTGCCTTCAAATTCCGTTGCACAACTCTGATCTTTTCTTCAGTATCTCTAACCAAATCAGGCCTAATCACTGATCTCTCGGATAGCTCGGTCCAACAAACCGGAGTCCTACACTGACGACCATATAAAGCCTCATACGGTGCCATACCGATGCTCGACTGAAAACTGTTGTTATAGGCAAACTCCATAAGCGACATATATCTATCCCAGCTACCCTGAAAATCCAATGCACAAGCCCTCATCATATCCTCCAGAATCTGAATGACCCGTTCTGACTGACCATCTGTCTGAGGATGAAACGCTGTACTGAAGTTCAACTTAGTGCCCAAAGCTCGCTGCAACTCCTTCCAAAACTTGGAAGTAAATCTCGATCTGAAACTAGGGACAAAGGCACACCATGCAACCGAACTATCTCATCCACATAAATACTGGCCAATCTGTCCATCGAGTAGTCCACCCTAACCGGCAGAAAATGAGCTGATTTCGTAAGCCGATCCACAATTACCCAAACTGAGTCATGTTTCCTCTGAGTCAAAGGCAAACCAGAAACAAAATCCATGGCGATATCATCCCACTTCCACTCAGGAATGGATAAAGGCGTAAGCAATCCCGAAGGAACCTGATGCTCGGCCTTTACCTGGTGACAAGTCAAGCACTTGGAAATAAAATCCACAATATATCTCTTCATACCGGACCACCAATAGAACTATTTCATGTCCCGATACATCTTCTCACTGCCCGGATGCATAGTAAAAACTGTACTATACGCCTCACTCATAAGCTGACTCCTCAAATCCTCAGACTCTGGTACACATAAGCGATCTCTGAACAAAAGCACCTCATCCTGAACTGAGAACTCTGATTGCTTGCCCGATCTAACCTCAAGCACAATCCGCTGAAGTCTTTGTCATCCCTCTGAGCATCCACTATCCTCTGTCTCAAGGTAGGCTTCACAAGCAGCTGAGCAATCAAAGCTCCATCTAAACCAAATCTCCATCTAAACCGCCTCAAGAACAAGGCTGAAACTGACTTTCGACTCAAAGCATCAGCGACTACATTGGCCTTACCAGGATGGTAATCCACAATGCAGTCGTAGTCCTTAAACAACTCAAGCCAACGGCGCTGTCTTATGTTCAACTCTTTCTGTGACAGGAAGTACTTCAAGCTCTTGTGATCCGTAAAGATCCTACACTTTTCTCCATACAGGTAATGACGCCAAATCTTCAAAGCAAAGATCACAGCTGCCAACTCAAGATCATGCGTTGGATAGTTCCTCTCGTGTGGCTTTAACTGACGAGAAGCATAAGCCACGACCTTACCTTCCTGCATCAGCACACAACCAAGACCAACACCCGAAGCATCAATGTAAATGACAAACTCTTTACCCGAGATGGGTTGAGTAAGGATAGGAGCCTCAACAAGCAACTGCTTTAACCAATCAAAACAAGCCTGGCATCTATCTGACCACTCAAATTTGACTCCTTTCCTCAACAATCTAGTCATCGGAGCAGCAATCACAGAAAAACCCTTAACAAACCGATGGTAATAACCTGCCAAACCGAGGAAACTCCTCACTTCCTGAACATTTCTAGGCGCTTTCCAATCAACTATCGCCTCAATCTTGGCTGGATCTACCTGAATACCTCTAGCTGAAATAATGTGACCCAAGAATGACACTTCTCGAAGCCAGAAATCACACTTGCTAAGCTTAGCAAACAACTGATGCTCTCTTAACAACTGCAAAACCAATCAGAGATGCTCCTCATGCTCACTCTCATCCTTGGAATACACCAAGATGTCATCAATGAACACTACTACAAATCGATCTAAGTATGGCCTAAACACATGATTCATCAGATCCATAAAAGCCGCTGGAGCATTTGTCAAACCAAACGGCATCACAAGAAACTCATAGTGGCCATACCTAGTCCGAAATGCAGTCTTAACCACATCTGCATCCTGAACTCGAAGCTGATAGTACCCTGATCGAAGATCTATCTTAGAGAAGACACCTGCACCTCGAAGCTGATCAAATAAATCCTCAATCCTAGGCAACGGATACTTGTTCTTCACTGTAACTTTATTAATCTGCCTGTAGTCGATACACATCCGCAAAGATCCATCTTTCTTCTTGACAAACAGAAATGAAGCTCCCCAAGGAGATATGCTAGGTCGAATAAACCCCTTATCCAATAACTCTTGTAGCTGAGTTTTAAGTTCCCTCAACTCTACAGGAGCCATCCGATAAGGTGCTCTCGAAATAGGTGCAGTACCTGGCATAATCTCAATGGACAACTCAACCTCTCTCTCAGGAGGCAAACCAGGCAACTCGCTCGGGAACACATCACTAAACTCCCGCACTACTGGAATGTCCTCAATCTGAACTTGATCTCTCTTAGAATCTAACACAACTGCAAGAAAAGCCTCACAACCTTTCCTGATAAATCTCTTAGCTTGCATCGCGGAAATCACATTATTCACAGAACTAGCATCCAAACCTTTCAAAAACACAAGAGACTGACTTCTATCCCGAAGTACAACTGTCTTCCTATGGCAATCAACTACAACCCGATGCTTACCCAACCAGTCCATACCCAGAATCAGATCAAACTCTCTGAAAGGCAACTCAATCAAATCTGCTGGAAGCACAACTCCCTCAACTATCAAAGGACAACTCCTAAAGACTCTACTCACACTGACACTATGCCCTAATGGACTGGTCACACATATCTCATAATCTAACTGATCAACCACATGCAACTTATCAACAATTTTATCTGTGCACAAGTATGAGTGTGTGGAACCAGGATCAATTAGAGCATACAACTCAGTGTCATGGAGTAGGAACTTACCAGCAATAACATCAGGCGCATCCTGCTCCTCTCTAGCTCTCATAGCATAAGCTCTAGTCGCAACCTGAGGAGGACGCTCAACAGTCTCAGAAGCAGCTCCATCTCTAGGCCGACCACCTCGACCTCTACCTCTGCCTCTACTACGGAAAGCCTGAGAAGCATTCGAACCGACCCTACTGGCCTCTCTCTGGGAACCTGAATCCTCATGTAATCTCGGACAACTGGCCAAAAGATGCTCAAAGCTCCCACACCTGAACCACGCACCGGAGAGCCACCTACACTCACCCTGATGAGTCTTACTGCAATGAGGACAAACTGATGTAGTCTCTGCTTTACCACCCCTACCAGAACCTGACACAGCTATAGAACCCTGTCGTCTACCTCTAGAAGCCGGGCCAGAAGATGACTCGTCCTGTGGGTTCCTAGATCTCTTACCCGAGGATGAAGAAGATCCTCCACGAGAAGAGTTCCTCCTCTGAGCTCTCTCTCTAAGCACCATCTCAGATAACTCAGCCCTCACAGCTGCCTCCACAATCTGATAGTAGCTAACCCCAGGCATGCACATCAAAGAAATCAAAGCAATCTTCAAAGACTCATTCAACCCCGCTTCGAAATGCTTGCATCTGAAATCATCAGTCATAACCCCACGCGGAGCATATCGAGACAATCTATTGAACTCTTTCTCATAATCTGCTACTGACATAGCCCTCTGTCTCAAACTCAAAAACTGCGCCCATCTCGCATCTCTATAAGTCTGAGTAATATACTTCTTTGTGAACTCACCCTCAAAGAACTCCCAAGTAATCGGATCCGGTAGCTGAGGATGCCTGCAAACCAATTCCCACCACTCAAAAGCAGACCCTTGCAGTAGAACTAATGCACACTCTGCCTGCTGGTCGGGAGGACACCGAATCTCTCTCAAGGCACGCTTCACTTTATCTAACCATTTCTCAGCCATCTCAGACTCATTCAAACCAGTGCCATAAAAATCTTCAACTCCTGCCCTTCTCAAATTCTCCATAGGTGCTCTAGGAGCAGTCACTCTCTCCAAAACCCTAGCCATGTCTTGATGCAATCTAAACATAGCCTCAAAAGGCATGGCTGCGGCTTCGGGCTGGACCCTAGCATGCTGAGCCGACACAAAAATCAATGGATCTACAGCTTGAGGGTTCACACTCTCGGCGAATTCCTCAAGTGATCCACGAGCAGAATTAGAAGCCATCTAAACAAACAAGAAACAACCGTATCAGCCAACACAGATCTAGACACATACACATCTATACACTTCAACACATCAACAGAACAAACAACACCCAGAAATGCCTAAACCTATGCTCTGATACCACAAACTGTAACACCCCCTTCCCATACATAGGCGATCCCATCTGGTAAGGAGTGAGATGCCATATGAGACAAGGTGTCACCAAGCAAAAACATACATTCATACTTAATGTACATACAGAAATACAGGATAATTAAAAACTTAATGGAAAGGAAAGCCATAGCTGATCATGCATTAATATAACAGACCATTACAATAATGTTCTGATCAACTAGCTGATACAAAATAATATTACATATACAAAAATATAGGTACAAAAGCGGAAGCTGATACAAAACTGATACAACTGATACACGAGAGTTCTATACAAAAAGAATCATCACTATTATAAAATTAAGCCCTACACTAAACCCTTATGTGTTGGCTTGACGGCGGCGACTCTCAGATCAAAACTCCTTCCGCACTTGCACGGGTAAAAATACCGTGCTAAGCGATAAACGCTTAGTGGGGAAACAGACATAAATTATGGACGGCCATTCACAATGGTCGTCAAGGCATTTCACATACACAATGGCAAAATGCAATAGCTTTAACAATCTCCATACAATCATGCTCACAAATTAAAGCCATACATTTGCACCACAAATACATATCCATTTCCATATTAATGGAACACATATCCATCATTATACTCATTCAGATATCACATGTATATATCCAATTTAGAACAGAGCAATTCAATCAATTATTTAATGAACACCTGCTGACTCTAGATAGTGGATAACGAGTGTACTGAAAGTACCTTACGGGTACGAATCGAATACTGAGGGTACCTCACAGGTACAAATCAAAAGTCAATTCATTTTATCAAAGCACAATATTTTTATACTGAGGGGATCTTAAACAAGATCCTAATACTGATGGGTTCGCGAGGAACCAAACGGGGACCTAATCGGGGTCCAAACTGAACTGAGGGCTGCAGCTAAAAGACTCTATTAGGCATACCTAACTATCCACTTACTTGACTCTAGCAGGCTAAAACTCATTCAAATCACAATTCAAAACATCGCGTATAATTCATCATAAGAATCATGGTATCACGCATTTTAAAGCATATAAAAGTATGATATGCATCATACAGCAGTATAAATTCATTCGAAGGAATTACGGAATCCATTTATAAGTTAAAATCCGGGAAATTTCAGAAAATGGGCTGAGCTGGGTGACAGGCGAGGTTGGCTGGTCACGAGACGTGACTGGCCTCCTCACAAGGCTGGTCACGAGACATGACTGAGGGTCATGCCTCGTGACTGGCTCTATCACTCGCGGATCACGCGGCGTGTCTCGCCCCTTACCTCTCGCTGGTCACGAGTCGTAACTGGGTGTCACGTCTCGTGACTGGCTTCCTTCTTTGGGCTGGTCACGCAACGTGACTGGCTGACGTAAATGGCCTCTCTCAGGCCGGTCACGAGTCGTGACTGAAACTCACGCCTCGTGACTGCCTTCCTCATGGCCGGTCACGAGTTGTGACAGACAGTCACAGCTCGTGACTGGCTTCTATCTGGCAGGTCAAGAGTCGTGACTGGAAGTCACGTCTCATCACTTGCCTCTCTTCCTGGCTAGTCACGCGACAGATGGGAATTTCTACAGTAATCGATTTTCCCGATTTTCCAGAATTTCCCAGAACAAAAAAATCAATCTAAATTTGATTAAAAGTCATTCAAACCTGTTCTTACTTCCTAGAAGATCATTCAAGCATCAAAATGACATAACAACGACTCAATTCAACATTTAAAACAACCAAATCAAAATCAACAGTAAATGCATTCAAGCTTCTAAGGAACACAAACCCTAGAATTTTACAGTAAGCTCAAAATCACACAAATCATAACAAACAATTCCCAAACCTGAATTCTAAGCTTCACTTCACTTAGTTCCACTACTCCCAGCAATCTCCTTGCCTTTGGGATCGCGAGGAACCTCAGCTAAACACAAACATCCAACAAAGCAAACCCTAAGTTAAATCTAAACTCAAGGAAGAAGAAAAAGAAGAGAAAGAAGAATAAGAGCAAGACCAAGATACGTACTTACCAAGTTAGGAGCAAGAGTGACCAATTTCCACAACCACAATTTGATTTACAGTTACCAATAATTAGGAAAGGGAAAAGGAAGAAGAAAAAGATGGAGGTAGAAGGGAAAACGTGAATCTGATCTTCCTTTCACTCTTCCTTCTTTTCTTTATTCATTTTCCTTAACCTAATACACATGTCAATGAATGGTGGTGGAACTTGCTCACTCACACCTTAACTCCATACTTCACACACATCTTATGCACTCCTAACTTAAACACCCTACAATGGTATGAACTCACACACACAAACATTTCTTAACTTAAAACACCATAATATGATATGCTCAAGTGCACACAAGCAATTCCCAATTAGTACACACACTAATGTCATACGTGCAACCACATACTAACAAAACCCAAAAACATGCATTTTACTAAACTACCCTCATGATATGCTGAACACATGCACATGCATGCTCATACAGACAGGCTCATTCTACTAGGGGGCAAACGGGGTGTGACAAGAACAGCCCCAATACCTACACCAGAAGCATCACTTTCATTTTCAAAAGTCTTATCAAAATTAGGCAAAGATAAAATAGGAGCAGAACACAACTTCCCTTTCAAACTTTTAAAAACCTTTTGCTGTGCTTCTCCCCACTTAAACCCAACTTCCTTTTTAATTATTTTTGTAAGTGGTGCAACAACAGAAGAGAAATCCTGCACAAATCGCCTATAAAAGCTCGCTAAGCCATGAAAGCTCCTCACATCCGAAATGGACTTAGGCGTGTGATGCGTACATAGGGGGGTCAACATTGCAAGATTATAAACATTGCAAGTTCGGATTCATGGAGATCAAATTTGGGGAAGTTCAAGAAGGCTTGAAGGTGGTTTACTGTAGCTATGAAGAAGCCGAATCAAAAAGAGACTTTGAAGAGAGGCATGTGCAAGTCATGTGACCTTGACATGTGCCAACCATGTGCTTTGACATGATGTGCCATGACATATTCTATGCATGTGCCATTGCATGTGCACATCATGTGACACATTACATGTGCATTGCATGTGTTTATTAATGGACTTAAGGGGCTGTTTTGGTTTGGGCTTTTAATTAGGGCTTTATTTATTATTTTTATTTGATTATTTGTAATATGCTAGGCCCTACCTTATTCTTTGGGCTTATTTAAGTAAATTGGGCTTTAATTAGCTTGGGCTCATTTAATTAGTTCTTTTTAGGCTTTTTGGGCTGTATTTTAAGTTAATTAGTGTGAACTTTAGTTATCTTGGTGTAAGGACCATGTTTTAAGGCTTATTTGATTAATTAGGGTTTTTTCTAGCTTAAGGGAGTATATATACTCCACAAAAACGAGATTGGAGGCAGATTTGATGAATTAAACATTTTGAGAGTGTTCTCGTATTGGCTTGGCCGAATTCTATAGAGAGATTAGTGAGGATTGCTTGCTCATCTTTTCTATTGCATGAAGAATTCGATTACTTATCAATTATCTTGATTGTGGCATTTTCATCTTCTTAGTTTTTCCCGATTATTTGCATTTTCAATCACAGGTTGATTGGGGGTTCAATAGGGAGGGATTTTATCTCTTTGTTTCTTGGCTAACCATCTTGTATGTGTGGGTTTGTAGCTTGTTAGTTATTAGGTTCCGCATCATTTGGTATCAGAGCCAAAGATAAGGTAAATTCCTATTTATCTTAGTGTTAGGGCTGTGTTTTCTTTTTTTTGATTCTTTTATGTTTGTGCCGAATTTGGTTTCATCAAGTTTCTAATTTTTGTGTTTTTTCTGTGTGTGTTAATTTAGCCTTTTCTTAGCCTTTGTTTTATTTACTTTTTTTTGCCTTGAGATTCTGATTTTTGCCTTGAACCGAAACATTGATTATCCTTGGCTTGAAATCTGAATTTTGGGAGTAGAAGTTATAGTTTGTTTGCTGAAATTATAAAAAAAAAAAGAGAAGAAAAAAAAAGAAGTAGAACATCTTTGGGTTTAGAAATCCGAACCTTGTAGGAGTTTGTTTTGATTTGATTGCTGAAATTTATTAAAAAAAATAAACAGCAAGAAGAAAAGAAAGAAAAACATACAAAAGAAAAGAATAGAAGAAACAGAGAAAAGAAGAAAAAAAACGTGAAAGAAAGGAATATAGGAGGAGAAAAGGGTAGGGAGCAATTCGGCCAAGGAGGGTTTATATAGCAAAGGGCAAATCCAAATCCTATAATAGGTGGGAGAAAATTAATCCATATTGCTTGGGGAATTAGGAATCCTTTAAGAGCTAGTAAAATTAATCCTTATCCCTTTGGGTTTAGGTTTTCAAAAATCCTAATCCATATCAGAATTGGAATTGTAATCCTAATCCTACGTTAACCAAGGATTTACTTTGCAATCACTGACCCACCATTTGTGTTATCCATTTCTTATCCATTTGTGTTATCCATTTCTTATCCATTTGTGTTATCCATTTCTTATCTATTTCTTGACCATTTGTGTTATTAATTTCTTATCCATTTGTGTTATCCATTTTTTATCCATTTGAGTTGCCATTTTTGATATCATTTATTATCCATTTGAGCTGCCATTTTTTGTTTCATTTTTTATCCATTTGAGCTGCCATTTTTGTTTCATTTCTTATCCATTTGAGCTGCCATTTTATCATATCTTATCCATTTGTTCCACCATTTTTGGAATCATTTTTGATCATTTGTGCCATCATTTTTCTACCATTTTGCCATCATTTTTCTACCATTTGGCTATCATTTTGCCATCATTTTGCGCACAACTTGACACATTAATTAGAGCTTGATACACCATTCGGCCTATTCATTATTGTGGCTCTAAATCGTATTGTCTTGCATGCAAACTACTTTATTTAGTTCAATTTTGTCTTTTTGTTGATTTCTTGCTTTGCTGGGTAGAATATCTAGGTTCTATATTTGGTTTACTTTGTAGTGAATCAAATTCATACATTTTGTCCAAATTGTCATTTTTCTTAATTCTTGTTGCTTATTTCTTTGTTTTAAGCTTGCTTTTGTTCCTTTACATTGTTAGAGTATATTTGCTTTTGGACTTTTAGTTTAGGCTTTTATTTATTAACAATTTGCTTGTTCTAATACTCTAATTTGGATATAATCAAGTGGTACACCACTCTTAACCATGTATCACCTCCATTATGTCTAGTGTTTTCTTTTCTAATTTTGAGCTTTCTTTTTATTGTTAGTATTTATTTTCTTTGCTTTCTTAAATGCGCTCAAGATTGTTGATTTGTGGATTGATTTCTGAAGTGCAATTTTAAAGTTGCAAGCTTGAGTGGAAAAAGGCAAGATAGTGTGAGGACATTAAGAGGGTAAAAGCCTTAATTGTGTGAAACACGAGAGGAGTGACATTCTTTGAGTGTAAACACGTGAGGGAGTGCTTGTGAGGTTTTTATCTAACAATTTTTGCAGGTAATACATCATGACTGAAGAAACTAGTGGGAAGGGAATATCCCAAGGTGAAGATCATGTACCAGATAACAAGATGCTATATCAAGCTTTCATTAGTGAGATCCAAAAGTTGTCTCTTAGAATGGATGGAATGGAAGAGAGACTTGAAGGAAGTATATCTAATGCACCTAGAAGGGCAGCAAGGAGAGGAAGAATTATTCAAGGACATGTGGAGCATGATTTTGATAATGAAGAGGAGGAGGAAACTAGTGCAAGGATAGATGGAAACTTGGGTAACATCAAACTCAAGATTCCTCCATTCAAGGGCAGAAATAGTGCAGAAGAGTACTTGGAGTGGGAAAGAAAGGTTGAGATGATTTTTGATTGTAACAGGTACTCAGAGGAAAAGAAAGTGAAGATTACAGCTGTAGAGTTCACTGACTATTCTTTGTTTTGGTGGGATCAATTGAATATGGGCAGAAGGAAGATGAGGAGATGTCCTATTAGTATTGGGAAGATATGAAGGAGGCCACGATGAAAAGATTTGTGCCTTCACACTACTTTAGGGAGTTACATCAGAGGATGCATAGGCTAGTGCAAGGAGCTAGATCAGTAGAAGGTTATCACAAGGAAATGGAGATGCTATTGATCAAAGCTAACATAGAAGAGGAGGAAGAGGTAATAATGTGATACGTGCACAGGGGGGTTAATATTGCAAGATTATAAACATTGCAAGTTCAGATTCATGGAGATCAAATTTGGGGAAGTTCAAGAAGGATTGAAGGTGGTTTACTGTAGCTATGAAGAAGCCGAATCAAAAAGAGACTTTGAAGAGAGGCATGTGCAAGTCATGTGACCTTGACATGTGCCATCCATGTGCTTTGACATGTGCCATATCATGTGCTATGCATGTGCACATCATGTGACACATTACATGTGCAATGCATGTGCCAATTAATGGACTTAATGGGCTGTTTTGTTTGGGCTTTTAGTTTAGGCTTTTATTTGATTATTTGTAATATATTAGGCCTTAACTTATTCTTTAGAGTTTATTTAAGTGAGATGGGCTTTAATTAGCTTGGGCTCATTTAATTAGTTCTTTTTAGGCTTTTTGGGCTGTATTTTAATTTAATTAGTATGGGCTTTAGCTATCTTGGTGTAAGGCCCATGTTTAAAGTCCTATTAGGGTTTTTATTAGCTTAAAGGAGTATAAATACAACTCAAAAACGAATTTGTAAAGGAGAGATTGGAATTATTAAACATTGGAGGCTATCCTCTTTTTCTTGGCTTTGCCAAAATTCTAATAGATTAGATTTATGAGATTTGCTTGCTTTTCTTTTCTATTGTATGAAGAATTTGATTAACTTATCAATTATTTGATTGTGGCGTTTGTCATCTTCTTTAATTCCCGATTATTTGCGTTTTCAATCACAGGTTGATTGGGGGTTCAATAGGGAGGGATTTTTATCTCTTTGTTTCTTTGCTAACCATCTTATATGTGCGGGTTTGTAGCTTGTTAGCTATTGGGTTCCGCATCATTTGGTATCAGAGCCAAAGTAAGGTAAATTCCTATTTATCTTAGTGTTAGGGTTGTGTTTTCTTTTTCTTGATTCTTTTATGTTTGTGCCGAATTTGGTCTCATCAAGTTTCTGATTTTTGTGTTTTTTTTTTGTGCATTAAATTAGCCTTTTCTTAGCCTTTATTTTATTTACTTTTTTTTTTTACTTGAGATTCTGATTTTTGCCTTGAACCGAAACATTGATTATCCTTGGCTTGAAATCTGAATTTTTGGAGTAGAAGTTATAGTTTGTTTGCTGAAATTATAAAAAAAAAGGGAGAAAAAAAAAGTAGAACATCTTTGGATTTAGAAATCCGAACCTTGTAGGAGTTTGTTTTAATTTGATTGCTGAAATTTATTAAAAAATAAGAAACAGCAAGAACAAAAGAAAGAAAAACATACAAAAGAAAAGAATAGAAGAAATAGAGAAAAAAAGAGAAAAAAAAATGTGAAAGAAAGGAATATAGGAGGAGAAAAGGGTAGGGAGCAATTCGGCCAAGGAGGGTTTATATAGCAAAGGGCAAATCCAAATCCTATAATAGGTGGGAGAAAATTAATCCATATTGCTTGGGGAATTAGGAATCCTTTAAGAGCTAGTAAAATTAATCCTTATCCCTTCGGGTTTAGGTTTTCAAAAATCCTAATCCATATCAGAATTGGAATTGTGATCCTAATCCTACTTAACCAAGGATTTACTTTGCAATCATTGATCCACCATTTGTGTTATCCATTTCTTATCCATTTGTGTTATCCATTTCTTATCCATTTCTTAACCATTTGAGTTATCCATTTCTTATCCATTTGTGTTATCCATTTCTTATCCATTTGAGTTGCCATTTTTGATATCATTTATTATCCATTTGAGCTACCATTTTTGTTTTATTTCTTATCCATTTGAGCTGCCATTTTTATTTCATTTTTTATCCATTTGAGCTGCCATTTTATCATATCTTATCCATTTGTTCCACCATTTTTAGAATCATTTTTGATCATTTTTGCCATCCTTTTCCTACCATTTTGCCATCATTTGCCACCATTTTGCCATCATTTTTTTACACCATTTTGACATAATTTTCCTATCATTTTGCCATAATTTTGCACACAACTTGACACATTAATTAGAGCTTGATACACTATTCGGCCTAATCATCATTTTGGCTCTAACTTGAATTGTATTGCGTGCATTCTGTCTTTCTTAGTATAATTAGGTTTCTTTGTTATTTTTTTCTTGCTTTGTTGGGTAGAATAACTAGGTTCTACATTTGGTTTACTTTGTAGTGAATCAAATTCATACATTTTGTCCAAATTGTCATTTTTCTTAATTCTTGTTGCTTATTTATTTGTTTTAAGCTTGCTTTTGTTCCTTTACATTATTAGAGTATATTTGCTTGTTCTAATACTGTAATTTGGATATAATCAAGTGGTACACCACTCTTGACCGTGTATCACCTCCATTATGTCTAGTGTTTTCTTTTCTAGTTTTGAGCTTTCTTTTTATTGTTAGTATTTGTTTTCTTTGCTTTCTTAAACACGCTCAAGATTGTTGATTTGTGGATTGATTTCTGAAGTGTAATTTTAAAGTTGCAAGCTTGAGTGGAAAAAGGCAAGAGTGTGTGAGTACATTAAGAGGGTAAAAGCCTTATTGAGTGAAACACGAGAGGAGTGGCATCTTTGAGTGTAAACACGTGAGGGAGTGTGTGAGGTTATTGTCTAACATCTGTTTTGCAGAATTCAAATCATGTCAAGAAGAGAAGAAAAGGAAACAATGTATGAGGAGGAGGAAGCGATGCCTGATATGAAAATGATGTACAAAGCCTTCATTAATGAGTTCAAGAAGTTAAATACTAGGATGGATAGGATGGAGGAGAGAATAAATGAATCTACAAAAATCAAAAATCGAAGTAAATCAATTGACCGTCATAGGAAAAATAAAGATTCTGAAGATATGGAATTGAGGTTTAGACAACTCTTTAGACAGCTAGATAAGTGTTTGAAAAAGGAGAAAAGAAAGAAAGAGGAAGTTGCAATGGAAGAGATTTTGTGTTAAGCTAAAAGAAATTTTATAGATTTGTATGACAATGAGGTTGTGAGAGAAGAAGAAATCAGTGGAAGTGAAGTAGTTGTTGTTTTGAGTGAGAAAGAAGATGTTTGTTTAGTTGAGATGGAAGATCAGCATGTTATGATTGATCCTGTAGTGCTTAAGGAGGCTGAGTTGAACATGGAGAAAGGAGAGGACCATGATCAGAATGAAATGGTTGTATTGAATAATCATGTTTTTCCTAGTGTTTTTGTTAAATTGCAGGAACATGATGAGTCCTCATATGAAGAAGCATTCATTTTATTTCCACCAGTTCAAAAGATCATATATGAAGATGAATTCATTCTACAAGTTTCTATTCCCAACTTGAACAAGACGAAGATTCGAGGACGAATCATTTCTAAAGAGGGAGGGAATGATACGTGCACAGGGGGGTTAATATTGCAAGATTATAAACATTGCAAGTTCAGATTCATAGAGATCAAATTTGGGGAAGTTCAAGAAGGCTTGAAGGTGGTTTACTGTAGCTATGAAGAAGCCGAATCAAAAAGAGACTTTGAAGAGAGGCATGTGCAAGTCATGTGACCTTGACATGTGCCATCCATGTGCTTTGACATATGCCATATCATGTGCTATGCATGTGCCATATGCATGTGCACATCATGTGACACATTACATGTGCAATGCATGTGCCAATTAATGGACTTAATGGGCTGTTTTGTTTGGGCTTTTAGTTTAGGCTTTTATTTGATTATTTGTAATATATTAGGCCTTAACTTATTCTTTTGGGTTTATTTAAGTGAGATGGGCTTTAATTAGCTTGGTCTCATTTAATTAGTTCTTTTTAGGCTTTTTGGACTGTATTTTAAGTTAATTAGTATGGGCTTTAGTTATCTTGGTGTAAGGCCCATGTTTAAAGGCCTATTTGATTAATTAGGGTTTTTATTAGCTTAAAGGAGTATAAATACACCTCAAAAATGAATTTGTAAAGGAGAGACTGGAATTATTAAACATTGGAGGCTATCCTCTTTTTCTTGGCTTTGCCAAAATTCTAATAGATTAGATTTGTGAGATTTTCTTGCTTTTCTTTTCTATTGCATGAAGAATTTGATTAACTTATCAATTATTTGATTGTGGCGTTTGTCATCTTCTTTAATTCCCGATTATTTGCGTTTTCAATCACAGGTTGATTGGGGGTTCAATAGAGAGGGATTTTTATCTCTTTGTTTCTTTGCTAACTATCTTGTATGTGTGGGCTTGTAGCTTGTTAGCTATTGGGTTCCGCATCATAATGGCTTGGTTTCTAGGAGGTTTGAATAAAAAAATTGCGGATACAGTTGTATTGCAACATTATGGAAAAATGGAGGACTTAGTGAACATTGCCATTAAGGTGGAGAGGCAACAGAAACAAAGGAGGGTAGCAAGGTCATTCTCAAATTCCAACAACAAAAGTTGTCCAAACTGGAGCAAAAATGAAGATTTTAAAAATATGGAATTGCAGTTTAAACAACTTTCTGGACTACTAAGTACGTATATGAAACAAGAGGAAAGAAAGAAAGAAGAGCAAGTTATTATTGAAGAAATTATTTGCGAAGCTGAAGGGGATACTATAGATTTATATGACAATGAGGTTCTGCGTGAGGAAGGAATAAGTGTAAATGAAGATGTAATTGCCTTGTGTGAAATGGAAAAAGATTGTAAAAAGGAAGGTGTTTGTGTAGTTGAGATAGAAGATCAGCATGTTATGATAGATCCTGTAGTACCTAAGGAGGTTGAGTTGAACATGGAGAAAGAAAAGAACCATGATCAGAAAGAAAAGTATGCATTGAATAACCATGTTTTTCCTAATGTTTATGTTAACTTGCAGGAACATGATGAGTTCTTTGCTGAAAAAGCATTCATTTTATTTCCACCTGTTCAGAAGATGTTATATGAAGATGAATTTATTCTAGAAGTGCCAATTCCCAACTTGAACAAGACGAAGATTTGAGGACCAATCTTTTCTAAAGAGGAAGGGAATGATGCGTGCACAGGGGGGTCAACATTGAAAGTTCGGATTCATGGAGATCAAATTTAGGGAAGTTCAAGAAGGCTTGAAGGTGGTTTACTTTAGCTATTAAGAAGCCGAATCAAAAAGAGACTTTGAAGAGAGGCATGTGCAAGTCATGTGACCTTGACATGTGCTAACCATGTGCTTTGACATGATGTGCCATGACATATTCTATGCATGTGACATTGCATGTGCACATCATGTGACACATTACATGTGCATTGCATGTGTTTATTAATGGACTTAAGGGGCTGTTTTGGTTTGGGCTTTTAATTAGGGCTTTATTTATTATTTTTATTTGATTTTTTGTAATATGTTAGGCCTTACCTTATTCTTTTGGGCTTATTTAAGTGAATTGGGCTTTAATTAGCTTGGGCTCATTTAATTAGTTCTTTTTAGGATTTTTGGGCTGTATTTTAAGTTAATTAGTGTGGGCTTTAGTTATCTTGGTGTAAAACCCATGTTTTATGGCCTATTTGATTAATTAGGGTTTTTTCTAGCTTAAGGGAGTATATATATACTCCACAAAAACGAGATTGGAGACAGATTTGATGAATTAAACATTTTGAGAGTGTTCTCTTATTGGCTTGGCCGAATTCTATAGAGAGATTAGTGAGGATTGCTTGCTCATCTTTTGTATTGCATGAAGAATTTGATTACTTATCAATTATCTTGATTGTGGCGTTTTCATCTTCTTCGTTTTTCCAGATTATTTGCGTTTTCAATCACATGTTAATTGGGGGTTCAATAGGGAGGGATTTTATCTCTTTGTTTCTTTGCTAACCATCTTGTATGTGTGGGTTTGTAGCTTGTTAGCTATTGGGTTCCGCATCAGATAGCCCAAATGGCATGACTAACCACTCATACAAATCATATTTAGTTTTGAAAGCTGTTTTCCATTCATCACCAGGTTTCATTCTTATTTGATGATATCCACTCATTAAATCTATCTTAGTAAAATACACAGCACCACACAATTCATCTAACATATCATCTAGCCTAGGAATGGGATGTTTATACTTTACAGTGATTTTGTTGACCGCACGGCAATCAACACACATCCTCCAAGTTCCATCCTTCTTAGGCACCAATAGAACGAGTACTGCGTAAGGACTCATACTCTCCCTAACCAAACCCTTCTCCATAAGTTCTTCCACTCGCCTTTGCATTTCCTTCGTTTCCTTAGGATTGCTTCTATAGGCTAGTTGGTTAGGAATGGTTGATCCAGGTACAAAGTCAATCTGATGTTCTATCCCTCTCAAAGGTGGTAATCCATCTGGCAGCTCATCAGGAAAGACATCTGAATATTCCTGCAACAAAGACACAAAACTAGAAAGCAAAGATTCATGGTCAATGTCAATGTCAGTGTCAGAAAACAAAATCTCTTTATAAGTTACAAGGATCAATGGCTGCCCTATTGCTAAAGCACTCTTAACCTCTCTTGCCCTTACATAAAAATTCTGTTTTTGTCTCCCACCTCTCTTGTTTTCACTCAACAATGGGCCATTTATTTGTTTTATTTCTTTTCTGGCCTCTTTTTCCACTTTTCTTTCTTTTTCTCTCTTAATTTCACTCACCTCTTCTCTATTGGCCAAAGCTTCTCTCTCCCTCTCAACTAATTTCTTTTGATCTTCAAACACTTCTTTAGGAGATAACGGTGTCAAAGTCACTTTTGTACCTTCATAAGAAAAAGAATAACGGTTAGTGTACCCATTATGCACCACTTGTCTATCAAATTGCCAAGGCCTCCCCAAAAACAAATGGCCTGCCTGCATAGGTACCACATCACAACCCACCTCATCCTTATACCTCCCAATAGAAAATGGCACTCTTACTTGCCTTGTTACCCTGACCTCCCCACTGTCATTCAACCATTGTAATTTATAAGGTCTAGGATGCTTTTCACATACCAAATTCAGCTTATCAACCATATTCACACTAGCTACATTGGTGCAACTACCTCCATCAACAATAAGTGTGCACACCCTTCCATCAATTAAACACTTAGTGTGAAATATGTTTTCTCTTTGTTCTAGGCTCTCTTCCTTAACATTCAAATTCAAAGCTCGCCTAGCCACTAAAGACTTCCCACTTTCAGCAACCAATAACTCTCCATCACTATCACAATCACTACAATCTTCCAAAGGTGGCATCTCATCTTCACTATGGTCTGATTCAAAAACAATTTTCCCATCATCCCTAGCTATTATCACCCTTTTATTAGGACAATCACGTGCCATATGCCCCTTCCCCAAGCATTTAAAGCATTTAATCTCCCTACTAGGAGTTGGAGTATTAGGGTTACCTTTTACAACCTTAGATGGTGATTGGACAGCCCTTGCATCTTTGGAACCCGAATCTGCCCCATAAGGTTTGGATCCCCTAAAGTCTCTTCTATCCTCCCCTTTGGTCCATCTAGATCCCAAACTATCCCTTGAGTTATTGCTGGTTCGGTTGAAGCTCCTACTCTTCTTCTGTTTCTCAATTTTCATTGCCATATTCAACATTTCCTCCATGGAGTCATATCTATGAAGCTCAATGACATCAGCAATCTCCTTATTCAATCCACCTAAAACCGAGCCATGGTTACCTCTTCATCTTCCTCAATGTTAGCTCTAACCATGCACATTTCCATTTCTTTATGGTAGTCCTCGACTGACCTACCCCCTTGCACTAACCTATGCAACTTCTGATGTAGCTCCCTAAAGTAATGTGAAGGCACAAATCTTTTCCTCATGGCCTCATTCATATCCTCCCAATTACCAATAGGACGTCTATCTACTTTCCTTCTGCTCAAGTTCAATTGATCCCACCAAAATAAGGCATAATCTGTAAACTCCACAGTTGCTATCTTCACTTTCTTCTCCTCAGAATACCTATTACACTCAAAGATCATTTCAACCTTCCTTTCCCATTCTAGGTACTCTTCAGCACTGTTTCTACCTTTAAATGGAGGAATCTTAAGCTTAATGTTACCTAAATTCCCATCTAATCTCCCACTTGTCTCTTCTTCATCTAAGTCTTCTATGTCAGCCCTTACATTTTCATCAGTCCATCTACCTCTCCTAGCTGTCCTCCTAGAATTATTAAATGCACTCACTTCAAATTTCTCCTCCATCCTGTCCATTCTTGCGTTTAACTTCTTGAACTCATTAATGAAGGCCTTGTACATCACTTTCATATCGGGCATGGCTTCCTCCTCCTCATACATTGTTTCCTTTTCTTCTCTTCTTGACATGATTTGAATTCTGCAAAACAGATGTTAGACAATAACCTCACACACTCCCTCACATGTTTACACTCAAAGATGCCACTCCTCTCGTGTTTCACTCAATAAGGCTTTTACCCTCTTAATGTACTCACACACTCTGCCTTTTACCACTCTAATTGTAACTCTTAAATTGCACTTCAGAATTCAATTCACAAACCAAGAATTTGAGCACGTTTTAGAAAGCAAAGAATAAGTAAGCACTAACAATAAAAAGATAGCTCAAAACTAGAAAAAAAGATACTAGACACAATGAAGGTGGTACACAAACAAGACTGTTATACCACTTGATTATATCCAAATTAGAGTATTAGAACAAGCAAAGATACTCTAATAATGTAAAGGGAACAAAAGCAAGCTTAAAACAAAGAAACAAGCAACAAGAATTAAGGAAAATGACAATTTGGGCAAAGTGTATGAATTTGATTCACTACAAAGTAAACCAAATGTAGAACCTAGTTATTCTACCCAACAAAGCAAGAAAAAAATAGCAAAGAAACCTAATTATACTAAGAAAGACAGAATGCACGCAATACAATTCAAGTTAGAGCCAAAATGATGATTAGGCCGAATAGTGTATCAAGCTCTAATTAATGTGTCAAGTTGTGTGCAAAATGATGGCAAAATGATAGGAAAATGATGTCAAAATGGTGTAAAAAAATGATGGCAAAATGGTGGCAAATGATGGCAAAATGGTAGGAAAAGGATGGCAAAAATGATACCAAAATGGTGCAAAAATGACAGCAAAAATGGTACCAAAATGTTACATAAAAAATGGATAGCAAAGTGTTACCAAAAATGGTTAGCAAATGATAGGAAAATGTTACCCAAAATGACAAGCAAATGGTAGCACAAATGAATCCTCATCCGAATTGGATGATAATAATCAAAGATTGTTTAGGATTAAGTTTTCCTATTCCCAAAACAGATAGGATTAATTTTTCCTATTATTTAAAGGATTCCTATCTCTATTTTGAAAAGGAATAATTGCTGCTCCTAATCCTCAAGCACTTAGGATTAAGTTTTCCCACCTATTAATAGATTTAGATTTTCCCTTTTGCTATAAATATACTCCCTTGGCCGAATCTACTCCCAACCCTTTTCTCCACACGCAAAGTTCTTCTTTATTTCTCTTCTTTCACTTTTTTTTTTCTTTTTTTTCTTTTCTTTTTTTTTTCTTTTTCTTTTTTTATTTTTTTTTCAATGAAATAAATAACAACCACAATACAAACTACCAAACTTCTCAAGCCAAAAAAAAATCAGAAATCAAATTCGGTTTTCTAACCCCTTCTTTTTTTTTTTCTCAAAACGCAAAAACTTCAAAGTGAAGAACGGAGGCTTAAATGTCGTTTTTAAGGGCCGAAAATTGCAGTTATGTAGGGCAAAACTTAGGTAATGATTATAGAGCACGAAATTCCCTTTCCGAAAACATATTATATTAACAAATCCGACACTCTAGTCAAAAGTTATGGCCTCTCGAAATTTCTATTTTTTTTTAAAAACAGCAAACTAATCTCTAATCTCCTCCTACAAGGATTCGGATTCAAGCTAAGGATGTTCAAGATTTCGGTTCAAGGCTATTTCACGAATTCAAGGTAAAGGTAAGAAAAGAAAAGGCTAATTTAAACACACAAAACACAATTAACTAAGAAACTTAATGCAACCTAATTCGGCATAAACAAAAAAAAAAAGAATTCAAAGAAAGTAAAACGCAAACCTAACACTAAGATAAATAGGAATTTATCTTATCTTTGGCTCTGATACCAAATGATGCGGAACCCCAAGGTTAAAGAACCCAAAACCCCTTGAATATACACTTTGATTGCAAAGATAAAGAAGACAAAAACCCTCCCTATTGAACCCCCAAACAACACGTGAATGGAAACGCAAATAATTGGGAATTAGAGAACCTGAAAAATGCCACAATCAACAATTGATAAGTTAATCAAATTCTTCATGCAATAGAAAAAAAAGCAATTCACTCTCAATCTAAGCAAAGAAAATTCGGCTATGCCAAGAAAATGTCATTCAAATCTGAAGTTCACAATTCATATTAGCCTATTTATATGGTGGCTAACCCTAAGTAGCAAAAATAACCTAAAGAAAACCCTAATGAGACCTTTTACTAAGGTAGGCCGAATTCCTAATGGGCTAATCAATTAAATAAGCCCATTTACAAAGGTCCAAACAAAGCTTAAAATAAAACTAATACTTTGAATAAGTCTTGGCCGAATTTACAAGCCCACTAACAAATATTAACTAAAAGCCCAACTAACTAAAATAAACCCATTAAAGAAAGCCCAAAAACGTCTAGCCCATTAAGTCACTATTTAAATGAGTCATGTGACATTTAAATGAAGCGCATGACTTGTACAATTAAAGCCCAAAGTTGTATAAACCCAAAAATAACTTAAGTTGGCCCAATTCCATCACAAGCTTCTAAAAGGCTAAGTACTTTGTGAATGCCTCTTTCAAGTTCTCTTTGACACTTCTCAAAGGCATCTTCATGTAGTTCTTGAGTAATTAAGCCTTGCACATAGGCTGTCATAGCCATCTTCAGCTTCTTAGCTCGCCCTCTTGTGAGTGGACCACTTGGCATCTTCAAAGGGTCCTTAGTGGTTGGTTGATCCGTATCATAATGCATTATCAAGAAGATATGCCTTGATTTATAAACTTAAGTTGTTAGGATTTGAGCATGTTAAGGAATTATATGTAGGAGATCTTGATTTTGGTAATGTGTATGCAGCATGTGAGCATCAAGCTTTTGATAAATTTTATAGGCATGATGATTTTTTGTTTAAGGGCAACAAGCTTTGTTTGCGTAAGTGTTCAATGCGTGATTTGCTTGTATTAGAATCTCATTGTGGGGGATTGATGGGACATTTTGGGGTGCATAAGACTTATGACATGTTAAATGAGCATTTTTATCGGCCTCATATGCGCAGATATGTGGAAAAAGTATGTAATTTATGTGTTGTATATAGGCAAGCTAAGTCTAAAACTATGCCCCATGGTTTGTATATGCCTCTACTCGTACCTAGTTCTCCTTGGACTAATGTTTCTATGGATTTTGTGCTTGGATTGCCTAGAACTAAACGTGGTAGAGATAGCATTTTTGTCGTGGTAGATAGGTTTAGCAAAATGCCTCACTTTATTGCTTGTCATAAATGTGATGATGCTGTTCATGTTGCTGACCTATTCTTTAAAGAAGTTGTGCATTTGCATGGTATACCATGCACCATTGTTTCTGACAGGGATACAGAGTTCATTTCACATTTTTGGCGTGTTCTATGGAGTAAGTTGGGTACAAAGTTGTTATTTTCTACTACTTGCCACCCGCAGACAGATGGTCAAACAGAGGTAGTGAATAGATCTTTGGGTACCTTACTTCGTGCTATAGTGGGTAAGAATCTCAAAACATGGGAGGATTGTCTACATTTCATTGAATTTGCTTATAATAGAAGTATTCATTCTTGTACTGGTTTTTCACCATTTGAAATTGTTTATGGTTTTAACCCACTGACTGTGCTTGATCTTTGTCCATTGCCTTTAAATGAACTTTCAAGTTTAGATGGCAACAGGAAGGCAGAATTGGTAAAGACTTTGCATGAGAAAGCAAGGGCTAACATCGAGAAGAGGAACCAGAAGTATGCTAAAAGAGCTAATAAAGGAAAGAGACAAGTGGTATTTGCTCCTGGAGATTGGGTTTGGGTGCATTTTCGCAAGGAAAGGTTTCCAAACCAAAGGAAGGGAAAGTTGGATGCACGTGGTGATGGTCCATTTCAAGTCTTGGAGCGCATCAATAATAATGCTTACAAGATAGATTTACCAAGTGAGTATGGTGTTTCTGCTACATTTAATGTTTCTGACCTTTCTCCTTTTGATGTGGATATAGATTTGAGGACAAATCTTTTTGAGGAGGGAGGGAATGATACGGATCCAACCATGCCATCAACAACCAAAGATCCTTTGAAGATGCCTAGTGGTCCAATAACAAGAGGACGTGCTCAGAAGCTAAAGATGGCTATGTCATCTTTTATTCAAGACTTTGTCACTTAAGAAATTCATGAAGAGGCTATTAAGAAATGCTATGGAGAACTTGAAGGCCAATGCAAAGTACTTAGCCTTTTGAAAGCAAATGAAGGAATTGGGCCAATTTAAGCCATCAAGGGCTTATACAACTTTGGGCTTTTAATTATACATGTCATGTGCTTCATTTAAAAGTCACATGACTCCTTTAAGTTGTGGTTTAATGGGCTAGGCGTGTGGGCTTCTTGTTTGGGCTTAATTTAGTTAGTTTGGTTATTTATTTAATCTTTCTTTTGGGCTTTCATTTTCGGCCTATAAGACTTAATTTTAAGTGAGTTTATTTTCTTTAGTTTGGGCTTAATTTATCTTGTAAAGCCCATGGAGAATTCAGCCTATGTGTGTTTAAGCCTTACTATGGTTTGTTTTTAGGTTTTAAGGGTAATTAGGGTCAGCCACCATAGATATATAGGCTAATATGAGTTGTAAACTTCAGATTTAATGAATTAAACATTTTGAGAGTGTTCTCTTATTGGCTTGGCCGAACTCTATAGAGAGATTAGTGAGGATTGCTTGCTCATCTTTTCTATTGCATGAAGAATTTGATTACTTATCAATTATCTTGATTGTGGCATTTTCATCTTCTTCGTTTTTCCCGATTATTTGCGTTTTCAATCACAGGTTGATTGGGAGTTCAATAAGGAGGGATTTTATCTCTTTGTTTCTTTGCTAACTATCTTGTATGTGTGGGTTTGTAGCTTGTTAGCTATTGGGTTCCGCATCATGGACCGCGGTGTGGAATCCCTTTGGCTAGCCAATTATATCTTGGACTAGATTTTACTACCAGACTATGACTAAGGGCATTTAATATCAAAATTTCACTTAAATCATATATTATATCAGCATGTATCATTCAACCATGCCATCATTTACACTTATAAATTTGCATACACACTCATTTATCATTATTTAATCATTTTATGCCATTACATAAGTTAAAACTTTAAAATGCACATTAAAAAACCCCATGTATCCAATTCGGCCAAGATATCATCTTTCCACTATGTTCACTTTAAATTCATTTAACCACTCAATCATTCAAATTACATGTTATACTTATCATAAACATCAATTACATGCCTTAACCACCAAAGTATATGAATAAATCTTTCATTATCCAATTTGGCCAAACTAACACTTTATCATTATATTCATTTCTCTTTCATTTAACCACTTATTTAGCTTATTCCCATATTATACACATCATTTCCATCATTTACATACATTAAATATGAAAATATCATGAATATTTCCTTAAACATCAATTCTGCCCAAGTTAGGTTTCTTCATCAAGATTTTATTTTCTCATTTTAAACACATACATAACCATTTTTAACCCTCCAAATTGTATTTATAAGGTTTGATTCAATTAAACATGCATAAATCACATACATGTAACATGAATATAACCTAAAATCATGCATTTTCAATGGAAAAAGAGGGATATTGTATCCACTAACCTTATTTTCTTGTTCTCCACATCTTAAGCATGCTTTCCATCCCTTTACTCCTTGAAAAAAACCACCACCTCCAATAAAACCCTAGAGTGGCTGAATTTCCTCACCAAAGAAATCATAATTAATTCACTTCATTTCTTCAATATAACAACATAAACATCATCTAAATACCCTAAAATACCTATTTGAACCATTAAATAAAATTATAGAACCCTAAATCACTTACCTAATTTTTAGGGCATAACCTTTATCACTAACTTTCACCCAACTTCTTTCACTTCAAATAAGCTTTGGAGGCAATTATCATTGAAAAAAGAGGCTGTAAATTACTTGGGAAGGTTGAATTTGGTGGAACTTAGGAGAGAGAAATGAAGAAATCATGGAAGAATGGAGAGAACTCCATTCGGCCAAGAAGAAGAAGAAGAAGGGTGGAGAGAAATTGGGAAAATGGGAGATTTTTCTGCCTTATATAGGGGTCTTAAGTGGGCTTGGGCTTGGTTCAACCAATTGGGCCAACCCAAAGACACATTTAAGTTACTAAGCCCATTTTCCAACCCAAAATAATTTTCCTCACTTTTCAAGTTCAATTTCACTCAAAATCAATTCCATAATTTTTAAAATATATAATTTAGCCTCTACATAAAATTTTATCTCAATCGGAGACCGTTTTACCAGTCCGATAATTTCTCACCAGTCCGATAATTTAATTTTCTGTCTCACCGTAAAATTTATTTTTCATTACCATTTGATTTTCCATAATATTAAATCCATGCTTTCAGATAATTTTTTTTTAAGGTCCATAACTCCATTTAGAGTCCGGTCAAACCTTGGTCAAACTAAAGTCGACTGATCCGATCGGTCCGGTTCATTGGTTGAACCGATTTGGTTCACTTTCCATCCTTAACATCATTTTCACTTTTAATAGCCCATTTAACCTTGGTTTCATCTCAATCAGGGTCCTTATCCAGTCTGGTTCACTAATTTTTTAGTGTAACAAAAAATTACATTTTTACCGCCAAACTGTTCTACACGCTATTCTGAGTCTAACTATACCTTCAGATAACTTTTCAGAGGTCATTTACTAAATTTCAAGCCTCGGTTAAATTTTGGTCAAACCTAGTTACTATTTGAATCGAACCAGAGGCTTTTCTTCAGTTTGACTTTCGGGGACCTATTTGACCTCATTTTTACTCCAAATTATACCACTAGACTCCTTATAACTTGTAATTTCCAATAGTCCAATAAAATATTTTTCTCTACAAGCTTCCCGGGAGGTCACCCATCAGGGGCTTCCTTAACCTGAGCACGTTTAACCTTTCTTCTCTACTGTCTTTTAAGACACAGTCACTATTTTTTTCATACGAAATTCACACTATAGATTCTACAGATTTCACTGATCACTATTAACCCAGTGTTCAGGCAGAGAAACCAGTTTTCTGGTTCGGATATGGAAGACCTTGCTCAACAACTGGATATATTCTTGGAAGTCAGTAACTCATTTCAGATCCCAGGTATATCAACAGATGCAATTCGATTAAAATTGTTTCACTTTACACTTATTGGAAAAGCAAGAGAGTGGCTTCAAATGTCACCAAGAAAATCCATATGGACATGGGAACAATTACAGCAGAAGTTTTTAATGAGATTCTTTCCACCAATGAAGACAGCAAGTATTCATAACAGCATTATCAGTTTTCATCAAATGAATGAGGAACCTTTTCACGAAGCATGGGAAAGATTCAGAAGGTTATTGAGGAGTTGCCCCCATCATGAGATAGTTATTTATCAACCGATGACTATTTTTTATGCAGGAGTTACAGCACCTAAACGATCACTTTTAGATGCTGCATTTGGTGGGAGTTTTATGAACAAGTTGCCGGAAGATGCTCACAATTTACTGGATAAAATGGCAGCGAATGATTCCCAATGGGAAACCACAAGAGCAGTACCAAAGAGGCAAGGTATGCATAACATTGATGAGGTTGCAATGTTAAAAGCTCAAGTAGAGCTGATGAGGAAAGAGTTGAGTGGATTAAAAGTGCAGAATGTGGCTTCTGTTTCTCAAAGTTGTGAGTTATATGGGGATAGACAAGCTGTTCAAGAGAGTATACCAGTAGAGGATATAAATGCAGTAGGAGATTTTAGAAGAAATGGCTCATACAGCAATAGTTACAATCCAGGTTGGAGAAATCACTCGAATTTTTCTTGGAGAGAGGGAAATCAAATGGCTTCCTCTTCTCAACCCCAACCAAGAGCTCCCTTTAACCAAAATGTCAGTCATAATCATAGCCAAGCTTACCATCCACCAGTAAATACACACTACCAAACACCATTCCAATCATCACAACATCAATGACAAAGCTCAAATAAAACTCAAGCATATCATCCACCAAGATTACAGCCACGACCACCTATTCAAGAGAATAAGCCAAACCTTGAAGACATGTTTGCTAGCTTTATGAATAATCAGTAGCAATTTATGGCTAGTCAAGATACAAGATAGAAGTCCTAAGAACAATGGAATCGTAATCAAGGTGCTTCCATGAGGCATTTAAAGACATAATTAGGCCAACTTGCTAACTCAATCTCAAGTAGGCAACCAAGCACTTTTCCTTCCAATATAGATAGGAATCCTAAGGAGGAGGCTAAGGCGATTACATTTTGGAGTGGTAAGGAAGTAACACCTAAAGAAGAGAAAAGTAAGACATATCCTGTAACATCCCGAATTACACCCTAGTAAGATTTATGGTGTAATTGTATAGTAGGGTACAAAGAATTGGACTAAAAATAAGATTATGAGTAATTAAGGACTTAATTGAATGGAATTATAAGTTGAAGGAAAGAAGAAAAGATTTTAGGGACTTAAGGGAACATTTGCATGTTAGTGGACATTTGGCCCATGTGTGACAAGTGGCTTGTTGTGGTTTTACCACATGGATGAGACATGCAATAAAAGGCTTGTTAGTGGGAAAATCTGTCCCCAAGCTGAATTGCATGTAGTTTTCTTCTTTCTTTTTTTCTCTCTCACATGGTTTTCTTCTCTTCATTTCTTCTCTCTTTGATTGTTTGGCTTGTGGTTTAAATTTCTGCTATTTGAATGGGATTGAAGAGTATTTATAAGGATTAAAAGTTAAGAGGTAAGTGTTTTGGATTTGAGTTTCTGCTTCTACCCCTTTCTTGTGAATTGTTGGTTGAGTATGTGGGTTAAGATTGTGATTTTGATTTGGATATTCCAAGAGGTTCGGATCGTGTGCCCTTTGATTTTTACGTGTAGTGAATTGTGATGTAGTGTCAATTGATGCATGTTAAATGTGTTTGTGTAGTTTGGAGAAATTGCATGTGTTAATTAATATTTGATATAAGTGAAAAGTAAAATGGATGTCTGTTGAAATGTTAATTTAATTGTCATGAGTATAGTATAGTGATCATGTATGAACCCTAGTTGTAGGGGAAAACTCTGCTCATATTGTATCAGACCTCCGTGTGATGTTTTAGTGATAAGTGGAGTTTGAGAACTCCAAATTAAGTGATTGTTATTCCATTAGAACCATGACTTCCATACCTTTATAAGTCCCACAAATTACCATGAATGAATTATGGCTCTAAATGTCCCAAAAGTGACCAAAACATAAGTGTCTCTATTCTGGCGGGTTCGTTGGAATAGTATAGATTTTCTAATTTATATCTGTTGTTGTAGAAGTCCAAATGACCTAAAACTTGTTCTATTTGAAACTTAACATCCTAGGGCACCTGATGGAAGCGATTGTCATAAGCGCGATAGAACAAGTTATATGAGGGATTTTTCTTCATATTTTGATCCCATGGTTTGCATGAATAATTACCCACCTTTACCCCCCTCTAGTTTGTGTATTTTTGTGTGTTTATCCTTCCCGAAATGCACCCAAACTTCTCTACAAGTTCCTATAGCTTGTTCAACTCATGTCTAACATTATGAGATGAGTATATGAATGTTTGACAATTAAATTTATACGTAAATGATGCTATGGCATAGTAGTTTTATAAAGGAATTAAATGTATACATGTTTTTTAATTATTGAACATGATATGGCATGCGATGTTGATGAAGTATGATTGAATCATAATGGATTGTTAAGCATGTACATGAATTGAGTGAAATGTGATTGTGATTGGATACGTGAATATGTGTTATAGAGATTAGAGTGGTACGTAAGCCTGAATAGTCAAGGTAGTGGATAGATAAGCATGCTTATAAAGGGTTTTGCGCAGCTACTCTGCAGACTCATATGGGTCATTTGTTTAGAGATTTCGGTCTCTTCTGTTACCCTCGGGTATAAGTATAATTTGATACTTATGTCTTTTGTGTGTTCAGATACTGTGTCCAATCAGTATCTTCAGTACTTGTATCCACGATTTAAGAAAGTTCAGGCTCTTCTTTTTTGTTTGGTTTTATGATTTGTTAAGCTATTGCTTTAGTGAATAATTGATTGTTTGAGCATTCATGTTAATGCTTGTGATAAGACCATGCTTTAGCAGGTGTACATGATAATGTTATGATTAAAGCATGTGTTATGTAAAGTGAGAATGTACATAAGTGATGATGCGGAACCCCGAGGTTAAAGAACCCGAAACCCCTTGAACATACACTTCGATGGCAAAGAACAAAAGAGATAAAAACCCTCCCTATTGAACCCCCAATCAACATGTGAATGGAAACGCAAATAATTGGGAAATAAAGAACCTGAAAAACGCCACAATCAAATAATTGATAAGTTTATCAAATTCTTCATGCAATAGAAAAGAAAAGCAAGCAAATCTCACAAATCTAATCTATTAGAATTTTGGCAAAGCCAAGAAAAAGAGGATAGCCTCCAACATTTAATAATTCCAATCTCTCTATACAAATCACGTTTTTGTGGAGTATATATACTCCTTTAAGCTAATAAAAACCCTAATTAATCAAATAGGCCTTAAAACATGGGCCTTACACCAAGATAACTAAAGCCCACACTAATTAACTTAAAATACAGCCCAAAAAGCCTAAAAAGAACTAATTAAATGAGCCCAAGCTAATTAAAGCCCATCTCACTTAAATAAATCCAAAAGAATAAGTTAAGGCCTAACATATTACAAATAATCAAATAAAAATAATAAATAAAAGCCTAAACTAAAAGCCCAAACAAAGCAGCCCATTCTGATATGAGCACAACCAAGCATAATGGCAACAAGAGAGATGAACTAGCACTTCCTCAAGGACCAATCACAAGAGCAAGGTCAAAGAAGCTTAAAGAAGTCCTACAAGCATTCATGAGGCCTTATATAGAGAAGATACAAGTTCAAGAGGGGAAAGAAGCTGAATTGGGCTATGAAAACAAGTTGGGGCCAAATGGTCAAATGGGCCTTCAAGCTATTTTGTTTAGCTTCTATTCTTGTAATAGCATATAATTAAATGTATTTGGGCAGCCTAGTACCTTAGAAAACGTTTTGGGCTTATTTAATTAGGTTTGTTTTATTTTTTGGCTTATTTGAGTGTTTTAGGTAGTTTAAGTGGTTAGGCTAAAGTTGGGCTTATCTCTTCTAAAGAGTTGGGCCAAAATAACTAAATAAGGCTTAGAAAACATGAGGGGACCGGATTTTAAAGGGGAGAACTGAATTTGGATGGGTTTGAGTCAAATTTAGCTTTATGCCTACATTGGTGAACTTGGGGTCCTAAATTTTACGAATGAATTTTCCTTGATAAATACTTATTATTTTGGGATATTATTGAATAGAGTTTGATGGAGAAATAATAGGATGAATTCATCTTGAGTGAGTTAGCCAAATTCCACTTATAGCCAAAATTGAGTCTACATTCATTTTCCTTAGGATAATCATTAGCTTTTAGGATTATTTTCAGATTATATTTATCTTTATTTATTCATGTACTTAGTCCATATTATGGCCAAATACATGTAGATAAAGGTTAGGAATTATCTTTGTTATTTATTTTATTAATTATCTCTTAGAGTTAGTATTTGATTATAACTCCTCTAGGGGGGGGGGGGGGGTAGCTGCCTAGCCTATATAAAGGGAACTTCTTCATTTGTACTTTACATTTGCATATTTATGATTAATGAATTTTCATTGACTAAATTTGTGAGAGTTGATTTTTATTGATTCTTGCTATTGTGATACCAAATGATGCGGAACCCAATAGCTAACAAGCTACAAGCCCACACATATGAATTCGGTTAACAAAACAAAAGAGATAAAAACCCTCCCTATTGAACCCCCAATCAACATGTGAATGGAAACGCAAATTATTGGGAAATAAAGAACCTGAAAAATGCCACAATCAAATAATTGATAAGTTTATCAAATTCTTCATGCAATAGAAAACAAAAGCAAGCAAATCTCAGAAATCTAGTCTATTAGAATTTTGGCAAAGCCAAGAAAAAGAGGATGGCCTCCAATATTTAATAATTCAAATCTCTCTATACAAATCACGTTTTTGTGGAGTATATATACTCCTTTAAGCTAATAAAAATCCTAATTAATCAAATAGGCCTTAAAACATGGGCCTTACACCAAGATAACTAAAGCCCACACTAATTAATTTAAAATACAGCTCAAAAAACCTAAAAAGAACTAATTAAATGAGCCCAAGCTAATTAAGGCCCATCTCACTTAAATAAACCCAAAAGAATAAGTTAAGGCCTAATATATTACAAATAATCAAATAAAAATAATAAATAAAAGCCTAAACTAAAAGCCCAAACAAAACAGCCCATTAAATCCATTAATTGGCACATGCATTGCACATGTAATGTGTCACATGATGTGCACATGCATATGGTACATTCATAGCACATGACGTGGCACATGTCTAGCACATATCAAAGCATATGGATAGCACATGTCAAGGTCACATGACTTGCACATGTCAAAGCACATGGATAGAACATGTCAAGGTCACATGACTTGCACATGTCAAGGTGTCACATGACTTGTACATGCCTCTCTTTAATGTCTCCTTTTTTATTCAGCTTCCGCATAATTCAGTAAACCACCTTCAAGTCTTCTTTAACTTCCATAAATTTAATCTCCATAAATTCGAACTTGCAAAGTTTATAATCTTGCAATGTTGACCCCCCTGTGCATGCATCATTCCCTCCCTCTTGAGAAAAGATTCGTCCTCGAATCTTCGTCTTGTTCAAGTTGGGAATTGGCACTTCTAGAATAAATTCGTCTTCATATAACATCTTCTGAATAGGTGGAAATAAAATGAATGCTTTTTCAGCAAAGAACTCATCATGTTCCTGCAAGTTAACATAAACATTAGGAAAAATAAGTTTATTCAATGCATCCTTTTCGTTCTGATCATGTTTCTTTTCTTCCTCCATGTTTAACTCAACCTCCTTAGGCACTACAGGATCTATCATAACATGTTGATCTTCCATCTCAACTACACAAGTATCTTCCTTTTTACAATCTTTTTCCATTTCACTCAAGGCAATAACATCTTCATTTACACTTATTTCTTCCTCACTCAGAACGTCATTGTCATATAAATCTATAGTATCCCCTTCAACTTTGCAAATAATTTCTTCGACAATAACTTCCTCTTCTTTGTTTCTTTCCTCTTGTTTTATATACGTACTTAGTAGTTCAAAAAGTTGTTTAAACTGCAATTCCATATTTTTAAAATCTTCATTTTTGCTCCAGTTTGAACAACTCTTATTGTTGGAATTTCAGAATGACCTTGCTACCCTCCTTTGTTTCTGTTGCCTCTCCACCTTAATGACAATGTTCACTAAGTCCTCCATTTTTTCATAATGTTGCAATTCAACTACATCCGCAATTTCTTTATTCAAACCTCTTAGAAACCAAGCCATTATTACCTCTTCCTCCTCTTCTATGTTAGCTTTGATTAATAGCATCTCCATCTCCTTGTGATAATCTTCTACTGATCTAGCTCCTTGCACTAGCCTATGCAACCTCTGATGTAACTCCCTAAGGTAGTGTGAAGGCATAAATCTTTTCCTCGTGGCCTCCTTCATATCCTCCCAACTACTAATAGGACGTCTCCTCATCTTCCTTTTGCCCATATTCAATTGATCCCACCAAAACAAAGCATAGTCAGTGAATTCTACAGCTGCAATCTTCACTTTCTTTTTCTCTGAGTACCTGTTACAATCAAAAATTATCTTAACCTTTCTTTCCCACTCCAAGTACTCTTCTGCATTATTTCGGCCTTTGAATGGAGGAATTTTGAGTTTGATGTTGCCCAAGTTTCCATCTATCTTTGCACTAGTTTCCTCTTCCTCTTTATCATCAAAATCATGCTCCACATGTCCTTGAATAATTCGGCCTCTCCTTGCTGCCCTTCTAGGTACATTAAATATACCTCCTTCAAGCCTCTCTTCCATTCCATCCATTCTAAGGGATAACTTCTTGATTAAACTAATGAAAGCTTGATATAGCATCTTGTTATCTGGTACATGATCTTCACTCTGGGATATTTCCTTCCCACTAGTTTCTTCAGTCATGGTGTATTACCTGCAAAATTGTTAGATAAAAACCTCACAAGCACTCCCTCACATGTTTACACTCAAAGAATGTCACTCCTCTCGTGTTTCACACAATTAATGCTTTTACCCTCTTAATGTCCTCACACTCTCTTGCCTTTTTTCACTCAAGCTTGCAACTTTAAAATTGCACTCCAGAAATCAATCCACAAATCAACAATCTTGAGCACGTTTAAGAAAGCAAAGAAAACAAATACTAACAATAAAAAGAAAGCGCAAAACTAGAAAAGAAGACACTAGACACAATGGAGGTGATACACGGTCAAGAATGGTGTACCACTTGATTATATCGAAATTAGAGTATTAGATAAGCAAAGATACTCTAACAATGTAAAAGGAACTAAAGCAAGCTTAAAACAAAGAAATAAGCAACTAGAATTAAGAAAAATGACAATTTGGATAAAATGTATGAATTTGATTCACGACAAAGTAAACCAAATATAGAACCTAGTTATTCTACCCAACAAAGCAAGAAATCAACAAAAAATACCTAATTAAACTAGGTTGCATGCAAAATAATTAAATTTTGAGTCAAAAGTTTCACTAGGCCAAATACTGCAACAAGTTTGATTAATGTGTCAAATTGTGTGTAAAATGGTGGCAAAGTGATAGCAAAATGGTAGGAAAATGATGGCAAAATGGTAGAAAATGATAGAAAAATGATGGCAAAATGGTAGCAAAATGGTAACACAAATGATAAAAAATGATTCCAAAAATGGTAGAACAAATGGATAAGAAATGATAAAATGGCAGTTCAAACGGATAAGAAATGATATCAAAATGGCAGCTTAAATGGATAAGAAATGATATCAAAATGGCAACTCAAATGGATAACAAATGATATCAAAATGGCAGCTCAAATGGATAAGAAACGGATAGCACAAATGGTGGTTCAATGATTGCAAAGTAAATCCTTGGTTACGTAGGATTAGGATTATAATTCCAATTCTGATATGGATTAAGATTTGAAAACTATTTTCCAAAATAAATAGGATTAATTTTTTCCTACCACTTTAAGGATTCCTACTTGTGTTTAGAAAAGGATTAATTGCTAGCTATTCCTCAAGCAATTAGGATTAAATTTCCCACCTATTAAAGGATTTGAATTTTCCTTTGTGCTATATATATATGCTCCACAATCAAATCCACACACAATTTTTATTTACTCCACACACAAATTGTTCCTTATTTTCTCTTCTTCTCTCTTTTTTGCTATTTTTTTCATTTTTCTCCAATTTTTTGTGAACAATACCGTGAATAGTGCATGAACAGTAACGTGAACAGTGCTATAAACAGTACTTTTTTTTAAAAAAAAAACACAATCAGCAAACTAATCTATGAACTTCTTGATGCGGAACCCAATAGTAAACAAGCTACAAACCCACACATACAAGATGGTTAGCAAAGAAACAAAGTGATAAAAATCCCTCCCTATTGAACCCCCAAACAACACGTGAATGGAAACGCAAATAATTGGGAAATCGAAGAAGATGAAAACGCCACAATCAAGACAATTGATAAGTAATCAAATTCTTTATGCAATAGAAAAGATAAGCAAGCATTCGTCACTAATCTCTCTAAAGAATTTTGTCAAAGCCAAGAAAAGAGGATAGCCTCCAATGTTTAATAATTCCAATCTCCCTGTACAAATTCGTTTTTGAGGAGTATTTATACTCCTTTAAGCTAATAAAAACCCTAATTAATCAAATAGGCCTTTAAACATGGGCCTTACACCAAGATAACTAAAGCCCACACTAATTAACTTAAAATACAGCCCAAAAATCCTAAAAAGAACTAATTAAATGAGTCTAAGCTAATTAGAGCCCATCTCACGTAAATAAACCCAAAAGAATAAGTTAAGGCCTAATATATTACAAATAATCAAATAAAAATAATAAATAAAAGCCTGAACTAAAAATCCAAACAAAACAGCCCATTAAGTCCATTAATTGGCACATGCATTGCACATGTAATGTGTCACATGATGTGCACATGCATAGCACATGACATGGCACATGTCTAGCACATGTCAAAGCATATGGATGGCACATGTCAAGGTCACATGACTTGCACATGCCTCTCTTCAAAGTCTCTTTTTGATTCGGCTTCTTCATAGCTACAGTAAACCACCTTCAAACCTTCTTGAACTTCCCCAAATTTTATCTCCATGAATCCGAACTTGCAATGTTGACCCCCCTGTGCACGTATCATTCCCTCCCTCTTTTGAAAAGATTCGTCCTCGAATCTTCGTCTTGTTCAAGTTGGGAATGGAAACTTGTAGAATGAATTAATCTTCATATACGATCTTTTGAACAGGTGGAAATAAAATGAATGTTTCTTCAGCTGAGCACTCATCATGTTCCTGCAATTTAACAAAAATACTAGGAAAAACATGATTATTCAATACAACCATTTCATTCTGATCATGGTCCTCTCCTTTCTCCATGTTCAACTCAGCCTCCTTAAGCACTACAGGATCAATCATAACATGCGAATCTTCCATCTCAACTAAACAAACATCTTCTTTCTCACTCAAAACAACAACTACTTCACTTCCACTGATTTCTTCTTCACTCACAACCTCATTATCATACAAATCTATAGAATCTCTTTCACTTCACACATAATCTCTTCCATTGCGACTTCCTCTTTCTTTCTTTTCTCCTTTTTCAAACACTTATCTAGCTGTCTAAAGAGTTGTTTAAACCTCAATTCCATATCTTCAGAATCTTTATTTTTCCTATGACGGTCAATTGATTTACTTCGATTTTTGATTTTAGTAGATTCATTTATTCTCTCCTCCATCCTATCCATCCTAGTATTTAACTTCTTGAACTCATTAATGAAGGCTTTGTACATCATTTTCATATCAGGCATCGCTTCCTCCTCCTCATGCATTGTTTCCTTTCCTTCCCTTCTTGACATGATCTAAAGTCTACAAAACAGATGTTAAATAATAGCCTCACACACTGCCTCACGTGTTTACACTCAAAGGATGCCACTCCTCTCGTGTGTCACTCAACAAGGCTTTTACCCTCTTAATGTCCTCACACTCTCTTGCCTTTTACCACTCAGGATTGCAACTTTAAAATTGCACTTCAGAATTCAATCCACAAATCAAGAATCTTGAGCACGTTTAAGAAGGCAAAGAAAATAAGCACTAACAATAAAAAGATAGCTCAAAACTAGAAAAGTCCACTAGACACAATGGAAGTGATACACTGTCAAGAGTGGTGTACCACTTGATTATATCCAAATTAGAGTATTAGAACAAGCAAAGATACTCTAACAGTGTTAAGGAACAAAAGCAAGCTTAAACAAAGAAATAAGCAACAAGAATCAAGAAAAATTACAATTTTGGACAAAATATATGAATTTGATTCACTACAAAGTATACCAAATATAGAACCTAGATATTCTACCCAGAAAAGAAAGAAATCAACAAAAAGACAAAACTGAACTAAATAAAGTAGTTTGCATGCAAGACAATTCAATTTAGAGCCACAATAATGAATGGGCCGAATGGTGCATCAAGCTCTAATTAATGTGTCAAGTTGTGTGCAAAATGATGGCAAAATGATAGGAACATGATAGCAAAATGATGGCAAAATTATATCAAAATGGTAGAAAAATGATGGCAAAATGATACCAAAATGGTGGAACAAATGGATAAGATATGATAAAATGGCAGCTCAAATGGATAAGAAATGAAACAAAAATGGCAGCTCAAATGGATAACAAATGATATAAAAAATGGCAACTCAAATGGATAAGAAATGAAACAAAAATGGCAGCTCAAATGGATAATAAATGATATAAAAAATGGCAACACAAATGGATAAGAAATGGATAACACAAATGGTGGATCAATGATTGCAAAGTAAATCCTTGATTAAGTAGGATTAGGATTACAACTCTAATTCTGATATGGATTAGGATTTTTAAAAACCTAAACCCAAAGGGATAAGGATTAATTTTACTAACTCTTAAAGGATTCCTAATTCCCCAAGCAATATGGATTAATTTTCTCCCACCTATTATAGGATTTGGATTTGCCCTTTGCTATATAAACCCTCCTTGGCCGAATTGTTCCCTACCCTTTTCTCCTCCTATATTCCTTTCTTTTTCGTTTTTTTTTTCCTCTTCTTTTCTCTATTTCTTGTTTTTCTTTCTTTTCTTCTTGCTATTTATTTTTTTTAAATAAATTTTAGCAATCAAATCAAAACAAACTCCTACAAGGTTCGGATTTCTAAACCCAAAGATGTTCTACTTCTTTTTTTTTTCTTCTCCTTTTTTTTATAATTTCAGCAAACAAACTATAACTTCTACTCCCAAAATTCAGATTTCAAGCCAAGGATAATCAATGTTTCGGTTCAAGGCAAAAATCAGAATCTCAAGGAAAAAAAAAGTAAATAAAATAAAGGCTAAGAAAAGGCTAATTTAACACACAAAAAGAAAAACACAAAAATCAGAAACTTGATGAAACCAAATTCGGCACAAACATAAAAAAAAATCAAGAAAAAGAAAACACAACCCTAACACTAAGATAAATAGGAATTTACCTTACTTTGGCTCTGATACCAAATGATGCGGAACCCAATAGCTAACAAGCTACAAACCCACACATACAAGATGGTTAGCAAAGAAACAAAGAGATAAAAATCCCTCCCTATTGAACCCCCAAACAACACGTGAATGGAAACGCAAATAATTGGGAAATCGAAGAAGAAGAAAACGCCACAATCAAGACAATTGATAAGTAATCAAATTCTTCATGCAATAGAAAAGATAAGCAAGCATTCCTCACTAATCTCTCTAAAGAATTTTGTCAAAGCCAAGAAAAGAGGATAGCCTTCAATGTTTAATAATTCCAATCTCCCTATACAAATTCGTGTTTGAGGAGTATTTATACTCCTTTAAGCTAATAAAAACCCTAATTAATCAAATAGGCTTTTAAACATGGGCCTTACACCAAGATAACTAAAGCCCACACTAATTAACTTAAAATACAGCCCAAAAATCCTAAAAAGAACTAATTAAATGAGCCTAAGCTAATTAAAGCCCATCTCACGTAAATAAAACCAAAAGAATAAGTTAAGGCCTAATATATTACAAATAATCAAATAAAAATAATAAATAAAAGCCTGAACTAAAAACCCAAACAAAACAGCCCATTAAGTCCATTAATTGGCACATGCATTGCACATGTAATGTGTCACATGATATGCACATGCATATGGCACATGCATAGCACATGACATGGCACATGTCTAGCACATGTCAAAGCATATGGATGGTACATGTCAAGGTCACATGACTTGCACATGCCTCTCTTCAAAGTCTCTTTTTGATTCGGCTTCTTAATAGCTACAGTAAACCACCTTCAAACCTTCTTGAACTTCCCCAAATTTGATCTCCATGAATCCGAACTTGCAATGTTGACCCCCCTGTGCACGTATCACTTCTTCTACTAGGAGTCGGATCAAGCTAGATGTTCAAGATTCAATTCAAGGCAATTTCACGAATTCAAGGTAAAAGGTAAGAAAAGAAAAGGCTAATTTAAACACACAATAAAAAATAACTAAGAAACTTAATGCAACCTAATTCGGCATAAAAATAAAGAATTCAAAGAAAAGAAAACACAAACCTAATACTAAGATAAATAGGAATTTACCTTAACTTTTGCTCTGATACCAAATGATGCGGAACCCAATAGCTAACAAGCGACAAACCCACACATACGAATTCGGTTAACAAAACAAAAGAAATAAAAACCCTCCCTATTGAACCCCCAATCAACATATGAATGGAAACGCAAATAATTGGGAAATAAAGAACCTGAAAAATGCCACAATCAAATAATTGATAAGTTAATCAAATTCTTCATGCAATAGAAAAGAAAAGAAAGCAAATCTCACAAATCTAATCTATTAGAATTTTGGCAAAGCCAAGAAAAAGATGATAGCCTCCAATGTTTAATAATTACAATCTCTCTATACAAATCACGTTTTTGTGGAGTATGTATACTCCTTTAAGCTAATAAAAACCCTAATTAATCAAATAACCTTAAAACATGGGCCTTACACTAAGATAACTAAAGCCCACACTAATTAACTTAAAATACAGCCCAAAAAGCCTAAAAAGAACTAATTAAATGAGCCCAAGCTAATTAAAGCCCATCTCACTTAAATAAACCCAAAAGAATAAGTTAAAGCCTAACATATTACAAATAATCAAATAAAAAAATAAATAAAAGCCTAAACTAAAAGCCCAAACAAAACAGCCTATTAAGTCTATTAATTGGCACATGCATTGCACATGTAATGTGTCACATGATGTGCACATGCACATGGCACATGCATAGCACATGACATGGCACATGTCTAGCACATGTCAAAGCACATGGATAGCACATGTCAAGGTCACATGACTTGCATATGTCAAAGCACATGGATAGCACATGTTAAGGTCACATGACTTGCACATGTCAAGGTATCACATGACTTGCACATGCCTCTCTTCAAAGTCTCTTTTTTGATTGGCTTCCTCATAATTCAGTAAACCACCTTCAAGCCTTCTTTAACTTCCATAAATTTAATCTCTATAAATCCGAACTTGCAAAGTTTATAATCTTGCAATGTTGACTCCCCATGTGCACGCATCATATTGTATGAAGAATTAGACTTAGGCAATTTGCATGATTAATGAATGCTTGATTCTTATTCTTCTTACTTTCTAAATCAATCTATTATAAGCGTTTCCATTCTTTGTTTGGGGGTTCTTTAGATTGGGGGTTTATTCACTTGTTTATGATCAATATTCATGGTATGTTGGCTTTCTAGTTTGCATATAGGCTGGGGTTCCGCATCAATTGGAATCAGAGCTTAGGCTAAGTGATAAATTCTTAACTATCCTTTAATTTTGTCTTCTTGAAATTCTTTCTTTGTTTTGGCCGAATAGGACTTTGCATCTAATTCCTTATTTGGTTCTTGCTCAATTGTGTTAAATTACCTATCTCAAGTATTTGATCATTAGTTGTGTGATTTACGATCGCAAAAAAAAAAAAGAAAAAAAATTATATACATATAAAAAAAAATTCTAGAAATTATCTTGTGTTCAATTCGTGTCCTATTATCTTGTTAAGTTCAAATTTGATCAATTAAGCTAGAACTTCCATAATTGGTTTGATTTCTTCAAAGATCAAGTTAAGTACTCGTTGTTTTTGGATTTTGGGTGATATTATTGCATGCTTTCTTTGATTTTCTTTTTGCTGAGTCTATATAAAATCTGTTTAAACTAATCATTAGGTTTAGTTAAACATCGCATTTAAGTGCATCCGTCTTGTCTATTCTAAGTTATCAATTTGTGTGTCTAAACTGTTTTTGGTTCCAACTACACTAGTTTAACATATTGCACATTGTTGAACATCTTTATATACTAAAGCGCACGAAATTTATCTCTTATGTGTTAATTTCTAAGTTTGTTCAATTTGGTCAATTTACCTCTAGAATTGGTACTTTTTTTGTTGTTTTTGTTAAGTACTCATTTTTTCCAAATCAAACTACTTAATTGTCCATATTTGTTTGAGTTTGTTTCTAAAGTACAATTGTGAGAAATCAATTTGTGAGTTGAGAGACAAACACGTGAGGTTGAGTGAATTCTTTTCTTTACTTGTTTACTGAAGTTTAAAGATGTCTGGAAACAATAGTAAAGATGAGACTGAGATTACCCCTGATACTAAACTTATGATTAAAGCTTTTATGGATAGTTTGCAAAAGCTAAATCTCAGGATGAATATCATGGAAAGTAACCTTAAAGCTTCCAAGGGCAAATATACAAGGGAGGAAGAAGTAGACCAATTATACAATGATGATGGAGAAGAGGAGGCTCATTCCTTCCCAATGAGAGCAAGGAGGTATGACAATCGAATGAAAAGTAAAGACAATAATTTGAGTGCTATCAAGATGAAGATTCTACCATTCAAAGGCAAAAATGATGTGGATGCCTATCTCGATTGGGAAAGAAAGGTACAGATGATCTTTTCATGCCACCACTATTCAGATGAGAAAAACGTAAAACTCGCAGCCATTGAATTTTCTGATTATGCACTAATTTGGTGGGATGAGTTATTGAAAAGTAGGAGGAGAAATGGGGAACTCCCTATCACTTCTTGGGAGGAAATGAAAAGAATCATGAGAAAGAAGTATGTGCCTAGTTACTATCATAAGGAACTCCATAATCAGTTACAAAGACTTACACAAGGATCTAGTTCAGTGGAGGATTACTACAAGGAGATAGAGATGCTCATGATTAAAGCAAGCATTGTGGAGGATGAATATCAAATGATGTCTCACTTTTTGGGAGGTATGAATAGAGAACTTGCTGATATTGTTGAATTGCAGCATTATGTGGATATGGATGATTTGGCGAACATCGCAATTAAAGTGGAGAGACAAAGAAGTAAACGTGGGACAACCAAGTCCTATGCAAATTCCAATAATAATAAATGGAATTCAAAGTGGAACAAGGGTGACTCAAAGAAAGAATCCACTTCCAAGTACCAGTCAAATTCCAAAGAGAAAACAGTTACTGCACAAAAATGTACTTCTGAAATAACCCCTAAAACTAATAAACATAGGGACATTCAATGTTTTAAATGTAAGGGTCGTGGTCATTATGCTAATGAATGTGGGAATAAAAAGACCATGATAATAAGGGGGGATGAAATTATTTCTGATTCTGAATTTGATGATGACTATGATGATATGCCACCTTTAGAGGATTATTCTGATGTAGATGAAAATGTAGAGTATCCTGTTCAAGGAGAGTCCTTAGTGGTGTTGTGTGCATTGAATTTAAATGTAAAAGAAGAAGGACTAGAACAGAGGAAAAACATATTTCATACTAGATGCCTAATAGGTGGGAAAGTCTGTAGCATGATAATTGATGGGGCTTATTGTGTTAATGTTGCTAGTACAGTCTTAGTTGATAAATTAGGACTTAAAACTGAGAAACACCCTAACCCATACAGACTTCAGTGGTTGAATGATAGTGGGAAAGTTAAGGTGACCAAACGTGTAACTATATTATTTTCCCTTGGTAAATATGAAGATGAAGGCACTTGTGATGTTGTACCTATGCATGCTGGTCATATTTTGCTAGGAAGGCCTTGGCAATTTGATAGGCGCATATTACATGATGGATTTAGAAATAGGTACACTTTTGAATTTAAAGGATGTAAACACACACTTGCCCCTTTAGCACCTAAAGATGTATATTCATATCAAGTGAAGATACATCAATCTGCAAAAGAGGTAAAGGGAAGTGAGAAAGAAAATAAAAATGAGAGAAAAGAGGCCAGTAGTGAAAAGAATAAAAGTAAAGGCCCAATGGTGAGTGACTGCACTAGTGAGAGAAAGAATGAGAGAAGTCCAGGAGAGAAGAAGTTAATATATGTTGAGGTAAAAGGAGAGCAGAGTGAGTTGAGTGAAAAATTCAGCAAATATTCCTTTTATGCAAAAGAGAGAGAGTTGAGGAGTGCTTACTTAGGCATGAGAACTTTAGTACTTTTGAGGTTTAAGAACAATTATTTTTTCGAAACTAACCTTAACCCAAATTTGCCTAGTTCTTTTTCTAAGTTGTTGCAGGATTATAAAGATGTCTTCCCTGAGGAGATACCACCTGGGTTGCCTCCAATTAGAGGGATTGAACATCAGAACGATTTTGTTCCTGGTGCATAAATTCCAAACCGTCCCGCTTATCGAAGCAATCCAGAGGAAACAAAGGAGTTGCAAAGACAAGTGGAGGAACTTTTAGCAAAGGGACACGTGAGAGAAAGCCTCAGTCCTTGTGTTGTACCAGTTCTTTTGGTACCTAAAAAGGATGGAACCATGCGCATGTGTGTTGATTATTGAGCAGTTAACAAAATCGCTGTAAAGTATCGCCATCCCATTCCTAGGTTAGATGATATGCTTGAAGAGTTCAATGGTGCTGTAATATTCACTAAAATTGACTTAAAAAGTGGTTATCATCAAATTAGGATGAAGTTAGGTGATGAATGGAAAACTGCCTTTAAAACAAAATATGGTTTGTATGAATGGTTGGTTATGCCTTTTGGTTTAACTAATGCACCTAGCACATTTATGAGACTCATAAACCATGTTTTGCGAGATTTCTTAGGTAAATTTGTTGTTGTGTATTTTGATGATATCTTGATTTACAGCAAAAACCTAGAAGAACATTTAAGGCATGTTGAACTTGTTTTAGTTGTTTTAAGAGAACAACAGTTGTACGCTAATTTGATGAAATGCACATTTTGTGTTAATAGTGTTGTTTTCTTAGGATTTGTTGTTAGTACACGTGGTGTTGAGGTAGATAATAAAAAGGTTAAGGCCATCCAGGAATGGCCAACACCTAAGAATGCAGGTGAGGTGAGGAGCTTTCATGGTTTAGCAAGTTTCTAAAGGAGATTTGTTAAAGATTTTTCTACCATTGCTGCACCTTTAAATGAAATCATTAAAAAGTCTGTTGGTTTTAAATGGGGTAAAGAACAGGAAGATGCTTTTAATGCTTTGAAAAATAAATTGTGTACTGCTCCTGTTTTGAAATTACCTGATTTTTCTAAAACTTTTGAGATTGAATGTGATGCTTCTGGGATTGGTATAGGTGCTGTTTTGATGCAGGAAAACCGGCCAATAGCCTACTTTAGTGAGAAGTTGAGTGGAGCACAGCTGAATTACTCTACATATGATAACGAGTTTTATGCGTTGGTGAGAGCTCTTGAGGTTTGGGAACACTACCTTTTGCCTAAAGAATTCGTGATACACACAGATCACCAGTCTCTCAAATATCTAAAGGGACAAGGTAAGTTGAATAAGAGGCATGGTAAGTGGGTAGAGTACCTTGATACTTTTCCATATGTGATTAAATACAAGCAAGGTAAAGAGAATGTTGTTGCCGATCCACTTTCTAGGAAATATGCACTGATTTCTATGCTTAGTTCCAAATTGTTAGGTTTTGAGCATTTGAAAGAAATATATGAGCATGATTCTGATTTTGGTGAAGTGTATAAGGCATGTGAACATTATGCATTTAATAAGTTCTATAGACATGATGGGTTTCTTTTTAGGGGAAAACAACTATATATACATGCATGTTCTATTAAAGAGTTGCTTGGGAAAGAATCGCATAGCGGGGGATTGATGGGACACTTTGGTGTGCAAAAGACTTTAGACATGCTTAATGAACATTTTTATTGGCCTAATATGCGAAAATATGTTGAAAAAGTGTGTGCCCAATGTTTTGCATGTAAACAGGCTAAGTCTAAGTCTTTAAATCAAGGTTTGTATACTCCTTTGCCTGTTCCTACTGAACCTTGGACTGACATTTCTATGGACTTCATTATAGGTTTACCAAGGACAAAAAGGGGAAGGGATAGTGTGTTTGTTGTAGTGGACCGATGATGCGTGCACAGGGGGGTCAACATTGCAACGTTATAAACATTGCAAGTTCAGATTCATGGAGATCAAATTTAAGAAGTGTTATAAAGAGCTTGAAGGAGGCTTTCACAAAGTACTTAGCTTTTTGGAAGCTTCTAGTGAAATTGGGCCAACTTAAGTCATTTTTGGGCCAATTTAAGTCATTTTTGGGTTTATACTACTTTGGGCTTTATTTGTACAAGTCATGTGCTTCATTTAAAAGTCACATGACTCATTTATTTAATGACTTAATGGGCTAAACGAATTGGGCTTTTAGATTGGGTTTAGTTTAGTTATTTTTGGGTTTTAATTAGTCTTTCTTTTGGGCTTATTTTAAGTGTGTTTAATTCTTTACCTTGGGCTTAACTTATCTTGTAAAGCCCATGGACAATTCGGCCACACCATGTTTAAGGCCTCATTAGGGTTTATTTTAGGTTATTTGCTAGCTAGGGTTACCCACCCTATAAATAGAACATGTTATGTTAAGAATTTCAGATTTTTGGATAATATTCATTGGCATAGCCGAATTTTCTTTGCTTAGAATGAGAGTGAATTGCTTTCTTTTCTATTGCATGAAGAATTTGATTAACTTATCAATTTTTTGATTGTGGCATTTTTCAGGTTCTTTAATTCCCGATTATTTGCATTTTCAGTCACAGGTTGATTGGGGGTTCAATAGGGAGAGTGTTTATCTGATTTGGTTTGCTATTCGAATTGTATGTGTGGGTTTGTAGCTCGATAGCTATTGGGTTCCGCATCAACCGATTTAGTAAAATGGCGCATTTCATTGCTTGTCATAAAATTGATGATGCAACAAACATAACTGATTTGTTTTTCAGGGAAGTAATTTGATTGCATGGTATACCTAGAACTATTGTCTCTGATAGAGATTCTTAGTTCCTAAGTCACTTTTGGCGTGTTTTGTGGGGTAAACTTGGTACTAAACTTGTGTTTTCTACTACTTGTCATCCACAAACTGATGGCCAAACTGAGGTTATTAATAGAACTTTAGGAACTGTGTTGCGTGCTATAATTGGTAAGAATCTTAAAAATTGGGAAGAATGTTTGCCATTTGTTGAGTTTGCTTATAATCGTGCAATTCATACTTCCACAGGGTTTTCACCTTTTGAAATTGTGTATGGTTTTAATCCATTGACTGTGTTGGATTTGATGCCTTTACCTTTGAATGAACTTTCTAATTTAGATGACAAGGCAAAGGCTGATTTGGTTAAGACAATACATAATAAAGCACGCGAGCACATTGAGAAGAAGAACAAGATGTATGCAAAGCAGGCTAACAAGAGCCGTAGACAAGTGATATTCGAATCAGGAGATTGGGTTTGGATCCATATGCGTAAAGAGAGGTTTCCTAACCAAAGGAAGTCTAAACTTGATGCAAGAGGAGATGGACCATTTCAAATGCTGGAACGAATCAATGACAATGCATACAAGATTGATTTGCCAGGTGAGTATGGTGTAAGTGCAACTTTTAATGTTTCTGACTTATCTCCGTTTGATTGTGATTCAGATTCAAGGATGAATCCTTTCGAAGGGGGAGGGGATGATATGAGCACAACAAAGCATAATGGCAACAAGAAAGATGAACTAGCACTTCTGCAAGGACCAATCACAAGAGCAAGGTCAAAAAAGCTTAAAAAAGTCCTACAAGCATTCATGAAACCTGATATAAAGAAGATGCAAGTTCAAGAAAGAAGCTAAATTGGACTATGAAGACAAGTTTAGGCCAAATGGTGCAATGGGCCTCCAAGCCACTTTATTTAGTTTTTATTCTTTATGTAACATATAATTAAGTATATTTGGGCAGCCTAGAACCTAGGAAAACGAATTGGACTTGATTAGAATAGGTTTATTTTATTTTTGGCTTATTTGACTATTTTGGGTAGTTTAAGTGGGTAGGCTAAAGTTGGGCTTATCTCTTCTAAAGAATTGGGCCAAAATAACTATTTGAGGCTTAGAGAACATGATGCGGAACCCCAAGGTTAAAGAACCCGAAACACCTTGAACATACACTTTGATTGCAAAGACAAAGAAGACAAAAACCCTCCCTATTGAACCCCCAAACAACACGTGAATGGAAACGCAAATAATTGGGAAATCGAAGAAAATGAAAACGCCACAATCAAGACAATTGATAAGTTATCAAATTCCTTATGCAATAGAAAAGAAAAGCAAGCAATCTCACTAATCTCCCTAAAGAAATTCGGCCAAGCCAAGAAGAGAATACTCTCAAATGTTTAATTGATCAAAATCTGCAGGTTACAACTTATGTTAGCCTATTTATATGGTGGCTAACCCTAATTACTCTTAAAACCTAAAACAAACCTAAAACAAACCCTACTAAGGCCTTAATCATTCATAGGCCGAAATTGACATGGGCTTTACAAGCTAAATTAAGCCCACAATAAAGAAAATAAACATACTTAAAGGTAAGTGTTAAAGGCTGAATGTGAAAGCCCAAAACAAGACAAAATAAACAATCAAACTAACTAAACCAAGCCCAACAAGAAGACCACACGCCTAGCCCATTTAAATACAACTTAAGTGAGTCATGTGACTTTTAAATGAGGCACATGACATGTACAATTAAAAACCCAAAGTTGTATAAGCCCTTGATGGCTTAAATTGACCCAATTCCTTCACTTCCTTCCAGAAGGCTAAGTACTTTCATTTGGCCTTCAAGCTCTCCAGAACATTTCTCAATAGCCTCTTCATGAATTTCTTGAGTGATAAAAGCCTGAACAAAAGATGTCATAGCCATCTTTAGCTTCTGAGCACGTCCTCTCGTTATTGGACCACTAGGCATCTTCAAATGATCTTTGATGGTTGGTGGATCCGTATCATTCCCTCCCTCCTCAAAAAGATTTGTCCTCAAATCTGCATCCACATCAAAAGGAGAAAGGTCAGAAACATTAAATGTTGCAGAAACACCATACTCACCTGGTAAATCTATCTTGTAAGCATTATCATTGATGCGCTCCAAGACTTGGAATGGACCATCACCACGTGCATCCAACTTTCCTTTCCGTTGGTTTGGGAACCTTTCCTTGCGAAAATGCACCCAAACCCAATCTCCAGGAGCAAATACCACTTGTCGCCTTCCTTTATTAGCTCTTTCAGCATACTTCTGGTTCCTCTTCTCAATATTAGTCCTGGCTTTCTCATGCAAAGTCTTTACCAATTCTGCCTTCCTGTTGCCATCTAAACTTGAAAGCTCATTTAAAGGCAATGGACAAAGATCAAGCACAGTCAGTGGGTTAAAACCATAAACAATCTCAAATGGTGAAAACCCAGTAGTAGAATGAATACTTCTATTATAAGCAAATTCAATAAAAGGTAAACAATCTTCCCATGTTTTGAGGTTCTTACCCACTATAGCACGAAGTAAGGTACCCAAAGATCTATTCACTACCTCTGTTTGACCATCTGTCTGCGGGTGGCAAGTAGTAGAAAATAACAACTTTGTACCCAACTTACCCCATAGAACACGCCAAAAATGAGAAAGGAACTTTGTATCTCTGTCAGAAACAATGGTGCGTGGTATACCATGCAAACGCACAACTTCTTTAAAGAATAGGTCAGCAACATGAACAGCATCATCACATTTATGACAAGCAATAAAGTGAGCCATTTTACTAAACCTATCCACCACAACAAAAATGCTATCTCTACCACGTTTAGTTCTAGGCAATCCAAGCACAAAATCCATAGAAACATCAGTCCAAGGAGAACTAGGTACAGGTAGAGGCATATACAAACCATGGGGCATAGTTTTAGACTTAGCTTGCCTACATGCAACACATGAATTACATACCTTTTCCACATCCCTGCGCATATGAGGCCAATAAAAATGCTCATTTAACATATCATAAGTCTTATGCACCCCAAAATGTCCCATCAATCCCCCCCAATGGGATTCTAATACAAGCAAATCACGCATAGAACACTTAGGCAAACAAAGCTTGCTGCCCTTAAACAAAAACCCATCATGCCTATAAAATTTATCAAAAGCTTGATGTTCACATGCTGCATACACATTACCAAAATCAAGATCTCCAACATATAATTCCTTAACATGCTCAAATCCTAACAATTTAGAACCAAGTGTAGAAATCAAGGCATATCTTCTTGATAATGCATCAGCAACAATATTATCCTTTCCATGCTTGTATTGAATAACATAAGGAAATGTTTCAATAAATTCAACCCATTTAGCATGCCTTTTATTCAACTTACCTTGTCCCTTCAAGTGTTTGAGGGACTCATGATCGGTGTGAATGACAAACTCCTTGGGTAGGAGGTAATGCTGCCACACATCCAACGCTCGCACTAATGCATAAAGCTCCTTATCATAGGTTGAATAATTGAGTTGGGCTCCATGAAGCTTCTCACTAAAGTATGCTACTGGTTTCTTTTCTTGCATTAGAACAGCCCCAATACCTACACCAGAAGCATCACACTCAATTTCAAAAGTTTTATCAAAATTAGGCAAAGATAAAATAGGAGCAGAACACAACTTCCCTTTCAGAGTCTCAAATGCCTTTTGCTGTGCTTCTCCCCACTTGAACCCAACTTCCTTCTTGATAATTTCTGTAAGTGGTGCAGCAATGGAAGAAAAGTCCTGCACAAAACGCCTATAAAAGCTTGCCAAGCCATGGAAGCTTCTCACATCTAAAGTAGTCTTAGGCGTAGGCCATTCCTTAATTGCCTTTACTTTCTCTTCATCCACTTCAATTCCCTGTGCACTCACCACAAAACCAAGAAACACAAGTCTATCTATGCAAAATGTGCATTTCTTAAGCTTAGCATACAACTTTTCAGATCTCAAAGCGTGTAAAACTAGCCTAACATGCTCAATATGCTCTTCATAAGACTTGCTATAAATGAGTATATCATCAAAGTACACAACAACAAACTTTCCTAAATATGCACGCAATACATGGTTCATAAGCCTCATAAAAGTGCTAGAGGCATTAGATAACCCAAATGGCATAACCAACCACTCATACAAACCATACTTAGTCTTGAAAGCTGTTTTCCACTCATCTCCCGATTTCATTCTAATTTGATGATATCCACTCATTAAATCAATTTTAGTAAAATACACAGCACCACATAATTCATCCAATATATCATCTAGCCTAGGGATGGGATGTCTATACTTTACAGTGATTTTGTTGACTGCACGACAATCGACACACATCCTCCATGTTCCATCCTTCTTAGGCACCAAAAGAACAGGTACTGCGCACGGACTCATGCTTTCTCTCACCAATCCCTTCTCCATGAGTTCTTCCACTTGCCTTTGCATCTCCTTAGTTTCCATAGGATTGCTTCTATAGGCTGGTCTATTGGGAATGGTAGATCCTGGCACAAAATCAATCTGATGTTCTATCCCTCTCAAAGGTGGTAAACCATCTGGCATCTCATCAGGAAAAACATCAGAATACTCCTGCAACAAAGAAACAAAACTAGAAGGCAAAGAGTCAAGGTTAGGGTCAGTGTCAGTAAACAAAACTTCCTTGTAGATAACAAGAACCAGAGGTTGCCGTAAGGCTAATGCACTCTTGACCTCCCTTACTCTAACATAGAAATTCTGTTTTTGTCTCCCCCCTTGCTTGTTTTCACTCACCACTGGGCGATTTATTTGTTTTGTTTCTTTTTGGGCCTCTTTTCCCCCTTTCTTTTCTTTTCCTCTCTCTCTCACCCCTTGGGCCGAAACCTCTCTCCCTTTTTCTCTTTTGGCTGAAACCTCTTTCTCTTTTTCAAACATTCTCTTTTGATCTTCATAAATCTCTTGAGGAGATAATGGGGCTAAAACAACCTTTTTACCTTCATAAGAAAAAGAAAATCTGTTAGTGTACCCATTATGAATAGCTTGTCTATCAAATTGCCAAGGCCTTCCCAAAAGCAAATGGCCTGCCTGCATAGGTACAACATCACATAAAACTTCATCCTTGTACCATCCAATAGAAAATGGCACTCTAACCTGGCGTGTCACCTTAACCTCTCCACTATCATTCAACCATTGCAATCTATAAGGTCTAGGATGCTTCTCACATGCCAAGTTCAACTTCTCAACCATACTCACACTAGCTACATTTGTGCAACTCCCCCCATCAATAATGATTGTGCACACTCTCCCATTAACTAAACACTTAGTGTGAAATATGTTCTCTCTTTGTTCTAGGCTATCTTCCCTAACATTCAAGTTTAAAGCTCGCCTAGCAACTAATGACTTCCCACTTTCATCAACTAACAACTCCCCCTCACTATCGCAATCACTACAATCTTCTAAAGGAGGCATTTCATTATCACTCTGTTCTGATTCAGAAGTAATTTCCCCATCATCCCTAGCAATTATTACCCTCTTATTAGGACAATCTCGTGCTACATGCCCCTTACCCAAACATTTAAAACATTTAATTTCTCTACTAGGGGTAGGAGTACTAGAGTTACCTTTAACACCTTTATTTGGGACTTGGGTTGCTTTTACTTCTTTGGAACTCGAATCTGCCCCATAGGGTTTAGATACCCTAAAATCCTTCTTCTCCTCCTTTTTGGTCCATTTAGACCCCAAAGTATAGCTTGAGTTGTTGTTGATCTTACTGAAATTTTTACTCCTCTTTTGCTTTTCAATCTTTATTGCCATGTGCAACATCTCTTCCATCGTGTCATATCTATACATCTCAATGGCATCAGCAACCTCCTTGTTTAAACCACCTAAAAACCGAGCCATGGTGACCTCCTCGTCCTCCTCAATGTTTGCTCTCACCATGCACATTTCCATGTCTTTATAGTAATCCTCCACTGATTTTCCTCCCTGCACAAGTCTATGCAATTTTTGATGTAATTCCCTAAAATAGTGTGAAGGAACAAACCTTTTTCTCATGGCTTCCTTCATGTCCTCCCAATTACTAATAGGACGCCTCCCCACTTTCCTTCTGCTCAAATTGAGTTGCTCCCACCAAAACATTGCATAATCAGTGAACTCTACAGCTGCAATCTTCACCTTCTTTTTCTCTGAATATCTATTGCATTCAAAGATCATCTCCACCTTTCTCTCCCACTCCAAGTACTCTTCTGCACTATTTCTGCCTTTGAATGGAGGAATCTTGAGTTTGATGTTCCCCAAGTTCCCATCTATCCTTGCACTAGTCTCCTCCTCCTTTTCATCGTCAAAATCATGCTCCCTATGCCCTTGAATAATTCGGCGTCTCCTTGCTGCCCTTCTAGGTGCATTAGATATACTTCCTTCAAGCCTCTCTTCCATTCCATCCATTCTAAGAGACAACTTTCGCATCTCACTGATGAAGGCTTGATATAGCATCTTGTTGTCCGGTACATGATCTTCAGCTTGGGATATTCCTTTCGCACTAGTCTCTTCAGTCATGGTGTAATACCTGTAAAATTTGTTAGATAAAATCCTCACAAGCACTCCCTCACGTGTTTACACTCAAAGAATGTCACTCCTCTCGTGTTTCACACAATCAAGGCTTTTACCCTTTTAATGTCCTCACACTCTCTTGCCTTTTACCACTCGGGCTTGCAACTTCAAAATTGCACTTCAGAAATCAATTCACAGATCAAGAATCTCGAGCACGTTTAAGAAAGCAAAGAATAAGTAAGCACTAACAATAAAAAGATAGCTCAAAACTAAAAAAGAAGACACTAGACACAATGGAGGTGATACACGGTCAAGAGTAGTGCACCACTTGATTATATCCAAATTAGAGTATTAGAACAAGCAAAGATACTCTAACAGTGTAAAGGAACAAAAGCAAGCTTAAAACAAAGAAATAAGCAACAAGAATTAAGAAAAAAAATGACAATTCTGGACAAGATGTATGAATCTGATTCACTACAAAGTAAACCAAATATAGAACCTAGATATTCTACCCAACAAAGCAAGAAATCAATAAAAAGACAAATTAAACTAAATAAAGCAAATTGCATGCAAGACAATTCAATTAAGAGCTAAAAGATGAGTAGGCCGAATGGTGTATCAAGCTCTAATTAATGTGTCAAGTTGTGTGCAAAAGGATGGCAAAGTGATAGAAAAATGATGGCAAAAGATACCAAAATGGTAACACAAATGATAAAAAAAAAATGATTCCACAAATGGATAAGAAATGTTAAAAATGGCAGCTCAAATGGATAAGAAAATGGATAACACAAATGGATAAGTAGCACAAATGGATAAGAAAATGGATAACACAAATGGATAAGTAAATGGATAACACAAATGGATAAGTAAATGGATAACGGATAAGTAAATGGATAACACAAATTACCAAACTTCTCACGCCCAAGGTGATCAGAACTCAAATTCGGTTTTTACTTTTTTTTTTTTTTTTTTTTTCAAAACGCAAAAACTTCAAAGTGAAGAACGGAGGCTTAAACGTTGTTTTTAAGGGCCGAAAAAGTCAGTTACGTAGGGCTTTGCCCGTGTAACGATTGTAGAGCACGAAATTCCCTTTCCGGAATGATATTATAATAACAAATCGGACTCCTACGTCAAAAGTTATGGCCTTTCGAAGTTTTCTGATTTTTTTTTTCAAATCAGCAACTAACCTCTAATATTCTTCTACTAAGATTCGAAATCAAGCTAAGGATGTTCAAGATTCGGTTCAAGGTAAAGGTAAGCAAAGAAAAGGCTAATTTAAAGACACGAATAAACACAATTAACTAAGAAACTTAATGCAACCTAATTCGGCATAAATAACTAGAATTCAAAGAAAGAAAACGCAAACCTAACACTAAGATAAATAGGAATTTACCTTAACTTTGGCTCTGATACCAAATGATGTGGAACCCCAAGGTTAAAGAACCCGAAACACCTTGAACATACACTTTGATTGCAAAGACAAAGAAGACAAAAACCCTCCCTATTGAACCCCCAAACAACACGTGAATGGAAACGCAAATAATTGGGAAATCGAAGAAAATGAAAACGCCACAATCAAGACAATTGATAAGTTATCAAATTCCTCATGCAATAGAAAAGAAAAGCAAGCAATCTCACTAATCTCCCTAAAGAAATTCGGCCAAGCCAAGAAGAGAATACTCTCAAATGTTTAATTGATCAAAAATCTGCAGGTTACAACTTATGTTAGCCTATTTATATGGTGGCTAACCCTAATTACTCTTAAAACCTAAAACAAACCCTACTAAGGCCTTAATCATTCATAGGCCGAAATTGACATGGGCTTTACAAGCTAAATTAAGCCCACAATAAAGAAAAATAAACATACTTAAAGGTAAGTGTTAAAGGCTGAATGTGAAAGCCCAAAACAAGACAAAATAAACAATCAAACTAACTAAACCAAGCCCAACAAGAAGACCACATGCCTAGCCCATTTAAATACAACTTAAGTGAGTCATGTGACTTTTAAATGAGGCACATGACATGTACAATTAAAAGCCCAAAGTTGTATAAGCCCTTGATGGCTTAAATTGACCCAATTCCTTCACTTGCTTCCAGAAGGCTAAGTACTTTCATTTGGCCTTCAAGCTCTCCAGAACATTTCTCAATAGCCTCTTCATGAATTTCTTGAGTGACAAAAGCCTGAACAAAAGATGTCATAGCCATCTTTAGCTTCTGAGCACGTCCTCTCGTTATTGGACCACTAGGCATCTTCAAATGATCTTTGATGGTTGGTGGATCCGTATCAGTTCCAATCCTAATTTCTTTTCTTTTTTTTTTTTGAATTATCTCTAACTAATTAGATAATAACAATTCTATCCTAAAGAAATACAATCCTAATTGTTCACACCAACCAAAGTTAACCCAAATTAAAATACTTTTTCTAAATTCGAATGAACAGTAAATTCGGATGAACTGTGCGATGAACAGTACATGTGAACAGTGGAATGAACAATACATGTGAACAGTACTACGAAATTCTTTTTTTATTTTTTTTTTAATTTTTAGCTAGATAACAACTAGAACAACTAATAACCTAGAAATCAAGATCAAACAATAAGAAATAACACCTAAAACAAAGCTCCCTATAATTTAGGCCACTATGATGAACAATGGTTCCTAAATTTTAGGAATCAAATAAATTGAAAATTAATGAATAAAAACAGCAAACAAACATGGATAAATATGAATTTAATCCAAATCCAAGCTCTGATACCAAATGATGCAGAACCCCAAGGGTAAAGAACCCGAAACCACTTGAACATACAATATGGCATAGACATGAACAAGAATAAACCCCCAATCTAAAGAACCCCCAAACAACTATGTGAATGGAAACGCTTATAATAGATTGATTTAAAAACACAAGAACAGAATTCGCCACAAAGTAAATACCTTGATAAGAATTAAAGTTCTTGATGCAAAAGAAGAAGACAAACAATCCTCTCCAATGAAGAATTCGGCCAAGCCAAAAGAAATTTATCAAATTAATCAAATCTTCCTCCAATCTCGTTTTTGTAGAGTATTTATACTCTCTTAAGCTAATAAAAAACCCTAATTAATCAAATAGGCCTTAAAACGTGGGTCTTACATCAAGATAACTAAAGCCCACACGAATTAACTTAAAATTCAGCCCAAAAGGCCTAAAAAGAACTAATTAAATGAGCCTAAACTAATTAAAGCCCATCTCACTTAAATAAGCCCAAAAGAATAAGTTAAGGCCTAACATATTACAAATAATCAAATGAAAATAATAAATAAAAGCCTAAACTAAAAGCCCAAATAAATCAGCCCCTTAATCCACCAATTAGCACATGCATTGCACATGCTCTGGCTCACATGCATAGCACATGTCAAGGTCACATGACCTGCACATGTTAAGTAGTCACATGACTAGCACATGTCCATCTTCAATTTGGCTTCTTCATAAATTTGGCCCACGGACTTCCTTCATGCCTTCTTTAACTTCTCCAAATTTGATCTCCATGAATATGAACTTCCATTGTTTATAATCTTGAAATGTTGACCCCCCTGTGCATGCATCACTTGAGTAATGTGATTTCCGCTATGCAAGCTAAGAGGTTTATGAGGAAAGGCTGTGAGGCATTTTTAGCAATGGTGTTGGATTCTAAGAGTGATCAGGTTGAGATTGAGGATATCCTAGTTGTTAAGGAGTTTGGTGATGTATTTCCAAGTGAGTTGCCTGGATTGCCTCTGAGAGAGAAGTGGAGTTATCCATAGAGATCATGCCGGGTACTTTGCCCATTTCAAAAGCACCTTATCAGATGGCTTCTGTAGAGTTGAGGGAACTTAAGACTCAGCTACAAGAGTTATTGGATAAGAGGTTTATTAGACACAACATATCTCCATGGGGAGCTCCGGTGTTGTTTGTTAAGAAGAAGGATGGCACCTTGAGGATGTGTATCAACTATAGGCAAATTAATAAGGTCACGGTGAAGAATAAGTATCCCTTGCCTAGAGTCAAAGATTTGTTTTATCAGCTTAGAGGTGCGGATGTTTTCTCTAAGATTGTTGTTCGGTCGGGTTATTATTAGCTTCGAGTTCAGGATTCGGATGTGGTTAAGACTGCATTTCGGACACAGTATGGCCATTATGAGTTCATTGTGATTCCGTTTGGTTTGACCAATGCACCTACGGCTTTTATGGATTTGATGAACCGAGTGTTTAGGCCATATCTCGATCGATTTGTAGTGGTGTTTATTGATGATATTTTGTTTACTCGAAAGATGAGAGTAAGCATAAAGAGCATCTTCGGTTAGTGTTGCAAGTTTTGAGGGAGCACCGTTTGTTTGCGAAGCTTAGCAAGTGTGACTTTTGGCTTCGAGAGGTGTCTTTCTTGGGACACATTGTGTCGGCTAAGGGTATTCAAGTGGATTCCGCTAAGATTGAGGCGATTGTGAATTGGAAAGCGCCTCGGAATGTTCCGTAAGGGAGAAGCTTCCTTGGTTTGGCAGGGTACTACCGTCGATTTATGAAGGGTTTTTCAGTTATCGCTGCTTCTATGACGAGATTATTGAGGAAAGGAGTCAGATTTGAGTGGTCGAATAAGTGCCAGCTGTGCTTTGAGAAGTTGAAGAGATTGTTAGTTGAAGCTCCTGTATTGACTCAACCCATCTCGGGTAAAGAGTTTGTAATGTACAGCGATGCTTCGGGTATGGGACTCGGATGTGTGTTGATGCAAGAGGGTAAAGTTGTGGCTTATGCATCTCGTCAGTTGAAGCCTCATGAGAAGAACTATCCGATGCATGATTTGGAATTAGCAGTTGTGATCTTTGCTTTGAAGATTTGGCAGCATTATCTGTATGGGGAGAAGTGTAGGATTTTCACGGATCATAAGAGTTTAAAGTATCTCCTCACGCAGAAAGAGTTGAACATGAGACAGTGCCGATGGTTTGAGTTGTTTAAGGACTATGACTGCATTGTCGATTATCATCCGGGCAAAGCCAATGTGGTTGCGGATACTTTGAGTAGGAAGTCAGTTTTGACTTTGTTTTTGCAACAGTTCAAGTGGAGATTTGATTTAGATGGGGCGTTGGTTGCCCAATTGAGAGTGAAACCGACATTGAGATAGTCGATTGTGGACGCTTAGAAGGATGATTTGAGATTGCAGCAGGTTTTGCAAGAGGTCCGATCGGGTAAGCAGTCCAAGTTTTCGGTTGTCGATGGGGTGCTTATGTATAGGAATCGTTTGTGTGCACCCGAGAGTGATGAGTTAAGAAAAAAGCTTTTGAGTGAGGCACACACTACGGTCTTTAATATGCATCCTAGTAGTGAGAAGATGTATTGGGACATTGATGCGGAACCCAATAGCTATCGAGCTACAAACCCACACATACAATTCGAATAGCAAACCAAATTAGATAAACACCCTCCCTATTGAACCCCCAATCAACCTGTGACTGAAAACGCAAATAATCGGGAATTAAAGAACCTGAAAAATGCCACAATCAAACAATTGATAAGTTAATCAAATTCTTCATGCAATAGAAAAGAAAGCAATTCACTCTCATTCTAAGCAAAGAAAATTCGGCTAAGCCAATGAATATCATCCAAAATCTGAAATTCTTAACATAACATGTTCTATTTATAGGGTGGCTAACCCTAGCTAGCAAATATCCTAAAACAAACCCTAATGAGGCCTTAAACATGGTGTGGCCGAATTGTCTATGGGCTTTACAAGATAAGTTAAGCCCAAACTAAAGAATTAAACACACTTAAAATAAGCCCAAAAGAAAGACTAATTAAACCCAAAAATAACTACACTAAACCCAATCTAAAAGCCCAATTCGTTTAGCCCATTAAGTCATTAAATAAATGAGTCATGTGACTTTTAAATGAAGCACATGACTTGTACAAATAAAGCCCAAAGTAGTATAAACCGAAAAATGACTTAAATTGGCCCAAAAATGGCTTAAGTTGGCCCAATTTCACTAGAAGCTTCCAAAACGCTAAGTACTTTGTAAAAGCCTCCTTCAAGCTCTTTATAACACTTCTTAAATTTGATCTCCATGAATATGAACTTCCATTGTTTATAATCTTGAAATGTTGACCCCCCCTGTGCACGCATCATTCCCTCCCTCTTTAGAAAAGATTCGTCCTCGAATCTTCGTCTTGTTCAAGTTGGGAATGGAAACTTGTAGAATGAATTCATCTTCATATAAGATCTTCTGAGTAGGTGAAAATAAAATGAATGCTTCTTCAGCTGAGGACTCATCATGTTCCTGCAATTTAACAAAAACACTAGGAAAAACATGATTATTCAATACAACCATTTCATTCTGATCATTATTATCTTCACTTTCCACGTTCAATTCAACCTCCTTAAGAACTGTCATGCTGATCTTCTATCTCAATTACACAAACATCCTTCTGTTCACTCAAAGCAACATCTTCTTTTTCAATTATGTTTTCCTTTTCACTCAAAACAACATCTTCGTCACATCCACTTATTTCTTCTTCACTCACAACCTCATTGTCATACAAATCTATAGAATCTCTTTCAGCTTCTAATATGAGCACAACCAAGCATAATGGCAACAAGAAGCTTAAAGAAGTCCTACAAGCATTCATGAGACCTTATGTGGAGAAGATGCAAGTTCAGGAGGGGAAAGAAGCTAAATTGGGCTATGAAGACAAGTTGTGGCTGAATGGTACAAATGGGCCTTCAAGCTATTTTGTTTAGCGTCCATTCTTGTAATGACATATAATTAAATGTTTTGGGCGGCCTAGTACCATAGAAAAAAACATTTTGGGCTTATTTAATTAGGTTTGTTTTATTTTTGGGCTTATTTGAGTGTTTTGGGTAGTTTAAGTGGTTAGACTAAAGTTGGACTTATCTCTTCTAAAGAGTTGGGCTAAAATAACTAAATAAGGCTTAGAAAACATGAGGGGGCCAGATTTTAAAGGGGAGAGCTGAATTTGGATGTGTTTGAGTCAAATTTAGCTTTATGCCTACATTGGTGAACTTAGGGTCCTAAATTTTAGGAATGGGTTTTATTTGATAAATACTTATTATTTTGGGATATTATTGAATAGAGTTTGATGGAGAAACAATAGGATGAATTTATCTTGAGTGAGTTAGCCAAATTCCACTTATAGCCAAAATTGAGTCTACATTCATTTTCCTTAGGATAATCATTAGCTTTTAGGATTATTTTCAGATTGTATTTATCTTTATTTATTCATGTACTTAGTCCATATTGTGGCCAAATACATGTAGATAAATGTTAGGAATTATCTTTGTTATTTATTTTATTAATTATCTTTTAGAGTTAGTGTTTGATTATAACTCCTCTAGGGAGGGGTGGCTGCCTAGCCTATATAAAGGGCTGAACTTCTTCATTTTTACTTTACATTTTGCATATTTATGATTAATGAATTTTCATTGACTGAATTTGTGAGAGTTAATTTTTATTGATTCTTGCTATTGTATGCAGAATTAGACTTAGGCAATTTGCATGATTAATGTATGCTTGATTCTTATTCTTCTTACTTTCTAAATCAATCTATTATAAGCGTTTCCATTCAATCTTGTTTGGGGGTTCTTTAGATTGGGGGTTTATTCACTTGTTTATGATCAATATTCATGGTATGTTGGCGTTCTAGTTTGCATATGGGCTGGGGTTCCGCATCAATTGGTATCAGAGCTTAGGCTAAGTGATAAATTCTTAACTATCCTTTAATTTTGTCTTCTTGAAATTCTTTCTTTTTTTTGGCCGAATAGGACTTTGCATCTAGGTCCTTATTTGGTTCTTGCTCAATTGTGTTAAATTACCTATCTCAGGTATTTGATCATTAGTTGTGTGATTTACGTTTGAAAAAAAAAAAGAAAACTTATATACATGTAAAAAAAAAATCTAGAAATTATCTTGTGTTCAATTCGGGTCCTATTATCTTGTTAAGTTCAAATTTGATTAATTAAGCTAGAACTTCCATAATTGGTTTGATTTCTTCAAAGATCAAGTTAAGTACTCGTTGTTTTTGGATTTTGGGTTATATTATTGCATGCTTTCTTTGATTTTCTTTTTGTTGAGTCTATATAAAATCTGTTTAAACTAATCACTAGGGTTAGTTAAACATCGCATTTAAGCGCATCCGTCTTGTCTATTCTTTTCATTCTAAGTTATCAATTTGTGTGTCTAAACTGTTTTTGGCTCCAAATACACTAGTTTAACATATTGTACATTGTTGAACATCTTTATACACTAAAGCACACGAAATTTATCTCTTGTGTGCTAATTTTTAAGTTTGTTCAATTTTGGTCAATTTGCCTCTAGAATTAGTACTCGTTTATGTTCTTGTTAAGTATTCATTATTTTCAAATCAAACTACTTAATTGTGCATATTTGTTTGAGTTTGTTTCTGAAGTACAATTGCGAGAAATTAATTCGTGAGTTGAGAGACAAACACGTGAGGTAGTGAATTGTGAGGTTTCTTTTTTTTTCCTTCTAATGATTATTTGCAGCTTATAAATCATGTCAAGAAGGGAAAGAACAGAGACAATGCATGAGGAGGAGGATGGACGTGTGCTTGATGTGAAAATAATGTATAAAACATTCATGAGTGAGGTTAAGAAGTTGAATTCTAGGATGGATCAAGCGGAGGAGATAATTGATAAGTCTACTAGAATTCAAACCCGACGCAGATCAATTAACACTCATAGTAAAAATGAAGATTCTAAAGAGATGGAATTGCAATTTAAACAACTTTCTAGACTATTAAGTACGTATATGAGACAAGAGAAAAGAAAGAAAGAGGAAGTTGTAGTAGAAGAGATTATTTGTAAAGCTGAAAGAGATACCATAGATTTGTATGACAATGAGGTTGTGAGTGAGGAAGGAATAAGTGTAAGTGAAGATGTTATTGCCTTGAGTGAAAAGGAAGAAGATTGTGAAAGGGAAAAAGATTGTGTAATAGAGATGAAAGATCAACATGTTATGATTGATCATGTAATGCTTAAGGAGGTTGAATTGAACATGGAAAAAGAAGAGAATCATAATCAGAATGAAATGGTTGTACTGACTAACAATGTTTTTCCGAGTTTTCATGTTAACTTGCAGGATCATTATGAGTTCTTTCCTCAAGAAGCGTTCATTTTATTTCCATCTGTTCACAAGATCATCTATGAAGATGAATTTATTCCACAAGTTTCCATTCCCAATTTGAACAAGACGAAGATTCGAGGACGAATCTTTTCTAAAGAGGGAGGGGATGATATGAGCACAACCAAGCATAATGGCAACAAGAAGCTTAAAGAAGTCCTACAAGCATTCATGAGACCTTATGTGGAGAAGATGCAAGTTCAGGAGGGGAAAGAAGCTAAATTGGGCTATGAAGACAAGTTGTGGCTGAATGGTACAAATGGGCCTTCAAGCTATTTTGTTTAGCTTCCATTCTTGTAATGACATATAATTAAATGTATTTGGGCGGCCTAGTACCTTAGAAAAAAATATTTTGGGCTTATTTAATTAGGTTTGTTTTATTTTTGGGCTTATTTGAGTGTTTTGGGTAGTTTAAGTGGTTAGACTAAAGTTGGGCTTATCTCTTCTAAAGAGTTGGGCCAAAATAACTAAATAAGCCTTAGAAAACATGAGGGGGCCGGATTTTAAAGGGGAGAGCTGAATTTGGATGGGTTTGAGTCAAATTTAGCTTTATGCCTACATTGGTGAACTTAGGGTCCTAAATTTTAGGAATGGGTTTTATTTGATAAATACTTATTATTTTGGGATATTATTGAATAGAGTTTGATGGAGAAACAATAGGATGAATTTATCTTGAGTGAGTTAGCCAAATTCCACTTATAGCCAAAATTGAGTCTACATTCATTTTCCTTAGGATAATCATTAGCTTTTAGGATTATTTTCAGATTGTATTTATCTTTATTTATTCATGTACTTAGTCCATATTGTGGCCAAATACATGTAGATAAATGTTAGGAATTATCTTTGTTATTTATTTTATTAATTATCTTTTAGAGTTAGTGTTTGATTATAACTCCTCTAGGGAGGGGTGGCTGCCTAGCCTATATAAAGGGCTGAACTTCTTCATTTGTACTTTACATTTTGCATATTTATGATTAATGAATTTTCATTAACTGAATTTGTGAGAGTTAATTTTTATTGATTCTTTCTATTGTATGCAGAATTAGACTTAGGCAATTTGCATGATTAATGTATGCTTGATTCTTATTCTTCTTACTTTCTAAATCAATCTATTGTAAGCGTTTCCATTCAATCTTGTTTGGGGGTTCTTTAGATTGGGGGTTTATTCACTTGTTTATGATCAATATTCATGGTATGTTGGCGTTCTAGTTTGCATATAGGCTGGGGTTCCGCATCAGCTTTACACATAATCTCTTCCATTGCAACTTCCTCTTTCTTTCTTTTCTCCTTTTTCAAACACTTATCTAGCTATCTAAAGAGTTGTTTAAACCTCAATTCCATATCTTCAGAATTTTTATTTTTGCTCCAGTTTGGACAACTCTTGTTGTTGGAATTTGAGAATGACCTTGCTACCCTCCATTGTTTCTGTTGCCTCTCCACCTTAATGGCAATGTTCACTAAGTCCTCCATTTTTCCATAATGTTGCAATTCAATTACATCCGCAATTTCTTTATTCAAACCTCCTAGAAACCAAGCCATTATTACCTCTTCCTCCTCTTCTACGTTAGCTTTGATCAATAGCATCTCCATCTCCTGTGATAATCTTCTACTGATCTAGCTCCTTGCACTAGCCTATGCAACCTCTGATGTAGCTCCCTAAAGTAGTTTGAAGGCACAAATCTTTTCCTCATGGCCTCCTTCATATCCTCCCAACTACTAATAGGACGTCTCCTCATCTTCCTTCTGCCCATATTCAATTGATCCCACCAAAATAATGCAAAATCTGTGAACTCCACAGCTGCTATCTTCACTTTCTTCTCCTCAGAATACCTATTACAATCAAAGATCATTTCAACCTTCCTTTCCCATTCTAGGTACTCTTCAGCACTATTTTTACCCTTAAATGGAGGAATCTTAAGCTTAATGTTACCTAAATTCCCATCCAATCTACCACTAGTCTCTTCTTCATCTAAATCTTCTAAGTCAGCCCTTACATTCTCATCAGTCCATCTTCCTCTCCTTGCTGTTCTCCTAGATGTACTATTTGAACCCAATTCTAGCCTCTCTATTCTATCATTCATATTTCCCATATCTCTCATGAATTTTTCAAACGTACCATGCATAGCTTGAATGAAGAACACTACCTCGTCGAGAGTTGCTCCCTTTTGATGCGTGCACAGGGGGGTCAACATTGCAACGTTATAAACATTGCAAGTTCATATTCATGGAGATCAAATTTAAGAAGTGTTATAAAGAGCTTGAAGGAGGCTTTCACAAAGTACTTAGCCTTTTGGAAGCTTCTAGTGAAATTGGGCCAACTTAAGCCATTTTTGGGCCAATTTAAGTCATTTTTGGGTTTATACTACTTTGGGCTTTATTTGTACAAGTCATGTGCTTCATTTAAAAGTCACATGACTCATTTATTTAATGACTTAATGGGCTAAACGAATTGGGCTTTTAGATTGGGTTTAGTTTAGTTATTTTTGGGTTTTAATTAGTCTTTCTTTTGGGCTTATTTTAAGTGTGTTTATTTCTTTAGTTTGGGCTTAATTTATCTTGTAAAGCCCATGGACAATTCGGCCTAGCTTAGTTTAAGGCCTCATTAGGGTTTTCTTTATGTTATTTTGCTAGCTAGGGTTAGCCACCATATAAATAGGCTATTATAGACTGTAAAGGGCAGATTTTGAATGATATTCTTGGCATAGCCGAATTTTCTTTGCTTAGAATGAGAGTGAATTGCTTTCTTTTCTATTGCATGAAGAATTTGATTAACTTATCAATTGTTTGATTGTGGCGTTTTTCAGGTTCTTTAATTCCCGATTATTTGCGTTTTCAGTCACAGGTTGATTGGAGGTTCAATAGGGAGGGTGTTTATCTAATTTATCTTTGCCATCAAAGTGTATGTTCAAGGGGTTTCGGGTTCTTTAACCTTGGGGTTCCGCATCATTTGGTATCAGAGCCAAAGTAAGGTAAATTCACTATTGAACCCGAAACCCCTTGAACATACACTTTGATGGCAAAGATAAATTAGATAAACACCCTCCCTATTGAACCTCCAATCAACCTGTGACTGAAAACGCAAATAATCGGGAATTAAAGAACCTGAAAAATGCCACAATCAAACAATTGATAAGTTAATCAAATTCTTCATGCAATAGAAAAGAAAGCAATTCACTCTCATTCTAAGCAAAGAAAATTCGGCTATGCCAAGAATATCATTCAAAATCTGCCCTTTACAGTCTATAATAGCCTATTTATATGGTGGCTAACCCTAGCTAGCAAAATAACATAAAGAAAACCCTAATGAGGCCTTAAACTAAGCTAGGCCGAATTGTCCATGGGCTTTACAAGATAAATTAAGCCCAAACTAAATAAATAAACACACTTAAAATAAGCCCAAAAGAAAGACTAATTAAAACCCAAAAATAACTAAACTAAACCCAATCTAAAAGCCCAATTCGTTTAGCCCATTAAGTCATTAAATAAATGAGTCATGTGACTTTTAAATGAAGCACATGACTTGTACAAATAAAGCCCAAAGTAGTATAAACCGAAAAATGACTTAAATTGGCCCAAAAATGGCTTAAGTTGGCCCAATTTCACTAGAAGCTTCCAAAAGGCTAAGTACTTTGTGAAAGCCTCCGTCAAGCTCTTTATAACACTTCTTAAATTTGATCTCCATGAATATGAACTTGCAATGTTTATAACGTTGCAATGTTGACCCCCCTGTGCACGCATCATTCCCTCTCTCTTTAGAAAAGATTCGTCCTCGAATCTTCGTCTTGTTCAAGTTGGGAATTGACACTTGTAGAATAAATTCATCTTCATATAAGATCTTCTGGACAGGTGGAAATAAAACGAATGCTTCTTCAGCAAAGAACTCATCATGTTCCTGCAAGTTAACAAAAACACTAGGAAAAACATGATTATTCAATACAACCATTTCATTCTGATCATTATTATCTTGACTTTCCACGTTCAATTCAACCTCCTTAAGAACTGTAAGGTCAATTATAACATGCTGATCTTCTATCTCAATTACACAGACATCCTTCTGTTCTCTCAAAGCAACATCTTCTCTTTCAATTATGTTTTCCTTTTCACTCAAAACAACATCTTCGTCACATCCACTTATTTCTTCTTCACTCACAACCTCATTGTCATACAAATCTATAGAATCTCTTTCAGCTTCACACATAATCTCTTCCATTGCAACTTCCTCTTTCTTTCTTTTCTCCTTTTTCAAACACTTATCTAGCTGTCTAAAGAGTTGTTTAAACCTCAATTCCATATCTTCAGAATCTTTATTTTTGCTCCAGTTTGGACAACTCTTGTTGTTGGAATTTGAGAATGACCTTGCTACCCTCCTTTGTTTCTGTTTCCTCTCCACCTTAATGGCAATGTTCACTAACTCCTCCATTTTTCCATAATATTGCAATTCAACTACATCCGCAATTTCTTTATTCAAACCTCCTAGAAACCAAGCCATGATTACCTCTTCCTCCTCTTCTATTTTAGCTTTGATCAATAGCATCTCCATCTCCTTGTGATAATCTTCTACTGATCTAGCTCCTTGCACTAACCTATGCAACCTCTGATGTAACTCCTTAAAGTAGTGTGAAGGCATAAATCTTTTCCTCATGGCCTCCTTCATATCCTCCCAACTACTAATAGGACGTCTACCCACTTTCCTTCCGCTCAAGTTCAATTGATCCCACCAAAATAAGGCATAATCTGTAAACTCTACAGCTGCTATCTTCACTTTCTTCTCCTCAGAATACCTATTACACTCAAAGATCATTTCAACCTTCCTTTCCCATTCTAGGTACTCTTCAGCACTGTTTCTACCTTTAAATGGAGGAATCTTAAGCTTAATGTTACCTAAATTCCCATCTAATCTCCCACTTGTCTCTTCTTTATCTAAGTCTTCTATGTCAGCCCTTACATTTTCATCAGTCCATCTACCTCTCCGAGCTGTCCTCCTAGAATTATTAGATGCACTCACTTCAAATTTCTCCTCCATCCCGTCCATTCTAGCGTTTAACTTCTTGAACTCATTAATGAAGGCCTTGTACATCACTTTCATATCGGGCATGGCTTCCTCCTCCTCATACATTGTTTCCTTTTCTTCTTTTTTTGACATGATTTGAATTCTGCAAAACAGATGTTAGACAATAACCTCACACACTCCCTCACGTGTTTACACTCAAAGATGCCACTTCTCTCGTGTTTCACTCAATAAGGCTTTTACCCTCTTAATGTACTCACACACTCTGCCTTTTACCACTCTAATTGCAACTCTTAAATTGCACTTCAGAATTCAATTCACAAACCAAGAATTTGAGTACGTTTTAGAAAGCAAAGAAATAAGCAACTAACAATAAAAGAAAGTTCAAAGCTAGAAAAGAAGACTCTAGACACAATAAAGGTGGTACACGGACAAGACTGGTATACCACTTGATTATATCCAAATTAGAGTATTAGAACAAGCAAAGATACTCTAACAGTGTAATGGAAAAAAAGCAAGCTCAAAACAAAGAAATAAGCAACAAGAATTAAGAAAAATGACAATTTGGACAAAATGTATGAATTTGATTCACTACAAAGTGAACCAAATATAGAACCTATTTATTCTACCCAACAAAGCAAGAAAATAACAAAGAAACCTAATTATACTAAGTAAGACAGAATGCACTCAAGACAATTCAATTTAGAGCCAAAAAATGATGAATAGGCCGAATGGTATATGAAGCTCTAATTAATGTGTCAAGTTGTGTGCAAATAAATGGCAAAATGATATGAAAATGATAACAAAATGGTAGAAAAATGATGGCAAAATGATACCAAAATGGTGACACAAATGATAAAAAATGATTCCAAAAATGGTGAAACAAATGGATAAGATATGATAAAATGGCAGCTCAAATGGATAAGAAATGAAACAAAAATGGCAGCTCAAATGGATAATAAATTATATCAAAAATGGCAACTCAAATGGATAAAAAATGGATAACACAAATGGATAAGAAATGGATAACACAAATGGTTAAGAAATGGATAAGAAATGGATAACACAAATGGATAAGAAATGGATAACACAAATGGTGGGTCAATGATTGCAAAGTAAATCCTTGGTTAAGTAGGATTAGGATTACAATTCCAATTCTGATATGGATTAGGATTTTTGAAAACCTAAACCCAAAGGAATAAGGATTAATTTTAATAGCCCTTAAAGGATTCCTAATTCCCCAAGCAATATGGATTAATTTTCTCCCACCTATTATAGGATTTGGATTTCCTCTTCCTATATATATGTATGCTCCACAATCAAATCCACACGCAAACTTCTTTCTCTTCTTCTTGCTGTTTTTTTTATATAAATTTCAGCAATCAAATCAAAACAAACTCCTATAGGGTTCGGATTTCTAAACCCAAAAAGATGTTCTATTTCTTTTTCATCTTTTTTTTATATAATTTCAGCAAACAAACTATAACTTCTACTCCCAAAATTCAGATTTCAAGCTAAGGATAATCAATGTTTCGATTCAAGGCAAAAATCAGAATCTCAAGGCAAAAAGGTAAGTAAACAAAGGCTAAGGAAAAAGGCTAATTTAACACACAAGAAAAACACAAAAATCAGAAACTTGATAAAACCAAATTCGGCAAAAACATAAAAGAATGAAGAAAAAGAAAACACAACCCTAACACTAAGATAAATAGGAATTTACCTTACTTTGGCTCTGATACCAAATGATGCGGAACCCCAAGGTTAAAGAACCCGAAACCCCTTGAACATACACTTTGATGGCAAAGATAAATTAGATAAACACCCTCCCTATTGAACCTCCAATCAACCTGTGACTGAAAACGCAAATAATCGGGAATTAAAGAACCTGAAAAACGCCACAATCAAACAATTGATAAGTTAATCAAATTCTTCATGCAATAGAAAAGAAAGCAATTCACTCTCATTCTAAGCAAAGAAAATTCGGCTATGCCAAGAATATCATTCAAAATCTGCCCTTTACAGTCTATAATAGCCTATTTATATGTTGGCTAACCCTAGCTAGCAAAATAACATAAAGAAAACCCTAATGAGGCCTTAAACTAAGCTAGGCCGAATTGTCCATGGGCTTTACAAGATAAATTAAGCCCAAACTAAAGAAATAAACACACTTAAATTAAGCCCAAAAGAAAGACTAATTAAAACCCAAAAATAACTAAACTAAACCCAATCTAAAAGCCTAATTCGTTTAGCCCATTAAGTCATTAAATAAATGAGTCATGTGACTTTTAAATGAAGCACATGACTTGTACAAATAAAGCCCAAAGTAGTATAAACCCAAAAATGACTTAAATTGGCCCAAAAATGGCTTAAGTTGGCCCAATTTCACTAGAAGCTTCCAAAAGGCTAAGTACTTTGTGAAAGCCTCCTTCAAGCTCTTTATAACACTTCTTAAATTTGATCTCCATGAATATGAACTTGCAATGTTTATAACGTTGCAATGTTGACCCCCCTGTGCACGCATCACCTTTTTACCCGATTCTTCAGTCATGATTGAAAAATTTGCAAAAAGATGTTAGATAATAACCTCACACACTCCCTCACGTGTTTACACTCAAAGGATGTCACTCCTCTCGTGTTTCACTCAAACAAGGCTTTTACCCTCTTAATGTACTCACACGCTCTTGCCGTTTACCACTCTAATTGCAACTCTTAAATTGCACTTCAGAATTCAATACACAAACCAAGAATTTGAGTACGTTTTAGAAAGCAAGGAAATAAGAGACTATCAATAATAAAAAGCTCAATGCTAGAAAAGAAGACACTAAATAAAATGGAGGTGGTACACGGAAAAGACTGGTATACCACTTGATTATATCAAAATTAGAGTATTAGAACAAGCAAAGATACTCTAACAGTGTAATGGAACAGAAGCAAGCTCAAACAAAGAACTACGCCACAAGAATTAAAAAAAATGACAATTCTGGACAAAATTTATGAATCTGACTCACTACAAAGTAAATCAGATATAGAACCTAGTTATTCTACCCAACAAAGCAAGAAAATAACAAAGAATCCTAATTATACTAAATAAGATAGAATGCACTCAAGACAATTCAATTTAAAGCTAAAATGATGATTAGGTCGAATGGTGTATTAAGCTCTAATTAATGTGTCAAGTTGTGTGCAAAAAGATGGCAAAATGGTGTAAAAAAATGATGGCAAAATGGTAGGTAAATGATGGCAAAAATGATACCAACATGGTGCAAAAATGACAACAAAAATGTTACCAAAATTGGATAGCAAATGATAGGAAAAAATGTTACAAAAAATGTAGCACAAATAATTCCTTATCCGAATTGGATAATAATAATAATCAAAGGTGGTTTAGGATTAAGTTTTCCTATTCCCAAAACAGATAGGATTAATTTTCCTATTCCCAAAACAGATAGGATTAATTTTCCTATTCCCAAAACAGATGGGATTAGTTTTCCCTATTACTTAAAGGATTTCCCACCTCTATTTAGAAAAGGATTAATTGCTGCTCCTAATCCTCAAGCACTTAGGATTAAGTTTTCCCACCTATTAAAGGATTTGGATTTTCCCTTATTGCTATATAAATACCCCTTGGCCGAATTGCTTCCTACCCTTTTCTTCCTCCTCTATTTCTTTTCTTTCACTTTTTTTTTCCTTTTTTTTTTCTTCTTTTTTTTTTTTAGTTATATGAAATAGAGAACAACTAGATTACAAACCACCAAACTTCTCAAGCCCACAAGATCAGAACTCAAATCCGGTTTTCTAACCCTTTTTTTTTTCTTTTTTTTCAAAACGCAAAAACTTCAAAGTGAAGAACGGAGGCTTAAACGTCATTTTTAAGGTCCGAAAAAGTCAGTTACATAAGGCTTTTCTCAAGTAATGATTGTAGAGCACGAAATTCCCTTTCCGGAATGATATTATAATAACAAATCGGACTCCTATATCAAAAGTTATGGCCTTTCGAACTTTTCTGATTTTTTTTTTAAAACAGCAAACTAATCTCTAATCTCCTCCTACAAGGATTCGGATTCAAGCTAAGGATGTTCAAGATTTCAGTTCAAGGCTATTTCACGAATTCAAGGTAAAGGTAAGAAAAGAAAAAAGGCTAATTTAAACACACAAAACACAATTAACTAAGAAACTTAATGCAACCTAATTCGGCATAAACAAAAAGAAATCAAGAAAAGAAAACGCAAACCCTAACACTAAGATAAATAAGAATTTACCTTACTTTTGCTCTGATACCAAATGATGCGGAACCCAATAGCTATCGAGCTACAAACCCACACATACAATTCGAATAGCAAACCAAATTAGATAAACACCCTCCCTATTGAACCCCCAATCAACCTGTGACTGAAAACGCAAATAATCGGGAATTAAAGAACCTGAAAAATGCCACAATCAAACAATTGATAAGTTAATCAAATTCTTCATGCAATAGAAAAGAAAGCAATTCACTCTCATTCTAAGCAAAGAAAATTCGGCTAAGCCAATGAATATCATCCAAAATCTAAAATTCTTAACATAACATGTTCTATTTATAGGGTGGCTAACCCTAGCTAGCAAATATCCTAAAACAAACCCTAATGAGGCCTTAAACATGGTGTGGCCGAATTGTCTATGGGCTTTACAAGATAAGTTAACCCAAACTAAAGAATTAAACACACTTAAAATAAGCCCAAAAGAAAGACTAATTAAACCCAAAAATAACTACACTAAACCCAATCTAAAAGCCCAATTCGTTTAGCTCATTAAGTCATTAAATAAATGAGTCATGTGACTTTTAAATGAAGCACATGACTTGTACAAATATAGCCCAAAGTAGTATAAACCCAAAAATGACTTAAATTGGCCCAAAAATGGCTTAAGTTGGCCCAATTTCACTAGAAGCTTCCAAAAGGCTAAGTACTTTGTAAAAGCCTCCTTCAAGCTCTTTATAACACTTCTTAAATTTGATCTCCATGAATATGAACTTCCATTGTTTATAATCTTGAAATGTTGACCCCCCTGTGCACACATCATTTTAAGTTGGGCCAATTTCACTAGAAGCTTCCAAAAGGCTAAGTACTTTGTAAAAGCCTCCTTCAAGCTCTTTATAACACTTCTTAAATTTGATCTCCATGAATATGAACTTCCATTGTTTATAATCTTGAAATGTTGACCCCCCTGTGCACGCATCAGACATGAAGCAGTTCTACTGGTGGTCTGGAATGAAGAGAGACATTGTGGAATTCATGATGAAGTGTTTGACGTGTCAGCAGGTAAAGGCTGAGCATCAAGTCCCTTTGGGATTGCTCACTCCTTTGTCCGTTCCCCAGTGAAAATGGGATGCTATAGCCATGGATTTTGTGTCGGGTTTGCTAGTGACTCAGCGGAAGCATGATTCAGTTTGGGTTATCATGGATCAGCTTACCAAGTCAGCTCTTTTTTTGCTGGTCAGAGTGGACTACTCGATGGATAAGTTGGCCAGTGTTTATGTGGATGAGGTGGTATGACTGCATGGTGTGCCATTTGCGATAGTATCAGATCAAGATCCAAGGTTCACATCGAAGTTTTGGAAAGAATTACAGAGAGCTTTGGGTTCCAAATTGAATTTCAGCACAGCGTTTCATCCTCAGACAGATGGTCAGTCCAAGCGGGTTATCCAAATTTTGGAGGATAAGCTTCGGGCTTGTACTTTGGATTTTTTTGGCAGTTGGGACAAGTATGTGCTGCTTATGGAGTTTACCTACAATAACAGCTAGCAGTCGAGTATCGAGATGTCACCGTTTGAGGCCTTGTATGGTCGATCGTGTAGGACTCCGATTTGCTGGACAGAGTAGACCGAGCGATCTTTTGTTTGGCCAGAATGATTAGTGATACCGAAGAGAAGATCAGAGTTGTGCAGTGAAATCTGAAAGTGGCTAAGGATAGACAGAGATCCTATGCCAATTTGAAGAGAAAGGATATTCGGTTCGACGTCGGGGACAAGGTTTTCCTTAAGGTTTCACCTTGGAGGAAAGTGTTGAGGTTTACCAAGAAAGGTAAACTGAGTCCTCGGTTCATTGGGCCTTTTGAGGTTTTGGAGAGAGTTGGACTGGTAGCCTATAGGTTGGCTTTACCGATGGAGTTGGCTAAGATGCATGACGTCTCCATGTCTCCATGCTTCGTCGGTATAGATCGGACCCGTCGCATGTGTTGTCAGTTCAGGACATTCGGATTCAGCCGGATTATTCATATGATGAGGAGCCGAAAGCCATTATAGCTCGAAAAGTGAGACAGTTGAGAAGCAAGCCAATTCCTCTAGTCAAGGTTCTTTGGCAACATCATGGAGTCGAGGAAGCGACTTGGGAACCAGAGGCAACGATGAGGATTCAGTACCCACAGTTATTCAGTTCAGGTGAGAATTTTGAGGACGAAATTCTTGTTAGTAGGGGAGAGTTGTCACACCCTGTTCTCCCCCTAGTAGTTTGAGCCACGTGTATGTGTGCATGTGTGAGTGTTTTGGCATGTGTTAAGGGTATTTTGGGTTATATATATGTTTTGTGGGCTTTATTAGAGTGTGGGTGCATGTATGATATTAGGATGTGTGTGTATGGGTCTTGTTAGTGTGTGCATGCTCATAAGGGCGTAGGATGTGCATTAGTGAAGGTTAGTATTGTGTGTGGAGTCTTGCATGGGTGTAGGGTGTGAGTGATCAAGATCCACCAATCCTAGGGTGACATGTTGATACGGATCAGCCAGATACTCAGGATTCTTTGAAGATTCCAAGTGGACCAATTACAAGGGAGCGAGCTAAGAAGCTGAAAATGGCTATGACAACTTATGTACAAGGCTTTGTTACTCAAGAGCTGAATGAAGATGTCTTTGAGAAGTGTCAAAAAGAGCTTGAAGGAGGTTTTCACAAAGTACTTAGCCTTTTGGAAGCTTGTGATGGAATTGGGCCAAATTAAGTCCTTTTTGGGTTTATATAACTTTGGGCCTTAATTGTACAAGTCATGTGCTTTATTTAAAGGTCACATGACTCATTTAATAAGTGGCTTAATGGGAAAAACGAGATGGGCTTTTAGATTGGGTTTAGTTTAGTTATTTTGGGTTTTTAATTAGTCTTTCTTTTGGGCTTATTTTAAGTGTGTTTAATTCTTTAGTTTGGGCTTAATTTATCTTGTAAAGCCCATGGACAATTCGGCCACACCATGTTTAAGGCCTCATTAGGGTTTTCTTTATGTTATTTTGCTAGCTAGGGTTAGCCACCATATAAATAGGCTATTATGGATTGTAAACGGCAGATTTTGAATGATATTCATTAGCTTAGCCGAATTTTCTTTGCTTAGAATGAGAGTGAATTGCTTTCTTTTCTATTGCATGAAGAATTTGATTAACTTATCAATTGTTTGATTGTGGTGTTTTTCAGGTTCTTTAATTCCCGATTATTTGCGTTTTCAGTCACAGGTTGATTGGGGGTTCAATAAGGAGGGTGTTTATCTGATTTGGTTTGCTATTCGAATTGTATGTGTGGGTTTGTAGCTCGCTAGCTATTGGGTTCCGCATCATTTGGTATCAGAGCCAAAGTTAAGGTAAATTCCTATTTATCTTAGTGTTAGGTTTGCGTTTTCTTTTCTTTGAATTCTAGTTATTTATGCCGAATTAGGTTGCATTAAGTTTCTTAGTTAATTGTGTTTTGTGTGTTTAAATTAGCCTTTTTCTTTTCTTACCTTTACCTTGAATTCGTTAAATAGTCTTGAACCGAAATCTTGAACATCCTTAGCTTGAATCCGAATCCTTGTAGGAGGAGATTATAGATTAGTTTGCTGTTTGAAAAAAAAATAAAAAAATCAGAAAACTTCGAAAGGCCATAACTTTTGATATAGGAGTCCGATTTGTTATTATAATATCATTCCGGAAAGGGAATTTGGAGCTCTACAATCATTACATGAGTACTGCCCTACGTAACTGCAATTTTCAGCCCTTAAAAACGACGTTTAAGCCTCCGTTTTCCACCTTGAAGTTTTGCGTTTTGAAAAAAAACAAAGGGTAGAAAACCGAATTTGAGTTCTGATCACTTTGGGCTTGTGAAGTTTGGTAGTTGTAGTCTGTTGTTATTTATTTCATTAAAAAAAAAAAAGAAAACGTGAAAGAAAAAAAGAAGAGAAGAGAAGAAAAAAAAGTGAAAGAAAAGAAATAGAGGAGGAAGAAAAGGGTAGGAAGCAATTCGGCCAAGGGGTATTTATATAGCAATAAAGGAAAATCCAAATCCTTTAATAGGTGGGAAAACTTAATCCTAAGTGCTTGAGGATTAGGAGCAGCAATTAATCCTTTTCTAAATAGAGGTGGGAAATCCTTTAAGCAATAGGAAAAACTATTCCTATCTGTTTTGGGAATAGGAAAACTTAATCCTAAACCACCTTTGATTATTATTATTATCTAATTCAGATAAGGAATTATTTGTGCTACCATTTGCTTGTCATTTTTGGTAACAATTTCCTATCATTTGCTAACCATTTTTGGTAACATTTGCTATCCATTTTGGTAACATTTGCCTATCATTTGCTATCCATTTTTGGTAACATTTTGGTACCATTTTTGCTGTCATTTTTTTACACCATTTTGGTATCATTTTGCCATCATTTTTTTCTACCATCTTACCATCATTTGCCTACCATTTTGCACAATTTTACCATCATTTGCCTACCATTTTGCACCATTTTGCCATCATTTACCAACCATTTTGCCATCATTTTTACACCATTTTGCCATCATTTTGCACACAACTTGACACATTAATTAGAGATTAATACACCATTCGGCCTATTCATCATCTTGGCTCTCAATTGAATTATCTTGAGTGTATTCTATCTTATTTAGTATAATTAAGATTTTTTGTTATTTTCTTGCTTTGTTGGGTTGAATAACTAGGTTCTATATTTGATTTACTTTGTAGTGAGTCAGATTCATACATTTTGTCCAGAATTGTCATTTTTTTTAATTCTTGTTGCGTAGTTCTTTGTTTGAGCTTGCTTTTGTTCCATTACACTGCTAGAGTATCTTTGCTTGTTCTAATACTCTAATTTTGATATAATCAAGTGGTATACCGGTCTTGTCCGTGTACCACCTCCATTTTGTTTAGTGTCTTCTTTTCTAGCATTGAGCTTTCTGTTATTGTTAGTCCCTTATTTCCTTGCTTTCTAAAACGTACTCAAATTCTTGGTTTGTGTATTGAATTCTGAAGTGCAATTTAAGAGTTGCAATTAGAGTGGTAAAAGGCAAGAGCGTGTGAGTACATTAAGAGGGTAAAAGCCTTGTTCGAGTGAAACACGAGAGGAGTGACATCCTTTGAGTGTAAACACGTGAGGGAGTGTGTGAGGTTATTGTCTAACATCTGTTTTGCAGAATTCAAATCATGTCAAGAAGAGAAGAAAAGGAAACAATGTATGAGGAGGAGGAAGCCATGCCCGATATGAAAGTGATGTACAAGGCCTTCATTAATGAGTTCAAGAAGCTAAACGCTAGAATGGACGGGATGGAGGAGAAATTTGAAGTGAGTGCATCTAATAATTCTAGGAGAACAGCAAGGAGAGGAAGATGGACTGATGAGAATGTCAGGGCTGACTTAGAAGATTTAGATGAAGAAGAGACTAGTGGTAGATTGGATGGGAATTTAGGTAACATTAAGCTTAAGATTCCTCCATTTAGGGGTAGAAATAGTGCTGAAGAGTACCTAGAATGGGAAAGGAAGGTTGAAATGATCTTTGATTGTAATAGGTATTCTGAGGAGAAGAAAGTGAAGATAGCAGCTGTGGAGTTCACAGATTATGCATTATTTTGGTGGGATCAATTGAACTTGAGCAGAAGGAAAGTGGGTAGACGTCCTATTGGTAATTGGGAGGATATGAAGGAGGCCATGAGGAAAAGATTTGTGCCTTCACACTACTTTAGGGAGCTATATCAGAGGTTGCATAGGCTAGTGCAAGGGGGTAGATCAGTAGAGGACTACCATAAAGAAATGGAAATGTGCATGGTTAGAGCTAATATTGAGGAAGATGAAGAGGTAACCTGATGCGGAACCCCAGCCTATATGCAAACTAGAACGCCAACATACCATGAATATTGATCATAAACAAGTGAATAAACCCCCAATCTAAAGAACCCCCAAACAAGATTGAATGGAAACGCTTATAATAGATTGATTTAGAAAGTAAGAAGAATAAGAATCAAGCATACATTAACCATGCAAATTGCCTAAGTCTAATTCTTCATACAATAGCAAGAATCAATAGAAATTAACTCTCACAAATTCAGTCAATGAAAATTCATTAATCATAAGATATGCAAAATGTAAAGTACAAATGAAGAAGTTCAGCCCTTTATATAGGCTAGGCAGCCACCCCTCCCTAGAGAAGTTATAATCAAACACTAACTCTAAGAGATAATTAATAAAAATAAATAACAAAGATAATTCCTAACCTTTATCTACATGTATTTGGCCATAATATGGACTAAGTACATGAATAAATAAAGATAAATACAATCTGAAAATAATCCTAAAAGCTAGTGATTATCCTAAGGAAAATGAATGTAGACTCAATTTTGGCTATAAGTGGAATTTGGCTAACTCACTCAAGATAAATTCATCTTATTGTTTCTCCATCAAACTCTATTCAATAATATCCCAAAATAATAAGTATTTATCAAAGAAAAGCCATTCCTAAAATTTAGGACCCCAAGTTCACTAATGTAGGCATAAAGCTAAATTTGACTCAAACCCATCCAAATTCAGCTCTCCCCTTTAAAATCCGGCCCCCTCATGTTTTCTAAGCCTCAATTAGTTATTTAGGCCCAACTCTTTAGAAGAGATAAGCCCAACTTTAGCCTACCCACTTAAACTACCCAAAATACTCAAATAAACCCAAAAAATAAAACAAACCTAATTAAATAAGCCCAAAACGTTTTCTAAGGTACTAGGCTGCCCAAATACATTTATTTATATGTCATTACAAGAATAGAAGCTAAACAAAATAGCTTGAAGGCCCATTTGACCATTCGGCCCCAACTTGTCTTCATAGCCCAATTCAGCTTCTTTCCCCTCTTGAAATTGTATCTTCTCTACATAAGGCCTCATGAATGCTTGTAGGACTTCTTTAAGCTTCTTTGACCTTGCTCTTGTGATTGGTCCTTGAGGAAGTGCTAGTTCATCTCTCTTCGAAAGGATTCGTCCTCGAATCTGAATCACAGTCAAATGGAGATAAGTCAGAAACATTAAAAGTTGCACTTACACCATAGTCACCTGGCAAATCAATCTTGTATGCATTGTCATTGATTCGTTTTAGCACTTGAAATGGTCCATCTCCTCTTGCATCAAGTTTAGACTTCCTTTGGTTAGGAAACCTCTCTTTACGCATATGGATCCAAAACCAATCTCCTGGTTCGAATATCACTTGTCTACGGCCCTTGTTAGCCTGCTTTGCATACATCTTGTTCTTCTTCTCAATGTGCTCACGTGCTTTATTATGTATTGTCTTAACCAAATCAGCCTTAGCCTTGCCATATAAATTAGAAAGTTCATTCAAAGGTAAAGGCATCAAATCCAACACAGTCAATGGATTAAAACCATACACAATTTCAAAAGGTGAAAACCCTGTGGAAGTATGAATTGCACGATTATAAGCAAACTCAACAAATGGCAAACATTCTTCCCAAGTTTTAAGATTCTTACCAACTATAGCACGCAACATAGTTCCTAAAGTTCTATTAACAACCTCAGTTTGGCCATCAGTTTGTGGATGACAAGTAGTCGAAAACACAAGTTTAGTACCAAGTTTACCCCACAAAACACGCCAAAAGTGACTTAGGAACTTAGAATCTCTATCAGAGACAATAGTTCTAGGTATACCATGCAATCGAACTACTTCCCTAAAAAACAAATCAGCTATGTTTGTTGCATCATCAGTTTTATGACAAGCAATGAAATGCGCCATTTTACTAAATCGGTCCACTACAACAAACACACTATCCCTTCCCCTTTTTGTCCTAGGTAAACCTACAATGAAGTCCATGGAAATGTCAGTCCAAGGTTCAGTGGGAACAGGCAAAGGAGTATACAAACCTTGATTTAAAGACTTAGACTTAGCCTGTTTACATGCAAAACATTGGGCACACACTTTTTCAACATATTTTCGCATATTAGGCCAATAAAAATGTTCATTAAGCATGTCTAAAGTCTTTTGCACACCAAAGTGTCCCATCAATCCCCCGCTATGCGATTCTTTCACAAGCAACTCTCTAATAGAACATGCAGGTATACACAGTTGTTTTCCCCTAAAAAGAAACCCATCATGTCTATAGAACTTATTAAATGCATAATGTTCACATGCCTTATACACTTCACCAAAATCAGAATCATGCTCATACATTTCTTTCAAATGCTCAAAACCTAACAATTTGGAACTAAGCATAGAAATCAGTGCATATCTCCTAGAAAGCGCATCGGCAACAACATTCTCTTTACCTTGCTTGTATTTAATTACATATGGAAAAGTATCAAGGTACTCTACCCACTTACCATGCCTTCTATTCAACTTACCTTGTCCCTTTAGATATTTGAGAGACTGGTGATCTGTGTGTATCACGAATTCTTTAGGCAAAAGGTAGTGTTCCCAAACCTCAAGAGCTCTCACCAACGCATAGAACTCTTTATCATAGGTAGAGTAATTCAGCTGTGCTCCACTCAACTTCTCACTAAAGTATGCTATTGGGCGGTTTTCCTGCATCAAAACAGCACCTATACCAATCCCAGAAGCATCACATTCAATCTCAAAAGTCTTAGAAAAATCAGGTAATTTCAAAACAGGAGCAGTAAACCATTTATCTTTCAAAGCATTAAAAGCATCTTCCTGTTCTTTACCCCATTTAAAACCAACAGACTTTTTAATGATTTCATTTAAAGGTGCAGCAATGGTGGAAAAATCTTTAACAAATCTCCTATAGAAACTTGCTAAACCATGAAAGCTCCTTACCTCACTTGCATTCTTAGGTGTTGGCCATTCTTGGATAGCCTTAACCTTTTCATTATCAACTTCAACACCACGTGCACTAACAATAAATCCTAGGAAAACAACACTATCAACATAAAAAGTGCATTTCTTCAAATTAGCATACAATTGTTGTTCTCTCAAAACAGCTAACACAAGTGCAACATGCCTTAAATGTTCTTTTAGGTTTTTGCTGTAAATTAACATATCATCAAAGTATACAATAACAAATTTACCTAAAAATTCATGCAAAACATGGTTCATGAGTCTCATAAATGTGCTAGGCGCATTAGTTAAACCAAAAGGCATAACCAACCATTCATACAAACCATATTTTGTTTTAAAGGCAGTTTTCCATTCATCACCTAACTTCATCCTGATTTGATGATAACCACTTTTTAAGTCAATTTTAGTGAATATTACAGCACCATTTAACTCTTCAAGCATATCATCTAACCTAGGAATGGGATGGCGATACTTTACAGTGATTTTGTTAACTACTCGACAATCAACACACATGCGCATGGTTCCATCCTTTTTAGGTACCAAAAGAACAGGTACGGCACAAGGACTTAGGCTTTCTCTCACGTGTCCCTTTGCTAAAAGTTCCTCCACTTGTCTTTGCAACTCCTTTGTTTCTTCCGGATTGCTTCGATAAGCTGGACGGTTTGGAATTTGTGCACCAGGAACAAAATCAATTTGATGTTCAATCCCTCTAATTGGTGGCAACCCAGGTGGTATCTCCTCAGGGAAGACATCTTTATAATCCTGCAATAAGTCAGAAAAAGAACTAGGCAAATTTGGGTTAAGGTTAGTTTCAGAAAAATAATTGTCCTTAAACCTCAAAAGTACTAAAGTTCTCATGCCTAAGTAAGCACTCTTCAACTCTCTCTCTCTTTTGCATAAAAGGAATATTTGCTGAATTTTTCACTCAACTCACTCTGCTCTCCTTTTACCTCAACACACATTAACTTCTTCTCTCCTGCACTTCTCTCATTCTTTCTCTCACTAGTGCAGTCACTCACCATTGGGCCTTTACTTTTATTCTTTTCACTACTGGCCTCTTCTCTCTCATTTTTCTTTTCTTTCTCACTTCCCTTTACCTCTTTTGCAGATTGATGTATCTTCACTTGATCTGCATATACATCTTTAGGTGCCAAAGGGGCAAGTGTGTGTTTACATCCTTTAAATTCAAAAGTGTACCTATTTCTAAATCCATCATGTAATACGCGCCTATCAAATTGCCAAGGCCTTCCTAGCAAAATATGACCAGCATGCATAGGTACAACATCACAAGTGACTTCATCTTCATATTTACCAATGGAAAATAATATAGTTACACGTTTGGTCACCTTAACTTCCCCACTATCATTCAACCACTGAAGTCTGTATGGGTTAGGGTGTTTCTTAGTTTTAAGTCCTAATTTATCAACTAAGACTGTACTAGCAACATTAACGCAACTACCCCCATCAATTATCATGCTACAGACTTTCCCACCTATTAGGCATCTAGTATGAAATATGTTTTCCCTCTGTTCTAGTCCTTCTTCTTTTACATTTACATTCAATGCACGCAACACCACTAAGGACTCTCCCTGAACAGGATACTCTAAATTTTCATCTACATCAGAACAATCCTCCAAAGGTGGCATATCATCACAATCATTATCAGATTCAGAATCAGAAACAATTTCATCCCCCCTTATTATCATGGTCTTTTTATTCCCACATTCATTAGCGTAATGACCACGACCCTTACATTTGAAACACTGAATGTCCCTATGTCTATTAGGTTTAGGGGTTGTTTCAGAAGTACCTTTTTGTGCAGTAACCGTTTTCTCTTTGGAATTTGACCGGTACTTGGAAGTGGATTCTTTCTTTGTGTCACCCTTGTTCCACTTTGAATTCCATTTATTGTTATTAGAATTTGCATAGGATTTGGTTGTCCCACGTCTACTTCTTTGTCTCTCCACTTTAATTGCAATGTTCACCAAATCATCCATATCCACATAATGCTGCAATTCAACAATATCAGCAAGTTCTCTATTCATACCTCCCAAAAAGCGAGACATCGTTTGATATTCATCCTCCACAATGCTTGCTTTAATCATGAGCATCTCCATCTCCTTGTAGTAATCCTCCACTGAACTAGATCCTTGTGTAAGTCTTTGTAACTGATTGTGGAGTTCCTTATGATAATAACTAGGCACATACTTCTTTCTCATGATTCTTTTCATTTCCTCCCAAGAAGTGATAGGGAGTTCCCCATTTCTCCTCCTACTTTTCAATAACTCATCCCACCAAATTAGTGCATAATCAGAAAATTCAATGGCTGCGAGTTTTACCTTTTTCTCATCTGAATAGTGGTGGCATGAAAAGATCATCTCTACCTTTCTTTCCCAATCGAGATAGGCATCCACGTCATTTTTGCCTTTGAATGGGGGAATCTTCATCTTGATAGCACTCAAATTATTGTCTTTACTTTCCATTCGATTGTCATACCTCCTTGCTCTCATTGGGAAGGAATGAGCCTCCTCTTCTCCATCATCATTGTATAATTGGTCTACTTCTTCCTCCCTTGTATATTTGCCCTTGGAAGCTTTAAGGTCACTCTCCATGCTATCCATCCTGAGATTTAGCTTTTGCAAACTATCCATAAAAGCTTTAATCATAAGTTTAGTATCATGGGGAATCTCAGTCTCATCTTTACTATTGTTTCCAGACATCTTTAAACTTAAGTAAACAAGTAAAGAAAAGATCCACTCAACCTCACGTGTTTGTCTCTCAACTCACAAATTGATTTCTCACAATTGTACTTCAGAAACAAACTCAAACAAATATGCACAATTGAGTAGTTTGATTTGGAAACAATGAGTACTTAACAAGAACAGCAAAAAGTACCAATTCTAGAGGCAAATTGACCAAATTGAACAAACTTAGAAATTAGCACACAAGAGATAAATTTCATGCGCTTTAGTGTATAAAGATGTTCAACAATGTGCAATATGTTAAACTAGTGTAGTTGGAACCAAAAACAGTTTAGACACACAAATTGATAACTTAGAATGAAAAGAATAGACAAGACGGATGCACTTAAATGCGATGTTTAACTAAACCTAATGATTAGTTTAAACAGATTTTATATAGACTCAACAAAAATAAAATCAAAGAAAGCATGCAAGAATATAACCCAAAATCTAAAAGCAACGAGTACTTAACCTGCCCTTTGAAGAAATCAAACAAATTATGGAAGTTCTAGCTTAATTGATCAAATTTGAACTTAACAAGATAATAGGACCTGAATTGAACATAAGGTAATTTTCAGATTTTTTTTTTCGATATGTATATAAGCTTTCTTTTTTTTCTTCTCTTTTTTTTTTTCAAAACATAAATCACACAACTAATGATCAAATACTTGAGATAGGTGATTTAACACAATTGAGCAACAACCAAATAAGGAACTAGATGCAAAGTCCTATTCGGCCAAAACAAAGAAAGAATTTCAAGAAGACAAAATTAAAGGATAGTTAAGAATTTATCACTTAGCCTAAGCTCTGATACCAATTGATGCGGAACCCCAGCCTATATGCAAACTAGAACGCCAACATACCATGAATATTGATCATAAACAAGTGAATAAACCCCCAATCTAAAGAACCCCCAAACAAGATTGAATGGAAACGCTTATAATAGATTGATTTAGAAAGTAAGAAGAATAAGAATCAAGCATACATTAACCATGCAAATTGCCTAAGTCTAATTCTTCATACAATAGCAAGAATCAATAGAAATTAACTCTCACAAATTCAGTCAATGAAAATTCATTAATCATAAGATATGCAAAATGTAAAGTACAAATGAAGAAGTTCAGCCCTTTATATAGGCTAGGCAGCCACCCCTCCCTAGAGAAGTTATAATCAAACACTAACTCTAAGAGATAATTAATAAAATAAATAACAAAGATAATTCCTAACCTTTATCTACATGTATTTGGCCATAATATGGACTAAGTACATGAATAAATAAAGATAAATACAATCTGAAAATAATCCTAAAAGCTAGTGATTATCCTAAGGAAAATGAATGTAGACTCAATTTTGGCTATAAGTGGAATTTGGCTAACTCACTCAAGATAAATTCATCTTATTGTTTCTCCATCAAACTCTATTCAATAATATCCCAAAAAAATAAGTATTTATCAAAGAAAAGCCATTCCTAAAATTTAGGACCCCAAGTTCACTAATGTAGGCATAAAACTAAATTTGACTCAAACCCATCCAAATTCAGCTCTCCCCTTTAAAATCCGGCCCCCTCATGTTTTCTAAGCCTCAATTAGTTATTTAGGCCCAACTCTTTAGAAGAGATAAGCCCAACTTTAGCCTACCCACTTAAACTACCCAAAATACTCAAATAAACCCAAAAAATAAAACAAACCTAATTAAATAAGCCCAAAATGTTTTCTAAGGTACTAGGCTGCCCAAATACATTTAATTATATGTCATTACAAGAATAGAAGCTAAACAAAATAGCTTGAAGGCCCATTTGACCATTCGGCCCCAACTTGTCTTCATAGCCCAATTCAGCTTCTTTCCCCTCTTGAACTTGTATCTTCTCTACATAAGGCCTCATGAATGCTTGTAGGACTTCTTTAAGCTTCTTTGACCTTGCTCTTGTGATTGGTCCTTGAGGAAGTGCTAGTTCATCTCTCTTGTTGCCATTATGCTTGGTTGTGCTCATATCATAACCATGGCTCGGTTTTTAGGTGGATTGAATAAGGAGATTGCTGATGTCATTGAGCTTCATAGATATGACTCCATGGAGGAAATGTTGAATATGGCAATGAAAATTGAGAAACAGAAGAAGAGTAGGAGCTTCAACCGAACTAGCAACAACTCAAGGGATAGTTTGGGATCTAGATGGACCAAAGGGGAGGATAGAAGAGACTTTAGGAGATCCAAACCTTATGGGGCAGATTCGGGTTCCAAAGATGTAAGGGCTGTCCAATCACCATCTAAGGTTGTAAAAGGTAACCCTAATACCCCAACTCCTAGTAGAGAGATTAAATGCTTTAAATGCTTGGGGAAGGGGCATATGGCACGTGATTGTCCTAATAAAAGGGTGATAATAGCTAGGGATGATGGGGAAATTGTTTCTGAATTAGACCATAGTGAAGATGAGATGCCACCTTTGGAAGATTGTAGTGATTGTGATAGTGATGGAGAGTTATTGGTTGCTGAAAGTGGGAAGTCTTTAGTGGCTAGGCATGATGCGGAACCCAATAGCTAACGAGCTACAAACCCACACATACGATTTGAATAGCAAACCAAAATCAGACAAACACCCTCCCTATTGAACCCCCAATCAACCTGTGACTAAAAACACAAATAATCGGGAAACAAAGAACTGAAAAACGCCACAATCAAATGATTGATAAGTTAATCAAATGCTTCATGCAATAGAAAAGAAAGCAATTTACTCTCTTAATCTAAGCAAATAAATTCGGCTATGCCAATAATAATCATTCAAAAATCTCCGTTTACAATCTATAATAGCCTATTTATATGGTGGCTAACCCTAGCTAGCAAAATAACATAAAGAAAACCCTAATGAGGCCTTAAACTAAGCTAGGCCGAATTGTCCATGGGCTTTACAAGATAAATTAAGCCCAAACTAAAGAATTAAACACACTTAAAATAAGCCCAAAAGAAAGACTAATTAAAAACCCAAATTAACTAAACTAAACCCAAACTAAAAGCCCAATTCGTTTAGCCCATTAAGTCATTAAATAAATGAGTCATGTGACTTTTAAATGAAACACATGACTTGTACAAATAAAGCCCAAAGTAGTATAAACCCAAAAATGACTTAAATTGGCCCAAAAATGGCTTAAGTTGGCCCAATTTCACTAGAAGCTTCCAAAAGGCTAAGTACTTTATGAAAACCTCCTTCAAGCTCTTTTTGACACTTCTCAAAGACATCTTCATTCAGCTCTTGAGTAACAAAGCCTTGTACATAAGTTGTCATAGCCATTTTCAGCTTCTTAGCTCGCCCCCTTGTAATTGGTCCACTTGGAATCTTCAAAGAATCCTGAGTATCTGGCTGATCCGTATCATTCCCTCCCTCCTCAAAAAGATTTGTCCTCAAATCTGCATCCACACAAAAGGAGAAAGGTCAGAAACATTAAATGTAGCAGAAACACCATACTCACCCGGCAAGTCTATTTTATAGGCATTATCGTTGATGCGCTCCAAAACTTGAAAAGGACCATCACCGCGTGCATCCAGCTTTCCTTTCCTTTGGTTTGGAAATCTTTCCTTCCGAAAATGCACCCAAACCCAATCTCCAGGGGTGAACACCATGTGTTTCCTTCCCTTATTCGCCTTATCAGCATATTGCCTGTTTTTCTTTTCAATGTTTGCCCGTGCTTTCTCATGTAAGGATTTGACCAATTCTGCCTTCCTATTACCATCCAAACTCGAAAGCTCATGTAAAGGTAAAGGACAAAGATCAAGCACAGTTAGTGGGTTAAAACCATAAACAAGCTCAAATGGTGAAAAACCAGTGGAAGAATGAATACTTCGATTATAAGCAAATTCAATAAAAGGCAAACAATCTTCCCAAGTTTTAAGATTCTTACCCACAATAGCACGTAATAAAGTCCCTAACGTCCTATTCACAACCTCTGTTTGTCCATCAGTTTGAGGATGACAAGTAGTAGAAAACAATAACTTTGTTCCTAACTTACCCCATAAAACACGCCAAAAATGTGAAAGGAAATTTGTATCCCTATCTGAAACTATGGTGTGTGGAATACCATGCAAACGGACAACTTCCGTAAAGAATAAATCAGCAACATGCACAGCATCATCACATTTATGACAAGCAATAAAATGAGCCATTTTACTAAACCTATCTACCACAACAAAGATACTATCCCTACCACGTTTTGTCCTGGGCAAACCAAGCACAAAATCCATGGAAATGTCAGTCCAAGGAGAACTAGGTACGGATAAAGGCATATACAATCCATGAGGCATAGATTTAGACTTAGCTTGTTTACATGCAACACATGCATTACACACCTTTTCCACATCTTTTCGCATGCGTGGACAAAAGAAATGCTCATTCAACATGTCATAGGTCTTATGTACCCCAAAATGTCCCATCAATCCCCCACAATGAGACTCTAATACAAGCAAGTCACGCATAGAACACTTAGGTAAACAAAGCTTGCTGCCCTTAAATAAAAATCCATCATGTCTATAGAATTTATCAAAGGCTTTATGTTCACATGCATGATATACATTACCAAAATCAGAATCATCAACATACAATTCCTTAACATGCTCAAATCCTAACAACTTAGAACTAAGTGTAGAAATCAAGGCATATCTTCTGGATAATGCATCAGCAACAATATTGTCCTTTCCATGCTTGTATTGAATAACATAGGGAAATGTTTCAATAAATTCAACCCATTTAGCATGCCTTTTATTTAGCTTACCTTGTCCCTTCAAGTGTTTGAGAGACTCGTGATCCGTGTGAATAACAAACTCCTTGGGTAGGAGGTAATGTTGCCACACATCCAAGGCTCTCACCAAGGCATAAAGCTCCTTGTCATAGGTTGAATAATTGAGCTGGGCTCCATGAAGCTTCTCACTAAAATATGCTACTGGCTTCTTTTCTTGCATTAGAACAGCCCCAATACCTACACCAGAAGCATCACACTCAATTTCAAAAGTTTTATCAAAATTAGACAAAGATAAAATAGGAGCAGAACACAACTTCCCTTTTAAATTCTCAAAAGCCTTTTGCTGTGCTTCTCCCCATTTAAACCCAACATCCTTCTTTATGATTTTTGTAAGTGGTGCAGCAACAGAAGAGAAATCCTGCACAAAACGCCTATAAAAACTTGCTAAGCCATGAAAGCACCTCACATCCGAAATGGACTTAGGCGTGGGCCAATCTCTAATTGCCTGAACTTTCTCTTCATCTACTTCAATACCCTGTGCACTCACCACAAAACCAAGAAAAACAAGTCTATCTATACAAAATGTGCACTTCTTAAGTTTAGCATACAACTTTTCATACCTCAAAGTTTGCAAAACTAACTTAACATGCTCAATATGTTCCTCAAAAGACTTGCTGTAAATGAGTATATCAACAAAATAAACAACAACAAACTTTCCTAAATATGCACGCAATACATGGTTCATAAGTCTCATAAATGTGCTAGGGGCGTTAGATAGCCCAAAAGGCATGACTAACCACTCATACAAACCATATTTAGTTTTGAAAGTTGTTTTCCATTCATCACCAGGTTTCATTCTTATTTGATGATATCCACTCATTAAATCAATCTTAGTAAAATACACAACACCACACAATTCATCTAACATATCATCAAGCCTAGGGATAGGATGTCTATACTTTACAGTGATTTTGTTGACTGCACGACAATCAACACACATCCTCCAAGTTCCATCCTTCTTAGGCACCAATAAAACGGGTACTGCGCAAGGACTCATACTCTCCCTAACCAAACCCTTCTCCATGAGTTCTTCCACTTGCCTTTTCATTTCCTTAGTTTCCTTAGGATTGCTTCTATAGGCTGGTCGGTTAGGAATGGTTGATCCAGGTATGAAATCAATCTGATGTTCTATCCCTCTCAAAGGTGGTAATCCATCTGGTAGCTCATCAGGAAAGACATCTGAATATTCCTGCAACAAAGACACAAAACTAGAAGGCAAAGATTCATGGTCAATGTCAGTGTCAGAAAACAAAATCTCTTTGTAGGTTACAAGGATCAATGGCTGCCCTATTGCTAAAGCACTCTTAACCTCCCTTGCCCTTACATAAAAATTCTGTTTTTGCCTCCCACCTTTCTTGTTTTCACTCACCAATGGGCCATTTATTTGTTTTGTTTCTTTTCTGGCCTCTTTTTCCCCTTTTCTTTCTTTTTCTCTCTTAATTTCACTCCCCTCTTCTCTCTTGGCCAAAGCCTCTCTCTCCCTCTCAACTAATTTCTTTTGATCTTCAAACACTTCTTGAGGTGATAATGGAGCTAATGTAACCTTTGTACCTTCATAAGAAAAAGAATAACGGTTAGTGTAACCATTATGCAAAACATGTCTATCAAATTGCCAAGGCCTTCCCAAAAGCAAATGGACTGCCTGCATAGGTACCACATCACAAACCACCTCATCCTTATACCTCTCGATAGAAAATGGCACTCTTACTCGCCTTGTTACCTTGACCTCTCCACTGTCATTCAGCCATTGTAATTTATAAGGTCTAGGATGCTTTTCACATACCAAATTCAGCTTATCAACCATATTCACACTAGCTACATTGGTGCAACTACCTCCATCAACAATAAGTGTGCACACCCTTCCACTAATTAAACACTTAGTGTGAAATATGTTTTCTCTTTGTTCTAGGCTCTCTTCCTTAACATTCAAATTCAAAGCTCGCCTAGCCACTAAAGATTTTCCACTTTCAGCAACCAATAACTCTCCATCACTATCACAATCACTACAATCTTCCAAAGGTGGCATCTCATCTTCACTATGGTCTGATTCAGAAACGATTTCCCCATCATCCCTAGCTATTATCACCCTTTTATTAGGACAATCACGTGCCATATGCCCCTTCCCCAAGCATTTAAAGCATTTAATCTCTCTACTAGGGTTACCTTTTACAACCTTAGATGGTGATTGGACAGCCCTTGCATCTTTGGAACCCGAATCTGCCCCATAAGGTTTAGATCCCCTAAAATCTCTTCTATCCTCCCCTTTGGTCCATCTAGATCCCAAACTATCCCTTGAGTTGTTGCTGGTTCGGTTGAAACTCCTACTCTTCTTTTGTTTTTCAATTTTCATTGCCATATTCAACATTTCCTCCATGGAGTCATATCTATGAAGCTTAATGACATCAGCAATCTCCTTATTCAATCCTGAGTATCTGGCTAATCCGTATCAAGGCAAGCTTTGAATTTGAATGTTAAGGAAGAGAGCCTAGAATAAAGAGAAAACATATTTCACACTAAGTGTTTAATTAATGGAAGGGTGTGCACACTTATTGTTGATGGAGGTAGTTGCACCAATGTAGCTAGTGTGAGTATGGTTGATATGCTGAATTTGGTATGTGAAAAGCATCCTAGACCTTATAAATTACAATAGCTGAATGACAGTGGAGAGGTCAAGGTAACAAGGCGAGTAAGAGTGCCATTTTCTATCGGGAGGTATAAGGATGAGGTGGTTTGTAATGTGGTACCTATGCAGGCAGGCCATTTGCTTTTGGGAAGGCTTTGGCAATTTGATAGACATGTTTTGCATAATGGTTACACTAACCGTTATTTTTTTTCTTATGAAGGTACAAAGGTTACATTAGCTCCATTATCACCTCAAGAAGTGTTTGAAGATCAAAAGAAATTAGTTGAGAGGGAGAGAGAGGCTTTGGCCAAGAGAGAAGAGGGGAGTGAAATTAAGAGAGAAAAAGAAAGAAAAGGGGAAAAAGAGGCCAGAAAAGAAACAAAACAAATAAATGGCCCATTGGTGAGTGAAAACAAGAAAGGTGGGAGGCAAAAACAGAATTTTTATGTAAGGGCAAGGGAGGTTAAGAGTGCTTTAGCAATAGGGCAGCCATTGATCCTTGTAACCTACAAAGAGATTTTGTTTTCTGACACTGACGTTGACCATGAATCTTTGCCTTCTAGTTGTGTGTCTTTGTTGCAGGAATATTCAGATGTCTTTCCTGATGAGCTACCAGATGGATTACCACCTTTGAGAGGGATAAAACATCAGATTGATTTCATACCTGGATCAACCATTCCTAATCGACCAGCCTATAGAAGCAATCCTAAGGAAACTAAGGAAATGCAAAGGCAAGTGGAAGAACTCATGGAGAAAGGTTTGGTTAGGGAGAGTATGAGTCCTTGTGCAGTACCCGTTTTATTGGTGCCTAAGAAGGATGGAACTTGGAGGATGTGTGTTGATTGTCGTGCAGTCAACAAAATCATTGTAAAGTATAGACATCCTATCCCTAGGCTTGATGATATGTTAGATGAATTATGTGGTGCTGTGTATTTTACTAAGATTGATTTAATGAGTGGATATCATCAAATAAGAATGAAACCTGGTGATGAATGGAAAACAGCTTTCAAAACTAAATATGGTTTGTATGAGTGGTTAGTCATGCCTTTTGGGCTATCTAACGCCCCTAGCACATTTATGGGACTTATGAACCATGTATTGCGTGCATATTTAGGAAAGTTTGTTGTTGTTTATTTTGATAATATACTCATTTACAGCAAGTCTTTTGAGAACATATTGAGCATGTTAAGTTAGTTTTGCAAACTTTGAGGTATGAAAAGTTGTATGCTAAACTTAAGAAGTGCACATTTTGTATAGATAGACTTGTTTTTCTTGGTTTTGTGGTGAGTGCACAGGGTATTGAAGTAGATGAAGAGAAAGTTCAGGCAATTAGAGATTGGCCCACGCCTAAGTCCATTTCGGATGTGAGGAGCTTTCATGGCTTAGTAAGTTTTTATAGGCGTTTTGTGCAGGATTTCTCTTCTGTTGCTGCACCACTTACAGAAATCATAAAGAAGGAAGTTGGGTTTAAATGGGGAGAAGCAAACAAAAGGCTTTTGAGAATTTGAAAGGGAAGTTGTGTTCTGCTCCTATTTTATCTTTGCCTAATTTTGATAAAACTTTTGAAATTGAGTGTGATGCTTCTGGTGTAGGTATTGGGGCTGTTCTAATGCAAGAAAAGAAGCCAGTAGCATATTTTAGTGAGAAGCTTCATGGAGCCCAGCTCAATTATTCAACCTATAACAAGGAGCTTTATGCCTTGGTGAGAGCATTGGATGTGTGGCAACATTACCTCCTACCCAAGGAGTTTGTTATTCACACGGATCACGAGTCCCTCAAACACTTGAAGGGACAAGGTAAGTTGAATAAAAGGCATGCTAAATGGGTTGAATTTATTGAAACATTTCCCTATGTTATTCAATACAAGCATGGAAAGGACAATATTGTTGCTGATGCATTATCCAGAAGATATGTCTTGATTTCTACACTTAGTTCTAAGTTGTTAGGATTTGAGCATGTTAAGGAATTTTATGTTGATGATTCTGATTTTGGTAATGTATATCATGCATGTGAACATAAAGCCTTTGATAAATTCTATAGACATGATGGATTTTTATTTAAGGGCAGCAAGTTTTGTTTACCTAAATGTTCTATGCGTGACTTGCTTGTATTAGAGTCTCATTGTGGGGGATTGATGGGACATTTTGGGATACATAAGACCTATGACATGTTAAATGAGCATTTCTTTTGTCCACGCATGCGAAAAGATGTGGAAAAGGTGTGTAATGCATGTGTTGCATGTAAACAAGCTAAGTCTAAATCTATGCCTCATGGATTGTATATGCCTTTACCCGTACCCAGTTGTCCTTGGACTGACATTTCCATGGATTTTGTGCTTGGTTTGCCTAGGACAAAACGTGGTAGGGATAGTATCTTTGTTGTGATAGATAGGTTTAGTAAAATGGCTCATTTTATTGCGTGTCATAAATGTGATGATGTTGTGCATGTTGCTGATCTATTCTTTAAGGAAGTTGTCCGTTTGCATGGTATTCCACACACCATAGTTTCAGAGAGGGATACAAAGTTCCTTTCACATTTTTGGCGTGTTTTATGGGGTAAGTTAGGAACAAAGTTATTGTTTTCTACTACTTGTCACCCTCAAACTGATGGGCAAACAGAAGTTGTGAATAGAACTTTAGGGACTTTATTACGTGCTATTGTGGGTAAGAATCTTAAAACTTGGGAAGATTGTTGATGCGGAACCCCAAGGCTAAAGAACCCGAAACCCCTTAAACATACAATATGACATGAACATGAACAAGAAGAAACTCCCAATCTAAAGAACCCCCAAACAACATGTGAATGGAAACGCTTATAATAGATTGATTTAAAAACATAAGAACAGAATTCGCCACAAAGTAAATACCTTGATAAGAATTTAAGTTCTTGATGCAAAAGAAGAAGATAAGCTTTCCTCTCCAATGAAGAAAATTCGGCCAAGCCAAATGATGGTATTCAAAAGTGTTTTAGATGTGTCTTTTACAACTTATAATGAGATATTTATAGCCCCCAAAAGGTAGGTAACCCTAAATAAGTCAAAAGGCCACCTAACACATGGGTCTCCCACCAAACCCTAAATAAGTCAAAAGGCCACCTAACACATGGCCACCTAACACATGGGCCTCCCACCAAATAACTAAAGCCCAAACTTATTAACTCTAAAATACAACAACCCACAAGCCTAAAATAATTAATTTAAATGAGCCTAACTTAAAGTAAGCCCAACTCACTTAAAATAAGCCTATTAAGCTATATGAGGGTCCAACTAAATAATTAAAACAAAACAAGTTGAACATAATAAAATAAGCCCCTTGGGCAGCCTAAAGCTACTCTTCGAGATTAATCAAGCACAATTGAAGCCCATCTTTTGCATTTGGCCCCATTGGATTAGATATAGCACAATTTGGCTCAACTCTCTCTTGAATCTCCATAACTTCCACAATTTGACCTGTGTAGGATTGCCATGATGGGTTGACCCCCCTGTGCACGCATCATCAATGATGCGGAACCCCAAGGCTAAAGAACCCGAAACCCCTTAAACACACAATGATGCGGAACCCCAAGGCTAAAGAACCCGAAACCCCTTAAACATACAATATGGCATGAACATGAACAAGAAGAAACTCCCAATCTAAAGAACCCCCAAACAACATGTGAATGGAAACGCTTATAATAGATTGATTTAAAAACACAAGAACAGAATTTGCCACAAAGTAAATACCTTGATAAGAATTTAAGTTCTTGATGCAAAAGAAGAAGACAAGCTTTCCTCTCCAATGAAGAAAATTCGGCCAAGCCAAATGATGGTATTCAAAAGTGTTTTTGATGTGTCTTTTACAACTTATAATGAGGTATTTATAGCCCCCAAAAGGTAGGTGATGCGTGCACAGGGGGATCAACCCATCATGGCAATCCTACGCAGGTCAAATTGTGGAAGTTATGGAGATTCAAGAGAGAGTTGAGCCAAATTGTGCTATATCTAATCCAATGGGGCCAAATGCAAAAGATGGGCTTCAATTGTGCTTGATTAATCTCGAAGAGTAGCTTTAGGCTGCCCAAGGGGCTTATTTTATTATGTTGAACTTGTTTTGTTTTAATTATTTAGTTGGACCCTCATATAGCTTAATAGGCTTATTTTAAGTGAGTTTGGCTTACTTTAGCTTAGGCTCATTTAAATTAATTATTTTAGGCTTGTGGGTTGTTGTATTTTAGAGTTAATAAGTTTGGGCTTTAGTTATTTGGTGGGAGGCCCATGTGTTAGGTGGCCTTTTGACTTATTTAGGGTTTGGTGGGAGGCCCATGTGTTAGGTGCCCATGTGTTAGGTGGACTTTTAACTTATTTAGGGTTACCTACCTTTTGGGGGCTATAAATACCTCATTATAAGTTGTAAAAGACACATCTAAAACAATTTTGAATATCATCATTTGGCTTGGCCGAATTTTCTTCATTGGAGAGGATTTGCTTGTCTTCTTCTTTTGCATCAAGAACTTAAATTCTTATCAAGGTATTTACTTTGTGGCGAATTCTGTTCTTGTGTTTCTAAATCAATCTATTATAAGCGTTTCCATTCACATGTTGTTTGGGGGTTCTTTAGATTGGGAGTTTCTTCTTGTTCATGTTCATGCCATATTGTGTGTTTAAGGGGTTTCGGGTTCTTTAGCCTTGGGGTTCCGCATCATTTGGTATCAGAGCTTGGATTAGGATAAATTCTTATTTATCTTGTTTTAGTTTGCTATTCTATTATTTTATTTCCATTAGAACAAGATAATTCCGTATTGTTTAATTTACAATCTTGTTCTTATCAATTTCGTGTTCTTCTTTATTTTTGAATTTGTTATTTTGTGTTCTTCTTTGTTCCTACATCAGATCTTGTGTTTGATGTTTTATTTTATGTTCTAAAAAAAAAGGAAAAAAAATCGTTGGTACTGTTCATCCGAATTTAAAAAAAGAAAAAAAGAAAAAGAAAACAGAAAAGTCAGCATTGAGATAAAGTTAGGAAAGAAAAATCACAAAGAAACAAAAAATTTAGATTTGGTCATACTTTGAATTTGGAGATTAATTTGGAAAGTCAAAGTGAATATTTATAGGTAGTTGTCATTCTTGACTTTCTTTGATTTCTTGTCTTTACATCCATTGTATCGAAATTGACTTTTCCATTAGGAAAATACCAAAATTCAAATTTGTCCAATATTTGAATTTGAAAATTAATTTGAAAAGTCAAAGTGGCAATTTGTTGGTAGGCGTCATTCTTGACTTTCTTTGTTAAGTGTTTTCATTGCATTCTCATTTAAATTTGTTGAATTGTGAATCATCTTGACTTGGAATTAAATTCTGAAGTGTAACTGAGGACAACAAGCTGGAGTGGAAAAAGGCTTGAGTGTGTAAGCTTAGAAGAGGGTAAAAGCCAAGTTGAGTGAAACACGGGTGGAGTGCAATATTTTGAGTGAAACACGTGAGGGAGTGAATTATGAGGTCTTTTTATTCCCTATTAATATTTATTTGCAGTTTATAAATCAAGTCGAGAAGGGAAAAGAAAGGAGACAATTTTTTTGAGGAAGAAGATGAAAACGTGCCTAATGTGAAGATGATGTACAAAACAATCATGAGTGAGTTTAAGAAGTTAAATTCCAGGATGGATCAGATGGCAGAGAGAATGGATGAGTCTACTAGAATCCAAAATCGAAGTAGATTAATTGACCGTCAGAGAAATAAGGAAGAATCTAAAGATATGGAATTGCGGTTTAAACAACTATTTAGACAGCTAGATAAGTGTTTAAAAAAGGAGAAAAGAAAGAAAGAGAAAGTTGTAGTGGAAGAGATTATTTGTGAAGCTGAAAGAGATGCTATAGATTTATATGATGATGATGTTATAAATGAGGAAGACATAAGTGGAAGTGCAGACGATGATTATTTAAGTGAAAAGGAAGAAGATTGTAAAATGGAAGATGCTTGTATAGTTGAGTTGGATGATCAGCATGTTACGATTAATCCTGTAGTGTTTCCGGAGGCTGAATTGAACATGGAAAAAGAAGATAATCATGATCAAAATGAAATTCATGTATTGACTAACCATGCTTTTCCTAGTTTTTGTGTTAACTTGCAGGAACATAATGAGTTCTTTTCTGAAGAAGCATTCATATTATTTCCACCTATTCCCAAGATTGTTTATGAAGATCAATTTATTCCACAAGCTTCAATTCCCAACTTAAATAAAACGAAGATTCGAGGACGAATCTTTTCTAAAGAGGGAGGGGATGATGCGTGCACAGGGGGGTCAACCCATCATGGCAATCCTACGCAGGTCAAATTGTGGAAGTTATGGAGATTCAAGAGAGAGTTGAGCCAAATTGTGCTATATCTAATCCAATGGGGCCAAATGCAAAAGATGGGCTTCAATTATGCTTGATTAATCTCGAAGAGTAGCTTTAGGCTGCCCAAGGGGCTTATTTTATTATGTTGAACTTGTTTTGTTTTAATTATTTAGTTGGACCCTCATATAGCTTAATAGGCTTATTTTAAGTGAGTTTGGCTTACTTTAGCTTGGGCTCATTTAAATTAATTATTTTAGGCTTGTGGGTTGTTGTATTTTAGAGTTAATAAGTTTGGGCTTTAGTTATTTGGTGGGAGGCCCATGTGTTAGATGGCCTTTTGACTTATTTAGGGTTTGGTGGGAGGCCCATGTGTTAGGTGGCCATGTGTTAGGTGGCCTTTTGACTTATTTAGGGTTTGGTGGGAAGCCCATGTGTTAGGTGCCCATGTGTTAGGTGGACTTTTGACTTATTTAGGGTTACCTACCTTTAGGGGGCTATAAATACCTCATTATAAGTTGTAAAAGACACTTCTAAAACACTTTTGAATATCATCATTTGGCTTGGCCGAATTTTCTTCATTGGAGAGGATTTGCTTGTCTTCTTCTTTTGCATCAAGAACTTAAATTCTTATCAAGGTATTTACTTTGTGGCGAATCTGTTCTTGTGTTTCTAAATCAATCTATTATAAGCGTTTCCATTCACATGTTGTTTGGGGGTTCTTTAGATTGGGAGTTTCTTCTTGTTCATGTTCATGCCATATTGTGTGTTTAAGGGGTTTCGGGTTCTTTAGCCTTGGGGTTCCGCAGTACTGTTCATCCGAATTTAATAAAAAAAAAAAAGAAAAGTCAGCATTGAGATAAAGCTAGGAAAGAAAAATCACAAAGAAACAAAAATTCAGATTTGTCATACTTTGAATTTGGAAATTAATTTGAAAAGTCAAAGTGAATATTTATGGGTAGTTGTCATTCTTGACTTTCTTTGATTTCTTGTCTTCACATCCATTGTATCAAAATTGACTTTTCCATTAGGGAAATACCAAAATTCAAATTTGTCCAACATTTGAATTTGAAAATTAAACATGTGAATGGAAACGCTTATAATAGATTGATTTAAAAACATAAGAACAGAATTCGCCACAAAGTAAATACCTTGATAAGAATTTAAGTTCTTGATGCAAAAGAAGAAGAAAAGCTTTCCTCTCCAATGAAGAAAATTCGGCCAAGCCAAATAATGATATTCAAAAGTGTTTTAGATGTGTCTTTTACAACTTCTAATGAGGTATTTATAGCCCCCAAAAGGTAGGTGACCCTAAATAAGTCAAAAGTCCACCTAATACATGGCCACCTAACACATGGGCTTCCCACCAAACCCTAAATAAGTCAAAAGGCCACCTAACACATGGCCACCTAACACATGGGCCTCTAACACATGGCCACCTAACACATAAGCCTCCCACCAAACCCTAAATAAGTCAAAAGGCCACCTAACACATGAGCCTTCCACCAAATAACTAAAGCCCAAACTTATTAACTCTAAAATACAACAACCCACAAGCCTAAAATAATTAATTTAAATGAGCCCAACCTAAAGTAAGCCCAACTCACTTAAAATAAGCCTATTAAGCTATAGGAGGGTCCAACTAAATAATTAAAACAAAACAAGTTCAACATAATAAAATAAGCCCCTTGGGCAGCCTAAAGCTACTATTCGAGATTGAAATAATTAATCAAGCACAATTGAAGCCCATCTTTTGCATTTGGCCCCATTGGATTAGATATAGCACAATTTGGCTCAACTCTCTCTTGAATCTCCATAGCTTCCACAATTCGGCATGCGTAGGATTGCCATGATGGGTTGACCCCCCTGTGCACGCATCATCCCCTCCCTCTTTAGAAAAGATTCGTCCTCGAATCTTTGTCTTGTTCAAGTTGGGAATTGGCACTTGTTACATTTCTAAGTGGGTGGAAGCAAAAGCCACCAGGACTAATGATTCTAAGATTGTCGTAGGTTTTGTCAAGAGTCATATTTTCAGCAGATATGGAGTACCAAGGGCAATCATCAGTGACAGAGGCACTCATTTTTGCAATCGTACGTTTGAAAGTCTGTTAAGAAAATATGGTGTGACTCACAGAATTTCGACGGCCTACCACCCACAGACTAGTGGTCAAGCAGAGGTGTCCAATAGAGAAATCAAGTCTATTCTGGAAAAGACTGTCAATCCTACTCGCAAAAATTGGAGCATATGTCTAGAAGATGCTTTATGGGCATACAGAACTGCATATAAAAATCCAATTGGTATGTCTCCATATCGCTTCTTGTTTGGTAAGTCTTGCCACCTTCCTGTTGAACTAGAGCATAAAGCGTATTGGGCAATAAAACAGTGTAACATGAACATGGAAGAAGCAGGTGAACAAAGGAAGTTACAACTCCAAGAACTTGAGGAACTTAGACTTGATGCTTATGAGAATTCTAGAATTTACAAAGAGAAAATTAAACTTTTTCATGATAAAAATATTTCTAGAAAAAATTTTCAAATTGGTCAGAAAGTTCTCTTGTTTCATTCTAGACTTAAGCTTTTCCCAGGAAAATTAAGGTCACGTTGGACTGGACCTTTTATTGTTACTAATATATTTTCTCATGGTGCAGTAGAAATTCAAAGTCCCATCACTGCCAAAACGTTTAAGGTCAATAGGCATCGTTTAAAACCTTTTTATGAGGGATTTCAAGTGACAAATATTGAAACCATTCAATTGGAAGTTCCAAATTATGAAGAGTGATGCTGCATTATGTCTAGCCTTCAGACATAAAATAAGGGCGCTAGTTGGGAGGCAACCCAACATCTTTATCTTTAATTTTAATTTTTAAATTTTTTTTATTTTATTTTCGTTTTTTTTTTTAAAAAAAAAAAGAGAGAGAGAGAGAAGCTGGTGTGTTCTTTTTGAATTCTGGGTAGAAGTTTGGTTTTAATGGTTAATGTGCTAAATCTTTACGTTTTCTTTTATTTTTATTCTCTTTGTTATGTTAAATTTTTTGCTTTTTCATTTCTCTTTCCCTGTTGCTTTTTAACAATTGTACTTTGTCTTTTTATTGTTTGTTCCTTTGGTTCACGATTTTTCATTCTCCTATCTTCAACTTTCTTTGTTACTTTTTAATAATTGTATTTCTACTTTGTCTTTTTATTGTTTCTTTTTACTTCTATTTGTTCACGATTTTTCGTTGTTTCTTTCACTCTTCATCTTTCCTTCTTACTTTTTCTTTTAATGATTATTTTTACTTGTTTATTTTATTCTTTGTTTTTATTATTTATCTTTCCTCACAATTTCTTCTTTTCAAACATCTTTATTTTTAATTTTTCTATTTTTTTTATTTTATTTTCACCTTCCAAAAAAAAATAAAAAATAAAAAATAAAAAAAAAGAAGAGAAAAGCTGGTGTGTTTTTCAATTCTGGGTAACAGGTTGAGTTCTAATGGTTAATGTGATTTAAAATAAAGTAATTCTTTGAGTTGAGTTTTATTTTGTTTTATTCTCTTTTATTTTGATATTTTTCTCTCTCTTTGACTTTTACTTTTACTTTTCTATTTTATTCTTTGGTTTCTTCTCTTCACCGAAGTCGACTCCCCTGTTATCACCATTCTTATTTCCTTTCTTCTTTCAGCCACCGAGCACCGACCAGCGACCCACCGGAGTACGATCAGCTGTCCACCGAGCGCCGATCAGCAGCCTACCTCCTCGCCATCTCTCCTCCACCGACAGCAGCAAGTGCTCCCTTTTCTGCTCTGCTCAGCTTCAATGGAAATCAGAAAGCCCAAGCTTCTCCACTGTTCTCTTCAGCGATCACTATCTCCACCGGAGCTTGCACATGGGTTTGGTTAGTTTTGTGTTTGATTTGGTAGATTTGGATTAATTTGTGGTTAATTTGTGGTTATCTAGGAATTGATTTTCATGTTCAGTTGTGGTTGATTTTGGTTTGAAATTGGAATTGCTTCTTCAATTGAGCTATTATCTTGGTTATGATTGTGAACCGATTCAGATTGTTGGCATGATTGGGTATTTTGGGCGTTTAGTGCATTTTTGCTAATGACAATTCTGCTGAAAATTATTGGGTAATTTCAGGATTTAAGAAAATTGAATCACAAATGCTGGGTTGAAATTAATTGGTGGAATTTTATATTGTGAGTGCTAGCTGCCCAAGCCACACCTTACTCTGTTTTGCATTCTCTGGGTCTCGTTTTTGGAAATATTTGTTGGGTAGAATTTAAAAATGGTGAAGAAGTCTGTTGCTAGAACCAAAAGAAAGCTGAAAAAAAAGGAAGAACCACCTATCCCTAGAACTAAGCTTGGGAAAGGAAAATCTTTTCTTCCTCCATCTGACCAACAAATGGGTGGGAATGTCAAATTCAATAGGAAGGCACATAAGGATAGGTATTCTGTGTTGATGAATAGAAAAATTGTGCCTAGCAAATGTCAGGATAATAAAGTTATTGATAGCTTGCCCATGCTTTTTTATCCTACTTTGGTTGAGGATTCTGGTTGGGAGCCTATTCTTTCTAATGACTGTCCCCTTTTTTTATGAGCTGACCAGGGAGTTCTTGATGTGAGCACGACCAAGGAACCAAGAGATGAGCTAGCTTTACCAGAAGGCCCAGTGACCAGATCAAGAGCCAAGAAATTCAAGGAGAGTCTCAAAGCCTACATGGGCCGAATGGTGGAAGATATGGACAAGCAAGAGGAGTTGGGGTCGAATCTTCAAGAGGGAATTCAAGTGGGCTCTTTAATTTGTATAAAGCCATTGGAATAAGCTTTGAGCAGCCCAATCCTTATGTTAGGCGTGTGGGCTTGTATTTGGGCTCTTAAGTTGTGTTTTGTTATCTTACTTAAGTTATTGGACTTATTTTTGTTATTAGGTTTATTTTAGTGAATGGGCTTAAGTAGCTGTATTTTGGGCAGCCCATTGTTAAGGCCTTTTTAATTAGGGTTAGGGTTATGTTTAGGAGGCATCCTTAACTATTTTTGTATTCAGATTATGATATGGAATGAACTTTGGCCGAATTTCACCTTTGGAGAGGATTTGTCTTCTTCGATTGCATCAGGAACGATTTTCTTATCAAGGTATTCATCTTGTGGCGAATTTCTGTTCTTGTTATTTTAATCAATCTATCATAAGTGTTTCCTTTCATTTTTATTGATTGGGGGTTCTTTAGATTGGGGATTTGATTTCTGTCCTCTGTTCTTGCCATTTTGTGTGTTTGGGGTTTCGGGTTCTAAATAACCTAGGGGTTCCGCATCATTTTGGTATCAGAGCCTGGATTTGGATTAAATTCTTATTTATCCATGTCTGTTGCTGTTCTAGCTGTTTAACAAAGATTTAAAAAAAAAAAAAAAAAAACGAGATCAGATTTGTTTTGGCCATAACTTTTGACTCGGGTGTCCGTTTTTGCTCCAAGAGTACTTTTCGGAAAGGGAATTTCGAGATCTACAAAAATAGGTGCTTCGCTGCCTAACTAGCCCTTTAAAGTCCAGAAAAACATCGTTTAGGCCTCCGAAATTGGGTCTGAAGTTTGAAAAAAAAAAAAAAAAAAAATTTGCGGCTGGAACCATATAGGGTTACTTCAATTAGGGTTAATTGAGTTTCATTTGGATTGAACTTTACCTTGGGCTTGGGCTTGTTCATTAGACCGAATCTGTTTTGGGTTTAACTTGGGTCCATTGAGCTGGTTTCGGTTTTCCTTCACTTTAAGACATAGTGGATGAGTCATTTGGGTTTCCTAGTCTTGTCTTAACTTAGACATAATAGTTTCCTTTTCTATCTTAGTGTCATTACATACCTTTGCATCCGAATTGACTTTTCTATTAGAGAAATTTCAATTTCTGCATTTATGCATTAGTTTTGTCATTTCTTTCATTCTTAAGTTTCCATTTTTCGGTGTCTTGTATCCTTTGCTTCCATTTACATCATAATTAACAAATTGTTTCTTGTTAATTCACCATTTAATATTCAGGTAGCATACACTTCTTCTTCTTGTATGTTCATTTCGATTTCCTTCATTTTCGGTATTTTGCTTCTAGATTTGAGCCTATCTCCTTTGTTAAGTATTATCATTGCATTCCCATTTTAATTTGCTGTTTGTGAATTATCTTGAATTGGATTTAAGTTCTAAAGTGCAATTGGAGACAGCAAGTAGAGTGGAAAGAGGCTTGAGTGTGTGAGCTCGTAAAAGCCAGAATTGTGTGAAAACACGAGTGGAGTGACATCATTTGAGTGCAAACACGTGAGGGAGTGTTGTGAGGTTGTCAAACTAACCTTTTTTTTGCAGGTCTACAAACAATGAGTGACGAATCCAGCAAGAAAGGAATGTCCCAAGAGGAGGTTGCCTTTGCATTACAAGCAATGCAAGGAACGTTTGAGAGGTTCATGAGGGAAATGGGAAACGTTAATGACAGGCTGGACAGGTTGGAAAATAGTACTAATACCACCAGGAGGAATGCGAGGAGGGGTCAATTCCGTAATGATGAGGATGACCAAGATGAGTATGATGAAGTGCAATCTGTGAGAGGGAGGCCGAGAAGAGAGGAAGATAGAGATAGCAACATCAATGCTATCAAGATGAGGATTCCATCGTTCAGGGGCAGAAATGATGCTGAGGAGTATTTGGAGTGGGAAAGGAAGGTGGAGCTGGTTTTTGCTTGCCATACCTATTCTGAAAATAAGAAGGTACGACTTGCTGCTGTTGAATTTTCTAACTATGCTTTAGTATGGTGGGATGAATTGAACAAAACCAGAAGAAGAATCGGCGAAGCTCCTGTAGCTAGTTGGGAAGAAATGAAGAGAATCATGAGGAAGAGGTTTGTACCAAGCTACTACTACAGGGATATATATCAACAATTGCAAAGACTCACTCAAGGGTCTAGGACAGTGGAAGATTACCACAAGGAGATGGAGATGTTGATGATTAAAGCCAATGTTGAAGAAGAAGAAGAAGCAGTCATGGCTCGGTTTCTGAATGGCTTGAATAGGGAGATTGCTAATGTCGTGGAGTTACACCCATTCATTGTCATGGAAGAGTTGGTAAACATGGCCATGAAGGTGGAGAGACAATTGAAGTATAGGGGAAGCCATAGAGTTCAGAATTCGGGTTCAACTTCAAATTGGAATCCGAAGTGGAAAAGGGAAGAGAACAAGACTGTTCAGAAGTCCAATGATTCCAAAGACAAATCCAAGGATATTAAGAGTGGCAAAACCGACTCAAAAGGTACTTCTAATGTAATCCCTTCTAATACTAAACATAGAGAAGTTAAATGCTTTAAATGTCAAGGGCGTGGTCATTATGCATCTGAATGTCCAAATAGGAAGTCTATGTTTATTAGGGGTGGGGAAATTGTATCTGAATCTGATGGGGATCATGAATCTGATAGTGATGAAATGCCACCTTTAGAGGACTGTTCTGATAATGAGGAGTTTGTTGAGTATGCTGTTAAGGGAGAATCCTTAGTTATTAGGCGTGCATTGAATGTGAATGTAAAAGAAGATAGCCTAGAACAGAGGGAGAACATCTTTCACACTAAATGCTTGGTAGGTGGTAAAGCTTGTAGTCTGATTATAGATGGGGATAGTTGCACAAATGTTGCTAGCAGTACCTTGGTAGAGAAATTGGGGCTCAAATGTGAGAAACACCCTAGTCCTTATAGGCTGCAATGGCTGAATGATAGTGGTGAAGTCAAAGTGACCAAGCAGGTAGTTGTCTCTTTTTCCATTGGTAGATATGCTGATGATGTTGTATGTGATGTTGTGCCTATGCAGGCTGGTCATGTATTGTTGGGTAGGACTTGGCAATTTGATAGGCGTGTTATGCATGATGGGTATTTAAATAGGTATTCTTTTATGTATAATGGGCAGAAAGTCATTCTTGCACCAATGTCACCTAAAGAAACATACATGGAGCAGTTGAAAATTCAGCAATCTTCAAGTGGGAATTCGGGTAGTGAGATAAAAAAAAAAAGAAGAGAGAAAAGAGGCCATGAGAGAAAAGAATAAAAATAAAGGCCCGATGGTGAGTGACTGCACTAGTGAGGAAAAGAAAGTGGGATGTGCAGGAGATAAGAAGTTAGTGAGTGAGAGGAAAGAAAAAAATTTAAAAGGTGAGAGAAAAGAAATTGAGAGGAGTGAAAAAGTAAAGAATCAACCGTGTTATTATGCCAAAGAGAGAGAAGTTAAGAGTGCATACTTAGGCAAGAGAGCTCTAGTCTTGATTCGGTTTAAGGAAACTTTGTTTACTGAAACTGACCTTAACCCCGAGTTGCCTAGTGTTTTTGTGACCTTATTGCAGGAATATGAAGATGTCTTTCCAGAAGAAGTTCCACATGGATTGCCACCCTTGAGGGGGATTGAGCACCAGATTGACCTTGTACCCGGGGCTCAAATACCTAACCGTCCAGCTTACCGAAGCAATCCAGAAGAGACGAAGGAGTTGCAAAGGCAAGTGGATGAACTGCTACAAAGGGGGTATGTGAGGGAAAGCATGAGTCCTTGTGCAGTACCAGTTCTTTTGGTGCCTAAGAAAGATGGGACTTGGAGGATGTGTGTAGATTGCAGGGCGGTCAACAAAATCACTGTAAAGTATCGCCACCCTATTCCTAGATTAGATGATATGCTTGATGAATTGCATGGTGCATATTTGTTTACAAAAATTGATTTGAAGAGTGGCTATCATCAGATTAGGATGAAAGAGGGAGATGAGTGGAAAACTGCATTTAAGACTAAATACGGATTGTATGAGTGGTTAGTGATGCCTTTTGGGTTGTCTAATGCACCTAGTACTTTCATGCGCTTAATGAATTATGTCTTGCGTGAGTTCCTTGGAAAGTTTGTAGTTGTGTACTTTGATGATATTCTGGTTTACAGCAGATGTTTAGATGATCATATTTCGCTAGTCAAAGCTGTTTTGAGTGTGCTGAGGAAGGAGAAGTTGTATGGAAACCTTAAGAAGTGTTCTTTTAGCATGGATAAAGTAACTTTCTTAGGTTTTGTGGTTAGTGAGAAGGGAGTGGAAGTTGACACTGAAAAGGTGAAGGCTATTCAAGAATGGCCAACGCCTAAGACTATTAGTGAGGTGAGGAGTTTTCATGGCTTAGCTAGTTTTTACAGGCGATTTGTTAGGGACTTCTCTACTATCGCCGCACCATTGAATGATATAGTCAAAAAGAATGTTGGATTTAAATGGGGAAAAGAGCAAGAAAATGCTTTTTGCATGTTAAAAGAGAAATTATGTACTGCTCCTGTTTTGTGTTTGCCTGATTTTTCTAAAACTTTTGAGATAGAATGTGATGCTTCTGGGATTGGTATAGGTGCTGTTTTGATGCAGGAAAGACGTCCCATAGCATATTTCAGCGAGAAGTTGAGTGGGCCAATTTTTAACTATTCCACCTATGACAAGGAGCTTTATGCATTGGTGAGAGCACTTGAAGTATGGGAGCACTACTTGCTGCCTAAGGAGTTTGTGATTCATAGTGATCATCAATCCCTCAAGTATTTGAAGGGACAAGGGAAACTGAACAAAAGGCATGCAAGGTGGGTGGAATTTCTAGAAACATTCCCATATGTGATCAAGTACAAGCAGGGTAAGGAAAATGTGGTGGCAGATGCACTATCCAGAAGGTATGCTTTAATTTCTATGCTTACTTCTAAATTACTTGGATTTGAGCATTTGAAAGAGATGTATGTTGACGATACTGATTTTGCTTCTGTGTATCATGCATGTGAGCGTGCTGCATTTGACAAGTATTATAGGCATGAAGGATATCTTTTTAGGGGAAAACAACTTTGCATTCCTACATGTTCTATTAGGGAGTTGCTTGTGAGGGAGTCACATAGTGGGGGGTTAATGGGGCATTTTGGTGTGCAAAAGACCTTGGGCATGCTTAATGAACATTTTTATTGGCCAAATATGAGAAGAGATGTGGAGAGGGTTTGTGCCAGATGCATTACTTGTAAGCAGGCTAAATCTAGGACAAAGCCTCATGGGTTATATACACCATTGCCTGTACCTAGTGAGCCTTGGACTGACATTTCTATGGATTTTGTTTTGGGTTTACCTAGGACCAGGAAAGGGAGGGACAACATATTTGTTGTTGTGGACAGGTTTAGTAAAATGGCTCATTTCATTGCTTGCCATAAAACAGATAATGCAACAAACATTGCTGAACTTTTCTTTAGGGAAGTGGTTAGGTTGCACGGGGTGCCAAGAACCATTGTATCAGATAGGGATGTCAAATTTCTAGGTCACTTTTGGAGAGTTTTGTGGGGGAAATTAGGTACTAAGCTTTTATTTTCTACTACATGTCATCCCCAGACTGATGGGCAAACTGAAGTAGTTAATAGAACCTTAGGAACTATGTTGCGTGCTATTGTTGGAAAGAATTTGAAAACTTGGGAGGATTGTTTGCCATTCATTGAATTTGCATATAATCGTGCTATACATTCTTCTACAGGGTTTTCACCATTTGAGATTGTCTATGGTTTTAATCCTTTAACTGTGTTGGATTTAACGCCTTTACCTTTGAATAAGCTTGATAGCTTAGATGGCAAAAAGAAGGCTGATTTGGTTAAAGAGATACATGAGAAAGCACGTGAACAGATTGAGAGGAAGAATCGCATGTATGCACAGAAGGCTAACAAAGGGCGAAAACAAATAATTTTTGAACCAGGTGACTGGGTTTGGGTGCATATGCGAAAGGAACGGTTCCCACAACAAAGGAAGTCAAAGCTTGATGCAAGGGGTGATGGGCCATTTCAAGTTTTGCAACGCATCAATGACAATGCCTACAAGATTGACTTACCAGGTGAGTATGGCATTAGTGCTACCTTTAATGTTTCTGATTTATCTCCTTTTGATTTTGACTCAGATTCGAGGACGAATTCTTTCGAAGAGGGAGGGGATGATGTGAGCACGACCAAGGAACCAAGAGATGAGCTAGCTTTACCAGAAGGCCCAGTGACCAGATCAAGAGCCAAGAAATTCAAGGAGAATCTCAAAGCCTACATGGGCCGAATGGTGGAAGATATGGACAAGCAAGAGGAGTTGGGGTCGAATCTTCAAGAGGGAATTCAAGTGGGCTCTTTAATTTGTATAAAGCCATTGGAATAAGCTTTGAGCAGCCCAATCCTTATGTTAGGCGTGTGGGCTTGTATTTGGGCTCTTAAGTTGTGTTTTGTTATCTTACTTAAGTTATTGGACTTATTTTTGTTATTAGGTTTATTTTAGTGAATGGGCTTAAGTAGCTGTATTTTGGGCAGCCCATTGTTAAGGCCTTTTTAATTAGGGTTAGGGTTATGTTTAGGAGGATATAAATTCATCCTTAACTATTTTTGTATTCAGATTATGATATGGAATGAACTTTGGCCGAATTTCACCTTTGGAGAGGATTTGTCTTCTTCGATTGCATCAGGAACGATTTTCTTATTAAGGTATTCATCTTGTGGCGAATTTCTGTTCTTGTTATTTTAATCAATCTATCATAAGCGTTTCCTTTCATTTTTATTGATTGGGGGTTCTTTAGATTGGGGATTTGATTTCTGTCCTCTGTTCTTGCCATTTTGTGTGTTTGGGGTTTCGGGTTCTAAATAACCTAGGGGTTCCGCATCAGTTCTTTGCTACCTTTGAGTTCCATAATAATGCTACTTTGACCACAGACACTTCAGGGGTTATTAAATTTCGGTTATTGGGTACCAGTTACTCTTTTTCATTGACTGAGTTTAACATTCGTTGCGGCTTTATGGATGAATCTTTTGTTGCTAGCCCACAATATGCAGACTGTCCCTGTGATGTACCAGTTGAGTGGGACCCGGCCACCTATTGGAGTGAGGTTTCCACAGACCCAGCCCCTTACAATTCCAGCCTATCACGAGCCACTTATCTGAGGAAAATGGAGCTTCGGTATGTTCATAAGTTGATTGCCTACAATTACTCTGGAACTAATGAAGACTCCAGCAAACTGAGTAAGACATAATTATTTTTCTTGTTTTGTTTGGAGTCAAAGATGAGAATTAATTTTGCAGCATTTTATGGTAGACAATTGTTAGCAATGGCTAAAAAGAAGAGAGGGCATCTCTGTTTGGGTTCTTTGGTCACTTTTATTGCTATGCGTTTGGAAGTTTTAGATCTCGACAATACTGATATGCATATTGCTTGTGAAGTTGGTCCATTGGACATTGATTGTTTGCACAGGATGGGAGAGGTAGAGAAGTTGCCCAATGGCCAATACAGGGCAGCCCCTTCTGGCCCTGGTTTTTATACTCGGATTGTGCGCAACAAGCGAGCTCGCCCGTCTGAATCCGATGATGACGCTGGCCCATCTCAACCGTGGCGTGAGCTGACCTCTAGACTTGACAGATTAGATGGTCGATTGGGCAGATTGGAGCAATATATGGATACACTTTTTGATCATTTCGGGTTACCCAAACCCCCTCTCTAGATCTTTTCAGGGCAGTATTTTTACCTCCCAATTTTGTTTCATTTTTATTTTTGATGTATTTTGATCCTAGCTTTACATTGGGGACAATGTAAAGTTTAGGTGTGGGGAAGGGAATACTATATTATGTCTGTATTAAATCTAGCATTACTGCATTTACACATTATTGCACTTTTATTTATTTTAATAATTTGTTTTCAGCTGCTATTTATTTTGATATTTTTATTTGCTTTGATGTTTTTAATTGCACCTCTTTGAGTGTTTTTGAGCAGAAAAATATGGAAATGTCCTTTGGCTAAGTCTATTCTCCTTGGAAAAATTGAAATACAGGTTCTCATGTCTCCAATTTTGATTTTTAAAGTTTTGTTTTGACACATCATTTAAGTGTTCTGATTTGTATGATAAAGTTGCAAGATTTAAGCACCAATTTTAACCCTTAATATTTGTTGTGAGTTTTTGAGCCTAAATGAACATACATTATATGTGTTCTTATTTTTCTTGCGAGTGTGTCCAATATAAATTGTGAATTCTAGAACTTGCCATGAGATTCATTTTGAGATTACATTCCTAATTTATTTCATTAAAGTGATAAGGGCATTTAGGATAATAACTGATGCGGAACCCAATAGCTAACGAGCTACAAACCCACACATACGATTTGAATAGCAAACCAAAATCAGACAAACACCCTCCCTATTGAACCCCCAATCAACCTGTGACTGAAAACGCAAATAATCGGGAATTAAAGAACCTGAAAAACGCCACAATCAAACAATTGATAAGTTAATCAAATTCTTCATGCAATAGAAAAGAAAGCAATTCACTCTCATTCTAAGCAAAGAAAATTCGGCTAAGCCAATGAATATCATTCAAAATCTGCCCTTTACAGTCTATAATAGCCTATTTATATGGTGGCTAACCCTAGCTAGCAAAATAACATAAAGAAAACCCTAATGAGGCCTTAAACTAAGCTAGGCCGAATTGTCCATGGGATTTACAAGATAAATTAAGCCCAAACTAAAGAATTAAACACACTTAAAATAAGCCCAAAAGAAAGACTAATTAAAAACCCAAAATAACTAAACTAAACCCAAACTAAAAGCCCAATTCGTTTAGCCCATTAAGTCATTAAATAAATGAGTCATGTGACTTTTAAATGAAGCACATGACTTGTACAAATAAAGCCCAAAGTAGTATAAACCCAAAAATGACTTAAATTGGCCCAAAAATGGCTTAAGTTGGCCCAATTTCACTAGAAGCTTCCAAAAGGCTAAGTACTTTGTGAAAACCTCCTTCAAGCTCTTTTTGACACTTCTCAAAGACATCTTCATTCAGCTCTTGAGTAACAAAGCCTTGTACATAAGTTGTCATAGCCATTTTCAGCTTCTTAGCTCGCCCCCTTGTAATTGGTCCACTTGAAATCTTCAAAGAATCCTGAGTATCTGGCTGATCCGTATCATTCCCTCCCTCCTCAAAAAGATTTGTCCTCAAATCTGCATCCACATCAAAAGGAGAAAGGTCAGAAACATTAAATGTAGCAGAAACACCATACTCACCTGGCAAGTCTATTTTATAGGCATTATCGTTGATGCGCTCCAAAACTTGAAAAGGACCATCACCGCGTGCATCCAGCTTTCCTATCCTTTGGTTTGGAAATCTTTCCTTCCGAAAATGCACCCAAACCCAATCTCCAGGGGTGAACACCATGTGTTTCCTTCCCTTATTCGCCTTATCAGCATATTGCCTGTTTTTCTTTTCAATGTTTGCCCGTGCTTTCTCATGTAAGGATTTGACCAATTCTGCCTTCCTATTACCATCCAAACTCGAAAGCTCATGTAAAGGTAAAGGACAAAGATCAAGCACAGTTAGTGGGTTAAAACCATAAACAAGCTCAAATGGTGAAAAACCAGTGGAAGAATGAATACTTCGATTATAAGCAAATTCAATAAAAGGCAAACAATCTTCCCAAGTTTTAAGATTCTTACCCACAATAGCACGTAATAAAGTCCCTAAAGTCCTATTCACAACCTCTGTTTGTCCATCAGTTTGAGGATGACAAGTAGTAGAAAACAATAACTTTGTTCCTAACTTACCCCATAAAACACGCCAAAAATGTGAAAGGAACTTTGTATCCCTCTCTGAAACTATGGTGTGTGGAATACCATGCAAACGGACAACTTCCTTGAAGAATAGATCAGCAACATGCACAGCATCATCACATTTATGACATGCAATAAAATGAGCCATTTTACTAAACCTATCTACCACAACAAAGATACTATCCCTACCACGTTTTGTCCTGGGCAAACCAAGCACAAAATCCATGGAAATGTCAGTCCAAGGAGAACTAGGTAAGGGTAAAGGCATATACAATCCATGAGGCATAGATTTAGACTTAGCTTGTTTACATGCAACACATGCATTACACACCTTTTTCACATCTTTTCGCATGCGTGGCCAAAAGAAATGCTCATTCAACATGTCATAGGTCTTATGTACCCCAAAATGTCCCATCAATCCCCCACAATGAGACTCTAATACAAGCAAGTCACGCATAGAACACGTAGGTAAACAAAGCTTGCTGCCCTTAAATAAAAATCCATCATGTCTATAGAATTTATCAAAGGCTTTATGTTCACATGCATGATACACATTACCAAAATCAGAATCATCAACATACAATTCCTTAACATGCTCAAATCCTAACAACTTAGAACTAAGTGTAGAAATCAAGGCATATCTTCTGGATAATGCATCAGCAACAATATTGTCCTTTCCATGCTTGTATTGAATAACATAGGGAAATGTTTCAATAAATTCAACCCATTTAGCATGCCTTTTATTTAGCTTACCTTGTCCCTTCAAGTGTTTGAGGGACTCGTGATCCGTGTGAATAACAAACTCCTTGGGTAGGAGGTAATGTTGCCACACATCCAAGGCTCTCACCAAGGCATAAAGCTCCTTGTCATAGGTTGAATAATTGAGCTGGGCTCCATGAAGCTTCTCACTAAAGTATGCTACTGGTTTCTTCTCTTGCATTAGAACAGCCCCAATACCTACACCAGAAGCATCACACTCAATTTCAAAAGTCTTATCGAAATTAGGCAAAGATAAAATAGGGGCAGAACACAACTTCCCTTTCAATTTTTCGAAAGCTTTTTGCTGTGCTTCTCCCCACTTAAACCCAACGTCCTTCTTTATGATTTCTGTAAGTGGTGCAGCAACAGAAGAGAAATCCTGCACAAAACGCCTATAAAAACTTGCTAAGCCATGAAAGCTCCTCACATCCGAAATGGACTTAGGCGTGGGCCAATCTCGAATTGCCTGAACTTTCTCTTCATCTACTTCAATACCCTGTGCACTCACCACAAAACCAAGAAAAACAAGTCTATCTATACAAAATGTGCACTTCTTAAGTTTAGCATACAACTTTTCATACCTCAAAGTTTGCAAAACTAACTTAACATGCTCAATATGTTTCTCAAAAGACTTGCTGTAAATGAGTATATTATCAAAATAAACAACAACAAACTTTCCTAAATATGCACGCAATACATGGTTCATAAGTCTTATAATGTGCTAGGGGCGTTAGATAGCCCAAAAGGCATGACTAACCACTCATACAAACCATATTTAGTTTTGAAAGCTGTTTTCCATTCATCACCTGGTTTCATTCTTATTTGATGATATCCACTCATTAAATCAATCTTAGTAAAATACACAGCACCACACAATTCATCTAACATATCATCAAGCCTAGGGATAGGATGTCTATACTTTACAGTGATTTTGTTGACTGCACGACAGTCAACACACATCCTCCAAGTTCCATCCTTCTTAGGCACCAATAAAACGGGTACTGCGCAAGGACTCATACTCTCCCTAACCAAACCCTTCTCCATGAGTTCTTCCACTTGCCTTTGCATTTCCTTAGTTTCCTTAGGATTGCTTCTATAGGCTGGTCGGTTAGGAATGGTTGATCCAGGTATGAAATCAATCTGATGTTCTATCCCTCTCAAAGGTGGTAATCCATCTGGTAGCTCATCAGGAAAGACATCTGAATATTCCTGCAACAAAGACACAAAACTAGAAGGCAAAGATTCATGGTCAATGTCAGTGTCAGAAAACAAAATCTCTTTGTAGGTTACAAGGATCAATGGCTGCCCTATTGCTAAAGCACTCTTAACCTCTCTTGCCCTTACATAAAAATTCTGTTTTTGCCTCCCACCTTTCTTGTTTTCACTCACCAATGGGCCATTTATTTGTTTTATTTCTTTTCTGGCCTCTTTTTCCCCTTTTCTTTCTTTTTCTCTCTTAATTTCACTCCCCTCTTCTCTCTTGGCCAAAGCCTCTCTCTCCCTCTCAACTAATTTCTTTTGATCTTCAAACACTTCTTGAGGTGATAATGGAGCTAATGTAACCTTTGTACCTTCATAAGAAAAAGAATAGCGGTTAGTGTACCCATTATGCAAAACATGTCTATCAAATTGCCAAGGCCTTCCCAAAAGTAAATGGCCTGCCTGCATAGGTACCACATCACAAACCACCTCATCCTTATACCTCCCAATAGAAAATGGCACTCTTACTCGCCTTGTTACCTTGACCTCTCCACTGTCATTCAGCCATTGTAATTTATAAGGTCTAGGATGCTTTTCACATACCAAATTCAGCTTATCAACCATACTCACACTAGCTACATTGGTGCAACTACCTCCATCAACAATAAGTGTGCACACCCTTCCACTAATTAAACACTTAGTGTGAAATATGTTTTCTCTTTGTTCTAGGCTCTCTTCCTTAACATTCAAATTCAAAGCTCGCCTAGCCACTAAAGATTTTCCACTTTCAGCAACCAATAACTCTCCATCACTATCACAATCACTACAATCTTCCAAAGGTGGCATCTCATCTTCACTATGGTCTGATTCAGAAACAATTTCCCCATCATCCCTAGCTATAATGACCCTTTTATTAGGACAATCACGTGCCATATGCCCCTTCCCCAAGCATTTAAAGCATTTAATCTCTCTACTAGGAGTTGGAGTATTAGGGTTGCCTTTTACAACCTTAGATGGTGATTGGACAGCCCTTGCATCTTTGGAACCCGAATCTGCCCCATAAGGTTTGGATCCCTTAAAGTCTCTTCTATCCTCCCCCTTGGTCCATCTGGATCCCAAACTTTCCCTTGAGTTATTGCTGGTTCGGTTTAAGCTCCTACTCTTCTTCTATTTTTCAATCTTCATTGCCATATTCAACATTTCCTCCATGGAGTCATATCTATGAAGCTCAATGACATCAGCAATCTCCTTATTCAATCCACCTAAAAATCGAGCCATGGTTACTTCTTCATCTTCCTCAATGTTAGCTCTAACCATGCACATTTCCATTTCTTTATAGTAGTCCTCTACTGATATACCCCCTTGCACTAGCCTATGCAATCTCTGATGTAGCTCCCTAAAGTAGTGTGAAGGAACAAATCTTTTCCTCATGGCCTCCTTCATATCCTCCCAATTACCAATAGGTCGTCTACCCACTTTCCTTCTGCTCAAGTTCAATTGATCCCACCAAAATAATGCATAATCTGTGAACTCCATAGCTGCTATCTTCACTTTCTTCTCCTCAGAATACCTATTACAATCAAAGATCATTTCAACCTTCCTTTCCCATTCTAGGTACTCTTTAGCACTATTTCTACCCTTAAATGGAGGAATCTTAAGCTTAATGTTACCTAAATTCCCATCTAATCTACCACTAGTCTCTTCTTCATCTAAATCTTCTAAGTCAGCCCTGACATTCTCATCAGTCCATCTTCCTCTCCTTGCTGTTCTCCTAGAATTATTAGATGCACTCACTTCAAATTTCTCCTCCATCCCGTCCATTCTAGCGTTTAGCTTCTTGAACTCATTAATGAAGGCCTTGTACATCACTTTCATATCGGGCATGGCTTCCTCCTCCTCATATATTGTTTCCTTTTCTTCTCTTCTTGACATGATTTGAATTCTGCAAAACAGATGTTAGACAATAACCTCACACACTCCCTCACTTGTTTGCACTCAAAGGATGTCACTCCTCTCGTGTTTCACTCAAACAAGGCTTTTACCCTCTTAATGTACTCACACGCTCTTGCCTTTTACCACTCTAATTGCAACTCTTAAATTGCACTTCAGAATTCAATACACAAACCAAGAATTTGAGTACGTTTTAGAAAGCAAGGAAATAAGCGACTAACAATAACAGAAAGCTCAATGCTAGAAAAGAAGACACTAAACAAAATGGAGGTGGTACACGGACAAGACTGGTATACCACTTGATTATATCAAAATTAGAGTATTAGAACAAGCAAAGATACTCTAACAGTGTAATGGAACAAAAGCAAGCTCAAACAAAGAACTACGCAACAAGAATATAAAAAAATGACAATTCTGGACAAAATGTATGAATCTGACTCACTACAAAGTAAATCAAATATAGATCCTAGTTATTCTACCCAACAAAGCAAGAAAATAACAAAAAAAATCCTAATTATACTAAATAAGATAGAATGCACTCAAGACAATTCAATTTAAAGCTAAAATGATGATTAGGCCGAATGGTGTATTAAGCTCTAATTAATGTGTCAAGTTGTGTGCAAAATGATGGCGAAATGGTGTAAAAATGATGGCAAAATGGTAGGTAAATGATGGCAAAATGGTGCAAAATGGTAGGCAAATGATGGTAAAATGGTGCAAAATGGTAGGCAAATGATGGTAAGATGGTAGAAAAAAATGATGGCAAAATGATACCAAAATGGTGTAAAAAAATGACAGCAAAAATGGTACCAAAATGTTACAAAAAATGGATAGCAAATGATAGGCAAATGTTACCAAAATGGATAGCAAATGTTACCAAAAATGGTTAGCAAATGATAGGAAAATGTTACCAAAAATGACAAGCAAATGGTAGCACAAATAATTCCTTATTTGAATTGGATAATAATAATAATCAAAGGTGGTTTAGGATTAAGTTTTCCTATTCCCAAAACAGATAGGATTAAGTTTTCCTATTCCCAAAACAGATAGGAATAGTTTTTCCTATTCCCAAAATAGATAGGATTAAGTTTTCCTATTCCCAAAACAGATAGGATTAATTTTCCTATTCCCAAAATAGATAGGATTAATTTTTCCTATCTCTATTATGAAAAGGATTAATTTCTGCCCCTAATCCTCAAGCACTTAGGATTAAGTTTTCCCACCCCTTAAAGGATTTGGATCTTCCCTTATTACTATATAAACTCCCTTGACCGAATTGCTCCTCTACACTTTTCTCCACACGCAAGATTCTTCTTTATTTCTCTTCTTTCACGTTTTTTTTTTCTTTTTTTTTTTTATATGAAATAGATAACAACAGTCTACAACTACCAAACTTCACAAGCCCAAAGTGATCAGAAATCAAATTCGGTTTTCTACCATTTATTTATTTTTTTTTTCAAATGCAAAACTTCAAGGTGGAAAATGGAGGCTTAAACGTCGTTTTTAAGGGCCGAAAATTGCAGTTACATAGGGCAAAGCCCAAGTAACGATTGTAGAGCTCCAAATTCCCTTTCCAGAATGATATTATAATAACAAATCGGACTCCTATATCAAAAGTTATGGCCTTTCGAAGTTTTCTGATTTTTTTTTTTTCAAAACAGCAAACTAATCTCTAATCTCCTCCTACAAGGATTCGGATTCCAGCTAAGGATGTTCAAGTTTTCGGTTCAAGGCTATTTCACGAATTCAAGGTAAAGGTAAGAAAAGAAAAAAGCTAATTTAAACACACAAAACACAATTAACTAAGAAACTTAATGCAACCTAATTCGACATAAATAACTAGAATTCAAAGAAAAGAAAACGCAAACCTAACACTAAGATAAATAGGAATTTACCTTAACTTTGGCTCTGATACCAAATGATGCGGAACCCAATAGCTGACGAGCTACAAACCCACACATACGATTTGAATAGCAAACCAAAATCAGACAAACACCCTCCCTATTGAACCCCCAATCAACCTGTGACTGAAAACGCAAATAATCGGGAATTAAAGAACCTAAAAAACGCCACAATCAAATAATTGATAAGTTAATCAAATTCTTCATGCAATAGAAAAGAAAGCAATTCACTCTCATTCTAAGCAAAGAAAATTCGGCTAAGCCAATGAATATCATTCAAAATCTGCCCTTTACAGTCTATAATAGCCTATTTATATGGTGGCTAACCCTAGCTAGCAAAATAACATAAAGAAAACCCTAATGAGGCCTTAAACTAAGCTAGGCCGAATTGTCCATGGGCTTTACAAGATAAATTAAGCCCAAACTAAAGAATTAAACACACTTAAAATAAGCCCAAAAGAAAGACTAATTAAAAACCCAAAATAACTAAACTAAACCCAAACTAAAAGCCCAATTCGTTTAGCCCATTAAGTCATTAAATAAATGAGTCATGTGACTTTTAAATGAAGCACATGACTTGTACAAATAAAGCCCAAAGTAGTATAAACCCAAAAATGACTTAAATTGGCCCAAAAATGGCTTAAGTTGGCCCAATTTCACTAGAAGCTTCCAAAAGGCTAAGTACTTTGTGAAAACCTCCTTCAAGCTCTTTTTGACACTTCTCAAAGACATCTTCATTCAGCTCTTGAGTAACAAAGCCTTGTACATAAGTTGTCATAGCCATTTTCAGCTTCTTAGCTCGCCCCCTTGTAATTGGTCCACTTGGAATCTTCAAAGAATCATGAGTATCTGGCTGATCCGTATCAATAACCATTTGTTTTAAACCTTTTTCTTGATAGCCTACCTTTTAATCCAATAGTTAACCATTTTGAGCCTATAACCATATTCTTGGAAATAACCCTTAACATTGTTAGCCTGAACCTGTTTCTTGAAGCCATAATTTTGAGCCCCTTATTTGTTGAACTAATAGATAAATTGTTTTAAGAATATCTGCATATTTTTATTTTTGAAAAGGAGGATTCAAAAAGAAAAAAAAAATAATAATAATAAGAAAAGCATTTGTGGCCGTTAAATTTGAAAATGAATAAAGGTCAAGTCAAAAGCCTTAGAGGAATTAATTTCTCTCTAAAATAAAATAAAATAAAAAGAAGAAGAAAATAAAAAAGCTTGGGCCACTTTAATAAAGAAATTTATGTTTCTATTTTCCTCACATTGCAGAAATTCATTCTAAATTCTTTAAAGGCATTTGTTTATTATGTTCAACTTATTTAAGCCTAAATTTTCCCTTTTTCCATCCCTTTGACCTTAGCCCCATTACAACCCAATTGAAGACCCTTTGATTTTTGGATGAATTAATGGTTAGTGGTGGAGATTTGATTGAATGGCAAGCCTATGGTAATTCCTTTTTATTTTTGTGACTTGGAGTGCTCTATTGTTAAATACTTATCCTAAACACTTGAGTGATTTGAGTGATATCTTTTGTGAGGGTATTAAGTCTTGCATCTTTGGATAACATTGAAAGATCACTTGAACTGATGAAAATTTTTACGAATTTATTTCTTTGAGACATGTTGAGTTTTGAAAATAAATTTTGAAGGGGAGAATATGGCAAGGTTATGGGGTGTGGAAATTGATTTGCTTGAGGACAAGCAAAGGTTTGGTGTGGGGGAATTTGATGAAGCAAAAATATTCCTATTTATTTTTCATGAAAAACTCCTATTTTGTGCTTATTTAATAAGATAAATATTTGATTTAATTTCTATTTAATCTTTTAGTAGGAATTCATGCTCAATGGGAAAAAGAAATTAAAAAGTAGGAATTTAAAGTCAAATAAAATCTGGAGCTAATTGGAAGTCAAGAAATGGAGCTGAGAATCAAAGAAATTAAAGTTGGAAGTCAAGAATGGAAGCTGAAAGTATCAGGTCTACATTTTCAACATGAAATCACACTTAAGCGTGCCCACGGTCGCTTGCGCAGAAATTATGCAGTGCAGATTTTTCAAGGATTGCTGCTATTGGAAATCAATTTAGCCAGATCTTTTACCCGACTTTTGGCAGCAAAAAATTGGACCTTTGAAAAGTCCTTGAGAAAAATGATCAAATTCCTAGTCTAAGTTTTCTATAAATAGGATCTTTGTGATGAAGGAAATCATATCTTAAACCTTGAAATAAACTTTTGAATTACTGCTTTCTTTATTTTCTAGTTGATTGTTTTACAGCCATGAGTGGCTGAATTTTCTTTTCTAGTCAAGGATATTAAGGTATGATTCATGAATAAATTGTGAGAATTCGTTTTCATTGTTTTCTCTTCTCAAATATCTGAATATTTTCTATACTTAATGATATTTTGTTCCATTAAAATTATTGACGTCTGATTTTGAAGGAATAAATATTGCTAGTCAGATTGATAAATCCGTAATTGTTTATTTAATTTGGCAAAGTGGCAAATCTGTGCACTCATTGAATTGAATCTTTGAGTTTAGTGTGGGTGAATTTATTTGGTCCAATTTAAATAATCGAGCTTGTGTATTATTGATTGGAATTGGTAGCTTTTCTAATTCTTAATGCTATTTCTCAATTAAATCCTAAGAGCTTGTTTAGTGGTTGTTGAGAAATAAGATTTACCAGCTGATCTTATCACTTTTAAATTAATATTAAGGAAGAGCAGAATACTAGAGCTTGTTAGTGTTCATAACCAATTTATTTGAAGAAGTAGGAATTTATCCAATTGTATTCAATGATCAATTTGAATGAATCATAACCAAGATATTCCTTTGACTAGAAGTTTTTAATATTTGATTTACCCTTTTTAATTTTCTGCTTCATGATTTATTTGTTTTAATCTTATTTTTCATAAACAAAAACCCCCCTTCATCTTTCTCTTATTTCATAAGTAAAAATCAGATTTAATAATTTGACCAATCTCTTGGGAGACAACTCTACTCATGCTTTGCTATAAATATTTATAGAGTAGAATTTTATTTTTGTTGGATTCGACACCCATCAAATTTTGTCAGAGACTAGCACCGATTTAATTCTAAATAACCAGATTTTTAACAATAAAAATATAAAGGGGGGATTTTTATCGATTAAAAACTAACTAATGATGAATTGAAAGAATCAAATAAAATAACAGTAAATTAATTAAAAGAAATTCAATATGCGATAAATTCCAGTTAAAGATATTCTTAGCACAGGTTTAACTCAACTGATCATTGACGAAAGATTAACTCCAAAAATCATATAATGGGCCAGTTATAGCCGTCGGCTTCGCGCTCCCGACCTAATCTCTCCGTATTATTAAATTAATTAAGTAAGACTATAATTAATTCCTAATCAATAAATAACCCAAAACACGCGCAAGAATTTAATTTATTGACAGCATTAATAAAATAGAAAGACCCGACCTAAGCCAACCAACCTCACGCGAGATCAATTTAGACACAATCATGTATTTACTCAACATAACAGCCCTTGTGAGGAAGCTATGCTGATTGCCACTTATTGTTAACTTCACCAAACAATTACGGATTCAGCAAAATTAATCTAGCAATATATTATCTATTAAGATGAACAACGGCGCCTTATTGAACATAAAATAAATAATAATTGAGATATAGTTTCTCTAATCTTCAATAAATAGCATGAACATCATATGAAATTAAGAACAATGAATAGAAATAACAATCTCACAATGAATAAAACCTGGCTTTGAATTAATCTTTAACTAGAATTGGAGTTTTAGCCACACATAATTGAAATAACAATCAAAATAAAATTAAAAACAGAAAATGAACTCCCTGTTACAGCCTTGAGAAAACCCAGATAAAGAAGAAGAAGAAGATCTGTCCTTCTTCACGTTTTTTCCTAGATATAGAGGAATTCAAACTTGGTGGGATAGAAAAGTCACCAAATTCCCACCAAACTTTGAAAATAGCACAACAAACTTTGAAAATAAATTAAATATAATATAATAGTCTTAAAGTACTGCCTAACATCCCCCTAATTTCAGCTTAATCATCCCTAAAAATCTGGTGAAGAAAAGCTAGCGGCTAGGTCAACTTTCAGATTAAAATTCAAAATCTGCATCTGCTGACGCGTTTTGGCTGTTAGCCTTGGGCAAGGCAACTCCTTACCCTTGCCCCTTAGCCTTGGGCAAGGTTAAGCTCAAAATCAGCTTTCTGCTCCTAAATTCCTTGATTTTCCTTGGCTGTTCCATATTCACTCTCTTGGGCTTCATTTGCTTTCTTTCCATCACTTTGACTCTACAATGACAAAAATAATAAAACAAGTGAAAAGTACTAATTTAAGCCAAAATAAAGTACAATAAAGTGATGGTAAACATGCTAAAATATGCAACATTAGACACTTAACAAATTCCCCCACACTTATCCAATGCTTGTCCTCAAGAATAAATTAAATCTCAAGCACAATCATTTCAAAAGTTCATTCACCCAAATATCAAATTCCATTCCCATAAGTTCCTAATAAATCAAAATGTAAGGCAAGTTAAAGATAGAAATCCACAACAGTTTACCACATAATCATATTAAAACATGGGTATCTCAACTACCTTTTAAAATTAGAAACAGCAAGATTCATGAACATTAAGCACACACAAATTTATATTTCAATTCAAAATTTAATCAATGTATAAAAGAAAACTTATCAAACCAAATTAGACACTATAATTTCTCATTTTTTCAATAGATCAAGGAATAAAGATACTCAGAAAAAATATTTTTCAGATTTTTTTTTTTTGACTCTTGGACTATAATGGACGTGAGGGCACCCGGTTCTGACCCGCATACACCCAGTTTTTCTAGTCAAAGAGGAGATTAAGATGCTTACAAGGAATGTAGAGATCCTTTTTACGCGAAAGTATCCGGTTCTGACCCGCATACACCCGGCTACTCAGATAACACATTTCCAAGCGGCTACTAGCTCTACTCTTAACCGCTTTTTGAGCGGACAGCGGAGTAAAATTGGCTGAATTTTCTTTTCTAGTCAAGGATATTAAGGTATGATTCATGAATAAATTGTGAGAATTCGTTTTCATTGTTTTCTCTTCTCAAATATCTGAATATTTTCTATACTTAATGATATTTTGTTCCATTAAAATTATTGACGTCTGATTTTGAAGGAATAAATATTGCTAGTCAGATTGATAAATCCGTAATTGTTTATTTAATTTGGCAAAGTGGCAAATCTGTGCACTCATTGAATTGAATCTTTGAGTTTAGTGTGGGTGAATTTATTTGGTCCAATTTAAATAATCGAGCTTGTGTATTATTGATTGGAATTGGTAGCTTTTCTAATTCTTAATGCTATTTCTCAATTAAATCCTAAGAGCTTGTTTAGTGGTTGTTGAGAAATAAGATTTACCAGCTGATCTTATCACTTTTAAATTAATATTAAGGAAGAGCAGAATACTAGAGCTTGTTAGTGTTCATAACCAATTTATTTGAAGAAGTAGGAATTTATCCAATTGTATTCAATGATCAATTTGAATGAATCATAACCAAGATATTCCTTTGACTAGAAGTTTTTAATATTTGATTTACCCTTTTTAATTTTCTGCTTCATGATTTATTTGTTTTAATCTTATTTTTCATAAACAAAAACCCCCCTTCATCTTTCTCTTATTTCATAAGTAAAAATCAGATTTAATAATTTGACCAATCTCTTGGGAGACAACTCTACTCATGCTTTGCTATAAATATTTATAGAGTAGAATTTTATTTTTGTTGGATTCGACACCCATCAAATTTTGGCGCCGTTGCCGGGGATTGGTGTTATTATTGATCTGAATTTTATTTTACTTTATTTTGCAATTTCTTTATGACTCGTACTTCTCGTGGAAGTGAATTAAATTTTGATTCAGAAATAGAGAAGACAGCCCGAAGATTGAGAAAGACAACTAAACAACAAAAAGCTTCCTCTTCTGGTTCATCACAAACAGAGACAATTGTTGATTTATCAGAATTTTTCAAAGAACCTGAAATCATGGCTGAACCAGAACAAACTTTGAGAAGAATGGCTAATCCGGATGTCAACCAACAGCCCTTGTGCATTGAGCTCCCTAATGTAGAGGTAAATTATGAATTAAAATCTGGTTTGATTCATTTATTACCTACTTTTCGTGGCCTTGCAGGAGAAGACCCTCATAAACATCTCAAGGAATTCCATATAGTTTGTTCCAGCATGAAACCACAAGGAGTAACAGTTGACCAAATCAAAATGCGAGCCTTTCCTTTTTCTTTGACAGAAAAAGCTAAAGATTGGCTGTATTATCTTCCACCTGGATCAATAACGTCCCCATATCGACTTGTGTATGGCAAACCATGTCACTTACCTGTAGAGCTGGAACACAGAGCATATTGGACTATAAAGCAGTGCAATATGGAGCTAAAAGCAGCAGGAGAGAACCGTAAATTAGAGCTCCAGGAACTTGAAGAATTAAGGAATGAAGCTTATGAAAGTTCAAAAATTTACAAAGAGAAAACAAAGAAGTTCCATGACAAGATGATCTCTAGGAAAGAATTTCAAATAGGACAGAAAGTTTTATTATTTCATTCACGTTTGAAATTATTTCCAGGAAAATTAAGGTCCAGATGGATAGGACCTTTTGTTGTTACTAACATTTTTGCTCATGGTGCAATTGAAATACAGAGCATGGAGAATGGGAAGATTTTTAAAGTTAATGGTCATCGCCTCAAGCCTTTCTATGAAGGGTTTATAGCAGAAGGACATGAGCAGACACAGCTAGCTTTGCCTGTGAAAGAGAATTGAAATGGGAACGTCTAGCCAAAGACGTTAAATAAAGGCGCTTCTGGGAGGCAACCCATTACTTAGCCTTGTTCAAGGCTAAACAAATACTATTTAGATTTTGATTGCAATTTGTTTCGTTTTAGTTTACTGTCTTCTTCTTCTTCTCCCTGATTGCATTCTCATGGTTAACTTCACTCCTTTTTCTTCACAGATACGTTGGTAACGAGTGGGAAATTTTGGGCACATAAGAACTAATAGTTCAAACGAACTAATGTCATGTTCTTGAGGAATAAGTAGTTAAGGGTGGTTTTAATGGAGTTTTTGTTGGGTCTTGATTTAATATTTTGAGTTGCAGGCTATCTTTACTTTGTTCTGGGTTTTATTATAATTGTTGGGTTGCTGAGTTTTTATTCATGGGCTTCTAATCTTTCAATGGATTTTAATTTTAATTTTTAATTCAATTGTATTATTTTAATTCAATTGTGTTAATTTATTATTTTTTTCCTCACCCATTTGCTGTTACTTTGAGGTCTGTGTTATTTTTACGTGTAAATGGGTTTTAATTGCATATTGTTGTGTTAATTTACTTCAATTGAATTGATTTTAACCTATTTACAATTCTTTACCACCGATCAGCAACGACCCACGCCGACCACACCCTGACGCCAACCAACAGCCACCACCGCCGGCGCACGCCTGCCAGCCCGTCGCCGTCGCACCTGCAGATCCGCGCGGCCACCGCGAGCAGCCACCAGCCACCGATCTCCTCCGTCGCCAGTCACCGCTGCTCCAACAGCCCGTCGCACACTCACCAACCGGACTCTCCACTCCTCCAAGCGCCGATCTCCTCACCGGAAGTCACCATCACGACCCACATCTGCGATCTCCTCCGTGACGAGCCCTCCATCGCGACCCAACCCACCAGCAGGTCCATGGACACTCATTCCCAGCCACCGTCTTCTCCTCACCATCGCGCAACCAACCCACGCAAGCCCGATCTCCTCACCGGCGCAGCCGATCGCGAGACTCACCAGCCACCGACGATCACCAGCGAGCGTCACCACTCCGATCCGCACCACCGATCTCCCCCACGCTACTACAGATCATAGCTTCCACTCCTTCACGCACGTTGCTCCTTCAGCCATCGAGTTCCAGTAGCAGAAAACTAAAGACAGAGTACCTCTGTTCATAACAGGACAGTTTTCTACATCTAATTTTTTATTTTATTTTATTTTCTTTTATTTAATTGTGTTACCCTTCGTCCCACGTTTGTGTGCAATTCCGCATTGGGGACAATGCGAGGAGAAAGTGTGGGGGAGGGGTTGAATTAGAAGTGCTGTGTGTTTATGTGGCTGTATGTTTATATTGATTGTGTTTATGTGGCTGTATGTTTATATTGATTTTGAATTCTGTGTTAATGATTGTTGATGTGGTGCTACGCTGATGCTGCTTTGAATGTTAGTTTGGTTGTTGCTGGAGTCTTAAATTTTTGCTGAATTTTTGTTGTGAATTGAGGATGCTTTGTGGTTAACGATTCTGGTAAATTTTGAACAAAACTTTTGTTGCTGAAATTGTGTTTAATTGGCTGCATTTATGCAAGAATTTTTGAGAATTTTGTGAAATCAAATCTGAATTGTTCAAAATTTATGAAGAAAAAAATTTGTTAATTAATTTGAATGATTTTGCCCTCTTTGTTTTCACGGCTCCAATGTTGAATTCTTTTGAAATCCTGTTAGGTTGGTCAAGTTTGTGCAAACTCTAGATGTATTTGCTCTTATAGAGTATTATTTTTGTAGCCATTTTGAGCAAATTTGCACACAAGTTAGGTTGCTGTTTGACCTTAGCTAGTTCGATGTTTTGGCTGTGAATTCTATGAAAATGTGTGCACATATAAGTTGATTTACCATTTTGGTAGTAGTTGGTTGTTAATTATTGTGCAAATCTTGAGTGGTCGTGCCATTTTTAGTGCTTAATTGTATATGCTTGTGTTGTGATTCTGTTAATTTGGTTGATTCTATGCAAATTTTTGATATATCTACTTCTATAAAGTATTTCTGGTAACCATTTGTGGCAGAATTGTGCATAAGTTTTGGGTTAGAGTTTAATTTGGAGTTTACCTGAAAATGGCTTAAATTGATGCATTGGGCATGATTTTTGTGCATAAATATTGTTATCTTCATCGGAATTTTATGGCTTGCCCCCTTGTTTGATGTTGCATCCATCTTGTTCTTAAATATTTGTTAAGTTTCATTCACAATTCTAGAGAAAAGTGTTTGTCTAAATCAGTTCCAATATCATTTAGTTTTTGATGCATCAAATTGTTAGGCAAAGTGTGAGTAGTGTTCATAAATTATTTATCCATTTTCATACAAATTATGGTGATCTTAATTATTTTTTGAGTTAGAAATATCAAGGTTCAGTTTTTAAGGTGAAACATAAACTTTTGCATGTGTTTAAATTGGACTCTTTGTATTTTAGAAACTTGTTAAAACTATTTTGGACACTTATTTGGTATGTGTGCTTATGGATTAAGGAATTTGATTACCAGAAAAAAAATAATAATAAATAAAATAAAATAAATTTTACTCCGCTGTCCGCTCAAAAAGCGGTTAAGAGTAGAGCTAGTAGCCGCTTGGAAATGTGTTATCTGAGTAACCGGGTGTATGCGGGTCAGAATCGGATACTTTCGCGTAAAAAGGATCTCTACATTCCTTGTAAGCATCTTAATCTCCTCTTTGACTAGAAAAACTGGGTGTATGCGGGTCAGAACCGGGTGCCCTCATGTCCATTATAGTCCAAGAGTCAAAAAAAAAAAAAAATCTGAAAAATATTTTTTCTGAGTATCTTTATTCCTTGATCTATTGAAAAAATGAGAAATTATAGTGTCTAATTTGGTTTGATAAGTTTTCTTTTATACATTGATTAAATTTTGAATTGAAATATAAATTTGTGTGTGCTTAATGTTCATGAATCTTGCTGTTTCTAATTTTAAAAGGTAGTTGAGATACCCATGTTTTAATATGATTATGTGGTAAACTGTTGTGGATTTCTATCTTTAACTTGCCTTACATTTTGATTTATTAGGAACTTATGGGAATGGAATTTGATATTTGGGTGAATGAACTTTTGAAATGATTGTGCTTGAGATTTAATTTATTCTTGAGGACAAGCATTGGATAAGTGTGGGGGAATTTGTTAAGTGTCTAATGTTGCATATTTTAGCATGTTTACCATCACTTTATTGTACTTTATTTTGGCTTAAATTAGTACTTTTCACTTGTTTTATTATTTTTGTCATTGTAGAGTCAAAGTGATGGAAAGAAAGCAAATGAAGCCCAAGAGAGTGAATATGGAACAGCCAAGGAAAATCAAGGAATTTAGGAGCAGAAAGCTGATTTTGAGCTTAACCTTGCCCAAGGCTAAGGGGCAAGGGTAAGGAGTTGCCTTGCCCAAGGCTAACAGCCAAAACGCATCAGCAGATGCAGATTTTGAATTTTAATCTGAAAGTTGACCTAGCCGCTAGCTTTTCTTCACCAGATTTTTAGGGATGATTAAGCTGAAATTAGGGGGATGTTAGGCAGTACTTTAAGACTATTATATTATATTTAATTTATTTTCAAAGTTTGTTGTGCTATTTTCAAAGTTTGGTGGGAATTTGGTGACTTTTCTATCCCACCAAGTTTGAATTCCTCTATATCTAGGAAAAAACGTGAAGAAGGACAGATCTTCTTCTTCTTCTTTATCTGGGTTTTCTTAAGGCTGTAACAGGGAGTTCATTTTCTGTTTTTAATTTTATTTTGATTGTTATTTCAATTATGTGTGGCTAAAACTCCAATTCTAGTTAAAGATTAATTCAAAGCCAGGTTTTATTCATTGTGAGATTGTTATTTCTATTCATTGTTCTTAATTTCATATGATGTTCATGCTATTTATTGAAGATTAGAGAAAATATATCTCAATTATTATTTATTTTATGTTCAATGAGGCGCCGTTGTTCATCTTAATAGATAATATATTGCTAGATTAATTTTGCTGAATCCGTAATTGTTTGGTGAAGTTAACAATAAGTGGCAATCAGCATAGCTTCCTCACTGATATGAGCACAACCAAGCATAATGGCAACAAGAGAGATGAACTAGCACTTCCTCAAGGACCAATCACAAGAGCAAGGTCAAAGAAGCTTAAAGAAGTCCTACAAGCATTCATGAGGCCTTATGTAGAGAAGATACAAGTTCAAGAGGGGAAAGAAGCTGAATTGGGCTATGAAGACAAGTTGGGGCCGAATGGTCAAATGGGCCTTCAAGCTATTTTGTTTAGCTTCTATTCTTGTAATGACATATAAATAAATGTATTTGGGCAGCCTAGTACCTTAGAAAACGTTTTGGGCTTATTTAATTAGGTTTGTTTTATTTTTGGGTTTATTTGAGTATTTTGGGTAGTTTAAGTGGGTAGGCTAAAGTTGGGCTTATCTCTTCTAAAGAGTTGGGCCTAAATAACTAATTGAGGCTTAGAAAACATGAGGGGGCCGGATTTTAAAGGGGAGAGCTGAATTTGGATGGGTTTGAGTCAAATTTAGCTTTATGCCTACATTAATGAACTTGGGGTCCTAAATTTTAGGAATGGCTTTTCTTTGATAAATACTTATTATTTTGGGATATTATTGAATAGAGTTTGATGGAGAAACAATAAGATGAATTTATCTTGAGTGAGTTAGCCAAATTCCACTTATAGCCAAAATTGAGTCTACATTCATTTTCCTTAGGATAATCACTAGCTTTTAGGATTATTTTCAGATTGTATTTATCTTTATTTATTCATGTACTTAGTCCATATTATGGCCAAATACATGTAGATAAAGGTTAGGAATTATCTTTGTTATTTATTTTATTAATTATCTCTTAGAGTTAGTGTTTGATTATAACTTCTCTAGGGAGGGGTGGCTGCCTAGCCTATATAAAGGGCTGAACTTCTTCATTTGTACTTTACATTTTGCATATCTTATGATTAATGAATTTTCATTGACTGAATTTGTGAGAGTTAATTTCTATTGATTCTTGCTATTGTATGAAGAATTAGACTTAGGCAATTTGCATGGTTAATGTATGCTTGATTCTTATTCTTCTTACTTTCTAAATCAATCTATTATAAGCGTTTCCATTCAATCTTGTTTGGGGGTTCTTTAGATTGGGGGTTTATTCACTTGTTTATGATCAATATTCATGGTATGTTGGCGTTCTAGTTTGCATATAGGCTGGGGTTCCGCATCAATTGGTATCAGAGCTTAGGCTAAGTGATAAATTCTTAACTATCCTTTAATTTTGTCTTCTTGAAATTCTTTCTTTGTTTTGGCCGAATAGGACTTTGCATCTAGTTCCTTATTTGGTTGTTGCTCAATTGTGTTAAATCACCTATCTCAAGTATTTGATCATTAGTTGTGTGATTTATGTTTTGAAAAAAAAAAAGAGAAGAAAAAAAAAGAAAGCTTATATACATATCGAAAAAAAAAATCTGAAAATTACCTTATGTTCAATTCAGGTCCTATTATCTTGTTAAGTTCAAATTTGATCAATTAAGCTAGAACTTCCATAATTTGTTTGATTTCTTCAAAGGGCAGGTTAAGTACTCGTTGCTTTTAGATTTTGGGTTATATTCTTGCATGCTTTCTTTGATTTTATTTTTGTTGAGTCTATATAAAATCTGTTTAAACTAATCATTAGGTTTAGTTAAACATCGCATTTAAGTGCATCCGTCTTGTCTATTCTTTTCATTCTAAGTTATCAATTTGTGTGTCTAAACTGTTTTTGGTTCCAACTACACTAGTTTAACATATTGCACATTGTTGAACATCTTTATACACTAAAGCGCACGAAATTTATCTCTTGTGTGCTAATTTCTAAGTTTGTTCAATTTGGTCAATTTGCCTCTAGAATTGGTACTTTTTGTTGTTCTTGTTAAGTACTCATTGTTTCCAAATCAAACTACTCAATTGTGCATATTTGTTTGAGTTTGTTTCTGAAGTACAATTATGAGAAATCAATTTGTGAGTTGAGAGACAAACACGTGAGGTTGAGTGGATCTTTTCTTTACTTGTTTACTTAAGTTTAAAGATGTCTGGAAACAATAGTAAAGATGAGACTGAGATTCCCCATGATACTAAACTTATGATTAAAGCTTTTATGGATAGTTTGCAAAAGCTAAATCTCAGGATGGATAGCATGGAGAGTGACCTTAAAGCTTCCAAGGGCAAATATACAAGGGAGGAAGAAGTAGACCAATTATACAATGATGATGGAGAAGAGGAGGCTCATTCCTTCCCAATGAGAGCAAGGAGGTATGACAATCGAATGGAAAGTAAAGACAATAATTTGAGTGCTATCAAGATGAAGATTCCCCCATTCAAAGGCAAAAATGACGTGGATGCCTATCTCGATTGGGAAAGAAAGGTAGAGATGATCTTTTCATGCCACCACTATTCAGATGAGAAAAAGGTAAAACTCGCAGCCATTGAATTTTCTGATTATGCACTAATTTGGTGGGATGAGTTATTGAAAAGTAGGAGGAGAAATGGGGAACTCCCTATCACTTCTTGGGAGGAAATGAAAAGAATCATGAGAAAGAAGTATGTGCCTAGTTATTATCATAAGGAACTCCACAATCAGTTACAAAGACTTACACAAGGATCTAGTTCAGTGGAGGATTACTACAAGGAGATGGAGATGCTCATGATTAAAGCAAGCATTGTGGAGGATGAATATCAAACGATGTCTCGCTTTTTGGGAGGTATGAATAGAGAACTTGCTGATATTGTTGAATTGCAGCATTATGTGGATACGGATGATTTGGTGAACATTGCAATTAAAGTGGAGAGACAAAGAAGTAGACGTGGGACAACCAAATCCAATGCAGAGGGAAAACATATTTCATACTAGATGCCTAATAGGTGGGAAAGTCTGTAGCATGATAATTGATGGGGGTAGTTGCGTTAATGTTGCTAGTACAGTCTTAGTTGATAAATTAGGACTTAAAACTAAGAAACACCCTAACCCATACAGACTTCAGTGGTTGAATGATAGTGGGGAAGTTAAGGTGACCAAACGTGTAACTATATTATTTTCCATTGGTAAATATGAAGATGAAGTCACTTGTGATGTTGTACCTATGCATGCTGGTCATATTTTGCTAGGAAGGCCTTGGCAATTTGATAGGCGCGTATTACATGATGGATTTAGAAATAGGTACACTTTTGAATTTAAAGGATGTAAACACACACTTGCCCCTTTGGCACCTAAAGATGTATATGCAGATCAAGTGAAGATACATCAATCTGCAAAAGAGGTAAAGGGAAGTGAGAAAGAAAAGAAAAATGAGAGAGAAGAGGCCAGTAGTGAAAAGAATAAAAGTAAAGGCCCAATGGTGAGTGACTGCACTAGTGAGAGAAAGAATGAGAGAAGTGCAGGAGAGAAGAAGTTAATGTGTGTTGAGGTAAAAGGAGAGCAGAGTGAGTTGAGTGAAAAATTCAGCAAATATTCCTTTTATGCAAAAGAGAGAGAGTTGAAGAGTGCTTACTTAGGCATGAGAACTTTAGTACTTTTGAGGTTTAAGGACAATTATTTTTCTGAAACTAACCTTAACCCAAATTTGCCTAGTTCTTTTTCTGACTTATTGCAGGATTATAAAGATGTCTTCCCTGAGGAGATACCACCTGGGTTGCCACCAATTAGAGGGATTGAACATCAAATTGATTTTGTTCCTGGTGCACAAATTCCAAACCGTCCAGCTTATCGAAGCAATCCGGAAGAAACAAAGGAGTTGCAAAGACAAGTGGAGGAACTTTTAGCAAAGGGACACGTGAGAGAAAGCCTAAGTCCTTGTGCCGTACCTGTTCTTTTGGTACCTAAAAAGGATGGAATCATGCGCATGTGTGTTGATTGTCGAGCAGTTAACAAGATCACTGTAAAGTATCGCCATCCCATTCCTAGGTTAGATGATATGCTTGAAGAGTTAAATGGTGCTGTAATATTCACTAAAATTGACTTAAAAAGTGGTTATCATCAAATCAGGATGAAGTTAGGTGATGAATGGAAAACTGCCTTTAAAATAAAATATGGTTTGTATGAATGGTTGGTTATGCCTTTTGGTTTAACTAATGCGCCTAGCACATTTATGAGACTCATGAACCATGTTTTGCGTGAATTTTTAGGTAAATTTGTTGTTGTATACTTTGATGATATCTTAATTTACAGCAAAAACCTAAAAGAACATTTAAGGCATGTTGCACTTGTGTTAGCTGTTTTGAGAGAACAACAATTGTATGCTAATTTGAAGAAATGCACTTTTTATGTTGATAGTGTTGTTTTCCTAGGATTTATTGTTAGTGCACGTGGTGTTGAAGTTGATAATGAAAAGGTTAAGGCTATCCAAGAATGGCCAACACCTAAGAATGCAAGTGAGGTAAGGAGCTTTCATGGTTTAGCAAGTTTCTATAGGAGATTTGTTAAAGATTTTTCCACCATTGCTGCACCTTTAAATGAAATCATTAAAAAGTCTGTTGGTTTTAAATGGGGTAAAGAACAGGAAGTTGCTTTTAATGCTTTGAAAGATAAATTGTGTACTGCTCCTGTTTTGAAATTACCTGATTTTTCTAAGACTTTTGAGATTGAATGTGATGCTTCTGGGATTGGTATAGGTGCTGTTTTGATGCAGGAAAACCGCCCAATAGCATACTTTAGTGAGAAGTTGAGTGGAGCACAGCTGAATTACTCTACCTATGATAAAGAGTTCTATGCGTTGGTGAGAGCTCTTGAGGTTTGGGAACACTACCTTTTGCCTAAAGAATTCGTGATACACACAGATCACCAGTCTCTCAAATATCTAAAGGGACAAGGTAAGTTGAATAGAAGGCATGGTAAGTGGGTAGAGTACCTTGATACTTTTCCATATGTAATTAAATACAAGCAAGGTAAAGAGAATGTTGTTGCCGATGCGCTTTCTAGGAGATATGCACTGATTTCTATGCTTAGTTCCAAATTGTTAGGTTTTGAGCATTTGAAAGAAATGTATGAGCATGATTCTGATTTTGGTGAAGTGTATAAGGCATGTGAACATTATGCATTTAATAAGTTCTATAGACATGATGGGTTTCTTTTTAGGGGAAAACAACTGTGTATACCTGCATGTTCTATTAGAGAGTTGCTTGTGAAAGAATCGCATAGCGGGGGATTGATGGGACACTTTGGTGTGCAAAAGACTTTAGACATGCTTAATGAACATTTTTATTGGCCTAATATGCGAAAATATGTTGAAAAAGTGTGTGCCCAATGTTTTGCATGTAAACAGGCTAAGTCTAAGTCTTTAAATCAAGGTTTGTATACTCCTTTGCCTGTTCCTACTGAACCTTGGACTGACATTTCCATGGACTTCATTGTAGGTTTACCTAGGACAAAAAGGGGAAGGGATAGTGTGTTTGTTGTAGTGGACCGATTTAGTAAAATGGCGCATTTCATTGCTTGTCATAAAACTGATGATGCAACAAACATAGCTGATTTGTTTTTTAGGGAAGTAGTTCGATTGCATGGTATACCTAGAACTATTGTCTCTGATAGAGATTCTAAGTTCCTAAGTCACTTTTGGCGTGTTTTGTGGGGTAAACTTGGTACTAAACTTGTGTTTTCGACTACTTGTCATCCACAAACTGATGGCCAAACTGAGGTTGTTAATAGAACTTTAGGAACTATGTTGCGTGCTATAGTTGGTAAGAATCTTAAAACTTGGGAAGAATGTTTGCCATTTGTTGAGTTTGCTTATAATCGTGCAATTCATACTTCCACAGGGTTTTCACCTTTTGAAATTGTGTATGGTTTTAATCCATTGACTGTGTTGGATTTGATGCCTTTACCTTTGAATGAACTTTCTAATTTAGATGGCAAGGCTAAGGCTGATTTGGTTAAGACAATACATAATAAAGCACGTGAGCACATTAAGAAGAAGAACAAGATGTATGCAAAGCAGGCTAACAAGGGCCGTAGACAAGTGATATTCGAACCAGGAGATTGGGTTTGGATCCATATGCGTAAAGAGAGGTTTCCTAACCAAAGGAAGTCTAAACTTGATGCAAGAGGAGATGGACCATTTCAAGTGCTAAAACGAATCAATGACAATGCATACAAAATTGATTTGCCAGGTGACTATGGTGTAAGTGCAACTTTTAATGTTTCTGACTTATCTCCATTTGACTGTGATTCAGATTCGAGGACGAATCCTTTCGAAGGGGGAGGGGATGATATGAGCACAACCAAGCATAATGGCAACAAGAGAGATGAACTAGCACTTTCTCAAGGACCAATCACAAGAGCAAGGTCAAAGAAGCTTAAAGAAGTCCTACAAGCATTCATGAGGCCTTATGTAGAGAAGATACAAGTTCAAGAGGGGAAAGAAGCTGAATTGGGCTATGAAGACAAGTTAGGGCCGAATGGTCAAATGGGCCTTCAAGCTATTTTGTTTAGCTTCTATTCTTGTAATGACATATAAATAAATGTATTTGGGCAGCCTAGTACCTTAGAAAACGTTTTGGGCTTATTTAATTAGGTTTGTTTTATTTTTGGGTTTATTTGAGTATTTTGGGTAGTTTAAGTGGGTAGGCTAAAGTTGGGCTTATCTCTTCTAAAGAGTTGGGCCTAAATAACTAATTGAGGCTTAGAAAACATGAGGGGGCCGGATTTTAAAGGGGAGAGCTGAATTTGGATGGGTTTGAGTCAAATTTAGCTTTATGCCTACATTAGTGAACTTGGGGTCCTAAATTTTAGGAATGGCTTTTCTTTGATAAATACTTATTATTTTGGGATATTATTGAATAGAGTTTGATGGAGAAACAATAAGATGAATTTATCTTGAGTGAGTTAGCCAAATTCCACTTATAGCCAAAATTGAGTCTACATTCATTTTCCTTAGGATAATCACTAGCTTTTAGGATTATTTTCAGATTGTATTTATCTTTATTTATTCATGTACTTAGTCCATATTATGGCCAAATACATGTAGATAAAGGTTAGGAATTATCTTTGTTATTTATTTTATTAATTATCTCTTAGAGTTAGTGTTTGATTATAACTTCTCTAGGGAGGGGTGGCTGCCTAGCCTATATAAAGGGCTGAACTTCTTCATTTGTACTTTACATTTTGCATATCTTATGATTAATGAATTTTCATTGACTGAATTTGTGAGAGTTAATTTCTATTGATTCTTGCTATTGTATGAAGAATTAGACTTAGGTAATTTGCATGGTTAATGTATGCTTGATTCTTATTCTTCTTACTTTCTAAATCAATCTATTATAAGCGTTTCCATTCAATCTTGTTTGGGGGTTCTTTAGATTGGGGGTTTATTCACTTGTTTATGATCAATATTCATGGTATGTTGGCGTTCTAGTTTGCATATAGGCTGGGGTTCCGCATCACTCACAAGGGCTGTTATGTTGAGTAAATACATGATTGTGTATAAATTGATCTCGCGTGAGGTTGGTTGGCTTAGGTCGGGTCTTTCTATTTTATTAATGCTGTCAATAAATTAAATTCTTGCGCGTGTTTTGGGTTATTTATTGATTAGGAATTAATTATAGTCTTACTTAATTAATTCAATAATACGGAGAGATTAGGTCGGGAGCGCGAAGCCGACGGCTATAACTGGCCCATTATATGATTTTTGGAGTTAATCTTTCGTCAATGATCAATTGAGTTAAACCTGTGCTAAGAATATCTTTAACTGGAATTTATCGCATATTGAATTTCTTTTAATTAATTTACTGTTATTTTATTTGATTCTTTCAATTCATCATTAGTTAGTTTTTAATCCAATGGGGCCAAATGCAAAAGATGGGCTTCAATTGTGCTTGATTAATCTCGAAGAGTAGCTTTAGGCTGCCCAAGGGGCTTATTTTATTATGTTGAACTTGTTTTGTTTTAATTATTTAGTTGGACCCTCATATAGCTTAATAGGCTTATTTTAAGTGAGTTTGGCTTACTTTAGCTTGGGCTCATTTAAATTAATTATTTTAGGCTTGTGGGTTGTTGTATTTTAGAGTTAATAAGTTTGGGCTTTAGTTATTTGGTGGGAGGCCCATGTGTTAGGTGGCCTTTTGACTTATTTAGGGTTTGGTGGGAGGCCCATGTGTTAGGTGGCCATGTGTTAGGTGGCCTTTTGACTTATTTAGGGTTTGGTGGGAAGCCCATGTGTTAGGTGCCCATGTGTTAGGTGGACTTTTGACTTATTTAGGGTTACCTACCTTTTGGGGGCTATAAATACCTCATTATAAGTTGTAAAAGACACATCTAAAACACTTTTGAATATCATCATTTGGCTTGGCCGAATTTTCTTCATTGGAGAGGATTTGCTTGTCTTCTTCTTTTGCATCAAGAACTTAAATTCTTATCAAGGTATTTACTTTGTGGCGAATTCTGTTCTTGTGTTTCTAAATCAATCTATTATAAGCGTTTCCATTCACATGTTGTTTGGGGGTTCTTTAGATTGGGAGTTTCTTCTTGTTCATGTTCATGCCATATTGTGTGTTTAAGGGGTTTCAGGTTCTTTAGCCTTGGGGTTCCGCATCAGTAGGTAACCCTAAATAAGTCAAAAGTTCACCTAACACATGGCCACCTAACACATGGGCCTCCCACCAAACCCTAAATAAGTCAAAAGGCCACCTAACACATAGCCACCTAACACATGGGCCTCCCACCAAATAACTAAAGCCCAAACTTATTAACTCTAAAATACAATAACCCACAAGCCTAAAATAATTAATTTAAATGAGCCCAACCTAAAGTAAGCCCAACTCACTTAAAATAAGCCTATTAAGCTATATGAGGGTCCAACTAAATAATTAAAACAAAATAAGTTCAACATAATAAAATAAGCCCCATGGGCAGCCTAAAGCTACTCTTCGAGATTGAAATGATTAATCAAGCATAATTGAAGCCCATCTTTTGCATTTGGCACCATTGGATTAGATATAGCACAATTTGGCTCAACTCTCTCTTGAATCTCCATAGCTTCCACAATTCGGCCTGCGTAGGATTGCCATGATGGGTTGACCCCCCTGTGCACGCATCATCCCCTCCCTCTTTAGAAAAGATTCGTCCTCGAATTTTTGTCTTATTCAAGTTGGGAATTGAAGCTTGTGGAATAAATTGATCTTCATAGACGATCTTGGGAATAGGTGGAAATAATATAAATGCTTCTTTAGAAAAGAACTCATCATGTTCCTGCAAGTTAACACGAAAACTAGGAAAAGCATGGTTAGTCAATACAGGAATTTCATTTTGATCATTATTATATTCTTTTTCCATGTTCAATTCTGCCTCCTGAAACACTACAAGATCAATCATAACATGCTGATCGTCCAACTCAACTAAACAAGCATCTTCCATTTTACAATCTTCTTCCTTTTCCCTCAAACAATCAACGTCTACACTTCTACTTATGTCTTCCTCATTTACAACATCATCGTCATATAAATCTATAGCATCTCTTTCAGCTTCACAGATAATCTCTTCCACTACAACTTCCTCTTTCTTTATTTTCTCCTTTTGCAAGCACTTACCTAGTTGTCTAAAAAGTTGTTTAAACCGCAATTCTGCATTTTTAAGGTCTTCCTTCAATAACTTAGTATCCTTTTTTAACTCATCCAATGTTTCTTGATCTAAATGTCGTCTTGACTTGTAATAGGACATCCTCACAATCACTTCCTCACGTGTTTCACTCAAAATATGGCACTCCACTCGTGTATCACTCTATTTGGCTTTTACCCTCTTTTAAGCTCACTCACTCAAGCCTTTTTACCATTCAAGCTTGCTGTCTTCAATTGCACTTTAGAACTCAATCCCAAGTCAAGATGATTCACAATTCAACAAATTTAAATGAGAATGCAATGGAAACACTTAACAAAGAAAGTCAAGAATGACGCCTACCAACAAATTGCCACTTTGACTTTTCAAATTAATTTTCAAATTCAAATATTGGACAAATTTGAATTTTGGTATTTTCCTAATGGAAAAGTCAATTTTGATACAATGGATGTAAAGACAAGAAATCAAAGAAAGTCAAGAATGACAACTACCTATAAATATTCACTTTGAATTTCCAAATTAATCTCCAAATTCAAAGTATGACCAAATCTAAATTTTTGTTTCTTTGTGATTTTTCTTTCCTAGCTTTATCTCAATGCTGACTTTTTTTTTTTCTAAAATTCGGATGAACAATACTGTGAATAGTACTATGAATAGTAATGTGAACAGTATCAACGATTTTTTTTCTTTTTAGACCTTAAAACATCAAATACAAGATCTGATATAGGAACAAAGAAGAACACGAAAGAACAAATTCAAAAATAAAGAAGAACACGAAATTGATAAGAATAAGATTGCAAATTAAACAACGTGGAATTATCTTGTTCTAATGGAAATAAAATAATAGAACAGCAAATTAACACAAGATAAATAAGAATTTATCCTAATCCAAGCTCTGATACCAAATGATGCGGAACCCCAAGGCTAAAGAACCCGAAACCCCTTAAACATACAATATGACATGAACATGAACAAGAAGAAACTCCCAATCTAAAGAACCCCCAAACAACATGTGAATGGAAACGCTTATAATAGATTGATTTAAAAACATAAGAACAGAATTCGCCACAAAGTAAATACCTTGATAAGAATTTAAGTTCTTGATGCAAAAGAAGAAGACAAGCTTTCCTCTCCAATGAAGAAAATTCGGCCAAGCCAAATGATGGTATTCAAAAGTGTTTTAGATATATCTTTTACAACTTATAATGAGGTATTTATAGCCCCCAAAAGGTAGGTAACCCTAAATAAGTCAAAAGTCCACCTAACTCATGGCCACCTAACACATGGGCCTCCCACCAAACCCTAAATAAGTCAAAAGGCCACCTAACACATGGCCACCTAACACATGGCCATCTAACACATGGCCACCTAACACATAAGCCTCCCACCAAACCCTAAATAAGTCAAAAGGCCACCTAACACATGGGCCTCCCACCAAATAACTAAAGCCCAAACTTATTAACTCTAAAATACAACAACCCAAAGCCTAAAATAATTAATTTAAATGAGCCCAACCTAAAGTAAGCCCAACTCACTTAAAATAAGCCTATTAAGCTATAAGAGGGTCCAACTAAATAATTAAAACAAAACAAGTTCAACATAATAAAATAAGCCCCTTGGGCAGCCTAAAGCTACTCTTCAAGATTGAAAAAATTAATCAAGCTCATTTGATTCTTCTCATGTCCATTTGGCCCCATTGGATTGGCATTGATGCCATTCGACCCCAATCTCCCTTGACTTTCCATAATTTCCACAATTTGGCTCGTATAGGATTGTCATGCGGAACCCCAAGGCTAAAGAACCCGAAACCCCTTAAACATACAATATGGCATGAACATGAACAAGAAGAAACTACCAATCTAAAGAACCCCCAAACAACATGTGAATGGAAACGCTTATAATAGATTGATTTAAAAACACAAGAACAGAATTCGCCACAAAGTAAATACCTTGATAAGAATTTAAGTTCTTGATGCAAAAGAAGAAGACAAGCTTTCCTCTCCAATGAAGAAAATTCGGCCAAGCCAAATGATGGTATTTAAAAGTGTTTTTGATGTGTCTTTTACAACTTATAATGAGGTATTTATAGCCCCCAAAAGGTAGGTAACCCTAAATAAGTCAAAAGTCCACCTAACACATGGCCACCTAACACATGGGCCTCCCACCAAACCGTAAATAAATCAAAAGGCCACCTAACACATGGCAACCTAACACATGGGCCTCCCACCAAATAACTAAAGCCCAAACTTATTAATTCTAAAATACAATAACCCACAAGCCTAAAATAATTAATTTAAATGAGCCCAACCTAAAGTAAGCCCAACTCACTTAAAATAAGCCTATTAAGCTATATGAGGGTCCAACTAAATAATTAAAACAAAATAAGTTCAACATAATAAAATAAGCCCCATGGGCAGCCTAAAGCTACTCTTCGAGATTGAAATGATTAATCAAGCACAATTGAAGCCCATCTTTTGCATTTGGCCCCATTGGATTAGATATAGCACAATTTGGCTCAACTCTCTCTTGAATCTCCATAGCTTCCACAATTCGGCCTGCGTAGGATTGCCATGATGGGTTGACCCCCCTGTGCACGCATCACACAATATGGCATGAACATGAACAAGAAGAAACTCCCAATCTAAAGAACCCCCAAACAACATGTGAATGGAAACGCTTATAATAGATTGATTTAAAAACATAAGAACAGAATTCGCCACAAAGTAAATACCTTGATAAGAATTTAAGTTCTTGATGCAAAAGAAGAAGACAAGCTTTCATCTCCAATGAAGAAAATTCGGCCAAGCCAAATGATGATATTCAAAAGTGTTTTAGATGTGTCTTTTACAACTTATAATGAGGTATTTATAGCCCCCAAAAGGTAGGTAACCCTAAATAAGTCAAAACTCCACCTAACACATGGCCACCTAACACATGGGCCTCCCACCAAACCATAAATAAGTCAAAAAGCCACCTAACACATGGCCACCTAACACATGGGTCTCCCACCAAATAACTAAAGCCCAAACTTATTAACTCTAAAATACAACAACCCACAAGCCTAAAATAATTAATTTAAATGAGCACAACTTAAAGTAAGCCCAACTCACTTAAAATAAGCCTATTAAGCTATATGAGGGTCCAACTAAATAATTAAAACAAAACAAGTTGAACATAATAAAATAAGCCTATTGGGCAGCCTAAAGCTACTCTTCGAGATTAATCAAGCACAATTGAAGCCCATCTTTTGCATTTGGCCCCATTGGATTAGATATAGCACAATTTGGCTCAACTCTCTCTTGAATCTCCATAACTTCCACAATTTGACCTGCGTAGGATTACCATGATGGGTTGACCCCCCTGTGCACGCATCATCCCCTCCCTCTTTAGAAAAGATTCGTCCTCGAATCTTCGTTTTATTCAAGTTGGGAATTGGCACTTGTAAAATAAATTCATCCTCATATAAGATCTTCTGAATAGGTGCAAATAAAATGAATGCTTCTTCAGCTGAGGACTCATCATGTGTCCCTGCAATTTAAAAAAAACACTAGGAAAAAATGATTATTCAATACAACAATTTCGTTCTGGTTATGATTTTCTTCTCGCTCCATGTTCAACTCAACCTCCTTAAGCGCTACAGGATCACTCATAACATGTTGATCTTCCATCTCAACTAAACAAACATCTTCCTTTTCACAATCTTCTTCATTTTCACTCACAGCAACAACATCTACACTTTCACTTTTATCTTCCTCATTGACAATCTCATCAGCATATAAATCTATAGCATCTCTTTCAGCTTCACATATAATTTCTTCCATTGCAACTTCCTCTTTCTTTCTTCTCTCCTTTTTTAAACACTTATCTAGCTGTCTAAATAGTTGTTTAAACCGCAATTCCATATCTTTAGATTCTTCCTTATTCCTCTGACGGTCAATTAATCTACTTCGATTTTGGATTCTAGTAGACTCATCCATTCTCTCTGCCATCTGATCCATCCTGGAATTTAACTTCTTAAACTCACTCATGATTGTTTTGTACATCATCTTCACATTAGGCACGTTTTCATCTTCTTCCTCAAAAAATTGTCTCCTTTCTTTTCCCTTCTCGACTTGATTTATAAACTGCAAATAAATGTTAATAGGGAATAAAAAGACCTCATAATTCACTCCCTCACGTGTTTCCCTCAAAATATTGCACTCCACCCGTGTTTCACTCAACTTGGCTTTTACCCTCTTCTAAGCTTACACACTCAAGCCTTTTTCCACTCCAGCTTGCTGTCCTCAGTTGCACTTCAGAATTTAATTCCAAGTCAAGATGATTCACAATTCAACAAATTTAAATGAGAATGCAATGAAAACACTTAACAAAGAAAGTCAAGAATGACGCCTACCAACAAATTGCCACTTTGGCTTTTCAAATTAATTTTCACATTCAAAGTATGACAAATCTGAATTTTGGTATTTCCCTAATAGAAAAGTCAATTTTGATACAATGGATGTAAAGACAAGAAATCAAAGAAAGTCAAAAATAACACCTACCCATAAATTACCACTTTGACTTTTCAAATTAATCTCCAAATTCAAAGTATGACCAAATCTAAATTTTTTTGTTTCTTTGTGATTTTTCTTTCCTAGCTTTATCTCAATGCTGACTTTTCTTTTTTCTTTTTTTTTTTTATAAATTCGAATGAACAGTAACGTGAACAGTACCAACGATTTTTTTTTTTTAGAACTTAAAACATCAAACACAAGATCTGATGTAGGAACAAAGAAGAACACAAAAGAATAAATTCAAAAATAAATAAGAACACAAAATTGATAAGAATAAGATTGCAAATTTAACAAGCAGAATTATCTTGTTCTAATGAAAATAAAACAATAGAATAGCAAATTAACACAAGATAAATAAGAATTTATCCTAATCCAAGCTCTAATACCAAATGATGCGGAACCCCAAGGCTAAAGAACCCGAAACCCCTTAAACATACAATATGACATGAACATGAACAAGAAGAAACTCGCAATCTAAGAACCCCCAAACAACATGTGAATGGAAACGCTTATAATAGATTGATTTAAAAACATAAGAACAGAATTCGCCACAAAGTAAATACCTTGATAAGAATTTAAGTTCTTGATGCAAAAGAAGAAGACAAGCTTTCCTCTCCAATGAAGAAAATTCGGCCAAGCCAAATGATGGTATTCAAAAGTGTTTTAGATGTGTCTTTTACAACTTATAATGAGATATTTATAGCCCCCAAAAGGTAGGTAACCCTAAATAAGTCAAAAGGCCACCTAACACATGGCCACCTAACACATGGGTCTCCCACCAAACCCTAAATAAGTCAAAAGGCCACCTAACACATGGGCCTCCCACCAAATAACTAAAGCCCAAACTTATTAACTCTAAAATACAACAACCCACAAGCCTAAAATAATTAATTTAAATGAGCCTAACTTAAAGTAAGCCCAATTCACTTAAAATAAGCCTATTAAACTATATGAGGGTCCAACTAAATAATTAAAACAAAACAAGTTGAACATAATAAAATAAGCCCCTTGGGCAGCCTAAAGCTACTCTTCGAGATTAATCAAGCACAATTGAAGCCCATCTTTTGCATTTGGCCCCATTGGATTAGATATAGCACAATTTGGCTCAACTCTCTCTTGAATCTCCATAACTTCCACAATTTGACCTGCGTAGGATTGCCATGATGGGTTGACCCCCCTGTGCACGCATCAATTGTTTGCCTTTTATTGAATTTGCTTATAATCGAAGTATTCATTCTTCCACTGGTTTTTCACCATTTGAGCTTGTTTATGGTTTTAACCCACTAACTGTGCTTGATTTTTGTCCTTTACCTTTACATGAGCTTTCGAGTTTGGATGGTAGTAGGAAGGCAGAATTGGTCAAATCCTTACATGAGAAAGCACGGGCAAACATTGAAAAGAAAAACAGGCAATATGCTGATAAGGCGAATAGGGGAAGGAAACAAGTGGTGTTCACCCCTGGAGATTGGGTTTGGGTGCATTTTCGGAAGGAAAGATTTCCAAACCAAAGGAAAGGAAAGCTGGATGCACGCGGTGATGGTCCTTTTCAAGTTTTGGAGCGCATCAACGATAATGCCTATAAAATAGACTTGCCAGGTGAGTATGGTGTTTCTGCTACATTTAATGTTTCTGGCCTTTCTCCTTTTGATGTGGATGCAGATTTGAGGACAAATCTTTTTGAGGAGGGAGGGAATGATACGTATCAGCCAGATACTCAGGATTCTTTGAAGATTCCAAGTGGACCAATTACAAGGGGATGAGCTAAGAAGCTGAAAATGGCTATGACAACTTATGTACAAGGCTTTGTTACTCAAGAGCTGAATGAAGATGTCTTTGAGAAGTGTCAAAAAGAGCTTGAAGGAGGTTTTCACAAAGTACTTAGCCTTTTGGAAGCTTGTGATGGAATTGGGCCAAATTAAGTCCTTTTTGGGTTTATATAACTTTGGGCCTTAATTGTACAAGTCATGTGCTTTATGTAAAGGTCACATGACTCATTTAATAAGTGGCTTAATGGGAAAAACGAGATGGGCTTTTAGATTGGGTTTAGTTTAGTTATTTTGGGTTTCTAATTAGTCTTTCTTTTGGGCTTATTTTAAGTGTGTTTAATTCTTTAGTTTGGGCTTAATTTATCTTGTAAAGCCCATGGACAATTCGGCCACACCATGTTTAAGGTCTCATTAGGGTTTTCTTTATGTTATTTTGCTAGCTAGGGTTAGCCACCATATAAATAGGCTATTATGGATTATAAACAGCAGATTTTGAATGATATTCATTGGCTTAGCCGAATTTTCTTTGCTTAGAATGAGAGTGAATTGCTTTCTTTTCTATTGCATGAAGAATTTGATTAACTTATCAATTGTTTGATTGTGGCGTTTTTCAGGTTCTTTAATTCCCGATTATTTGCGTTTTCAGTCACAGGTTGATTGGGGGTTCAATAGGGAGGGTGTTTATCTGATTTGGTTTGCTATTCGAATTGTATGTGTGGGTTTATAGCTCGCTAGCTATTGGGTTCCGCATCACATGTGGTTAGGGTTTTAGGAAGTGGGTATAAATAGAGGAGAGAGAAAATTAGGACAGCCATTTTGCTGCCTCATTCATGTTTCCTTCCTCTTCTCTTTACCTCTTCTTCCTCTTTTCCTCTTCAAGAGTGTGCCCTAGCTTGGATCCAAGTAGTGTTGGTGGAAATTGATCATCTCCTAATCTTTGATTGGTAAGTTGTTTGTGGGTTTTCTCTTCTTCTTCATCTTCTCTTTTGATTTGATTGCATGTGTTCTTAACTTAGGATTTTTTTGTGTGTTTGTGTGGTTCTTGGGTTTGCGGGTTTAGAAGTGCCTACTCGAGATCCCAAGGGGAAAGAGAAGGCGAGTGGGAGCGGAGCTTGCCACTAGGAGCATAGGAATTTCAGGTTTGGGAATTATTTGAATTTGTGCATTTTTGTGATTTGGCATGTTGATTGATATTTCTGGAATTTGAGGTTTGATGATGCTCATGTTAGTGCAAATGTTATGGGTTTTGGTTTGATTTAAGTTATGATGCATGAATGATGAATTATTGGGCAAATTTCTAAGTTTGATGAACTTTGCTGAAATTTCTAGGTTTGTTGTTTTTGTGAAGTTTGATTTTGTTAATTCATAATTTTGATTGAGTTAATTGTTGTAAAAGTTGTGTTTTATGTTGTTTATGATGATGGGAAGGTTGATTTGAGGTAAGATGAAGTTTGGGTTGATTTGTGTTTGAGATTGGATGTGTGTTTTGGGAGTGTGATTTTCTGCAGATTTTCGCATAAGAGATAGAAATCACGACTCTGTCGTGAGATCGCGACAGAGCTCGGTGAACTCAGCCCTTGCGCGTGGCTGAGCGAATTTGCGTGGTCGAGAGGATTTCGGCTACCGAGCGGTCGCAGCGAGAGCACTCTGTCGCGAGAGCGATAGAACGCTCGGCAGTCGAGCGGTTCTGGGTAGTCCCCTGTCGTGAGCGAGCGTGACAGCTTTTGTTGGCCGTTCACTGTCGCGAGCTTGATAGTGAGATATGCTTCTATCTCCGTGCGAGCGTGAAGACTGCTGCGATCGCAACAGGGGGCAGGCTTTGCCTCTGTCGCGAGCGCGGCACCCCTGGCTTCAAATTGAGTTATCTTTTGTGATTTTCGATGCTTAATTTTCGAACTTGTGATGCTTTTTGAATTAAGCTTGGACTATTTTATGGAGTATATGAATATAATTGGACGTATTATGCATGGACAATTTTATGAATTATATAAATGTGATTTGTTGATTTATGCATGACCTGCTAGAGTCAAATAAGTGGATAGTTAGGCATGCCTAATAGAGTTCAGTAGCTGCAGCCCTCAGTTCTGTTCTGGACCCTGATCAGGTCCTCGTTTGGTTCCTCGCGAGCCTCAATGTGTTAGGGTCTTGTTTAAGATCCCCTCCGTAAAATATTTTGAAATAAGGAAATGTGATATTGCTTTTCGATTCGTACCCGTAAGGTACTGCCATGCGTTCACTCGTTATTCACTACTGTGAGTCAGCAGGTGTTGTGAATTGTCCTGTTATGCTTATGAGAATATGAATTCGAATGACTATGATTATAAGTTGTGAATCTGAATGACTCTATTTATGAGCATATGAATCAGTTGGCATATAAATGTGATTATGAACCTTTGAATGCTTATAAATGTGATTCAATTATGCTTATCTCATATGATTACCAGCTTATGCTATTGTGAATGTGTTTTGCCTCGACAACCATTTTGAATGGCCATCTGATATGAGCACAACCAAGCATAATGGCAACAAGAAGCTTAAAGAAGTCCTACAAGCATTTATGAGGCCTTATGTAGAGAAGATACAAGTTTAAGAGGGGAAAGAAGCTGAATTGGGCTATGAAGACAAGTTGGGGCCGAATGGTCAAATGGGCCTTCAAGCTATTTTGTTTAGCTTCTATTCTTGTAATGACATATAATTAAATGTATTTGGGCGGCCTAGTACCTTAGAAAACGTTTTGGGCTTATTTAATTAGGTTTGTTTTATTTTTGGGCTTATTTGAGTATTTTGGGTAGTTTAAGTGGGTAGGCTAAAGTTGGGCTTATCTCTTCTAAAGAGTTGGGCCTAAATAACTAATTGAGGCTTAGAAAACATGAGGGGGCCGGATTTTAAAGGGGAGAGCTGAATTTGGATGGGTTTGAGTCAAATTTAGCCTTATGCCTACATTGGTGAACTTGGGGTCCTAAATTTTAGGAATGGGTTTTCCTTGATAAATACTTATTATTTTGGGATATTATTGAATAGAGTTTGATGGAGAAACAATAGGATGAATTTATCTTGAGTAAGTTAGCCAAATTCCACTTATAGCCAAAATTGAGTCTACATTCATTTTCCTTAGGATAATCATTAGCTTTTAGGATTATTTTCAGATTGTATTTATCTTTATTTATTCATGTACTTAGTCCATATTGTGGCCAAATACATGTAGATAAAGGTTAGAAATTATCTTTGTTATTTATTTTATTAATTATCTCTTAGAGTTAGTGTTTGATTATAACTCATCTAGGGAGGGGTGGCTGCCTAGCCTATATAAAGGGCTGAACTTCTTCATCTGTACTTTACATTTTGCATATCTTATGATTAATGAATTTTCATTGACTGGATTTGTGAGAGTTAATTTCTATTGATTCTTGCTATTGTATGAAGAATTAGACTTAGGCAATTTGCATGGTTAATGTATGCTTGATTCTTGTTCTTCTTACTTTCTAAATCAATCTATTATAAGCGTTTCCATTCAATCTTTTTTGGGGGTTTTTTAGATTGGGGTTTATTCACTTGTTTATGATCAATATTCATGGTATGTTGGCGTTCTAGTTTGCATATAGGCTGGGGTTCCGCATCAATTGGTATCAGAGCCAAAGTAAGGTTCTTTAATTCCTGATTATTTGCGTTTCCATTCACAAGTTGTTGGGGGGTTCAATAGGGAGGGTGTTTATCGAATTTGCTTTGCTATTCGAATCGTATGTGTGGGTTTGTAGCTTGTTAGCTATTGGGTTCCGCATCACCATCCATATTATTATTGTTTGTTTCCCCACTACGCATTATCGCTTAGCACGGGTGTTTCATCCGTGCAGGTGAGGAAGATGTATAGCTTTTGGGAGAGTCGCCGCAAGTCAAGCTAGCATAGGACTTAGCTTCTTTTTGTATTATGATTCTTTTGTAATAGTGAACTCTCAGTAGTTAGTCTTTTGCCTGTGCTTTCTCAAGTAACGACTTCACCAATTCTGCCTTCCTACTACCATCCAAACTTGAAAGTTCATGTAAAGGCAGTGGACAAAGATCAAGCACAGTTAGTGGGTTAAAACCATAAACAATTTCAAATGGTGAAAAACCAGTAAAAGAATGAATACTCCTATTATAAGCAAATTCAATAAAGGCAAACAATCTTCCCAAGTTTCAAGTTCTTTCCCACTATAACACGCAGCATGGTTCCTAAAGTCCTATTCACTACCTCAGTTTGTCCATCAGTTTGTGGGTGACATGTAGTAGAAAATAAAATCTTAGTACCCAACTTACCCCCACAAAACTCTCCAAAAATGACTTAGGAACTTGACATCCCTATCAGACACAATGGTCCTAGGCACACCCTGAAGTCTAACCACTTCCCTAAAGAAGAGATTAGCAATGTTTGTTGCATCATCTGTTTTACGACAAGCAATGAAATGAGTCATTTTACTAAACCTGTCCACAACAACAAATATGCTATCCCTACATTTCCTAGTCCTTGGTAAACCCAAAACAAAGTCCATAGATATATCAGTATAAGGTTCACTAGGTACATGTAAAGGTGTATAAAGTCCATGAGGCATAGACCTAGATTTAGTTTGTCTACATGTAATGCATTTGGCACAAAGCTTTTCTACATCTCTTCTCATATGTGGCCAATAAAAATGTTCACTAAGCATCTCTAAAGTCTTTTGAACACCAAAATGCCCCATCAACCCACCACTATGTGATTCTCTAACAAGCAAGTCCCTAATAGAGCATGTAGGAATATAAAGTTGTTGATGCGTGCACAGGGGGGTCAACCCATCATGACAATCCTACACGAGCCAAATTATTAAAATTATGGAAAGTCAAGGGAGATTGGAGTCGAATAGCATCAATGCCAATCCAATGGGGCTGAATGGACATGAGAAGAATCAAATGGGCTTGATTAATTATTTCGATCTCGAAGAGTAGCTTTAGGCTGCCCAAAGAGCTTATTTTATTATGTTGGACTTGTTTTGTTTTAATTTATTTAGTTGGACCCTTATATAGCTTAATAAGCTTATTTTAAGTGAGTTGGGCTTATTTTAGCTTGGGCTCATTTAAATTAATTATTTTAGGCTTGTGGGTTATTGTATTTTAGAGTTAATAAGTTTGGGCTTTAGTTATTTGGTGGGAGGCTTATGTGTTAGGTGGCCATGTGTTAGATGGCCATGTGTTAGGTGGCCATGTGTTAGGTGGCCTTTTGACTTATTTAGGGTTTGGTGGGAAGCCCATGTGTTAGGTGGACTTTTGACTTATTTAGGGTTACCTACCTTTTGGGGGCTATAAATACCTCATTATAAGTTGTAAAAGACACATCTAAAACACTTTTGAATACCATCATTTGGCTTGGCCGAATTTTCTTCATTGGAGAGGAAAGCTTGTCTTCTTCTTTTGCATCAAGAACTTAAATTCTTATCAAGGTATTTACTTTGTGGCGAATTCTGTTCTTATATTTTTAAATCAATCTATTATAAGCGTTTCCATTCACATGTTGTTTGGGGGTTCTTTAGATTGGGAGTTTCTTCTTGTTCATGTTTATGCCATATTGTGTGTTTAAGGGGTTTTGGATTCTTTAGCCTTGGGGTTCCGCATCATTTGGTATCAGAGCTTGGATTAGGATAAATTCTTATTTATCTTGTGTTAATTTGCTATTCTATTGTTTTATTTTCATTAGAACAAGATAATTCCGCGTTATTAAATTTGCAATCTTATTCTTATCAATTTTGTGTTCTTCTTTATTTTTGAATTTATTTTTTTTTTGTGTTCTTCTTTGTTCCTACGTCAGATCTTGTGTTTAATGTTGTAAGTTCTAAAAAAAAAAATCGTTGGTACTGCTCATAGTACTATTCATAGCACTGTTCATCCGAATTAAAAAAAAAAAAGAAAAGTCAACATTGAGATAAAGTTAGGAAAAAAAAATCACAAAGAAACAAAAATTTAGATTTGGTCATACTTTGAATTTGGAGACTAATTTGAAAAGTCAAAGTGAATATTTATGGGTAGTCGTCATTTTTGACTTCTTTGATTTCTTGTCTTTACATTCATTGTATCAAAATTGACTTTTCCATTAGGGAGATATCAATTTCTGCATTAGTTGTCTTTTTCTTTCACTCTAAGTTGCTATTTTTATTGTCTTTTGTAATTTTGCTTCTAGTACACCATAATTAACAAATTGATTCTTGTTAATTAAAATCTGTAATTTTGGACAGCATACATATCTTCTTCTTGTGTGCTCTTTCGTTTTATTTCTTCCGGTAATTTTTGCTTCTAGTTTTGAACCTATCTTATTTGTTAAGTATTTTCATTGTATTCCTTTTATATTTTGCTGCTTGTGAATTATTTTGGTTGGAAATTAAATTCTGAAGTGCAACTGAGGACAACAAGCTTGAGTGGGAAAAGGTTTGAGTGTGTAAGCTTAAAAGAGGGTAAAAGCCAAATAGAGTGACACACGAGTGCAGTGCCATATTTTGAGTGAAGCACGTGAGGAAGTGATTGTGAGGATGTCCTATTACAAGTCAAGATGACATTTAGATCAAGAAACATTGGATGAGTTAAAAAAGGATACTAAGTTATTGAAGGAAGACCTTAAAAATGCAGAATTACGGTTTAAACAACTTTTTAGACAACTAGGTAAGTGTTTGCAAAAGGAGAAAATAAAGAAAGAGGAAGTTGTAGTGGAAGAGATTATCTGTGAAGCTGAAAGAGATGCTATAGATTTATATGACGATGATGTTGTAAATGAGGAAGACATAAGTGGAAGTGTAGACGTTGATTGTTTGAGGGAAAAGGAAGAAGATTGTAAAATGGAAGATGCTTGTTTAGTTGAGTTGGATGATCAACATGTTATGATTGATCATGTGGTGCTTCAGGAGGTTGAATTGAACATGGAAAAAGAAGATAATCATGATCAAAATGAGATTCCTGAATTAACTAACCATGCTTTTCCTAGTTTTTGTGTTAACTTGCAGGAACATGATGAGTTCTTTTTTGAAGATGCATTCATATTATTTCCACCTATTCCCAAGATCGTTTATGAAGACCAATTTATTCCACAAGCTTCAATTCCCAACTTGAATAAGACGAAAATTCGAGGACGAATCTTTTCTAAAGAGGGAGGGGATGATGCGTGCACAGGGGGGTCAACCCATCATGACAATCCTACACGAGCCAAATTATTGAAATTATGGAAAGTCAAGGGAGATTGGAGTCGAATAGCATCAATGCCAATCCAATGGGGCTGAATGGACATGAGAAGAATCAAATGGGCTTGATTAATTATTTCGATCTCGAAGAGTAGCTTTAGGCTGCCCAAAGAGCTTATTTTATTATGTTGGACTTGTTTTGTTTTAATTTATTTAGTTGGACCCTTATATAGCTTAATAAGCTTATTTTAAGTGAGTTGGGCTTATTTTAGCTTGGGCTCATTTAAATTAATTATTTTAGGCTTGTAGGTTATTGTATTTAAGAGTTAATAAGTTTGGGCTTTAGTTATTTGGTGGGAGGCTTATGTGTTAGGTGGCCATGTGTTAGATGGCCATGTGTTAGGTGGCCATGTGTTAGGTGGCCTTTTGACTTATTTAGGGTTTGGTGGGAAGCCCATGTGTTAGGTGGACTTTTGACTTATTTAGGGTTACCTACCTTTTGGGGGCTATAAATACCTCATTATAAGTTGTAAAAGACACATCTAAAACACTTTTGAATACCATCATTTGGCTTGGCCGAATTTTCTTCATTGGAGAGGAAAGCTTGTCTTCTTCTTTTGCATCAAGAACTTAAATTCTTATCAAGGTATTTACTTTGTGGCGAATTCTGTTCTTATGTTTTTAAATCAATCTATTATAAGCGTTTCCATTCACATGTTGTTTGGGGGTTCTTTAGATTGGGAGTTTCTTCTTGTTCATGTTCATGCCACATTGTGTGTTTAAGGGGTTTCGGGTTCTTTAGCCTTGGGGTTCCGCATCAGTTGTTTACCCCTAAAGAGATATCCTTCATGCCTATAGTACTTATCAAATGCAGTATGTTCACAAGCTTGATACACACTAGCAAAATCAACATCACTAACATACAATTCTTTCAAATGCTCAAATCTAAGTAACTTAGAAGTAAGCATAGAAATCAAAGCATACCTTCTAGATAGTGCATCAGCTACAACATTTTCCTTGCCTTGCTTGTACTTAATCATATATGGAAATGTTTCCAGAAATTCCACCCAACCTGCATGCCTCTTGCTCAACTTGCCTTGTCCCTTCAGGTACTTGAGAGATTGATGATCGCTATGAATCACAAACTCTTTAGGTAGCAAGTAGTGCTCCCACACTTTAAGTGCTCTCACCAATGCATAAAACTCCTTATCATAGGTGGAATAGTTCAATACCGATCCGCTCAGCTTCTCACTGAAATATGCTATAGGACGATTTTCCTGCATTAAAACGGCACCTATACCAATCCTAGAAGCATCACACTCAATCTCAAAAGTCTTAGAAAAATCAGGTAAACGTAAAATAGGAGCAGTACATAACCTTTCTTTTAAATTGCAAAATGCATGTTCTTTTCCCCATTTAAACCCAACATTCTTTTTGACTATGTCATTCAGTGGTGCAGCAATAGTAGAGAAATCTCTAACAAATTGCCTATAGAAACTAGCTAAGCCATGGAAACTCCTTACCTCACTAACAGTCCTAGGCGTTGGCCATTCTTGGATGGCCTTCACTTTTTCAGAATCTACCTCCACTCCTTTGGAACTCACTACAAAACCTAAGAAGACAACTTTATCCATGTAAAATGAACACTTCTTAAGGTTTGCATACAACTTTTCTTTCCTAAGCACATCCAAAATAGCTTTTACATGCATAATGTGATCATTTAAGCACTTATTGTAACCTAAAATGTCATCAAAGTATACAACCACAGATGTACCAAGAAAATCACTCAAGACATAATTCATTAGGTGCATGAAAGTACTAGGTGCATTAGATAACCCAAAAGGCATTACTAACCACTCATACAATCCGTATTTAGTCTTAAACGCAGTTTTCCATTCATCTCCTTCTTTCATCCTAATTTGATGATAGCCACTCTTAAGATCTATTTTAGTGAACAAATATGCACTATGCAACTCATCAAGTATATCATCTAATCTATGAATAGGGTTGATACGGACCAGCCATGCAAGACACCAACTAAAGACCCTTTGAAGAAGCCAAGTGGCCCAATTACAAGAGGGAGAGCTCAAAAGCTAAAGATGGCAATGGCAACCTATGTACAAGGCTTAGTGACACAAGAACTAAATGAAGAGGCTTTTGAAAAGTGTCAAAATGGGTTTGAAGACAAACATAAGCTACTTAGCTTATTGGAGGCTTCTCATGAAGATGGGCTTAACATCTAGCCCATTCGGATTTGTAATGGCTTTGGGCTGTATTTGTTTAAATCATGGGCTAGGCTTGTGGGCTATTTTTACTTTAGCTAGTTGAATTAGTTAGTTGGGTCATTATTTAGGCTTTTAATTTGGGCTTGTTTTCCTGCCACTTAACCTTGTTATTTTGGGCTTATTTAAGTGAGATAGGCTTTAACTAGCTAGGGCTCATTTAATTAGTTATTTTTAGGCTTTTTGGGTTATATTTTAAGTTAATTAGTGTGGCCTTTAGTTATCTTGAAATAAGGCCCATGTTTTAAGGCCTATTTGATTAATTAGGGTTTTTTTTAGCTTAAGGGAGTATATAAACTCCACGAAAACGAGATTGTAAGATTAGACTTTGATTATTGATTAATTCCAATTGGCTTGGCTGAATTCTACTTGCTTAGAGAGGGAGTTATTTGCTTTCTTTTCAATTGCACCAAGAAGTTGAATAACTTATCAATTATTTTGATTGTGCATTTTTCATCTTCTTTAATTCTCGATTATTTGCATTTTCAATCACAGGTTGATTGGGGGTTCAATCGGGAGGTGATGCGGAACCCAATAGCTAATGAGCTACAAACCCACACATACAATTCGAATAGCAAACCAAATCAGATAAACACCCTCCCTATTGAACCCCTAATCAACCTGTGACTGAAAACGCAAATAATCGGGAATTAAAGAACCTGAAAAACGCCACAATCAAACAATTGATAAGTTAATCAAATTCTTCATGCAATAGAAAAGAAAGCAATTCACTCTCATTCTAAGCAAAGAAAATTCGGCTAAGCCAATGAATATCATCCAAAAATCTGAAATTCTTAACATAACATGTTCTATTTATAGGGTGGCTAACTCTAGCTAGCAAATAACCTAAAACAAACCCTAATGAGGCCTTAAACATGGTGTGGCCGAATTGTCCATGGGCTTTACAAGATAAGTTAAGCCCAAACTAAAGAATTAAACACACTTAAAATAAGCCCAAAAGAAAGACTAATTAAAACCCAAAATAACTAAACTAAAGCCAATCTAAGAAGCCCAAAACGTCTAGCCCATTAAGTCACTAATTAAATGAGTCATGTGACTTTTAAATGAAGCACATGACTTGTACAATTAAAGCTCAAAGTAGAATAAACCCAAAAATGACTTAAGTTGGCCCAATTTCACTAGAAGCTTCCAAAAGGCTAAGTACTTTGTGAAAGCCTCCTCCAAGCTCTTTATAACACTTCTTAAAGGCATCTTCATGTAGTTCTTGAGTAACAAAGCCTTGCACATAGGTTGTCATAGCCATCTTCAGCTTCTTAGCTCTCCCTCTTGTGACTGGACCACTAAGCATCTTCAAAGGGTCTTTAATGGTTGGATGATCTGTATCATGTTTATCTGATTTTGCTTTGCTATTCGAATTGTATGTGTAGGTTTGTAGCTCGTTAGCTATTGGGTTATCATTTGGTATCAGAGCCAAGTTAAGGTTCTTTAATTCCCGATTATTTGCGTTTCTATTCACAAGTTGTTTGAGGGTTCAATAGGGAGGGTGTTTATCTGATTTTGCTTTGTTATTCGAATTGTATGTGTGAGTTTGTAGCTCGTTAGCTATTGGGCTCCGCATCATTAAATGATGCGGAGCCCAATAGCTAACGAGCTACAAACCCACACATACAATTCGAATAGCAAACCAAATCAGATAAACACCCTCCCTATTGAACCCCCAATCAACCTGTGACTGAAAACGCAAATAATCGGGAATTAAAGATACAGAACCCAATAGCTAACGAGCTACAAACCCACACATACAATTCGAATAGCAAAGCAAAATCAGATGAACACCCTCCCTATTGAACCCCCAATCAACCTGTGACTGAAAACGCAAATAATCGGGAATTAAAGAACCTGAAAAATGCCACAATCAAACAATTGATAAGTTAATCAAATTCTTCATGCAATAGAAAAGAAAGCAATTCACTCTCATTCTAAGCAAAGAAAATTCGGCTAAGCCAATAAATATTATCCAAATCTGAAATTCTTAACATAACATGTTCTATTTATAGGGTTGCTAACCCTAGCTAGCAAATAACCTAAAACAAACCCTAATGAGGCCTTAAACATGGTGTGGCCAAATTGTCCATGGGCTTTACAAGATAAGTTAAGCCCAAACTAAAGAATTAAACACACTTAAAATAAGCCCAAAAGAAAGACTAATTAAAACCCAAAATAACTAAACTAAGCCCAATCTAAGAAGCCCAAAACGTCTAGCCCATTAAGTCACTAATTAAATGAGTCATGTGACTTTTAAATGAAGCACATGACTTGTACAATTAAAGCCCAAAGTAGAATAAACACAAAAATGACTTAAGTTGGCCCAATTTCACTAGAAGCTTCCAAAAGGCTAAGTACTTTGTGAAAGCCTCCTTCAAGCTCTTTATAACACTTCTTAAAGGCTTCTTCATGTAGTTCTTGAGTAACAAAGCCTTGCACATAGGTTGTCATAGCCATCTTCAGCTTCTTAGCTCTCCCTCTTGTGACTGGACCACTAAGCATCTTCAAAGGGTCTTTAATGGTTGGATGATCTGTATCATGTTTATCTGATTTTGCTTTGCTATTCGAATTGTATGTGTAGGTTTGTAGCTCGTTAGCTATTGGGTTATCATTTGGTATCAGAGCCAAGTTAAGGTTCTTTAATTCCCGATTATTTGCGTTTCTATTCACAAGTTGTTTGAGGGTTCAATAGGGAGGGTGTTTATCTGATTTTGCTTTGTTATTCGAATTGTATGTGTGAGTTTGTAGCTCGTTAGCTATTGGGCTCCGCATCATTAAATGATGCGGAGCCCAATAGCTAACGAGCTACAAACCCACACATACAATTCGAATAGCAAACCAAATCAGATAAACACCCTCCCTATTGAACCCCCAATCAACCTGTGACTGAAAACGCAAATAATCGGGAATTAAAGATACAGAACCCAATAGCTAACGAGCTACAAACCCACACATACAATTCGAATAGCAAAGCAAAATCAGATGAACACCCTCCCTATTGAACCCCCAATCAACCTGTGACTGAAAACGCAAATAATCGGGAATTAAAGAACCTGAAAAATGCCACAATCAAACAATTGATAAGTTAATCAAATTCTTCATGCAATAGAAAAGAAAGCAATTCACTCTCATTCTAAGCAAAGAAAATTCGGCTAAGCCAATAAATATTATCCAAATCTGAAATTCTTAACATAACATGTTCTATTTATAGGGTTGCTAACCCTAGCTAGCAAATAACCTAAAACAAACCCTAATGAGGCCTTAAACATGGTGTGGCCAAATTGTCCATGGGCTTTACAAGATAAGTTAAGCCCAAACTAAAGAATTAAACACACTTAAAATAAGCCCAAAAGAAAGACTAATTAAAACCCAAAATAACTAAACTAAGCCCAATCTAAGAAGCCCAAAACGTCTAGCCCATTAAGTCACTAATTAAATGAGTCATGTGACTTTTAAATGAAGCACATGACTTGTACAATTAAAGCCCAAAGTAGAATAAACACAAAAATGACTTAAGTTGGCCCAATTTCACTAGAAGCTTCCAAAAGGCTAAGTACTTTGTGAAAGCCTCCTTCAAGCTCTTTATAACACTTCTTAAAGGCTTCTTCATGTAGTTCTTGAGTAACAAAGCCTTGCACATAGGTTGTCATAGCCATCTTTAGCTTCTTAGCTCTCCCTCTTGTGACTGGACCACTAGGCATCTTCGAAGGGTCTTTAATGGTTGGATGATCCGTATCATTAATGATGCGGAATCCCAAGGCTAAAGAACCCGAAACCCCTTGAACATACAATATGGCATGAACATGAACAAGAATAAACCCCCAATCTAAAGAACCCCCAAAAAACTATGTGAATGGAAACGCTTATAATAGATTGATTTAAAACACAAGAACAGAATTCTCCACAAAGTAAATACTTTGATAATAATTAAAGTTCTTGATGCAAAAGAAGAAGACAAACAATCCTCTCCAATGAAGAATTTGGCCAAGCCAAATAAAAGTCTCAAAATATCATAATCTCCAAGTCTGAATTACAAATTCGTTTTTGAGGAGTATTTATACTCACTTAAGCTAATAAAAACCCTAATTAATCAAATAAGCCTTACACTAAGATAACTAAAGCCCAAACTAATTAACTTAAAATTCAGCCCAAAAAAACCTAAAAAGAACTAATTAAATGAGCCCAATCTAATTAAAGCCCATCTCACTTAAATAAGCCCAAAAGAATAAGTTAAGTCCTAACATATTACAAATAATCAAACGAAAATAATAAATAAAAGCCTAAACTAAAAGCCCAAATAAATCAGCCTCTTAATCCACCAATTAGCACATGCATTGCACATGCTCTGGCTCACATGCATAGTACATGTCAAGGTCACATGGTCGGCACATGTCAAGTGTCACGTGCATAGCACATGTCAAGGTCACATGGTCAGCACATGTCAAGTGTCACATGACCTGCACATGTTAAGTCGTCACATGACTAGCACATGTCCATCTTCAATTTGGCTTCTTCATAAATTTGGCCCACGGACTTCCTTCGAGCCTTCTTTAACTTCTCCAAATTTGATCTCCATGAATATGAACTTCCATTGTTTATAATCTTGAAGTGTTGACCCCCCTGTGCACGCATCATTCCCTCCCTCTTTAGAAAAGATTCGTCCTCGAATCTTCGTCTTGTTCAAGTTGGGAATTGGCACTTGTAAAATAAATTTATCTTCATATGAGATCTTCTGAATAGGTGGAAATAAAATGAATGCTTCTTCAGCTGAGGACTCATCATGTTCCTGCAATTTAACAAAAACACTAAGAAAAACATGATTTTTCAATACAACGATTTCGTTCTGATCATGGTCCTCTTCTTTCTCCATGTTTAACTCAGCCTCCTTAAGCACTACAGGATCAATCATAACATGCTGATCTTCCATCTCAACTAAACAAACATCTTCCTCCTCACTCAAAACAACAACTACTTCACTTCCACTGATTTCTTCTTCACTCACAACCTTATTGTCATAGAAATCTATAGCATCTCTTTCAGCTTCACAAATAATCTCTTCCATTGTAGCTTCCTCTTTCTTTCTTTTCTCCTCTTTCTTTCTTTTCTCCTTTTTCAAACACTTATCTAACTGTCTAAAAAGTTGTTTAAACCTCAATTCCATATCTTCAGAATCTTCATTTTTCCTATGATGGTCAATTGATTTACTTCGATTTTTGATTTTAGTAGATTCATTTATTCTCTCCTCCATCCTATCCATCCTAGTATTCAACTTCTTAAACTCTCTCATGAATGTTTTATACATCATCTTCACATTAGGCACGTTTTCATCCTCTTTCTCACCCATTGTCTCCTTTATGTCCTTTCTTGACATGATTTATAAACTGCAAATAAATGTTAGAAGAGAAATAAAAAATCACATTTCACTCCCTCACGTGTTTCACTCAAAAAGATGGCACTCCACTTGTGTTTCACTCAAGTAGGCTTTTACCCTCTTTTAAGCTCACACACTCAAGCCACCACTCAAGCTTGTTATCTTCAGTTGCACTTCAGAACTCAAACTCAAGTCAAAATAGTTCACAAGCAGCAAATTATGGTAAAGAATGCAATGAAAATACTTAACAAAAAAGATAGGCACAAAGCTAGAAGCAAAAGACCAAAGTGAAGAACGTTGAAATGAGCATACAAGGTGAAGATATGTATGCTGTCCGAATTATGTAAATTTAACTAACAAGAATCAAATTGTTAATTATAGTGTAATCGGAAGCAAAAACACAAAGACACCAAAAATGGAAACTTAAGAATGAAAGAAAAGACAAAACTAATGCAATAATGCAGAAATTGAAATCTCGCTAATGGAAAATTCAATTTGAGACAATATGTATTATCACACTGATATGAGCACAACCAAGCATAATGGCAACAAGAGAGATGAACTAGCACTTCCTCAAGGACCAATCACAAGGGCAAGGTCAAAGAAGCTTAAAGAAGTCCTACAAGCATTCATGAGGCCTTATGTAGAGAAGATACAAGTTCAAGAGGGGAAAGAAGCTGAATTGGGTTATGAAGACAAGTTGGGGCCGAATGGTCAAATGGGCCTTCAAGCTATTTTGTTTAGCTTCTATTCTTGTAATGACATATAATTAAATGTATTTGGGCAGCCTAGTACCTTAGAAAACGTTTTGGGCTTATTTAATTAGGTTTGTTTTATTTTTGGGCTTATTTGAGTATTTTGGGTAGTTTAAGTGGGTAGGCTAAAGTTGGGCTTATCTCTTCTAAAGAGTTGGGCCTAAATAACTAATTGAGGCTTAGAAAACATGAGGGGGCCGGATTTTAAAGGGGAGAGCTGAATTTGGATGGGTTTGAGTCAAATTTAGCTTTATACCTACATTGTGAACTTGGGGTCCTAAATTTTAGGAATGGCTTTTCTTTGATAAATACTTATTATTTTGGGATATTATTGAATAGAGTTTAATGGAGAAACAATAGGATGAATTTATCTTGAGTGAGTTAGCCAAATTCCACTTATAGCCAAAATTGAGTCTACATTCATTTTCCTTAGGATAATCACTAGCTTTTAGGATTATTTTCAGATTGTATTTATCTTTATTTATTCATGTACTTAGTCAATATTATGGCCAAATACATGTAGATAAAGGTTAGGAATTATCTTTATTATTTATTTTATTAATTATCTCTTAGAGTTAGTGTTTGATTATAACTCCTCTAGGGAGGGGTGGCTGCCTTGCCTATATAAAGGGCTGAACTTCTTCATTTGTACTTTATATTTTGCATATCTTATGATTAATGAATTTTCATTGACTGAATTTGTGAGAGTTAATTTCTATTGATTCTTGCTATTGTATGAAGAATTAGACTTAGGCAATTTGCATGGGTAATGTATGCTTGATTCTTATTCTTCTTACTTTCTAAATCAATCTATTATAAGCGTTTCCATTCAATCTTGTTTGGGGGTTCTTTAGATTGGGGGTTTATTCACTTGTTTATGATCAATATTCATGGTATGTTGGCGTTCTAGTTTGCATATAGGCTGGGGTTCCGTATCAATTGGTATCAGAGCTTAAGCTAAGTGATAAATTCTTAACTATCCTTTAATTTTGTCTTCTTGAAATTCTTTCTTTGTTCTGGCCGAATAGGACTTTGCATCTAGTTCCTTATTTGGTTGTTGCTCAATTGTGTTAAATTACCTATCTCAAGTATTTGATCATTAGTTGTGTGATTTACGTTTTGAAAAAAAAAAGAAGAAGAAGAAAAGAAAGCTTATATACATATCAAAAAAAAATATATGAAAATTACCTTGTGTTCAATTCAGCTCCTATTATCTTGTTAAGTTCAAATTTAATCAATTAAGCCAGAACTTCCATAATTTGTTTGATTTCTTCAAAGGGCAGGTTAAGTACTCATTGCTTTTAAGATTTTGGGTTATATTATTGCATGCTTTCTTTGATTTTATTTTTGTTGAGTCTATATAAAATCTGTTTAAACTAATCATTAGGTTTAGTTAAACATCGCATTTAAGTGCATCCGTCTTGTCTATTCTTTTCATTCTAAGTTATCAATTTGTGTGTCTAAACTGTTTTTGGTTCCAACTACAATAGTTTAACATATTGCACATTGTTGAACATCTTTATACACTAAAGCGCACAAAATTTATCTCTTGTGTGCTAATTTCTAAGTTTGTTCAATTTGGTCAATTTGCCTCTAGAATTGGTACTTTTTGCTGTTCTTGTTAAGTACTCATTGTGTCCAAATCAAACTACTTAATTGTGCATATTTGTTTGAGTTTGTTTCTGAAGTACAATTGTGAGAAATCAATTTGTGAGTTGAGAGACAAACACGTGAGGTTGAGTGAATTCTTTTCTTTACTTGTTTACTTAAGTTTAAAGATGTCTGGAAACAATAGTAAAGATGAGACTGAGATTCCCCATGATACTAAACTTATGATTAAAGCTTTTATGGATAGTTTGCAAAAGCTAAATCTCAGGATGGATAGAATGGAGAGTGACCTTAAAGCTTCCAAGGGCAAATATACAAGGGAGGAAGAAGTAGACCAATTATACAATGATGATGGAGAAGAGGAGGCTCATTCCTTCCCAATGAGAGCAAGGAGGTATGACAATCGAATGGAAAGTAAAGACAATAATTTGAGTGCTATCAAGATGAAGATTCCCCCATTCAAAGGCAAAAATGACGTGGATGCCTATCTCGATTGGGAAAGAAAGGTAGAGATGATCTTTTCATGCCACCACTATTCAGATGAGAAAAAGGTAAAACTCGCAGCCATTGAATTTTTTGATTATGCACTAATTTGGTGGGATGAGTTATTGAAAAGTAGGAGGAGAAATGGGGAACTCCCTATCACTTCTTGGGAGGAAATGAAAAGAATCATGAGAAAGAAGTATGTGCCTAGTTATTATCATAAGGAACTCCACAATCAGTTACAAAGACTTACACAAGGATCTAGTTCAGTGGAGGATTACTACAAGGAGATGGAGATGCTCATGATTAAAGCAAGCATTGTGGAGGATGAATATCAAATGATGTCTCACTTTTTGGGAGGTATGAATAGATAACTTGCTGATATTGTTGAATTGCAGCATTATGTGGATATGGATGATTTGGTGAACATTGCAATTAAAGTGGAGAGACAAAGAAGTAGACGTGGGACAACCAAATCCTATGCAAATTCCAATAACAATAAATGGAATTCAAAGTGGAACAAGGGTGACACAAAGAAAGAATCCACTTCCAAGTACCGGTCAAATTCCAAAGAGAAAACGGTTACTGCACAAAAAGGTACTTCTGAAACAACCCCTAAACCTAATAGACATAGGGACATTCAGTGTTTCAAATGTAAGGGTCGTGGTCATTACGCTAATGAATGTGTGAATAAAAAGACCATAATAATTAGGGGGGATGAAATTGTTTCTGAATCTGACAATGACTGTGATGATATGCCACCTTTGGAGGATTGTTCTGATGTAGATGAAAATGTAGGGTATCCTGTTCAGGGAGAGTCCTTAGTGGTGTTGCGTGCATTGAATGTAAATGTAAAAGAAGAAGGACTAGAACAGAGGGAAAACATATTTCATACTAGATGCCTAATAGGTGGGAAAGTCTGTAGCATGATAATTGATGGGGGTAGTTGCGTTAATGTTGCTAGTACAGTCTTAGTTGATAAATTAGGACTTAAAACTAAGAAACACCCTAACCCATACAGACTTCAGTGGTTGAATGATAGTGGGGAAGTTAAGGTGACCAAACGTGTAACTATATTATTTTCCATTGGTAAATATGAAGATGAAGTCACTTGTGATGTTGTACCTATGCATGCTGGTCATATTTTGCTAGGAAGGCCTTGGCAATTTGATAGGCGCGTATTACATGATGGATTTAGAAATAGGTACACTTTTGAATTTAAAGGATGTAAACACATACTTGCCCCTTTGGCACTGATACGGATCCACCAACCATCAAAGATCATTTGAAGATGCCTAGTGGTCCAATAACGAGAGGACGTGCTCAGAAGCTAAAGATGGCTATGACATCTTTTGTTCAGGCTTTTGTCACTCAAGAAATTCATGAAGAGGCTATTGAGAAATGTTCTGGAGAGCTTGAAGGCCAAATGAAAGTACTTAGCCTTCTGGAAGCAAGTGAAGGAATTGGGTCAATTTAAGCCATCAAGGGCTTATACAACTTTGGGCTTTTAATTGTACATGTCATGTGCCTCATTTAAAAGTCACATGACTCACTTAAGTTGTATTTAAATTGGCTAGGCGTGTGGGCTTCTTGTTGGGCTTGGTTTAGTTAGTTTGATTGTTTATTTTGTCTTGTTTTGGGCTTTCACATTCAGCCTTTAACACTTACCTTTAAGTATGTTTATTTTCTTTATTGTGGGCTTAATTTAGCTTGTAAAGCCCATGTCAATTTCGGCCTATGAATGATTAAGGCCTTAGTAGGGTTTGTTTTAGGTTTTAAGAATAATTAGGGTTAGCCACCATATAAATAGGCTAACATAAGTTGTAACCTGCAGATTTTTGATCAATTAAACATTTGAGAGTATTCTCTTCTTGGCTTGGCCGAATTTCTTTAGGGAGATTAGTGAGATTGCTTGCTTTTCTTTTCTATTGCATGAGGAATTTGATAACTTATCAATTGTCTTGATTGTGGCGTTTTCATTTTCTTCGATTTCCCAATTATTTGCGTTTCCATTCACGTGTTGTTTGGGGGTTCAATAGGGAGGGTTTTTGTCTTCTTTGTCTTTGCAATCAAAGTGTATGTTCAAGGTGTTTTGGGTTCTTTAACCTTGGGGTTCTGCATCATTTGGTATCAGAGCCAAAAGTAAGGTAAATTCCTATTTATCTTAGTGTTAGGTTTGTGTTTTCTTTTCTTTGAATTCTTTATGTTTATGCCGAATTAGGTTGCATTAAGTTTCTTAGTTAATTGAGTTTCTTTGTATGTTTAAATTAGCCGTTTTCTTTGCTTACCTTTACCTTGAACCGAATCTTGAACATCCTTAGTTTGATTTTCGATCTTAGTAGAAGAATAGTCCTGATTTATAGAGAAAAAGAAAAAAAAATCAGAAAAAAACTTCGAAAGGCCATAACTTTTGCCATAGGTGTCCGTTTTTGCTCTACAATAACTTTTCGGAAAGGGAATTTCGAGATCTACAAAAGTAACGAGCTTTGCTCGTTAGCTAGCCCTTCAAAATCCCAAAAAAGGACGTTTAGGCTTCGGAAATTGGCTCTGAAGTTCTAAAAAAAAAAAAAGTAAAAACCGAATTTGAGTTCTGATCACCTTGGGCGTGAGAAGTTTGGTGATTTGTGTTATCCATTTTCTTATCCATTTGTGTTATCCATTTACTTATCCATTTGTGTTATCCATTTTCTTATCCATTTGTGTTACTTATCCATTTGTGTTATCCATTTACTTATCCATTTGTGTTATCCATTTTCTTATCCATTTGTGCTACTTATCCATTTGTGTTATCCATTTTCTTATCCATTTGTGCTACTTATCCATTTGTGTTATCCATTTTCTTATCCATTTTTCTTATCCATTTGAGCTGCCATTTTTAACATTTCTTATCCATTTGTGGAATCATTTTTTTTTATCATTTGTGTTACCATTTTGGTATCTTTTTGCCATCATCTTTCTATCACTTTGCCATCCTTTTGCACACAACTTGACACATTAATTAGAGCTTGATACACCATTCGGCCTACTCATCTTTTAGCTCTTAATTGAATTGTCTTGCATGCAATTTGCTTTATTTAGTTTAATTTGTCTTTTTATTGATTTCTTGCTTTGCTGGGTAGAATATCTAGGTTCTATATTTGGTTTACTTTGTAGTGAATCAGATTCATACATCTTGTCCAGAATTGTCATTTTTTTCTTAATTCTTGTTGCTTATTTCTTTGTTTTAAGCTTGCTTTTGTTCCTTTACACTGTTAGAGTATCTTTGCTTGTTCTAATACTCTAATTTGGATATAATCAAGTGGTGCACTACTCTTGACCGTGTATCACCTCCATTGTGTCTAGTGTCTTCTTTTTTAGTTTTGAGCTATCTTTTTATTGTTAGTACTTACTTATTCTTTGCTTTCTTAAACGTGCTCGAGATTCTTGATCTGTGAATTGATTTTTGAAGTGCAATTTTGAAGTTGCAAGCTCGAGTGGTAAAAGGCAAGAGAGTGTGAGGACATTAAGAGGGTAAAAGCCTTGATTGTGTGAAACACGAGAGGAGTGACATTCTTTGAGTGTAAACACATGAGGGAGTGCTTGTGAGGATTTTATCTAACAAATTTTACAGGTATTACACCATGACTGAAGAGACTAGTGGGAAAGGAATATCCCAAGCTGAAGATCATGTACCAGACAACAAGATGCTATATCAAGCCTTCATCAGTGAGATGCGAAAGTTGTCTCTTAGAATGGATAGAATGGAAGAGAGGCTTGAAGGAAGTATATCTAATGCACCTAGAAGGGCAGCAAGGAGAGACCGAATTATTCAAGGGCATGGGGAGCATGATTTTGACGATGAAGAGGAGGAGGAGACTAGTGCAAGGATAGATGGGAACTTGGGGAACATCAAACTCAAGATTCCTCCATTCAAAGGCAGAAATAGTGCAGAAGAGTACTTGGAGTGGGAGAGAAAGGTGGAGATGATCTTTGAATGCAATAGATATTCAGAGGAAAAGAAGGTGAAGATTGCAGCTGTAGAGTTCACTGATTATGCAATGTTTTGGTGGGAGCAACTCAATTTGAGCAGAAGGAAAGTGGGGAGGCGTCCTATTAGTAATTGGGAGGACATGAAGGAAGCCATGAGAAAAAGGTTTGTTCCTTCACACTATTTTAGGGAATTACATCAAAAATTGCATAGACTTGTGCAGGGAGGAAAATCAGTGAAGGATTACTATAAAGACATGGAAATGTGCATGGTGAGAGAAAACATTGAGGAGGACGAGGAGGTCACCATGGCTCGGTTTTTAGGTGGTTTAAACAAGGAGGTTGATGCGGAACCCCAAGGCTAAAGAACCCGAAACCCCTTGAACATACAATATGGCATAGACATGAACAAGAATAAACCCCCAATCTAAAGAACCCCCAAACAACTATGTGAATGGAAACGCTTATAATAGATTGATTTAAAAACACAAGAACAGAATTCGCCACAAAGTAAATACCTTGATAAGAATTAAAGTTCTTGATGCAAAAGAAGAAGACAAACAATCCTCTCCAATAAAGAATTTGGCCAAGCCAAATAAAAGTCTCAAAATATCATAATCTCCAAGTCTGAATTACAAATTCGTTTTTGAGGAGTATTTATACTCACTTAAGCTAATAAAAACCCTAATTAATCAAATAGGCCTTAAAACATGGGCCTTATACTAAGATAACTAAAGCCCACACTAATTAACTTAAAATTTAGCCCAAAAAGCCTAAAAAGAACTAATTAAATGAGCCCAAGCTAATTAAAGCCCATCTCACTTAAATAAGCCCAAAAGAATAAATTAAGGCCTAACATATTACAAATAATCAAATGAAAATAATAAATAAAATCCTAAACTAAAAGCCCAAATAAATCAGCCCCTTAATCCACTAATTAGTACATACATTGCACATGCTCTAGCTCACATGCATAACACATGTCAAGGTCATATGGTGGGCACATGTCAAGTGTCACATGCATAGCACATGTCAAGGTCACATGGTCGGCACATGTCAAGTGTCACATGACCTGCACATGTTAAGTCGTCACATGACTAGCACATGTCCATCTTCAATTTGGCTTCTTCATAAATTTGGCCCACAGACTTCCTTCGAGCCTTCTTTAACTTCTCCAAATTTGATCTCCATGAATATGAACTTCCATTGTTTATAATCTTGAAGTGTTGACCCCCCTGTGCACGCATCATTCCCTCCCTCTTTAGAAAAGATTCGTCCTCGAATCTTCGTCTTGTTCAAGTTGGGAATTGACACTTGTAGAATAAATTCATCTTCATATAAGATCTTCTGAATAGGTGGAAATAAAATGAATGCTTCTTCAGCTGAGGACTCATCATGTTCCTGCAATTTAACAAAAACACTAAGAAAAACATGATTTTTCAATACAACCATTTCGTTCTGATCATGGTCCTCTTCTTTCTCCATGTTCAACTCAGCCTCCTTAAGCACTACAGGATCAATCATAACATGCTGATCTTCCATCTCAACTAAACAAACATCTTCTTTCTCACTCAAAACAACAACTACTTCACTTCCACTAATTTCTTCTTCACTCACAACCTCATTGTCATACAAATCTATAGCATCTCTTTCAGCTTCACACATAATCTTTTCCATTGTAGCTTCCTCTTTCTTTCTTTTCTCCTTTTTCAAACACTTATCTAACTGTCTAAAAAGTTATTTAAACCTCAATTCCATATCTTCAGAATCTTCATTTTTCCTATGACAGTCAATTGATTTACTTTGATTTTTGATTTTAGTAGATTCATTTATTCTCTCCTCCATCCTATCCATCCTAGTATTCAACTTCTTAAACTCACTCATGAATGTTTTATACATCATCTTCACATTAGGCACGTTTTCATCCTCTTTCTCACCCATTGTCTCCTTTATGTCCTTTCTTGACATGATTTATAAACTGCAAATAAACGTTAGAAGAGAAATAAAAACTCACATTTCACTCCCTCACGTGTTTCACTCAAAAAGATGGCACTCCACTCGTGTTTCACTCAAGTAGGCTTTTACCCTCTTTTAAGCTCACACACTTTAGCCTTTTACCACTCAAGCTTGTTATCTTCAGTTGCACTTCAGAACTCAAACTCAAGTCAAAATAGTTCACAAGCAGCAAATTATGGTAAAGAATGCAATGAAAATACTTAACAAAGAAGATAGGCACAAAGCTAGAAGCAAAAGACCAAAGTGAAGAACGTTGAAATGAGCATACAAGGTGAAGATATGTATGCTGTCCAAATTATGTAAATTTAACTAACAAGAATCAAATTGTTAATTATAGTGTAATCGGAAGCAAAAACACAAAGACACCAAAAATGGAAACTTAAGAATGAAAGAAATGACAAAACTAATGCAATAATGCAGAAATTGAAATCTTCCTAATGGAAAATTCAATTTGAGACAATATGTATTATCACACTAAGACAAAATGAAAAGGAGACACAAGATGTCCAAACTAAAACAAGATTAGGAAACCCAAATGTTTGTCCAAAATAAGACAAAGATTAATCCAATATGTCTTAATAAGATCAAATAAGGAAACCCAAATGTCTAAACTAAGACAAAATGACTTATCCACTATGTCTTAATTAGTTCAAGATATGGAAACCCAAATGTCTAGACTTAAGACAAAATGAAACTTATCTAATTTAATGTCCTAATTTAAATAATGTCCCAATCCTAATTTCTTTTCTTTTTTTTTTTTGAATTATCTCTAACTAATTAGATAATAACAATTCTATCCTAAAGAAATACAATCCTAATTGTTCACACCAACCAAAGTTAACCCAAATTAAAATATTTTTTCTAAATTCGGATAAACAGTAAATTCGGATGAACAGTGCGATAAACAGTACGTGTGAACAGTGCAATGAACAGTACATGTGAACAGTACCAGGAACAGTATGACGAATTTTTTTTTTTAATTTTTAGCTAGATAACAACTAGAACAACTAATAACCTAGAAATCAAGATCAAACAATAAGAAATAACACCTAAACAACGCTCCCTATAATTTAGGCCACTATGATGAACAAGGGTTCCTAAATTTTAGGAATCAAATAAATTGAAAATTAATGAATAAATACAGTAAGTAAACATGGATAAATAAGAATTTAATCCAAATCCAAGCTCTGATACCAAATGATGCGGAACCCCAAGGCTAAAGAACCCGAAACCCCTTGAACATACAATATGGCATAGACATGAACAAGAATAAACCCCCAATCTAAAGAACCCACAAACAACTAGAATAAACCCCTAATCTAAAGAACCCACAAACAACTATGTGAATGGAAACGCTTATAATAGATTGATTTAAAAACACAAGAACAGAATTCGCCACAAAGTAAATACCTTGATAAGAATTAAAGTTCTTGATGCAAAAGAAGAAGACAAACAATCCTCTCCAATGAAGAATTTGGCCAAGCCAAATAAAAGTCTCAAAATATCATAATCTCCAAGTCTGAATTAAAAATTCATTTTTGAGGAGTATTTATACTCACTTAAGCTAATAAAAACCCTAATTAATCAAATAGGTCTTAAAACATGGGCCTTACACTAAGATAACTAAAGCCCACACTAATTAACTTAAAATTTAGCCCAAAAAGCCTAAAAAGAACTAATTAAATGAGCCCAAGCTAATTAAAGCCCATCTCACTTAAATAAGCCCAAAAGAATAAATTAAGGCCTAACATATTACAAATAATCAAATGAAAATAATAAATAAAATCCTAAACTAAAAGCCCAAATAAATCAGTCCCTTAATCCACTAATTAGTACATGCATTGCACATGCTCTAGCTCACATGCATAGCACATGTCAAGGTCATATGGTGGGCACATGTCAAGTGTCACATGCATAGCACATGTCAAGGTCACATGGTCGGCACATGTCAAGTGTCACATGACCTGCACATGTTAAGTCGTCACATGACTAGCACATGTCCATCTTCAATTTGGCTTCTTCATAAATTTGGCCCACAGACTTCCTTCGAGCCTTCTTTAACTTCTCCAAATTTGATCTCCATGAATATGAACTTCCATTGTTTATAATCTTGAAGTGTTGACCCCCCTGTGCACGCATCAGAGGTTGTTGATGCCATTGAGATGTATAGATATGACACGATGGAAGAGATGTTGCACATGGCAATAAAGATTGAAAAGCAAAAGAGGAGTAAAAATTTCAGTAAGATCAACAACAACTCAAGCTATACTTTGGGGTCTAAATGGACCAAAAAGGAGGAGAAGAAGGATTTTAGGGTATCTAAACCCTATGGGGCAGATTCAAGTTCCAAAGAAGTAAAAGCAACCCAAGTCCCAAATAAAGGTGTTAAAGGTAACTCTAGTACTCCTACCCCTAGTAGAGAAATTAAATGTTTTAAATGTTTGGGTAAGGGGCATGTAGCACGAGATTGTCCTAATAAGAGGGTAATAATTGCTAGGGATGATGGGGAAATTACTTCTGAATCAGAACAGAGTGATAATGAAATGCCTCCTTTAGAAGATTGTAGTGATTGCGATAGTGAGGGGGAGTTGTTAGTTGCTGAAAGTGGGAAGTCATTAGTTGCTAGGCGAGCTTTAAACTTGAATGTTAGGGAAGATAGCCTAGAACAAAGAGAGAACATATTTCACACTAAGTGTTTAGTTAATGGGAGAGTGTGCACAATCATTATTGATGGGGGGAGTTGCACAAATGTAGCTAGTGTGAGTATGGTTGAGAAGTTGAACTTGGCATGTGAGAAGCATCCTAGACCTTATAGATTGCAATGGTTGAATGATAGTGGAGAGGTTAAGGTGACACGCCAGGTTAGAGTGCCATTTTCTATTGGATGGTACAAGGATGAAGTTTTATGTGATGTTGTACCTATGCAGGCAGGCCATTTGCTTTTGGGAAGGCCTTGGCAATTTGATAGACAGGCTATTCATAATGGGTACACTAACAGATTTTCTTTTTCTTATGAAGGTAAAAAGGTTGTTTTAGCCCCATTATCTCCTCAAGAGATTTATGAAGATCAAAAGAGATTGTTTGAAAAAGAGAAAGAGGTTTCAGCCAAAAGAGAAAAAGGGAGAGAGGTTTCGGCCCAAGGGGTGAGAGAGAGAGGAAAAGAAAAGAAAGGGAGAAAAGAGGCCCAAAAAGAAACAAAACAAATAAATGGCCCAGTGGTGAGTGAAAACAAGCAAGGGGGGAGACAAAAACAGAATTTCTATGTTAGAGTAAGGGAGGTCAAGAGTGCATTAGCCTTAAGGCAACCTTTGGTTCTTGTTATCTACAAGGAAGTTTTGTTTACTGACACTGACCCTAACCTTAACTCTTTGCCTTCTAGTTTTGTTTCTTTGTTGCAGGAGTATTCTGATGTTTTTCCTGATGAGATGCCAGATGGTTTACCACCTTTGAGAGGGATAGAACATCAGATTGATTTTGTGCCAGGATCTACCATTCCCAATAGACCAGCCTATAGAAGCAATCCTATGGAAACTAAGGAGATGCAAAGGCAAGTGGAAGAACTGATGGAGAAGGGATTGGTGAGAGAAAGCATGAGTCCGTGCGCAGTACCTGTTCTTTTGGTGCCTAAGAAGGATGGAACATGGAGGATGTGTGTCGATTGTCGTGCAGTCAACAAAATCACTGTAAAGTATAGACATCCCATCCCTAGGCTAGATGATATGTTGGATGAATTATGTGGTGCTGTGTATTTTACTAAAATTGATTTAATGAGTGGATATCATCAAATTAGAATGAAATCGGGAGATGAGTGGAAAACAGCTTTCAAGACTAAGTATGGTTTGTATGAGTGGTTGGTTATGCCATTTGGGCTATCTAATGCCCCTAGCACTTTTATGAGGCTTATGAACCATGTATTGCGTGCATATTTAGGAAAGTTTGTTGTTGTGTACTTTGATGATATACTCATTTATAGCAAGTCTTATGAAGAGCATATTGAGCATGTTAGGCTAGTTTTACACGCTTTGAGATCTGAAAAGTTGTATGCTAAGCTTAAGAAATGCACATTTTGCATAGATAGACTTGTGTTTCTTGGTTTTGTGGTGAGTGCACAGGGAATTGAAGTGGATGAAGAGAAAGTAAAGGCAATTAAGGAATGGCCTACGCCTAAGACTACTTCAGATGTGAGAAGCTTCCATGGCTTGGCAAGCTTTTATAGGCGTTTTGTGCAGGACTTTTCTTCCATTGCTGCACCACTTACAGAAATTATCAAGAAGGAAGTTGGGTTCAAGTGGGGAGAAGCACAGCAAAAGGCATTTGAGACTCTGAAAGGGAAGTTGTGTTCTGCTCCTATTTTATCTTTGCCTAATTTTGATAAGACTTTTGAAATTGAGTGTGATGCTTCTGGTGTAGGTATTGGGGCTGTTCTAATGCAAGAAAAGAAACCAGTAGCATACTTTAGTGAGAAGCTTCATGGAGCCCAACTCAATTATTCAACCTATGACAAGGAGCTTTATGCATTAGTGCGAGCGTTGGATGTGTGGCAGCATTACCTCCTACCCAAGGAGTTTGTCATTCACACCGATCATGAGTCCCTCAAACACTTGAAGGGACAAGGTAAGTTGAATAAAAGGCATGCTAAATGGGTTGAATTTATTGAAACATTTCCTTATGTTATTCAATACAAGCATGGAAAGGATAATATTGTTGCTGATGCATTATCAAGAAGATATGCCTTGATTTCTACACTTAGTTCTAAATTGTTAGGATTTGAGCATGTTAAGGAATTATATGTTGGAGATCTTGATTTTGGTAATGTGTATGCAGCATGTGAACATCAAGCTTTTGATAAATTTTATAGGCATGATGGGTTTTTGTTTAAGGGCAGCAAGCTTTGTTTGCCTAAGTGTTCTATGCGTGATTTGCTTGTATTAGAATCCCATTGTGGGGGATTGATGGGACATTTTGGGGTGCATAAGACTTATGATATGTTAAATGAGCATTTTTATTGGCCTCATATGCGCAGGGATGTGGAAAAGGTATGTAATTCATGTGTTGCATGTAGGCAAGCTAAGTCTAAAACTATGCCCCATGGTTTGTATATGCCTCTACCTGTACCTAGTTCTCCTTGGACTGATGTTTCTATGGATTTTGTGCTTGGATTGCCTAGAACTAAACGTGGTAGAGATAGCATTTTTGTTGTGGTGGATAGGTTTAGTAAAATGGCTCACTTTATTGCTTGTCATAAATGTGATGATGCTGTTAATGTTGCTGACCTATTCTTTAAAGAAGTTGTGCATTTGCATGGTATACCACGCACCATTGTTTCTGACAGAGATACAAAGTTCCTTTCTCATTTTTGGCGTGTTCTATGGGGTAAGTTGGGTACAAAGTTGTTATTTTCTACTACTTGCCACCGCAGACAGATGGTCAAACAGAGGTAGTGAATAGATCTTTGGGTACCTTACTTCGTGCTATAGTGGGTAAGAACCTCAAAACATGGGAAGATTGTTTACCTTTCATTGAATTTGCTTATAATAGAAGTATTCATTCTACTACTGGGTTTTCACCATTTGAGATTGTTTATGGTTTTAACCCACTGACTGTGCTTGATCTTTGTCCATTGCCTTTAAATGAGCTTTCAAGTTTAGATGACAACAAGAAGGCAGAATTGGTAAAGACTTTGCATGAGAAAGCCAGGACTAATATTGAGAAGAGGAACCAGAAGTATGCTGAAAGAGCTAATAAAGGAAGGCGACAAGTGGTATTTGCTCCTGGAGATTGGGTTTGGGTGCATTTTCGCAAGGAAAGGTTCCCAAACCAACGGAAAGGAAAGTTGGATGCACGTGGTGATGGTCCATTCCAAGTCTTGGAGCGCATCAATGATAATGCTTACAAGATAGATTTACCAGGTGAGTATGGTGTTTCTGCAACATTTGATGTTTCTGACCTTTCTCCTTTTGATGTGGATGCAGATTTGAGGACAAATCTTTTTGAGGAGGGAGGGAATGATACGGATCCACCAACCATCAAAGATCATTTGAAGATGCCTAGTGGTCCAATAACGAGAGGACGTGCTCAGAAGCTAAAGATGGCTATGACATCTTTTGTTCAGGCTTTTGTCACTCAAGAAATTCATGAAGAGGCTATTGAGAAATGTTCTGGAGAGCTTGAAGGCCAAATGAAAGTACTTAGCCTTCTGGAAGCAAGTGAAGGAATTGGGTCAATTTAAGCCATCAAGGGCTTATACAACTTTGGGCTTTTAATTGTACATGTCATGTGCCTCATTTAGAAGTCACATGACTCACTTAAGTTGTATTTAAATGGGCTAGGCGTGTGGGCTTCTTGTTGGGCTTGGTTTAGTTAGTTTGATTGTTTATTTTGTCTTGTTTGGGCTTTCACATTCAGCCTTTAACACTTACCTTTAAGTATGTTTATTTTTTTTATTGTGTGCTTAATTTAGCTTGTAAAGCCCATGTCAATTTCGGCCTATGAATGATTAAGGCCTTAGTAGGGTTTGTTTTAGGTTTTAAGAGTAATTAGGGTTAGCCACCATATAAATAGGCTAACATAAGTTGTAACCTGCAGATTTTTGATCAATTAAACATTTGAGAGTATTCTCTTCTTGGCTTGGCCGAATTTCTTTAGGGAGATTAGTGAGATTGCTTGCTTTTCTTTTCTATTGCATGAGGAATTTGATAACTTATCAATTGTCTTGATTGTGGCATTTTCATTTTCTTCGATTTCCCAATTATTTGCGTTTCCATTCACGTGTTGTTTGGGGGTTCAATAGGGAGGGTTTTTGTCTTCTTTGTCTTTGCAATCAAAGTGTATGTTCAAGGTGTTTCGGGTTCTTTAACCTTGGGGTTCCGCATCAGGCACCTAAAGATGTATATGCAGATCAAGTGAAGATACATCAATCTGCAAAAGAGGTAAAGAGAAGTGAGAAAGAAAAGAAAAATGAGAGAAAAGAGGCCAATAGTGAAAAGAATAAAAGTAAAGGCCCAATGGTGAGTGACTGCACTAGTGAGAGAAAGAATGAGAGAAGTGCAGGAGAGAAGAAGTTAATGTGTGTTGAGGTAAAAGGAGAGCAGAGTGAGTTGAGTGAAAAATTCAGCAAATATTCCTTTTATGCAAAAGAGAGAGAGTTGAAGAGTGCTTACTTAGGCATAAGAACTTTAGTACTTTTGAGATTTAAGGACAATTATTTTTCTGAAACTAACCTTAACCCAAATTTGCCTAGTTCTTTTTCTAACTTATTACAGGATTATAAAGATGTCTTCCCTGAGGAGATACCACCTGGGTTGCCACCAATTAGAGGGATTGAACATCAAATTGATTTTGTTCCTGGTGCACAAATTCCAAACCGTCCAGCTTATCGAAGCAATCCGGAAGAAACAAAGGAGTTGCAAAGACAAGTGGAGGAACTTTTAGCAAAGGGACACGTGAGAGAAAGCCTAAGTCCTTGTGCCATACCTGTTCTTTTGGTACCTAAAAAGGATGGAACCATGCGCATGTGTGTTGATTGTCGAGCAGTTAACAAAATCACTGTAAAGTATCGCCATCCCATTCCTAGGTTAGATGATATGCTTGAAGAGTTAAATGGTGCTGTAATATTCACTAAAATTTACTTAAAAAGTGGTTATCATCAAATCAGGATGAAGTTAGGTGATGAATGGAAAACTGCCTTTAAAACAAAATATGGTTCGTATGAATGGTTGGTTATGCTTTTTGGTTTAACTAATGCGCCTAGCACATTTATGAGACTCATGAACCATGTTTTGCGTGAATTTTTAGGTAAATTTGTTGTTGTATGCTTTGATGATATCTTAATTTACAGCAAAAACCTAGAAGAACATTTAAGGCATGTTGCACTTGTGTTAGCTGTTTTGAGAGAACAATTATATGCTAATTTGAAGAAATGCACTTTTTGTGTTGATAGTGTTGTTTTCCTAGGATTTATTGTTAGTGCACGTGGTGTTGAAGTTGATAATGAAAAGGTTAAGGCTATCCAAGAATGGCCAACACCTAAGAATGCAAGTGAGGTAAGGAGCTTTCATGGTTTAGCAAGTTTCTATAGGAGATTTGTTAAAGATTTTTCCACCATTGCTGCACCTTTAAATGAAATCATTAAAAAGTCTGTTGGTTTTAAATGGGGTAAAGAACATGAAGATGCTTTTAATGCTTTGAAAGATAAATTGTGTACTGCTCCTGTTTTGAAATTACCTGATTTTTCTAAGACTTTTGAGATTGAATGTGATGCTTCTGGGATTGGTATAGGTGCTGTTTTGATGCAGGAAAACCGCCCAATAGCATACTTCAGTGAGAAGTTGAGTGGAGCACAGCTGAATTACTCTACATATGATAAAGAATTCTATGCGTTGGTGAGAGCTCTTGAGGTTTGGGAACACTACCTTTTGCCTAAAGAATTTGTGATACACACAGATCACCAATCTCTCAAATATCTAAAGGGACAAGGTAAGTTGAATAAAAGGCATGGTAAGTGGGTAGATGATACGGATCCACCAACCATCAAAGATCATTTGAAGATGCCTAGTGGTCCAATAACGAGAGGACGTGCTCAGAAGCTAAAGATGGCTATGACATCTTTTGTTCAGGCTTTTGTCACTCAAGAAATTCATGAAGAGGCTATTGAGAAATGTTCTGGAGAGCTTGAAGGCCAAATGAAAGTACTTAGCCTTCTGGAAGCAAGTGAAGGAATTGGGTCAATTTAAGCCATCAAGGGCTTATACAACTTTGGGCTTTTAATTGTACATGTCATGTGCCTCATTTAAAAGTCACATGACTCACTTAAGTTGTATTTAAATGGGCTAGGCGTGTGGGCTTCTTGTTGGGCTTGGTTTAGTTAGTTTGATTGTTTATTTTGTCTTGTTTTGGGCTTTCACATCCAGCCTTTAACACTTACCTTTAAGTATGTTTATTTTCTTTATTGTGGGCTTAATTTAGCTTGTAAAGCCCATGTCAATTTCGGCCTATGAATGATTAAGGCCTTAGTAGGGTTTGTTTTAGGTTTTAAGAGTAATTAGGGTTAGCCACCATATAAATAGGCTAACATAAGTTGTAACCTGCAGATTTTGATCAATTAAACATTTGAGAGTATTCTCTTCTTGGCTTGGCCGAATTTCTTTAGGGAGATTAGTGAGATTGCTTGCTTTTCTTTTCTATTGCATGAGGAATTTGATAACTTATCAATTGTCTTGATTGTGGCGTTTTCATTTTCTTCTATTTCCCAATTATTTGCGTTTCCATTCACGTGTTGTTTGGGGGTTCAATAGGGAGGGTTTTTGTCTTCTTTGTCTTTGCAATCAAAGTGTATGTTCAAGGTGTTTCGGGTTCTTTAACCTTGGGGTTCCGCATCATTTGGTATCAGAGCCAAAAGTAAGGTAAATTCCTATTTATCTTAGTGTTAGGTTTGTGTTTTCTTTTCTTTGAATTCTTTATGTTTATGCCGAATTAGGTTGCATTAAGTTTCTTAGTTAATTGAGTTTCTTTGTGTGTTTAAATTAGCCGTTTTCTTTGCTTACCTTTACCTTGAACCGAATCTTGAACATCCTTAGTTTGATTTTCGATCTTAGTAGAAGAATAGTCCTGATTTATAGAGAAAAAGAAAAAAAAATCAGAAACAAACTTCGAAAGGCCATAACTTTTGCCATAGGTGTCCGTTTTTGCTCTACAATAACTTTTCGGAAAGGGAATTTCGAGATCTACAAAAGTAACAAGCTTTGCTTGTTAGCTAGCCCTTCAAAATCCCAAAAAAGGTCGTTTAGGCTTCGGAAATTGGCTCTGAAGTTCTAAAAAAAAAAAAAAAAGTAAAAACCGAATTTGAGTTCTGATCACCTTGGGCGTGAGAAGTTTGGTGATTTGTGTTATCCATTTTCTTATCCATTTGTGTTATCAATTAACTTATCCATTTGTGTTATCCATTTTCTTATCCATTTGTGTTATCCATTTACTTATCCATTTGTGTTATCCATCTTCTTATCCATTTGTATTATCCATTTACTTATCCATTTGTGTTATCCATTTACTTATCCATTTGTGTTATCCATTTTCTTATCCATTTGTGCTACTTATCCATTTGTGTTATCCATTTTCTTATCCATTTTTCTTATCCATTTGAGCTGCCATTTTTAACATTTCTTATCCATTTGTGGAATCATTTTTTTTTTTTTATCATTTGTGTTACCATTTTGGTATCTTTTTGCCATCATCTTTCTATCACTTTGCCATCCTTTTGCACACAACTTGACACATTAATTAGAGCTTGATACACCATTCGGCCTACTCATCTTTTAGCTCTTAATTGAATTGTCTTGCATGCAATTTGCTTTATTTAGTTTAATTTGTCTTTTTATTGATTTCTTGCTTTGCTGGGTAGAATATCTAGGTTCTATATTTTGTTTACTTTGTAGTGAATCAGATTCATACATCTTGTCCAGAATTGTCATTTTTTTTCTTAATTCTTGTTGCTTATTTCTTTGTTTTAAGCTTGCTTTTGTTCCTTTACACTGTTAGAGTATCTTTGCTTGTTCTAATACTCTAATTTGGATATAATCAAGTGGTGCACTACTCTTGACCGTGTATCACCTCCATTGTGTCTAGTGTCTTCTTTTTTAGTTTTGAGCTATCTTTTTATTGTTAATGCTTACTTATTCTTTGCTTTCTTAAACGTGCTCGAGATTCTTGATCTGTGAATTGATTTCTGAAGTGCAATTTTGAAGTTGCAAGCTCAAGTGGTAAAAGGCAAGAGAGTGTGAGGACATTAAGAGGGTAAAAGCCTTGATTGTGTGAAACACGAGAGGAGTGACATTCTTTGAGTGTAAACACGTGAAGGAGTGCTTGTGAGGATTTTATCTAACAAATTTTACAGGTATTACACCATGACTGAAGAGACTAGTGGGAAAGGAATATCCCAAGCTGAAGATCATGTACCGGACAACAAGATGCTATATCAAGCTGATATGAGCACAACCAAGCATAATGGCAACAAGAGAGATGAACTAGCACTTCCTCAAGGACCAATCACAAGAGCAAGGTCAAAGAAGCTTAAAGAAGTCCTACAAGCATTCATGAGGCCTTATGTAGAGAAGATACAAGTTCAAGAGGGGAAAGAAGCTGGATTGGGCTATGAAGACAAGTTGGGGCCGAATGGTCAAATGGGCCTTCAAGCTATTTTGTTTAGCTTCTATTCTTGTAATGACATATAAATAAATGTATTTGGGCAGCCTAGTACCTTAGAAAACGTTTTGGGCTTATTTAATTAGGTTTGTTTTATTTTTGGGTTTATTTGAGTATTTTGGGTAGTTTAAGTGGGTAGGCTAAAGTTGGGCTTATCTCTTCTAAAGAGTTGGGCCTAAATAACTAATTGAGGCTTAGAAAACATGAGGGGGCCGGATTTTAAAGGGGAGAGCTGAATTTGGATGGGTTTGAGTCAAATTTAGCTTTATGCCTACATTAGTGAACTTGGGGTCCTAAATTTTAGGAATGGCTTTTCTTTGATAAATACTTATTATTTTGGGATATTATTGAATAGAGTTTGATGGAGAAACAATAAGATGAATTTATCTTGAGTGAGTTAGCCAAATTCCACTTATAGCCAAAATTGAGTCTACATTCATTTTCCTTAGGATAATCACTAGCTTTTAGGATTATTTTCAGATTGTATTTATCTTTATTTATTCATGTACTTAGTCCATATTATGGCCAAATACATGTAGATAAAGGTTAGGAATTATCTTTGTTATTTATTTTATTAATTATCTCTTAGAGTTAGTGTTTGATTATAACTTCTCTAGGGAGGGGTGGCTGCCTAGCCTATATAAAGGGCTGAACTTCTTCATTTTTACTTTACATTTTGCATATCTTATGATTAATGAATTTTCATTGACTGAATTTGTGAGAGTTAATTTCTATTGATTCTTGCTATTGTATGAAGAATTAGACTTAGGCAATTTGCATGGTTAATGTATGCTTGATTCTTATTCTTCTTACTTTCTAAATCAATCTATTATAAGCGTTTCCATTCAATCTTGTTTGGGGGTTCTTTAGATTGGGGATTTATTCACTTGTTTACGATCAATATTCATGGTATGTTGGCGTTCTAGTTTGCATATAGGCTGGGGTTCCGCATCAATTGGTATCAGAGCTTAGGCTAAGTGATAAATTCTTAACTATCCTTTAATTTTGTCTTCTTGAAATTCTTTCTTTGTTTTGGCCGAATAGGACTTTGCATCAAGTTCCTTATTTGGTTGTTGCTCAATTGTGTTAAATCACCTATCTCAAGTATTTGATCATTAGTTGTGTGATTTATGTTTTGAAAAAAAAAAGAGAAGAAAAAAAAGAAAGCTTATATACATATCGAAAAAAAAAATCTGAAAATTACCTTGTGTTCAATTCAGGTCCTATTATCTTGTTAAGTTCAAATTTGATCAATTAAGCTAGAACTTCCATAATTTGTTTGATTTCTTCAAAGGGCAGGTTAAGTACTCGTTGCTTTTAGATTTTGGGTTATATTCTTGCATGCTTTTTTTGATTTTATTTTTGTTGAGTCTATATAAAATCTGTTTAAACTAATCATTAGGTTTAGTTAAACATCGCATTTAAGTGCATCCGTCTTGTCTATTCTTTTCATTCTAAGTTATCAATTTGTGTGTCTAAACTGTTTTTGGTTCCAACTACACTAGTTTAACATATTGCACATTGTTGAACATCTTTATACACTAAAGCGCACGAAATTTATCTCTTGTGTGCTAATTTCTAAGTTTGTTCAATTTGGTCAATTTGCCTCTAGAATTGGTACTTTTTGCTGTTCTTGTTAAGTACTCATTGTTTCCAAATCAAACTACTCAATTGTGCATATTTGTTTGAGTTTGTTTCTGAAGTACAATTGTGAGAAATCAATTTGTGAGTTGAGAGACAAGCACGTGAGGTTGAGTGGATCTTTTCTTTACTTGTTTACTTAAGTTTAAAGATGTCTGGAAACAATAGTAAAGATGAGACTGAGATTCCCCATGATACTAAACTTATGATTAAAGCTTTTATGGATAGTTTGCAAAAGCTAAATCTCAGGATGGATAGCATGGAGAGTGACCTTAAAGCTTCCAAGGGCAAATATACAAGGGAGGAAGAAGTAGACCAATTATACAATGATGATGGAGAAGAGGAGGCTCATTCCTTCCCAATGAGAGCAAGGAGGTATGACAATCGAATGGAAAGTAAAGACAATAATTTGAGTGCTATCAAGATGAAGATTCCCCCATTCAAAGGCAAAAATGACGTGGATGCCTATCTCGATTGGGAAAGAAAGGTAGAGATGATCTTTTCATGCCACCACTATTCAGATGAGAAAAAGGTAAAACTCGCAGCCATTGAATTTTCTGATTATGCACTAATTTGGTGGGATGAGTTATTGAAAAGTAGGAGGAGAAATGGGGAACTCCCTATCACTTCTTGGGAGGAAATGAAAAGAATCATGAGAAAGAAGTATGTGCCTAGTTATTATCATAAGGAACTCCACAATCAGTTACAAAGACTTACACAAGGATCTAGTTCAGTGGAGGATTACTACAAGGAGATGGAGATGCTCATGATTAAAGCAAGCATTGTGGAGGATGAATATCAAACGATGTCTCGCTTTTTGGGAGGTATGAATAGAGAACTTGCTGATATTGTTGAATTGCAGCATTATGTGGATATGGATGATTTGGTGAACATTGCAATTAAAGTGGAGAGACAAAGAAGTAGACGTGGGACAACCAAATCCTATGCAAATTCTAATAACAATAAATGGAATTCAAAGTGGAACAAGGGTGACACAAAGAAAGAATCCACTTCCAAGTACCGGTCAAATTCCAAAGAGAAAACGGTTACTGCACAAAAAGGTACTTCTGAAACAACCCCTAAACCTAATAGACATAGGGACATTCAGTGTTTCAAATGTAAGGGTCGTGGTCATTACGCTAATGAATGTGGGAATAAAAAGACCATGATAATAAGGGGGGATGAAATTGTTTCTGATTCTGAATCTGATAATGACTGTGATGATATGCCACCTTTGGAGGATTGTTCTGATGTAGATGAAAATTTAGAGTATCCTGTTCAGGGAGAGTCCTTAGTGGTGTTGCGTGCATTGAATGTAAATGTAAAAGAAGAAGGACTAGAACAGAGGGAAAACATATTTCATACTAGATGCCTAATAGGTGGGAAAGTCTGTAGCATGATAATTGATGGGGGTAGTTGCGTTAATGTTGCTAGTACAGTCTTAGTTGATAAATTAGGACTTAAAACTAAGAAACACCCTAACCCATACAGACTTCAGTGGTTGAATGATAGTGGGGAAGTTAAGGTGACCAAACGTGTAACTATATTATTTTCCATTGGTAAATATGAAGATGAAGTCACTTGTGATGTTGTACCTATGCATGCTGGTCATATTTTGCTAGGAAGGCCTTGGCAATTTGATAGGCGCGTATTACATGATGGATTTAGAAATAGGTACACTTTTGAATTTAAAGGATGTAAACACACACTTGCCCCTTTGGCACCTAAAGATGTATATGCAGATCAAGTGAAGATACATCAATCTGCAAAAGAGGTAAAGGGAAGTGAGAAAGAAAAGAAAAATGAGAGAGAAGAGGCCAGTAGTGAAAAGAATAAAAGTAAAGGCCCAATGGTGAGTGACTGCACTAGTGAGAGAAAGAATGAGAGAAGTGCAGGAGAGAAGAAGTTAATGTGTGTTGAGGTAAAAGGAGAGCAGAGTGAGTTGAGTGAAAAATTCAGCAAATATTCCTTTTATGCAAAAGAGAGAGAGTTGAAGAGTGCTTACTTAGGCATGAGAACTTTAGTACTTTTGAGGCTTAAGGACAATTATTTTTCTGAAACTAACCTTAACCCAAATTTGCCTAGTTCTTTTTCTGACTTATTGCAGGATTATAAAGATGTCTTCCCTGAGGAGATACCACCTGGGTTGCCACCAATTAGAGGGATTGAACATCAAATTGATTTTGTTCCCGGTGCACAAATTCCAAACCGTCCAGCTTATCGAAGAAATCCGGAAGAAACAAAGGAGTTGCAAAGACAAGTGGAGGAACTTTTAGCAAAGGGACACGTGAGAGAAAGCCTAAGTCCTTGTGCCGTACCTGTTCTTTTGGTACCTAAAAAGGATGGAACTATGCGCATGTGTGTTGATTGTCGAGCAGTTAACAAAATCACTGTAAAGTATCGCCATCCCATTCCTAGGTTAGATGATATGCTTGAAGAGTTAAATGGTGCTGTAATATTCACTAAAATTTACTTAAAAAGTGGTTATCATCAAATCAGGATGAAGTTAGGTGATGAATGGAAAACTGCCTTTAAAACAAAATATGGTTTGTATGAATGGTTGGTTATGCCTTTTGGTTTAACTAATGCGCCTAGCACATTTATGAGACTCATGAACCATGTTTTGCGTGAATTTTTAGGTAAATTTGTTGTTGTATACTTTGATGATATCTTAATTTACAGCAAAAACCTAGAAGAACATTTAAGGCATGTTGCACTTGTGTTAGCTGTTTTGAGAGAACAACAATTGTATGCTAATTTGAAGAAATGCACTTTTTATGTTGATAGTGTTGTTTTCCTAGGATTTATTGTTAGTGCACGTGGTGTTGAAGTTGATAATGAAAAGGTTAAGGCTATCCAAGAATGGCCAACACCTAAGAATGCAAGTGAGGTAAGGAGCTTTCATGGTTTAGCAAGTTTCTATAGGAGATTTGTTAAAGATTTTTCCACCATTGCTGCACCTTTAAATGAAATCATTAAAAAGTCTGTTGGTTTTAAATGGGGTAAAGAACAGGAAGATGCTTTTAATGCTTTGAAAGATAAATTGTGTACTGCTCCTGTTTTGAAATTACCTGATTTTTCTAAGACTTTTGAGATTGAATGTGATGCTTCTGGGATTGGTATAGGTGCTGTTTTGATGCAGGAAAACCGCCCAATAGCATACTTTAGTGAGAAGTTGAGTGGAGCACAGCTGAATTACTCTACCTATGATAAAGAGTTCTATGCGTTGGTGAGAGCTCTTGAGGTTTGGGAACACTACCTTTTGCCTAAACAATTCGTGATACACACAGATCACCAGTCTCTCAAATATCTAAAGGGACAAGGTAAGTTGAATAGAAGGCATGGTAAGTGGGTAGAGTACCTTGATACTTTTCCATATGTAATTAAATACAAGCAAGGTAAAGAGAATGTTGTTGCCGATGCGCTTTCTAGGAGATATGCACTGATTTCTATGCTTAGTTCCAAATTGTTAGGTTTTGAGCATTTGAAAGAAATGTATGAGCATGATTCTGATTTTGGTGAAGTGTATAAGGCATGTGAACATTATGCATTTAATAAGTTCTATAGACATGATGGGTTTCTTTTTAGGGGAAAACAACTGTGTATACCTGCATGTTCTATTAGAGAGTTGCTTGTGAAAGAATCGCATAGCGGGGGATTGATGGGACACTTTGGTGTGCAAAAGACTTTAGACATGCTTAATGAACATTTTTATTGGCCTAATATGCGAAAATATGTTGAAAAAGTGTGTGCCCAATGTTTTGCATGTAAACAGGCTAAGTCTAAGTCTTTAAATCAAGGTTTGTATACTCCTTTGCCTGTTCCCACTGAACCTTGGACTGACATTTCCATGGACTTCATTGTAGGTTTACCTAGGACAAAAAGGGGAAGGGATAGTGTGTTTGTTGTAGTGGACCGATTTAGTAAAATGGCGCATTTCATTGCTTGTCATAAAACTGATGATGCAACAAACATAGTTGATTTGTTTTTTAGGGAAGTAGTTCGATTGCATGGTATACCTAGAACTATTGTCTCTGATAGAGATTCTAAGTTCCTAAGTCACTTTTGGCGTGTTTTGTGGGGTAAACTTGGTACTAAACTTGTGTTTTCGACTACTTGTCATCCACAAACTGATGGCCAAACTGAGGTTGTTAATAGAACTTTAGGAACTATGTTGCGTGCTATAGTTGGTAAGAATCTTAAAACTTGGGAAGAATGTTTGCCATTTGTTGAGTTTGCTTATAATCGTGCAATTCATACTTCCACAGGGTTTTCACCTTTTGAAATTGTGTATGGTTTTAATCCATTGACTGTGTTGGATTTGATGCCTTTACCTTTGAATGAACTTTCTAATTTAGATGGCAAGGCTAAGGCTGATTTGGTTAAGACAATACATAATAAAGCACGTGAGCACATTGAGAAGAAGAACAAGATGTATGCAAAGCAGGCTAACAAGGGCCGTAGACAAGTGATATTCGAACCAGGAGATTGGGTTTGGATCCATATGCGTAAAGAGAGGTTTCCTAACCAAAGGAAGTCTAAACTTGATGCAAGAGGAGATGGACCATTTCAAGTGCTAAAACGAATCAATGACAATGCATACAAGATTGATTTGCCAGGTGACTATGGTGTAAGTGCAACTTTTAATGTTTCTGACTTATCTCCATTTGACTGTGATTCAGATTCGAGGACGAATCCTTTCGAAGGGGGAGGGGATGATATGAGCACAACCAAACATAATGGCAACAAGAGAGATGAACTAGCACTTCCTCAAGGACCAATCACAAGAGCAAGGTCAAAGAGGCTTAAAGAAGTCCTACAAGCATTCATGAGGCCTTATGTAGAGAAGATACAAGTTCAAGAGGGGAAAGAAGCTGAATTGGGCTATGAAGACAAGTTGGAGCCGAATGGTCAAATGGGCCTTCAAGCTATTTTGTTTAGCTTCTATTCTTGTAATGACATATAAATAAATGTATTTGGGCAGCCTAGTACCATAGAAAACGTTTTGGGCTTATTTAATTAGGTTTGTTTTATTTTTGGGTTTATTTGAGTATTTTGGGTAGTTTAAGTGGGTAGGCTAAAGTTGGGCTTATCTCTTCTAAAGAGTTGGGCCTAAATAACTAATTGAGGCTTAGAAAACATGAGGGGGCCGGATTTTAAAGGGGAGAGCTGAATTTGGATGGGTTTGAGTCAAATTTAGCTTTATGCCTACATTAGTGAACTTGGGGTCCTAAATTTTAGGAATGGCTTTTCTTTGATAAATACTTATTATTTTGGGATATTATTGAATAGAGTTTGATGGAGAAACAATAAGATGAATTTATCTTGAGTGAGTTAGCCAAATTCCACTTATAGCCAAAATTGAGTCTACATTCATTTTCCTTAGGATAATCACTAGCTTTTAGGATTATTTTTAGATTGTATTTATCTTTATTTATTCATGTACTTAGTCCATATTATGGCCAAATACATGTAGATAAAGGTTAGGAATTATCTTTGTTATTTATTTTATTAATTATCTCTTAGAGTTAGTGTTTGATTATAACTTCTCTAGGGAGGGGTGGCTGCCTAGCCTATATAAAGGGCTGAACTTCTTCATTTGTACTTTACATTTTGCATATCTTATGATTAATGAATTTTCATTGACTGAATTTGTGAGAGTTAATTTCTATTGATTCTTGCTATTGTATGAAGAATTAGACTTAGGCAATTTGCATGGTTAATGTATGCTTGATTCTTATTCTTCTTACTTTCTAAATCAATCTATTATAAGCGTTTCCATTCAATCTTGTTTATAATCAATATTCATGGTATGTTGGCGTTCTAGTTTGCATATAGGCTGGGGTTCCGCATCAGTTGGGCCGAGTGGCATTAAGACCAACTCAATAGGGCAGAATTGTGAAGACCAAATGTGCATGATAAATTTGACATGTGCAAGTTATGTGCCACTTGACATGTGCAATGCATGTGACACTTGACATGTGCACATCATGTGACAAAATACATGTGCAATGCATGTGATGCTTAATGGACTTATGGGCTGAATTGTTTGGGCTCTTAGCTAGGACTTACGTTTGTTATCTTTATTTGACTAAGTGTATTAGTTAGGCCTTTGGACATGGGCTCATGCCATCCTTGTTGGGCAGCCCATCAATTTGGTTTTGTTTTATCTTTTCTAAGTAGGAAAATGGACCTAATTTCCAATCCTAATGGGCTTGGGGAATTCGGCCTCTCTTACTTAATTAAGGTTAGGGTTTGCTTTAGGAGGATATAAATACCTCATTAAACTCATTTGTATTCAGATTTGACTATTTTGATAAAAACTTATTTGGCTTGGCCGAATTCACCTTTTTTGGAGAGGATAGTTTGTCTTCTTCTTTTGCATCAAGAACATTAATTCTTATCAAGGTATTTAATTGTGGCGAATTCTGTTCTTGCGTTTAAATCAATCTAATTATTTGCGTTTCCTTTCACTTTATTAATTGGGGGTTCAATAGGGTTGGGGATTTACTCTTATTCATGTTTATGCCATATTGTATGTTCAAGGGGTTTCGGGTTTTTTAACCTTGGGGTTCCGCATCATTTGGTATCATAGCTTGGATTAGGATTAAATTCTTATTTATCCATGTTTATTTGATGTTTTTATTCATTAATTTTCAATTTATTTGACTCCTAAAATTTAGGAACCCTTGTTCATCATAGGGACGAAAAATTTAGGAGCTTTGTTTTAGGCAAAATTCCTTTTTATTTGATCTTGAGGTTTAGGTTGTTTGCTGCTCTAGTTGTTAAAAAAAAGTGAAAATTGATTTCGGCTAGAAAAGAAAAGAATACAATTTAGGGTTTGTTGATTTGGTTTGGGCGTGGACAACATTGGGCTGAACCTATTGGGCCAGATTTGGTGTTGAATAATTATTTGGGTTTGATTTAAACTTATTGGGTTGAATTCGGATTCCTTAACATTAAGACATAGTGGATAAGTCATTTTGTCTTAGTCTAGACAATTGGGTTTCCTTATCTTGAACTAATTAAGACATAATGGATAAGTCATTTTGTCTTTAGCATAGACATTTTGGGTTTCCTTATTAAGATATATTAGATTAATCTTTGTCTTATTTTGGACAATCATTTCGGTTTCCTAATCTTGTTTTAGTTTGGACATCTTGTTGTGTCCTTTTCATTTTGTCTTAGTGTGATAACACATATTGTATCAAATTGAATTTTCCATTAGGGAAATTTCAATTTCTGCATTGTTGCATTAGTTTTGTCATTTCTTCTACTCTAAGTTTCTTCTTTTGTTGTCTTTGTGTTTTTGCTTCCGATTACACTATAATTAACAATTTGATTCTTGTTAGTTAAATTCACATAATTCGGACATCATACATATCTTCTTCTTGTATGCTCATTTTAGCGTTTTACACTTTGGTGTTTTGCTTCTAGTCTTGTGCCTATCTTCTTTGTTAAGTATTTTCATTGCATTCTTTCACTATAATTTGCTGCTTGTGAATCATTTTGACTTGAGTTTGAGTTCTGAAGTGCAACTGAAGACAGCAAACTTGAGTGGTAAAAGGCTTGAGGGTGTGAGCTTAAAGGAGGATAAAAGCCAAATTTGAGCGAAACACGAGTGGAGTGTCACTTCTTTGAGTGTAAACACGTGAGTGAGAATTGTGAGGCTGGTTTATCTAACATCTTTTGCAGGTAAAGCGCCATGACTGGAGAGTCTACTAAGAAAGAGTTGTCAATAGAACAAGTTGTTTTTGCTATACAAGCAATGCAAGGTACCCTTGAGAATTTGTTGAGGGAAAGAGTAAACGTTAAAGAGAGGTTTGAGAAATTAGAAGGGGGAACATCTAACAACTCAAGGAGAACAGCTAGGAGGGGAAGATGGAATAATGAGCGAGAGGAGGTTGATCAAGGTGATTGGGATGAAGATGATGAAGTTCAATCCGTGAGGGGTAGAGTGAGAAGAGAAGATAAAATGGACAGCAACATCAATGCCATAAAAATGAACATTCCATCACTCAAAGGTAGGAATGATGCTGAAGTATACCTAGAATGGGAAAGGAAGGTGGACATGATTTTTGCTTGTCATAATTACTCTGAAGATAAGAAAGTAAGGATAACAGCAGTGGAGTTTAGTGTTTATGCATTGGTTTGGTTGAATGAGTTAGTTAAGAGTAGAAGGAGGAATGGGGATCCACTGCCTTTTTGGGACCTCAAAGACGACATTTAATCTGTTTTTCACTTTGAAGTTTTTGCATTTTGAGAAGAAAAAAAAACCGAATTGTGATGCGGAACCCCAGCCTATATGCAAACTAGAACGCCAACATACCATGAATATTGATCATAAACAAGTGAATAAATCCCCAATCTAAAGAACCCCCAAACAAGATTGAATGGAAACGCTTATAATAGATTGATTTAGAAAGTAAGAAGAATAAGAATCAAGCATACATTAACCATGCAAATTGCCTAAGTCTAATTCTTCATACAATAGCAAGAATCAATAGAAATTAACTCTCACAAATTCAATGAATGAAAATTCATTAATCATAAGATATGCAAAAATGTAAAGTACAAATGAAGAAGTTCAGCCCTTTATATAGGCTAGGCAGCCACCCCTCCCTAGAGGAGTTATAATCAAACACTAACTCTAAGAGATAATTAATAAAATAAATAACAAAGATAATTCCTAAACTTTATCTACATGTATTTGGCCGCAATATGGACTAAGTACATGAATAAATAAAGATAAATATAATCTTAAAATAATCTTAAAAGCTAATGATTATCCTAAGGAAAATGAATGTAGACTCAATTTTGGCTATAAGTGGAATTTGGCTAACTCACTCAAGATAAATTCATCCTATTGTTTCTCCATCAAATTCTATTCAATTATATCCCAAAATAATAAGTATTTATCAAGGAAAAGCCATTCCTAAAATTTAGGACCCCAAGTTCACCAATGTAGGCATAAAGCTAAATTTAACTCAAACCCATCCAAATTCAGCTCTCCCCTTTAAAATCCGGCCTCCTCATGTTTTCTAAGCCTCAATTAGTTATTTAGGCCCAACTCTTTAGAAGAGATAGGCCCAAGCCTACCCACTTAAACTACCTAAAATACTCAAATAAGCCCAAAAATAAAACAAACCTAATTAAATAAGCCCAAAACGTTTTCTAAGGTCCTAGGCTGCCCAAATACATTTAATTATATGTCATTACAAGAATAGAAGCTAAACAAAATAGCTTGAAGGCCAATTTGACCATTCGGCCCCAACTTGTCTTCATAGCCCAATTCAGCTTCTTTCCCCTCTTTAACTTGTATCTTCTCTACATAAGGCCTCATGAATGCTTGTAGGACTTCTTTAAGCTTCTTTGACCTTGCTCTTGTGATTGGTCCTTGAGGAAGTGCTAGTTCATCTCTCTTGTTGCCATTATGCTTGGTTGTGCTCATATCATCCCCTCCCCCTTCGAAAGGATTAGTCCTCAAATCTGAATCACAGTCAAATGGAGATAAGTCAGAAACATTAAATGTTGCACTTACACCATACTCACCTGGCAAATCAATCTTGTATGCATTGTCATTGATTCGTTTTAGCACTAGAAATGGTCCATCTCCTCTTGCATCAAGTTTAGACTTCCTTTGGTTAGGAAACCTCTCTTTACGCATATGGATCCAAACCCAATCTCCTGGTTCGAATATCACTTGTCTACGGCCCTTGTTAGCCTGCTTTGCATACATCTTGTTCTTCTTCTCAATGTGCTCACGTGCTTTACTATGTATTGTCTTAACCAAATCAGCCTTAGCCTTTCCATCTAAATTAGAAAGTTCATTCAAAGGTAAAGGCATCAAATCCAACACAGTCAATGGATTAAAACCATACACAATTTCAAAAGGTGAAAACCCTGTGGAAGTATGAATTGCACGATTATAAGCAAACTCAACAAATGGCAAACATTCTTCCCAAGTTTTAAGATTCTTACCAATTATAGCACGCAACATAGTTCCTAAAGTTCTATTAACAACCTCAGTTTGCCCATCAGTTTGTGGATGACAAGTAGTAGAAAACACAAGTTTAGTACCAAGTTTACCCCACAAAACACGCCAAAAGTGACTTAGGAACTTAGAATCTCTATCAGAGACAATAGTTCTAGGTATACCATGCAATCGAACTACTTCCTTGAAAAATAAATCAGCTATATTTGTTGCATCATCAGTTTTATGACAAGCAATGAAATGCGCCATTTTACTAAATCGGTCCATTACAACAAACACACTATCCCTTCCCCTTTTTGTCCTTGGTAAACCTACAATGAAGTCCATAGAAATGTCAGTCCAAGGTTCAGTAGGAACAGGCAAAGGAGTATACAAACCTTGATTTAAAGACTTAGACTTAGCCTGTTTACATGCAAAACATTGGGCACACACGTTTTCAACATATTTTCGCATATTAGGCCAATAAAAATGTTCATTAAGCATGTCTAAAGTCTTTTGCACACCAAAGTGTCCCATCAATCCCCCGCTATGTGATTCTTTCACAAGCAACTCTCTAATAGAACATGCAGGTATACACAATTGTTTTCCCCTAAAAAGAAACCCATCATTTCTATAGAACTTATTAAATGCATAATGTTCACATGCCTTATACATTTCACCAAAATCAGAATCATGCTCATACATTTCTTTCAAATGCTCAAAACCTAACAATTTGGAACTTAGCATAGAAATCAGTGCATATCTCCTAGAAAGCGCATCGGCAACAACATTCTCTTTACCTTGCTTGTATTTAATTACATATGGAAAAGTATCAAGGTACTCTACCCACTTACCATGCCTTCTATTCAACTTACCTTGTCCCTTTAGATATTTGAGAGACTGGTGATCTTTGTGTATCACGAATTCTTTAGGCAAAAGGTAGTGTTCCCAAACCTCAAGAGCTCTCACCAACGCATAGAACTCTTTATCATAGGTAGAGTAATTCAGCTGTGCTCCACTCAACTTCTCACTAAAGTATGCTATTCGGCGGTTTTCCTGCATCAAAACAGCACCTATACCAATCCCAGAAGCATCACATTCAATCTCAAAAGTTTTAGAAAAATCAGGTAATTTCAAAACAGGAGCAGTACACAATTTATCTTTCAAAGCATTAAAAGCATCTTCCTGTTCTTTACCCCATTTAAAACCAACAGACTTTTTAATGATTTCATTTAAAGGTGCAACAATGGTGGAAAAATCTTTAACAAATCTCCTATAGAAACTTGCTAAACCAAGAAAGCTCCTTACCTCACTTGCATTCTTAGGTGTTGGCCATTCTTGGATAGCCTTAACCTTTTCATTATCAACTTCAACACCACGTGCACTAACAATAAATCCTAGGAAAACAACACTATCAACACAAAATGTGCATTTCTTCAAATTAGCATACAATTGTTGTTCTCTCAAAACAGCTAACACAAGTGCAACATGCCTTAAATGTTCTTCTAGGTTTTTGCTGTAAATTAAGATATCATCAAAGTATACAACAACAAATTTACCTAAAAATTCACGCAAAACATGGTTCATGAGTCTCATAAATGTGCTAGGCGCATTAGTTAAACCAAAAGGCATAACTAACCATTCATACGAACCATATTTTGTTTTAAAGGCAGTTTTCCATTCATCACCTAACTTCATCCTGATTTGATGATAACCACTTTTTAAGTCAATTTTCAATTTTAGTGAATATTACAGCACCATTTAACTCTTCAAGCATATCATCTAACCTAGGAATGGGATGGCAATACTTTACAGTGATTTTGTTAACTGCTCGACAATCAACACACATGCGCATGGTTCCATCCTTTTTAGGTACCAAAAAAACAGGTACGGCACAAGGACTTAGGCTTTCTCTCACGTGTCCCTTTGCTAAAAGTTCCTCCACTTGTCTTTGCAACTCCTTTGTTTCTTCAGGATTGCTTCGATAAGCTGGACGGTTTGGAATTTGTGCACCAGGAACAAAATCGATTTGATGTTCAATCCCTCTAATTGGTGGCAACCCAGGTGGTATCTCCTCAGGGAAGACATCTTTATAATCCTGCAATAAGTTAGAAAAAGAACTAGGCAAATTTGGGTTAAGGTTAGTTTCAGAAAAATAATTGTCCTTAAACCTCAAAAGTACTAAAGTTCTCATGCCTAAGTAAGCACTCTTCAACTCTCTCTCTTTTGCATAAAAGGAATATTTGCTGAATTTTTCACTCAACTCACTCTGCTCTCCTTTTACCTCAACACACATTAACTTCTTCTCTCCTGCACTTCTCTCATTCTTTCTCTCACTAGTGCAGTCACTCACCATTGGGCCTTTACTTTTATTCTTTTCACTACTGGCCTCTTCTCTCTCATTTTTCTTTTCTTTCTCACTTCCCTTTACCTCTTTTGCAGATTGATGTATCTTCACTTGATCTGCATATACATCTTTAGGTGCCAAAGGGGCAAGTGTGTGTTTACATCCTTTAAATTCAAAAGTGTACCTATTTCTAAATCCATCATGTAATACGCGCCTATCAAATTGCCAAGGCCTTCCTAGCAAAATATGACCAGCATGCATAGGTACAACATCACAAGTGACTTCATCTTCATATTTACCAATGGAAAATAATATAGTTACACGTTTGGTCACCTTAACTTCCCCACTATCATTCAACCACTGAAGTCTGTATGGGTTAGGGTGTTTCTTAGTTTTAAGTCCTAATTTATCAACTAAGACTGTACTAGCAACATTAACGCAACTACCCCCATCAATTATCATGCTACAGACTTTCCCACCTATTAGGCATCTAGTATGAAATATGTTTTCCCTCTGTTCTAGTCCTTCTTCTTTTACATTTAAATTCAATGCACGCAACACCAATAAGGACTCTCCCTGAACAGGATACTCTACATTTTCATCTACATCAGAACAATCCTCTAAAGGTGGCATATCATCATAGTCATCATCAGATTCAGAATCAGAAATAATTTCATCCCCCCTTATTATCATGGTCTTTTTATTCCCACATTCATTAGCATAATGACCACGGCCCTTACATTTAAAACATTGAATGTCCCTATGTCTATTAGTTTTATGGGTTGTTTCAGAAGTACCTTTTTGTGCGGTAACCGTTTTCTCTTTGGAATTTGATTGGTACTTGGGAGTGGATTCTTTCTTTGAGTCACCCTTGTTCCACTTTGAATTCCATCTATTGTTATTAGAATTTGCATAGGACTTGGTTGTCCCACGTCTACTTCTTTGTCTCTCCACTTTAATTGCAATGTTCACCAAATCATCCATATCCACATAATGCTGCAATTCAACAATATCAGCAAGTTCTCTATTCATACCTCCCAAAAAACGAGACATCGTTTGATATTCATCCTCCACAATGCTTGCTTTAATCATGAGCATCTCCATCTCCTTGTAGTAATCCTCCACTAAACTAGATCCTTGTGTAAGTCTTTGTAACTGATTGTGGAGTTCCTTATGATAGTAACTAGGCACATACTTCTTTCTCATGATTCTTTTCATTTCCTCCCAAGAAGTGATAGGGAGTTCCCCATTTCTCCTCCTACTTTTCAATAACTCATCCCACCAAATTAGTGCATAATCAGAAAATTCAATGGCTGCGAGTTTTACCTTTTTCTCATCTGAATAGTGGTGGCATGAAAAGATCATCTCTACCTTTCTTTCCCAATCGAGATAGGCATCCACATCATTTTTGCCTTTGAATGGGGGAATCTTCATCTTGATAGCACTCAAATTATTGTCTTTACTTTCCATTCGATTGTCATACCTCCTTGCTCTCATTGGGAAGGAATGAGCCTCCTCTTCTCCATCATCATTGTATAATTGGTCTACTTCTTCCTCCCTTGTATATTTGCCCTTGGAAGCTTTAAGGTCACTCTCCATGCTATCCATCCTGAGATTTAGCTTTTGCAAACTATCCATAAAAGCTTTAATCATAAGTTTAGTATCATGGGGAATCTCAGTCTCATCTTTACTATTGTTTCCAGACATCTTTAAACTTAAGTAAACAAGTAAAGAAAAGATCCACTCAACCTCACGTGTTTGTCTCTCAACTCACAAATTGATTTCTCACAATTGTACTTCAGAAACAAACTCAAACAAATATGCACAATTGAGTAGTTTGATTTGGAAACAACGAGTACTTAACAAGAACAGCAAAAAGTACCAATTCTAGAGGCAAATTGACCAAATTGAACAAAATTAGAAATTAGCACACAAGAGATAAATTTCGTGCGCTTTAGTGTATAAAGATGTTCAACAATGTGCAATATGTTAAGCTAGTGTAGTTGGAACCAAAAACAGTTTAGACACACAAATTGATAACTTAGAATGAAAAGAATAGACAAGACGGATGCACTTAAATGCGATGTTTAACTAAACCTAATGATTAGTTTAAACAGATTTTATATAGACTCAACAAAAATAAAATCAAAGAAAGCATGCAATAATATAACCCAAAATCTAAAAGCAACGAGTACTTAACCTGCCCTTTGAAGAAATCAAACAAATTATGGAAGTTCTAGCTTAATTGATCAAATTTGAACTTAACAAGATAATAGGACCTGAATTGAACACAAGGTAATTTTCAAATTTTTTTTTTTGATATGTATATAAGATTTCTTTTCTTCTTCTTCTTTTTTTTTTCAAAACGTAAATCACACAACTAATGATCAAATACTTGAGATAGGTAATTTAACACAATTGAGCAACAACCAAATAAGGAACTAGATGCAAAGTCCTATTCGGCCAAAACAAAGAAATAATTTCAAGAAGACAAAATTAAAGGATAGTTAAGAATTTATCACTTAGCCTAAAGCTCTGATACCAATTGATGCGGAACCCCAGCCTATATGCAAACTAGAACGCCAACATACCATGAATATTGATCATAAATAAGTGAATAAATCCCCAATCTAAAGAACCCCCAAACAAGATTGAATGGAAATGCTTATAATAGATTGATTTAGAAAGTAAGAAGAATAAGAATCAAGCATACATTAACCATGCAAATTGCCCAAGTCTAATTCTTCATACAATAGCAAGAATCAATAGAAATTAACTCTCACAAATTCAATCAATGAAAATTCATTAATCATAAGATATGCAAAAATGTAAAGTACAAATGAAGAAGTTCAGCCCTTTATATAGGCTAGGCAGTCACCCCTCCCTAGAGGAGTTATAATCAAACACTAACTCTAAGAGATAATTAATAAAATAAATAAAAAAGATAATTCCTAAACTTTATCTACATGTATTTGGCCACAATATGGACTAAGAACATGAATAAATAAAGATAAATACAATCTGAAAATAATCCTAAAAGCTAATGATTATCCTAAGGAAAATGAATGTAGACTCAATTTTGGCTATAAGTGGAATTTGGCTAACTCACTCAAGATAAATTCATCCTATTGTTTCTCCATCAAATTCTATTCAATAATATCCCAAAATAATAAGTATTTATCAAGGAAAAGCCATTCCTAAAATTTAGGACCCCAAGTTCACCAATGTAGGCATAAAGCTAAATTTGACTCAAACCCATCCAAATTCAGCTCTCCCCTTTAAAATCCGGCCCCCTCATGTTTTCTAAGCCTCAATTAGTTATTTAGGCTGATGCGGAACCCCAAGGCTAAAGAACCCGAAACCCCTTGAACATACAATATGGCATAGACATGAACAAGAATAAACCCCCAATCTAAAGAACCCCCAAACAACTATGTGAATGGAAACACTTATAATAGATTGATTTATAAACACAAAAACAGAATTCGCCACAAAGTAAATACCTTGATAAGAATTAAAGTTCTTGATGCAAAAGAAGAAGACAAACAATCCTCTCCAATGAAGAATTCGGCCAAGCCAAAAGAAATTTATCAAATTAATCAAATCTGCCTCCAATCTCGTTTTTGTAGAGTATTTATACTCTCTTAAGCTAATAAAAACCCTAATTAATCAAATAGGCCTTAAAACATGGGCCTTACATCAAGATAACTAAAGCCCACACTAATTAACTTAAAATTCAGCCCAAAAAGCCTAAAAAGAACTAATTAAATGAGCCCAAGCTAATTAAAGCCTATCTCACTTAAATAAGCCCAAAAGAATAAGTTAAGCCCTAACATATTACAAATAATCAAATGAAAATAATAAATAAAAGCCTAAACTAAAAGCCCAAATAAATCAGCCCCTTAATCCACAAATTAGCACATGCATTGCACATGCTCTGGCTCACATGCATAGCACATGTCAAGGTCACATGGTCGGCACATGTCAAGTGTCACATGACCTGCACATGTTAAGTCGGCACATGACTAGCACATGTCCATCTTCAATTTGGCTTCTTCATAAATTTAGCCCAAGGACTTCCGTCAAGCCTTCTTTAACTTCTCCAAATTTGATCTCCATGAATATGAACTTCCATTGTTTATAATCTTGAAATGTTGACCCCCCTGTGCACTCATCATAGGCCCAACTCTTTAGAAGAGATAAGCCCAACTTTAGCCTACCCACTTAAACTACCCAAAATACTCAAATAAGCCCAAAAATAAAACAAACCTAATTAAATAAGCCCAAAATGTTTTCTAAGGTCCTAGGCTGCCCAAATACAGTTAATTATATGTCATTACAAGAATAGAAGCTAAACAAAATAGCTTGAAGGCCCATTTGACCATTTGGCCCCAACTTGTCTTCATAGCCCAATTCAGCTTCTTTCCCCTACATGTGCCATCCATGTGCTTTTACATTGCTAGACGTGTGCCATGTCATATGCTATACATGTGCCGTATGCATGTGCACATCATGTGACACATTACATGTGCAATGCATGTGCCGATTAATGGACTTAATGGGCTGCTTTGTTTGGGCTTTTAGTTTAGGCTTTTATTTATTATTTTTATTTGATTATTTGTAATATGTTAGGCCTTAACTTATTCTTTTGGGTTTATTTAAGTGAGATGGGCTTTAATTAGCTTGGGCTCATTTAATTAGTACTTTTTAAGCTTTTTGGGCTGTATTTTAAGTTAATTAGTGTGGGCTTTAGTTATCTCGGAGTAAGGCCCATATTTTAAGGCCTATTTGATTAATTAGGGTTTTTATTAGCTTAAAGGAATATATATACTTCACAAAAACATGATTTATGGAGAGAGATTGGAATTATTAAACATTGGAGGCTATCCTCTTTTCTTGGCTTTGCCAAAATTCTAATAGATTAGATTTGTGAGATTTGCTTGCTTTTCTTTTCTATTGCATGAAGAATTTGATTAACTTATCAATTATTTGATTGTGGCATTTTTCAGGTTCTTTATTTCCCAATTATTTGCGTTTTCATTCACATGTTGACTGGGGGTTCAATAGGGATTTTTATCTCTTTTGTTCTTTGCCATCAAAGCGTATGTTCAAGGGGTTTGGGATGTGAGGAGCTTTCATGGCTTAGCGAGTTTTTATAGGCGTTTTGTGCAGGATTTCTCTTCTGTTGCTACACCACTTACAGATATTATGAAGAAGGAAGTTGGGTTCAAGTGGGGAGAAGCTGATGCGGAACCCCAAGGCTAAAGAACCCGAAACCCCTTAAACATACAATATGGAATGAATATGAACAAGAAGAAACTCCCAATCTAAAGAACCCCCAAACAACATGTGAATGGAAACGCTTATAATAGATTGATTTAAAAACATAAGAACAGAATTCGCCACAAAGTAAATACCTTGATAAGAATTTAAGTTCTTGATGCAAAAGAAGAAGACAAGCTTTCCTCTCCAATGAAGAAAATTCGGCCAAGCCAAATGATGATATTCAAAAGTGTTTTAGATGTGTCTTTTACAACTTATAATGAGGTATTTATAGCCCCCAAAAGGTAGGTAACCCTAAATAAGTCAAAAGTCCACCTAACACATGGCCACCTAACACATGGGCTTCCCACCAAACCCTAAATAAGTCAAAAGGCCACCTAACACATGGCCATCTAACACATGGCCACCTAACACATAAGCCTCCCACCAAACCCTAAATAAGTCAAAAGGCCACCTAACACATGGGCCTCCCACCAAATAACTAAAAGCCCAAACTTATTAACTCTAAAATACAACAACTCACAAGCCTAAAATAATTAATTTAAATGAGCCCAAGCTAAAGTAAGCCCAACTCACTTAAAATAAGCCTATTAAGCTATATGAGGGTCCAACTAAATAATTAAAACAAAACAAATTCAACATAATAAAATAAGCCCCTTGGGCAGCCTAAAGCTACTCTTCGAGATTGAAAAAATTAATCAAGTCCATTTGATTCTCCTCATGTCCATTCGGCCCCATTGGATTGGCATTGATGCCATTCGACCCCAATCTCCCTTGACTTTCCATAGTTTCCACAATTTGGCTCGTATAGGATTGTCATGATGGGTTGACCCCCCTGTGCACGCATCATCCCCTCCCTCTTTAGAAAAGATTCGTCCTCGAATCTTCGTTTTATTTAAGTTGGGAATTGAAGCTTGTGGAATAAATTGATATTCATAGACAATCTTGGGAATAGGTGGAAATAATATGAATGCTTCTTCAGAAAAGAACTCATTATGTTCCTGCAAGTTAACACGAAAACTAGGAAAAGCATGGTTAGTCAATACATGAATCTCATTTTGATCATGATTATCTTCTTTTTCCATGTTCAATTAAGCCTCCTGAAACACTACAGGATTAATCGTAACATGCTGATCGTCCAACTCAACTAAACAAGCATCTTCCATTTTACAATCTTCTTCCTTTTCACTCAAACAATCAACGTCTACACTTCCACTTATGTCTTCCTCATTTACAACATCATTATCATATAAATCTATAGCATCTCTTTCAGCTTCACAAATAATCTCTTCCACTACAACTTTCTCTTTCTTTCTTTTCTCCTTTTGCAAACACTTATCTAGTTGTTTAAAAAGTTGTTTAAATCGCAATTCTGCATTTTTAAGGTCTTCCTTCAACAACTTAGTATCCTTTTTTAACTCATCCAATGTTTCTTGATCTAAATGTCGTCTTGACTTGTAATAGGACATCCTCACAATTCACCCCCTCACGTGTTTCACTCAAAATATTGCACTCCACCCGTGTTTCACTCAACTTGGCTTTTACCCTCTTCTAAGCTTACACACTCAAGCCTTTTTTTCACTCCAGCTTGCTGTCCTCAGTTGCACTTCAGAATTTAATTCCAAGTCAAGATGATTCACAATTCAACAAATTTAAATAAGAATGCAATGAAAACACTTAACAAAGAAAGTCAAGAATGACGCCTACCAACAAATTGCCACTTTGGCTTTTCAAATTAATTTTCACATTCAAAGTATGACAAATCTGAATTTTGGTATTTCCCTAATGGAAAAGTCAATTTTGATACAATGGATGTAAAGACAAGAAATCAAAGAAAGTCAAAAATGACAACTACCCATAAATATTCACTTTGACTTTTTAAATTAATCTCCAAATTCAAAGTATGACCAAATCTAAATTTTTGTTTCTTTGTGATTTTTTTTCCAAACTTTATCTCAATGCTGACTTCTCTTTTTTTTTTAAATTCGGATGAACAGTGCTGTGAATAGTACTATGAACAGTAACTTGAACAGTACCAACGATTTTTTTTTTAAACTTAAAACATCAAACACAAGATCTGATATAGGAACAAAGAAGAACACAATAGAACAAATTCAAAAATAAAGAACAACACGAAATTGATAAGAATAAGATTGCAAATTAAACAACGCGGAATTATCTTGTTCTAATGGAAATAAAACAATAGAATAGCAAACTAACACAAGATAAATAAGAATTTATCCTAATCCAAGCTCTGATACCAAATGATGCGGAACCCCAAGGCTAAAGAACCCGAAACCCCTTAAACACACAATATGGCATGAACATGAACAAGAAGAAACTCCCAATCTAAAGAACCCCCAAACAACATGTGAATGGAAACGCTTATAATAGATTGATTTAAAAACATAAGAACAGAATTCGCCACAAAGTAAATACCTTGATAAGAATTTAAGTTCTTGATGCAAAAGAAGAAGACAAGCTTTCCTCTCCAATGAAGAAAATTCGGCCAAGCCAAATGATGATATTCAAAAGTGTTTTAGATGTGTCTTTTACAACTTATAATGAGGTATTTATAGCCCCCAAAAGGTAGGTAACCCTAAATAAGTCAAAAGTCCACCTAACACATGGGCTTCCCACCAAACCCTAAATAAGTCAAAAGGCCACCTAACACATGGCCATCTAACACATGGCCACCTAACACATAAGCCTCCCACCAAACCCTAAATAAGTCAAAAGGCCACCTAACGCATGGGCCTCCCACCAAATAACTAAAAGCCCAAACTTATTAACTCTAAAATACAACAACTCACAAGCCTAAAATAATTAATTTAAATGAGCCCAAGCTAAAGTAAGCCCAACTCACTTAAAATAAGCCTATTAAGCTATATGAGGGTCCAACTAAATAATTAAAACAAAACAAATTCAACATAATAAAATAAGCCCCTTGGGCAGCCTAAAGCTACTCTTCGAGATTGAAAAAATTAATCAAGCCCATTTGATTCTCCTCATGTCCATTCGGCCCCATTGGATTGGCATTGATGCCATTCGACCCCAATCTCCCTTGACTTTCCATAGTTTCCACAATTTGGCTCGTATAGGATTGTCATGATGGGTTGACCCCCCTGTGCACGCATCAGAAGCACAACAAAAGGCATTTGAGACTTTGAAAGGGAATTTGTGTTCTGCTCCTATTTTATCTTTACCTAACTTTGATAAAACATTTGAAATAGAATGTGATGCTTCTGGTGTAGGTATTGGAGCGGTTTTGATGCAAGAAAAGAAACCAATTGCCTATTTCAGTGAGAAGCTTCATGGAGCCCAACTCAATTATTCAACCTATGACAAGGATCTTTATGCCTTGGTGAGAGCATTGGATGTGTGGCAGCATTACCTTCTACCCAAGGAGTTTGTTATTCACACTGATCACGAGTCCCTCAAACACTTGAAGGGACAAGGTAAGTTGAATAAAAGGCATGCTAAATGGGTTGAATTTATTGAAACATTTCCCTATGTTATTCAATACAAGCATGAAAAGGATAATATTGTTGCCGATGCATTGTCAAGAAGATATACTTTAATTTCTACACTTAGTTCTAAGTTGATTGGTTTTGAGCATGTTAAAGAACTATATGTTGGAGATCTCGATTTTGGTAATGTGTGTGCAGCATGTGAGCATCAAGCTTTTGACAAATTTTATAGGCATGATGGTTTTTTGTTTAAGGGCAGCAAGCTTTGTTTGCCTAAGTGTTCAATGCGTGATTTGCTTGTATTAGAATCTCATTGTGGGGGATTGATGGGACATTTTGGGGTGCATAAGACTTATGACATGTTAAATGAGCATTTTTATTAGCCTCATATGCGCAGGGATGTGGAAAAAGTATGTAATTCATGTGTTGCATGTAGGCAAGCTAAGTCTAAAACTATGCCCCATGGTTTGTATATGCCTCTACCTGTACCTAGTTCACCTTGGACTGATGTTTCTATGGATTTTGTGCTTGGATTGCCTAAAGCTAAACGTGGTAGAGATAGCATTTTTGTTGTGGTAGATAGGTTTAGCAAAATGGCTCACTTTATTGCTTGTCATAAATGTGATGATGCTGTTCATGTTGCTGACCTATTCTTTAAAGAAGTTGTGCGTTTGCATGGTATACCACGCATCATTGTTTCTGACAGGGATACAAAGTTCCTTTCACATTTTTGGCGTGTTCTATGGGGTAAGTTGGGTACAAAGTTGTTATTTTCTACTACTTGCCACCCGCAGACAGATGGACAAACAGAGGTAGTGAATAGATCTTTAAGTACCTTACTTCGTGCTATAGTGGGTAAGAATCTCAAAACATGGCAGGATTGTCTACTTTTATTGAATTTGCTTATAATAGAAGTATTCATTCTTCTACTGGTTTTTCACTATTTGAAATTGTTTATGGTTTTAACCCACTGACTGTGCGTGATCTTTGTCCATTGCCTTTAAATGAGCTTTTAAGTTTAAATGGCAACAGGCAGGCAGAATTGGTAAAGACTTTGCATGAGAAAGCAAGGGCTAACATCGAGAAGGGGAACCAAAAGTATGCTGAAAGAGCTAATAAAGGAAGGAGACAAGTGGTATTTGCCCTTGGAGATTGGGTTTGGGTGCAATTTCGGAAGGAAAGGTTACCAAACCAAAGGAAAGGAAAGTTAGATGCACGTGGTGATGGTCCATTTCAAGTCTTGGAGCGCATCAATGATAATGCTTACAAGATAGATTTACCAGGTGAGTATTGTGTTTCTGCTACATTTAATGTTTTTGACCTTTCTTCTTTTGATGTGGATGCAGATTTGAGGACAAATCTTTTTGAGGAGGGAGGGAATAATACGAATCCAATAATAATGCCATCAACCACCAAAGATCCTTTGAAGATGCCTAGTGATGCGGAACCCCAAGGCTAAAGAACCCGAAAACTCTTGAACATACTATATGGCATAGACATGAATAAGAGTAAATCCCCAACCCTATTGAACCCCCAATCAATAAAGTGAAAGGAAACGCAAATAATTAGGTTGATTAAACACAAGAACATAATTCGCCACAAGTATTTACCTTGATAAGAATTTATGTTCTTGATGCAAAAGAAGAAGACAAGCTATCCTCTCCAAAGATGAATTCGGCCAAGCCAAAAGAAATTTATCAAATTAATCAAATCTGCCTCTAATCTCGTTTTTGTGGAGTATATATACTCCCTTAAGCTAGAAAAAACCCTAATTAATCAAATAGGCCTTAAAACATGGGCCTTACATCAAGATAACTAAAGCCCACTCTAATTAACTTAAAATACAGCCCAAAAAGCCTAAAAAGAACTAATTAAATGAGCCCCAAGCTAATTAAAGCCCATCTCACTTAAATAAGCCCAAAAGAATAAGTTAAGGCCTAATGTATTACAAATAATCAAATAAAAATAATAAATAAAAGTCTTAACTAAAAGCCCAAACAAAACATCCCATTAAGTCCATTAATTGGCACATGCATTGCACATGTAATGTTTCACATGATGTGCACATGCATAGCACATGACATGGCACATGTCTAGCACATGTTAAAGCATATAGATAGCACATGTCAAGGTCACATGACTTGCACATGTTAAGGTGTCACATGACTTGCACATGCCTCTCTTCAAAGTCTCTTTTTTGATTCGGCTTCCTCATAATTCAGTAAACCACCTTCAAGCCTTCTTTAACTTCCATAAATTTAATCTCCATAAATTCAAACTTGCAAAGTTTATAATCTTGCAATGTTGACCCCACTGTGCACGCATCATTCCCTCCCTCTTTAGAAAAGATTCGTCCTCGAATCTTCGTCTTGTTCAAGTTGGGAATTGGCACTTCTAGAATAAATTCATCTTCATATAACATCTTCTGAACAGGTGGAAATAAAATGAATGCTTCTTCAGCAAAGAACTCATCATGTTCCTGCAAGTTAACATAAACATTAGGAAAAACATGGTTATTCAATGCATACTTTTCGTTCTGATCATGGTTCTTTTCTTCCTCCATGTTCAACTCAGCCTCCTCAAGCACTACAGGATCAGTCATAATATATTGATCTCCAATCTCAATTACACTATCTTCTTCCTTTTTACAATCTTCTTCCTTTTTACTCAAACAGTCGACAACATCCTTACTTTCACTTATGTCCTCCTCATTTACAAGCTCATCAGCATATAAATCTAAGGCATCTCTTTTAGCTTCACAAACAATTTCTTTGACAATAACTTCCTCTTCTTTCCTTCTTTCCTCTTGTTTCATATACGTACTCAGTAGTCCAGAAAGTTGTTTAAACTGCAATTCCATATTTTTAAAATCTTCATTTTTGCTCCAGTTTGGACAACTTTTGTTGTTGAAATTTGAGAATGACCTTGCTACCCTCCTTTGTTTCTGTTGCCTCTCCACCTTAATGGCAATGTTCACTAAGTCCTTCATTTCTTCATAATGTTGCAATTCAACTACATCAGCAATTTCTTTATTCAAACCTCCCATGAACCAAGCAATTATTACCTCATCCTCCTCTTCTATGTTAGCTTTGATCAATAGCATCTCCATCTCCTTGTGATAATCTTCTACTGATCTGGCACCTTGTGATGCGGAACCCTATAGCTAACAAGCTACAACCCACACATACAATTCGAATAGCAAAGCAAAATCAGATAAACAGCCTCCCTATTGAACCTCCAATCAACCTGTGACTGAAAATGCAAATAATCGGGAATTAAAGAACCTGAAAAACGCCACAATCAAACAATTGATAAGTTAATCAAATTCTTCATGCAATGGAAAAGAAAGCAATTCACTCTCATTCTAAGCAAAGAAAATTCGGCTAAGCCAATGAATATCATCCAAAATCTGAAATTCTTAACATAACATGTTCTATTTATAGGGTGGCTAACCCTAGCTAGCAAATAACCTAAAACAAACCCTAATGAGGCCTTAAACATAGTGTGGCCGAATTGTCCATGGGCTTTACAAGATAAGTTAAGCCCAAACTAAAGAATTAAACACACTTAAAATAAGCCCAAAAGAAAGACTAATTAAAACCCAAAATAACTAAACTAAACCCAATCTAAGAAGCCCAAAACGTCTAGCCCATTAAGTCACTAATTAAATGAGTCATGTGACTTTTAAATGAAGCACATGACTTGTACAAATAAAGCCCAAAGTAGTATAAATCCAAAAATGACTTAAATTGGCCCAATTTCACTAGAAGCTTACAAAAGGCTAAGTACTTTGTGAAAGCCTCCTTCAATGATATGAGCACAACCAAGCATAATGGCAACAAGAGAGATGAACTAGCACTTCCTCAAGGACAAATCACAAGAGCAAGGTCAAAGAAGCTTAAAGAAGTCCTACAAGCATTCATGAGGCCTTATGTAGAGAAGATACAAGTTCAAGAGGGGAAAGAAGCTGGATTGGGCTATGAAGACAAGTTGGGGCCGAATGGTCAAATGGGCCTTCAAGCTATTTTGTTTAGCTTCTATTCTTGTAATGACATATAATTAAATGTATTTGGGCAGCCTAGTACCTTAGAAAACGTTTTGGGCTTATTTAATTAGGTTTGTTTTATTTTTGGGCTTATTTGAGTATTTTGGGTAGTTTAAGTGGGTAGGCTAAAGTTGGGCTTATCTCTTCTAAAGAGTTGGGCGTAAATAACTAATTGAGGCTTAGAAAACATGAGGGGGCCGAATTTTAAAGGGGAGAGCTGAATTTGGATGGGTTTGAGTCAAATTTAGCTTTATGCCTACATTGGTGAACTTGGGGTCCTAAATTTTAGGAATGGCTTTTCTTTGACAAATACTTATTATTTTGGGATATTATTGAATAGAGTTTGATGGAGAAACAATAGGATGAATTTATCTTGAGTGAGTTAGCCAAATTCCACTTATAGCCAAAATTGAGTCTACATTCATTTTCCTTAGGATAATCACTAGCTTTTAGGATTATTTTCAGATTGTATTTATCTTTATTTATTCATGTACTTAGTCCATATTGTGGCCAAATACATGTAGATAAAGGTTATGAATTATTTTTGTTATTTATTTTATTAATTATCTCTTAGAGTTAGTATTTGATTATAACTCCTCTAGGGAGGGGTGGCTGCCTAGCCTATATAAAGGGCTGAACTTCTTCATTTGTACTTTACATTTTGCATATCTTATGATTAATGAATTTTCATTGACTGAATTTGTGAGAGTTAATTTCTATTGATTCTTACTATTGTATGAAGAATTAGACTTAGGCAATTTGCATGGTTAATGTATGCTTGATTCTTATTCTTCTTACTTTCTAAATCAATCTATTATAAGCGTTTCCATTCAATCTTGTTTGGGGGTTCTTTAGATTGGGGATTTATTCACTTGTTTATGATAAATATTCATGGTATGTTGGCATTCTAGTTTACATATAGGCTGGGGTTCCGCATCATTCAAGCTCTTTATAACACTTCTTAAAGGCATCTTCATGTAGTTCTTGAGTAACAAAGCCTTGCACATAGGTTGTCATAGCCATCTTCAGCTTCTTAGCTCTCCCTCTTGTGACTGGACTACTAGGCATCTTCAAAGGGTCTTTAATGGTTGGATGATCCGTATCACCTTGTGTGAGTCTATGTAATTGCTTGGGCAACTCCCTGTAGTAATAGGATGGCACAAATCTCTTCTTAGCCTTTTGTGATGCGGAAACCCAAGGCTAAAGAACCCAAAACCCCTTGAACATACAATATGGCATAGACATGAATAAGAGTAAATCCCCAACCCTATTGAACCCCCAATCAATAAAGTGAAAGGAAACGCAAATAATTAGATTGATTTAAAAACACAAGAACAGAATTCGCCACAAAGCAAATACCTTGATAAGAATTAAAGTTCTTGATGCAAAAGAAGAAGACAAGCTATCCTCTCCAAAGATGAATTTGGCCAAGCCAAAAGAAATTTATCAAATTAGTCAAATCTGCCTCCAATCTCGTTTTTGTGGAGTATATATACTCCCTTAAGCTAGAAAAAACCCTAATTAATCAAATAGGCCTTAAAACATGGGCCTTACATCAAGATAACTAAAGCTCACACTAATTAACTTAAAATTCAGCCCAAAAAGCCTAAAAATAGCTAATTAAATGAGCCCAAGCTAATTAAAGCCCATCTCACTTAAATAAGCCCAAAAGGCCTAGCATATTACAAATAATCAAATAAAAATAATAAATAAAAGCCTAAACTAAGAGCCCAAATAAATCAGCCCATAAGTCCATTAAGCAACACATGCATTGCACATGTATTGTGTCACATGATGTGCACATGTCAAGTGTCACATGCATGGCACATGTCAGGTGGCACATGACTTGCACATATCAAATTTATCATGCACATTTGGCCTTCACAATTCTGCCCCATTGAGTTGGTATTGACGCCATACGGCCCAAGCTCCTCTTGGCTATCCAAAGCTTCCACAATTCGGCCCATATAAGCTTTTAGTTCCTCTTTGAACTTCTTAGCCCAAAATCTTGTCATTGGACCATTTGGTAATGCTAGCTCATCCTTTTGTTGTTCCTTGATAGTGCTCGCATCATCCCCTCCCTCTTAAAAAGGATTCGTCCTCGAATCTGAATCAAAGTCAAAAGGAGATAAATCAGAAACATTAAAAGTAGCACTAACATTATACTCACCAGGCAAGTCAATCTTATATGCATTTTCATTGATTCTTTCCAACACTTAGAATGGTCCATCACCCCTTGCATCAAGTTTTTACTTCCTTTGCTGTGGAAACCGCTCTTTTCTCATATGCACCCAAACCCAGTCACCTGGTTCAAAAATGACTCGTTTTCTTCCTTTATTTGCTTTTTGTGCATACATGCGATTCTTCTTCTCAATCTGTTCCCGTGCTTTCTCATGCATTGTTTTAACCGAATCAGCCTTCTTTTTACCGTCTAAACTAGCAAGCTTATTCACAGGTAAAGGCATTAAATCCAAAATAGTCAATGGGTTAAAACCATACACAATTTCAAATGGAGAAAAACCTGTAGAAGAATGTACAGCACGATTGATGCGTGCACAGGGGTTTCAACCCATCATGGCAATCCTACGCAGGCCGAATTGTGGAAGCTATGGAGATTCAAGAAAGAGTTGAGCCAAATTGTGCTATATTTAATCCAATGGGGCCAAATGCAAAAGATGGGCTTCAATTGTGCTTGATTAATTATTTCAATCTCGAAGAGTAGCTTTAGGCTGCCCAAGGGGCTTATTTTATTATGTTGAACTTGTTTTGTTTTAATTATTTAGTTGGACCATCATATAGCTTAATAGGCTTATTTTAAGTGAGTTGGGCTTACTTTAGCTTGGGCTCATTTAAATTAATTATTTTAGGCTTGTGGGTTATTGTATTTTAGAGTTAATAAGTTTGGGCTTTAGTTATTTGGTGGGAGGCCCATGTGTTAGGTGGCCATGTGTTAGGTGGCCTTTTGACTTATTTAGGGTTTGGTGAGAGACCCATGTGTTAGGTGGCCATGTGTTAGGTGGCATTTTGACTTATTTAGGGTTACCTACCTTTTGGGGGCTATAAATACCTCATTATAAGTTGTAAAAGACATATCTAAAACACTTTTGAATATTATCATTTGGCTTGGCCGAATTTTCTTCATGGGAGAGGAAAGCTTGTCTTCTTCTTTTGCATCAAGAACTTAAATTCTTATCAAGGTATTTACTTGTGGCGAATTCTGTTCTTATGTTTCTAAATCAATCTATTATAAGCGTTTCCATTCACATGTTGTTTGGGGATTCTTTAGATTGGGAGTTTCTTCTTGTTCATGTTCATGCCATATTGTGTGTTTAAGGGGTTTCGGGTTCTTTAGCCTTGGGGTTCCGCATCAACGATTATATGCAAATTCAATGAATGGCAAACAATCTTCCCAAGTTTTCAAATTCTTTCCAACAATAGCACGCAACATGGTTCCTAAAGTCCTATTTACTACTTCTGTTTGTCCATCAGTTTGTGGATAACATGTAGCAGAAAATAAAAGCTTAGTACCTAAATTTCCCCATAAAACTCTCCAAAAATGACTCAGGAACTTAGTATCCCTATCTGACACAATGGTTCTTGGCACTCGATGAAGCCGACCACCTCTCTAAAGAATAAATCAGCAATGTTTGTTGCATCATCTGTTTTATGGCAAGCGATAAAATGAGCCATCTTACTAAATATGTCCACAACAACAAGTATGCTATCTCTTCCCTTCCTAGTCCTAGGTAAACCCAATACAAAATCCATTGAGATATCAATCCACGGTTCACTAGGTACAGGCAATGGTGTATACAGTCCATGAGGCATAGATCTAGACTTAGCTTATTTACATGCAATGCACTTGGCACAAATCCTTTCTACATCTCTCCTCATATTCGGCCAATAGAAATGTTCACTAAGCATATTTAAGGTCTTGTGCACACCAAAATGCCCCATTAAACCCCCACTATGTGATTCCCTAACATGCAACTCCCTAATAGAACATGTAGGAATGCAAAGTTGTTTTCCTTTAAAAAGATATCCCTCATGTCTATAGTACTTGTCAAATGCAGTATTTTCACAAGCATGATACATGGTGGCAAAATCAGCATCATTAACATACAAATCTTTCAAATGCTCAAATCCAAGCAACTTAGAAGTAAGCATAGAAATCAAAGCATACCTTCTAGATAGTGCATCAGCCACAACGTTTTCCTTACCTTGCTTGTATTTGATCACATATGGAAATGTTTCCAAAAACTCAACCCAACTTGCGTGCCTCTTACTCAATTTACCTTGTCCCTTTAAATACTTGAGAGATTGGTGATCACTATGTATGACGAATTCCTTTGGCAGCAAGTAGTGCTCCCACACTTCAAGAGCTCTCACCAATGCATAAAGCTCCTTGTCATAGGTGGAATAGTTCAATACTGGACCACTTAATTTCTCACAGAAATAAGCTATGGGACGATTTTCCTGCATCAAAACAGCACCTATACCAATCCCAGAAGCATCACATTCAATCTCAAAAGTCTTAGAAAAATCAGGTAAACGCAAAATAGGAGCAGTACATAATTTCTCTTTTAAAGTGCAAAATGAATTTTCTTGCTCTTTTTCCCATTTAAACCCAATATTCTTTTTAACAATCTCATTCAGTGGTGCAGCAATAGTAGAAAAATCTCTAACAAACCGCCTATAAAAGCTAGCTAATCCATGGAAACTCCTTACCTCAGTCACTGATTTAGGCGTTGGCCATTCTTGAATGGCCCTCACCTTTTCAGAATCAACCTCCACTCCTTTAGAGCTCACTACAAAACCTAAGAAGACAACTTTATCCAAGCAAAAAGAATACTTCTTAAGGTTTGCATACAACTTTTCTTTTCTCAATACATCCAAAACAGCTTTAACATGCATAATATGTTCATCTAAGCACTTGCTATAAACTAGAATGTCATCAAAGTAAACAACCACAAATTTACCAAGAAAATCACGCAAGACATGGTTCATTAATCGCATGAAAGTACTAGGTGCATTAGATAACCCAAAAGGCATTACTAACCACTCATACAATCCATATTTAGTCTTAAACGCAGTTTTCCATTCATCTCCCTCTTTCATCCTAATTTGATGATAGCCACTTTTTAAATCAATTTTAGTGAACATACATGCACCATGCAACTCATCTAGCATATCATCTAACCTAGGAATAGGATGGCGATACTTTACAATGATTTTGTTGACCGCTCTGTAATCGACACACATCCTCCATGTTCCATCTTTCTTGGGTACCAATAAGACTGGTACAGCACAAGGACTCATGCTTTCCCTCACATACCCCTTTTGAAGCAATTCATCCACTTGCCTCTGCAACTCCTTTGTCTCCTCTGGATTTCTTCGGTAAGCTGGACGGTTAGGTATTTGAGCCCCGGGTACAAGATCAATCTGGTGCTCAATCCCTCTTAAGGGTGGTGATCCATGTGGAACTTCTTCTGGAAAGACATCTTCATATTCCTGCAATAAAGTCACAAAAACACTAGGCAACTCGGGGTTAAGATCAGTTTTAGTAAACAAAGTTTCCTTAAACCGAATCAAGACTAGAGCTCTCTTGCCTAAGTATGCACTTTTAACTTCTCTCTATTTTGCATAAAAACATGATTGTTTCTTCACTTTTTCACTCTCAATTTCCTTTTTCTCAATTCTCACATCATTCTTTTTCTTTTCACTCACTAACTTTTTCTCTTCTGCACATCCCACTTTCTTTTGCTCACTTGTGCAGTCACTCACCATTGGGCCTTTATTCTTATTCTTTTCTCTTATGGCCTCTTTTCTCTCTTCTTTCTTTTTCACCTCACTACCTGAACTCCCACTTGAAGTTTGTTGATTTCTCAATTGCTCAAGGTAAGTTTCTTTAGGTGACAAAGGTGCAAGAGTAATTTTATGTCCATTATGCACAAAAGAATACCTATTCTTATACCCATCATGCACAACACGCCTATCAAATTGCCAAGGCCTACCCAACAAAATATGACCAGCTTGCATTGGTACTACATCACATACAATTTCATCTGCGTACCTACCAATAGAAAAAGCAACTACCACCTGTTTGGTCACTTTAACTTCACCGCTATCATTTAACCATTGCAGCCTATATGGGTTAGGATGCTTTTCACATTTCAAGCTCAATTTTTCTACCAAAGTAGTACTAGCTACATTAGTGCAACTACCCCCATCTATGATTAGGCTACAAGCCCTCCCACTTATCAAGCATCTAGTGTGAAATATATGTTCCCTTTGTTCTAGGCCATCCTCCTTCACATTCATATTCAAAACACGCCTAGTAACTAAAGCCTCCCCTTTTACAGCATATTCAACACACTCATCGTTATCTGCACAATCTTCTAAAGGTGGCATACTCAATTCACTACCATCAGACTCATCCCCATTATCAGACTCAGAAACAATTTCTTCCCCCTTAATAAACATAGTTTTTCTATTAGGACATTCAGATGCATAATGACCACGTCCCTGACACTTAAAACACTTTATATCCCTATGTTTAGAAAGTTTAGGTGTAGGATCAGTAGTACCTTTTTGGAATGAAGTACTCTTTTCCTTGCCTTTGTTTGTTTCATAGTCTTTCTCCTTAGAAACAGAATGGTATTCCTTCTTCTTTTCTTCATTTTTACTCCATTTCAGATTCCATTTATTGCTAGAATTTGAAAATGACCTTGCTGCCCTCCTTTGCTTTTGTTGTCTCTCCACTTTCATGGCAATATTTACTAGGTCCTCCATTACTCCATAATGTTGTAAGTCCACCACATCAGCAATTTCCCTATTCAAACCTCCCATGAACCGAGCCATAATAACCTCTTCTTCCTCTTCTATATTGGCTTTAATCATGAGCATCTCCATTTCCTTGTGATAATCCTCCACTGTTCTAGCTCCTTGAGTGAGCCTATGTAATTGCTGGTGCAACTCTCTATAGTAGTAGGATGGTACAAACCTCCTCTTCATTACTCTCTTTATTTCTTCCCAAGTAGAGATAGGCGGATCCTCATTCCTCCTTCTACTCTTAACTAACTCATTCCACCAAACCAGCGCATAATCACTAAACTCCACTGCTGCTATCCTTACTTTCTTGTCTTCAGAATAGTTATGACAAGCAAAAATCATGTCCACCTTCCTTTCCCATTCTAAATACACTTCAGCATCATTCCTACCTTTAAAGGATGGAATGTTCATTTTGATGGCATTGATGTTACTATCCACTTTATCTTCTCTTCTCTTCTCACTCTACCTCTCACGGATTGAACTTCATCATCTTCATCCCAATCGCCTTGATCAACCTCCTCTCGCTCATTAATCCATCTTTCCCTCCTAGCTGTTCTCCTTGAGTTATTGGATGTTCCCCCTTCTAATTTATCCAAACTCTCTTTAACGTCGACCCTTTCTCTCAACAAATTCTCAATAGTACCTTGTATTGCTTGTATAGCAAACACAACCTGTTCTATAGACATCTCCTTCTTACTGGATTCGTCAGTCATGGTGCTTTACCTGCAAAAGATGTTAAATAAAACAGCCTCACTACACTCCCTCACGTGTTTACACTCAAAGAGGTGACACTCCACTCGTGTTTCCCTCAAATTTGGCTTTTACCCTCTTTTAAGCTCACACTCTCAAGCCTTTTACCACTTAGGCTTGTTGTCTTCAGTTGCACTTCAGAACTCAAACTCAAGTCAAAATAGTTTACAAGCAGCAAATTATAGTAAAAGAATACAATAAAAATACTTAACAAGAAGATAGGCACAAAACTAGAAGCAAAAGACCAAAATGAAGAACGTTGAAATGAGCATACAAGGTGAAGATATGTATGCTGTCCGAATTGTATAAATTTAACTAACAAGAATCAAATTGTTAATTATAGTGTAATCGGGAGCAAAAACACAAAGACACCAAAAATGGAAACTTACGAATGAAATAAATGACAAAACTAATGCAAGATTGCGGAAATTGAAATCTCCCAAATGGAAAATTCAATTTGATACAATATGGGTTAACACACTAAGACAAAATGAAAAGGAAGCAACAATATGTCCAAACTGAATCAAGATTAGGAAACCCAAATGATTGTCCAAAATAAGACAAAGTTTAAACTAATATGTCTTAATAAGATCAAATAAGGAAACTCAAATGTCTAGACTAAGACAAAATAACTTATCCACTATGTCTTAATTAGTTCAAAATATGGAAACCCAAATGTCTAGACTGAAGACAAAATGACTTATCCACTATGTCTTAATTAGTTTAAGATATGGAAACCCAAATTCAGCCCAATAGGTTCAAGTTAAACCCAAATAATTATCCAACTCCAAATCTAGCCCAATAGGTTTAAATCAAACCCAAATAATTATCCAACCCCAAATCTGGCCCAATAGGTTTAAATCAAACCAAAATAATTATCCAACTCCAAATCTTGCCCAATAGGTTTAAATCAAACCCAAATAATTATCCAACTCCAAATCTGGCCCAATAGGTTTAATTCAATGTAATTCACGCCCAAACTAATTCAACAACCCTAATTTGTATACTTTTCTTTTCTAGCCGCCAACAACTTTTTCTTTTCTTTTCTTTTTATTTTTTTTTATATTTTGATTTTTAACTACTAGAATAGCAAACAACCTAAACTTTAAGATCAAATAACAAAGAATTAAGCCTAAAAATAAGGCTCCTAAATTTTCGGCCCCTATGATGAACAAGGGTTCTTAAATTTTAGGAATCACATAAACTGAAAATTAATGAATAAAAATAGCAAACAAACATGGATAAATAAGAATTTAATCCAAATCCAAGCTCTGATACCAAATGATGCGGAACCCCAAGGCTAAAGAACCCGAAACCCCTTGAACATACAATATGGCATAGACATGAATAAGAGTAAATCTCCAACCCTATTGAAGCCCCAATCAATAAAGTGAAAGGAAACGCAAATAATTAGGTTGATTTAAAAACACAAGAACAGAATTCGCCACAAAGCAAATACCTTGATAAGAATTAAAGTTCTTGATGCAAAAGAAGAAGACAAGCTATCCTCTCCAAAGATGAATTTGGCCAAGCCAAAAGAAATTTATCAAATTAGTCAAATCTGCCTCCAATCTCGTTTTTGTGGAGTATATATACTCCCTTAAGCTAGAAAAAACCCTAATTAATCAAATAGGCCTTAAAACATGGGCCTTAATCAAGATAACTAAAGCCCACACTAATTAACTTAAAATTCAGCCCAAAAAGCCTAAAAATTGCTAATTAAATGAGCCCAAGCTAATTAAAGCCCATCTCACTTAAATAAGCCCAAAAGGCCTAGCATATTACAAATAATCAAATAAAAATAATAAATAAAAGCCTAAACTAAGAGCCCAAACAAATCAGCCCATAAGTCCATTAAGCAACACATGCATTGCACATGTATTGTGTCACATGATGTGCACATGTCAAGTGTCACATGCATGGCACATGTCAAGTGGCACATGACTTGCACATGTCAAATTTATCATGCACATTTGGCCTTCACAATTCTGCCCCATTGAGTTGGTATTGACGCCATACGGCCCAAGCTCCTCTTGTCTATCCAAAGTGATGCGAAACCCAATAGCTAACAAGCTACAAACCCACACATACGATTCGAATAGCAAAGAAACAAAGAGATAAAAATCCCTCCCTATTGAACCCCCAATCAACCTGTGATTGAAAACGCAAATAATCGGGAAAACGAAGAAGATGAAAACGCCACAATCAAGACAATTGATAAGTAATCAAATTCTTCATGTAATAGAAAAGATGAGCAAGCAAATTCTCACAAATCTCTCTATAGAATTCGGCCAAGCCAATAAGAGAACACTCTCAAAATGTTTAATTCATCAAATCTGCCTCCAATCTCGTTTTTGTAGAGTATTTATACTCTCTTAAGCTAATAAAAACCCTAATTAATCAAATAGGCCTTAAAACATGGGCCTTACACCAAGATAACTAAAGCCCACACTAATTAACTTAAAATACAGCCCAAAAAGCTTAAAAAGAACTAATTAAATGAGCCCAAGCTAATTAAAGCCTATCTCACTTAAATAAGCCCAAAAGAATAAGTTACGGCCTAATATATTACAAATAATCAAATAAAAGCCTAAACTAAAAGTCCAAACAAAACAGCCCATTAAGTCCATTAATTGGCATATGCATTGCACATGTAATGTGTCATGTGATGTGCACATGCATAGCACATTGCATGGCACATGTCTAGCACATGTTAAAGCACATGGATGGCACATGTCAAGGTCACATGACTTGCACATGCCTCTCTTCAAAGTTTTTTATTTGATTCGGCTTCTTCATATCTACAGTAAACCACCTTTAAGCCTTCTTGAACTTCCCCAAATTTAATCTCCATAAATCCAAACTTGCAAAGTTTATAATCTTGCAATGTTGACTCCCCGTGCACGCATCACAAAGCTTCCACAATTCGGCCCATATAAGCTTTTTGTGCCTCTTTGAACTTCTTAGCCCGAAATCTTGTCATTGGACCATTTGGTAATGCTAGCTCATCCTTTTGTTGTTCCTTGATAGTGCTCGCATCATTTTGTATAGGTGGATCCCTATTCCTCCTTCTATTCTTGACTAACTCATTCCACCAAACCAAAGCATAATCACAAAACTCCACTGTAGCTAATTTTACCTTCTTATCTTCAGAATAATTATGACAAGCAAAAATCATGTCCACCTTTCTTTCCCATTCTAGGTACACTTCAGCATCATTCCTACCTTTAAAGGATGGAATGTTCACCTTGATAGCACTAATATTGTTGTCTCTACTCTCCATTCTGTCTCCTCTTCTCACTCTTCCCCTTACCGATTGAACTTCATCCTCATCCTCCAACTCATCATGGTCAGCCTCTTCATTCTCATTGACCCATCGACTTCTCCTGACTGTCCTTTTAGAATTGTTGGATGTACTCACTTCCAACTTATCCAACCTATTATTGATGTTTTTCATATCCCTCATAAACTTCTCAAATGTACTATGCAGTCCTTCAGTCATTATGTATGCCTGTAAAAGATGTTAGATAAAAACAACCTCACAAGACACTCCCTCACATATTTTGCTTCACTCACAGGATGGCACTCCACCCGCGTTTCACTCTATTTTGTCTTTTATCCTATTTTAAACTCACACACTCGAGCCTTTTTCCACTCAAAATTTCTATCTTCAATTGCACTTCAGAACTCAATTCCAAGTCAATATGATTCACAATTCAGCAAATTTAAATAAAAATGCAATTAAAACACTTAACAAAGAAGATAGGCTTAATTCTAGAAACAAAAATACCAAAATGAAGAAAACGAAATGAACATACAAAAAGAAGAAATGTATGTTGTTCGAAAATATATAGAAATGAATTAACAAGAATCAATTTGTTAATTATAGTGTAAATGGAAGCAAAAGAATATAAGACACCAAAAATGGAAACTAAGAATGAAAGAAATTGACAAATAAGGAAACCAAAAATGTCCAAGTCAAGTTAAGGAAACTATTATGTCTAAAACAAAATAAGGAAACTAATATGTCTAATACAAAATAAGGAAACTAATTTGTCTAGACAAAGACAAGAATGCAACTTATCTAATTTAATGTCCTAATTTAAATAATGTCCTAATCCTGATTTTTTTTTTATTTCTTTTTCAATTATCTCTAACTAATTAGATAATAACAATTCTATCCTAAAGATATACAATCCTAATTTTTCACACCAACCACAAGTAAATCCAAATTAAAAGACTTTTTTTAAAAAAATTTGGATGAACAGTAACGTGAACAGTGCGATGAATAGAAATATAAATGGTGTAATGAACAGTACCGCAATTTTTTTGTAATTTTTTTATATAAATATCTAGATAACAACTAGAACAACTAATAGCCTAAAAATCAATATCAAATAATAAGAAATAACACCTAAAACAAATCTCCCTGTAATTTCGGTCCCTATGATGAACAAAAGTTCCTAAATTTTAGGAATCAAATAAATTGAAGAACATTGAACAAAAACAGCAAATAAACAAGGATAAATAAGAATTTAATCCTAATCCAGGTTCTGATACCAAATGATGTGGAACTTCAAGGCTAAAGAACCCGAAACCCCTTGAACATACAATATGGAATAGACATGAATAAGAGTAAATCCCCAACCCTATTGAACCCCCAATCAATAAAGTGAAAGGAAACGCAAATAATTAGGTTGATTTAAACACAAGAATAGAATTCGCCACAAGTAATTACCTTGATAAGAATTTATGTTCTTGATGCAAAAGAAGAAGACAAGCTATCCTCTTCAAAGATGAATTCGGCCAAGCCAAAAGAAATTTATCAAATTAATCAAATCTGCCTCCAATCTCGTTTTTGTGGAGTATATATACTCCCTTAAGCTAGAAAAAACCCTAATTAATCAAATAGGCCTTAAAACATGGGCCTTACATCAAGATAACTAAAGCCCACTCAAATTAACTTAAAATTCAGCCCAAAAAGCCTAAAAAGAACTAATTAAATGAGCCCAAGCTAATTAAAGCCCATGTGATGCGTGCACAGGGGGGTCAACCCATCATGACAATCCTACACGAGCCAAATTGTGGAAATTACGGAAAGTCAAGGGAGATTGGGGCCAAATAGCATCAATGCTAATCCAATGGGGCCGAATGGACATGAGAAGAATCAAATGGGCTTGATTGACTATTTTAAGCTAGGAGAGTAGCTTTAGGTGGCCCAAGGGGCTTATTTTATTATGTTGGACTTGTTTTGTTTTAATTTGTTTAGTTGGACCCTTATATAGCTTAATAGGCTTATTTTAAGTGAGTTGGGCTTATTTTAGCTTGGGCGCATTTAATTTAATCATTTTAGGCTTGTGGGCTGTATTTTAGAGTCAATAAGTCTGGGGTTTAGTTATTTGGTGGGACGCCCATGTGTTAGGTGGCCTTTTTTATTTAGGGTTTGGTGGGAGACCTATGTGTTAGGTGGCCTTTTGACTTATACTGGATTTGGTGGGAGGCCCATGTGTTAGGTGGCCTTTTTGACTTATTTAGGGTTACCTACCTTTTGGGGGCTATAAATACCTCATTATAAGTTGTAAAAGGCAGATTTTAAACACTTTTGAATATCATTATTTGGCTTGGCCGAATTTTCTTCAAGGGAGAGGATTTGCTTGTCTTCTTCTTTTGCATCAAGAACTAATTTCTTATCAAGGTATTTACTTGTGGCGAAATCTGTTCTTATGTTTTAAATCAACCTTATTATATGTGTTTCCTTTCATAAATTGATTGGGGGTCCATTAGGGTTGGGGATTTATACATATTCTTGTTCTTGCCATATTGTGTGTTTTTAGGGGTTTCGGGTTCTTTAGCCTTGGGGTTCCGCATCACCATGTCACTTAAATAAGCCCAAAAGAATAAGTTAAGGCCTAATATATTACAAATAATCAAATAAAAATAATAAATAAAAGCCTAAACTAAAAGCCCAAATAAAACAGCCCATTAAGTCCATTAATTAGCACATGTAATGTGTCACATGATGTGCGCATGTATATGGCACATGCATAGCACATGACATGGCACATGTCTAGCACATGTCAAAGCACATGGATAGCACATGTCAAGGTCACATGACTTGCACATGTCAAGGTGTCACATGACTTGCACATGCCTCTCTTCAAAGTCTCTTTTTTGATTCAGCTTCCTCATAATTCAGTAAACCACCTTCAAGCCTTCCTTAGCTTCCATAAATTTAATCTCCATAAATCCGAACTTGCAAAGTTTATAATCTTGCAATGTTGACCCCGTTGTGAACGTATCACCTAGTGATCCAATAACAAGAGAACGTACTCAGAAGCTAAAGATGGCTATGTCATCTTTTGTTCAAGACTTTGTCACTCAAGAAATTCATAAAGAGGCTATGGAGAAATGCTATGGAGAGCTTGAAGGCCAAATTAAAGTACTTAGCCTTTTGAAAGCAAGTGAAGGAATTTGGCCAATTTAAGCCATCAAGGGCTTATATGACTTTGGATTTTAATTGTACAAGTCATGTGCTTCATTTAAAAGTCACGTGACTCACTTAAGTTATAATCTAAAAGGGCTAGGCGTGTGGGCTTCTTATTTGGGCTTAGTTTAGTAAGTTTTGTTATTTATTTAGTCTTTCTTTTGGGCTTTCATATTCAGCCTATTAGACTTAACTTTAAGTGTGTTTAATTTTTTAGTTTGGGCTTAATTTATCTTGTAAAGCCCATGGTAATTTCGGCCTATGTGTGTTTAAGGCCTTATTAGGGTTTGTTGTTAGGTTTTAAGGGTAATTAGGGTTAACCACCATATATATAGGCTAATATGAGTTGTAAACTTCAGATTTGATCAATTAAACATTTTGAGAGTTTTCTCTTATTAGCTTGGCCGAATTTCTTTAGAGAGATTAGTGAGGGTTGCTTGCTTATCTTTTCTATTGCATGAAAAATTTGATTACTTATCAACTGTCTTGATTGTGGCATTTTTATCTTCTTCATTTTTCTAGATTATTTGCGTTTTCAATCACAGGTTGATTGGGGGTTCAATAGGGAGGGATTTTACTCTTTGTTTCTTTGCTAACCATCTTGTATGTGTGGGTTTGTAGCTTGTTAGCTATTGGGTTCCACATCACTATTCTTAGATTAGATGATATGCTAAATGAGTTGCATGTTGCATGTATATTCACTAAAATTGATTTAAAAAGTGGCTATTATCAAATTAGGATGAAAGAGGGAGATGAATGGAAAACTGCATTTAAGACTAAATATGGATTGTATGAATGAACATATTATGCATGTTAAAGCTGTTTTGAATGTGTTGAGAAAGGAAAAGTTGTATGCAAACCTTAAGAAGTGTTCTTTTTGCCTGCATAAAGTTGTCTTCTTAGGTTTTGTAGTGAGCTCTAAAGGAGTGGAGGTTGATTCTGAAAAGGTGAGAGCTATTCAAGAATGGCCAACACCTAAGTTAGTGATCGAGGTAAGGAGTTTCCATGGATTAGCTAGTTTTCATAGGCGGTTTGTTAGAGATTTCTCTACTATTGCTGCACCATTGAATGAGATTGTTAAAAAGAATGTTGGGTTTAAATGGGAAAAAGAGCAAGACAATGCATTTTGCACTTTAAAAGAGAAATTATGTACTGCTCCTATTTTGCATTATCTGATTTTTCTATGACCTTTGAGATTGAATGTGATGCTTCTGGGATTGGTATAGGTGCTGTTTTGATGCAGGAAAATCGTCCCATAGCATATTTCAGTGAGAAGTTAAGTGGTCCAGTATTGAACTATTCCACCTATGACAAGGAGCTTTATGCATTGGTGAGAGCTCTTGAGGTGTGGGAGCACTACTTGCTGCCAAAGGAATTCATCATACATAGTGATCACCAGTCTCTTAAGTATTTGAAGGCACAAGGTAAATTGAGTAAAAGGCATGCAAGTTGGGTAGAGTTTTTGGAAACATTTCCATATGTGATCAAATACAAGCAAGGTAAAGAAAATGTCGTGGCTGATGCACTATCTAGAAGGTATGCTTTGATTTCTATGCTTACTTTTAAGTTGCTTGGATTTGAGCATTTGAAAGATTTGTATGTTGGTGATGCTGATTTTGCCACTGTGTATCATGCTTGTGAAAATACTGCAGTTGACAAGTACTATAGACATGAAGGATATCTTTTTAAAGGAAAACAACTTTGTATTCCTACATGTTCTATTAGGGAGTTGCTTGTTAGGGAATCACATAGTGGGGGTTTAATGGGGCATTTTGGTGTGCAAAAGACCTTAAATATACTTAGTGAACATTTTTATTGGCCTAATATGTGGAGAGATGTAGAAAGAATTTGTGCCAAGTGCCTTGCATGTAAACAAGCTAAATCTAGGTCTATGCCTCATGGACTGTATACAGCATTGCCTGTACTTAGTGAACCGTGGACTGATATTTCAATGGATTTTGTATTGGGTTTGCCTAGGACTAGGAAGGGAAGAGATAGCATATTTGTTGTTGTGGACAGATTTAGTAAGATGGCTCATTTTATTACTTGCCATAAAATAGATGATGCAACAAACATTGCTAATTTATTCTTTAGAGAGGTGGTTCGGCTTCATGGAGTGCCAAGAACCATTGTGTCAGATAGATATACTAAGTTCCTGAGTCATTTTTGGAGAGTTTTGTGGGGAAAATTGGGTACTAAGCTTTTATTTTCTACTACATTTCATCCATAAACTGATGGACAAATAGAAGTAGTAAATAGGACTCTAGGAACCATGTTGCGTGCTATTGTTGGGAAAAATTTGAAAACTTGGGAAGATTGTTTGCCATTCATTGAATTTGCATATAATCGTGCTGTACATTCTTCTGTAGGTTTTTCTCCATTTGAAATTGTGTATGGTTTTAATCCATTAACTGTTTTGGATTTGATGCCTTTACCTGTGAATAAGCTTGCTAGTTTAGATGGCAAAAAGAAGGTTGATTTGGTTAAAACAATGCATGAAAAGCACGGGAACATATTGAGAAGAAGAATCGCATGTATGCATAAAAAGCTAATAAAGGAAGAAAACGAGTCATTTTTGAACCAGGTGACTGGGTTTGGGTGCATATGCCAAAAGAGAGGTTTCCACAGCAAAGGAAGTCAAAACTTGATGCAAGGGGTGATGGACCATTCCAAGGGTTGGAACGCATCAATGAAAATGCATATAAGATTGACTTGCCTGGTGAGTATAATGTTAGTGCTACTTTTAATGTTTCTGATTTATCTCCTTTTGACTTTGATTCTGATTCAAGGATGAATCCTTTTGAAGAGGGAGGGGATGATGCGAGCACTATCCAGGAACAACAAAAGGATGAGCTAGCATTACCAAATGGCCCAATGACAAGATTTCGGGCTAAGAAGTTCAAAGAGGCACTAAAAGCTTATATGGGCCGAATTGTGGAAGCAAAGAAATAAGCAACTAATAATAAAAGAAAGTTCAAAGCTAGAAAAGAAGACTCTAAACACAATGAAGGTGGTACACAGACAAGACTGGTATACCACTTGATTATATCCAAATTAGAGTATTAGAACAAGCAAAGATACTCTAACAGTGTAAAGGAACAAAAGTAAGCTCAAAACAAAGAAATAAGCAACAAGAATTAAGAAAAATGACAATCTGGATAAAATGTATGAATCTGATTCACTACAAAGTAAACCAAATATAAAACCTAGTTATTCTACCCAACAAAGCAAGAAAATAACAAAGAAAACTAATTATACTAAGTAAGACAGAATGCACTCAATACAATTCAATTTAGAGCCAAAATGATGAATAGGCCGAATGGTGTATCAAGCTCTAATTAATGTGTCAAGTTGTGTGCAAAATGATGGCAAAGTGGTAGAAAAATGATGTCAAAATGATAAGAAAATGGTATAAAAATGATGGCAAAATGTTACCAAAATGGTAGGCAAATGATAGGAAAATGATATCCAAAATGATAAGCAAATGGTAGCACAAATGAATCCTTATCCGAATTGGATAATAATAATCAAAGGTGGTTTATGATTAAGTTTTCCTATTCCCAAAACAGATAGGATTAATTTTTCCTATTTTTTAAAGGATTCCCACCTCTATTTAGAAAAGGATTAATTGCTGCCCCTAATCCTCAAGCACTTAGGATTAAATTTTTCCACGTATTAATGGATTTGGATTTTCCCTTTTGCTATAAATATACTCCTGATGCGGAACCCCAAGGCTAAAGAACCCGAAACCCCTTGAACATACAATATGGCATAGACATGAATAAGAGTAAATCCCCAACCCTATTGAACCCCCAATCAATAAAGTGAAAGGTAACGCAAATAATTAGGTTGATTTAAACACAAGAACAGAATTCGCCACAAGTAATTACCTTGATAAAAATTTATATTCTTAATGCAAAAGAAGAAGACAAGCTATCCTCTCCAAAGATGAATTTAGCCAAGCCAAAAGAAATTTATCAAATTAATCAAATCTGCCTCCAATCTCGTTTTTGTGGAGTATATATACTCCCTTAAGCTAGAAAAAACCCTAATTAATCGAATAGGCCTTAAAACATGAGGCTTACATCAAGATAACTAAAACCCACACTAATTAACTTAAAATTCAGCCCAAAAAGCCTAAAAAAAACTAATTAAATGAGCCCAAGCTAATTAAAGCCCATCTCACTTAAATAAGCCCAAAAGAATAAGTTAAGGCCTAACATATTACAAATAATCAAATAAAAATAATAAATAAAAGCCTAAACTAAGAGCCCAAACAAATCACCCCATAAGTCCATTAAGCAACACATGCATTGTACATGTATTGTGTCACATGATGTGCACATGTCAAGTGTCACATGCCTGGCACATGTCAAGTGGCACATGACTTGCACATGTCAAATTTATCATGCACATTTGGTCTTCACAATTCTGCCCCATTGAGTCTTGATGCTATTCGGCCCAAGCTTCTCTTGGCTTTCCATAGCTTCCACAATTTGGCCCATGTAACCATTTAGTGCCTCTTTGAACTTCTTAGCCTAAAATCTCGTCATTGGACCATTTGGTAATGCTAGCTCATCCTTTTGTTATTCCTTGATAGTGCTCGCATCATCCCCTCCCTCTTAAAAAGGATTCGTCCTCGAATCTGAATCAAAGTCAAAAAGAGATAAATCAGAAACATTAAAAGTAGCACTAACATTATACTCACCAGGTAAGTCAATGTTATATGCATTTTCATTGATTCTTTCCAACACTTGGAATGGTCCATCACCCCTTGCATCAAGTTTTGACTTCCTTTGCTATAGAAACCGCTCTTTTCGCATTTGCACCCAAACCCAGTCACCTGGTTCAAAAATGACTCGTTTTCTTCCTTTATTAGCTTTTTGTGCATACATTCAATTCTTCCTCTCAATCTGTTCCCGTGCTTTCTCATGCATTGTTTTAACCAAATCAACCTTCCTTTTACCATCTAAACTAGCAAGCTTATTCACAGGTAAAGGCATTAAGTCCAAAGCAGCCAATGGGTTAAAACCATACACAATTTTAAATGGCGAAAAACCTGTAGAAGAATGTACAGCACGATTATATGCAAATTCAATGAATGGCAAACAATCTTCCCAAGTTTTTAAATTCTTTCTAACAATAGCATGCAACATGGTTCCTAAAGTTCTATTTACTACTTCTGTTTGTCCATCAGTTTGTGGATGACATGTAGTAGAAAATAAAAGCTTAGTTCCCAACTTTCCCCACAAAACTCTCCAAAAATGAATCAGGAACTTAGTATCCCTATCTGACACAATGGTTCTTGGCACTCCATGAAGCCGAACCACCTCTCTAAAGAATAAATCAGCAATGTTTGTTGCATCATCTATTTTATGGCAAGCAATAAAATGAGCCATCTTACTAAATCTGTCAATATGCTACCTCTTCCTTTCCAAGTCCTAGGCAAACCTAATACAAAATCGATTGAGATATCAGTCCACGGTTCACTAGGTACAGGTAAAGGTGTATAAAGTCCATGCGGCATAAACATAGATTTAGCTTGTTTACATGCAATGCACTTGGAACAAATCCTTTCTACATCTCACCTCATATTCGACCAATAGAAATGTTCACTAAGCATATTTAAGGTCTTGTGCACACCAAAATGCCCCATTAAACCCCCACTATGTGATTCCCTAACAAGCAACTCCCTAATAGAACATATAGGAATGCAAAGTTGTTATCCTTTAAAAAGATATCCCTCATGTCTATAGTACTTGTCAAATGCAGTATTTTCACAAGCATGATACACAGTGGCAAAATCAGCATCATTAACATACAAATCTTTCAAATGCTCAAATCCAAGCAACTTAGAAGTAAGCATAGAAATCAAAGCATACCTTCTAGATCAGCCACAACATTTTCTTTACCTTGCTTGTATTTGACCACATATGGAAATGTTTTCAAAAACTCAACCTAACTTGCATGCCTCTTACTCAATTTACCTTGTCCCTTCAAATACTTGAGAGATTGGTGATCACTATGTATCATGAACTCCTTTGGCAGCAAGTAGTGCTCCCACACTTCAAGAGCTCTCACCAATGCATAAAGCTCCTTGTCATAGGTGGAATAGTTCAATACTAGACCACTTAACTTCTCACTGAAATAAGCTATGGGACGATTTTCTGCATCAAAACAGCACCTACACCAATCCCAGAAGCATCACATTCAATCTCAAAAGTCTTAGAAAAATCAGGTAAACGCAAAATCGGAGCAGTGCATAATTTCTCTTTTAAAGTGCAAAATCCTTTTTCTTGCTCTTTTTCCCATTTAAACCCAACATTCTTTTTAACAATCTCATTCAGTGGTGCAGCAATAGTAGAAAAATCTCTAACAAACCGCCTATAAAAGCTAGCTAATCCATGGAAACTCCTTACCTCAGTCACTAACTTAGGCGTTGGCCATTCTTGAATAGCCCTCACCTTTTCAGAATCAACCTCCACTCCTTTATAGCTCACTACAAAACCTAAGAAGACAACTTTATCTAAGCAAAAAGAACACTTCTTAAGGTTTGCATACAACTTTTCTTTTCTCAACACATCCAAAACAGCTTTAACATGCATGATATGTTCATCTAAATACTTGCTGTAAACTAGAATGTCATCAAAGTAAACAACCACAAATTTACCAAGAAAATCACGCAAGACATGGCTCATTAATCGCATGAAAGTACTAGGTGCATTAGATAACCCAAAAGGCATTACTAACCACTCATATAATCCATATTTAGTTTTAAACGCAGTTTTCCATTCATCTCCCTCTTTCATCCTAATTTGATGATAGCCACTTTTTAAATCAATTTCAGTGAATATACATGCACCATGTAACTCATCTAGCATATCATCTAACCGAGGAATAGGGTGGCGATACTTTACAGTGATTTTGTTCACCGCTCTGCAATCGACACACATCCTCCATGTTCCATCTTTCTTGGGTACCAATAAGACTGGTACAGCATAAGGACACATGCTTTCCCTCACATACCCCTTTTGAAGCAGTTCATCCACTTGCCTTTGCAACTCGTTCGTCTCCTCTGGATTGCTTCGTTAAGCTGGACGGTTAGGTATTTGAGCCCTAGGTACAAGATCAATTTGGTGCTCAATCCCTCTTAAGGGTGGTAATCTATGTGGAACTTCTTCTGGAAAGACATCTTCATATTCCTGCAATAAAGTCTGATATGAGCACAACCAAGCATAATGGCAACAAGAGAGATGAACTAGCACTTCCTCAAGGACCAATCACAAGAGCAAGGTCAAAGAAGCTTAAGGAAGTCCTACAAGCATTCATGAGGCCTTATGTAGAGAAGATACAAGTTCACGAGGGGAAAGAAGCTGAATTGGGCTATGAAGACAAGTTGGGGCCGAATGGTCAAATGGGCCTTCAAGCTATTTTATTTAGCTTCTATTCTTGTAATGACATATAAATAAATGTATTTGGGCAGCCTAGTACCTTAGAAAACGTTTTGGGCTTATTTAATTAGGTTTGTTTTATTTTTGGGCTTATTTGAGTATTTTGGGTAGTTTAAGTGGGTAGGCTAAAGTTGGGCCTATCTCTTCTAAGGAGTTGGGCCTAAATAACTAATTGAGGCTTAGAAAACATGAGGGGGCCGGATTTTAAAGGGGAGAGCTGAATTTGGATGGGTTTGAGTCAAATTTAGCTTTATGCCTACATTAGTGAACTTGGGGTCCTAAATTTTAGGAATGGCTTTTCTTTGATAAATACTTATTATTTTGGGATATTATTGAATAGAATTTGATGGAGAAACAATAGGATGAATTTATCTTGAGTGAGTTAGCCAAATTCCACTTATAGCCAAAATTGAGTCTACATTCATTTTTCTTAGGATAATCACTAGCTTTTAGGATTATTTTCAGATTGTATTTATCTTTATTTATTCATGTACTTAGTCCATATTATGGCCAAATACATGTAGATAAAGGTTAGGAATTAGCTTTAATTATTTATTTTATTAATTATCTCTTAGAGTTAATGTTTGATTATAACTCCTCTAGGGAGGGGTGGCTGCCTTGCCTATATAAAGGGCTGAACTTCTTCATTTGTAATTTACATTTTGCATATCTTATGATTAATGAATTTTCATTGACTGAATTTGTGAGAGTTAATTTCTATTGATTCTTGCTATTGTATGAAGAATTAGACTTAGGCAATTTGCATGGTTAATGTATGCTTGATTCTTATTCTTCTTACTTTCTAAATCAATCTATTATAAGCGTTTCCATTCAATCTTGTTTGGGGGTTCTTTAGATTGGGGGTTTATTCACTTGTTTATGATCAATATTCATGGTATGTTGGCGTTCTAGTTTGCATATAGGCTGGGGTTCCGCATCAATTGGTATCAGAGCTTAGGCTAAGTGATAAATTCTTAACTATCCTTTAATTTTGTCTTCTTGAAATTCTTTATTTGTTTTGGCCGAATAGGACTTTGCATCTAGTTCCTTATTTGGTTGTTGCTCAATTGTGTTAAATCACCTATCTCAAGTATTTGATCATTAGTTGTGTGATTTATGTTTTGAAAAAAAAAAAAGAGAAGAAAAAAAGAAAGCTTATATACATATCGAAAAAAAAATCTGAAAATTACCTTGTGTTCAATTCAGGTCCTATTATCTTGTTAAGTTCAAATTTGATCAATTAAGCTAGAACTTCCATAATTTGTTTGATTTCTTCAAAGGGCAGGTTAAGTACTCGTTGCTTTTAGATTTTGGGTTATATTCTTGCATGCTTTCTTTGATTTTATTTTTGTTGAGTCTATATAAAATCTGTTTAAACTAATCATTAGGTTTAGTTAAACATCGCATTTAAGTGCATCCGTCTTGTCTATTCTTTTCATTCTAAGTTATCAATTTGTGTGTCTAAACTGTTTTTGGTTCCAACTACACTAGTTTAACATATTGCACATTGTTGAACATCTTTATACACTAAAGCGCACGAAATTTATCTCTTGTGTGCTAATTTCTAAGTTTGTTCAATTTGGTCAATTTGCCTCTAGAATTGGTACTTTTTGCTGTTCTTGTTAAGTACTCATTGTTTCCAAATCAAACTACTCAATTGTGCATATTTGTTTGAGTTTGTTTCTGAAGTACAATTGTGAGAAATCAATTTGTGAGTTGAGAGACAAACACGTGAGGTTGAGTGGATCTTTTCTTTACTTGTTTACTTAAGTTTAAAGATGTCTGGAAACAATAGTAAAGATGAGACTGAGATTCCCCATGATACTAAACTTATGATTAAAGCTTTTATGGATAGTTTGCAAAAGCTAAATCTCAGGATGGATAGCATGGAGAGTGACCTTAAAGCTTCCAAGGGCAAATATACAAGGGAGGAAGAAGTAGACCAATTATACAATGATGATGGAGAAGAGGAGGCTCATTCCTTCCCAATGAGAGCAAGGAGGTATGACAATCGAATGGAAAGTAAAGACAATAATTTGAGTGCTATCAAGATGAAGATTCCCCCATTCAAAGGCAAAAATGACGTGGATGCCTATCTCGATTGGGAAAGAAAGGTAGAGATGATCTTTTCATGCCACCACTATTCAGATGAGAAAAAGGTAAAACTCGCAGCCATTGAATTTTCTGATTATGCACTAATTTGGTGGGATGAGTTATTGAAAAGTAGAAGGAGAAATGGGGAACTCCCTATCACTTCTTGGGAGGAAATGAAAAGAATCATGAGAAAGAAGTATGTGCCTAGTTATTATCATAAGGAACTCCACAATCAGTTACAAAGACTTACACAAGGATCTAGTTCAGTGGAGGATTACTACAAGGAGATGGAGATGCTCATGATTAAAGCAAGCATTGTGGAGGATGAATATCAAACGATGTCTCGCTTTTTGGGAGGTATGAATAGAGAACTTGCTGATATTGTTGAATTGCAGCATTATGTGGATATGGATGATTTGGTGAACATTGCAATTAAAGTGGAGAGACAAAGAAGTAGACGTGGGACAACCAAATCCTATGCAAATTCCAATAACAATAAATAGAATTCAAAGGGGAACAAGGGTGACACAAAGAAAGAATCCACTTCCAAGTACCAGTCAAATTCCAAAGAGAAAACGGTTACTGCACAAAAAGGTATTTCTGAAACAACCCCTAAACCTAATAGACATAGGGACATTCAGTGTTTCAAATGTAAGGGTCGTGGTCATTACGCTAATGAATGTGGGAATAAAAAGACCATGATAATAAGGGGGGATGAAATTGTTTCTGATTCTGAATCTGATAATGACTGTGATGATATGCCACCTTTGGAGGATTGTTCTGATGTAGATGAAAATTTAGAGTATCCTGTTCAGGGAGAGTCCTTAGTGGTGTTGCGTGCATTGAATGTAAATGTAAAAGAAGAAGGACTAGAACAGAGGGAAAACATATTTCATACTAGATGCCTAATAGGTGGGAAAGTCTGTAGCATGATAATTGATGGGGGTAGTTGCGTTAATGTTGCTAGTACAGTCTTAGTTGATAAATTAGGACTTAAAACTAAGAAACACCCTAACCCATACAGACTTCAGTGGTTGAATGATAGCGGGGAAGTTAAGGTGACCAAACGTGTAACTATATTATTTTCCATTGGTAAATATGAAGATGAAGTCACTTGTGATATTGTACCTATGCATGCTGGTCATATTTTGCTAGGAAGGCCTTGGCAATTTGATAGGCGCGTATTACATGATGGATTTAGAAATAGGTACACTTTTGAATTTAAAGGATGTAAACACACACTTGCCCCTTTGGCACCTAAAGATGTATATGCAGATCAAGTGAAGATACATCAATCTGCAAAAGAGGTAAAGGGAAGTGAGAAAGAAAAGAAAAATGAGAGAAAAGAGGCCAGTAGTGAAAAGAATAAAAGTAAAGGCCCAATGGTGAGTGACTGCACTAGCGAGAGAAAGAATGAGAGAAGTGCAGGAGAGAAGAAGTTAATGTGTGTTGAGGTAAAAGGAGAGCAGAGTGAGTTGAGTGAAAAATTCAGCAAATATTCCTTTTATGCAAAAGAGAGAGAGTTGAAGAGTGCTTACTTAGGCATGAGAACTTTAGTACTTTTGAGGTTTAAGGACAATTATTTTTCTGAAACTAACCTTAACCCAAATTTGCCTAGTTCTTTTTCTAACTTATTGCAGGATTATAAAGATGTCTTCCCTGAGGAGATACCACCTGGGTTGCCACCAATTAGAGGGATTGAACATCAAATTGATTTTGTTCCTGGTGCACAAATTCCAAACCGTCCAGCTTATCGAAGCAATCCGGAAGAAACAAAGGAGTTGCAAAGACAAGTGGAGGAACTTTTAGCAAAGGGACACGTGAGAGAAAGCCTAAGTCCTTGTGCCGTACCTGTTCTTTTGGTACCTAAAAAGGATGGAACCATGCGCATGTGTGTTGATTGTCGAGCAGTTAACAAAATCACTGTAAAGTATCGCCATCCCATTCCTAGGTTAGATGATATGCTTGAAGAGTTAAATGGTGCTGTAATATTCACTAAAATTGACTTAAAAAGTGGTTATCATCAAATCAGGATGAAGTTAGGTGATGAATGGAAAACTGCCTTTAAAACAAAATATGGTTTGTATGAATGGTTGGTTATGCCTTTTGGTTTAACTAATGCGCCTAGCACATTTATGAGACTCATGAACCATGTTTTGCGTGAATTTTTAGGTAAATTTGTTGTTGTATACTTTGATGATATCTTAATTTACAGCAAAAACCTAGAAGAACATTTAAGGCATGTTGCACTTGTGTTAGCTGTTTTGAGAGAACAACAATTGTATGCTAATTTGAAGAAATGCACTTTTTATGTTGATAGTGTTGTTTTCCTAGGATTTATTGTTAGTGCACGTGGTGTTGAAGTTGATAATGAAAAGGTTAAGGCTATCCAAGAATGGCCAACACCTAAGAATGCAAGTGAGGTAAGGAGCTTTCATGGTTTAGCAAGTTTCTATAGGAGATTTGTTAAAGATTTTTCCACCATTGCTGCACCTTTAAATGAAATCATTAAAAAGTCTGTTGGTTTTAAATGGGGTAAAGAACAGGAAGATGCTTTTAATGCTTTGAAAGATAAATTGTGTACTGCTCCTGTTTTGAAATTACCTGATTTTTCTAAGACTTTTGAGATTGAATGTGATGCTTCTGGGATTGGTATAGGTGCTGTTTTGATGCAGGAAAACCGCCCAATAGCATACTTTAGTGAGAAGTTGAGTGGAGCACAGCTGAATTACTCTACCTATGATAAAGAGTTCTATGCGTTGGTGAGAGCTCTTGAGGTTTGGGAACACTACCTTTTGCCTAAACAATTCGTGATACACACAGATCACCAGTCTCTCAAATATCTAAAGGGATAAGGTAAGTTGAATAGAAGGCATGGTAAGTGGGTAGAGTACCTTGATACTTTTCCATATGTAATTAAATACAAGCAAGGTAAAGAGAATGTTGTTGCCGATGCGCTTTCTAGGAGATATGCACTGATTTCTATGCTTAGTTCCAAATTGTTAGGTTTTGAGCATTTGAAAGAAATGTATGAGCATGATTCTGATTTTGGTGAAGTGTATAAGGCATGTGAACATTATGCATTTAATAAGTTCTATAGACATGATGGGTTTCTTTTTAGGGGAAAACAACTGTGTATACCTGCATGTTCTATTAGAGAGTTGCTTGTGAAAGAATCGCATAGCGGGGGATTGATGGGACACTTTGGTGTGCAAAAGACTTTAGACATGCTTAATGAACATTTTTATTGGCCTAATATGCGAAAATATGTTGAAAAAGTGTGTGCCCAATGTTTTGCATGTAAACAGGCTAAGTCTAAGTCTTTAAATCAAGGTTTGTATACTCCTTTGCCTGTTCCCACTGAACCTTGGACTGACATTTCTATGGACTTCATTGTAGGTTTACCTAGGACAAAAAGGGGAAGGGATAGTGTGTTTGTTGTAGTGGACCGATTTAGTAAAATGGCGCATTTCATTGCGTGTCATAAAACTGATGATGCAATAAACATAGCTGACTTGTTTTTTAGGGAAGTAGTTCGATTGCATGGTATACCTAGAACTATTGTCTCTGATAGAGATTCTAAGTTCCTAAGTCACTTTTGGCGTGTTTTGTGGGGTAAACTTGGTACTAAACTTGTGTTTTCTACTACTTGTCATCCACAAACTGATGGCCAAACTGAGGTTGTTAATAGAACTTTAGGAACTATGTTGCGTGCTATAATTGGTAAGAATCTTAAAACTTGGGAAGAATGTTTGCCATTTGTTGAGTTTGCTTATAATCGTGCAATTCATACTTCCACAGGGTTTTCACCTTTTGAAATTGTGTATGGTTTTAATCCATTGACTGTGTTGGATTTGATGCCTTTACCTTTGAATGAACTTTCTAATTTAGATGGCAAGGCTAAGGCTGATTTGGTTAAGACAATACATAATAAAGCACGTGAGCATATTAAGAAGAAGAACAAGATGTATGCAAAGCAGGCTAACAAGGGCCGTAGACAAGTGATATTCGAACCAGGAGATTGGGTTTGGATCCATATGCGTAAAGAGAGATTTCCTAACCAAAGGAAGTCTAAACTTGATGCAAGAGGAGATGGACCATTTCAAGTGCTAAAACGAATCAATGACAATGCATACAAGATTGATTTGCCAGGTGAGTATGGTGTAAGTGCAACTTTTAATGTTTCTGACTTATCTCCATTTGACTGTGATTCAGATTCGAGGACGAATCCTTTCGAAGGGGGAGGGGATGATATGAGCACAACCAAGCATAATGGCAACAAGAGAGATGAACTAGCACTTCCTCAAGGACCAATCACAAGAGCAAGGTCAAAGAAGCTTAAGGAAGTCCTACAAGCATTCATGAGGCCTTATGTAGAGAAGATACAAGTTCACGAGGGGAAAGAAGCTGAATTGGGCTATGAAGACAAGTTGGGGCCGAATGGTCAAATGGGCCTTCAAGCTATTTTGTTTAGCTTCTATTCTTGTAATGACATATAAATAAATGTATTTGGGCAGCCTAGTACCTTAGAAAACGTTTTGGGCTTATTTAATTAGGTTTGTTTTATTTTTGGGCTTATTTGAGTATTTTGGGTAGTTTAAGTGGGTAGGCTAAAGTTGGGCCTATCTCTTCTAAGGAGTTGGGCCTAAATAACTAATTGAGGCTTAGAAAACATGAGGGGGCCGGATTTTAAAGGGGAGAGCTGAATTTGGATGGGTTTGAGTCAAATTTAGCTTTATGCCTACATTAGTGAACTTGGGGTCCTAAATTTTAGGAATGGCTTTTCTTTGATAAATACTTATTATTTTGGGATATTATTGAATAGAGTTTGATGGAGAAACAATAGGATGAATTTATCTTGAGTGAGTTAGCCAAATTCCACTTATAGCCAAAATTGAGTCTACATTCATTTTCCTTAGGATAATCACTAGCTTTTAGGATTATTTTCAGATTGTATTTATCTTTATTTATTCATGTACTTAGTCCATATTATGGCCAAATACATGTAGATAAAGGTTAGGAATTAGCTTTAATTATTTATTTTATTAATTATCTCTTAGAGTTAGTGTTTGATTATAACTCCTCTAGGGAGGGGTGGCTGCCTTGCCTATATAAAGGGCTGAACTTCTTCATTTGTAATTTACATTTTGCATATCTTATGATTAATGAATTTTCATTGACTGAATTTGTGAGAGTTAATTTCTATTGATTCTTGCTATTGTATGAAGAATTAGACTTAGGCAATTTGCATGGTTAATGTATGCTTGATTCTTATTCTTCTTACTTTCTAAATCAATCTATTATAAGCGTTTCCATTCAATCTTGTTTGGGGGTTCTTTAGATTGGGAGTTTATTCACTTGTTTATGATCAATATTCATGGTATGTTGGCGTTCTAGTTTGCATATAGGTTGGGGTTCCGCATCAAAGTCACAAAAACACTAGGCAACTCGAGGTTAAGATCAGTTTCAGTAAACAAAGTTTCCTTAAATCGAATCCAGACTAGAGCTCTCTTGCCTAAGTATGCACTTTTAACTTCTCTCTGTTTTGCATAAAAACGTGATTATTTCTTAACTTTTTCACTCCTCTCAATTTCTTTTTTCTCAATTCTCACATCATTATTTTTCTTTTCACTCACTAACTTTTTCTCTTCTGCACATGCCACTTTCTTTTGCTCACTTGTGCAGTCACTCACCATTGGGTCTTTATTCATATTCTTTTCTCTCATGGCCTCTTTTCTCTCTTCTTTCTTTTTCACCTCACTACCTGAACTGCCACTTGAAGTTTGCTGAATTCTCAATTGCTCAATGTAAGTTTCTTTAGGTGACAAAGGTGCAAGAGTAATCTTATGTCCGTTATGCACAAAAGAATACCTATTCTTATACCCATCATGGACAACATGCCTATCAAATTGCCAAGGCCTACCCAACAAGATATGACCAGCTTGCATTGGTACTACATCACATACAATCTCATCTGCGTACCTACCAATGGAAAATGCAACTACCACTTGCTTGGTCACTTTAACTTGACCACTATCATTTAACCATTGCAGCCTATATGGGTTAGGATGCTTATCACATTTCAAGCTCAATTTTTCTACCAAGGTAGTACTAGCTACATTAGTGCAACTACCCCCATCTATGATTAGACTACAAGCCTTCCCACTTATCAAGCATCTAGTGTGAAATATATGTTCCCTTTGCTCTAGGCCATCTTCCTTCACATTCAAGTTCAAAACACGCCTAGTAACTAGAACCTCTCCTTTTACAGCATATTCAACACACTCATCATTATCTGAACAATCTTCTAAAGGTGGCGTACTCAATTCACTACCATCAGACTCATCCCCATTATCAAACTCAGAAATAATTTCTTCCCCCTTAATAAACATAGTTTTTCTATTAGGACATTCAGATGCATAATGACCACGTCCCTGACACTTAAAACACTTTATATCCCTATATTTAGAAAGTTTAGGTGAAGGATCAGTAGTACCTTTTTGGAATGAAGTACTCTTTTCCTTGCCTTTGTTTATTTCATAGTCTTTCTCCTTAGAAGCCGAATGGTACTCCTTCTTCTTTTCTTCATTTTTACTCCATTTCGGATTCCATTTATTACTGGAATTTGAAAATAACCTTGCTGCCCTCCTCTGCTTTTGATGCAGAACCCCAAGTTTAAAGAACCCGAAACCCCTTAAACATACAATATGGCATGAACATGAATAAGAACAAACCCCCAATCTAAAAAACCACCAAACAACTACGTGAATGGAAACGCTTATAATAGATTGATTTTAAACTACAAGAACAAAATTCGCCACAAAGTAAATGCCTTGATAAGAATTAAAAGTTCTTAATGCAAAAGAAGAAGACAAACAATCCTCTCCAATGAAGAATTCGGCCAAGCCAAATAAAAGTCTCAAAATATCATAATCTTTAAGTCTGAATTACAATCTCGTTTTTGAGAAGTATTTATACTCCCTTAACCTAATAAAAACCCTAATTAATTAAATAGGCCTTTAAACATGGGTCTTACACCAAGATAACTAAAGCCCACACTAATTAACTTAAAATACAGCCCAAAAAGCCTAAAAAAAACTAATTAAATGAGCCCAAAAGAATAAGTTAAGGCCTAATGTATTACAAATAATCAAATAAAAATAATAAATAAAAGTCTTAACTAAAAGCCCAAACAAAACAGCCCATTAAGTCCATTAATTGGCACATGCATTGCACATGTAATGTGTCACATGATGTGCACATGCATAGCACATGACATGGCACATGTCTAGCACATGTTAAAGCATATAGATAGCACATGTCAAGGTCACATGACTTGCGCATGTTAAGGTGTCACATGACTTGCACATGCCTCTCTTCAAAGTCTCTTTTTTGATTCGGCTTCCTCATAATTCAGTAAACCACCTTCAAGCCTTCTTTAACTTCCATAAATTTAATCTCCATAAATTCAAACTTGCAAAGTTTATAATCTTGCAATGTTGACCCCACTGTGCACGCATCATTCCCTCCCTCTTTAGAAAAGATTCGTCCTCGAATCTTCGTCTTGTTCAAGTTGGGAATTGGCACTTCTAGAATAAATTCATCTTCATATAACATCTTCTGAACAGGTGGAAATAAAATGAATGCTTCTTCAGCAAAGAACTCATCATGTTCCTGCAAGTTAACATAAACATTAGGAAAAACATGGTTATTCAATGCATACTTTTCGTTCTGATCATGGTTCTTTTCTTCCTCCATGTTCAACTCAGCCTCCTCAAGCACTACAGGATCAGTCATAATATATTGATCTCCAATCTCAATTACACTATCTTCTTCCTTTTTACAATCTTCTTCCTTTTTACTCAAACAGTCGACAACATCCTTACTTTCACTTATGTCCTCCTCATTTACAAGCTCATCAGCATATAAATCTAAGGCATCTCTTTTAGCTTCACAAATAATTTCTTTGACAATAACTGTCACACCCCAAAGTGGCCCTAGAAGAATTACGGAGTTTTATTCGGAAAAAGTAAGTGTTGTGTGCGAGAGTTCTGTCGCGACCGCGACAAGTGTCGTGAGCGCGACAGAACCCTCTCGCGAGATGGTTGCACAAGTGGGATTTAAGAGACCGTGAGATGTGTCTTGGACACATGGCACCGTAGGAGAGTGACACGTGGCGGCGTAGGAGCATGACAAGTGTCATCATAGAAGAGTGACAAGTGGCGGTATATGAGAGTGACAAGTGTCATCATAGAAGAGTGACAAGTGGCGGCATATGAGAGTGACAAGTGGCATTGTAGGAGTGTGCCAAGTGTCATTGTAGGGAAGTGACACATGGCTACAAGAGAGAGTGACATGTGGCATGGGATATTTTGATGAAGATGTATTAATGAGAGAGGTTGGCTTTTAATGTGGTTAGTGGGCAATTAATTTGGTAATTTCTTTGGGTTTGACCGGCCAACATTTGGCATTTCTTAGCTTTTGGCTTTCCTCTTTTTTCCTTTTCTTTGGTTTGGCCGTGCTCCACTTTCCTCTCTTTTCTTCACTTTTTCATTTGCTCCTAAAGAGAAAGTTGAGAAAGCTAGAGTTGATCATTGAAAAGGGTAAGTTTAGTTAGTTTCCGATCTGACTTCCTTTTTCTTTCTGTTTTTAATTTAAAGTGAGAAAAAGGTCTAACTCAAATTGTTTTCTATGTGATTTGTGGAAGCTATGAACAAGATATGGGATTAAGTAAAGGAAAGGGGTTGGAGCTGAGTAGAGAGCACAAGATTAAGCTATTCAGAGGTAGGGATCGAGTGTAACTGTGTTAATTTTGCATGTGTTTATATGAGAGATGCTTGATGAGCTTTAATTAGCTCAAGATGTTCATTTTGATTGCTTACAGTGCTCATGACATGTATATATATGCTAAAATTATGTAACTTGATCATTTGAGTGTTTGTGTTGATGATAGAGCTTGATTTTGCGAAATTCTGCTTATTTGTCATCAGACCTCTGTGTATTGTATTTGTGATAAGTAGAGCTATAGGACTCCAATTGTGTTGATTCTAATTGCATATGAAAGATAAGATCTGTATCTAAAAATGTCTAAGAGGGTTCTTGATCTAATTCTGGCCCTAAGTATCCCAAAAAGTTATTAAAATGTAGGTGACCCTGTTCTGGCGGGTTCACTAGAACAGTATAGCTTGTATAGACCATATTTTTCGTTATAGATGTCCAAACGATCTGAAACTTGTCCCATTTTAAATTTAACATCCTAGAGAACAATCGTTAAGAAGAACGTTTTGCCTAAAAATGACGTTTAGAGGTTCATTTAGACGATACAAGTTTAGGGTAAAAAGCAGTCTTGTGAGGCACCAAAGCGGAGCCTCTGTCGCGAGCGCGACACAGGTCGCGACCTCGCGACAGAACAACCTATATTATGCTCTTTTTTCTTCATTTTGAGCCCATGGGTGGCATGGGTAAACCCCTTGCCTTTCCCCTTAACGTTTTATACATGATTAGGGCTCCTAAATGATTACAAATTAGTTGTTAATGGAAAAATACATATGAGTATAATTAAAGATGGTAATTTAACTAATAAAGTAACAATGTATAGTTGTAGGAAGTATAGTAAATTATATGGTAAATAGGTATGAACTTAGGAATTGTTATATAATGCATTAGAGTATAGAGAGCTTTTAAACAATCTAGCTTCTGTCGCGAGCGCGACCTCTTGTCGCGATCGCGACAGTGGACTTGCCTTCCGTCGCGAGCGCGACCTCTTGTCGCGATAGTGACAATGAACTTGGCTTCTGTTGCGAGCGCGACTTCTTGTCGCGATCGCGACAGTGAACCTCTTCGCATCCTGTTTTATTTGTTTTGAAGAGAGTGTTTTCTTCTATCTTGCTTTGCATGATTTATATGTTCATGAAAGGAATTTGAATGTTACATGCTTTTAATCGTTGAACAAGATTGTATATGAATTACATGCCTCTGAATTTGATAAATGCATTTGAAGTTTAGTTGATGAGTTGATGTCTGTGTATAGTGTGTGAGTTGGTATTGAGCCTGATTACCGTTATAGTGGATAGATAAGCATGCTTATAAAGGGATTAGAGAGTGCAGCTGCCTATGTTCCGCCCCGTTTGGGCGAAGCGGGTCGACCTCTGAGAACGGTCATTAATAGAGACAGATGAAAATGTTTTGTGACTTCGGTCTATCGAAAATGTTTTTTTTATATAGAGCGTCCCGTATCCACCATGAGAGGAACTCAGGCTTGTTTTGTTAAATGTTGTGCAGTGAACTTGAGATGATTATAGTGTTGCTTCGAATGAAGCCATAGTATATGAAAGTAATGTTTAAGTACATTACAATTATGTATACAAGTACATGATTACATGAGTGTAGTGACATGAATTTGGTTACATGATAGTGTATATTTGAATAAACGAAATGTACAAGTTGTAGTGTATATGAATAAGTAAAAGAGTAGATGTTATATGCATGTGAACTCATAGTATTTGATATTTGAACATGAAACCTATACAAGCATCAGAGCTATATGCATGAACTACTTGACTTTTGTTATATGACATATGTGTGATTTATTTGTGACTTCGTAAAGAAGTCCTTTGCATTGTTTTCATCCCCACTAAGCGTTATCGCTTAGCACGGATGTTTATTTCCGTGTAGGTATACAGGTTCGGATCAGTGAGCGGACATCTGCGGGTCAAGGCCACTAGGAGTTTTATTTTGATCTCCTTCTTTTTATAAGTTAGAGATAGAGTTTTACATTTTGAGTAACATCATTATGTAATAAAAGAGTGTAGTGGTTACATGTAAATGTATATGTAAAGCTAAATGAAAACAGATGTAACATGAACACATAAATATATATGTATAGTTAATATGAAATGCATGTGGGCCCTAGCGTAGTATTTAATTACTGTTAAACGAATGTGTTTATGCTATCGCTTCCGCTAGTGTACATACATGTATGCGTAAGTGTCCGCGTAGCGCCCCGATATCCCTTACCGGGGGTATGGGGGTGTTACAATAACTTCCTCTTCTTTCCTTCTTTCCTCTTGTTTCATATACGTACTCAGTAGTCCAGAAAGTTGTTTAAACTGCAATTCCATATTTTTAAAATCTTCATTTTTGCTCCAGTTTGGACAACTTTTGTTGTTGAAATTTGAGAATGACCTTGCTACCCTCCTTTGTTTCTGTTGCCTCTCCACCTTAATGGCAATGTTCACTAAGTCCTTCATTTCTTCATAATGTTGCAATTCAACTACATCAGCAATTTCTTTATTCAAACCTCCCATGAACCAAGCAATTATTACCTCATCCTCCTCTTCTATGTTAGCTTTGATCAATAGCATCTCCATCTCCTTGTGATAATCTTCTACTGATCTGGCACCTTGTGATGCGGAACCCTATAGCTAACGAGCTACAACCCACACATACAATTCGAATAGCAAAGCAAAATCAGATAAACACCCTCCCTATTGAACCTCCAATCAACCTGTGACTGAAAATGCAAATAATCGGGAATTAAAGAACCTGAAAAACGCCACAATCAAACAATTGATAAGTTAATCAAATTCTTCATGCAATGGAAAAGAAAGCAATTCACTCTCATTCTAAGCAAAGAAAATTCGGCTAAGCCAATGAATATCATCCAAAATCTGAAATTCTTAACATAACATGTTCTATTTATAGGGTGGCTAACCCTAGCTAGCAAATAACCTAAAACAAACCCTAATGAGGCCTTAAACATAGTGTGGCCGAATTGTCCATGGGCTTTACAAGATAAGTTAAGCCCAAACTAAAGAATTAAACACACTTAAAATAAGCCCAAAAGAAAGACTAATTAAAACCCAAAATAACTAAACTAAACCCAATCTAAGAAGCCCAAAACGTCTAGCCCATTAAGTCACTAATTAAATGAGTCATGTGACTTTTAAATGAAGCACATGACTTGTACAAATAAAGCCCAAAGTAGTATAAATCCAAAAATGACTTAAATTGGCCCAATTTCACTAGAAGCTTACAAAAGGCTAAGTACTTTGTGAAAGCCTCCTTCAATGATATGAGCACAACCAAGCATAATGGCAACAATACTCACCTGCTAATTAAAGCCCATCACACTTAAATAAGCCCAAAAGAATAAGTTAAGGCCTAACATATTACAAATAATCAAATAAAAATAATAAATAAAAGCCTAAACTAAAAGGCCAAACAAAACAGCCCATTAAGTCCATTAATTGGCACATGCATTGCACATGTAATGTGTCATATGATGTGTACATGCATATGGTGCATGCATAGCACATGACATGGCACATGTCTAGCACATGTCAAAGCACATGAATGGCACATGTCAAGGTCACATGACTTGCACATGTCAAGGTGTCACATGACTTGCACATGCCTCTCTTCAAAGTCTCTTTTTTGATTCGGCTTTCTCATAATTCAGTAAACCACCTTCAAGCCTTCTTTAACTTCCATAAATTTAATCTCCATAAATTCGAACTTGCAAAGTTTATAATCTTGCAATGTTGACACCCCTGTGCACGCATCATTCCCTCCCTCTTTAGAAAAGATTCGTCCTCGAATCTTCATCTTGTTCAAGTTGGGAATTGGCACTTCTAGAATAAATTCATCTTCATATAACATCTTCTGAACAGGTGGAAATAAAATGAATGCTTCTTCGGCAAAGAACTCATCATATTCCTGCAAGTTAACATAAACATTAGGAAAAACATGGTTATTCAATGCATCATTTTCATTTTGTTCATGGTTCTTTTCTTCCTCCTTGTTCAATCCAGCCTCCTTAAGCACTACAGGATCAATCGTATCATGCTGATCTTATTTCTCAATTACACAAGCATTTTCCTTTTTATAATGTTCTTCCTTTTCACTCACACAATCATCATCTACACTTCCGCTCATTTTTTCCTCATTTACAACATCGTCATCATATAAATCTATACCAACTCTTTTGGCTTCATGATGCGTTGATGTAGATAGCCATGGAAAGGACCCATTAAAGCTTCCAAATGGACCGATTACAAGGAATAGAGCCAAGAAACTCAATGAGAAGTTACAAGGCTTTATTCAAGCATTCATTGAAGAGGAAATGAAGCTTCAAGGGCACAAATATTATGGGGTTAATTCCGGGGCCATGGAGACCAAAATTGGAGTTGTTCAAGGAGATTTGAAGCTGGTTCACATGTTGGGAGTAGAAATGGGCCATGAAGGGAAAGAAGCCGAATATTCAACTCAAGTAACACTTGACATGTGCCGGTCATGTGACACTTGACATGTGCCGAGCATGTGACCTAAACATGTGTCGGGCATGTGACAATGACATGTGCCAAGCATGTGCTTGACATGTGCTAGACATGTGGCTTATGTCATATGCATTGCATGTGCTTAATTAATGAACTAATGGGCTGTTTGGTTTGGGCTTTTAGTTAGGGCCTCAATTTAAGTTTTTAACTTGATTAATTGTAATAACTAAGCCTTTTCAATATGGGCTCACGCCACCCACTTTGGCAGCCCATCCAATTGGCTTTTAATTTTATTATTTCAATTAGGTTTAGGGTTTATTTACTCCTACATGTATTAGGGTTAAGTGGCTGCCTATATAAGGCATACTTATGCGTGTTTTTCATCAGTTTTTGAATAGAGAAATATAATTGTTCTTTGCTGTTTGCAAGACATCTTTTGCAAAGTAAGTGAATCTTTACTTTGTGTTGTTTTAAGAATTGGGTTATTCAAGCTTTGTTCTTGTGTAGTTCTATTCTTCCATTTTTCTGCTTTAGGTCTTAATTATCTTTGATATTAGGGTTTAAAGTGAATAAAATTTCAGATTGCATGTTTAGGATTTGATGGTTAATTGAATGAAGAGTTCGGGGTTTTGATTAGATCCTAGGGTCCCGCATCATGTGTGCACAGGGGAGTCAACATTGCAAGATTATAAACATTGCAAGTTCGGATTCATGGAGATAAAATTTGGGGAAGTTCAAGAAGGCTTGAAGGTGGTTTACTAAAGCTATGAAGAAGCCGATTCAAAAAAAGACTTTGAAGACAGGCATGTGCAAGTCATGTGACCTTGACATGTGCCATCCATGTGCTTTGACATGTGCTAGACATGTGCCATGTCATGTGCTATGCATTTAATTAGCTTAGGCTCATTTAATTAGTTCTTTTTAGGCTTTTTGGGCTGTATTTTAAGTTAATTAGTGTGGGCTTTAGTTATCTTGGTGTAAGGCCCATGTTTAAAGGCATCTTTGATTAATTAGGGTTTTTATTAGCTTAAGTGATTATAAATACTCCTAAAAAACGAGATTGTAATTCAGACTTGAGATTTGATTAATTTGATAAATTTCTTTTGGCTTGGCCGAACTCATCTTTGGATAGGATAGCTTGTCTTCTTCTTTTGCATCAAGAACATAAATTCTTATCAAGGTAATTACTTGTGGCGAATTCTGTTCTTGTGTTTAAATCAACCTAATTATTTGTGTTTCCTTTCACTTTATTGATTGGGTGTTCAATAGGGTTGGGGATTTACTCTTATTCATGTCTATGCCATATTGTATGTTCAAGGGATTTCGGGTTCTTTAGCCTTGGGGTTCCGCCTCATTTGGTATCAGAGCTTGGATTTGGATTAAATTCTTATTTATCCATGTTTACTTGCTATTTTTGTTCATTATTTTTTCAATTAATTTGAATCCTAAAATTTAGGAACCCTTGTTCATCATAGTGGCCGAAAATTTAGGAGCCATGTTTTAGGCTGAATTCTTTGTTATTTGATCTTGAAGTTTAGGTTGTTTGCTGCTCTAGTTGTTAAAAATAAAAAAATAAAAATAAAAAAAGTGAAAATTGTTGGCGGCTAGAAAAGAAAAGAATACAATTTAGGGTTTGGTTGATTTGGTTTGGGCGTCATACACATTGGGCTCAACCTATTGGGCCAGATTTGGAGTTGAACAATGATTTGGGTTTGATTTAAACCTATTGGGCCAGATTTGGAGTTGGACAATTATTTGGGTTTGATTTAAACCTATTAGACCAGATTTGGAGTTGGATAATTATTTGGGTTTGACTTGAACCTAGTGGGCTGAATTCGGTTTCCTGAACATTAAGACATAGTGGATAAGTAATTTTGTCTTAGTCTAGACATTTGGGTTTCCTAAACTTAAACTAATTAAGGCATAGTGGATAAAGTCATTTTGTCTTAGTCTAGACATTGGGGTTACCTCATCTTGAACTAATTAAGACATTGTGGATAAGTCATCTTGCCTTAGTCTAAACATTTGGGTTTCCTAAACTTGAACTAATTAAGATATAATGGATAAGTCATTTTGTCTTAATCTAGACATTTGGGTTTCCTTATTTGATCTTATTAAGACATATTGGATTAATCTTTGTCTTATTTTGGACAAACATTTGGGTTTCCTAATCTTGTTTTAGTTTGGACATCTTGTGTCTCCTTTTCTTTTATCTTAGTGTAATAACCTATATTGTATCAAATTGAATTTTCCATTAGGGAGATTTCAATTTCTTCATTATTGCATTAGTTTTGTCAATTCTTTCATTCTTAAGTTTCCATTTTTGGTGTCTTTGTGTTTTTGCTTCCGATTACACTATAATTAACAATTTGATTCTTGTTAGTTAAATTCACATAATTCGGATAGCATACATATCTTCACCTTGTATGCTCATTTCAATGTTCTTCACTTTGGTCTTTTGCTTCTAGTTTTGTGCCTATCTTATTTTTTAAGTATTTTCATTGCATTCTTTTACTATAATTTGCTGCTTGTGAACTATTTTGACTTGAGTTTGAGTTTTGAAGTGCAACTGAAGACAGCAAGCTTAAGTGGTAAAAGGCTTGAGAGTGTGAGCTTAAAGGAGGGTAAAAGCCAAATTTGAGCAAAACACGAGTGGAGTGTCACTTCTTTGAGTGTAAACACATGAGGGAGTGCAGTGAGGCTGGTTTATTTAACATCTTTTGCAGGTAAAGCACCATGACTGACGAATCTAGTAAGAAGGAGATGTCTATAGAACAGGTTGTGTTTGCTATACAAGCAATGCAAGGTACCCTTGAGAATTTGTTGAGGGAAAGAGTGGACGTTAAAGAGAGGTTGGATAAATTAGAAGGGGGAACATCCAACAACTCAAGGAGAACAGCTAGGAGTGAAGATGGATTAATGAGCGAGAGGAGGTTGATCAAGGCGATTAGAATGAAGATGATGAAGTTCAATCCGTGAAGGGTAGAGTGAGAAGAGAAGATAAAGTGGATAGAAACATCAATGCCATCAAGATGAACATTCCATCCTTTAAAGGTAGGAATGATGTTGAAGTGTATTTAGAATGGGAAAGGAAGGTGGATATGATTTTTGCTTGTCATAACTATTCTGAAGATGAGAAAGTAAGGATAGCAGCAGTGGAGTTTAGTGATTATGCACTGGTTTGGTGGAATGAGTTAGTTAAGAGTAGAAGGAGGAATGGGGATCCACCTATCTCTACTTCGGAAGAAATGAAGAGAGTAATGAAGTGGAGGTTTGTACCATCCTACTACTAGAGAGAGTTGTACCAGCAATTACATAGGCTAACTCAAGGATCTAGAACAGTGGAGGATTATCACAAGGAAATGGAGATAGTCATGATTAAAGCCAATATAGAAGAGGAAGAAGAGGTTACTATGGCTCGGTTAATAGGAGGTTTGAATAGAGAAATTGCTGATGTCGTGGACTTACAACACTATGGTGTGATAGAGGACTTAGTAAATATTGCCATGAAGGTGGAGAGGCAACAAAAGCAAAGGAGGGCAGCAAGGTCATTTTTGAATTCTAGCAATAAATGGAATTCGAAATGGAGCAAAAATAAAGATTTTAAAAATATAGAATTGCAGTTTAAACAACTTTCTGGACTAATAAGTACGTATAGGAGACAAGAGGAAAGAAAGAAAGAAGAGGAAGTTATTGTCGAAGAAATTATTTGCGAAGCTGAAGGGGATACTATAGATTTATATGACAATGAGGTTCTGAGTGAGGAAAAAATAAGTGTAAATGAAGATGTTATTGCCTTAAGTGAAATGGAAAAAGATTGTAAAAAGGAAGATGCTTTTGTAGTTGAGATGGAAGATCAGCATGTTAAGATAGATCCTGTAGTGCCTAAGGAGGTTGAATTAAACATGGAGGAAGAAAAGAACCATGATCAGAACGAAAAAGATGCATTGAATAACCATGTTTTTCCTAATGTTTATGTTAACTTGCAGGAACATGATGAGTTCTTTGCTGAAGAAGCATTCTGATGCGGAACCCCAAGGTTAAAGAACCCGAAACACCTTGAACATACACTTTGATTGCAAAGACAATGAAGACAAAAACCCTCCCTATTGAACCCCCAAACAACACGTGAATGGAAACGCAAATAATTGGGAAATCGAAGAAAATGAAAATGCCACAATCAAGACAATTGATAAGTTATCAAATTCCTCATGCAATAGAAAAGAAAAGCAAGCAATCTCACTAATCTCCCTAAAGAAATTCGGCCAAGCCAAGAAGAGAATACTCTCAAATGTTTAATTGATAAAAAATCTGCAGGTTACAACTTATGTTAGCCTATTTATATGGTGGCTAACCCTAATTACTCTTAAAACCTAAAACAAACCCTACTAAGGCCTTAATCATTCATAGGCCGAAATTGACATGGGCTTTACAAGCTAAATTAAGCCCACAATAAAGAAAATAAACATACTTAAAGGTAAGTGTTAAAGGCTGAATGTGAAAGCCCAAAACAAGACAAAATAAACAATCAAACTAACTAAACCAAGCCCAACAAGAAGCCCACACGCCTAGCCCATTTAAATACAACTTAAGTGAGTCATGTGACTTTTAAATGAGGCACATGACATGTACAATTAAAAGCCCAAAGTTGTATAAGCCCTTGATGGCTTAAATTGACCCAATTCCTTCACTTGCTTCCTGAAGGCTAAGTACTTTCATTTGGCCTTCAAGCTCTCCAGAACATTTCTCAATAGCCTCTTCATGAATTTCTTGAGTGACAAAAGCCTGAACAAAAGATGTCATAGCCATCTTTAGCTTCTGAGCACGTCCTCTTGTTATTGGACCACTAGGCATCTTCAAATGATCTTTGATGGTTGGTGGATCCGTATCACATTCATTTTATTTCCAGCTGTTCAGAAGATGTTATATGAAGATGAATTTATTATAGAAGTGCCAATTCCCAACTTGAACAAGACAAAGATTTGAGGACGAATCTTTTCTAAAGAGGGAGGAAATGATGCGTGCACAGGGGGGTCAACATTGCAAGATTATAAACATTGCAAGTTCGGATTCATGGAGATCAAATTTGGGGAAGTTCAAGAAGGTTGAAGGTGGTTTACTAAAGCTATGAAGAAGCCGATTCAAAAAGAGACTTTGAAGAGAGGCATGTGCAAGTCATGTGACCTTGACATGTGCCATCCATGTGCTTTGACATGTGCTAGACATGTGCCATGTCATGTGCTATGCATGTGTCATATGCATGTGCACATTATGTGACACATTACATGTGCATTGCATGTGCACATTATGTGACACATTACATGTGTATTACATGTGCTTATTAATGGACTTAAGGGTTTGTTTTGGTTTCGGCTTTTAATTAGGGCTTTATTTATTATTTTTATTTGATTATTTGTAATATGTTAGGCCTTAACTTATTCTTTTGGGCTTATTTAAGTGAGATGGGCTTTAATTAGATTGGGCTCATTTAATTAGTTCTTTTTAGGCTTTTTGGGATGTATTTTAAGTTAATTAGTGTGGGTTTTAGTTATCTTGGTGTAAGGCCCATGTTTAAAGGCATATTTGATTAATTAGGGTTTTTATTAGCTTAAGTGAGTATAAATACTCCTCAAAAACGAGATTGTAATTCAGACTTGAGATTTGAATAATTTGATAAATTTCTTTTGGCTTGGCCGAATTCATCTTTGGAGAGGATAGCTTGTCTTCTTCGTTTGCATCAAGAACATAAATTCTTATCAAGGTAATTACTTGTGGCGAATTCTGTTCTTGTGTATAAATCAACCTAATTATTTGCGTTTCCTTTCACTAATTGGGGGTTCAATAGGGTTGGGGATTTACTCTTATTCATGTCTATGCCATATTGTATGTTCAAGGGGTTTTGGGTTCTTTAGCCTTACGGTTCCGCTTCACTTCACAAATAATATCTTCTACTACAACTTCCTCTTCCTTATTTCTTTTCTCCTGTCTTATATACGTACTTAGTAGTCTAGAGAGTTGTTTAAACTGCAATTCCATATCTTTAAGATCTTTATCCAAAAACTTAGCATCCTTCTTCAACTCATTCAATGCTTCTTGATCTAAGTGTCATCTTGACTTGTAATAGTATATCCTCACAATCACTCCCTCACGTGTTTCACTCAAAATATGGCACTCCACTCGTGTTTCAGTCAATTTGGCTTTTACCCTCTTTTAAGCTCACACACTCAAGCCTTTTACCACTCAAGCTTGTTATCTTCGATTGCACTTCAGAACTCAATTCCAAGTCAAGATGATTCACAATTCAGCAGATTGAAATGAAAATGCAATGAAAAAAAACCTAACAAAGAAGATAGGCTCAAATCTAGAAGCAAAAATACCAAACTGAAGGAAGTTGAAATAAGCAAACAAGATGAAGGTATGTATGCTGTCCGAATATGCAATTTAAATTAACAAGAATCGAGTTGTTAATTATAGTATAAATCGAAGCAAAAGATACTAGACACCAAAAAAAAATAGCAACTTAAGAATGAAAGAAATTGACAAATAAGGAAAATAAAAATTTCCAAATCAAGTTAAGGAAACTATTATGTCCAAGACAAAATAAGGAAACTCTTATGTCTAAGACAAAATAAGGAAACTCAAATGTCTAGGTTAAGAGAAAATGATTAATCCACTATGTCCTAATTTAAATCAAAATAAGGAAACCCAAATGTCTAGATTAAGACAAGAATGAAACTTATCTAATTCAATGTCCTAATTTAAATAATGTCCTAATCCTATTTTTTTTTTGAATTATCGCTAACTAATTAGTTAATAACAATTATATCCTAAAGAAATACAATTCTAATTGATCACACCAACCAAAGTTAACCCAAATTGAAAGACTTTTTTTTTAAAAATTCGGATGAACAGTACCATGAACAGTGTGATGAACAGTACCAATGATTTTTTTTTGTTTTTTTTATATGAATAGCTAGATAACAACTAGAACAACTAATGACCTAAAAATCAAGATAAAATATTAAGAAATAACACCTAAAACAAAGCTCCCTATAATTTCGGTCCCTATGATGAACAAAAGTCCCTAAATTTTAGGAATCAAATAAATTGAAGAACAATTAACAAAAACAGCAAACAAACAAGGATAAATAAGAATTTAATCCTAATCCAGGCTCTGATACCAAATGATGCGGAACCCAAGGTTAAAGAGCCCGAAACCCCTTAAACATACAATATGGCATGAACATGAATAAGAACAAATCCCAATCTAAAGAACCCCCAAACAACTATGTGAACGGAAACGCTTATAATAAATTGATTTTAAAATACAAGAACAGAATTCGCCACAAAGTAAATACCTTGATAAGAATTAAAAGTTCTTGATGCAAAAGAAGAAGACAAACAATCATCTCCAATGAAGAATTCGGCCAAGCCAAATAAAAGTCTCAAAATATCATAATCTTTAAGTCTGAATTACAATCTCGTTTTTTAGGAGTATTTATATTCTCTTAAGCTAATAAAAATCCTAATTAATCAAATAGACCTTTAAACATGGGCCTTACACCAAGATAACTAAAGCCCACACTAATTAACTTAAAATACAGCCCAAAAAGCCTAAAAATAACTAATTAAAACATGGGCCTTACATCAAGATAACTAAAGCCCACATTAATTAACTTAAAATTCAGCCCAAAAAGCCTAAAAATAACTAATTAAATGAGCCCAAGCTAATTAAAGCCCATCTCACTTAAATAATCTCAAAAGAATAAGTTAAGGCCTAACATATTACAAATAATCAAATAAAAATAATAAATAAAGCCCTAATTAAAAGCCCAAACAAATCAGCCCCTTAATCCACCAATTAGCACATGCATTGCACATGCTCTAGGTCAGATGTTCGGCACATGTCAGGTGTCACATAACCGGCACATGTCAAGTCGTCACATGACCGGCACATGTCAAACTGTCGAAGTCTCTTTTTGATTCGACTTCTTTATAGGTTCAGTAAACCACCTTCAAGTCTGCTTTAACTTCCCCAAATTTGATCTCCATGAATCCAAACTTGCAATATTTATAATCTTGCAATGTTGACCCCCCTGTCCACGCATCATTCCCTCCCTCTTCAGAAAAGATTCATCCTCGAATCTTCGTCTTGTTCAAGTTGGGAATTGAATATTGTAGAATGAATTCGTCTTCATATACTATCTTTTGAACAGGTGGAAATAAAATGAATGCTTCTTCATTTGAGAAGTCATCATGTTCCTGCAATTTATCAAAAATACTAGGAAAAACATGATTATTCAATACAACCATTTCGTTCTGATCATGGTCCTCTTCTTTCTCATTGTTCAACTCAGCCTTCTCGAGCACTACAGGATCAATCATAACATGCTGATCTTCCAACTCAACTAAACAAACATCTTCCTTTTCACAATCTTCTTCATTTTTATTCACAGCAACAACATCTACACTTTTACTTATGTCTTCCTCATTTACAACCTTATCAGCATATAAATTTATAGTATCTCTTTCAGCTTCACAAATAATTTCTTCAATAATAACTTCCTCTTCTTTCTTTCTTTCTTTCCTCTTATTTCATATACGTACTCAATACTCCAAAAAGTTGTTTAAATTGCATTTCCATATTTTTAAAATCTTCATTTTTGCTCTAGTTTGGACAACTTTTGTTGTTGGAATTTGAAAATAACCTTGCTGCCCTCCTTTGCTTTTGTTGCCTCTCCACTTTCATGGCAATATTCACTAGGTCCTCCATTACTCCATAATGTTGTAAGTCCACCACATCATCAATTTACCTATTCAAACCTCCCATGAACCAAGCCATAGTAACCTCTTCTTCCTCTTCTATATTTGCTTTAATCATGAGCATCTCCATTTCCTTGTGATAATCCTCCACTGTTCTAGCTCCATGAGTCAGCCTATGTAATTGCTGGTGCAACTCTCTATAGTAGTAGGATGGTACAAACCTCCTCTTCATTACTCTCTTCATTTCTTCCCAAGTAGAGATAGGTGGATCCCCATTCCTCCTTCTACTCTTAACTAACTCATTCCACCAAACCAGCGCATAATCACTAAACTCCACTACTACTATCCTTACTTTCTTGTCTTTAGAATAGTTATGACAAGCAAAAATCATGTCCACCTTCCTTTCCCATTCTAAATACACTTCAGCATCATTCCTACCTTTAAAGGATGGAATGTTCATCTTGATGGCATTGATGTTGCTGTCCACTTTATCTTCTCTTCTCACTCTACCCCTCATGGATTGAACTTCATCATCTTTATCCCAATCGACTTGATCAACCTAGCTGTTCTCCTTGAGTTGTCGGATGTTCCCCCTTCTAATTTATCCAACCTCTCTTTAACGTCCACTCTTTCTGATGCGGAACCCCAAGGCTATGTAGAACCCGAAACCCCAAACACACAAATGGCAAGAACAAGAACAAAATTTAAATCCCCAATCTAAAGAACCCCCAATCAATAAAATGAAAGGAAACGCTTATGATAGATTGATTTGAAGAATAAGAACAGAAATTCGCCACAAGATGAAATACCTTGATAAGTAAATCGTTCTTGATGCAATAGAAGAAGACAAATCCTCTCCAATGGTAAATTCGGCCAAAGTAATCATCCCTAATACATCCTATCACGTGGTTATTATACCACTAATTAAAATGAAACCCTAAATGAATAAGGCCTTAACAATGGGCTGCCAAACATAGCTAACTTAAGCCCATTTCGCTAATTAAGCCTAATAAACAAGAAATTAAATCCAATAGCTTAAATAAATAACAAAACACAACTTAATGAGTCCAAACACAAGCCCACACGCCTAACATAATGCTTGGGCTGCCCAAAGCTTATTCCATTGGCTTTAAACAAATTAATGAGCCCATTTGAGTTCCCTCTTGAAGATTCAGCCCCAACTCCTCTTGCTTGTCCATATCTTCCACCATTCGGCCCATATAGGCTTTGAGACCCTCCTTGAATTTCTTGGCTCTTGATCTAGTCACTGGGCCTTCTGGTAAAGCTAGTTCATCTCTTGGTTCCTTGGTCGTGCTCACATCATCCCCTCCCTCTTCAAAAGAATTCGTCCTCGAATCTGAGTCAAAATCAAAAGGAGATAAATCAGAAACATTAAAGGTAGCACTAACACCATATTCACCTGGTAAGTCAATCTTGTATGCATTGTCATTGATGCGTTGCAAAACTTGAAACGGTCCATCACCCCTCGCATCAAGCTTTGACTTCCTTTGCTGTGGGAACCGTTCCTTTCGCATATGCACCCAAACCCAGTCACCTTGTTCAAAAATTATTTGTTTTCGCCCTTTGTTAGCCTTCTGTGCATACATGCGATTCTTCTTCTCAATCTGGTCACGTGCTTTCTCATGTATTTCTTTAACCAAATCAGCCTTCTTTTTGCCATCTAAGCTAGCAAGCTTATTCAAAGGTAAAGGCGTTAAATCCAACACAGTTAAAGGATTAAAACCATAGACAATCTCAAATGGTGAAAACCCTGTAGAAGAATGTATAGCACGATTATATGCAAATTCAATGAATGGTAAACAATCCTCCCAAGTTTTCAAATTCTTTCCAACAATAGCACGCAACATAGTTCCTAAGGTTCTATTAACTACTTCAGTTTGCCCATCAGTCTGGGGGTGACATGTAGTAGAAAATAAAAGCTTAGTACCTAATTTTCCCCACAAAACTCTCCAGAAATGACCTAGAAACTTGACATCTCTATCTGACACAATGGTTCTTGGCACCCCATGCAACCGAACCACTTCCCTAAAGAAAAGTTCAGCAATATTTGTGGCATCATCTGTTTTATGGCAAGCAATGAAATGAGCCATTTTACTAAACCTGTCCACAACAACAAATATGTAGTCCCTCCCTTTCCTGGTCCTAGGTAAACCCAAAACAAAATCCATAGAAATGTCAGTCCAAGGTTCACTAGGTACAGGCAATGGTGTATATAATCCATGAGGCATTTTCCTAGATTTAGCCTGTTTACAAGTAATGCATCTAGCACAAACCCTTTCCACATCTTTTCTCATGTTTGGCCAATAAAAATGTTCATTAAGCATACCTAAGGTCTTTTGCACACCAAAATGCCCCATTAACCCCCCACAAGCAGCAAATTATAGTAAAAGAATGCAATGAAAATACTTACCAAAGAAGATAGGCACAAAACTAGAAGCAAAATACCAAAGTGAAGAACATTGAAATGAGCATACAAGGTGAAGATATGTATGTTGTCCGAATTTTGTGAATTTAACAAATAAGAATTAAATTGTTAATTATAGTGTAATCGGAAGCAAAAACACAAAGACACCAAAAATGGAAACTTAAGAATGAAAGAAATGACAAAACTAATGCAATAATGCAGAAATTGTAATCTCCCTAATGGAAAATTCAATTTGATACAATATGGGTTATTACACTAAGACAAAATGAAAAGGAGACACAAGATGTTCAAACTAAAACAAGATTAGGAAACCCAAATGTTTGTCCAAAATAAGACAAAGATTAATCCAATATGTCTTAATAAGATCAAATAAGGAAACCCAAAATGTCTATGCTAAGACAAAATGACTTATCCACTATGTCTTAATTAGATCAAGATAAGGAAACCCAATTGTCTAGACTAAGACAAAATGACTTATCCACTATGTCTTAATGTTAAGGAATCCGAATTCAGCCCTGATGCGGAACCCCAAGGCTAAAGAACCAAAAACCCCTTAAACATACAATATGGCATGAACATGAACAAGAAGAAACTCCCAATCTAAAGAACCCCCAAACAACATGTGAATGGAAACGCTTATAATAGATTGATTTAAAAACACAAGAACAAAATTTGCCACAAAGTAAATACCCTGATAAGAATTTAAGTTCTTGATGCAAAAGAAGAAGACAAGCTTTCCTCTCCAATGAAGAAAATTCGGCCAAGCCAAATGATGGTATTCAAAAGTGTTTAAAATCTGTCTTTTACAACTTATAATGAGGTATTTATAGCCCCCAAAAGGTAGGTAACCCTAAATAAGTCAAAAGTCCACCTAACACATGGCCACCTAACACATGGGCCTCCCACCAAACCCTAAATAAGTCAAAAGGCCACCTAACACATGGCCACCTAACACATGGCCACCTAACACATGGGCCTCCCACCAAATAACTAAAGCCCAAACTTATTAACTCTAAAATACAACAACCCACAAGCCTAAAATAATTAATTTAAATGAGCCCAAGCTAAAGTAAGCCCAACTCACTTAAAATAAGCCTATTAAGCGATATGAGGGTCCAACTAAATAATTAAGACAAAACAAGTTCAACATAATAAAATAAGCCCCCTTGGGCAGCCTAAAGCTACTCTTTGAGATTGAAATAATTAATCAAGCACAATTGAAGCCCATCTTTTGCATTTGGTCCCATTGGATTAGATATAGCACAATTTGGCTCAACTCTCTCTTGAATCTCCATAGCTTCCACAATTCGGCCTGCGTAGGATTGCCATGATGGGTTGACCCCCCTGTGCACGCATCATCCCCTCCCTCTTTAGAAAAGATTCGTCCTCGAATCTTCGTTTTATTTAAGTTGGGAATTGAAGCTTATGGAATAAATTGATCTTCATAGACAATCTTAGGAATAGGTGGAAATAATATGAATGCTTCTTCAGAAAAGAACTCATTATGTTCCTGCAAGTTAACACGAAAACTAGGAAAAGCATGGTTAGTCAATACATTAATTTCATTTTGATCATGATTATCTTCTTTTTCCATGTTCAATTCAGCCTCCTGAAACACTACAGGATTAATCGTAACATGCTGATCGTCCAACTCAACTAAACAAGCATCTTCCATTTTACAATCTTCTTCCTTTTCCCTTAAACAATCATCGTATGCACTTCCACTTATGTCTTCCTCATTTATAACATCATCATCATATAAATCTATAGCATCTCTTTCAGCTTCACAAATAATCTCTTCCACTACAACTTTCTCTTTCTTTCTTTTCTCCTTTTGCAAACACTTATCTAGTTGTCTAAAAAGTTGTTTAAACCGCAATTCTGCATTTTTAAGGTCTTCCTTCAATAACTTAGTATCCTTTTTTAACTCATCCAATGTTTCTTGATCTAAATGTCGTATTGACTTGTAATAGGACATCCTCACAATCACTTCCTCACGCGTTTCACTCAAAATATGGCACTCCACTCGTGTGTCACTCTATTTGGCTTTTGCCCTCTTTTAAGCTCACTCACTCAAGCCTTTTACCATTCAAGCTTGCTGTCTTCAATTGCACTTTAGAACTCAATCCCAAGACAAGATGATTCAAAATTCAATAAATTTAAATGAGAATGCAATGAAAACATTTAACAAAGAAAGTCAAGAATGACGCCTACCCACAAATTGCCACTTTGACTTTTCAAATTAATTTCCAAATTCAAATGTTGGACAAATCTGAATTTTGGTACTTTCCTAATGGAAAAGTCAATTTTGATACAATGGATGTGAAGACAAGAAATCAAAGAAAGTCAAAAATGACAACTACCCATAAATATTCACTTTGACTTTTCAAATTAATTTCCAAATTCAAATATGACCAAATCTAAATTTTTTGTTTCTTTGTGATTTTTCTTTCCTAACTTTATCACAATGCTGACTTTTCTTTTTTTTTTAATTAGGATGAATAGTACTGTGAATAGTACTATGAACAGTACCAATGATTTTTTTTTTCCTTTTTTTTTAGAACTTAAAACATCAAACACAAGATCTGATGTATGAATAAAGAAGAACACAAAAGAACAAATTATAAAATAAAGAAGAACACGAAATTGATAAGAATAAGATTGCAAATTAAACAACGCGAAATTATCTTGTTCTAATGAAAATAAAACAATAGAATAGCAAATTAACACAAGATAAATAAGAATTTATCCTAATCCAAGCTCTGATACCAAATGATGCGGAACCCCAAGGCTAAAGAACCCGAAACCCCTTAAACACACAATATGGCATGAACATGAACAAGAAGAAACTCCCAATCTAAAGAACCCCCAAACAACATGTGAATGGAAACGCTTATAATAGATTGATTTAAAAACATAAGAACAGAATTCGCCACAAAGTAAATACCTTGATAAGAATTTAAGTTCTTGATGCAAAAGAAGAAGACAAGCTTTCCTCTCCAATGAAGAAAATTCGGCCAAGCCAAATGATGGTATTCAAAAGTGTTTTAGATATGTCTTTTACAACTTATAATGAGGTATTTATAGCCCCCAAAAGGTAGGTAACCCTAAATAAGTCAAAAGTCCACCTAACACATGGGCCTCCCACCAAATAACTAAAGCCACAACTTATTAACTCTAAAATACAACAACCCACAAGCCTAAAATAATTAATTTAAATGAGCCCAAGCTAAAGTAAGCCCAACTCACTTAAAATAAGCCTATTAAGCTATATGAGGGTCCAACTAAATAATTAAGACAAAACAAGTTCAACATAATAAAATAAGCCCCCTTGGGCAGCCTAAAGCTACTCTTTGAGATTGAAATAATTAATCAAGCGCAATTGAAGCCCATCTTTTGCATTTGGCCCCATTGGATTAGATATAGCACAATTTGGCTCAACTCTCTCTTGAATCTCCATAGCTTCTACAATTCGGCCTGCGTAGGATTGCCATGATGGGTTGACCCCCCTGTGCACGCATCAAGCCCAATAACCAAATAATTATTGAATACCAAATCTGGCCCAATAGGTTCAGCCCAATGTTGTTCACGCCCAAACCAAATCAACAAACCCTAATTTGTATTCTTTTCTTTTCTAGTCGAAATCAATTTTCACTTATTTTTAACAACTAGAGCAGCAAACAACCTAAACCTCAATGTCTAGACTAAGACAAAATGACTTATCCACTATGTCTTAATTAGTTCAAGTTTAAGAAACCCAAATGTCTAGACTAAGACAAGATGACTTATCCACAATGTCTTAATTAGTTCAAGATAAGGTAACCCTAATGTCTAGACTAAGACAAAATGACTTATCCACTATGTCTTAATTAGTTTAAGTTTAGGAAACCCAAATGTCTAGACTAAGACAAAATGACTTATCCACTATGTTTTAATGTTAAGGAAACCGAATTCAGCCCAATAGGTTCAAGTCAAACCCAAATAATTATCCAACTCTAAATCTGGCCCAATAGGTTTAAATCAAACCCAAATAATTGTCCAACTCCAAATCTGGCCAAATAGGTTCAGCCCAATGTGTATCACGCCCAAACCAAATCAACCAAACCCTAAATTGTATTCTTTTCTTTTTTAGCCGCCAACAATTTTCACTTTTTTTCTATTTTTTATTTTTAACAACTAGAGCAGCAAATAACCTAAACTTTAAGATCAAATAACAAAGAATTCAGCCTAAAACAAGGCTCCTAAATTTTCGGCCCCTATGATGAACAAGGGTTCCTAAATTTTAGGAATCAAATTAATTGAAAAATAATGAACAAAAACAGCAAGTAGACATGGATAAATAAGAATTTAATCCAAATCCAAGCTTTGATACCAAATGATACGGAACCCCAAGGCTAAAGAACCCGAAACCCCTTGGATATACAATATGGCATAGACATGAATAAGAGTAAATCCCCAACCCTATTGAACCCCCAATCAATAAAGTGAAAGGAAACACAAATAATTAGGTTGATTTAAACACAAGAACAAAATTCGCCACAAGTAATTACCTTGATAAGAATTTATGTTCTTAATGTAAAAGAAGAAGACAAGTTGTCCTCTCCAAAGATGAATTCGGACAAGCCAAAAGAAATTTATCAAATTAATCAAATCTACCTCCAATCTCGTTTTTGTGGAGTATATATACTCCCTTAAGCTAGAAAAAACCCTAATTAATCAAATAGGCCTTAAAACGTGCGACTTACATCAAGATAACTAAAGCCCACACTGATTAACTTAAAATTCAGCCCAAAAAGCCTAAAACGAACTAATTAAATGAGCCCAAACTAATTAAAGCCCATCTCACTTAAATAAGACCAAAAGAATAAGTTAAGGCCTAACATATTACAAATAATCAAATAAAAATAATAAATAAAGCCCTAATTAAAAGCCCAAACAAATCAGCCCCTTAATCCACCAATTAGCACATGTATTGCACATGCTCTAGGTCACATGTCCGGCACATGTCAGGTGTCACATGTCCGGCACATGTCAAGTCGTCACATGACCGACACATGTCAAACTGTCAAAGTCTCTTTTTGATTCGGCTTCTTTATAAGTTCAGTAAACCACCTTCAAGTCTGCTTTAACTTTCCCAAATTTGATCTCCATGAATCCGAACTTGCAATATTTATAATCTTGCAATGTTGAACCCCCTGTGCACGCATCACAATTTAATCCAACAAATCATAATCAAAGCTTCTTCATACAAATTGATCAAGACCCACAACAATTATACCAATATAACCCTCATTAATTACCAAATTCTCCAAGAAATCAATCAAAATACAAAAATCATAAAAATGCATAAAAAGGCATATAAATCCCAGACCTCAACTCCTTTGCTCCTAATAGCTTTCTTAGATGATCTTTCTTGCTTCCAAACTCATCCAAGATCTTTCTCATCCCAAAATCCTCATCCAAACACACACATACATATATAACACATAAATCTAGGGTTTAAAAGCTTAATCAAAAGAGATGGGAGAAATCGAAGCTTAAATTACCTATCCAACAAAATCTTCACTTAAATCTCTTGGACCAACAACTTCATCAACTAAATCTTAGGCTTAGATCTTAAGAGAGAGTAATTAGCATTGAAACAAGAAGAAGAAGAAGAAGAAGAAGAAGAAGAAGAAGAAGAAGAAGAAGAAGAAGAAGAGGAAGAGGGAAACGGGAACAAGAGAGGGGAGAGCAGATTTTCTGCCCTCTCTCTCTCATCCTCTCTCTTCTTTTATACTCCCTCTAGTTCCTTGCCACATGTCACCTTGCTGTTGGTCCAACTTCGATATTTTTGTCAAATTCTCCATTCAATCCTTCAACTTTCTTAACCTCAAGCATTGACACTTATAACTTACTAAACCTTCACATTGGCCCACTAAATTAATCTTTATTCTTTCCATCAAGTCTAATTCCACACTTCACAATTTACTATTGGCTGCACTTGCCGAAACTTTCACATTAATTCTTAAATTATCCATTTAGCATACCCAACACTTCAACTTGCACAACTTTGGTCATCACTTATCCTCAATGTGTACAAATCTTTCTAGGGTACTTTTCAGGTTATTATAGATGACATGTTGCCTCATCAGAGATGCCCAATTTGGAAATGCCCAATTTGCCCAAATGTGATGTCACATCCAATCTATCAGCCTGATGCGTGCACAGGGGGGTCAACATTACAAGATTATAAACTTTGCAAGTTCGGATTTATGGAGATTAAATTTATGGAAGTTAAAGAAGGCTTGAAGGTAGTTTACTGAATTATGAGGAAGCTGAATCAAAAAAGAGACTTTAAAGAGAGGCATGTGCAAGTCATGTGATACCTTGACATGTGCAAGCCATGTGACCTCGACATGTGCTAGACATTTAATGATGCGGAAACCCAAGATTAAAGAACCCGAAACCCTTTGAACATACACTTTGATGGCAAAGAACAAAAGAGATAAAAAAAACCCTCCCTATTGAACCCCTAATCAACATGTGAATGGAAACACAAATAATTGGGAAATAAAGAACCTGAAAAACGCCACAATCAAATAATTGATAAGTTAATGAAATTCTTCATGCAATAGAAAAGAAAAGCAAGCAAATCTCACAAATCTAATCTATTAGAATTTTGGCAAAGCCAAGAAAAGAGGATAGCCTCCAATGTTTAATAATTCTAATCTCTAAATACAAATCACGTTTTTGTGGAGTATATATACCCCTTTAAGCTAATAAAAACCCTAATTAATCAAATAGGCCTTAAAACATGGGCCTTACACTAAGATAACTAAAGCCCACACTAATTAACTTAAAATACAGCCCAAAAAGTCTAAAAAGAACTAATTAAATGAGCCCAAGCTAATTAAAACCCATCTCACTTAAATAAACCCAATAGAATAAGTTAAGGCCTAACATATTATAAATAATCAAATAAAAATAATAAACAAAAGCCTATATTAAAAGCCCAAACAAAACAGCCCATTAAGTCCATTAATTGGCACATGCATTGCACATATAATCACATGATGTGCACATGCATATGTGATGCGGAACCCAATAGCTAACGAGCTACAAACCCACACATACAATTCGAATAGCAAACCAAATCAGATAAACACCCTCCCTATTGAACCCCCAATCAACCTGTGACTGAAAACGCAAATAATCGGGAAACAAAGAACTGAAAAACGCCACAATCAAACGATTGATAAGTTAATCAAATTCTTCATGCAATAGAAAAGAAAGCAATTCACTCCCTTAATCTAAGCAAATAAATTCGGCTATGCCAAGAATATCATTCAAAATCTGCGTTTACAATCTATAATAGCCTATTTATATGGTGGCTAACCCTAGCTAGCAAAATAACATAAAGAAAACCCTAATGAGGCCTTAAACTAAGCTAGGCCGAATTGTCCATGGGCTTTACAAGATAAATTAAGCCCAAACTAAAGAATTAAACACACTTAAAATAAGCCCAAAAGAAAGACTAATTAAAAACCCAAAATAACTAAACTAAACCCAAACTAAAAGCCCAATTCGTTTAGCCCATTAAGTCATTAAATAAATGGGTCATGTGACTTTTAAATGAAGCACATGACTTGTACAAATAAAGCCCAAAGTAGTATAAACCCAAAAATGACTTAAATTGGCCCAAAAATGGCTTAAGTTGGCCCAATTTCACTAGAAGCTTCCAAAAGGCTAAGTACTTTGTGAAAGCCTCCTTCAAGCTCTTTATAACACTTCTTAAATTTGATCTCCATGAATATGAACTTGCAATGTTTATAACGTTGCAATGTTGACCCCCCTGTGCACGCATCATTCCCTCCCTCTTTAGAAAAGATTCGTCCTCGAATCTTCGTCTTGTTCAAGTTGGGAATGGAAACTTGTAGAATGAAATCATCTTCATATACGATCTTTTGAACAAGTGGAAATAAAATGAATGATTCTTCAGCTGAGGACTCATCATGTTCCTGCAATTTAACAAAAATACTAGGAAAAACATGATTATTCAATACAACCATTTCATTCTGATCATTATTATCTTCACTTTCCACGTTCAATTCAACCTCCTTAAGAACTGTAGGGTCAATTATAACATGCTGATCTTCTATCTCAATGACACAAACATCTTTCTGTTCACTCAAAGCAACATCTTCTCTTTCAATTATGTTTTCCTTTTCACTCAAAACAACATCTTCGTCACATCCACTTATTTCTTCTTCACTCACAACCTCATTGTCATACAAATCTATAGAATCTCTTTCAGCTTCACACACCATCTCTTCCATTGCAACTTCCTCTTTCTTTCTTTTCTCCTTTTTCAAACACTTATCTAGCTGTCTAAAGAGTTGTTTAAACCTCAATTCCATATCTTCAGAATCTTTATTTTTCCTATGACGGTCAATTGATTTACTTCGATTTTTGATTTTAGTAGATTCATTTATTCTCTCCTCCATCCTATCCATCCTAGTATTTAACTTCTTGAACTCATTAATAAAGGCTTTGTACATCATTTTCATATCAGGCATCGCTTCCTCCTCCTTATACATTATTTCCTTTTCTTCTCTTCTTGATATGTTGTGAATGCTGCAAAACAGATGTTAGACAATAACCTCACATACTCCCTCACGTGTTTACACTCAAAGATGTCACTCCTCTCGTGTTTCACTCAAACAAGGCTTTTACCCTCTTAATGTACTCACACGCTCTTGCCTTTTACCACTCTAATTGCAACTCTTAAATTGCACTTCAGAATTCAATACACAAACCAAGAATTTGAGTACGTTTTAGAAAGCAAGGAAATAAGCGACTAACAATAACAGAAAGCTCAATGCTAGAAAAGAAGACACTAAACAAAATGGAGGTGGTACACGGACAAGACTGGTATACCACTTGATTATATCAAAATTAGAGTATTAGAACAAGCAAAGATACTCTAACAGTGTAATGGAACAAAAGCAAGCTCAAACAAAGAACTACGCAACAAGAATATAAAAAAATGACAATTCTGGACAAAATGTATGAATCTGACTCACTACAAAGTAAATCAAATATAGATCCTAGTTATTCTACCCAACAAAGCAAGAAAAAAAAATCCTAATTATACTAATTAAGATAGAATGCACTCAAGACAATTCAATTTAAAGCTAAAATGATGATTAGGCCGAATGGTGTATTAAGCTCTAATTAATGTGTCAAGTTGTGTGCAAAATGATGGCAAAATGGTGAAAAAAATGATGGCAAAATGGTGCAAAATGGTAGGCAAATGATGGTAAAATGGTGCAAAAATGTTAGGCAAATGATGGCAAAAAATGATACCAAAATGGTGCAAAAATGACAGCAAAAATGGTACTAAAATGTTACCAAAAATGGATAGCAAATGATAGGAAAATGTTACCAAAAATGATAAGCAAATGGTAGCACAAATGAATCCTTATCCGAAGTGGATAATAATAATAATCAAAGGTGGTTTAAGATTAAGTTTTCCTATTCCCAAAACAGATAGGATTAATTTTCCTATTCCCAAAATAGATAGGATTAATTTTTCCTATCTCTATTATGAAAAGGATTAATTGCTGCCCCTAATCCTCAAGCATTTAGGATTAAGTTTTCCCACCCCTTAAAGGATTTGGATCTTCCCTTATTACTATATAAACTCCCTTGACCGAATTGCTCCTCTACACTTTTCTCCACACGCAAGATTCTTCTTTATTTCTCTTCTTTCACGTTTTTTTTTTCTTTTTTCTTTTTTTTTTTTATATGAAATAGATAACAACAGTCTACAACTACCAAACTTCACAAGCCCAAAGTGATCATAAATCAAATTCGGTTTTCTACCATTTATTTAATTTTTTTTTTCAAACGCAAAACTTCAAGGTGGAAAATGGAGGCTTAAACGTCGTTTTTAAGGGCCGAAAATTGAAGTTACATAGGGCAAAGCCCAAGTAACGATTGTAGAGCTCCAAATTCCCTTTCCAGAATGATATTATAATAACAAATCGGACTCCTATATCAAAAGTTATGGCCTTTCGAAGTTTTCTGAATTTTTTTTTTTTCAAAACAGCAAACTAATCTCTAATCTCCTCCTACAAGGATTCGGATTCAAGCTAAGGATGTTCAAGTTTTCGGTTCAAGGCTATTTCACGAATTCAAGGTAAAGGTAAGAAAAGAAAAAGGCTAATTTAAACACACAAAGAAACACAATTAACTAAGAAACTTAATGCAACCTAATTCGACATAAACAAAAAGAATTCAAGGAAAAGAAAACGCAAACCTAACACTAAGATAAATAGGAATTTACCTTAATTTTGGCTCTGATACCAAATGATGCGGAACCCAATAGCTAATGAGCTACAAACCCACACATACAATTCGAATAGCAAACCAAATCAGATAAACACCCTCCCTATTGAACCCCCAATCAACCTGTGACTGAAAACGCAAATAATCGGGAAACAAAGAACTGAAAAACGCCACAATCAAACGATTGATAAGTTAATCAAATTCTTCATGCAATAGAAAAGAAAGCAATTCACTCCCTTAATCTAAGCAAATAAATTCGGCTATGCCAAGAATATCATTCAAAATCTGCGTTTACAATCTATAATAGCCTATTTATATGGTGGCTAACCCTAGCTAGCAAAATAACATAAAGAAAACCCTAATGAGGCCTTAAACTAAGCTAGGCCGAATTGTCCATGGGCTTTACAAGATAAATTAAGCCCAAACTAAAGAATTAAACACACTTAAAATAAGCCCAAAAGAAAGACTAATTAAAAACCCAAAATAACTAAACTAAACCCAAACTAAAAGCCCAATTCGTTTAGCCCATTAAGTCATTAAATAAATGGGTCATGTGACTTTTAAATGAAGCACATGACTTGTACAAATAAAGCCCAAAGTAGTATAAACCCAAAAATGACTTAAATTGGCCCAAAAATGGCTTAAGTTGGCCCAATTTCACTAGAAGCTTCCAAAAGGCTAAGTACTTTGTGAAAGCCTCCTTCAAGCTCTTTATAACACTTCTTAAATTTGATCTCCATGAATATGAACTTGCAATGTTGACCCCCCTGTGCACGCATCAATATGGCACATGCATAGCATATGACATGGCACATGTCTAGCACATGTCAAAGCACATGATGGCACATGCATAGCATATGACATGGCACATGTCTAGCACATGTCAAAGCACATGATGGCACATGTCAAGGTTACATGACTTGCACATGTCAAGGTGTCACAAGACTTGCACATGCCTATCTTCAAAGTCTCTTTTTTGATTCAGCTTCCTCATAATTCAGTAAACCACCTTCAAGCCTTCTTTAACTTCCATAAATTTAATCTCCATAAATCTGAACTTGCAAAGTTTATAATCTTGTAATGTTGACCCCCCTATGCACGCATCACTGCCCATATCGAATAGTACTCTCTGGTGATGAAAGGTGCCATACTCATAAAAAGGAAAAGGTTGAGTACTTCAGCATTAGCATGGTTAGACCCATCATTAATTGGTACCATGGGTTAGATAGGAGGATAAAAGAAGATTGAAATAGGCTAACAGAGGAGTTCCTCTAGTTGTTAACTGCAGCACAAAGATAAGATGACACTGAAAGATCTAAAGTTACTGTTCGGTGGAGAAATCGAGTGATGGAAATGAAAAAAAAGCCCGAGACTTATAACTAAATTAAGCTATTTATTCTAAATGCCATCTCATACTTAAAAGAAAGACTTAAAATGAAAGGGCTGAAGGATTGGGAATCCTTAAAAGATATGGTGAAATCAAAGTTGAGGGTGAGAATCTGTCGAAGAAGGCCAACTCTAGAGGCTTAAGTAATGGTGGTTATAATAACAACCATAAAGGCTACAAAATTCTAGTTATGGTAAGAATGCTAACAACAACAACAGTGGAAGTGGTAGTGGCAGGATAGCTAAGGTATCGGCCACGAGCACAAATACAAGGCACTACTCCAACTTGGGTAAACCTTTGTCCTAGTGTCTTGCCCATTTTTCAAAGGAAGGAAAGTTACAGCCTTTGCCTTCAAAACTAGCTAGAAGCCAAGGATAGTTGGGCACATATTAGATCAGTACTGCACCTACCACCAGCATATAGGTTATGAGACAGATTATTACTAGACTTTAAAGGACTGTATTCTGGATTTAATAAACACTAAGCAAGTAAATGACCCTAAGAAAAAGGGGGAAAGAAGAAATAAAAAGTCTATATTGTAGTCCTACCGCTAGTGTTCATGGTTAGGTTAGGTTTTTGGAGTGATATGTCTTGCAAAATCTGTACGATAATGAATACTTGGCCATCACCTTTAAAGCCTAGACAAAGTCTGAGGGTACAATTGAGAATAACAAAGACAATGGTATTGGTTCAAGTGCAAGTGTTGGCACAATAACTGTTGAGGATTAGGTAGAGACTACACCGATCAACCTAGTGGATATTTGGGTTACAGTTAGTGAAGATGGGTATGCCCGGGATAAGGACAGGGATGAAGAGAATGTGAAAGATTTATGGGTAGAATCTGAGGAGGAAAAACTTGAAGGGAAGGAGCAAATTGTGGATGCATCACATGGAGTGGGTGTGTTGTTCCAAATGTTAAGAGGTAGCTCGTATCAGCCCATCGGAAGATGAAAGGGTAGTTGAGGATGATCAAATCCTTAAGCAACTGAAAAAAATGTGAGCGCAAATATTAGTATGGGAGCTCCTAAGGCAATTGCCTTCACACCACTAAAAAGTGGTGGAGGCCCTATGCGAGTAAGCCATTTTTATAGCCATTTCTCTTTCTCAAATGTTGAACATAGTGAAAAGAAGTGGTGATGAGAAAATAACATTTATGAACACAGATTTGCCCATTGAGGGACGGGAGCACAATAAGCCTTTGTAACATCAGGGCTGAGATAAATAACAAGCACATGTCCTGTGTGATAATGGATGTTGGATCTTCTATTAATGTGTACCCTTTCACTAGTATGACAACCTATGTGATAGATGACTCAATGCTCAATAAGACCAAGTTACCATCGCAGCCTATGACAATTCAAAAAGGGAAGCTTACGGGACCTTTAAGGCATTGGTGAAGAGAGGCCCATTCTCAGAGAAGCAGAATTTGCAGTGCTCATATCCCGGCTAACCTTTTGCTCTTATTAGGCAGGTCATGGTTCCATAAAATGGGAAAGTTTTTTCTACCCTCTACCAGATGATTCGAATTCATCATAAGGGAGAAGTGGTGAATATTAAGGCCATCAGGGAGAACCAGGTCTCGATAATGGAGATTGCTGGTCAACCTTTTAATGGGTTTCATAGGAACTAGTGCTGATAATGAGGGGAAGTGCAAGCACCCGAATGTGGTTAGTATGACAAGGAGGATGAACTATCTGTTGGGAGCTAGTTTCGGCAAAAACTCACAAGGGGTCCAAAGAGCAATTGTGCCTGTAAGGCAGATGGATAGAAATGGTTTAGGCTACAATTTAGAAGAAGACAAAGGGAAAGGAAAGAAGAAAGTGGGTGGCATCCCCAACATTATCGAGAGCTTTGTTCTAGCCTCCCAGGAATGTAAATACTGTAGGGAACTTGAGGCTATTATGGTTAATGGGAAAGTGGTACCCAGTTTCGATATCTTCAATGAGTGGGCCACTGGGACCATCAAGTTGATACTCTATTTTTGGGATGAGGAGATCATGATCAAGCTGTCAAACTTGGATTTGAGCTAGCTAGAAGATGTGATGACTTTAGAACTACTAAAGAGATGGTGGAACTAGAGTATGAAGGAAAAGGAAAAGATCTAGTCTTCCCATCTTTACCGGCCAAAGAGCGAGAAGCTTCTACTACTACATCGGCACTTGAAGATCTAAAATAGTGATTTTTTTTTATGTAATTTAAATTCTTGATATCTTTGAGAACAATATACCTTTGTCTGCTTATGTTAATAATATAAATGACTTTGCTCACTTGTGCAATGCCTCATCTAACTGCATCATGCAAAACAATAATCATGACATATGACATATTTGGAATTAATTCAATAAACACTACTCCATTTAATCTTGGAACCCTGGAAAGCTATTGATGCGGAACCCCAAGGCTAAAGAACCCGAAACCCCTTAAATATACAATATGGAATGAACATAAACAAGAAGAAATTCCCAATCTAAAGAACCCCCAAACAACATGTGAATGGAAACGCTTATAATAGATTGATTTAGAAACACAAGAACAGATTTCGCCACAAGAAAATACCTTGATAAGAAATTAGTTCTTGATGCAAAAGAAAAAGACAAGCAAATCCTCTCCCTTGAAGAAAATTCGGCCAAGCCAAATGATGATATTCAAAAGTGTTTTTGATATGTCTTTTACAACTTATAATGAGGTATTTATAGCCCCCAAAAGGTAGGTAACCCTAAATAAGTCAAAAATCCACCTAACACATGGCCACCTAACACATGGGCCTCCCACCAAACCCTAAATAAGTCAAAAGGCCACCTAACACATGGGCCTCCCACCAAATAACTAAAGCCCAAACTTATTAACTCTAAAATACAACAACCCACAAGCCTAAAATAATTAATTTAAATGAGCCCAAGCTAAAGTAAGCCCAACTCACTTAAAATAAGCCTATTAAGCTATATGAGGGTCCAACTAAATAATTAAAACAAAACAAGTTCAACATAATAAAATAAGCCCCTTCGGCAGCCTAAAGCTACTCTTCGAGATTGAAATAATTAATCAAGCACAATTGAAGCCCATCTTTTGCATTTGGCCCCATTGGATTAGATATAGCACAATTTGGCTCAACTCTCTCTTGAATCTCCATAGCTTCCACAATTCAGCCTGCGTAGGATTGCCATGATGGGTTGACCCCCCTGTGCACGCATCAAAATGTTGTCTCAAAGCTAATGCACTCTTGACCTCTCTTGCCCTCACATAGAAATTCTGTTTTTGTCGCCCCCTTGCTTGTTTTCACTCACTACTGGGCCATTTATTTGTTTTGTTTCTTTTTTGGGCCTCTTTTCCCCCTTTCCTTTCTTTTTCTCTCTCTCTCTCACCCCTTGGCCTGAAACCTCTCTCCCCTTTTCTCTTTTGGCCGAAGCCTCTTTCTCTTTCTCAAACATTTTCTTTTGATCTTCATAAATCTCTTGAGGAGATAATGGGGCTAAAACAACCTTTTTACCTTCATAAGAAAAAGAAAATCTATTAGTGTACCCATTATGAATAGCTTGTCTATCAAATTGCCAAGGCCTTCCCAAAAGCAAATAGCCTGCCTGCATAGGTACAACATCATATAAAACTTCATCCTTGTACCATCCAATAGAAAATGGCCTCTAACCTGGCGTGTCACTTTAACCCCTCCACTATCATTTAACCATTGCAATCTATAAGGTCTAGGATGCTTCTCACATGCCAAGTTCAACTTCTCAACTATACTCACACTAGCTACATTCGTGCAACTCCCCCCCATCAATAATGATTGTGCACACTCTCCCATTAACTAAACACTTAGTGTGAAATATGTTTTCTCTTTGTTCTAGGCTATCTTCCTTAACATTTAAGTTTAAAGCTCGCCTAGCCACTAATGATTTCCCACTTTCAGCAACTAACAACTCCCCCTCACTATCACAATCACTACAATCTTCCAAAGGAGGCATTTCATCATCACTATGTTCTGATTCAGAAGTAATTTCCCCATCATCCCTAGCAATTATTACCCTCTTATTAGGAAAATCACGTGCTATATGCCCCTTACCCAAATATTTAAAACATTTAATTTCTCTACTAGGGGTAGGAGTACTAGATTAACACCTTTGTTTGGAATTTGGGTTGCCTTTACTTCTTTTGGACCCGAATCTGCCCCATAGGGTTTAGATACCCTAAAGTCCTTCTTCTCCTCCTTTTTGTTCCATTTAGACCCCAAAGTATAGCTTGAGTTGTTGCTGATCTTATTGAAACTTTTACTTTCAATCTTCATTGCCATGTGTAACATCTCTTCCATAGTGTCATATCTATACAACTCAATGGCATCAGCAATCTCCTTGTTTAGACCACCTAAGAACCGAGCCATGGTGACCTCCTCATCCTCCTCAATGTTTGCTCTCACCATGCACATTTCCATATCCTTATAGTAATCCTCCACTGATTTTCCTCCCTGCACAAGTCTATGCAATTTCTGATGTAATTCTCTAAAGTAGTGAGAAGGAACAAACCTTTTTCTTATGACTTCCTTCATGTCTTCCCAATTACTAATAGGACGCCTTCCCACTTTCCTTTTACTCAAGTTGAGTTGCTCCCACCAAAACATTGCATAATCAGTGAATTCTACAGCTACAATCTTCACCTTTTTTCCTCTGAATATCTATTGCATTCAAAGATCATCTCCACCTTTCTCTCCCACTCCAAGTACTGATGCGGAACCCAATAGCTAACGAGCTACAAACCCATACATACAATTCGAATAGCAAAGCAAAATCAGATAAACACCCTCTCTATTGAACCCCCAATCAACCTGTGACTGAAAACGCAAATAATCGGGAATTAAAGAACCTGAAAAACGTCACAATCAAACAATTGATAAGTTAATCAAATTCTTCATGCAATAGAAAAGAAAGCAATTCACTCTCAATCTAAGCAAGATAATTCGGCTATGCCAATGAACATTATTCAAAATCTGAAATTCTTAACATAACATGTTCTATTTATAGGGTGACTAACCCTAGCTAGCAAATAACCTAAAACAAACCCTAATGAGGCCTTAAACATGGTGTGGCCGAATTGTCCATAGGCTTTACAAGATAAGTTAAGCCCAAACTAAAGAATTAAACACACTTAAAATAAGCCCAAAAGAAAGACTAATTAAAACCCAAAATAACTAAACTAAACCCAATCTAAGAAGCCCAAAACGTCTAGCCCATTAAGTCACTAATTAAATGAGTCATGTGACTTTTAAATGAAGCACATGACTTGTACAAATAAAGCCCAAAGTAGTATAAACCCAAAAATGACTTAAATTGGCTCAATTTCACTAGAAGCTTCCAAAAGGCTAAGTACTTTGTGAAAGCCTCCTTCAAGCTCTTTATAACAATTCTTAAAGGCATCTTCATGTAGTTCTTGAGTAACAAAGCCTTGCACATAGGTTGTCATAGCCATCTTCAGCTTCTTAGCTCTCCCTCTTGTGACTGGACCACTAGGCATCTTCAAAGGGTCTTTAATGGTTGGATGATCTGTATCAAGTACTCTTCTGCATTATTTCTGCCTTTGAACGGAGGAATCTTGAGTTTGCTGTTGCCCAAGTTCCCATCTATCCTTGCACTAGTTTCCTCCTCCTCTTCATCATCAAAATCATTCTCCACATGTCCTTGAATAATTCTTCCTCTCCTTGCTGCCTTTCTAGGTGCATTAGATATACTTCCTTCAAGTCTCTCTTCCATTCCATCCATTCTAAGAGACAACTATCGAATCTCACTAATGAAAGCTTGATATGCCATCTTGTTATCTGGTACATGATCTTCACCTTGGGATATTCCCTTCCCACTAATTTCTTCAGTCATGATGTATTACCTGCAAAAATCGTTAGATAAAAACCTCACAAGCACTCCCTCACGTGTTTACACTCAAAGAATGTCACTCCTCTCGTGTTTCACACAATTAAAGCTTTTACCCTCTTAATGTCCTCACACTCTCTTGCTTTTTACCACTCAAGCTTGCAACTTTAAAATTGCACTTCAGAATTCAATCCACAAATCAAGAATCTTGAGCACGTTTAAGAAGGCAAAGAAAATAAGCACTAATAATAAAAAGATAGCTCAAAACTAGAAAAGAATACACTAGACACAATGGAGGTGATACATGGTCAAGAGTGGTGTACCACTTGATTATATCCAAATTAGAGTATTAGAACAAGCAAAGATACTATAACAATGTAAAGGAACAAAAACAAGCTTAAAACAAAGAAATAAGCAACAAGAATTAAGAAAAATGACAATTTTGGACAAAATGTATGAATTTGATTCACTACAAAGTAAACCAAATATAGAACCTAGATATTCTACCCAGCAAAGCAAGAAATCAATAAAATGACAAAATTGAACTAAATAAAGTAGTTTGCATGCAAGACAATTCAATTCAGAGCCAAAATAATAACTAGGCCGAATGGTGTATCAAGCTCTAATTAATGTGTCAAGCTGTGTGCAAAATGATGGCAAAATGATAGCAAAATGATAGAAAAATGATGGCAAAATGATACCAAAATGGTGGAACAAATGGATAAGATATGATAAAATGGCAGCTCAAATGGATAAGAAATGAAACAAAAATGGCAGCTCAAATGGATAATAAATGATATCAAAAATGGCAACTCAAATGGATAAGAAATGAAACAAAAATGGCAGCTTAAATGGATAATAAATGATATAAAAAATGGCAACTCAAATGGATAACACAAATGGTGGATCAATGATTGCAAAGTAAATCCTTGATTAAGTAGGATTAGGATTACAATTCCAATTCTGTTATGGATTAGGATTCTTGAAAACCTAAACCCAAAGGAATAAGGATTAATTTTCCTAGCCCTTAAAGGATTCCTAATTCCCCAAGCAATATGGAATAATTTTCTCCCACCTATTATAGGTTTTGGATTTGTTCTTTTCTATATAATTCCCTCCTTGGCCGAATTGATCACTACACTTTTCTCTTCCTCATTTCTTTTCTTTCACGTTTTTTTTCTTTCTTTTTTTGAAAGTAATAACAACTAGACTACAACTACCAACGCCTCAAGCCCAATGTGATCAGAATCCAAATTCAGTTTTCCTAAAGCCTCTTTTCAAAATGCAAAAACTTTAAAGTGGAAAACATATACTTAAATGTCCTTTTTAAGGGCCAAAAATTGTAGTTACATAGGGCTAAGCCCAAGTAACGGTTATAGAGCACGAAATTCCCTTTCCGGAAACATATTATGATAGCAAATCAGACACCCGTGTCAAAAGTTATGGCTTTTCGAAAATTTCTATTTTTTTTTTAAACAGCAAACTAATCTCTAATCTTCTTCTACTAGGATTCGGATTCAAGCTAAGGATGTTCAAGATTTCGGTTCAAGGCTATTTCACGAATTCAAGGTAAAGGTAAGAAAAGAAAAGGCTAATTTAAACACACAAAGAACCACAATTAACTAAGTAACTTAATGCAACCTAATTCAGCATAAACAAATAGAATTCAAAGAAAAGAAAACACAAACCTAATACTAAGATAAATAGGAATTTACCTTAGCTTTGGCTCTGATACCAAATGATGCGGAACCCAATAGCTAACAAGCTACAAACCCACACATACAAGATGGTTAGCAAAGAAACAAAGAGATAAAATCCCTCCCTATTGATGCGTGCAAAGGGGGGTCAACATTGCAACGTTATAAACATTGCAAGTTCATATTCATGGAGATCAAATTTAAGAAGTGTTATAAAGAGCTTGAAGGAGGCTTTCACAAAATACTTAGCCTTTTGGAAGCTTCTAGTGAAATTGGGCCAACTTAAGTCATTTTTGGGCCAATTTAAGTCATTTTTGGGTTTATACTACTTTGGGCTTTAATTGTACAAGTCATGTGCTTCATTTAAAAGTCACATGACTCATTTAATTAGTGACTTAATGGGCTAAACAAATTGGGCTTTTAGATTGGGTTTAGTTTAGTTATTTTTTGGGTTTTAATTAGTCTTTCTTTTGGGCTTATTTTAAGTGTGTTTAATTTTTTAGTTTGGGCTTAACTTATCTTGTAAAGCCCATGAACAATTCGGCCACACCATGTTTAAGGCCTTATTAGGGTTTTGTTTTAGGTTATTTGCTAGCTAGGGTTAGCCACCCTATAAATAGAACATGTTATGTTAAGAATTTCAGATTTTGAATGATAATTATTGGCATAGCCGAATTTATTTGCTTAGATTAAGAGAGTGAATTGCTTTCTTTTCTATTGCATTAAGAATTTGATTAACTTATCAATTATTTGATTGTGGCGTTTTTCAGGTTCTTTGTTTCCCGATTATTTGCGTTTTCAGTCACAGGTTGATTGGGGGTTCAATAGGGAGGGTGTTTATCTCGTTTGTCTTTGTCATCAAAGTGTATGTGTGGGTTTGTAGCTCGTTAGCTATTGGGTTCCGCATCATTTGGTATCAGAGCCAAAGTAAGGTAAATTCCTATTTATCTTAGTGTTGAGGTTGTAAATGAGGAGGATATAAGTGACAGTAAGGATGTTGTCGACTGTTTGAGTAAAAAGGAAGAAGATTGTGAAAAGGAAGAAGATAGCGTAATTGAGATTGGAGATCAATATGTTATGACTGATCCTATAGTGCTTGAGGAGGCTGAATTGAACATGGAGGACGAAAAGAACCATGATCAGAACGAAAATGATGAATTGAATAACCATGTTTTTCCTAATGTTTATGTTGACTTGCAGGAACATGATGAGTTCTTTGCTGAAGAAGCATTCATTTTATTTCCACCTGTTCAGAAGATGTTATATGAAGATGAATTTATTCTAGAAGTGCCAATTCCTAACTTGAACAAGACGAAAATTCGAGGACGAATCTTTTCTAAAGAGGGAGGGAATGATGCGTGCACAGGGGGGTCAACATTGCAACGTTATAAACATTGCAAGTTCATATTCATGGAGATCAAATTTAAGAAGTGTTATAAAGAGCTTGAAGGAGGCTTTCACAAAATACTTAGCCTTTTGGAAGCTTCTAGTGAAATTGGACCAACTTAAGTCATTTTTGGGCCAATTTAAGTCATTTTTGGGTTTATACTACTTTGGGCTTTAATTGTACAAGTCATGTGGTTCATTTAAAAGTCACATGACTCATTTAATTAGTGACTTAATGGGCTAAACGAATTGGGCTTTTAGATTGAGTTTAGTTTAGTTATTTTTTGGGTTTTAATTAGTCTTTCTTTTGGGCTTATTTTAAGTGTGTTTAATTCTTTAGTTTGGGCTTAACTTATCTTGTAAAGCCCATGGACAATTCGGCCACACCATGTTTAAGGCCTTATTAGGGTTTTGTTTTAGGTTATTTGCTAGCTAGGGTTAGCCACCCTATAAATAGAACATGTTATGTTAAGAATTTCAGATTTTGAATGATAATTATTGGCATAGCCGAATTTATTTGCTTAGATTAAGAGAGTGAATTGCTTTCTTTTCTATTGCATTAAGAATTTGATTAACTTATCAATTATTTGATTGTGGCATTTTTCAGGTTCTTTATTTCCCGATTATTTGCGTTTTCAGTCACAGGTTGATTGGGGGTTCAATAGGGAGGGTGTTTATCTGATTTGGTTTGCTATTCGAATTGTATGTGTGGGTTTGTAGCTCGCTAGCTATTGGGTTCCGCATCACCTATTGAACTCCCAAACAACAAGTGATTGGAAACGCAAATAATTGGGATAAAGAAGAAGATGAAAATGCCACAATCAAGACAATTGATAAGTAATCAAATTCTTCATGCAATAGAAAAGATAAGCAAGCAATCCTCACTAATCTCTCTAAAGAAATTCAGCCAAACCAATAAGAGAAAACTCTCAAAATGTTCAATTCATCAAATCTGAAGTTTACAACTCATATTAGCCTATATATATGGTGGCTAACCCTAATTACCCTTAAAACCTAAAAACAAACACTAATAAGGCCTTAAAAACACATAGGCCGAATTCTCCATGGGCTTTACAAGATAAATTAAGCCCAAGCTAAAGGAAATAAACTATCTTAAAATTAAGTCTTATAGGCCGAAAATGAAAGCACAAAAGAAAGATTAAATAAATAACCAAACTAACTAAATTAAGCCAAAACAAGAAGCCCATACGCCTAGCCCATTAAACCACAACTTAAAGGAGTCATGTGACTCTTAAATGAAGCACATGACATGTACAATTAAAAGCCCAAAGTTGTATAAGCCCTTGATGGCTTAAATTGGCCCAATTCCTTCATTTGCTTTCAAAAGGCTAAGTACTTTGCTTTGGCCTTCAAGTTCTCCATAGCATTTCTTAATAGCCTCTTCATGAATTTCTTGAGTGACAAAGTCTTGAACAAAAGATGACATAGCCATCTTTAGCTTCTGAGCACGTCCTCTTGTTATTGGACCACTAGGCATCTTCAAAGGATCTTTGGTGGTTGATGGCATGGTTGTATCCGTATCAGCTTGTGAGGTTTTTATCTAACAATTTTGCAGGTAATACACCATGACTGAAGAAACTAGGGGGAAGGTAATATCCCAAGATGAAGATCATGTACCAGATAACAAGATGCTATATCAGGCTTTCATTAGTGAGATCCGGAAGTTGTCTCTTAAAATGGATGGAATGGAAGAGAGGCTTGAAGGAAGTATATCTAATGTACCTAGAAGGGCAGCAAGGAGAGGCCAAATTATTCAAGGACATGTGGAGAGTGATTTTGATAATGAAGAGGAAGAGGAAACTAGTGCAAAGATAGATGGGAACTTGGGCAACATCAAACTCAAGATTCCCCCATTCAAAGGCCAAAATAGTGTAGAAGAGTACTTGGAGTGGGAAAGAAAGGTTGAGATAATTTTTGATTGTAACAGGTAGTCAGAGTAAAAGAAAGTGAAGATTGCAGCTGTAAAATTCACTGACTATGCTTTGTTTTGGTGGGATCAATTGAATATGAGCAGAAGGAAGATGAGAAGATGATGCATGCACAGGGGGGGTCAACCCATCATGACAATCCTACACGAGCCAAATTGTGGAAATTATGGAAAGTCAAGGGAGATTGGGGTCGAATGGCATCAATGCCAATCCAATGGGGCCGAATGGACATGAGAAGAATCAAATGGGCTTGATCAACTATTTTAAGCTAGTAGAGTAGCTTTAGGTGGCTCAAGGGACTTATTTTATTATGTTGGATTTGTTTTGTTGTAATTTGTTTAGTTGGACCCTCATATAGCTTAATAGGCTTATGTTAAGTGAGTTGGGCTTATTTTAGCCATCAAGGGCTTATACAACTTTGGCCTTTTAATTGTACATGTCATGTGCTTCATTTAAAAGTCACTTGACTCCTTTAAGTTGTGGTTTAATGGGCTAGGCGTGTGGGCTTCTTGTTTGGGCTTAATTTAGTTAGTTTGGTTATTTATTTAATCTTTATTTTGGGCTTTCATTTTCGGCCTATAAGACTTAATTTTAAGTGAGTTTATTTTCTTTAGTTTGGGCTTAATTTATCTTGTAAAGCCCATGGAGAATTCAGCCTATGTGTGTTTAAGCCTTACTATGGTTTGTTTTTAGGTTTTAAGGGTAATTAGGGTTAACCACCATATATATAGGCTAATATGAGTTGTAAACTTCAGATTTGATGAATTAAATATTTTGAGAGTGTTCTCTTATTGGATTAGCTGAATTCTATAGAGAGATTAGTGAGGATTGCTTGCTCATCTTTTCTATTGCATGAAGAATTTGATTACTTATCAATTATCTTGATTGTGGCGTTTTCATCTTCTTCGTTTTTCCCGATTATTTGCGTTTTCAATCACAGGTTGATTGGGAGTTCAATAGGGAGGGATTTTATCTCTTTGTTTCTTTGCTAACCATCTTGTATGTGTGGGCTTGTAGCTTATTAGCTATTGGGTTCCGCATCATGGACCGCGGTGTGGAATCCCTTTGGCTAGCCAATTATATCTTGGACTAGATTTTACTACCAGACTATGACTAAGGGCATCATTTAATATCAAAATTTCACTTAAATCATATATTATATCAGCATGTATCATTCAACCATGCCATCATTTACACTTATAAATTTGCATACACACTCATTTATCATTATTTAATCATTTTATGCCATTACATAAGTTAAAACTTCAAAATGCACATTAAAAAACCCCATGTATCCAATTCGGCCAAGATACCATCTTTCCACTATGTTCACTTTAAATTCATTTAACCACTCAATCATTCAAATTACATGTTATACTTATCATAAACATCAATTACATGCCTTAACCACCAAAGCATATGAATAAATCTTTCATTATCCAATTTGGCCAAACTAACACTTTATCATTATATTCATTTCTCTTTCATTTAACCACTTATTTAGCTTATTCCCATATTATACACATCATTTCCATCATTTACATACATTAAATACGAAAATATCATGAATATTTCCTTAAACATCGATTCTGCCCAAGTTAGGTTTCTTCATCAAGATTTTATTTTCTCATTTTAAACACATACATAACCATTTTTAACCCTCCAAATTGTATTTATAAGGTTTGATTCAATTAAACATGCATAAATCACATACATGTAACATGAATATAACCTAAAATCATGCATTTTCAATGGAAAACGAGGGATATTGTATCCACTAACCTTATTTCCTTGTTCTCCACATCTTAAGCATGCTTTCCATCCCTTTACTTCTTGAAAAAAACCACCACCTCCAATAAAACCCTAGAGTGGCTGAATTTCCTCACCAAAGAAATCATAATTAATTCACTTCATTTCTTCAATATAACAACATAAACATCATCTAAATACCCTAAAATACCTATTTGAACCATTAAATAAAATTATAGAACCTTAAATCACTTACCTAATTTTTAGGGCATAACCTTTATCACTAACTTTCGCCCAACTTCTTTCACTTCAAATAAGCTTTGGACGCAATTATCATTGAAAAAAGAGGCTGTAAATTACTTAGGAAGGTTGAATTTGGTGGAACTTAGGAGAGAGAAATGAAGAAATCATGGAAGAATGGAGAGAACTCCATTCGGCCAAGAAGAAGAAGAAGAAGGGTGGAGAGAAATTGGGAAAATGGGAGATTTTTCTGCCTTATATAGGGGTCTTAAGTGGGCTTGGGCTTAGTTCAACCAATTGGGCCAACCCAACGGCCCATTTAAGTTACTAAGCCAATTTTCCAACCCAAAATAATTTTCCTCACTTTTCAAGTTCAATTTCACTCAAAATCAATTCCGTAATTTTTAAAATATATAATTTAGCCTCCACATAAAATTTTAGCTCAATCAGAGACCGTTTCACCAGTCCGATAATTTAATTTTCTGTCTCACCGTAAAATTTATTTTTCATTACCATTTGATTTTCCATAATATTAAATCCATGCTTTCAGATAATTTTTCTAAGGTCCATAACTCCATTTAGAGTCCGGTCAAACCTTGGTCAAACTAAAGTCTACTGATCCGATCGGTCCGATTCATTGGTTGAACCGGTTTGGTTCACTTTCCATCCTTAACATCATTTTCACTTTTAATAGCCCATTTAATCTTGGTTTCATCTTAATCAGGGTCCTTATCCAGTCTGGTTCACCAATTTTTTAGTGTAACCAAAAATTGCATTTTCACCGCCAAACTGTTCTACACGCTATTCTGAGTCTAACTATACCTTCAGATAACTTTTCAGAGGTCATTTACTAAATTTCAAGCCTCAGTTAAATTTTGGTCAAACCTAATTACTATTTAAATCGAACCAGAGGCTTTTCTTCAGTTTGACTTTCGGGGACCTATTTGACCTCATTTTTACTCCAAATTATACCACCAGATTCCTTATAACTTGTACTTTCCAATAGTCCAATAAAATATTTTTCTCTACAAGCTTCCTAGGAGGTCACCCATCAGGGGCTTCCTTAACCTGAGCACTTTTAACCTTTCTTCTCTACTGTCTTTTAAGACACAGTCACTATTTTTTTCATACGAAATTCACACTATAGATTCTACAGATTTCACTGATCACTACTAACCCAGTGTTGAGGCTATTACACTATTACGATGGTTCGGAGAAACCAGTTTTCTGGTTCGGATATGGAAGACCCTGCTCAACAACTGGATATATTCTTGGAAGTCAGTAACTCATTTCAGATCCCAGGTATATCAACAGATGCAATTCGGTTAAAATTGTTTCACTTTACACTTATTGGAAAAGCAAGAGAGTGGCTTCAAATGTCACCAAGAAAATCCATATGGACATGGGAACAATTACAGCAAAAGTTTTTAATGAGATTCTTTCCACCAATGAAGACAGCAAGTATTCATAACAGCATTATCAGTTTTCATCAAATGAACGAGGAACCTTTTCACGAAGCATGGGAAAGATTCAGAAGGTTATTGAGGAGTTGCCCCCATCATGAGATAGTTATTTATCAATCGATGACTATTTTTTATGCAGGAGTTACAACACCTAAACTATCACTTTTAGATGCTGCATTTGGTGGGAGTTTTATAAACAAGTTGCCGGAAGATGCTTACAATTTACTGGATAAAATGGCAGCGAATGATTCGCAATGGGAAACCACAAGAGCAGTACCAAAGAGGCAAGGTATGCATAACAGTGATGAGGATGCAATGTTAAAAGCTCAAGTAGAGCTGATGAGGAAAGAGTTGAGTGGATTAAAAGTGCAGAATGTGGCTTCTATTTCTCAAAGTTGTGAGTTATATGAGGATGGACAAGTTGTTCAAGAGAGTATACCAGTAGAGGATATAAATGCAGTAGGAGATTTTAGAAGAAATGGCCCATACAGCAATAGTTACAATCCAGGTTGGAGAAATCACTCGAATTTTTCTTGGAGAGAGGGAAATCAAATGGCTTCCTCTTCTCAACCCCAACCAAGAGCTCCCTTTAACCAAAATGTCAGTCATAATCATAGCCAAGCTTACCATCCACCAGTAAATACACACTACCAAACACCATACCAATCATCACAACATCAAAGACAAAGCTCAAATAAAACTCAAGCATATCATCCACCTAGATTACAACCACGACCACCTATTCAAGAGAATAAGCCAAACCTTGAAGACATGTTTGCTAGCTTTATGAATAATCAGTAGCAATTTATGGCTAGTCAAGATACAAGATAGAAGTCCTAAGAACAATGGAATCGTAATCAAGGCGCTTCCATGAGGCATTTAGAGACATAATTAGGCCAACTTGCTAACTCAATCTCAAGTAGGCAACTAAGCACTTTTCCTTCCAATGTAGATAGGAATCCTAAGGAGGAGGCTAAGGCGATTACATTTTGGAGTGGTAAGTAAGTAACACCTAAAGAAGAGAAAAGTAAGACATATCCTGTAACATCCCGAATTACACCCTAGTAAGATTTATGGTGTAATTGTATAGTAAGGTACAAAGAATTGGACTAAAAATAAGATTATGAGTAATTAAGGACTTAATTGAATGGAATTATAAGTTGAAGGAAAGAAGAAAAGGATTTTAGGGACTTAAGGGAACATTTGCATGTTAGTGGACATTTGGCCCATGTGTGACAAGTGGCTTGTTGTGGTTTTACCACGTGGATGAGACATGCAATAAAAGGCTTGTTAGTGGGAAAATCTGTCCCCAAGTTGAATTGCATGTAGTTTTCTTCTTTCTTTTTCTCTCTCTCACATGGTTTTCTTCTCTTCATTTCTTCTCTCTTTAATTGTTTGGCTTGTGGTTTAAATTTCTGCTATTTGAATGGGATTGAAGAGTATTGATAAGGATTAAAAGGTAAGAGGTAAGTGATTTGGATTTGAGTTTCTGCTTCTACCCCTTTCTTGTGAATTGTTGGTTGAGTATGTGGGTTAAGATTGTGATTTTGATTTCGATATTCCAAGAGGTTCGGATCGTGTGCCCTTTGATTTTTACATGTGTAGTGAATTGTGATGTAGTGTTAATTGATGCATGTTAAATGTGTAGTTTGGAGAAATTGCATGTGTTAATAAATATTTGATTTAAGTGAAAAGTAAAATGGATGTGTGTTGAAATGTTAATTTAATTGTCATGAGTATAGTATAGTGATCATGTATGAACCCTAGTTGTAGGGGAAAACTCTGCTCATATTGTATCAGACCTCTGTGTGATGTTTTAGTGATAAGTGGAGTTTGAGAACTCCAAATTAAGTGATTGTTATTCCATTAGACCATGTGATGTGAGCACAACCAAGCATAATGGCAACAAGAAGCTTAAAGAAGTCCTACAAGAATTCATGAGACCTTATGTGGAGAAGATGCAAGTTCAGGAGGGGAAAGAAGCTAAATTGGGCTATGAAGACAAGTTGTAGCTGAATGGTCAAATGGGCTTTCAAGCTATTTTGTTTAGCTTCTATTCTTGTAATGACATATAATTAAATGTATTTGGGCGGCCTAGTACCTTAGAAAACGTTTTGGGCTTATTTAATTAGGTTTGTTTTATTTTTGGGCTTATTTGAGTATTTTGGGTAGTTTAAGTGGGTAGGCTAAAGTTGGGCTTATCTCTTCTAAAGAGTTGGGCCTAAATAACTAATTAAGGCTTAGAAAACATGAGGGGGCTGGATTTTAAAGGGGATTTATTCACTTGTTTATGATCAATATTCATGGTATGTTGGCGTTCTAGTTTGCATATAGGCTGGGATTCCGCATCAATTGGTATCAGAGCTTAGGCTAAGTGATAAATTCTTAACTATCCTTTAATTTTGTCTTCTTGAAATTCTTTCTTTTTTTTTGGCCGAATAGGACTTTGCATCTAGGTCCTATTTGGTTCTTGCTCAATTGTGTTAAATTACCTAACTCAGGTATTTGATCATTAGTTGTGTGATTTACGTTTGAAAAAAAAAAGAAAACTTATATACATATCAAAAAAAAATCTAGAAATTATCTTGCATTCAATTCGGGTCCTATTATCTTGTTAAGTTCAAATTTGATCAATTAAGCTAGAACTTCCATAATTGGTTTGATTTCTTCAAAGATCAAGTTAAGTACTCATTGTTTTTGGATTTTGGGTTATATTATTGCATGCTTTCTTTGATTTTCTTTTTGTTGAGTCTATATAAAATCTGTTTAAACTAATCATTAGGTTTAGTTAAACATCGCATTTAAGTGCATCCGTCTTGTCTATTCTTTTCATTCTAAGTTATCAATTTGTGTGTCTAAACTGTTTTTGGTTCCAACTACAATAGTTTAACATATTGCACATTGTTGAACATCTTTATACACTAAAGCGCACGAAATTTATCTCTTGTGTGCTATTTCCAAGTTTGTTCAATTTTGGTCAATTTGCCTCTAAAATTAGTACTCGTTGTTGTTCTTGTTAAGTATTCATTGTTTCCAAATCAAACTACTTAATTGTGCACATTTGTTTGAGTTTGTTTCTGAAGTACAATTGCGAGAAATTAAGTCATGAGTTGAGAGACAAACACGTGAGGTAGTGAATTGTGAGGTTTTTTTTTTTCCTTCTAATGATTATTTGCAGCTTATAAATCATGTCAAGAAGGGAAAGAACAGAGACAATGCATGAGGAGGAGGATGAACATCTGCTTGATGTGAAAACAATGTATAAAACATTCATGAGTGAGGTAAAGAAGTTGAATTCTAGGATGGATCGAGCGGAGGAGATAATTGATAAGTCTACTAGAATTCAAAACCGACGTAGATCAATTAACACTCATAGTAAAAATGAAGATTCTAAAGATATGTAATTGCATTTTAAACAACTTTCTAGACTATTAAGTACGTATATGAGACAAGAGAAAAGAAAGAAAGAGGAAGTTGTAGTAGAAGAGATTATTTGTGAAGCTGAGAGAGATACCATAGATTTGTATGACAGTGAGGTTGTGAGTGAGGAAGGAATAAGTGTAAGTGAAGATGTTATTGCCTTGAGTGAAAAGGAAGAAGATTGTGAAAGGGAAAAAGATTGTGTAATAGAGATGAAAGATCAACATGTTATGATTGATCATGTAATGCTTAAGGAGGTTGAATTGAACATGGAAAAAGAAGAGAATCATAATCAGAATGAAATGGTTGTACTGACTAACAATGTTTTTCCGAGTTTTCATGTTAACTTGCAGGATCATGATGAGTTCTTTCCTCAAGAAGCATTCATTTTATTTCCATCTGTTCACAAGATCATCTATGAAGATCAATTTATTCCACAAGTTTCCATTCCCAATTTGAACAAGACGAAGATTCGAGGACGAATCTTTTCTAAAGAGGGAGGGGATGATATGAGCACAACCAAGCATAATGGCAACAAGAAGCTTGAAGAAGTCCTACAAGCATTCATGAGACCTTATGTGGAGAAGATGCAAGTTCAGGAGGGGAAAGAAGCTAAATTGGGCTATGAAGACAAGTTGTGGCTGAATGGTCAAATGGGCCTTCAAGCTATTTTGTTTAGCTTCTATTCTTGTAATGACATATAATTAAATGTATTTGGGATGCCTAGTACCTTAGAAAACGTTTTGGGCTAATTTAATTAGGTTTGTTTTATTTTTGGGCTTATTTGAGTATTTTGGGTAGTTTAAGTGGGTAGGCTAAAGTTGGGCTTATCTCTTCTAAAGAGTTGGGCCTAAATAACTATTTAAGGCTTAGAAAACATGAGGGGGCCGGATTTTAAAGGGGATTTATTCACTTGTTTATGATCAATATTCATGGTATGTTGTCGTTCTAGTTTGCATATAGGCTGGGGTTCCGCATCACCATGACTTCCATACCTTTATAAGTCCCACAAATTACCATGAATGAATTCTAGCTCTAAATGTCCCAAAAGTGGCCAAAACATAAGTGTCTCTATTCTGGCGGGTTCGTTGGAATAGTATAGATTTTTTTAATTTATATCTGTTGTTGTAGAAGTCCAAATGACCTAAAACTTGTTCTATTTGAAACTTAACATCCTAGGGCACCTGATGGAAGCTATTGTCATAAGCACGACAGAATAAGTTATATGAGGGATTTTTCTTCATATTTTGATCCCATGGTTGGCATGAATAATTACCCACCTTTACCCCCCTCTAGTTTGTGTATTTTTGTGTGTTTATCCTTCCCGAAATGCACCTGGACTTCTCTACAAGTTCCTATAGCTTGTTCAACTCATGTCTAACATTATGAGATGAGTATATAAATGTTTGACAATTAAATTTATACGTAAATGATGCTATGGCATAGTAGTTTTATAAAGGAATTAAATGTATACATGTTTTTTAATTATTGAACATGATATGGCATGCGATGTTGATGATATATGATTGAATCATAATGGTATGTGTACTTGTATGGTGAACTATATGAATATGTTTGAACATGCATATTATAGATCATAGGTATTATTTGCTAGTATGAATTATATATATTTATTGGATTGTTTAGCATGTACATGAATTGAGTGAAATGTGATTGTGATTGGATACGTGAATATGTGTTATAGAGATTAGAGTGGTATGTAAGCCTTAATAGTCAAGGTAGTGGATAGATAAGCATGCTTATAAAGGGTTTTGCGCAGCTACTCTGCAGACTCGTATGGGTCTTTTGTTTAGAGATTTCGGTCTCTTCTGTTACCTTCGGGTATAAGTATAATTTGAGACTTATGTCTTTTGTGTGTTCAGATACTGTGTCCAATCAGTATCTTCAGTACTTGTATCCACGATTTAAGAAAGTTCAGGCTCTTCTTTTTTGTTTGGTTTTATGATTTGTTAAGCTATTGCTTTAGTGAATAATTGATTGTTTGAGCATTCATGTTAATGCTTGTGATAAGACCATGCTTTAGCAGGTGTACATGATAATGTTATGATTAAAGCATGTGTTATGTAAAGTGAGAATGTACATAAGTGATGATGCGGAACCCCAAGGTTAAAGAACCCGAAACCCCTTGAACATACACTTCGATGGCAAAGAACCAAAGAGATAAAAACCCTCCCTATTGAACCCCCAATCAACATGTGAATGGAAACGCAAATAATTGGAAAATAAAGAACATGAAAAATGCCACAATCAAATAATTGATAAGTTAATCAAATTCTTCATGCAATAGAAAAGAAAAGCAAGCAAATCTCACAAATATAATCTATTAGAATTTTGGCAAAGCCAAGAAAAAGAGGATAGCCTCTAATATTTAATAATTCCAATCTCTCTATACAAATCACGTTTTTGTGGAGTATATATACTCTTTTAAGCTAATAAAAACCCTAATTAATCAAATAGGCCTTAAAACATGGGCCTTACACCAAGATAACTAAAGCCCACACTAATTAACTTAAAATACAGCCCAAAAAGCCTAAAAAGAACTAATTAAATGAGCCCAAGCTAATTAAAGCCCATCTCACTTAAATAAACCCAAAAGAATAAGTTAAGGCCTAACATATTACAAATAATCAAATAAAAATAATAAATAAAAGCCTAAACTAAAAGCCCAAACAAAGCAGCCCATTATGATATGAGCACAACCAAGCATAATGGCAACAAGAGAGATGAACTAGCACTTCCTCAAGGACCAATCACAAGAGCAAGGTCAAAGAAGCTTAAAGAAGTCCTACAAGCATTCATGAGACCTTATGTAGAGAAGATACAAGTTCAAGAGGGGAAAGAAGCTGAATTGCGCTATGAAAACAAGTTGGGGCCGAATGGTCAAATGGGCCTTCAAGCTATTTTGTTTAGCTTCTATTCTTGTAATGACATATAATTAAATGTATTTGGGCAGCCTAGTACCTTAGAAAACGTTTTGGGCTTATTTAATTAGGTTTGTTTTATTTTTGGGCTTATTTGAGTGTTTTAGGTAGTTTAAGTGGTTAGGCTAAAGTTGGGCTTATCTCTTCTAAAGAGTTGGGCCAAAATAACTAAATAAGGCTTAGAAAACATGAGGGGACCGGATTTTAAAGGGGAGAGCTGAATTTGGATGGGTTTGAGTCAAATTTAGCTTTATGCCTACATTGGTGAACTTGGGGTCCTAAATTTTAGGAATGAATTTTCCTTGATAAATACTTATTATTTTGGGATATTATTGAATAGAGTTTGATGGAGAAACAATAGGATGAATTTATCTTGAGTGAGTTAGCCAAATTCCACTTATAGCCAAAATTGAGTCGACATTCATTTTCCTTAGGATAATCATTAGCTTTTAGGATTATTTTCAGATTATATTTATCTTTATTTATTCATGTACTTAGTCCATATTGTGGCCAAATACATGTAGATAAAGGTTAGGAATTATCTGTGTTATTTATTTTATTAATTATCTCTTAGAGTTAGTATTTGATTATAATTCCTCTAGGGGGGGTGGCTGGCTAGCCTATATAAAGGGCTGAACTTCTTCATTTGTACTTTACATTTGCATATTTATAATTAATGAATTTTCATTGACTAAATTTGTGAGAGTTGATTTTTATTAATTCTTGCTATTGTGATACCAAATGATGCGGAACCCAATAGCTAACAAGCTACAAACCCACACATACGAATTCGGTTAACAAAATAAAAGAGATAAAAATCCTCCCTATTGAACCCCCAATCAATATGTGAATGAAAACGCAAATAATTGGGAAATAAAGAACCTGAAAAATGTGACAATCAAATAATTGATAAGTTTATCAAATTCTTCATGCAATAGAAAAAAAAGCAAGCAAATCTCACAAATCTAATCTATTAGAATTTTGGCAAAGCCAAGAAAAAGAGGATAGCCTCCAATATTTAATAATTCTAATCTCTCTATACAAATCACGTTTTTGTGGAGTATATATACTCTTTTAAGCTAATAAAAACCCTAATTAATCAAATAGGCCTTTAAACATGGGCCTTACACCAAGATAACTAAAGCCCACACTAATTAACTTAAAATACAGCCCAAAAAGCCTAAAAAGAACTAATTAAATGAGCCCAAGCTAATTAAAGCCCATCTCACTTAAATAAGCCCAAAAGAATAAGTTAAGGCCTAACATATTACAAATAATCAAATAAAAATAATAAATAAAAGCCTAAACTAAAAGCCCAAACAAAACAGCTCATTAAGTTCATTAATTGGCACATGCATTGCACATGTAATGTGTCACATGATGTGCACATGCATATGGTACATTCATAGCACATGTCTAGCACATATCAAAGCATATGGATAGCACATGTCAAGGTCACATGACTTGCACATGTCAAAGCACATGGATAGAACATGTCAAGGTCACATGACTTGCACATGTCAAGGTGTCACATGACTTGTACATGCCTCTCTTTAAAGTCTCTTTTTTTATTCAGCTTCCTCATAATTTAGTAAACCACCTTCAAGTCTTCTTTAACTTCCATAAATTTAATCTCCATAAATTCGAACTTGCAAAGTTTATAATCTTGCAATGTTGACCCCCCTGTGCATGCATCATTCCCTCCCTCTTGAGAAAAGATTCGTCATCGAATTTTCGTCTTGTTCAAGTTGGGAATTGGCACTTCTAGAATAAATTCGTCTTCATATAACATCTTCTGAATAGGTGGAAATAAAATGAATGCTTTTTCAGCAAAGAACTCATCATGTTCCTGCAAGTTAACATAAACATTAGGAAAAACAAGTTTATTCAATGCATCCTTTTCGTTCTGATCATGTTTCTTTTCTTCCTCCATGTTTAACTCAACCTCCTTAGGCACTACAGGATCTATCATAACATGTTGATCTTCCATCTCAACTACACAAGTATCATCCTTTTTACAATCTTTTTCCATTTCACTCAAGGCAATAACATCTTCATTTACACTCATTCCTTCCTCACTCAGAACCTCATTGTCATATAAATCTATACTATCCCCTTCAACTTCGCAAATAATTTCTTCGGCAATAACTTCCTCTTCTTTCTTTCTTTCCTCTTGTTTCATATACGTACTTAGTAGTTCAGAAAGTTGTTTAAACTGTAATTCCATATTTTTAAGATCTTCATTTTTGCTCCAGTTTGAACAACTCTTGTTGTTGGAATTTCAGAATGACCTTGCTACCCTCCTTTGTTTCTGTTGCCTATTCACCTTAATGGCAATGTTCACTAAGTCCTCCATTTTTCCATAATGTTGCAATTCAACTACATCCGTAATTTCTTTATTCAAACCTCTTAGAAACCAAGCCATTATTACCTCTTCCTCCTCTTCTATGTTAGCTTTGATTAATAGCATCTCCATCTCCTTGTGATAATCTTCTACTGATCTAGCTCCTTGCACTAGCCTATGCAACCTCTGATGTAACTCCATAAGGTAGTGTGAAGGCACAAATCTTTTCCTCATGGCCTCCTTCATATCCTCCCAACTACTAATAGGACGTCTCCTCATCTTCCTTTTGCCCATATTCAATTGATCCCACCAAAACAAAGCATAGTCAGTGAATTCTACAGCTGCAATCTTCATTTTCTTTTTCTCTGAGTACCTGTTACAATCAAAAATTATCTCAACCTTTCTTTCCCACTCCAAGTACTCTTCTGCACTATTTCAACGTTTGAATGGAGGAATTTTGAGTTTGATGTTGCCCAAGTTTCCATCTATCTTTGCACTAGTTTCCTCTTCCTCTTTATCATCAAAATCATGTTGCACATGTCTTTGAATAATTCGGCCTCTCCTTTCTGCCCTTCTAGGTACATTAAATATACCTTCTTCAAGCCTCTCTTCCATTCCATCCATTCTAAGGGATAACTTCTTGATTAAACTAATGAAAGCTTGATATAGCATCTTATTATCTGGTACATGATCTTCACTCTAGGATATTTTCTTCCCACTAGTTTCTTCAGTCATGGTGTATTACCTGCAAAATTGTTAGATAAAAACCTCACAAGCACTCTCTCACATGTTTACACTCAAAGAATGTCACTGATACGGATAAAAGTCACATGACTCATTTATTTAATGACTTAATGGGCTAAACGAATTGGGCTTTTAGATTGGGTTTAGTTTAGTTTTTTTGGGTTTTAGTTAGTCTTTATTTTGGGCTTTAAACAATTCAACCCACTCTTTTCTTAATGGGTTTTGTTTTAAGTTAAGTCTTGTAAATGGGCTTATTTGATAGCTTATGCCCATGGACAAGTCGGCCACACCATGTTTAAGGCCTCATTGGGGTTTTCTTAATGTTATTTTGCTAGCTAGGGTTAGCCACCATATAAATAGGCTATTATGGATTGTAAACGGCAGATTTTGAATGATATTCATTGGCTTTGCCGAATTTTCTTTGCTTAGAATGAGAGTGAATTGCTTTCTTTTCTATTGCATGAAGAATTTGATTAACTTATCAATTGTTTGATTGTGGCATTTTTCAGGTTCTTTAATTCCCGATTATTTGCGTTTTCAGTCACAGGTTGATTGAGGGTTCAATAGGGAGGGTGTTTATCTGATTTGGTTTGCTATTCGAATTGTATGTGTGGGTTTGTAGCTCATTAGCTATTGGGTTCTGCATCAGTCACTCCTCTCGTGTTTCACACAATTAATGCTTTTACCCTCTTAATGTCCTCACACTCTCTTGCCTTTTTTCACTCAAGCTTGCAACTTTAAAATTGCACTCCAGAAATCAATCCACAAATCAACAATCTTGAGCACGTTTAAGAAAGCAAAGAAAACAAATACTAACAATAAAAAGAAAGCGCAAAACTAGAAAAGAAGACACTAGAAACAATGGAGGTGATACACGGTCAAGAATGGTGTACCACTTGATTATATCCAAATTAGAGTATTAGATAAGCAAAGATACTCTAACAATGTAAAAGGAACTAAAGCATGCTTAAAACAAAGAAATAAGCAACTAGAATTAAAAAAAATGACAATTTGGATAAAATGTATGAATTTGATTCACTATAAAGTAAACCAAACATAGAACCTAGTTATTCTACCCAACAAAGCAAGAAATCAACAAAAAATACCTAATTAAACTAAATGAAGTAGGTTGCATGCAAAATAATTAAATTTTGAGTCAAAAGTTTCACTAGGCCGAATGCTGCAACAAGTTTGATTAATGTGTCAAATTGTGTGTAAAATGGTGGCAAAGTGATGGTAAAAAGGATGGCAAAAGATAGCAAAATGGTAGGAAAATGATGGCAAAATGGTAACAAAATGGTAGAAAAATGATAGAAAAATGGTAGAAAAATGATGGCAAAATGGTAGCAAAATGGTAACACAAATGATAAAAAATGATTCCAAAAATGGTATAACAAATGGATAAGAAATGATAAAATGGCAGTTCAAACGGATAAAAAATGATATCAAAATGGCAGCTTAAATGGATAAGAAATGATATCAAAATGGCAACTCAAATGGATAACAAATGATATCAAAATGGCAGCTCAAATGGATAAGAAACGGATAGCACAAATGGTGGTTCAATGATTGCAAAGTAAATCCTTGGTTAAGTAGGATTAGGATTATAATTCCAATTCTGATATGGATTAGGATTTGAAAAACTATTTTCCAAAATAAATAGGATTAATTTTTTCCTACCACTTTAAGGATTCCTACTTATGTTTAGAAAAGGATTAATTGCTAGCTATTCCTCAAGCAATTAGGATTAAATTTCCCACCTATTAAAGGATTTGAATTTTCCTTTTTGCTATATATATATGCTCCACAATCAAATCCACACGCAATTTTTATTTACTCCACACACAAATTGTTCCTTATTTTCTCTTCTTCTCTCTTTTCTGCTATTTTTTTCATTTTTCTCCATTTTTTTGTGAACAATACCGTGAATAGTGCATGAACAGTACTGCGAACAGTAACGTGAACAGTGCTATAAACAGTACTTTTTCCTTTTTTTTTTAAAAAAAATCAATCAGCAAACTAATCTATGAACTTCTTCTACTAGGAGTTGGATCAAGCTAGATGTTCAAGATTCAATTCAAGGCAATTTCACGAATTCAAGGTAAAAGGCAAGAAAAGAAAAGGCAAATTTAAACACACAAAAAGCACAATAACTAAGAAACTTAATGCAACCTAATTCGGCATAAAAATAAAGAATTCAAAGAAAAGAAAACACAAACCTAATACTAAGATAAATAGGAATTTACCTTAACTTTGGCTCTGATACAAATAATGCGGAACCCAATAGCTAACAAGCTACAAACCCACACATACGAATTCGGTTAACAAAACAAAAGAGATAAAAACCCTCCCTATTGAACCCCCAATCAACATATGAATGGAAACGCAAATAATTGGGAAATAAAGAACCTGAAAAACGCCACAATCAAATAATTGATAAGTTAATCAAATTCTTCATGCAATAGAAAAGAAAAGAAAGCAAATCTCACAAATCTAATCTATTAGAATTTTGGCAAAGCCAAGAAAAAGAGGATAGCCTCCAATGTTTAATAATTCCAATCTCTCTATACAAATCACGTTTTTGTGGAGTATATATACTCCTTTAAGCTAATAAAAACCCTAATTAATCAAATAGGACTTAAAACATGGGCCTTACACCAAGATAACTAAAGCCCACACTAATTAACTTAAAATACAGCCCAAAAAGCCTAAAAAGAACTAATTAAATGAGCCCAAGCTAATTAAAACCCATCTCACTTAAATAAACCCAAAAGAATAAGTTAAAGCCTAACATATTACAAATAATCAAATAAAAATAATAAATAAAAGCCTAAACTAAAAGCCCAAACAAAACAGCCTATTAAGTCCATTAATTGGTACATGCATTGCACATGTAACGTGTCACATGATATGCACATGCACATGGCACATGCATAGCACATGACATGGCACATGTCTAGCACATGTCAAAGCACATGGATAACACATGTCAAGGTCACATAACTTGCACATGTCAAAGCACATGGATGGCACATGTGAAGGTCGCATGACTTGCACATGTCAAGGTGTCACATGACTTGCACTTGCCTCTCTTCAAAGTCTCTTTTTTTGCTTCCTCATAATTCAGTAAACCACCTTCAAGACTTCTTTAACTTCCATAAATTTAATCTCCATAAATCCGAACTTGCACAAGTTTATAATCTTGCAATGTTGACCCCCCTGTACACGCATCAGCATGTGAGCTAGAGCATGTGCAATGCATGTGCTAATTGGTGGATTAAGGGGCTGATTTGTTTGGGATTTTAGTTTAGTCTTTTATTTATTATTTTTTTTTGATTATTTGTAATATGTTAGGCCTTAACATATTCTTTTGGGTTTATTTAAGTGAGATGGGCTTGAATTAGCTTGGGCTCATTTAATTAGTTATTTTTAGGCTTTTTGGGCTGTATTTTAAGTTAATTAGTGTGGGATTTAGTTATCTTAGTGTAAGGCCCATGTTTAACGGCCTATTTGATTAATTAGGGTTTTTATTAGCTTAAGGGAGTATAAATACTCCTCCAAAATGAGATTGTAATTCAGACTTAAATATTATGATATTTTGAGACTTTTATTTGGCTTGGCCGAATTCTTCATTGGAGAGGATTGTTTGTCTTCTTCTTTTGCATAAAAAACTTTTAATTCTTATCAAGGTATTTACTTTATGGCGAATTCTGTTCTTGTATTTTAAAATCAATCTATTATAAGCATTTCCATTCACATAGTTGTTTGGGGGTTCTTTAGTTGGGGGTTTGTTCTTATTTATGTTCATGACATATTGTATGTTCAAGGGTTTTTAGGTTCTTTAACCTTGGGGTTCTGCATCACCGAGGTAGAGGTTGAGTTGGTCAGCCTAGAGAAGGAGCTCCATCAGAGTCGGTTGATCGTCCCTTGACGGTTCCAGCTAGAGCGTATGCTATGAGAGCTCGGGATGAGCAGGATGTTCCGAATGTGATTGCTGGTAAGTTCCTACTCTTTGACTGATGCGGAACCCAATAGCTAATAAGCTACAAACCCACACATATGATTCGAATAGCAAAGAAACAAAGAGATAAAAATCCCTCCCTATTGAATCCCCAATCAACCTGTGATTGAAAACGCAAATAATCGGGAAAACGAAGAAGATGAAAACGCCACAATCAAGACAATTGATAAGTAATCAAATTCTTCATGCAATAGAAAAGATGAGTAAGCAAATTCTCACAAATCATGTGACACATTACATGTGCAATGCATATGCCAATTAATGGACTTAATGGGCTGTTTTGTTTGGGCTTTTAGTTTAGGCTTTTATTTGATTATTTGTAATATATTAGGCCTTAACTTATTCTTTTGGGCTTATTTAAGTGAGATAGGCTTTAATTAGCTTGGGCTCATTTAATTAGTTCTTTTTAAGCTTTTTGGGCTGTATTTTAAGTTAATTAGTGTGGGCTTTAGTTATCTTGGTGTAAGGCCCATGTTTTAAGGCCTATTTGATTAATTAGGATTTTTATTAGCTTAAGAGAGTATAAATACTCTACAAAAACGAGATTGGAGGCAGATTTGATGAATTAAACCTTTTGAGAGTGTTCTCTTATTGGCTTGGCCGAATTCTATAGAGAGATTTGTGAGAATTTGCTTGCTCATCTTTTCTATTACATGAAGAATTTGATTACTTATCAATTGTCTTGATTGTGGCGTTTTCATCTTCTTCGTTTTCCCGATTATTTGCGTTTTCAATCACAGGTTGATTGGGGGTTCAATAGGGAGGGATTTTTATCTCTTTGTTTCTTTGCTATTCGAATCGTATGTGTGGGTTTGTAGCTTATTAGCTATTGGGTTCCGCATCATTTGGTATCAGAGCCAAAGTAAGGTAAATTCCTATTTATCTTAGTGTTAGGGTTGTGTTTTCTTTTTCTTGATTCTTTTATGTTTGTGCCGAATTTGGTCTCATCAAGTTTCTGATTTTTGTGTTTTTTTGTGTGTGTTAAATTATCCTTTTCTTATTAGCCTTTGTTTTATTTACTTTTTTTTGCCTTGAGATTCTAATTTTTGCCTTGAACCGAAACATTGATTATCCTTGGCTTGAAATCTGAATTTTGGGAGTAGAAGTTATAGTTGTTTGCTGAAATTATTAAAAAAAAAAGGAGAAGAAAAAAAAAAGAAGTAGAACATCTTTGGGTTTAGAAATCCGAACTTTGTAGGAGTTTGTTTTGATTTGATTGCTAAAATTTATTAAAAAAAAAATAAACAGCAAGAAGAAAAGAAAGAAAAACATACAAAAGAAAAGAATAGAAGAAATAGAGAGAAGAAGAACTTTGCGTTTGGAGAAAAGGGTAGAGGAGCAATTCGGTAACATTTTGGTACCATTTTTGCTGTCATTTTTTTACACCATTTTGGTATCATTTTGCCATCATTTTTTTTACCATCTTACCATCATTTGCCTACCATTTTGCACCATTTTACCATCATTTGCCTACCATTTTGCACCATTTTGCCATCATTTGCCTACCATTTTGCACCATTTTTACACCATTTTGCCATTATTTTGCACACAACTTGACGCATTAATTAGAGCTTAATACACCATTCGGCCTATTCATCATCTTGGCTCTCAATTGAATTATCTTGAGTGTATTCTATCTTATTTAGTATAATTAAGATTCTTTGTTATTTTCTTGCTATGTTGGGTAGAATAACTAGGTTCTATATTTGATTTACTTTGTAGTGAGTCAGATTCATACATTTTGTCCAGAATTGTCATTTTTTTAATTCTTGTTGCGTAGTTCTTTGTTTGAGCTTGCTTTTGTTCCATTACACTGTTAGAGTATCTTTGCTTGTTCTAATACTCTAATTTTGATATAATCAAGTGGTATACCAGTCTTGTCCGTGTACCACCTCCATTTTGTTTAGTGTCTTCTTTTCTAGCATTGAGCTTTATGTTATTGTTAGTCGCTTATTTCCTTACTTTCTAAAATGTACTCAAATTCTTGGTTTGTGTATTGAATTCTGAAGTGCAATTTAAGAGTTGCAATTAGAGTGGTAAAAGGCAAGAGCGTGTGAGTACATATTAAGAGGGTAAAAGCCTTATTTGAGTGAAACACGAGAGGAGTGACATCCTTTGAGTGTAAACACGTGAGGGAGTGTGTGAGGTTATTATCTAACATCTTTTTGCAGATTTTTCAATCATGACTGAAGAATCGGGTAAAAAGGGAGCAACTCTCGACGAGGTAGTGTTCTCCATTCAAGCTATGCATGGTACGTTTGAAAAATTCATGAGAGATATGGGAAATATGAATGATAGAATAGAGAGGCTAGAATTGGGTTCAAATAGTACATCTAGGAGAACAACAAGGAGAGGAAGATGGACTGATGAGAATGTAAGGGCTGACTTAGAAGATTTAGATGAAGAAGAGACAAGTGGGAGATTAGATGGGAATTTAGGTAACATTAAGCTTAAGATTCCTCCATTTAAGGGTAGAAATAGTGCTGAAGAGTACCTAGAATGGGAAAGGAAGGTTGAAATGATCTTTGATTGTAATAGGTATTCTGAGGAGAAGAAAGTGAAGATAGCAGCTGTGGAGTTCACAGATTATGCATTATTTTGGTGGGATCAATTGAACTTGAGCAGAAGGAAAGTGGGTAGACGTCCTATTGGTAATTGGGAGGATATGAAGGAGGCCATGAGGAAAAGATTTGTGCCTTCACACTACTTTAGGGAGCTACATCAGAGGTTGCATAGGCTAGTGCAAGGGGGTAGATCAGTAGAGGACTACCATAAAGAAATGGAAATGTGCATGGTTAGAGCTAATATTGAGGAAGATGAAGAGGTGACCATGGCTCGGTTTTTAGGTGGATTGAATAAAGAAATTGCGGATGTAGTTGAATTGCAACTTTATGGAAAAATGGAGGACTTAGTGAACATTGCCATTAAGGTGGAGAGGCAACAGAAACAAAGGAGGGTAGCAAGGTCATTCTCAAATTCCAACAACAAGAGTTGTCCAAACTGGAGCAAAAATGAAGATTTTAAAGATATGGAATTGCAGTTTAAACAACTTTCTGGACTATTAAGTACGTATATGAAACAAGAGGAAATAAAGAAAGAAGAGGAAGTTATTGTCGAAGAAATTATTTGCAAAGCTGAAGGGGATACTATAGATTTATATGAAAATGTGGTTCTGAGTGAGGAAGGAATAAGTGTAAATGAAGATGTTATTGCCTTGAGTGAAATGGAAAAAGATTGTAAAAAGGAAGATGCTTGTGTCGTTGAGATGGAAGATCAGCATGTTATGATAGATCCTGTAGTGCCTAAGGAGGTTGAGTTGAACATGGAGGAAGAAAAGAACCATGATCAGAACGAAAAATATGCATTGAATAACCATGTTTTTCCTAATGTTTATGTTAACTTGCAGGAACATGATGAGTTCTTTGCTGAAGAAGCATTCATTTTATTTCCACCTGTTCAGAAGATGTTATATGAAGATGAATTTATTCTAGAAGTGCCAATTCCCAACTTTAACAAGACGAAAATTCGAGGACGAATCTTTTCTAAAGAGGGAGGGAATGATGCGTGCACGGGGAGTCAACATTGCAAGATTATAAACTTTGCAAGTTCGGATTTATGGAGATTAAATTTGGGGAAGTTCAAGAAGGCTTAAAGGTGGTTTACTGTAGATATGAAGAAGCTGAATCAAAAAAAAAAACTTTGAAGAGAGGCATGTGCAAGTCATGTGACCTTGACATGTGCCATCCATGTGCTTTGACATGTGCTAGACATGTGCCATGCAATGTGCTATGCATGTGCCATATGCATGTGCACATCATGTGACACATTACATGTGCAATGCATATGCCAATTAATGGACTTAATGGGCTGTTTTGTTTGGGCTTTTAGTTTAGGCTTTTATTTGATTATTTGTAATATATTAGGCCGTAACTTATTCTTTTGGGCTTATTTAAGTGAGATAGGCTTTAATTAGCTTGGGCTCATTTAATTAGTTCTTTTTAAGCTTTTTGGGCTGTATTTTAAGTTAATTAGTGTGGGCTTTAGTTATCTTGGTGTAAGGCCCATGTTTTAAGGCCTATTTGATTAATTAGGGTTTTTATTAGCTTAAGAGAGTATAAATACTCTACAAAAACGAGATTGGAGGCAGATTTGATGAATTAAACATTTTGAGAGTGTTCTCTTATTGGCTTGGCCGAATTCTATAGAGAAATTTGTGAGAATTTGCTTGCTCATCTTTTCTATTGCATGAAGAATTTGATTACTTATCAATTGTCTTGATTGTGGCGTTTTCATCTTCTTCGTTTTCCCGATTATTTGCGTTTTCAATCAAATCTCTCATAATATCATAATCTCCAAGTCTTCTTCTTTTGCATTAAGAACATAAATTCTTATCAAGGTAATTACTTGTGGCGAATTCTGTTCTTGTGTTTAAATCAACCTAATTATTTGCATTTCCTTTCACTATTTAGATTGGGGGTTTATTCTTGTTCATGTTCATGCCATATTGTATGTTCAAGGGGTTTCGGGTTCTTTAGCCTTGGGGTTCCGCATCATTGACACTGAGTTATATGCTCTAATTGACCCTGGTTCCACACACTCATATTTGTGCACGAGTAAGTTATTTGATAAGTTGCATGATGTTAATCAGTTAGATTATGAGGTTTGTGTGACTAGTCCTTTAGGGCATAGTGTCAATGTGAGTAGAGTGTATAGGAATTGTCCTCTTTTGGTCCAAGGTGTTGAGTTTTCTGCAGATTTGATTGAGTTGCCCTTTCGAGAGTTTGATCTGATTTTGTGTATGGATTGGTTGAGTAAGCATCAGGCGGTAGTGGATTGTCATAGGAAAGTGGTTGAGTTGCGTAGTAGAGATCAGTCTTCTGTTGTGGTGAAAGGTTTGGGTTCAAGTTCCTTGAATAATGTGATTTCCGCTATGCAAGCTAAGAGGTTTATGAGGAAAGTCTGTGAGGCATTTTTAGCACTGGTGTTGGATTCTAAGCGTGATCAGGTTGAGATTGAGGATATCCCAGTTGTTAAGGAGTTTGGTGATGTATTTCCAAGTGAGTTGCCTGGATTGCCTCTGGAGAGAGAAGTGGAATTATCCATAGAGATCATGCCGGGTACTTTGCCCATTTCGAAAACACCTTATCAGATGGCTCCTGTAGAGTTGAGGGAACTTAAGACTCAGCTACAAGAGTTATTGGATAAGGGGTTTATTAGATCCAGCATATCTCCATGGGGAGCTCCAGTGTTGTTTGTTAAGAAGAAGGATGGCACCTTGAGGATGTGTATCGACTATAGGCAAATTAATAAGGTCACAGTGAAGAATAAGTATCCCTTGCCTAGAGTCAAAGATTTATTTTATCAGCTTAGAGGTGCGGATGTTTTCTCCAAGATCGTTGTTCGGTCGGGTTATTATTAGCTTCGAGTTCAGGATTCGGATGTGGTTAAGACTGCATTTCGGATGCAGTATGGCCATTATGAGTTCCTTGTGATGCCGTTTGGTTTGACCAATGCACCTACGGCTTTTATGGATTTGATGAACCGAGTGTTTAGGCCATATCTCGATCGATTTGTAGTGGTGTTTATTGATGATATTTTGTTTACTCGAAAGATGAGAGTAAGCATAAAGAGCATCTTCGGTTAGTGTTGCAAGTTTTGAGGGAGCACCGTTTGTTTGCGAAGCTTAGTAAGTGTGACTTTTGGCTTCGAGAGGTGTCTTTCTTGGGACACATTGTGTCGGCTAAGGGTATTCATGTGGATCCGGCTAAGATTGAGGCGATTGTGAATTGGAAAGTGCCTCGGAATGTTCCGTAAGTGAGAAGCTTCATTGGTTTGGCAGGGTACTACCGTCGATTTATGAAGGGTTTTTCAGTTATCGCTGCTTCTATTACCAGATTGTTGAGGAAAGGAGTCAGATTTGAGTGGTCGAATAAGTGCCAGCTGTGCTTTGAGAAGTTGAAGAGATTGTTAGTTGAAGCTCCTATATTGACTCAACCCATCTCGGGTAAAGAGTTTGTAATGTACAGCGATGCTTCGGGTATGGGACTCGGATGTGTGTTGATGCAAGAGGGTAAAGTTGTGGCTTATGCATCTCGTCAGTTGAAGCCTCATGAGAAGAACTATCCGATGCATGATTTGGAATTAGCAGTTGTGATCTTTGCTTTGAAGATTTGGCAGCATTATCTGTATGGGGAGAAGTGTAGGATTTTCACAGATCATAAGAGTTTAAAGTATCTCCTCACGCAGAAAGAGTTGAACATGAGACAGTGCCAATGGTTTGAGTTGTTTAAGGACTATGACTGCATTGTCGATTATCATCCGGGCAAAGCCAATGTGGTTGCGGATGCTTTGAGTAGGAAGTCAGTTTCGACTTTGTTTTTGCAACGGTTCAAGTGGAGATTTGATTTAGATGGGGCGTTGGTTGCCTAATTGAGAGTGAAATCGACATTGAGATAGTCGATTGTGGATGCTTAGAAGGATGATTTGAGATTGCAGCAGGTTTTGCAAGAGGTCCGATCGGGTAAGCAGTCCGAGTTTTCGGTTGTTGATGGGGTGCTTATGTATAGGAATCGTTTGTGTGAGCCCGAGAGTGATGAGTTAAGAAAAAAGCTTTTGAGTGAGGCACACACTACGGTCTTTAATATGCATCCTGGTAGTGAGAAGATGTATTAGGACATGAAGCAGTTCTACTGGTGGTCTGGAATGAAGAGAGACATTGTGGAATTCATAATGAAGTGTTTGACGTGTCAGCAGGTAAAGGCTGAGCATCAAGTCCCTTTGGGATTGCTCACTCCTTTGTCCATTCCCCAGTGAAAATGGGATGCTATAGCCATGGATTTTGTGTCGGGTTTGCTAGTGACTCAACGAAAGCATGATTCAGTTTGGGTTATCATGGATCGGCTTACCAAGTCAGCTCTTTTTCTGCCGGTCAGAGTGGACTACTCGATGGATAAGTTGGCCAGTGTTTATGTGGATGAGGTGGTATGACTGCATGGTGTGCCATTTGCGATAGTATCAGATCGAGATCCAAGGTTCACATCGAAGTTTTGGAAACAATTGCAGAGAGCTTTGGGTTCCAAATTGAATTTCAGCACAACGTTTCATCCTCAGACAAATGGTCAGTCCAAGCGGGTTATCCAAATTTTGGAGGATATGCTTCGGGCTTGTACTTTGGATTTTTTTGGCAGTTGGGACAAGTATGTGCGGCTTATGGAGTTTGCCTACAATAACAGCTAGCAGTCGAGTATCGAGATGTCACCGTTTGAGGCCTTGTATGGTCGATCGTGTAGGACTCCGGTTTGCTGGACAGAGTAGACCGAGCGATCTTTTGTTTGGCCAGAATGATTAGTGATACCGAAGAGAAGATCAGAGTTGTGCAGCGAAATCTGAAAGTGGCTAAGGATAGACAGAGATCCTATGCCAATTTGAAGAGAAAGGATATTCGGTTCGAGGTCGGGGACAAGGTTTTCCTTAAGATTTCACCTTGGAGGAAAGTGTTGAGGTTTAGCAAGAAAGGTAAACTGAGTCCTCGGTTCATTGGGCCTTTTGAGGTTTTGGAGAGAGTTGGACTGGTAGCCTATAGGCTGGCTTTAGAGCTGGAGTTGTCTAAGATGCATGACGTCTCCATGTCTCCATGCTTTGTCGGTATAGATCGGATCCGTCGCATGTGTTGTCAGTTCAGGATTTATGCGGAACCCCAGCCTATATGTAAACTAGAACGCCAACATACCATGAATATTGATCATAAACAAGTGAATAAATCCCCAATCTAAAGAACCCCCAAACAAGATTGAATGGAAACGCTTATAATAGATTGATTTAGAAAGTAAGAAGAATAAGAATCAAGCATACATTAACCATGCAAATTGCCTAAGTCTAATTCTTCATACAATAGCAAGAATCAATAGAAATTAACTCTCACAAATTCAGTCAATGAAAATTCATTAATCATAAGATATGCAAAATGTAAAGTACAAATGAAGAAGTTCAGCCCTTTATATAGGCAAGGCAGCCACCCCTCCCTAGAGGAGTTATAATCAAACACTAACTCTAAGAGATAATTAATAAAATAAATAATAAAGATAATTCCTAACCTTTATCTACATGTATTTGGCCATAATATGGACTAAGTACATGAATAAATAAAGATAAATACAATCTGAAAATAATCCTAAAAGCTAGTGATTATCCTAAGGAAAATGAATGTAGACTCAATTTTGGCTATAAGTGGAATTTGCTAACTCACTCAAGATAAATTCATCCTATTATTTCTCCATCAAACTCTATTCAATAATATCCCAAAATAATAAGTATTTATCAAGGAAAACTCATTCCTAAAATTTAGGACCCCAAGTTCACCAATGTAGGCATAAAGCTAAATTTGACTCAAACTCATCCAAATTCAGCTCTCCCCTTTAAAATCCGACCCCCTCATGTTTTCTAAGCCTCAATTAGTTATTTAGGCCCAACTCTTTAGAAGAGATAAGCCCAACTTTAGCCTACCCACTTAAACTACCCAAAATACTCAAATAAGCCCAAAAATAAAACAAACCTAATTAAATAAGCCCAAAACGTTTTCTAAGGTACTAGGCTGCCCAAATACATTTAATTATATGTCATTACAAGAATATAAGCTAAACAAATAGCTTGAAGGCCCATTTGACCATTCGACCCCAACTTGTCTTCATAGCCCAATTCAGCTTCTTTCCCCTCTTGAACTTGTATCTTCTCTACATAAGGCCTTATGAATGCTTGTAGGACTTCTTTAAGCTTCTTTGACCTTGATTTTGTGCCATTATGCTTGGTTGTGCTCATATCATCCCCTCCCTCTTTAGAAAAGATTCATCCTCGAATCTTCGTCTTGTTCAAATTGGGAATGGAAACTTGTGGAATAAATTGATCTTCATAGATGATCTTGTGAACAGATGGAAATAAACTGAATGCTTCTTGAGGAAAGAACTCATCATAATCCTGTAAGTTAACATGAAAACTCGGAAAAACATTGTTAGTCAGTACAACCATTTCATTCTGATTATGATTCTCTTCTTTTTCCATGTTCAATTCAACCTCCTTAAGCATTACATGATCAATCATAACATGTTGATCTTTAATCTCTATTACACAATCTTTTTCCCTTTCACAATCTTCTTCCTTTTCACTCAAGGCAATAACATCTTCACTTACACTTATTCCTTCCTCACTCACAACCTCATTGTCATACAAATCTATGGTATCTCTTTCAGCTTCACAAATAATCTCTTCTACTACAACTTCCTCTCTCTTTCTTTTCTCTTGTCTCATATACGTACTTAATAGTCTAGAAAGTTGTTTAAATTGCAATTCCATATCTTTAGAATCTTCATTTTTACTATGAGTGTTAATTGATCTACGTCGGTTTTTAATTCTAGTAGACTTATCAATTATCACCTCCGCTCGATCCATCCTAGAATTCAACTTCTTAACCTCACTCATGAATGTTTTATACATTATTTTCACATCAAGCACACGTCCATCCTCCTCCTTATGCATTGTCTCTGTTCTTTCCCTTCTTGACATGATTTATAAGCTGCAAATAATCATTAGAAGGAAATAAAAGAAACCTCACAATTCACTCCCTCACGTGTTTGTCTCTCAACTCATGACTTAATTTCTCGCAATTGTACTTCAGAAACAAACTCAAACAAATGTGCACAATTAAGTAGTTTGATTTGGAAACAATGAATACTTAACAAGAACAACAACGAGTACTAATTCTAGAGACAAATTGACCAAAATTGAACAAACTTTGAAATAGCACACAAGAGATAAATTTCGTGCGCTTTAGTATATAAAGATGTTCAACAATGTACAATATGTTAAATTAGTGTATTTGGAGCCAAAAACAGTTTAGACACAGAAATTGATAACTTAGAATGAAAAGAATAGACAAGACGGATGCACTTAAATGCAATGTTTAACTAACCCTAGTGATTAGTTTAAACAGATTTTATATAGACTCAACAAAAAGAAAATCAAAGAAAGCATGCAATAATATAACCCAAAATCCAAAAACAACGAGTACTTAACTTGATCTTTGAAGAAATCAAACCAATTATGGAAGTTCTAGCTTAATTAATCAAATTTGAACTTAACAAGATAATAGGACCCGAATTGAACACAAGATAATTTCTAGATATTTTTTTTACATGTATATAAGTTTTTTTTTTCAAACGTAAATCACACAACTAATGATCAAATACCTGAGATAGGTAATTTAACACAATTGAGCAAGAACCAAATAAGGACCTAGATGCAAAGTCCTATTCGGCCAAAAAAAGAAAGAATTTCAAGAAGACAAAATTAAAGGATAGTTAAGAATTTATCACTTAGCCTAAGCTCTGATACTAATTGATGCGGAACCCCAGCCTATATGCAAACTAGAACGCCAACATACCATGAATATTGATCATAAACAAGTGAATAAACCCCCAATCTAAAGAACCCCCAAACAAGATTGAATGGAAACGCTTATAATAGATTGATTTAGAAAGTAAGAAGAATAAAAATCAAGCATACATTAATCATGCAAATTGCCTAAGTATAATTCTTCATACAATAGCAAGAATCAATAAAAATTAACTCTCACAAATTCAGTCAATGAAAATTCATTAATCATAAATATGCAAAATGTAAAGTACAAATGAAGAAGTTCAGCCCTTTATATAGGCTAGGCAGCCACCCCTCCCTAGAGGAGTTATAATCAAACACTAACTCTAAAAGATAATTAATAAAATAAATAACAAAAATAATTCCTAACATTTATCTACATGTATTTGGCCACAATATGGACTAAGTACATGAATAAATAAAGATAAATACAATCTGAAAATAATCCTAAAAGCTAATGATTATCCTAAGGAAAATGAATGTAGACTCAATTTTGGCTATAAGTGGAATTTGGCTAACTCACTCAAGATAAATTCATCCTATTGTTTCTCCATCAAACTTTATTCAATAATATCCCAAAATAATAAGTATTTATCAAATAAAACCCATTCTTAAAATTTAGGACCCTAAGTTCACCAATGTAGGCATAAAACTAAATTTGACTCAAACCCATCCAAATTCAGCTCTCCCCTTTAAAATCCGGCCCCCTCATGTTTTCTAAGCCTTATTTAGTTATTTTGGCCCAACTCTTTAGAAGAGATAAGCCCAACTTTAGTCTAACCACTTAAACTACCCAAAACACTCCAATAAGCCCAAAAATAAAACAAACCTAATTAAATAAGCTCAAAATGTTTTCTAAGGTACTAGGCCGCCCAAATACATTTAATTATATGTCATTACAAGAATGGAAGCTAAACAAAATAGCTTGAAGGCCCATTTGTACCATTCAGCCACAACTTGTCTTCATAACCCAATTTAGCTTCTTTCCCCTCCTGAACTTGCATCTTCTCCACATAAGGTCTCATGAATGCTTGTAGGACTTCTTTAAGCTTCTTGTTGCCATTATGCTTGGTTGTGCTCATATCAGTAAGGCCCATGTTTAAAGGCATATTTGATTAATTAGGGTTTTTATTAGCTTAAGTGAGTATAAATACTCCTAAAAAACGAGATTGTAATTCAGACTTGAGATTTGATTAATTTGATTAATTTCTTTTGGCTTGGCCGAATTCATCTTTGGAGAGGATAGCTTGTCTTCTTCGTTTGCATCAAGAACATAAATTCTTATCAAGGTAATTACTTGTGGCGAATTCTGTTCTTGTGTTTAAATCAACCTAATTATTTGCGTTTCCTTTCACTGATTGGGGGTTCAATAGGGTTGGGGATTTACTCTTATTCATGTCTATGCCATATTATATGTTCAAGGGGTTTTGGGTTCTTTAGCCTTGGGGTTCCGCATCACTTCACAAATAATTTCTTCTACTACAACTTCCTCTTCCTTATTTCTTTTCTCCTGTCTTATATACGTACTTAGTAGTCTAGAGAGTTGTTTAAACCGCAATTCCATATCTTTAAGATCTTTATCCAATAACTTAGGATCCTTCTTCAACTCATTCAATGCTTCTTGATCTAAGTGTCGTCTTGACTTGTATCCTCACAATCACTCCCTCACGTGTTTCACTCAAAAGATGGCACTCCACTCGTGTTTCAGTCAATTTGGCTTTTACCCTCTTTTAAGCTCACACACTCAAGCCTTTTATGATGCGGAACCCCAGCCTATATGCAAACTAGAATGCCAACATACCATGAATATTGATCATAAACAAGTGAATAAACCCCCAATCTAAAGAACCCCCAAACAAGATTGAATGGAAATGCTTATAATAGATTGATTTAGAAAGTAAGAAGAATAAGAATCAAGCCGACATTAACCATGCAAATTGCCTGAGTCTAATTCTTCATACAATAGCAAGAATCAATAGAATACTCTCACAAATTCAGTCAATGAAAATTCATTAATCATAAGATATGCAAAATGTAAAGTACAAATGAAGAAGTTCAGCCCTTTATATAGGCAAGGCAGCCACCCCTCCCTAGAGGAGTTATAATCAAACACTAACTCTTAGAGATAATTAATAAAATAAATAATAAAGATAATTCCTAACCTTTATCTACATGTATTTGGCCATAATATGGACTAAGTACATGAATAAATAAAGATAAATACAATCTGAAAATAATCCTAAAAGCTAGTGATTATCCTAAGGAAAATGAATGTAGACTCAATTTTGGCTATAAGTGGAATTTGGCTAACTCACTCAAGATAAATTCATCCTATTGTTTCTCCATCAAACTCTATTCAATAATATCCCAAAATAATAAGTATTTATCAAAGAAAAGCCATTCCTAAAATTTAGGACCCCAAGTTCACCAATGTAGGCATAAAGCTAAATTTGACTCAAACCCATCCAAATTCAGCTCTCCCCTTTAAAATCCGGCCCCCTCAAGTTTTCTAAGCCTCAATTAGTTATTTAGGCCCAACTCTTTAGAAGAGATAAGCCCAACTTTAGCCTACCCACTTAAACTACCCAAAATACTCAAATAAGCCCAAAAATAAAACAAACCTAATTAAATAAGCCCAAAACGTTTTCTAAGGTACTAGTCTGCCCAAATATATTTAATTATATGTCATTACAAGAATAGAAGCTAAACAAAATAGCTTGAAGGCCCATTTGACCATTCGACCCCAACTTATTTTCATAGCCCAATTCAGCTTCTTTCCCCTCTTGAACTTGTATATTCTCTACATAAGGCCTCATGAATGCTTGTAGGACTTCTTTAAGCTTCTTTGACCTTGCTCTTGTGATTGGTCCTTGAGGAAGTGTTAGTTCATCTCTCTTGTTGCCATTATGCTTGGTTGTGCTCATATCATCCCCTCCCCCTTCGAAAGGATTTGTCCTCGAATCTGAATCACAGTCAAATGGAGATAAGTCATAAACATTAAAAGTTGCACTTACACCATACTCACTTGGCAAATCAATCTTGTATGCATTGTCATTGGTTCGTTTTAGCACTTTAAATGGTCCATCTCCTCTTGCATCAATTTTAGACTTCCTTTGGTTAGGAAATCTCTCTTTACGCATATGGATCCAAACCCAATCTCATGGTTCGAATATCACTTGTCTACGGCCCTTGTTAGCCTGCTTTGCATACATCTTGTTCTTCTTCTCAATGTGCTCACGTGCTTTATTATGTATTGTCTTAACCAAATCAGCCTTAGCCTTGCCATCTAAATTAGAAAGTTCATTCAAAGGTAAAGGCATCAAATCCAACATAGTCAATGGATTAAAACCATACACAATTTCAAAAGGTGAAACCCCTGTGGAAGTATGAATTGCACGATTATAAGCAAACTCAACAAATGGCAAACATTCTTCCCAAGTTTTAAGATTCTTACCAATTATAGCACGCAACATAGTTCCTAAAGTTCTATTAACAACCTCAGTTTGGCCATCAGTTTGTGGATGACAAGTAGTAGAAAACACAAGTTTAGTACCAAGTTTACCCCACAAAACACGCCAAAAGTGACTTAGGAACTTAGAATCTCTATCAGAGACAATAGTTCTAGGTATACCATGCAATCGAACTACTTCCCTAAAAAACAAATTAGCTATGTTTGTTGCATCATCAGTTTTATGACAAGCAATGAAATGCGCCATTTTACTAAATCAGTCCACTACAACAAACACACTATCCCTTCCCCTTTTTGTCCTAGGTAAACCTACAATGAAGTCCATAGAAATGTCAGTCCAAGGTTCAGTGGAAACAGGCAAAGGAGTATACAAACCTTGATTTAAAGACTTGGACTTAGCCTGTTTACATGCAAAACATTGGGCACACACTTTTTCAACATATTTTCGCATATTAGGCCAATAAAAGTGTTCATTAAGCATGACTAAAGTCTTTTGCACACCAAAGTGTCCCATCAATCCCCCGCTATGTGATTCTTTCACAAGCAACTCTCTAATAGAACATGCAGGTATACACAATTGTTTTCCCCTAAAAAGAAACCCATCATGTCTATAGAACTTATTAAATGCATAATGTTCACATGCCTTACACACTTCACCAAAATCAGAATCATGCTCATACATTTTTTTCAAATGCTCAAAACCTAACAATTTGGAACTAAGCATAGAAATCAGTGTATATCTCCTAGAAAGTGCATCAGCAACAACATTCTCTTTACCTTGCTTATATTTAATCACATATGGGAAAGTATCAAGGTACTCTACCCACTTACCATGCCTTCTATTCAACTTTCCTTGTCCCTTTAGATATTTGAGAGATTGGTGATCTGTGTGTATCACGAATTCTTTAGGCAAAAGGTAGTGTTCCCAAACCTCAAGAGCTCTCACCAACGCATAGAATTCCTTATCATATGTAGAGTAATTCAGCTATGCTCCACTCAACTTCTCACTAAAGTATGCTATTGGGCGATTTTCCTGCATCAAAACAGCACCTATACCAATCCCAGAAGCATCACATTCAATCTCAAAAGTCTTAGAAAAATTAGGTAATTTCAAAACAGGAGCAGTACACAATTTATCTTTCAAAGCATTAAAAGCATCTTCCTGTTCTTTACCCCATTTAAAACCAACAGACTTTTTAATGATTTCATTTAAAGGTGCAGCAATGGTGGAAAAATCTTTAACAAATCTCCTATAGAAACTTGCTAAACCATGAAAGCTCCTTACCTCACTTGCATTCTTAGGTGTTGGCCATTCTTGGATAGCCTTAACCTTTTCATTATCAACTTCAACACCACGTGCACTAACAATAAATCCTAGGAAAACAACACTATCAACACAAAAAGTGCATTTCTTCAAATTAGCATATAATTGTTGTTCTCTCAAAACAGCTAACACAAGTGCAACATGCCTTAAATGTTCTTCTAGGTTTTTGCTGTAAATTAAGATATCATCAAAGTATACAACAACAAATTTACCTAAAAATTCACGCAAAACATGGTTCATGAGTCTCATAAATGTGCTAGGCGCATTAGTTAAACCAAAAGGCATAACCAACCATTCATACAAACCATATTTTGTTTTAAAGGCAGTTTTCCATTCATCACCTAACTTTATCCTGATTTGATGATAACCACTTTTTAAGTCAATTTTAGTGAATATTACAGCACCATTTAACTCTTCAAGCATATCATCTAACCTAGGAATGGGATGGCGATACTTTACAGTGATTTTGTTAACTGCTCGACAATCAACACACATGCGCATGGTTCCATCCTTTTTAGGTACCAAAAGAACAGGTACGGCACGAGGACTTAAGCTTTCTCTCACGTGTCCCTTTGCTAAAAGTTCCTCCACTTGTCTTTGCAACTCCTTTGTTTCTTCCGGATTGCTTCGATAAGCTGGACGGTTTGGAATTTGTGCACCAGGAACAAAATCAATTTGATGTTCAATCCCTCTAATTGGTGGCAACCCAGGTGGTATCTCCTCAGGGAAGACATCTTTATAATCCTGCAATAAGTTAGAAAAAGAACTAGGCAAATTTGGGTTAAGGTTAGTTTCAGAAAAATAATTGTCCTTAAATCTCAAAAGTACTAAAGTTCTCATGCCTAAGTAAGCACTCTTCAACTCTCTCTCTTTTGCATAAAAGGAATATTTGCTGAATTTTTCACTCAACTCACTCTGCTCTCCTTTTACCTCAACACACATTAACTTCTTCTCTCTTGCACTTCTCTCATTCTTTCTCTCACTAGTGCAGTCACTCACCATTGGGCCTTTACTTTTATTGTTTTCACTACTGGCCTCTTTTCTCTCATTTTTCTTTTCTTTCTCACTTCCCTTTACCTCTTTTGCAGATTGATGTATCTTCACTTGATCTGCATATACATCTTTAGGTGCCAAAGGGGCAAGTGTGTGTTTACATCCTTTAAATTCAAAAGTGTACCTATTTCTAAATCCATCATGTAATATGCGCCTATCAAATTGCCAAGGCCTTCCTAGCAAAATATGACCAGCATGCATAGGTACAACATCACAAGTGACTTCATCTTCATATTTACCAATGGAAAATAATATAGTTACACGTTTGGTCACCTTATCTTCCCCACTATCATTCAACCACTGAAGTCTGTATGGGTTAGGGTGCTTCTTAGTTTTAAGTCCTAATTTATCAACTAAGACTGTACTAGCAACATTAACGCAACTACCCCCATCAATTATCATGCTACAGACTTTCCCACCTATTAGGCATCTAGTATGAAATATATTTTCCCTCTGTTCTAGTCCTTCTTCTTTTACATTTACATTCAATGCACGCAACACCACTAAGGACTCTCCCTGAACAGGATACTCTACATTTTCATCTACATCAGAACAATCCTCCAAAGGTGGCATATCATCACAGTCATTATCAGATTCAGAATCAGAAACAATTTCATCCCCCCTAATTATCATGGTCTTTTTATTCCCACATTCATTAGCGTAATGACCACGACCCTTACATTTGAAACACTGAATGTCCCTATGTCTATTAGGTTTAGGGGTTGTTTCAGAAGTACCTTTTTGTGCAGTAACCGTTTTCTCTTTGGAATTTGACTGGTACTTGGAAGTGGATTCTTTCTTTGTGTCACCCTTGTTCCACTTTGAATTCCATTTATTGTTATTGGAATTTGCATAAGATTTGGTTGTCCCACGTCTACTTCTTTGTCTCTCCACTTTAATTGCAATGTTCACCAAATCATCCATATCCACATAATGCTGCAATTCAACAATATCAGCAAGTTCTCTATTCATACCTCCCAAAAAGTGAGACATCGTTTGATATTCATCCTCCACAATGCTTGCTTTAATCATGAGCATCTCCATCTCCTTGTAGTAATCCTCCACCGAACTAGATCCTTGTGTATGTCTTTGTGACTGATTGTGGAGTTCCTTAGGCACATACTTCTTTCTCATGATTCTTTTCATTTCCTCACAAGAAGTGATAGGGAGTTCCCCATTTCTCCTCCTACTTTTCAATAACTCATCCCACCAAATTAGTGCATAATAAGAAAATTCAATGGCTGCGAGTTTTACCTTTTTCTCATCTGAATAGTGGTGGCATGAAAAGATCATCTCTACCTTTCTTTCCCATTCGAGATAGGCATCCACATCATTTTTGCCTTTGAATGGGGGAATCTTCATCTTGATAGCACTCAAATTATTGTCTTTACTTTCCATTCGATTGTCATACCTCCTTGCTCTCATTGGGAAGGAATGAGCCTCCTCTTCTCCATCATCATTGTATAATTGGTCTACTTCTTCCTCCCTTGTATATTTGCCCTTGGAAGCTTTAAGGTCACTCTCCATGCTATCCATCCTGAGATTTAGATTTTGCAAACTATTCATAAAAGCTTTAATCATAAGTTTAGTATCATGGGGAATCTCAGTCTCATCTTTACTATTATTTCCAGACATCTTTAAACTTAAGTAAACAAGTAAAGAAAAGAATTCACTCAACCTCACGTGTTTGTCTCTCAACTCACAAATTGATTTCTCACAATTGTACTTCAGAAACAAACACAAACAAATATGCACAATTAAGTAGTTTGATTTGGAAACAATGAGTACTTAACAAGAACAGTAAAAAGTACCAATTCTAGAGGCAAATTGACCAAATTGAACAAACTTAGAAATTAGCACGCAAGAGATAAATTTCGTGCGCTTTAGTGTATAAAGATGTTCAACAATGTGCAATATGTTAAACTATTGTAGTTGGAACCAAAAACAGTTTAGACACACAAATTGATAACTTAGAATGAAAAGAATAGACAAGACGGATGCACTTAAATGCGATGTTTAACTAAACCTAATGATTAGTTTAAACAGATTTTATATAGACTCAACAAAAATAAAATCAAAGAAAACATGCAATAATATAACCCAAAATCTTAAAAGCAATGAGTACTTAACCTGCCCTTTGAAGAAATCAAACAAATTATGGAAGTTCTAGCTTAATTGATCAAATTTGAACTTAACAAGATAATAGGAGCTGAATTGAACACAAGGTAATTTTCAGAATTTTTTTTTTGATATGTATATAAGCTTTCTTTTCTTCTTCTTCTTTTTTTTTTCAAAACGTAAATCGCACAACTAATGATCAAATACTTGAGATAGGTAATTTAACACAATTGAGCAACAACCAAATAAGGAACTAGATGCAAAGTCCTATTCGGCCAGAACAAAGAAAGAATTTCAAGAAGACAAAATTAAAGGATAGTTAAGAATTTATCACTTAGCCTAAGCTCTGATACCAATTGATGCGGAACCCCAACCTATATGCAAACTAGAACGCCAACATACCATGAATATTGATCATAAACAAGTGAATAAACCCCCAATCTAAAGAACCCCCAAACAAGATTGAATGGAAACGCTTATAATAGATTGATTTAGAAAGTAAGAAGAATAAGAATCAAGCATACATTAACCATGCAAATTGCCTAAGTCTAATTCTTCATACAATAGCAAGAATCAATAGAAATTAACTCTCACAAATTCAATCAATGAAAATTCATTAATCATAAGATATGCAAAATGTAAAAATACAAATGAAGAAGTTCAGCCCTTTATATAGGCTAGGCAGCCACCCCTCCCTAGAGGAGATATAATCAAACACTAACTCTAAGAGATAATTAATAAAATAAATAACAAAGATAATTCCTAACCTTTATCTACATGTATTTGGCCACAATATGGACTAAGTACATGAATAAATAAAGATAAATACAATCTGAAAATAATCCTAAAAGCTAATGATTATCCTAAGGAAAATGAATGTAGACTCAATTTTGGCTATAAGTGGAATTTGGCTAACTCACTCAAAATAAATTCATCCTATTGTTTCTCCATCAAATTCTATTCAATAATATCCCAAAATAATAAGTATTTATCAAGGAAAAGCCATTCCTAAAATTTAGGACCCCAAGTTCACCAATGTAGGCATAAAGCTAAATTTGACTCAAACCCATCCAAATTCAGCTCTCCCCTTTAAAATCCGGCCCCCTCATGTTTTCTAAGCCTCAATTAGTTATTTAGGCCCAACTCTTTAGAAGAGATAATGATGCGAGCACTATCAAGGAACAACAAAAGGATGAGCTAGCATTACCAAATGGTCCAATGACAAGATTTCGGGCTAAGAAGTTCAAAGAGGCACTAAAAGCTTATATGGGCCGAATTGTGGAAGCTTTGGATAGCCAAGAGGAGCTTGGGCCGTATGGCGTCAATACCAACTCAATGGGGCAGAATTGTGAAGGCCAAATGTGCATGATAAATTTGACATGTGCAAGTCATGTGCCACTTGACATGTGCCATGCATGTGACACTTGACATGTGCACATCATGTGACACAATACATGTGCAATGCATGTGTTGCTTAATGGACTTATGGGCTGATTTGTTTGGGCTCTTAGTTTAGGCTTTTATTTATTATTTTTATTTGATTATTTGTAATATGCTAGGCCTTTTGGACTTATTTAAGTGAGATGGGCTTTAATTAGCTTGGGCTCATTTAATTAGCTATTTTTAGGCTTTTTGGGCTGAATTTTAAGTTAATTAGTGTGGGCTTTAGTTATCTTGATGTAAGGCCCATGTTTTAAGGCCTATTTGATTAATTAGGGCTTTTTCTAGCTTAAGGGAGTATATATACTCCACAAAAACGAGATTGGAGGCAGATTTGACTAATTTGATACATTTCTTTTGGCTTGGCCGAACTCATCTTTGGAGAGTATAGCTTGTCTTCTTCTTTTGCATTAAGAACATAAATTTTTATCAAGGTAATTACTTGTGGCGAATTATGTTCTTGTGTTTAAATCAACCTAATTATTTGCGTTTCCTTTCACTTTATTGATTGGGGGTTCAATAGGGTTGGGGATTTACTCTTATTCATATCTATGCCATATTGTATGTTCAAGGGGTTTCGGGTTCTTTAGCTTTGGGGTTCCGCATCATTTGGTATCTGAGCTTGGATTTGGATTAAATTCTTATTTATCCATATTTGTTTGCTGTTTTTATTCATTAATTTTCTGTTTATGTGATTCCTAAAATTTAGGAACCTTGTTCATCATAGGGGCCAAAAATTTAGGAGCCTTGTTTTAGGCTGAATTCTTTGTTATTTGATCTTAAAGTTTAGGTTGTTTGCTATTCTAGTTATTAAAAATCAAAATATAAAAAAAAAAAGAAAATATTGTTGGCGGCTAGAAAAGAAAAGTATACAAATTAGGGTTATTGAATTAGTTTGGGCGTGAATTACATTGAATTAAACCTATTGGGCCAGATTTGGAGTTGGATAATTATTTGGGTTTGATTTAAACCTATTGGACAAGATTTGGAGTTGGATAATTATTTGGGTTTTATTCAAACCTATTGGGCCAGATTTGGAGTTGGATAATTATTTGGGTTTAACTTGAACCTATTGGGCTGAATTGGGTTTCCTAAGCTTAAACTAATTAAGACATAGTGGATAAGTCATTTTCTAGACATTTGGGTTTCCATAACTTGAACTAATTAAGACATAGTGGATAAGTTATTTTGTCTTAGTCTAGACATTTGGGTTTCCTTATTTGATCTTATTAAGACATATTGGTTTAAACTTTGTCTTATTTTGGACAATCATTTGGGTTTCCTAATCTTGATTCAGTTTGGACATATTGTTGCTTCCTTTTCATTTTGTCTTAGTGTGTTAACCCATATTGTATCAAATTGAATTTTCCATTTGGGAGATTTCAATTTCCGCAATCTTGCATTTGTTTTGTCATTTCTTTCATTCTTAAGTTTCCATTTTTGGTGTCTTTGTGTTTTTGCTTCCGATTACACTATAATTAACAATTTGATTCTTGTTAGTTAAATTTATACAATTCGGACAACATACATATCTTCACCTTGTATGCTCATTTCAACGTTCTTCATTTTGGTCTTTTGCTTCTAGTTTTGTGACTATCTTCTTGTTAAGTATTTTCATTGCATTCTTTTACTATAATTTGCTGCTTGTAAACTATTTTGACTTGAGTTTGAGTTCTGAAGTGCAACTGAAGACAGCAAGCCTGAGTGGTAAAAGGCTTGAGAGTGTGAGCTTAAAAGAGGGTAAAAGCCAAATTTGAGTGAAACGCGAGTGGAGTGTCACCTCTTTGAGTGTAAACACGTGAGGGAGTGTAGTGAGGCTGTTTTATTTAACATCTTTTGCAGGTAAAGCACCATAACTGACGAATCCAGTAAGAAGCAGATGTCTATAGAACAGGTTGTGTTTGCTATACAAGCAATACAAGGTACTATTGAGAATTTGTTGAGAGAAAGGGTCGACGTTAAAGAGAGGTTGGATAAATTAGAAGGGGGAACATCCAATAACTCAAGGAGAACAGCTAGGAGGGGAAGATGGATTAATGAGCGAGAGGAGGTTGATCAAGGCGATTGGGATGAAGATGATGAAGTTCAATCCGTGAGAGGTAGAGTGAGAAGAGAAGATAAAGTGGACAGTAACATCAATGCCATCAAAATGAACATTCCATCCTTTAAAGGTAGGAATGATGCTGAAGTGTATTTAGAATGGGAAAGGAAGGTGGACATGATTTTTGCTTGTCATAACTATTCTGAAGACAAGAAAGTAAGGATAGCAGCAGTGGAGTTTAGTGATTATGCGCTAGTTTGGTGGAATGAGTTAGTTAAGAGTAGAAGGAGGAATGGGGATCCGCCTATCTCTACCTGGGAAGAAATGAAGAGAGTAATGAAGAGGAGGTTTGTACCATCCTACTACTATAGAGAGTTGCACCAGCAATTACATAGGCTCACTCAAGGAGCTAGAACAGTGGAGGATTATCACAAGGAAATGGAGATGCTTATGATTAAAGCCAATATAGAAGAGGAAGAAGAGGTTACTATGGCTCGGTTCATGGGAGGTTTGAATAGGGAAATTGCTGATGTGGTGGACTTACAACATTATGGAGTAATGGAGGACCTAGTAAATATTGCCATGAAAGTGGAGAGACAACAAAAGCAAAGGAGGGCAGCAAGGTCATTTTCAAATTCTAGCAATAAATGGAATCTGAAATGGAGTAAAAATGAAGAAAAGAAGAAGGAATACCATTCTGTTTCTAAGGAGAAAGACTATGAAACAAACAAAGGCAAGGAAAAGAGTACTTCATTCCAAAAAGGTACTACTGATCCTACACCTAAACTTTCTAAACAAAGGGATATAAAGTGTTTTAAGTGTCAGGGACGTGGTCATTATGCATCTGAATGTCCTAATAGAAAAACTATGTTTATTAAGGGGGAAGAAATTGTTTCTGAGTCTGATAATGGGGATGAGTCTGATGGTAGTGAATTGAGTATGCCACCTTTAGAAGATTGTTCAGATAATGATGAGTGTGTTGAATATGCTGTAAAAGGGGAGGCTTTAGTTACTAGGCGTGTTTTGAATATGAATGTGAAGGAGGATGGCCTAGAACAAAGGGAACATATATTTCACACTAGATGCTTGATAATTGGGAAGGCTTGTAGCCTAATCATAGATGGGGGTAGTTGCACTAATGTAGCTAGTACTACTTTGGTAGAAAAATTGAGCTTGAAATGTGAAAAGCATCCTAACCCATATAGGCTGCAATGGTTAAATGATAGCGGTGAAGTTAAAGTGACCAAACAGGTGGTAGTTGCTTTTTCTATTGGTAGGTACGCAGATGAAATTGTATGTGATGTAGTACCAATGCAAGCTGGTCATATTTTGTTGGGTAGGCCTTGGCAATTTGATAGGCGTGTTGTGCATGATGGGTATAAGAATAGGTATTCTTTTGTGCATAATAGACATAAAATTACTCATGCACCTTTGTCACCAAAGAAACTTACCTTGAGCAATTGAGAAATCAACAAACTTCAAGTGGGAGTTCAGGTAGTGAGGTGAAAAAAAAAGAAGAGAGAAAAGAGGCCATGAGAGAAAAGAATAAGAATAAAGGCCCAATGGTGAGTGACTGCACAAGTGAGCAAAAGAAAGTGGGATGTGCAGAAGAGAAAAAGTTAGTGAGTGAAAAGAAAAAGAATGATGTGAGAATTGAGAAAAAGGAAATTGAGAGTGAAAAAGTGAAGAAACAATCATGTTTTTATGCAAAACAGAGAGAAGTTAAAAGTGCATACTTAGGCAAGAGAGCTCTAGTCTTGATTCGGTTTAAGGAAACTTTGTTTACTAAAACTGATCTTAACCCCGAGTTGCCTAGTGTTTTTGTGACTTTATTGCAGGAATATGAAGATGTCTTTCCAGAAGAAGTTCCACATGGATTACCACCCTTAAGAGGTGATACGGATCAGCCAGATACTCAGGATTCTTTGAAGATTCCAAGTGGACCAATTACAAGGGGGCGAGCTAAGAAGCTGAAAATGGCTATGACAACTTATGTACAAGGCTTTGTTACTCAAGAGCTGAATGAAGATGTCTTTGAGAAGTGTCAAAAAGAGCTTGAAGGAGGTTTTCACAAAGTACTTAGCCTTTTGGAAGCTTCTAGTGAAATTGGGCCAACTTAAGCCATTTTTGGGCCAATTTAAGTCATTTTGGGTTTATACTACTTTGGGCTTTATTTGTACAAGTCATGTGCTTCATTTAAAAGTCACATGACTCATTTATTTAATGACTTAATGGGCTAAACGAATTGGGCTTTTAGATTGGGTTTAGTTTAGTTATTTTTGGGTTTTAATTAGTCTTTCTTTTGGGCTTATTTTAAGTGTGTTTAATTCTTTAGCTTGGGCTTAACTTATCTTGTAAAGCCCATGGACAATTCGGCCACACCATGTTTAAGGCCTCATTAGGGTTTGTTTTAGGTTATTTGCTAGCTAGGGTTAGCCACCCTATAAATAGAACATGTTATGTTAAGAATTTCAGATTTTTGAATGATTATTATTGGCATAGCCGAATTTATTTGCTTAGATTAAGAGAGTGAATTGCTTTCTTTTCTATTGCATGAAGAATTTGATTAACTTATCAATCATTTAATTGTGGCATTTTTCAGTTCTTTGTTTCCCGATTATTTGCGTTTTCAGTCACAGGTTGATTGGGGGTTCAATAGGGAGGGTGTTTATCTGATTTGGTTTGCTATTCGAATTGTATGTGTGGGTTTGTAGCTCGATAGCTATTGGGTTCCGCATCATTTGGTATCAGAGCCAAAGTTAAGGTAAATTCCTATTTATCTTAGTGTTAGGGTTTGCGTTTTCTTTTCTTTGATTTCTTTATGTTTATGCCGAATTAGGTTGCATTAAGTTTCTTAGTTAATTGTGTTTCTTTGTGTGTTTAAATTAGCCTTTTCTTTTCTTACCTTTATCTTGAATTCGTGAGATAGCCTTGAACTGAAATCTTGAACATCTTTAGCTTGAATCCGAATCCTTGTAAGAGAAAATTAGAGATTAGTTGTTGTTTTGAAAAAAAAAAAAAAAAAAAGAAATTTCGAGAGGCCATAACTTTTGACATAGGAGTCCGATTTGTTATTATAATATCATTCCGGAAAGGGAATTTCGTGCTCTACAATCGTTGCTAGACGAAGCCCTATGTAACTGACTTTTTCGGCCCTTAAAAATGATGTTTAAGTCTCCGTTCTTCACTTTGAAGTTTTTGCATCTTGAAAAAAAAAGGGGGGGGTTAGAAAACCGAATTTGAGTTCTGATCTTGTGGGCTTGAGAAGTTTGGTGGTTTGTAGTCTAGTTGTTCTCTATTTCATATAAAGAAACAAGGAAAAAAAAAAAGAAAAAAAACGTGAAAGAAGAGAAATAAAGAAGAATCTTGCGTGTGGAGAAAAGTGTAGAGGAGCAATTCGGCCAAGGGAGTTTATATAGCAATAAAGGAAAATCCAAATCCTTTAATAGGTGGGAAAACTTAATCCTAAGTGCTTGAGGATTAGGAGCAGCAATTAATCCTTTTCTAAATAGAGGTGGGAAATCCTTTAAGTAATAGGAAAAACTAATCCTATCTATTTTGGAAATAGGAAAATTAATCCTATCTGTTTTGGGAATAGGAAAACTTAATCCTAAACCACCTTTGATTATTATTATCCACTTCGGATAAGGATTCATTTGTGCTACCATTTGCTTATCATTTTGGTAATATTTTCCTATCATTTGCTATCCATTTTTTTGGTAACATTTTGGTACCATTTTTACTGTCATTTTTGTACCATTTTGGTATCATTTTTGCCATCATTTGCCTATCATTTTTGCACCATTTTACCATCATTTGCCTACCATTTTGCACCATTTTGCCATCATTTTTACACCATTTTGCCATCATTTTGCACACAACTTGACACATTAATTAGAGCTTAATACACCATTCGGCCTAATCATCATTTTAGCTTTAAATTGAATTGTCTTGAGTGCATTCTATCTTATTTAGTATAATTAGGATTTTTTTTTGTTATTTTCTTGCTTTGTTGGGTAGAATAACTAGGTTCTACATTTGATTTGCCTTGTAGTGAGTCAGATTCATACATTTTGTCCAGAATTGTCATTTTTTTTAATTCTTGTTGCGTAGTTCTTTGTTTGAGCTTGCTTTTGTTCCATTACACTGTTAGAGTATCTTTGTTTGTTCTAATACTCTAATTTTGATATAATCAAGTGGTATACCAGTCTTGTCCGTGTACCACCTCCATTTTGTTTAGTGTCTTCTTTTCTAGCATTGAGCTTTCTGTTATTGTTAGTCGCTTATTTCCTTGCTTTCTAAAACGTACTCAAATTCTTGGTTTGTGTATTGAATTCTGAAGTGCAATTTAAGAGTTGCAATTAGAGTGGTAAAAGGCAAGAGCGTGTGAGTACATTAAGAGGGTAAAAGCCTTGTTTGAGTGAAACACGAGAGGAGTGACATCCTTTGAGTGTAAACACGTGAGGGAGTGTGTGAGGTTATTGTCTAACATCTGTTTTGCAGAATTCAAATCATGTCAAGAAGAGAAGAAAAGGAAACAATGTATGAGGAGGAGGAAGCCATGCCCGATATGAAAGTGATGTACAAGGCCTTCATTAATGAGTTCAAGAAGCTAAACGCTAGAATGGACGGGATGGAGGAGAAATTTGAAGTGAGTGCATCTAATAATTCTAGGAGAACAGCAAGGAGAGGAAGATGGACTGATGAGAATGTCAGGGCTGACTTAGAAGATTTAGATGAAGAAGAGACTAGTGGTAGATTGGATGGGAATTTAGGTAACATTAAGCTTAAGATTCCTCCATTTAAGGGTAGAAATAGTGCTGAAGAGTACCTAGAATGGGAAAGGAAGGTTGAAATGATCTTTGATTGTAATAGGTATTCTGAGGAGAAGAAAGTGAAGATAGCAGCTGTGGAGTTCACAGATTACGCATTATTTTGGTGGGATCAATTGAACTTGAGCAGAAGGAAAGTGGGTAGACGTCCTATTGGTAATTGGGAGGATATGAAGGAGGCCATGAGGAAAAGATTTGTTCCTTCACACTACTTTAGGGAGCTACATCAGAGGTTGCATAGGCTAGTGCAAGGGGGTAGATCAGTAGAGGACTACCATAAAGAAATGGAAATGTGCATGGTTAGAGCTAACATTGAGGAAGATGAAGAAGTAACCATGGCTCGGTTTTTAGGTGGATTGAATAAGGAGATTGCTGATGTCATTGAGCTTCATAGATATGACTCCATGGAGGAAATGTTGAATATGGCAATGAAAATTGAGAAACAAAAGAAGAGTAGGAGTTTCAACCGAACCAGCAATAACTCAAGGGATAGTTTGGGATCTAGATGGACCAAAGGGGAGGATAGAAGAGATTTTAGGGGATCTAAACCTTATGGGGCAGATTCGGGTTCCAAAGATGCAAGGGCTGTCCAATCACCAGCTAAGGTTGTAAAAGGTAACCTTAATACTCCAACTCCTAGTAGAGAGATTAAATGCTTTAAATGCTTGGGGAAGGGGCATATGGCACATGATTGTCCTAATAAAAGGGTGATAATATCTAGGGATGATGGGGAAATTGTTTCTGAATTAGACCATAGTGAAGATGAGATGCCACCTTTGGAAGATTGTAGTGATTGTGATAGTGATGGAGAGTTATTGGTTGCTGAAAGTGGAAAGTCTTTAGTGGCTAGGCGAGCTTTGAATTTGAATGTTAAGGAAGAGAGCCTAGAACAAAGAGAAAACATATTTCACACTAAGTGTTTAATTAGTGGAAGGGTGTGCACACTTATTGTTGATGGAGGTAGTTGCACCAATGTAGCTAGTGTGAGTATGGTTGATAAGCTGAATTTGGTATGTGAAAAGCATCCTAGACCTTATAAATTACAATGGCTGAATGACAGTGGAGAGGTCAAGGTAACAAGGCGAGTAAGAGTGCCATTTTCTATTGGGAGGTATAAGGATGAGGTGGTTTGTGATGTGGTACCTATGCAGGCAGGCCATTTACTTTTGGGAAGGCCTTGGCAATTTGATAGACATGTTTTGCATAATGGGTACACTAATCGTTATTCTTTTTCTTATGAAGGTACAAAGGTTACATTAGCTCCATTATCACCTCAAGAAGTGTTTGAAGATCAAAAGAAATTAGTTGAGAGGGAGAGAGAGGCTTTGGCCAAGAGAGAAGAGGGGAGTGAAATTAAGAGAGAAAAAGAAAGAAAAGGGGAAAAAGAGGCCAGAAAAGAAACAAAACAAATAAATGGCCCATTGGTGAGTGAAAACAAGAAAGGTGGGAGGCAAAAACAGAATTTTTATGTAAGGGCAAGGGAGGTTAAGAGTGCTTTAGCAATAGGGCAGCCATTGATCCTTGTAACCTACAAAGATATTTTGTTTTCTGACACTGACATTGACCATGAATCTTTGTCTTCTAGTTTTGTGTCTTTGTTGCAGGAATATTCAGATGTCTTTCCTGATGAGCTACCAGATGGATTACCACCTTTGAGAGGGATAGAACATCAGATTGATTTCATACCTGGATCAACCATTCCTAACCGACCAGCCTATAGAAGCAATCCTAAGGAAACTAAGGAAATGCAAAGGCAAGTGGAAGAACTCATGGAGAAGGGTTTGGTTAGGGAGAGTATGAGTCCTTGCGCAGTACCCGTTTTATTGGTGCCTAAGAAGGATGGAACTTGGAGGATGTGTGTTGATTGTCGTGCAGTCAACAAAATCACTGTAAAGTATAGACATCCTATCCCTAGGCTTGATGATATGTTAGATGAATTGTGTTGTGCTGTGTATTTTACTAAGATTGATTTAATGAGTGGATATCATCAAATAAGAATGAAACCTGGTGATGAATGGAAAACAGCTTTCAAAACTAAATATGGTTTGTATGAGTGGTTAGTCATGCCTTTTGGGCTATCTAACGCCCCTAGCACATTTATGAGACTTATGAACCATGTATTGCGTGTATATTTAGGAAAGTTTGTTGTTGTTTATTTTGATGATATACTCATTTACAGCAAGTCTTTTGAGGAACATATTGAGCATGTTAAGTTAGTTTTGCAAACTTTGAGGTATGAAAAGTTGTATGCTAAACTTAAGAAGTGCACATTTTGTATAGATAGACTTGTTTTTCTTGGTTTTGTGGTGAGTGCACAGGGTATTGAAGTAGATGAAGAGAAAGTTCAGGCAATCAGAGATTGGCCCACGCCTAAGTCCATTTCGGATGTGAGAAGCTTTCATGGCTTAGCAAGTTTTTATAGGCGTTTTGTGCAGGATTTCTCTTCTGTTGCTGCACCACTTACAGAAATCATAAAGAAGGACGTTGGGTTTAAATGGGGAGAAGCACAGCAAAAGGCTTTTGAGAATTTAAAAGGGAAGTTGTGTTCTGCTCCTATTTTATCTTTGCCTAATTTTGATAAAACTTTTGAAATTGAGTGTGATGCTTCTGGTGTAGGTATTGGGGCTGTTCTAATGCAAGAAAAGAAGCCAGTAGCATATTTTAGTGAGAAGCTTCATGGAGCCCAGCTCAATTATTCAACCTATGACAAGGAGCTTTATGCCTTGGTGAGAGCCTTGGATGTGTGGCAACATTACCTCCTACCCAAGGAGTTTGTTATTCACACGGATCACGAGTCCCTCAAACACTTGAAGGGACAAGGTAAGCTGAATAAAAGGCATGCTAAATGGGTTGAATTTATTGAAACATTTCCCTATGTTATTCAATACAAGCATGGAAAGGACAATATTGTTGCTGATGCATTATCCAGAAGATATGCCTTGATTTCTACACTTAGTTCTAAGTTGTTAGGATTTGAGCATGTTAAGGAATTGTATGTTGATGATTCTGATTTTGGTAATGTATATCATGCATGTGAACATAAAGCCTTTGATAAATTCTATAGACATGATGGATTTTTATTTAAGGGCAGCAAGCTTTGTTTACCTAAGTGTTCTATGCGTGACTTGCTTGTATTAGAGTCTCATTGTGGGGGATTGATGGGACATTTTGGGGTACATAAGACCTATGACATGTTGAATGAGCATTTCTTTTGGCCACGCATGCGAAAAGATGTGGAAAAGGTGTGTAATGCATGTGTTGCATGTAAACAAGCTAAGTCTAAATCTATGCCTCATGGATTGTATATGCCTTTACCCGTACCTAGTTTTCCTTGGACTGACATTTCCATGGATTTTGTGCTTGGTTTGCCCAGGACAAAACGTGGTAGGGATAGTATCTTTGTTGTGGTAGATAGGTTTAGTAAAATGGCTCATTTTATTGCTTGTCATAAATGTGATGATGCTGTGCATGTTGCTGATCTATTCTTTAAGGAAGTTGTCCGTTTGCATGGTATTCCACACACCATAGTTTCAGATAGGGATACAAAGTTCCTTTCACATTTTTGGCGTGTTTTATGGGGTAAGTTAGGAACAAAGTTATTGTTTTCTACTACTTGTCATCCTCAAACTGATGGACAAACAGAGGTTGTGAATAGGACGTTAGGGACTTTATTACGTGCTATTGTGGGTAAGAATCTTAAAACTTGGGAAGATTGTTTGCCTTTTATTGAATTTGCTTATAATCGAAGTATTCATTCTTCCACTGGTTTTTCACCATTTGAGCTTGTTTATGGTTTTAACCCACTAACTGTGTTTGATCTTTGTCCTTTACCGTTACATGAGCTTTCGAGTTTGGATGGTAATAGGAAGGCAGAATTGGTCAAATCCTTACATGAGAAAGCACGGGCAAACATTGAAAAGAAAAACAGGCAATATGCTGATAAGGCGAATAAGGGAAGGAAACACGTGGTGTTCACCCCTGGAGATTGGGTTTGGGTGCATTTTCGGAAGGAAAGATTTCCAAACCAAAGGAAAGGAAAGCTGGATGCACGCGGTGATGGTCCTTTTCAAGTTTTGGAGCGCATCAATGATAATGCCTATAAAATAGACTTGCTAGATTTGAGGACAAATCTTTTTGAGGAGGGAGGGAATGATACGGATCAGCCAGATACTCAGGATTCTTTGAAGATTCCAAGTGGACCAATTACAAGGGGGCGAGCTAAGAAGCTGAAAATGGCTATGACAACTTATGTACAAGGCTTTGTTACTCAAGAGCTGAATGAAGATGTCTTTGAGAAGTGTCAAAAAGAGCTTGAAGGAGGTTTTCACAAAGTACTTAGCCTTTTGGAAGCTTCTAGTGAAATTGGGCCAACTTAAGCCATTTTTGTGCCAATTTAAGTCATTTTGGGTTTTTACTACTTTGGGCTTTATTTGTACAAGTCATGTGCTTCATTTAAAAGTCACATGACTCATTTATTTAATGACTTAATGGGCTAAACGAATTGGGCTTTTAGATTGGGTTTAGTTTAGTTATTTTTGGGTTTTAATTAGTATTTCTTTTGGGCTTATTTTAAGTGTGTTTAATTCTTTAGCTTGGGCTTAACTTATCTTGTAAAGCCCATGGACAATTCGGCCACACCATGTTTAAGGCCTCATTAGGGTTTGTTTTAGGTTATTTGCTAGCTAGGGTTAGCCACCCTATAAATAGAACATGTTATGTTAAGAATTTCAGATTTTTGAATGATTATTATTGGCATAGCCGAATTTATTTGCTTAGATTAAGAGAGTGAATTGCTTTCTTTTCTATTGCATGAAGAATTTGATTAACTTATCAATCGTTTGATTGTGGCATTTTTCAGTTCTTTGTTTCCCGATTATTTGCGTTTTCAGTCACAGGTTGATTGGGGGTTCAATAGGGAGGGTGTTTATCTGATTTGGTTTGCTATTCGAATTGTATGTGTGGGTTTGTAGCTCGATAGCTATTGGGTTCCGCATCAAGAGGGATTGAGCACCAGATTGATCTTGTACCCGGGGCTCAAATACCTAACCGTCCAGCTTACCGAAGCAATCCAGAGGAGACAAAGGAGTTGCAGAGGCAAGTGGATGAATTGCTTCAAAAGGGGTATGTGAGGGAAAGCATGAGTCCTTGTACTGTACCAGTCTTATTGGTACCCAAGAAAGATGGAACATGGAGGATGTGTGTCGATTGCAGAGCGGTCAACAAAATCACTGTAAAGTATCGCCATCCTATTCCTAGGTTAAATGATATGCTAGATGAGTTGCATGGTGCATGTATGTTCACTAAAATTGATTTAAAAAGTGGCTATCATCAAATTAGGATGAAAGAGGGAGATGAATGGAAAACTGCGTTTAAGACTAAATATGGATTGTATGAGTGGTTAGTAATGCCTTTTGGGTTATCTAATGCACCTAGTACTTTCATGCGATTAATGAACCATGTCTTGCGTGATTTTCTTGGTAAATTTGTGGTTGTTTACTTTGATGACATTCTAGTTTATAGTAAGTGATTAGATGAACATATTATGCATGTTAAAGCTGTTTTGGATGTATTGAGAAAAGAAAAGTTGTATGCAAACCTTAAGAAGTGTTCTTTTTGCTTGGATAAAGTTGTCTTCTTAGGTTTTGTAGTGAGCTCTAAAGGAGTGGAGGTTGATTCTGAAAAGGTGAGGGCCATTCAAGAATGGCCAACGCCTAAATCAGTGACTGAGGTAAGGAGTTTCCATGGATTAGCTAGCTTTTATAGGCGGTTTGTTAGAGATTTTTCTACTATTGCTGCACCAATGAATGAGATTGTTAAAAAGAATATTGGGTTTAAATGGGAAAAAGAGCAAGAAAATGCATTTTGCACTTTAAAAGAGAAATTATGTACTGCTCCTATTTTGCGTTTACCTGATTTTTCTAAGACTTTTGAGATTGAATGTGATGCTTCTGGGATTGGTGTAGGTGCTGTTTTGATGCAGGAAAATCGTCCCATAGCTTATTTCAGTGAGAAATTAAGTGGTCCAGTATTGAACTATTCCACCTATGACAAGGAGCTTTATACATTGGTGAGAGCTCTTGAAGTGTGGGAGCACTACTTGCTGCCAAAGGAATTCGTCATACATAGTGATCACCAGTCTCTCAAGTATTTGAAGGGACAAGGTAAATTGAGTAAGAGGCACGCAAGTTGGGTTGAGTTTTTGGAAACATTTCCATATGTGATCAAATACAAGCAAGGTAAGGAAAACGTTGTGGCTGATGCACTATCTAGAAGGTATGCTTTGATTTCTATGCTTACTTCTAAGTTGCTTGGATTTGAGCATTTGAAAGATTTGTATGTTAATGATGCTGATTTTGCCACCATGTATCATGCTTGTGAAAATACTGCATTTGACAAGTACTATAGACATGAGGGATATTTTTTTAAAGGAAAACAACTTTGCATTCCTACATGTTCTATTAGGGAGTTGCTTGTTAGGGAATCACATAGTGGGGGTTTAATGGGGCATTTTGGTGTGCACAAGACCTTAAATATGCTTAGTGAACATTTCTATTGGCCGAATATGAGGAGAGACGTAGAAAGGATTTGTGCCAAGTGCATTGCATGTAAACAAGCTAAGTCTAGATCTATGCCTCATGGACTATATACACCATTGCTTGTACCTAGTGAACCGTGGACTGATATCTCAATGGATTTTGTATTGGGTTTACCTAGGACTAGGAAGGGAAGAGATAACATACTTGTTGTTGTGGACAGATTTAGTAAGATGGCTCATTTTATCGCTTGCCATAAAATAGATGATGCAACAAACATTGCTGATTTATTCTTTAGAGAGGTGGTTCGGCTTCATGGAGTGCCAAGAACCATTGTGTCAGATAGGGATACTATGTTCCTGAGTCATTTTTGGAGAGTTTTGTGGGGAAAGTTAGGTACTAAGCTTTTATTTTCTACTACATGTCATCCACGAACTGATGGACAAACAGAAGTAGTAAATAGGACTTTAGGAACCATGTTGCGTGCTATTGTTGGAAAGAATTTGAAAACTTGGGAATATTGTTTGTCATTCATTGAATTTGCATATAATCGTGCTGTACATTCTTCTACAGGTTTTTCTCCATTTGAAATTGTGTATGGTTTTAACCCATTGACTATTTTGGATTTAATGCCTTTACCTGTGAATAAGCTTGCTAGTTTAGACGGTAAAAAGAAGGCTGATTTGGTTAAAACAATGCATGAGAAAGCACGGGAACAGATTGAGAAGAAGAATCGCATGTATGCATTAAAGCAAATAAAGGAAGAAAACGAGTCATTTTTGAACCAGGTGACTGGGTTTGGGTGCATATGCGAAAAGAGCGGTTTCCACAGCAAAGGAAGTCAAAACTTGATGCAAGGGGTGATGGACCATTCCAAGTGTTGGAAAGAATCAATGAAAATGCATATAAGATTGGCTTGCCTGGTGAGTATAATGTTAGTGCTACTTTTAATGTTTCTGATTTATCTCCTTTTGACTTTGATTCAGATTCGGGGACGAATCCATTTGAAGAGGGAGGGGATGATGCGAGCACTATCAAGGAACAACAAAAGGATGAGCTAGCATTACCAAATGGTCCAATGACAAGATTTCGGGCTAAGAAGTTCAAAGAGGCACTAAAAGCTTATATGGGCTGAATTGTGGAAGCTTTGGATAGCCAAGAGGAGCTTGGGCCATATGGCGTCAATACCAACTCAATGGGGCAGAATTGTGAAGGCCAAATGTGCATGATAAATTTAACATGTGCAAGTCATGTGCCACTTGACATGTGCCATGCATGTGACACTTGACATGTGCACATCATGTGACACAATACATGTGCAATGCATGTGTTGCTTAATGGACTTATGGGCTGATTTGTTTGGGCTCTTAGTTTAGGCTTTTATTTATTATTTTTATTTGATTATTTGTAATATGCTAGGCCTTTTGGGCTTATTTAAGTGAGATGGGCTTTAATTAGCTTGGGCTCATTTAATTAGCTATTTTTAGGCTTTTTGGGCTAAATTTTAAGTTATTTAGTGTGGGCTTTAATTATCTTGATGTAAGGCCCATGTTTTAAGGCCTATTTGATTAATTAGGGTTTTTTCTAGCTTAAGGGAGTATATATACTCCACAAAAACGAGATTGGAGGCAGATTTGACTAATTTGATACATTTCTTTTGGCTTTGCCGAACTCATCTTTGGAGAGGATAGCTTGTTTTGTTCTTTTGCATTAAGAACATAAATTCTTATCAAGGTAATTACTTGTGGCGAATTCTGTTCTTGTGTTTAAATCAACCTAATTATTTGCGTTTCCTTTCACTTTATTGATTGGGGGTTCAATAGGGTTGGGGATTTACTCTTATTCATATCTATGCCATATTGTATGTTCAAGGGGTTTCGGGTTCTTTAGCCTTGGGGTTCCGCATCAGATAAGCCCAACTTTAGCCTACCCACTTAAACTACCCAAAATACTCAAATAAGCCCAAAAATAAAACAAATCTAATTAAATAAGCCCAAAACGTTTTCTAAGGTACTAGGCTCCCCAAATACATTTAATTATATGTCATTACAAGAATAGAAGCTAAACAAAATAGCTTGAAGGCCCATTTGTCCATTCGGCCCCAACTTGTCTTCATAGCCCAATTTAGCTTCTTTCCCCTCTTGAACTTGTATCTTCTCTACATAAGGCCTCATGAATGCTTGTAGGACTTCTTTAAGCTTCTTTGACCTTGCTCTTGTGATTGGTCCTTGAGGAAGTGCTAGTTCATCTCTCTTGTTGCCATTATGCTTGGTTGTGCTCATATCAAATCTAATGTTATTATGCAAACCTCTTTCAAATTTGTGGCATAACTTATGCTCAGTCATGGACTCATCATCTAGATAAGCACTAAGCCGCTCGAACTCTCTCTCGTACTCTGCAACTGACTTATTCCCCTATTTGAGTCTCCAAAATGCATCTTACATGGCAGATCTATACTCAGAACCAACATATTTCTTCTCAAACTGAGTCTGGAAAAACTCCCAAGTAACCTGATTAGCTGGAGTATATTTACGGACTGAACTCCACCAAGTGTAAGCAGGACCCTGAAGCAAGGCCACTTGATGCGTGCACAGGGGGGTCAACCCATCATGGCAATCCTACGCAGGCTGAATTGTGGAAGCTATGGAAATTCAAGAGAGAGTTGAGCCAAATTGTGCTATATCTAATCCAATTGGCCAAATGCAAAAGATGGGCTTCAATTGTGCTTGATTAATTATTTCAATCTCGAAGAGTAGCTTTAGGCTGCCCAAGGGGTTTATTTTATTATGTTCAACTTGTTTTGTTTTAATTATTTAGTTGGACCCTCATATAGCTTAATAAGCTTATTTTAAGTGAGTTGGGCTTACTTTAAGTTGGGCTCATTTAAATTAATTATTTTAGGCTTGTGGGTTGTTGTATTTTAGAGTTAATAAATTTGGGCTTTAGTTATTTGGTGGGAGGCCCATGTGTTAGGTGGCCATGTGTTAGGTGGCTTTTTGACTTATTTAGGGTTTGGTGGGAGGCCCATGTGTTAGGTGGCCATGTGTTAGGTGGACTTTTGACTTATTTAGGGTTACCTACCTTTTGGGGGCTATAAATACCTCATTATAAGTTGTAAAAGACACATCTAAAACACTTTTGAATATCATTATTTGGCTTGGCCGAATTTTCTTCATTGGAGAGGAAAGCTTGTCTTCTTCTTTTGCATCAAGAACTTAAATTCTTATCAAGGTATTTACTTTGTGGCGAATTCTGTTCTTATGTTTTTAAATCAATCTATTATAAGCGTTTCCATTCACATGTTGTTTGGGGTTCTTTAGATTGGGAGTTTCTTCTTGTTCATGTTCATGTCATATTATATGTTTAAGGGGTTTCGGGTTCTTTAGCCTTGGGGTTCCGCATCACCACTACTCCCTGAAGCATCTCATCTAGCGAACTCTGAGTGGTCTCGAACATACGCCTGAGCTTAAACAACCACTCTTCTGCTTGAACCGAAGTCAAAAGGGTCACGACCATAAAAATCCTCTGCTGCCAATCTCTTAATCTGTTCCAATGTTGGCCTCCATCTAGGTAGAGCTAACTACTGTTCAGGACCCCGAGTGATGTATGCATAGGGGGTCAACATTGCAAGATTATAAACATTGCAAGTTCGGATTCATGGAGATCAAATTTGAGGAATTTAAAGAAGGCTTGAAGGAAGTCCATGGGCCGAATCTATGAAGAAGCCAAATCGAAAATGGACATGTGCAAGTCATGTGACGCATGAAGCACGTGCAATGCATGTGCTTAATTAATGGACTTAAGGGCTGCTTTTATTTGGGCTTTTTATTGGAGCCTTAAGTAATGTTTTAATCAAGACTTTATAATTTTAATAAGCCTTAAAACATTGGGCTTTGCTTATTAGGGTCATATTAGGTTTATTTCATGTAATAAAGCTTAAATTGCTGTTCTGGGCTTAATTAGTGGTCTAGGCCAACATTGGGCTTAAGTAGCTTTTAAGTTGAGTTAAATGTAATAAGTTTAGTTTAAGTTTAATGGGCTGGACGAAATTTGAAGTGAGCCCATACATTTGGTCTTGTTTTTTACCATTTCAAGTAGAAAAAGGACTAATTTTCATTCCTAAATTACATGAGAATTTGGCCTACTTTTCTAATTAGGTTTTAGGTTATTTAGGAGGCTATAAATACCTCATAATGAGCATTGTAATGGAGACTTTTGAGACTTTTTGAGATTTTTGAATATATTTCTTTGGCTTTGCCAAATTCTTAAGGGAGAGAGCTTATTGCTTGTCTTCTTATTTTGCATCAAGAACTTTAATTCTTATCAAGGTATTTATTTTGTGGCGAATTCTGTTCTTACGCTTTAAATCAACCTTATTATATGTGTTTACATTCATAGATTATTTGGGGGTTTATTAGGATTGGGGATTTATACATGTTCTTGTTCTAGCCATATTGTGTGTTCTTAGGCGTTTTGGGTTGTTTAGCCTTGGGGTTCCGCATCACCGAGGCTGCTGCTGAGCTTGCATAAACTGATAGAAATTCGCCATCATATTCATTAACTCAGGCTGCTGTTTAGGGGGAGGAGCAACCAGCGAAGTATCCTGATGCTGAGGCGACCTCAATCGACTAATACTAATTGATGTGGCACTCTCAACATCGCTATCACGATGACCTTCATCCGAAGCCATACTCACAATCTAACACAAGGAGCAAGTATACATTAGTCTCACCTGACTATACTGTCCAAAACTTAATTAGCATGTACATGTACTTATACTATTCCTATTGACCCACTCCGATCTTAGAACCACCTAAACCGGAGCTCTGATACCAAATAAATTATAACACCCTAACACCTATATGTGATACAGATACCGGATGCCACAATACTGATGTAACACTCTAATACCTTGCGTTCCGATTAATTAACTGTTCATTGTAATCCGGTTAACCTAATTGAACTAGTCAGGTTATTAAATAGACAATTAATTAAAATCTATACTTTTTTTTGAATAGTACCGTATGAATAGACAATTTACTTAAGTCTATTAACAATTATTAATTAATCATCAAACTTAATATCCCTATTTTAATTCATTATCAATTATGCCGATTGACCTATAACTGTCTAACTTACTATTCATTTGGTCAGTTTTCTTTTAAGTTGGAAATCTACATTTTACTTTACCAATGATATTAACTTAATTTCTACCAATTATTAGGCATGCCAAACACACATAAACTAGTGATAGTTTTAGCAATCTATTACAAACCAAAACCCAAAAATAATATTATAAGACATATACATGCCAAACTTCTTAACATACTTAAATATTCCAAAATACTATTCTTTGATACGGATCCACTAACAATGCCATCAACCACCAAAAATCCTTTGAAGCTGCCTAGTGGCCTAATAACAAGAGGACGTGCTCAGAAGCTAAAGATGGCTATGTCGTCTTTTGTTCAAGATTTTGTCACTCAAGAAATTCATGAAGAGGCTATTGAGAAATGCTATCAAGGGCTTGAAGGCCAACTTAAAGTACTTAGCCTTTTAGAAGCAAGTGAAGGAATTGGGCCAATTTAAGCCATCAAGGGCATATACAACTTTGGGCTTTTAATTGTACATGTCATGTGCTTCATTTAAAAGTCACATGACTCATTTAAGTTGGGATTTAATGGGCTAGGCGTGATGGGCTTGTAGATTGGGTTTAATTTAGTTATTTTGGGTTTTAATTAGTCTTTCTTTTGGGCTTTCATGTTCTGCCTATGAGACTTAATTTTAAGTGGGTTTATTTTCTTTAGTTTGGGCTTAATTTATCTTGTAAAGCCCATGGAGAATTCGGCCTATGTGTTGTTAAGGCCTTATTAGGGAGGTTTTAAGGGTAATTAGGGTTAGCCACCATATAAATAGGCTAACATAAGTTGTAAACTTCAGATTTGAATAATATTCATTGGCATAGCCGAATTTTCTTTGCTTAGATTGAGAGTGAATTGCTTTCTTTTCTATTGCATGAAGAATTTGATTAACTTATCAATTATTTAATTGTGTCATTTTTCAGGTTCTTTAATTCTCAATTATTTGCATTTCCATTCACGTGTTGTTTGGGGGTTCAATAGGGAGGGTTTTTGTCTTCTTTGTCTTTGCAATCAAAGTGTATGTTCAAGGGGTTTCGGGTTCTTTAACCTTGGGGTTCCGCATCATTTGGTATCAGAGCCAAAGATAAGGTAAATTCCTATTTATCTTAGTGTTAGGTTTGCATTTTATTTTCTTTGAATTCTTTTTTTGTTTATGCCGAATTAGGTTGCATTAAGTTTCTTAGTTAATTGTGTTTTGTGTGTTTAAATTAGCCTTTTCTTTTCTTACCTCTACCTTGAATTCGTGAAATAGCCTTGAACCGAAATCTTGAACATGCTTAGCTTGAATCCAAATCCTTGTAGGAGGAGATTAGAGATTAGTTTGCTATTTTGAAAAAAAAAAATAGAAATTTCGAGAGGCCATAACTTTTGACTAGAGTGTCGGATTTGTTATTATAATATGTTTTCGGAAAGGGAATTTCGTGCTCTATAATCATTACATGGGTCTTGCCCTGCGTAATTGCAATTTTCGGCCCTTAAAAATGACGTTTAAGCCTCCGTTCTTCATTTTGAAGTTTTTGCGTTTTGAGAAAAAAAAAAGAATGGGTTAGAAAACCGAATTTGATTTCTGATTTTTTTGGGCTTGAGAAGTTTGGTAGTTTGTATTGTGGTTGTTATTTATTTCATTAAAAAAATTAAAAAAAAAAGAAGAAAAAAAAAAGAAAAAAAAAAGAAAAAAAAACGTGAAAGAAGAGAAATAAAGAAGAACTTTGCGTGTGGAGAAAAGGGTTGGGAGTAGATTCGGCCAAGGGAGTATATTTATAGCAAAAGGGAAAATCTAAATCCATTAATAGGTGGGAAAACTTAATCTTAAGTGCTTGAGGATTAGGAGCAGCATTTATTCCTTTTCAAAATAGAGATAGGAATCCTTTAAGTAATAGGAAAAATTAATCCTATATGTTTTGGGAATAGGAAAACTTAATCCTAAACCATCTTTGATTATTATTATCCAATTCGGATAAGGATTCATTTGTGCTACCATTTGCTTGTCATTTTTGGTAACATTTTTCTATCATTTGCTAACCATTTTTGGTAACATTTGCTATCCATTTTGGTAACATTTTTCCTATCATTTGCTATCCATTTTTGGTAACATTTTGGTACCATTTTTGCTGTCATTTTTGCACCATTTTGGTATCATTTTTGCCATCCTTTTCCTACTATTTTGCCATCATTTTCCACAATTTTTCCATCATTTTTTTACACCATTTTGACATCATTTTCTATCATTTTGCCATCATTTTGCACACAACTTGATACATTAATTAGAGCTTGATACACCATTCGGCCTATTCATCATTTTGGCTCTAAATTGAATTGTCTTGAGTGCATTCTGTCTCACTTAGTATAATTAGGTTTCTTTGTTATTTTCTTGCTTTGTTGGGTAGAATAACTAGGTTCTATATTTGGTTTACTTTGTAGTGAATCAAATTCATACATTTTGTCCAAATTGTCATTTTCTTAATTCTTGTTGCTTATTTCTTTGTTTTGAGCTTGCTTTTGTTCCTTTACACTGTTAGAGTATCTTTGCTTGTTCCAATACTCTAATTTGGATATAATCAAGTGGTATACCAGTCTTGTCCGTGTACCACCTTCATTGTGTCTAGAGTCTTCTTTTCTAGCTTTGAACTTCTTTTTGTTGTTAGTTGCTTATTTCTTTGCTTTCTAAAATGTACTCAAATTCTTGGTTTGTGAATTGAATTCTGAAGTGCAATTTTAAAGTTGCAATTAGAGTGGTAAAAGGCAAGAGTGTGTGAGTACATTAAGAGGGTAAAAGCCTTGTTTTGAGTGAAACACGAGAGGAGTGACATCCTTTGAGTGTAAACACGTGAGGGAGTGCTTGTGAGGTTTTTATCTAACAATTTTGCAGGTAATACACCATGACTAAAGAAACTAGTGGGAAGGGAATATCCCAAGGTGAAGATCATATACCAGATAACAAGATGCTCTATCAAGCTTTCATTAGTGAGATGCGGAAGCTGTCTCTTAGAATGGATGGAATGGAAGAGAGGCTCGAAGGGAGTATATCTAATGCACCTAGAAGGGCAGCAAGGAGAGGCCGAATTATTCAAGGACATGGGGAGCATGATTTTGATGATGAAGAGGAAGAGGAAACTAGTGCAAGGATAGATGGAAACTTGGGTAACATCAAACTCAAGATTCCTCCATTCAAAGGCAGAAATAGTGCAGAAGAGTACTTGGAGTGGGAGAGAAAGGTGGAGATGATCTTTGAATGCAATAGATATTCAGAGGAAAAGAAGGTGAAGATTGCAGCTATAGAGTTCACTGATTATGCAATGTTTTGGTGGGAGCAACTCAATCTGAGTAGAAGGAAAGTAGGGAGGCATCCTATTAGTAATTGGGAGGACATGAAGGAAGCCATGAGAAAAAGGTTTGTTCCTTCACACTATTTTAGAGAATTACATCAGAAATTGCATAGACTTGTGCAGGGAGGAAAATCCGTGGAGGATTACTATAAAGATATGGAAATGTGCATGGTGAGAGCAAACATTGAGGAGGATGAGGAGATCACCATGGCTCGATTTTTGGGTGGTCTAAACAAGGAGATTGCTGATGCCATTGAGATGTATAGATATGACACTATGGAAGAGATGTTGCACATGGCAATAAAGATTGAAAAACAAAAGAGGAGTAAAAGCTTCAATAAGATCGGCAACAACTCAAGCTATACTTTGGGGTCTAAATGGACCAAGAGGGAGAAGAAGAAGGATTTTAGGGTATCTAAACCCTATGGGGAAGATTCGGGTTCCAAAGAAGTAAAAGCAGCCCAAATTCCAAATAAATGTGTTAAAGGTAACTCTAGTACTTGTAACACCCCCGCCATCCCCGTTGGAAGGATGCCGGAGTGCCACGCAGGCAAACACATATAACAAATCCATATTCACATATATAAATAAAACCACATGAGATTTAAAGAAATCATTAATCATGTAATAGTAATTCCTTTTTACATATAACATATATCCATACTGTTTTACAAAACGAGGCTTGTAATCAAATACATATACAAAAATAATTACAGCGGAAGACTTCAAAAATGACTTCATCATAAAAGACTCCTAGTGGCCGACCTGCAGATATCCAACTCCAAGCTAAACTCGCCACCTGCACGGGAAAAGAGCCCGTGCTAAGCGATAACGCTTAGTGGGGAGAAACAAAACAAACTAACGAAGTGCATATACAGTATATATAACAATACAATAATCCAATGGTTCAAAATCAAAGGCATCAAATCATCTATAAACATAACTCCAAAACTCCTTACTTGACATGCATAATATATAAATACAATACCAGCAATCAAGTATTCAATTCATAATTCTCATCATTCTAAGTATACAGATTCAAAGTGCGATTTAAAGCTATGTAAGAATTCATGTGCACTATATACTTGTAATCATGTTAACAATTCATCTCATCTTATGCAACACAATTAAACTCATAGCCTGACTAGCCTAAAATAATGCATATACAATATTTACAACAACACTACGATCTCGTCCCAACCATAAACATATATTACAAGTAATTAACTAATAAAATATAAATTAAATCTACATATTTCTCACCGTTCCAAATACATATATATATACTCAAGGTATTAAAACACAAAGTTATACTATATTTCATATATAACATATACCTTTAATCTTGTCAATAAACATCTCAACATATATATCACATATAAACATGTAGCCTGATTAATCCGAAATACTCTCTAGAAGTGGATACGGTCATTTGGATACTGATTGAACACAGTACCCCAAGCATATAGAGACATGAGTCTCAAACATGTATTTTCCATATAGAGACCGGAGTCTCGCTTTATTTTCATATAGACCAAACATGGTCGAAACAAGGATCCTAATGGACCCGCATCTATCGTTTTATCATATAGCAGCTGCACACACACTCTGACCTAAGTAAGCGCTTACTTATCCACTACTATGACTATTCAGGCTTAAAACTCAACTCAACAATTCAAGCACTAATATCAATATGAATATTGAAGATAATACTAATTTATGGTCCATGTATACAGGTATACAGATCACATTTAAAACAAGTAACTATAAGTATTAAAACAACTAAATGCAAATACATATTTCACGTATACATGTGTCTAGATCAAATTCAGAAACTTTTAAACATATACATATTAACTACAGGAGGTAATAAGAACAAATAGCTCATATTGAAAAAAGTCCCTGTTAAATAAACTATAAACATGTAAATCATGTATATTAATTATTAATCATGTATACAAAACCCAATATTATGCAATTAATAAAATACAATCAAATTTTAAAACTAATTAATCGTCATGTAATGTAAAACCCTTGAAATCAGAAGTTAAAAATCATGCTTTTAGAAAACAGGCAACTGAAGGAAGGCTGGTCACGTCGTGACCTCCAGTCACGTCGTGACTCCAGCTTCACGCGAGCGCCAGGGAAGAACAGCAGGCAGTCACGGCGTGACCACCAGTCACGTCGCGTGACTCCTGTGAGAGGAGAGGGAGAAGTCGCACAGGGAAAGGGCGAAAGTCACGGCGTGATGCCGCTTCACGCCACGTGACCTTCAGCAAAGAAGAAGTCACGGCGTGAAGCTACTTCGCGCCTCGTGACCTTCAACCGAGAAGGGGGTCACGGCGTGACCACCAGTCACGTCGCGTGACCTTCTTCTCACACTCCTTCATCTTCTCCAAATTTCCAATTTTCCAGAAATCGTAAAAATCCAGAAAACCATGAAAAACAGAGTACAACTAAAATCCAACTTCCTTTCTTGCTAAAAATCAGTTTTCATGCACTAACCATTCTAACATGTACTTTTTTTAAGTCTTCAGAATTCATCTACAGAAATTTTAATACAAATGACGCATTTTTACTATTAAACAGAGGTAACACCAGAACTTCAGCATCTCAGAATATCACATTCAAACCTATACATATTCATCTCATTTACATACTCATCAATATTCATTTCTTCAGAAATCATGTATACACATTGTATTTTCCATGCATTTAAATAAACAGATGCACCTAACAACATTCCCATTAAAAAAAAACCGCAACCAGGATCCAATAGAGAATAGACAAACACTCCCAAACCTGATTTGAAGCTCAAAACGTCCACTGAACCTTCTCAATCCACTACCTTGTCTTTTCCCTTCTCTTTTTCTTTTATCCCAGTACTTGCAACAGACCAAACGATACCCAGTTAATCCCAAGAACCACTAAACAACTCAGAATAATCCTAAAAAGATGAAGATCAAGAACCCAGAGTAAAACCAGTAGCTACTTACCCTGCTGAAGCTTCTAACACAACCAGACTATAGTTCCTCAACAGGAAAACACACATGCAAAAAGGAAAAGCACATCAAATGGAGAACAGAGATGGCTAACGTGAGAGAGAACCAGAAAAGAGAGAACTTTCAGTGTCTTTTATTTTTTTCCAGCCAACTAAATTTCTCAATCTTTTCTTTTCCTCACCACGTGCACACACTGTCCTCCACATGGCACACATGCACCCAACACAAATCCACTTATTCTCTTTTACCATTTAATCCTTGTCAATTTACCTTTTACTCACTATAACAAAATCTGCCAATTAAATACTTCTATTCCTTTGCAATTTAATCCTCAATCAATAGCAAATTACTCAATTACCCTTAATTGCCTAATTAAAATCGCTAAATCCAATTAAGCCTCTTATGGGGTGTGACAACTCTCTCCCCCTTAAGAAAATTTCGTCCTCGAAATTTCCTCGCTAATCACCTGTAGATAAATCTTTAAACAAATCTCTGAATCGCTATCACTTATACCATACAACTATCAAATCATGTACACTCTACACTTTCCTTAACACACTACACTCTAATCCATATACCTCTTCTAATCATTAAGTACTCGATGTATATCCTGTCAGCTTCTTTCAGTGAAGTGCATACAATGATGCTGTTTACATACAAATGAGGGATGCGGATGAAATGATCATGTAATGATTTATGTATGCGAAATGATGCGAAAATGCAATGTAAGCTACTATAATGTACTTTTCCCATCCCCATGTTTCACTATGCTTATGTGCACATGATTTCAAGAAGATAGCTGACAGGAATACAGAGTGTCACCTCGAACTCTTATCAATTCACATCTACTACTGCCTCGTCTTTACTCTCACGCGAGTCGGACTCCATCTATACTTTACACAAATGACATCTGCATTAGGCCACTATACAAAACTGACTCTCATGTATAGACTCGACTCTATACTCAAACAATCACAACATAACCCAGAACCACCAAACCTGGGCTCTGATACCAAGCTGTAACACCCCCGCCATCCCCGTTGGAAGGATGCCGGAGTGCCACGCAGGCAAACACATATAACAAATCCATATTCACATATATAAATAAAACCACATGAGATTTAAAGAAATCATTAATCATGTAATAGTAATTCCTTTTTACATATAACATATATCCATACTGTTTTACAAAACGAGGCTTGTAATCAAATACATATACAAAAATAATTACAGCGGAAGACTTCAAAAATGACTTCATCATAAAAGACTCCTAGTGGCCGACCTGCAGATATCCAACTCCAAGCTAAACTCGCCACCTGCACGGGAAAAGAGCCCGTGCTAAGCGATAACGCTTAGTGGGGAGAAACAAAACAAACTAACGAAGTGCATATACAGTATATATAACAATACAATAATCCAATGGTTCAAAATCAAAGGCATCAAATCATCTATAAACATAACTCCAAAACTCCTTACTTGACATGCATAATATATAAATACAATACCAGCAATCAAGTATTCAATTCATAATTCTCATCATTCTAAGTATACAGATTCAAAGTGCGATTTAAAGCTATGTAAGAATTCATGTGCACTATATACTTGTAATCATGTTAACAATTCATCTCATCTTATGCAACACAATTAAACTCATAGCCTGACTAGCCTAAAATAATGCATATACAATATTTACAACAACACTACGATCTCGTCCCAACCATAAACATATATTACAAGTAATTAACTAATAAAATATAAATTAAATCTACATATTTCTCACCGTTCCAAATACATATATATATACTCAAGGTATTAAAACACAAAGTTATACTATATTTCATATATAACATATACCTTTAATCTTGTCAATAAACATCTCAACATATATATCACATATAAACATGTAGCCTGATTAATCCGAAATACTCTCTAGAAGTGGATACGGTCATTTGGATACTGATTGAACACAGTACCCCAAGCATATAGAGACATGAGTCTCAAACATGTATTTTCCATATAGAGACCGGAGTCTCGCTTTATTTTCATATAGACCAAACATGGTCGAAACAAGGATCCTAATGGACCCGCATCTATCGTTTTATCATATAGCAGCTGCACACACACTCTGACCTAAGTAAGCGCTTACTTATCCACTACTATGACTATTCAGGCTTAAAACTCAACTCAACAATTCAAGCACTAATATCAATATGAATATTGAAGATAATACTAATTTATGGTCCATGTATACAGGTATACAGATCACATTTAAAACAAGTAACTATAAGTATTAAAACAACTAAATGCAAATACATATTTCACGTATACATGTGTCTAGATCAAATTCAGAAACTTTTAAACATATACATATTAACTACAGGAGGTAATAAGAACAAATAGCTCATATTGAAAAAAGTCCCTGTTAAATAAACTATAAACATGTAAATCATGTATATTAATTATTAATCATGTATACAAAACCCAATATTATGCAATTAATAAAATACAATCAAATTTTAAAACTAATTAATCGTCATGTAATGTAAAACCCTTGAAATTAGAAGTTAAAAATCATGCTTTTAGAAAACAGGCAACTGAAGGAAGGCTGGTCACGTCGTGACCTCCAGTCACGTCGTGACTCCAGCTTCACGCGAGCGCCAGGGAAGAACAGCAGGCAGTCACGGCGTGACCACCAGTCACGTCGCGTGACTCCTGTGAGAGGAGAGGGAGAAGTCGCACAGGGAAAGGGCGAAAGTCACGGCGTGATGCCGCTTCACGCCACGTGACCTTCAGCAAAGAAGAAGTCACGGCGTGAAGCTACTTCGCGCCTCGTGACCTTCAACCGAGAAGGGGGTCACGGCGTGACCACCAGTCACGTCGCGTGACCTTCTTCTCACACTCCTTCATCTTCTCCAAATTTCCAATTTTCCAGAAATCGTAAAAATCCAGAAAACCATGAAAAACAGAGTACAACTAAAATCCAACTTCCTTTCTTGCTAAAAATCAGTTTTCATGCACTAACCATTCTAACATGTACTTTTTTTAAGTCTTCAGAATTCATCTACAGAAATTTTAATACAAATGACGCATTTTTACTATTAAACAGAGGTAACACCAGAACTTCAGCATCTCAGAATATCACATTCAAACCTATACATATTCATCTCATTTACATACTCATCAATATTCATTTCTTCAGAAATCATGTATACACATTGTATTTTCCATGCATTTAAATAAACAGATGCACCTAACAACATTCCCATTAAAAAAAAACCGCAACCAGGATCCAATAGAGAATAGACAAACACTCCCAAACCTGATTTGAAGCTCAAAACGTCCACTGAACCTTCTCAATCCACTACCTTGTCTTTTCCCTTCTCTTTTTCTTTTATCCCAGTACTTGCAACAGACCAAACGATACCCAGTTAATCCCAAGAACCACTAAACAACTCAGAATAATCCTAAAAAGATGAAGATCAAGAACCCAGAGTAAAACCAGTAGCTACTTACCCTGCTGAAGCTTCTAACACAACCAGACTATAGTTCCTCAACAGGAAAACACACATGCAAAAAGGAAAAGCACATCAAATGGAGAACAGAGATGGCTAACGTGAGAGAGAACCAGAAAAGAGAGAACTTTCAGTGTCTTTTGTTTTTTTCCAGCCAACTAAATTTCTCAATCTTTTCTTTTCCTCACCACGTGCACACACTGTCCTCCACATGGCACACATGCACCCAACACAAATCCACTTATTCTCTTTTACCATTTAATCCTTGTCAATTTACCTTTTACTCACTATAACAAAATCTGCCAATTAAATACTTCTATTCCTTTGCAATTTAATCCTCAATCAATAGCAAATTACTCAATTACCCTTAATTGCCTAATTAAAATCGCTAAATCCAATTAAGCCTCTTATGGGGTGTGACAACTCTCTCCCCCTTAAGAAAATTTCGTCCTCGAAATTTCCTCGCTAATCACCTGTAGATAAATCTTTAAACAAATCTCTGAATCGCTATCACTTATACCATACAACTATCAAATCATGTACACTCTACACTTTCCTTAACACACTACACTCTAATCCATATACCTCTTCTAATCATCAAGTACTCGATGTATATCCTGTCAGCTTCTTTCAGTGAAGTGCATACAATGATGCTGTTTACATACAAATGAGGGATGCGGATGAAATGATCATGTAATGATTTATGTATGCGAAATGATGCGAAAATGCAATGTAAGCTACTATAATGTACTTTTCCCATCCCCATGTTTCACTATGCTTATGTGCACATGATTTCAAGAAGATAGCTGACAGGAATACAGAGTGTCACCTCGAACTCTTATCAATTCACATCTACTACTGCCTCGTCTTTACTCTCACGCGAGTCGGACTCCATCTATACTTTACACAAATGACATCTGCATTAGGCCACTATACAAAACTGACTCTCATGTATAGACTCGACTCTATACTCAAACAATCACAACATAACCCAGAACCACCAAACCTGGGCTCTGATACCAAGCTGTAACACCCCCGCCATCCCCGTTGGAAGGATGCCGGAGTGCCACGCAGGCAAACACATATAACAAATCCATATTCACATATATAAATAAAACCACATGAGATTTAAAGAAATCATTAATCATGTAATAGTAATTCCTTTTTACATATAACATATATCCATACTGTTTTACAAAACGAGGCTTGTAATCAAATACATATACAAAAATAATTACAGCGGAAGACTTCAAAAATGACTTCATCATAAAAGACTCCTAGTGGCCGACCTGCAGATATCCAACTCCAAGCTAAACTCGCCACCTGCACGGGAAAAGAGCCCGTGCTAAGCGATAACGCTTAGTGGGGAGAAACAAAACAAACTAACGAAGTGCATATACAGTATATATAACAATACAATAATCCAATGGTTCAAAATCAAAGGCATCAAATCATCTATAAACATAACTCCAAAACTCCTTACTTGACATGCATAATATATAAATACAATACCAGCAATCAAGTATTCAATTCATAATTCTCATCATTCTAAGTATACAGATTCAAAGTGCGATTTAAAGCTATGTAAGAATTCATGTGCACTATATACTTGTAATCATGTTAACAATTCATCTCATCTTATGCAACACAATTAAACTCATAGCCTGACTAGCCTAAAATAATGCATATACAATATTTACAACAACACTACGATCTCGTCCCAACCATAAACATATATTACAAGTAATTAACTAATAAAATATAAATTAAATCTACATATTTCTCACCGTTCCAAATACATATATATATACTCAAGGTATTAAAACACAAAGTTATACTATATTTCATATATAACATATACCTTTAATCTTGTCAATAAACATCTCAACATATATATCACATATAAACATGTAGCCTCATTAATCCGAAATACTCTCTAGAAGTGGATACGGTCATTTGGATACTGATTGAACACAGTACCCCAAGCATATAGAGACATGAGTCTCAAACATGTATTTTCCATATAGAGACCGGAGTCTCGCTTTATTTTCATATAGACCAAACATGGTCGAAACAAGGATCCTAATGGACCCGCATCTATCGTTTTATCATATAGCAGCTGCACACACACTCTGACCTAAGTAAGCGCTTACTTATCCACTACTATGACTATTCAGGCTTAAAACTCAACTCAACAATTCAAGCACTAATATCAATATGAATATTGAAGATAATACTAATTTATGGTCCATGTATACAGGTATACAGATCACATTTAAAACAAGTAACTATAAGTATTAAAACAACTAAATGCAAATACATATTTCACGTATACATGTGTCTAGATCAAATTCAGAAACTTTTAAACATATACATATTAACTACAGGAGGTAATAAGAACAAATAGCTCATATTGAAAAAAGTCCCTGTTAAATAAACTATAAACATGTAAATCATGTATATTAATTATTAATCATGTATACAAAACCCAATATTATGCAATTAATAAAATACAATCAAATTTTAAAACTAATTAATCGTCATGTAATGTAAAACCCTTGAAATTAGAAGTTAAAAATCATGCTTTTAGAAAACAGGCAACTGAAGGAAGGCTGGTCACGTCGTGACCTCCAGTCACGTCGTGACTCCAGCTTCACGCGAGCGCCAGGGAAGAACAGCAGGCAGTCACGGCGTGACCACCAGTCACGTCGCGTGACTCCTGTGAGAGGAGAGGGAGAAGTCGCACAGGGAAAGGGCGAAAGTCACGGCGTGATGCCGCTTCACGCCACGTGACCTTCAGCAAAGAAGAAGTCACGGCGTGAAGCTACTTCGCGCCTCGTGACCTTCAACCGAGAAGGGGGTCACGGCGTGACCACCAGTCACGTCGCGTGACCTTCTTCTCACACTCCTTCATCTTCTCCAAATTTCCAATTTTCCAGAAATCGTAAAAATCCAGAAAACCATGAAAAACAGAGTACAACTAAAATCCAACTTCCTTTCTTGCTAAAAATCAGTTTTCATGCACTAACCATTCTAACACGTACTTTTTTTAAGTCTTCAGAATTCATCTACAGAAATTTTAATACAAATGACGCATTTTTACTATTAAACAGAGGTAACACCAGAACTTCAGCATCTCAGAATATCACATTCAAACCTATACATATTCATCTCATTTACATACTCATCAATATTCATTTCTTCAGAAATCATGTATACACATTGTATTTTCCATGCATTTAAATAAACAGATGCACCTAACAACATTCCCATTAAAAAAAAACCGCAACCAGGATCCAATAGAGAATAGACAAACACTCCCAAACCTGATTTGAAGCTCAAAACGTCCACTGAACCTTCTCAATCCACTACCTTGTCTTTTCCCTTCTCTTTTTCTTTTATCCCAGTACTTGCAACAGACCAAACGATACCCAGTTAATCCCAAGAACCACTAAACAACTCAGAATAATCCTAAAAAGATGAAGATCAAGAACCCAGAGTAAAACCAGTAGCTACTTACCCTGCTGAAGCTTCTAACACAACCAGACTATAGTTCCTCAACAGGAAAACACACATGCAAAAAGGAAAAGCACATCAAATGGAGAACAGAGATGGCTAACGTGAGAGAGAACCAGAAAAGAGAGAACTTTCAGTGTCTTTTGTTTTTTTCCAGCCAACTAAATTTCTCAATCTTTTCTTTTCCTCACCACGTGCACACACTGTCCTCCACATGGCACACATGCACCCAACACAAATCCACTTATTCTCTTTTACCATTTAATCCTTGTCAATTTACCTTTTACTCACTATAACAAAATCTGCCAATTAAATACTTCTATTCCTTTGCAATTTAATCCTCAATCAATAGCAAATTACTCAATTACCCTTAATTGCCTAATTAAAATCGCTAAATCCAATTAAGCCTCTTATGGGGTGTGACAACTCTCTCCCCCTTAAGAAAATTTCGTCCTCGAAATTTCCTCGCTAATCACCTGTAGATAAATCTTTAAACAAATCTCTGAATCGCTATCACTTATACCATACAACTATCAAATCATGTACACTCTACACTTTCCTTAACACACTACACTCTAATCCATATACCTCTTCTAATCATCAAGTACTCGATGTATATCCTGTCAGCTTCTTTCAGTGAAGTGCATACAATGATGCTGTTTACATACAAATGAGGGATGCGGATGAAATGATCATGTAATGATTTATGTATGCGAAATGATGCGAAAATGCAATGTAAGCTACTATAATGTACTTTTCCCATCCCCATGTTTCACTATGCTTATGTGCACATGATTTCAAGAAGATAGCTGACAGGAATACAGAGTGTCACCTCGAACTCTTATCAATTCACATCTACTACTGCCTCGTCTTTACTCTCACGCGAGTCGGACTCCATCTATACTTTACACAAATGACATCTGCATTAGGCCACTATACAAAACTGACTCTCATGTATAGACTCGACTCTATACTCAAACAATCACAACATAACCCAGAACCACCAAACCTGGGCTCTGATACCAAGCTGTAACACCCCCGCCATCCCCGTTGGAAGGATGCCGGAGTGCCACGCAGGCAAACACATATAACAAATCCATATTCACATATATAAATAAAACCACATGAGATTTAAAGAAATCATTAATCATGTAATAGTAATTCCTTTTTACATATAACATATATCCATACTGTTTTACAAAACGAGGCTTGTAATCAAATACATATACAAAAATAATTACAGCGGAAGACTTCAAAAATGACTTCATCATAAAAGACTCCTAGTGGCCGACCTGCAGATATCCAACTCCAAGCTAAACTCGCCACCTGCACGGGAAAAGAGCCCGTGCTAAGCGATAACGCTTAGTGGGGAGAAACAAAACAAACTAACGAAGTGCATATACAGTATATATAACAATACAATAATCCAATGGTTCAAAATCAAAGGCATCAAATCATCTATAAACATAACTCCAAAACTCCTTACTTGACATGCATAATATATAAATACAATACCAGCAATCAAGTATTCAATTCATAATTCTCATCATTCTAAGTATACAGATTCAAAGTGCGATTTAAAGCTATGTAAGAATTCATGTGCACTATATACTTGTAATCATGTTAACAATTCATCTCATCTTATGCAACACAATTAAACTCATAGCCTGACTAGCCTAAAATAATGCATATACAATATTTACAACAACACTACGATCTCGTCCCAACCATAAACATATATTACAAGTAATTAACTAATAAAATATAAATTAAATCTACATATTTCTCACCGTTCCAAATACATATATATATACTCAAGGTATTAAAACACAAAGTTATACTATATTTCATATATAACATATACCTTTAATCTTGTCAATAAACATCTCAACATATATATCACATATAAACATGTAGCCTCATTAATCCGAAATACTCTCTAGAAGTGGATACGGTCATTTGGATACTGATTGAACACAGTACCCCAAGCATATAGAGACATGAGTCTCAAACATGTATTTTCCATATAGAGACCGGAGTCTCGCTTTATTTTCATATAGACCAAACATGGTCGAAACAAGGATCCTAATGGACCCGCATCTATCGTTTTATCATATAGCAGCTGCACACACACTCTGACCTAAGTAAGCGCTTACTTATCCACTACTATGACTATTCAGGCTTAAAACTCAACTCAACAATTCAAGCACTAATATCAATATGAATATTGAAGATAATACTAATTTATGGTCCATGTATACAGGTATACAGATCACATTTAAAACAAGTAACTATAAGTATTAAAACAACTAAATGCAAATACATATTTCACGTATACATGTGTCTAGATCAAATTCAGAAACTTTTAAACATATACATATTAACTACAGGAGGTAATAAGAACAAATAGCTCATATTGAAAAAAGTCCCTGTTAAATAAACTATAAACATGTAAATCATGTATATTAATTATTAATCATGTATACAAAACCCAATATTATGCAATTAATAAAATACAATCAAATTTTAAAACTAATTAATCGTCATGTAATGTAAAACCCTTGAAATCAGAAGTTAAAAATCATGCTTTTAGAAAACAGGCAACTGAAGGAAGGCTGGTCACGTCGTGACCTCCAGTCACGTCGTGACTCCAGCTTCATGCGAGCGCCAGGGAAGAACAGCAGGCAGTCACGGCGTGACCACCAGTCACGTCGCGTGACTCCTGTGAGAGGAGAGGGAGAAGTCGCACAGGGAAAGGGCGAAAGTCACGGCGTGATGCCGCTTCACGCCACGTGACCTTCAGCAAAGAAGAAGTCACGGCGTGAAGCTGCTTCGCGCCTCGTGACCTTCAACCGAGAAGGGGGTCACGGCGTGACCACCAGTCACGTCGCGTGACCTTCTTCTCACACTCCTTCATCTTCTCCAAATTTCCAATTTTCCAGAAATCGTAAAAATCCAGAAAACCATGAAAAACAGAGTATAACTAAAATCCAACTTCCTTTCTTGCTAAAAATCAGTTTTCATGCACTAACCATTCTAACACGTACTTTTTTTAAGTCTACAGAATTCATCTACAGAAATTTTAATACAAATGACGCATTTTTACTATTAAACAGAGGTAACACCAGAACTTCAGCATCTCAGAATATCACATTCAAACCTATACATATTCATCTCATTTACATACTCATCAATATTCATTTCTTCAGAAATCATGTATACACATTGTATTTTCCATGCATTTAAATAAACAGATGCACCTAACAACATTCCCATTAAAAAAAAACCGCAACCAGGATCCAATAGAGAATAGACAAACACTCCCAAACCTGATTTGAAGCTTAAAACGTCCACTGAACCTTCTCAATCCACTACCTTGTCTTTTCCCTTCTCTTTTTCTTTTATCCCAGTACTTGCAACAGACCAAACGATACCCAGTTAATCCTAAGAACCACTAAACAACTCAGAATAATTCTAAAAAGATGAAGATCAAGAACCCAGAGTAAAACCAGTAGCTACTTACCCTGCTGAAGCTTCTAACACAACCAGACTATAGTTCCTCAACAGGAAAACACACATGCAAAAAGGAAAAGCACATCAAATGGAGAACAGAGATGGCTAATGTGAGAGAGAACCAGAAAAGAGAGAACTTTCAGTGTCTTTTGTTTTTTTCCAGCCAACTAAATTTCTCAATCTTTTCTTTTCCTCACCACGTGCACACACTGTCCTCCACATGGCACACATGCACCCAACACAAATCCACTTATTCTCTTTTACCATTTAATCCTTGTCAATTTACCTTTTACTCACTATAACAAAATCTGCCAATTAAATACTTCTATTCCTTTGCAATTTAATCCTCAATCAATAGCAAATTACTCAATTACCCTTAATTGCCTAATTAAAATTGCTAAATCCAATTAAGCCTCTTATGGGGTGTGACAGTACTCCTACCCCTAGTAGAGAAATTAAATGTTTTAAATGTTTGGGAAAGGGGCATGTAGCACATGATTATCCTAATAAGAGGGTAATAATTGCTAGGGATGATGGGGAAATTACTTTTGAGTTAGAACAAAGTGATAATAAAATGCCTCCTTTAGAAGATTGTAGTGATTGTGATAGCGAGGGGGAGTTGTTAGTTGCTGAAAGTGGGAAATCATTAGTGGCTAGGCGAGCTTTAAACTTGAATGTTAAGGAAGATAGCCTAGAATAAAGAGAAAACATATTTCACACTAAGTGTTTAGTTAATGGGAGAGTGTGCACAATCATTATTGATGGGGGGAGTTGCACGAATGTAGCTAGTGTGAGTATGGTTGAGAAGTTGAACTTGGCATGTGAGAAGCATCCTAGACCTTATAGATTGCAATGGTTAAATGATAGTGGAGAGATTAAGGTGACATGCCAGGTTAGAGTGCCATTTTCAATTGGATGGTACAAGGATGAAGTTTTATGTGATGTTGTACCTATGTAGGCAGGCCATTTGCTTCTGGGAAAGCCATGGCAATTTGATAGACAAGCTATTCATAATGGGTACACTAACATATTTTCTTTTTCTTATGAAGGTAAAAAGGTTGTTTTAGCTCCATTATCTCCTCAAGAGATTTATGAAGATCAAAAGAAAATGTTTGAGAAAGAGAAAGAGGCTTTGGCCAAAACAGAAAAGGGGAGAGAGGTTTCGGCCCAAGGGGTGAGAAAGAGAGAAAAAGAAAAGAAAGGGGGAAAAGAGGCTCAAAAAGAAACAAAATAAATAAATAGCCCAGTAGTGAGTGAAAACAAGCAAGGGGGGAGACAAAAACAGAATTTCTATGTTAGATCAAGGGAGGTCAAGAGTGCATTAGCCTTAAGACAACCTTTGGTTCTTGTAATCTACAAGGAAGTTTTGTTTACTGACACTGACCATAATCTTGATTCTTTGCCTTCTAGTTTTGTTTCTTTGTTGCAGGAGTATTCTGATGTTTTTCCTGATGAGCTGCCAGATGGTTTACCACATTTGAGAGGGATAGAACATCAGATTGACTTTGTGCCAGGATCTACCATTCCTAATAGACCAGCCTATAGAAGCAATCCTATAGAAACAAAGGAAATGCAAAGGCAAGTGGAAGAACTTATGGAGAAGGGATTGGTGAGAGAAAGCATGAGTCCATGCGCAGTACCCGTCGTATTGGTGCTTAAGAAGGATGGAACATGGAGGATGTGTGTTGATTGCCGTGCGGTCAACAAAATCACTGTAAAATATAGACATCCCATTCCTAGGCTAGATGATATGTTGGATGAATTATGTGGTGCTGTATATTTTACTAAAATTGAATTAATGAGTGGATATCATCAAATTAGAATGAAACCTGGTGATGAGTGGAAAACAGCTTTCAAAACTAAATATGGTTTGTATGAGTGGTTGGTTATGCCATTTGGGCTATCTAATGCCCCTAGCACTTTTATGAGACTTATGAATGTATTGCGTGCATATTTAGGGAAGTTTGTTGTTGTTTATTTTGATGATATACTCATTTACAGCAAGTCTTATGAAGAGCATATTGAGTATGTTAGGCTAATTTTACAAGCTTTGAGATCTGAAAAGTTGTATGCTAAGCTTAAGAAATGTACATTTTGCATAGATAGACTTGTGTTTCTTGGTTTTGTGGTGAGTGCACAGGGACTTGAAGTGGATGAAGAAAAAGTGAAGGCAATTAAGGAATGGCCTACACCTAAGACTACTTCAGATGTGAGAAGCTTCCATGGCTTGGCAAGCTTTTATAGGCGTTTTGTGCAGGATTTTTCTTCCATTGCTGCACCACTCACAGAAATAATCAAGAAGGAGGTTGGGTTCAAGTGGGGAGAAGCACAGCAAAAGGGATTTGAGACTTTGAAAGGGAAGTTGTGTTATGCTCCTATTTTATCTTTGCCTAACTTTGATAAAACATTTGAAATAGAATGTGATGCTTTTGGTGTAGGTATTGCGGCGGTTTTGATGCAAGAAAAGAAACCAATTGCCTATTTCAGTGAGAAGCTACATGGAGCCCAACTCAATTATTCAACCTATGACAAAGAGCTTTATGCTTTAGTGAGAGCATTGGATGTGTGGCAGCATTACCTCCTACCCAAGGAGTTTGTCATTCACACCGATCATGAGTCCCTCAAACACTTGAAGGGACAAGGTAAGTTGAATAAACGGCATGCTAAATGGGTTGAATTTATTGAAATATTTCCTTATGTTATTCAATACAAGCATGGAAAAGATAACATTGTTGCGGATGCATTGTCAAGACGATATGCTTTAATTTCTACACTTAGTTCTAAATTGCTTGGTTTTAAGCATGTTAAGGAACTATATGTTGGAGATCTTGATTTTGGTAATGTGTATGTAGCATGTGAACATCAAGCTTTTGATAAATTCTATAGGCATGATGGGTTTTTGTTTAAGGGCAGCAAGCTTTGTTTGCCTAAGTGTTCAATGCGTGATTTGCTTGTATTAGAATCTCATTGTGGGGGATTGATGGGACATTTTGGGGTGCACAAGACTTATGACATGTTAAATGAGCATTTTTATTGGCCTCATATGCACAGGGGTGTGGAGAAAGTATGTAATTCATATGTTGCATGTAGGCAAGCTCAGTCTAAAACTGATGCGGAACCCCAAGGCTAAAGAACCTGAAACCCCTTGAACATACAATATGGCATGAACATGAACAAGAATAAACCCCCAATCTAAAGAACCCCCAAACAACTATGTGAATGGAAACGCTTATAATAGATTGATTTAAAACACAAGAACATAATTCGCCACAAAGTAAATACCTCGATAAGAATTAAAGTTCTTGATGCAAAAGAAGAAGACAAACAATCCTCTCCAATGAAGAATTTGGCCAAGCCAAATAAAAGTCTCAAAATATCATAATCTCCAAGTCTGAATTACAAATTCGTTTTTGAGGAGTATTTATACTCCTTTAAGCTAATAAAAACCCTAATTAATCAAATAGGCCTTAAAACATGGGCCTTACACTAAGATAACTAAAGCCCACACTAATTAACTTAAAATTCAGCCCAAAAAGCCTAAAAAGAACTAATTAAATGAGCCCAAGCTAATTAAAGCCCATCTCACTTAAATAAGCCCAAAAGAATAAGTTAAGGCCTAACATATTACAAATAATCAAATGAAAATAATAAATAAAAGCCTAAACTAAAAGCCCAAATAAATCAGCCTCTTAATCCACCAATTAGCACATGCATTGCACATGCTCTGGCTCACATGCATAGCACAAGTCAAGGTCACATGGTCGGCACATGTCAAGTGTCACATGCATAGCACATGTCAAGGTCACATGGTCGGCACATGTGATGCGGAACCCCAAGGCTAAAGAACCCGAAACCTCTTGAACATACAATATGGCATAGACATGAATAAGAGTAAATCCCCAACCCTATTGAACCCCCAATCAATAAAGTGAAAGGAAACTCAAATAATTAGGTTGATTTAAAAACACAAGAACAGAATTCGCCACAAAGCAAATACCTTGATAAGAATTAAAGTTGTTGATGCAAAAGAAGAAGACAAGCTATCCTCTCCCAAGATGAATTTGGCCAAGCCAAAAGAAATTTATCAAATTAGTCAAATCTGCCTCCAATCTCGTTTTTGTGGAGTATATATACTCCCTTAAGCTAGAAAAAAACCCTAATTAATCAAATAGGCCTTAAAACATGGGCCTTACATCAAGATAACTAAAGCCCACACTAATTAACTTAAAATTCAGCCCAAAAAGCCTAAAAATAGCTAATTAAATGAGCCCAAGCTAATTAAAGCCCATCTCACTTAAATAAGCCCAAAAGGCCTAGCATATTACAAATAATCAAATAAAAATAATAAATAAAAGCCTAAACTAAGAGCCCAAACAAATCAGCCCATAAGTCCATTAAGCAACACATGCATTGCACATGTATTGTGTCACATGATGTGGACATGTCAAGTGTCACATGCATGGCACATGTCAAGTGGCACATGACTTGCACATGTCAAATTTATCATGCACATTTGGCCTTCACAATTCTGCCCCATTGAGTTGGTATTGACGCCATACGGCCCAAGCTCCTCTTGGCTATCCAAAGCTTCCACAATTCGGCCCATATAAGCTTTTAGTGCCTCTTTGAACTTCTTAGCCCGAAATCTTGTCATTGGACCATTTGGTAATGCTAGCTCATCCTTTTGTTGTTCTTTGATAGTGCTCACATCAACATGTCAAGTGTCACATGACCTGCACATGTTAAGTCGTCACATGACTAGCACATGTCCATCTTCAATTTGGCTTCTTCATAAATTTGGCCCACGGACTTCCTTCGAGCCTTCTTTAACTTCGCCAAATTTGATCTCCATGAATATGAACTTCCATTGTTTATAATATTGAAGTGTTGACCCCCTGTGCACGCATCATTCCCTCCCTCTTTAGAAAAGATTCGTCCTCGAATCTTCGTCTTGTTCAAGTTGGGAATTGGCACTTGTAAAATAAATTTATCTTCATTTGAGATCTTCTGAATAGGTGGAAATAAAATGAATGCTTCTTCAGCTGAGGACTCATCATGTTCCTGCAATTTAACAAAAATACTAAGAAAAACATGATTTTTCAATACAACCATTTCGTTCTGATCATGGTCCTCTTCTTTCTCCATGTTTAACTCAGCCTCCTTAAGCACTACAGGATCAATCATAACATGCTGATCTTCTAACTCAATTAAACAAACATCTTCCTTCTCACTCAAAACAACAACTACTTCACTTCCACTGATTTCTTCTTCACTCACAACCTTATTGTCATACAAATCTATAGCATCTCTTTCAGCTTCACAAATAATCTCTTCCATTGTAGCTTCCTTTCTTTTCTCCTTTTTCAAACACTTATCTAACTGTCTAAAAAGTTATTTAAACCTCAATTCCATATCTTCAGAATCTTCATTTTTCCTATGACGGTCAATTGATTTACTTCGATTTTTTATTTTAGTAGATTCATTTATTCTCTCCTCCATCCTATCCATCCTAGTATTCAACTTCTTAAACTCACTCATGAATGTTTTATACATCATCTTCACATTAGGCACGTTTTCATCCAATTTCTCACCCATTGTCTCCTTTATATCCTTTCTTGACATGATTTATAAACTGCAAATAAACGTTAGAAGAGAAATAAAAACTCACATTTCACTCCCTCACGTGTTTCACTCAAAAAGATGGCACTCCACTCGTGTTTCACTCAAGTAGGCTTTTACCCTCTTTTAAGCTCACACACTCAAGCCTTTTACCACTCAAGCTTGTTATCTTCAGTTGCACTTCAGAACTCAAACTCAAGTCAAAATAGTTCACAAGCAGCAAATTATGGTAAATAATGCAATGAAAATACTTAACAAAGAAGATAGGCATAAAGCTAGAAGCTAAAGACCAAAGTGAAGAACGTTGAAATGAGCATACAAGGTGAAGATATGTATGCTGTCCGAATTATGTAAATTTAACTAACAAGAATCAAATTGTTAATTATAGTGTAATCGGAAGCAAAAACACAAAGACACCAAAAATGGAAACTTAAGAATGAAAGAAATGACAAAACTAATGCAATAATGCAGAAATTGAAATCTCCCTAATGGAAAATTCAATTTGAGACAATATGTATTATCACACTAAGACAAAATGAAAAGGAGACACAAGATGTCCAAACTAAAACAAGATTAGGAAACCCAAATGTTTGTCCAAAATAAGACAAAGTATAATCCAATATGTCTTAATAAGATCAAATAAGGAAACCCAAATGTCTAAACTAAGACAAAATGACTTATCCACTATGTCTTAATTAGTTCAAGATATGGAAACCCAAATGTCTAGACTTAAGACAAAATGAAACTTATCTAATTTAATGTCCTAATTTAAATAATGTCCCAATCCTAATTTCTTTTCTTTTTTTTTAATTATCTCTAACTAATTAGATAATAACAATTCTATCCTAAAGAAATACAATCCTAATTGTTCACACCAACCAAAGTTAACCCAAATTAAAATACTTTTTCTAAATTCGGATGAACAGTAAATTCGGATGAACAGTGCGATGAATAGTACGTGTGAACAGTGCAATGAACAGTACATGTGAACAGTACCAGGAACAGTACGACGAATTTTTTTATTTTTATTTTTATTTTTAGCTAGATAACAACAAGAACAACTAATAACCTAGAAATCAAGATCAAACAATAAGAAATAACACCTAAAACAAAGCTCCCTATAATTTAGACCACTATGATGAACAAGGGTTCCTAAATTTTAGGAATCAAATAAATTGAAAATTAATGAATAAAAACAACAAACAAACATGGATAAATAAGAATTTAATCCAAATCCAAGCTCTGATACCAAATGATGCGGAACCCCAAGGCTAAAGAACCCGAAACCCCTTGAACATACAATATGGCATGAACATGAACAAGAATAAACCCCCCAATCTAAAGAACCCCCAAACAACTATGTGAATGGAAGCGCTTATAATAGATTGATTTAAAACACAAGAACATAATTCGCCACAAAGTAAATACCTTGATAAGAATTAAAGTTCTTGATGCAAAAGAAGAAGACAAACAATCCTCTCCAATGAAGAATTTGGCCAAGCCAAATAAAAGTCTCAAAATATCATAATCTCCAAGTCTGAATTACAAATTCGTTTTTGAGGAGTATTTATACTCCTTTAAGCTAATAAAAACCCTAATTAATCAAATAGGCCTTAAAACATGGGCCTTACACTAAGATAACTAAAGCCCACACTAATTAACTTAAAATTCAGCCCAAAAAGCCTAAAAAGAACTAATTAAATGAGCCCAAGCTAATTAAAGCCCATCTCACTTAAATAAGCCCAAAAGAATAAGTTAAGGCCTAACATATTACAAATAATCAAATGAAAATAATAAATAAAAGCCTAAACTAAAAGCCCAAATAAATCAGCCCCTTAATCCACCAATTAGCACATGCATTGCACATGCTCTGGCTCACATGCATAGCACATGTCAAGGTCACATGGTCGGCACATGTCAAGTGTCACATGCATAGCACATGTCAAGGTCACATGGTCGGCACATATCAAGTGTCGCATGACCTGCACATGTTAAGTCGTCACATGACTAGCACATGTCCATCTTCAATTTGGCTTCTTCATAAATTTGGCCCACGGACTTCCTTCGAGCCTTCTTTAACTTCTCCAAATTTGATCTCCATGAATATGAACTTCCATTGTTTATAATCTTGAAGTGTTGACCCCCTGTGCACGCATCAAAAACTATGCCCCATGGTTTGTATATGCCTCTACCTGTACCTAGTTCTCCTTGGACTGATGTTTTTATGGACTTTGTGCTTGGATTGCCTAGAACTAAACGTGGTAGAGATAGCATTTTTGTTGTGGTAGATAGGTTGATGCGGAACCCCAAGGTTAAAGAACCCGAAACCCCTTGAACATACACTTTGATTGCAAAGACAATGAAGACAAAAACCCTCCCTATTGAACCCCCAAACAACACGTGAATGGAAACGCAAATAATTGGGAATTAAAGAACCTGAAAAATGCCACAATCAAATAATTGATAAGTTAATCAAATTCTTCATGCAATAGAAAAGAAAGCAATTCACTCTCAATCTAAGCAAAGAAAATTCGTCTATGCCAATGAATATTATTCAAATCTGAACTTTACAACTTATGTTAGCCTATTTATATGGTGGCTAACCCTAATTACCCTTAAAACCTAAAACAAACCCTAATAAGGCCTTAAGTACACATAGGCCGAATTCTCCATGGGCTTTACAGTTCCGATAACTTTTTTTCTTTGGCAAATACATTTAATCCAGGTGAGGATTGTTGGAGATTATAATTGGGTGATTTTTTTTCCAATACATTAATTCAATTTTAAAATGTTGCTCCATGCAATATAATACGGTTACAAAGAAAGTAATTTATAAAATTTAATATATTTAAAATTATTTGAATTTAATTTAATAATTTATTTAAATTTACTTTTATAGTTAAATATTACGCATTATAATTTATTCAATTTTTATTTATAATTTATAAAATTAATAAGTATATAAATAAATTATCGTTAATATTTAGATATTTAAAAGAATTATAAACTAAAATTCAAGTGATTGTATATGCACTAAGCGAATTTATAAAATAGCTAAATTAATATATGATGCATTAACCTTGTACTAATATAGAGAGTAAATCCCATAATTATCCTAGAGAAAGTAAAAAATATAGATAGTAAATCCTAAAATTCTACTATCATCTCAAAGTTGGGTATAATTGTTCTTTTTCTAATGAATGATTGGTATTTGAATTTTCCCCTTTTTTCTTTTTTTTTTTAATCTTATATCTACCTTTCTTGGCATTGTTTTTTTATTTTCTTTTTATATAGACCTAACATATTACAAATAATCAAATGAAAATAATAAATAAAAGCCTAAACTAAAAGCCCAAATAAATCAGCCCCTTAATCCACCAATTAGCACATGCATTGCACATGCTCTGGCTCACATGCATAGCACATGTCAAGGTCACATGGTCGGCACATGTCAAGTGTCACATGCATAGCACATGTCAAGGTCACATGGTCGGCACATATCAAGTGTCGCATGACCTGCACATGTTAAGTCATCACATGACTAGCACATGTCCATCTTCAATTTGGCTTCTTCATAAATTTGGCCCACGGACTTCCTTCGAGCCTTCTTTAACTTCTCCAAATTTGATCTCCATGAATATGAACTTCCATTGTTTATAATCTTGAAGTGTTGACCCCCTGTGCACGCATCAAAAACTATGCCCCATGGTTTGTATATGCCTCTACCTGTACCTAGTTCTCCTTGGACTGATGTTTTTATGGACTTTGTGCTTGGATTGCCTAGAACTAAACGTGGTAGAGATAGCATTTTTGTTGTGGTAGATAGGTTGATGCGGAACCCCAAGGTTAAAGAACCCGAAACCCCTTGAACATACACTTTGATTGCAAAGACAAAGAAGACAAAAACCCTCCCTATTGAACCCCCAAACAACACGTGAATGGAAACGCAAATAATTGGGAATTAAAGAACCTGAAAAATGCCACAATCAAATAATTGATAAGTTAATCAAATTCTTCATGCAATAGAAAAGAAAGCAATTCACTCTCAATCTAAGCAAAGAAAATTCGTCTATGCCAATGAATATTATTCAAATCTGAACTTTACAACTTATGTTAGCCTATTTATATGGTGGCTAACCCTAATTACCCTTAAAACCTAAAATAAACCCTAATAAGGCCTTAAGTACACATAGGCCGAATTCTCCATGGGCTTTACAAGATAAATTAAGCCAAAACTAAAGAAAATAAACTCACTTAAAATTAAGTCTCATAGGCAGAACATGAAAACCCAAAAGAAAGACTAATTAAAACCCAAAATAACTAAATTAAACCCAATCTACAAGCCCATCATGCCTAGCCCATTAAATCTAAACTTAAATGAGTCATGTGACTTTTAAATGAAGCACATGACATGTACAATTAAAAGCCCAAAGTTGTATAAGCCCTTGATGGCTTAAATTGGTCCAATTCCTTCACTTGCTTCCAAAAGGCTAAGTACTTTAAGTTGGCCTTCAAGCCCTTGATAGCATTTCTCAATAGCCTCTTCATGAATTTCTTGAGTGACAAAATCTTGAACAAAAGATGACATAGCCATCCTTAGCTTCTGAGCACGTCCTCTTGTTATTGGGCCACTAGGCAGCTTCAAAGGATCTTTGGTGGTTGATGGCATTGTTGGTGGATCCGTATCATTCCCTCCCTCCTCAAAAAGATTTGTCCTCAAATCTGCATCCACATCAAAAGGAGAAAGGTCAAAAACATTAAATGTAGCAGAAACACCATACTCACTCGGTAAATCGATCTTGTAAGCATTATCATTGATGCGCTCCAAGACTTGAAATGGACCATCACCACGTGCATCCAACTTTCCCTTCCTTTGGTTTGGAAACCTTTCCTTACAAAAATGTACCCAAACCCAATCTCCAGGAGCAAATACCACTTGTCGCCTTCCTTTATTAGCTCTTTCAGCATACTTCTGGTTCCTCTTCTCAATGTTAGTTCTGGCTTTTTCATGCAAAGTCTTTACCAATTCTGCCTTCCTGTTGCCATCTAAACTTGAAAGCTCATTTAAAGGCAATGGACAAAGATCAAGCATAGTCAGTGGGTTAAAACCATAAACAATCTCAAATGGTGAAAAACCAGTAGACGAATGAATACTTCTATTATAAGCAAATTCAATGAAAGGTAAACAATCTTCCCATGTTTTGAGATTCTTACCCACTATAGCACGAAGTAAGGTACCCAAAGATCTATTCACTACCTCTGTTTGACCATCTGTCTGCGAGTGGCAAGTAGTAGAAAATAACAACTTTGTACCCAACTTACCCCATAGAACACGCCAAAAATGAGAAAGGAACTTTGTATCCCTGTCAGAAACAATGCTGCGTGGTATACCATGCAAACGCACAACTTCTTTAAAGAATAGGTCAGCAACATTAACAGCATCATCATATTTATGACAAGCAATAAAGTGAGCCATTTTACTAAACCTATCTACCACAACAAAAATGCTATATCTACCACGTTTAGTTCTAGGCAATCCAAGCACAAAGTCCATAGAAACATCAGTCCAAGGAGAACTAGGTACAGGTAGAGGCATATACAAACCATGGGGCATAGTTTTAGACTTAGCTTGCCTACATGCAACACATGAATTACATACTTTCTCTACATCCCTGAGCATATGAGGCCAATAAAAATGCTCATTTAACATGTCATAAGTCTTATGCACCCCAAAATGTCCCATCAATCCCCCACAATGAGATTCTAATACAAGCAAATCACGCATTGAACACTTAGGCAAACAAAGCTTGCTGCCATTAAACAAAAACCCATCATGCCTATAGAATTTATCAAAATCTTGATGCTCACATGCTGCATACACATTACCAAAATCAAGATCTCCAACATATAGTTCTTTAACATGCTCAAAACCAAGCAATTTAGAACTAAGTGTAGAAATTAAAGCATATCTTCTTGACAATGCATCCGCAACAACGTTATCTTTTCCATACTTGTATTGAATAACATAAGGAAATATTTCAATAAATTCAACCCATTTAGCATGCCGTTTATTCAACTTACCTTGTCCCTTCAAGTGTTTGAGGGACTCATGATCTGTGTGAATGACAAACTCCTTGGGTAAGAGGTAATACTACCACACATCCAATGCTCTCACTAAAGCATAAAGCTCTTTTTCATAGGTTAAATAATTGAGTTGGGCTCCATGTAGCTTCTCACTGAAATAGGCAATTGGTTTCTTTTCTTGCATCAAAACCGCCCCAATACCTACACCAGAAGCATCACATTCTATTTCAAATGTTTTATCAAAGTTAGGCAAAGATAAAATAGGAGCAGAACATAACTTCCCTTTCAAAGTCTCAAATGCCTTTTGCTGTGCTTCTCCCCACTTGAACCCAACCTCCTTCTTGATTATTTATGTGAGTGGTGCAGCAATGGAAGAAAAATCCTGCACAAAACGCCTATAAAAGCTTGCCAAGCCATGGAAGCTTCTCACATCTGAAGTAGTCTTAGGTGTAGGCCATTCCTTAATTGCCTTCACTTTTTCTTTATCCACTTCAATTCCCTGTGCACTCACCACAAAACTAAGAAACACAAGTCTATCTATGCAAAATGTACATTTCTTAAGCTTAGCATACAACTTTTCAGATCTCAAAGCTTGTAAAATTAGCCTAACATGCTCAATATGCTCTTCATAAGACTTGTTGTAAATGAGTATATCATCAAAATACACAACAACAAACTTTCCTAAATATGCACGCAATACATGGTTCAAAAGCCTCATAAAAGTGCTAGGGGCATTAGATAGCCCGAATGGCATAACCAACCACTCATACAAACCATATTTAGTTTTGAAAGCTGTTTTCCACTCATCACCAGGTTTCATTCTAATTTGTTGATATTCACTCATTAAATCAATTTTAGTAAAATACACAGCACCACATAATTCATCCAACATATCATCTAGCCTAGGAATGGGATGTCTATACTTTACAGTGATTTTGTTGACCGCACGGCAATCAACACACATCCTCCATGTTCCATCCTTCTTAGGCACCAATACGACGGGTACTGCGCATGGACTCATGCTTTCTCTCACCAATCCCTTCTTCATAAGTTCTTCCACTTGCCTTTGCATTTCCTTTGTTTTCATAGGATTGCTTCTATAGGCTGGTCTATTGGGAATGGTAGATCCTGGTACAAAGTCAATCTAATGTTCTATCCCTCTCAAAGGTGGTAAACCATCTGGCAGCTCATCAGGAAAAACATCAGAATACTCCTGCGACAAAGGAACAAAACTAGAAGGCAAAGAATCAAGATTATGGTCAGTGTCAGTAAACAAAACTTCCTTATAGATTACAAGAACCAAAGGTTTGCCTTGAACCGAAACATTGATTATCCTTGGCTTGAAATCTGAATTTTGGGAGTAGAAGTTATATTTTGTTTGCTGAAATTATTATAAAAAAAAAGAGAAGAAAAAAAAAGAAGTAGAACATCTTTGGGTTTAGAAATCCGAACCTTTTAGGAGTTTGTTTTGATTTGATTGCTGAAATTTATTAAAAAAAATAAATAGCAAGAAGAAAAGAAAGAAAAACATACAAAAGAAAAGAATAGAAGAAACAGAGAAAAGAAGAAAAAAAAAACGTGAAAGAAAGGAATATAGGAGGAGAAAAGGGTAGGGAGCAATTCGGCCAAGGAGGGTTTATATAGCAAAGGGCAAATCCAAATCCGATAATAGGTGGGAGAAAATTAATCCATATTGCTTGGGGAATTAGGAATCCTTTAGGAGCTAGTAAAATTAATCCTTATCCCTTTGGGTTTAAGTTTTCAAAAATCATAATCCATATCGGAATTGGAATTGTAATCCTAATCCTACTTAACCAAGGATTTACTTTGCAATCATTGACCCACCATTTGTGTTATCCATTTCTTATCCATTTGTGTTATCCATTTCTTATCCATTTGTATTATGCATTTTTTATCCATTTGAGTGGCCATTTTTTATATCATTTATTATCCATTTGAACTGTCATTTTTTTTCATTTCTTATCCATTTGAGCTGCCATTTTATCATATCTTATCCATTTGTTCCACAATTTTTGTAATCATTTTTGATCATTTGTGCCATCATTTTTCTAGCATTTTGCCATCATTTTTCTACCATTTTGCTATAATTTTGCCATCACTTTGCCATCATTTTGCGCACAACTTGATACATTAATTAGAGCTTGATACACCATTCGGCCTATTCATTATTGTGGCTCTAAATTGAATTGTCTTGCATGCAAACTACTTTATTTAGTTCAATTTTGTCTTTTTGTTGATTTCTTGCTTTGCTGGGTAGAATATATAGGTTATATATTTGGTTTACTTTGTAGTGAATCAAATTCATATATTTTGTCCAAAATTGTCATTTTTCTTAATTCTTGTTGCTTATTTCTTTGTTTAAGCTTGCTTTTGTTCCTTTACATTATTAGAGTATCTTTGCTTGTTCTAATACTCTAATTTGGATATAATCAAGTGGTACACCACTCTTGACCGTGTATCACCTCCATTGTGTCTAGTGTCTTCTTTTCTAGTTTTGAGCTATCTTTTTATTGTTAGTGCTTATTTTCTTTGCCTTCTTAAACGTGCTTAAGATTCTTGATTTGTGGATTGAATTCTGAAGTGCAATTTTAAAGTTGCAAGCTTGAGTGGTAAAAGGCAAGAGAGTGTGAGGACATTAAGAGGGTAAAAGCCTTATTTGTGTGAAACACGAGAGGAGTGACATTCTTTGAGTGTAAACACGTGAGGGAGTGCTTGTGAGGTTTTTATCTAACAATTTTGCAGGTAATACACCATGACTGAAGAAACTAGTAGGAAGAGAATATCCCAAGGTGAAGATCATGTACCAGATAACAAGATGCTCTATCAAGCTTTCATTAGTGAGATGCGGAAGCTATCTCTTAGAATGGATGGAATGGAAGAGAGGCTTGAATGGAGTATATCTAATGCACCTAGAAGGGCAGCAAGGAGAGGCCGAATTATTCAAGGACATGGGGAGCATGATTTTGATGATGAAGAAGAAGAGGAAATTAGTGCAAGGATAGATGGAAACTTGGGTAACATCAAACTCAAGATTCCTCCGTTCAAAGGCAGAAATAGTGCAGAAGAGTACTTGGAGTGGGAAAGAAAGGTTGAGATGATTTTTGATTGTAACAGGTACTCAGAGGAAAAGAAAGTGAAGATTGCAGCTGTAGAATTCACTGACTATACTTTGTTTTGGTGGGATCAATTGAATATGGGCAGAAGGAAGATGATGAGACGTCCTATTAGTAGTTGGGAGGATATGAAGGAGGCTGATGCGGAACCCCAGCCTATATGCAAACTAGAATGCCAACATACCATGAATATTGATCATAAACAAGTGAATAAACCCCCAATCTAAAGAACCCCCAAACAAGATTGAATGGAAACGCTTATAATAGATTGATTTAGAAAGTAAGAAGAATAAGAATCAAGCATACATTAACCATGCAAATTGCCTAAGTCTAATTCTCCATACAATAACAAGAATCAATAGAAATTAACTCTCACAAATTCAGTCAATGAAAATTCATTAATCATAAGATATGCAAAATGTAAAGTACAAATGAAGAAGTTCAGCCCTTTATATAGGCAAGGCAGCCACCCCTCCCTAGAGGAGTTATAATCAAACACTAACTCTAAGAGATAATTAATAAAATAAATAATAAAGATAATTCCTAACCTTTATCTACATGTATTTGGCCATAATATGGACTAAATACATGAATAAATAAAGATAAATACAATCTGAAAATAATCCTAAAAGCTACTGATTATCCTAAGGAAAATGAATGTAGACTCAATTTTGGCTATAAGTGGAATTTGGCTAACTCACTCAAGATAAATTCATCCTATTGTTTCTCTATCAAACTCTATTCAATAATATCCCAAAATAATAAGTATTTATCAAAGAAAAGCCATTCCTAAAATTTAGGACCCCAAGTTCACCAATGTAGGCATAAAGCTAAATTTGACTCAAACCCATCCAAATTCAGCTCTCCCCTTTAAAATCCGGCCCCCTCATGTTTTCTAAGCCTCAATTAGTTATTTAGGCCCAACCCTTTAGAAGAGATAAGCCCAACTTTAGCCTACCCACTTAAACTACCCAAAATACTCAAATAAGCCCAAAAATAAAACAAGCCTAATTAAATAAGCCCAAAACGTTTTCTAAGGTACTAGGCTGCCCAAATACATTTAATTATATGTCATTACGGGCACGTTTGGTTCGCTGTATTGTATTAGTCTGTATAGTATTAGTCTGTACAGTATTAGCCTGTATAGTACTAGCTCGCATAGTATTAGCCTATATTGTAGCATACAGTGTTTGGTATAATATTGTATTAGCCTGTAATATTTTATACTATGTTTGGTGTACAACAGTGTACTGTATTATTTTTAAATAAAATTAAAAAACATGCAATTTTAAATTATTTTTAATATTGCAAATTTAGACAAAAAAATTATCGTAAAATATAATTTTTCATATATACATCACATTTATTTAAAAGAAAGTGTACAAATTTATTGAAATATAAATATATATTAGTAGATAAATTAACAATCAAACAAACAATTTAATTAATAGTATTCAATTATACTATTGAAATTTATTAACAAATTTGTTGCAATTAATAATTTTATACATGATCCAATAACATCTTTGATATTTCCATGAATTTGAAGTAGGTCACATAATATTAGAAATGTTCTTCTATTTATTCTTAATTGATTGATACATTGCAAGTCATTATTTCCAATTATACTATTTACACAAGTAAAACGAACTTGATCCCTATCAATATTTTTATCTATAAACATTTTCCTCCTTTTTAAAAGCTTTTTCCTCTTATTTTCAATTTGAATCATCATCATCAATAGAAACCACATCATTTGCAAATGCCATATCCTTATGATTATGTAGAACATATCATTTCTTTGATCCATATCTACTGAAAAAAATCAAAAATTGAAAAGCATTAGAAGCAAATGAAGCTATTAAAAAAATACACAACAAATATTAATTAGAAAAAAATAAGAAAAAAAAAACAAAATAGCTATTGTAGCCAGAATCCAATACCATATGTAACCCAATATAGCTATTTTGTTAGATTGGTTGTACAATGCCATATCAAAATACTTTCCCAAATAGTCAAATATATAATTAACACCGCATGGTATCAAATTCATGAATTTCTGACACTGAATTGCTGGCAAGCAACAGATGTTCCCGAGGTTAATTAAATTGTTGTAGGATCTAAATGTCCACATTAACAAAGGAAAAATAAGTATTACGAAAAATCAAGATAGAGTAATTTTCCACTAAATCATCATACAATTAAATTCTTTTCAGGCTTTAATTGCATTTGATAGAAAACTAAATAGAAGGAATAACAAATTCCAATATTGAGTCTTTCAATTCCACACACAAGCATCATCTTTGTATTATAGCTTCCAAAGTTTCATTTCCTCTGATATTACAAGGTGAAGGAAAATGTTCAGACTAACTAAATTCATTGATTGATTGTGAACAATTATATTTTGAGTTTCAAATTTCTATAATCATTGATTGATTGTGATTCAAGTGATGCTATAGATTAAAAAATTACAGTAGCCCATTTCCCAAAGGCGTGTATGGGTTGACAATTCATGGGTTGCCAATTGGCCAATTTTGGAGTTATTCATTCATCCTATAAATGCCAACTTTCACATGATGAATATGTTCATGGAAAGGTAAATGTCTAGATTTTGGTGGGCATATATGTGGATATACTTATAAATGTTACCCTTTAGCTTTAAATCTGCAATATCTAAACCAATGAGAGTTATAATATTCTTCCATTACATTCATTATGTATTTTGCTATTTGATCTTTATTTATAAAAAAAGTAATTAATAAAGTGAGAATATATAATTACAGAAAATTAATAAAATAATATTTTAATGATTATATTAAATAATCGATGAACGGAGTGTGTATTGTTTATTTGATTAATAAAGAAATTTTATTGCCTCTAGAAGAATACAAAGGGTAAAATCTAATTTCAGCTTGTACTAACTCCAATAATTCCAACTAAGACTATAGTTTCTGTTTTGATAATAACTATTAAATAACCTATAATTTCTATCTTATGCTATAATCACTACTAAACCATTTGCATTTTTTGTTTCAATATCTGCTCATCCGGATCAAAAGCTTCAAATATTAATATGTTTAATAGCATCTCTTTAAAATGAGCATAGAATTCTTTTGTTTTTGTTCTCTTTTATTTTCTTTTTGACCATCAAGACACTATAACCTATTAGTAAAGGAAGCAATTTACTACCTGCAGTAGGATTACTAAAACCTTCATCGAAATAACCACTGTTCATTGCAAATAAGTAAATCCACTCTATTGGCTGTACTTCATTCATGCTAACTATCAATCGATTGCTACTACTTACACTGAGGTAGAAGACAAAAATTTAACTAATCTTGAGAATCCTTAGAAGGTAAAGAACAAAATTAAAAACAAACCAAGTTGATCACACCACATTGAGTTTCTGATTAATATGGTAAAATAAAAAGTATTTTTCCTCCTTAGGGGTTTGGGGAGCAGAAATGAAATACACTATCCATTGAGAAGTTGATGCAGTATTAATCAACTCTCCATTGAAAAGATATCAGTAAGACTCCTGGTGAGATTGACGATAGCCATGTATCAAGTAAACAAGTTAAAATGGGTAAGTTGGCAATTGGGAAGACAGTAATTTTTAGATTTGTTCCTTCATTGCAAGTAATTTTTAGATTTATACCTTACTTTCTATTTCAATCCCAGCAACCCAAATAAGGCATATTTCTGTCTTATGCTATAATCCTGCTAAACCATTTGCATTTTCAATTTCATAATCTGCTCTTGAAAGAACCAAAATTGCACGATTGAAAATATAAGCTAACAGCAACCGGTAAAAAGTATTCATACCAAATTACACAAATCACAACTACAAGAAGAATGAGAAGAGGCAAAACAAATTAAAAGGAATACATGATACAATTAGCAAATCAAAACTCAAATGAGAATCGAATTCAGTAATAATTCAAAAAGAAAGAACATAAGCACAGAACAGGACAATCAGAACTAAAAAAGAGTAGCTGAACAATCCAAGAAGAAGGAAATCCTTACTAGATTTTGCAATTGATCAAAAACCCACATCAAACTCCATGAAAAATCTAAAGCTTGTTTGTTAAATCTGTCAGCACATCAATCAACAGACAGAAATTTATAGTTTTTTTTTGGGTTTTCTTGGTTTTGTTCTCAGAGAGAGAGAGAAAGAGAAAGCAGTAATCAATTTTTTGAATTGAAAAGCTCAGATTATCATGGATTTTACTTTACCAACCCATTCTACCCATTAAATAAAACTCATTACAAAATGAGTGGAAAAAAAAGAGATGAGTAAAGTACCCGAATTTTGCTGGATGGCAGAGTTCGACGGCTAGCGACGATGGACACCGGAGAGGGAGAGCAGCGGCTATTTGAGTGATAGAAAGAGTCACAGAAATACGGACTAGAGGGATAGCGAGAATCGCGACAGGGTTAAGTGCAATGGGATTTGAGAATTTGTTGAAGATGTGAGCTGTGTCGCGCCGGAGAGGGAGGCTGATGCGGAACCCCTAGGTTATTTAGAACCCGAAACCCCAAACACACAAAATGGCAAGAACATGAACAAGAATAAACCCCCAATCTAAAGAACCCCCAAACAACTATGTGAATGGAAACGCTTATAATAGATTGATTTAAAAACACAAGAACAGAATTCGCCACAAAGTAAATACCTTGATAAGAATTAAAGTTCTTGATGCAAAAGAAGAAGACAAATAATCCTCTCCAATGAAGAATTTGGCCAAGCCAAATAAAAGTCTCAAAATATCATAATCTCCAAGTCTGAATTACAAATTCATTTTTGAGGAGTATTTATACTCACTTAAGCTAATAAAAACCTTAATTAATCAAATAGGCCTTAAAACATGGGCCTTACACTAAGATAACTAAAGCCCACACTAATTAACTTAAAATTCAGCCCAAAAAGCCTAAAAAGAACTAATTAAATGAGCCCAAGCTAATTAAAGCCCATCTCACTTAAATAAGCCCAAAAGAATAAGTTAAGGCCTAACATATTACAAATAATCAAATGAAAATAATAAATAAAAGCCTAAACTAAAAGCCCAAATAAATCAGCCCCTTAATCCACTAATTAGCACATGCATTGCACATGCTCTAGCTCACATGCATAGCACATGTCAAGGTCACATGATCGGCACATGTCAAGTGTCACATGACCTGTACATGTTAAGTCGTCACATGACTAGCACATGTCCATCTTCAATTTGGCTTCTTCATAAATTTGGCCCATGGACTTCCTTCAAGCCTTCTTTAACTTCTCTAAATTTGATCTCCATGAATATGAACTTCCATTGTTTATAATCTTGAAATGTTGACCCCCCTGTGCACGCATCATTCCCTCCCTCTTTAGAAAAGATTCGTCCTCGAATCTTCGTCTTGTTCAAGTTGGGAATTGGCACTTGTAAAATAAATTGATCTTCATACAAGATCTTTTGAATAGGTGAAAATAAAATGAATGCTTCTCCAGAAAAGAACTCATCATGTTCCTGCAAGTTAATATGAAAACTAAGCAAAACATGGTTAGTCTTTAATATAATCTTTTCATTCTGATCATTATTGTCTTCACTTTCCACGTTCAATTCAACCTCCTTAAGAACTGTAGGTCAATTATAACATGCTGATCTTCTATCTCAATTACACAAACATCCTTCTATTCACTCAAAGCAACATCTTCTCTTTCAATTATGTTTTCCTTTTCACTCAAAACAACATCTTTGTCACATCCACTTATTTCTTCACCATTTACAACTTCATCAGCATATAAGTCTATACCATCTCTTTCAGCTTCACAAACAATTTCATCGACAATAACTTCCTCTTCTTTCTTTCTTTCCTCTTTTCTCCTATACGTACTTATTAGTCCAGAAAGTTGTTTAAACTGCAATTCCATATTTTTAAAATCTTCATTTTTGCTCCAGTTTGAACAACTCTTGTTGTGGGAATTTGAAAATAACCTTGCTGTCCTCCTTTGCTTTTGTTGCCTCTCCACTTTCATGGCAATATTTACTAGGTCCTCCATTACTCCATAATGTTGTAAGTCCACCACATCAGCAATTTCCCTATTCAAACCTCCCATGAACCGAGCCATAGTAACCTCTTCTTCCTCTTCTATATTGGCTTTAATCATGAGCATCTCCATTTCCTTGTGATAATCCTCCACTGTTCTAGCTCCTTGAGTGAGCCTATGTAATTGCTGGTGCAACTCTCTATAGTAGTAGGATGGTACAAACCTCCTCTTCATTACTCTCTTCATTTCTTCCCAGGTAGAGATAGGCGGATCCCCATTCCTCCTTCTACTCTTAACTAACTCATTCCACCAAACCAGCGCATAATCACTAAACGCCACTGCTGCTATCCTTACTTTCTTGTCTTCAGAATAGTTATGACAAGCAAAAATCATGTCCACCTTCCTTTCCCATTCTAAATACACTTCAGCATCATTCCTACCTTTAAAGGATGGAATGTTCATTTTGATGGCATTGATGTTGCTGTCCACTTTATCTTCTCTTCTCACTCTACTCCTCACGGATTGAACTTCATCATCTTCATCCCAATCGCCTTGATCAACCTCCTCTCGCTCATTAATCCATCTTCCCCTCCTATCTGTTCTCCTTGAGTTATTGGATGTTCCCCCTTCTAATTTATCCAACCTCTCTTTAACGTCGACCCTTTCTCTCAACAAATTTTCAATAGTACCTTGTATTGCTTGTATAGCAAACACAACCTGTTCTATAGACATCTCCTTCTTACTGGATTCGTCAGTCATGGTGCTTTACCTGTAAAAGATGTTAAAATAAAACAGCCTCACTACACTCCCTCACGTGTTTGCACTCAAAGAGGTGACACTCCACTCGTGTTTCACTCAAATTTGGCTTTTACCCTCTTTTAAGCTCACACTCTCAAGCCTTTTACCACTCAGGCTTGCTGTCTTCAGTTGCACTTCAGAACTCAAACTCAAGTCAAAATAGTTTACAAGCAGCAAATTATAGTAAAAGAATGCAATGAAAATACTTAACAAGAAGATAGGCATAAAACTAGAAGCAAAAGACCAAAATGAAGAACGTTGAAATGAGCATACAAGGTGAAGATATGTATGCTGTCCGAATTGTATAAATTTAACTAACAAGAATCAAATTGTTAATTATAGTGTAATCAGAAGCAAAAATACAAAGACACCAAAAATGGAAACTTAAGAATGAAAGAAATGACAAAATTAATGCAAAATTGCGGAAATTGAAATCTCCCAAATGGAAAATTCAATTTGATACAATATGGGTTAACACACTAAGACAAAATGAAAAGGAAGCAACAATATGTCCAAACTGAATCAAGATTAGGAAACCCAAATGATTGTCCAAAATAAGACAAAGTTTAAACCAATATGTCGTAATAAGATCAAATAAGGAAACCTAAATGTCTAGACTAAGACAAAATAACTTATCCACTATGTCTTAATTAGTTCAAGATATGGAAACCCAAATGTCTAGACTTAAGACAAAATGACTTATCCACTATGTCTTAATTAGTTTAAGCTTAAGAAACCCAATTCAGCCCAATAGGTTCAAGTTAAACCCAAATAATTATCCAACTCCAAATATGGCCCAATAGGTTTAAATCAAACCCAACTAATTATCCAACTCCAAATCTGGCCCAATAGGTTTAAATCAAACCCAAATAATTATCCAACTCCAAATCTGGCCCAATAGGTTTAATTCAATGTAATTCACGCCCAAACTAATTCAACAACCCTAATTTGTATACTTTTCTTTTCTAGCCGCCAACAACTTTTTCTTTTCTTTTTTTTTATTTTGATTTTTAACAACTAGAATAGCAAACAACCTAAACTTTAAGATCAAATAACAAAGAATTCAGCCTAAAACAAGGCTCCTAAATTTTAGGCCCCTATGATGAACAAGGGTTCCTAAATTTTAGGAATCACATAAACTGAAAATTAATGAATAAAAACAGCAAATAAACATGGATAAATAAGAATTTAATCCAAATCCAAGCTCTGATACCAAAATGATGCGGAACCCCTAGGTTATTTAGAACCCGAAACCCCAAACACACAAAATGGCAAGAACATGAACAAGAATAAACCCCCAATCTAAAGAACCCCCAAACAACTATGTGAATGGAAACGCTTATAATAGATTGATTTAAAAACACAAGAACAGAATTCGCCACAAAGTAAATACCTTGATAAGAATTAAAGTTCTTGATGCAAAAGAAGAAGACAAATAATCCTCTCCAATGAAGAATTTGGCCAAGCTAAATAAAAGTCTCAAAATATCATAATCTCCAAGTCTGAATTACAAATTCATTTTTGAGGAGTATTTATACTCACTTAAGCTAATAAAAACCTTAATTAATCAAATAGGCCTTAAAACATGGGCCTTACACTAAGATAACTAAAGCCCACACTAATTAACTTAAAATTCAGCCCAAAAAGCCTAAAAAGAACTAATTAAATGAGCCCAAGCTAATTAAAGCCCATCTCACTTAAATAAGCCCAAAAGAATAAGTTAAGGCCTAACATATTACAAATAATCAAATGAAAATAATAAATAAAAGCCTAAACTAAAAGCCCAAATAAATCAGCCCCTTAATCCACTAATTAGCACATGCATTGCACATGCTCTAGCTCACATGCATAGCACATGTCAAGGTCACATGATCGGCACATGTCAAGTGTCACATGACCTGTACATGTTAAGTCGTCACATGACTAGCACATGTCCATCTTCAATTTGGCTTCTTCATAAATTTGGCCCATGGACTTCCTTCAAGCCTTCTTTAACTTCTCTAAATTTGATCTCCATGAATATGAACTTCCATTGTTTATAATCTTGAAATGTTGACCCCCCTGTGCACGCATCAGAGGCACTACCGGAGGTGGATGTATTTTAGTTAAATACGTGATTATGTATTAGATAAAGCCATAGGTATAGGGTGTATTATTATATCCTGAATAGATGGGATAAAACTTAGATTATGTATTAGATAATACACGTATAACTTTCTACAAAAATTATCCAAACACCTCACTTGGTATTATGTTATGCTATCCCGTATATTATACGGGAAAGCAAACGGGCCCTACAAGAATAGAAGCTAAACAAAATAGCTTGAAGGCCCATTTGACCATTCGGCCCCAACTTGTTTTCATAGCCCAATTCAGCTTCTTTCCCCTCTTGAACTTGTATCTTCTCTACATAAGGCCTCATGAATGCTTGTAGGACTTCTTTAAGCTTCTTTGACCTTGCTCTTGTGATTGGTCCTTGAGGAAGTGCTAGTTCATCTCTCTTGTTGCCATTATGCTTACTTGTGCTCATATCATCCCCTCCCCCTTCGAAAGGATTCGTCCTCGAATCTGAATCACAGTCAAATGGTCCATCTCCTCTTGCATCAAGTTTAGACTTCCTTTGGTTAGAAAATCTCTCTTTACGCATATGGATCCAAACCCAATCTCCTGGTTCGAATATCACTTGTCTACGGCCCTTGTTAGCCTGCTTTGCATACATCTTGTTCTTCTTCTCAATGTGCTCACGTGCTTTATTATGTATTGTCTTAACCAAATCAGCCTTAGCCTTGCCATCTAAATTAGAAAGTTCATTCAAAGGTAAAGGCATCAAATCCAACACAGTCAATGGATTAAAACCATACACAATTTCAAAAGGTGAAAACCCTGTGGAAGTATGAATTGCACGATTATAAGCAAACTCAACAAATGGCAAACATTCTTCCCAAGTTTTAAGATTCTTACCAATTATAGCACGCAACATAGTTCCTAAAGTTCTATTAACAACCTCAGTTTGTGGATGACAAGTAGTAGAAAACACAAGTTTAGTACCAAGTTTACCCCACAAAACACGCCAAAAGTGACTTAGGAACTTAGAATCTCTATCAGAGACAATAGTTCTAGGTATACCATGCAATCGAACTACTTCCCTAAAAAACAAATCAGCTATGTTTGTTGCATCATCAGTTTTATGACAAGCAATGAAATGCGCCATTTTACTAAATCGGTCCACTACAACAAACACACTATCCCTTCCCCTTTTTGTCCTAGGTAAACCTACAATGAAGTCCATAGAAATGTCAGTCCAAGGTTCAGTGGAAACAGGCAAAGGAGTATACAAACCTTGATTTGAAGACTTAGACTTAGCCTGTTTACATGCAAAACATTGGGTACACACTTTTTTAACATATTTTCGCATATTAGGCCAATAAAAATGTTCATTAAGCATGACTAAAGTCTTTTGCACACCAAAGTGTCCCATCAATCCCCCGCTATGTGATTCTTTCACAAGCAACTCTCTAATAGAACATGCAGGTATACACAATTGTTTTCCCCTAAAAAGAAACCCATCATGTCTATAGAACTTATTAAATGCATAATATTCACATGCCTTATACACTTCACCAAAATCAGAATTATGCTCATACATTTCTTTCAAATGCTCAAAACCTAACAATTTGGAACTAAGCATAGAAATCAGTGTATATCTCCTAGAAAGTGCATCAGCAACAACATTCTCTTTACCTTGCTTATATTTAATCACATATGGAAAAGTATCAAGGTACTCTACCCACTTACCATGCCTTCTATTCAACTTACCTTGTCCCTTTAGATATTTGAGAGATTGGTGATCTGTGTGTATCACGAATTCTTTAGGCAAAAGGTAGTGTTCCCAAACCTCAAGAGCTCTCACCAACGCATAGAATTCTTTATCATATGTAGAGTAATTCAGCTGTGCTCCACTCAACTTGATGTGTGCACAGGGGGGTCAACCCATCATGGCAATCCTATGCAGGCCGAATTGTGGAAGTTATGGAGATTCAAGAGAGAGTTGAGCCAAATTGTGCTATATCTAATCCAATGGGGCCAAATGCAAAAGATGGGCTTCAATTGTGCTTGATTAATTATTTCAATCTCGAAGAGTAGCTTTAGGCTGCCCAAGGGGCTTATTTTATTATGTTGAATTTGTTTTGTTTTAATTATTTAGTTGGACCCTCATATAGCTTAATAGGCTTATTTTAAGTGAGTTGGGCTTACTTTAGGTTGGGCTCATTTAAATTAATTATTTTAGGCTTGTGGGTTGTTGTATTTTAGAGTTAATAAGTTTGGGCTTTAGTTATTTGGTGGGAGGCCCATGTGTTAAGTGGCCATGTGTTAGGTGGCCTTTTGACTTATTTAGGGTTTGGTGGGAGGCCCATGTGTTAGGTGGCCATGTGTTAGGTGGACTTTTGACTTATTTAGGGTTACCTACCTTTTGGGGGCTATAAATACCTCATTATAAGTTGTAAAAGACACATCAAAAACACTTTTGAATATCATCATTTGGCTTGGCCGAATTTTCTTCATTAGAGAGGAAAGCTTGTCTTCTTCTTTTGCATCAAGAACTTAAATTCTTATCAAGGTATTTACTTTGTGGCGAATTCTGTTCTTATGTTTTTAAATCAATATATTATAAGCGTTTCCATTCACATGTTGTTTGGGGGTTCTTTAGATTGGGAGTTTCTTCTTGTTCATGTTCATGTCATATTGTATGTTTAAGGGGTTTCGGGTTCTTTAGCCTTGGGGTTCCGCATCATTTGACCAAATAACTAAAGCCCAAACTTATTAACTCTAAAATACAACAACCCACAAGCCTAAAATAATTAATTTAAATGAGCCCAACCTAAAGTAAGCCCAACTCACTTAAAATAAGCCTATTAAGCTATATGAGGGTCCAACTAAATAATTAAAACAAAACAAATTCAACATAATAAAATAAGCCCCTTGGGTAGCCTAAAGCTACTCTTCGAGATTGAAATAATTAATCAAGTACAATTGAAGCCCATCTTTTGCATTTGGCCCCATTGGATTAGATATAGCACAATTTGGCTCAACTCTCTCTTGAATCTCCATAGCTTCCACAATTCGGCCTGCGTAAGATTGCCATGATGGGTTGACCCCCCTGTGCACACATCATCCCCTCCAACTTTAGAAAAGATTCGTCCTCGAATCTTCGTTTTATTTAAGTTGGGAATTGAAGCTTGTGGAATAAATTGATCTTCATAGACAATCTTGGGAATAGGTGGAAATAATATGAATGCTTCTTCAGAAAAGAACTCATTATGTTCCTGCAAGTTAACACGAAAACTAGGAAAAGCATGGTTAGTCAATACATGAATTTCATTTTGATCATGATTATCTTTTTTTTCCATGTTCAATTCAGCCCCCTGAAACACTACAGGATTAATCGTAACATGCTGATCGTCCAACTCAACTAAACAAGCATCTTCCATTTTACAATCTTCTTCCTTTTCCCTTAAACAATCATCGTCTGCACTTCCACTTATGTCTTCCTCATTTATAACATCATCATCATATAAATCTATAGCATCTCCTTCAGCTTCACAAATAATCTCTTCCACTACAACTTTCTCTTTCTTTCTTTTCTCCTTTTGCAAACACTTATCTAGTTGTTTAAAAAGTTGTTTAAACCGCAATTCTGCATTTTTAAGGTCTTCCTTCAATAACTTAGTATCCTTTTTTAACTCATCCAATATTTCTTGATCTAAATGTCGTCTTAACTTGTAATAGGACATCCTCACAATCACTTCCTCACGTGTTTCACTCAAAATATGGCACTCCACTCGTGTGTCACTCTATTTGGCTTTTACCCTCTTTTAAGCTCACTCACTCAAGCCTTTTACCATTCAAGCTTGTTGTCTTCAATTGCACTTTAGAACTCAATCCCAAGACAAGATGATTCAAAATTCAATAAATTTAAATGAGAATGCAATGAAAACATTTAACAAAGAAAGTCAAGAATGACGCCTACCCACAAATTGCCACTTTGACTTTTTAAATTAATTTCCAAATTCAAATGTTGGACAAATCTGAATTTTGGTACTTTCCTAATGGAAAAGTCAATTTTGATACAATGGATGTGAAGACAAGAAATCAAAGAAAGTCAAAAATGACAACTACCCATAAATATTCACTTTGACTTTTCAAATTAATTTCCAAATTCAAATATGACCAAATCTAAATTTTTTGTTTCTTTGTGATTTTTCTTTCCTAACTTTATCACAATGCTGACTTTTCTTTTTTTTTTTTGAACTTAAAACATCAAACACAAGATCTGATGTAGGAACAAAGAAGAACACAAAAGAACAAATTCAAAAATAAAGAAGAACACAAAATTGATAAGAATAAGATTGCAAATTTAACAACACGGAATTATCTTGTTCTAATGAAAATAAAACAACAGAATAGCAAGATAAATAAGAATTTATCCTAATCCAAGCTCTGATACCAAATGATGCGGAACCCCAAGGCTAAAGAACCCGAAACCCCTTAAACATACAATATGACATGAACATGAACAAGAAGAAACTCCCAATCTAAAGAACCCCCAAACAACATGTGAATGGAAACGCTTATAATAGATTGATTTAAAAACATAAGAACAGAATTCGCCACAAAGTAAATACCTTGATAAGAATTTAAGTTCTTGATGCAAAAGAAGAAGACAAGCTTTCCTCTCCAATGAAGAAAATTCGGCCAAGCCAAATGATGATATTCAAAAGTGTTTTTGATGTGTCTTTTGCAACTTATAATGAGGTATTTATAGCCCCCAAAAGGTAGGTAACTAAATAAGTCAAAAGTCCACCTAACACATGGCCACCTAACACATGGGCCTCCCACCAAACCCTAAATAAGTCAAAAGGCCACCTAACACATGGGCCTCCCACCAAATAACTAAAGCCCAAACTTATTAACTCTAAAATACAACAACCCACAAGCCTAAAATAATTAATTTAAATGAGCCCAACCTAAAGTAAGCCCAACTCACTTAAAATAAGCTTATTAAGCTATATGAGGGTCCAACTAAATAATTAAAGCAAAACAAATTCAACATAATAAAATAAGCCCCTTGGGCAGCCTAAAGCTACTCTTCGATATTGAAATAATTAATCAAGCACAATTGAAGCCCATCTTTTGCATTTGGCCCCATTGGATTAGATATAGCACAATTTGGCTCAACTCTCTCTTGAATCTCCATAGCTTCCACAATTCGGCCTGCGTAGGATTGCCATGATGGGTTGACCCCCCCTGTGCACACATCACAACTTCTCACTAAAGTATGCTATTGGGCGGTTTTCCTGCATCAAAACAGCACCTATACCAATCCCAGAAGCATCACATTCAATCTCAAAAGTCTTAGAAAAATCAGGTAATTTCAAAACAGGAGCAGTACACAATTTATCTTTCAAAGCATTAAAAGCATCTTCCTGTTCTTTACCCCATTTAAAACCAACAGACTTTTTAATGATTTCATTTAAAGGTGCAGCAATGGTGGAAAAATCTTTAACAAATCTCCTATAGAAACTTGCTAAACCATGAAAGCTCCTTACCTCACTTGCATTCTTAGGTGTTGGCCATTCTTGGATAGCCTAAACCTTTTCATTATCAACTTCAACACCACGTGCACTAACAATAAATCCTAGGAAAACAACACTATCAACACAAAAAGTGCATTTCTTCAAATTAGCATATAATTGTTGTTCTCTCAAAACAGCTAACACAAGTGCAACATGCCTTAAATGTTCTTCTAGGTTTTTGCTGTAAATTAAGATATCATCAAAGTATACAACAACAAATTTACCTAAAAATTCACGCAAAACATGGTTCATGAGTCTCATAAATGTGCTAGGCGCATTAGTTAAACCAAAAGGCATAACCAACCATTCATACAAACCATATTTTGTTTTAAAGGCAGTTTTCCATTCATCACCTAACTTTATCCTGATTTGATGATAACCACTTTTTAAGTCAATTTTAGTGAATATTACAGCACCATTTAACTCTTCAAGCATATCATCTAACCTAGGAATGGGATAGCGATACTTTACAGTGATTTTGTTAACTGCTCGACAATCAACACACATGCGCATGGTTCCATCCTTTTTAGGTACCAAAAGAACAGGTACGGCACGAGGACTTAGGCTTTCTCTCACGTGTCCTGATGCGGAACCCAATAGCTAATGAGCTACAAACCCACACATACAATTCGAATAGCAAACCAAATCAGATAAACACCCTCCCTATTGAACCCCCAATCAACCTGTGACTGAAAACGCAAATAATCGGGAACAAAGAACTGAAAAACGCCACAATCAAACGATTGATATGTTAATCAAATTCTTCATGCAATAGAAAAGAAAGCAATTCACTCTCTTAATCTAAGCAAATAAATTCGGCTATGCCAATAATAATCATTCAAAAATCTGCCGTTTACAATCTATAATAGCCTATTTATATGGTGGCTAACCCTAGCTAGCAAAATAACATAAAGAAAACCCTAATGAGGCCTTAAACTAAGCTAGGCCGAATTGTCCATGGGCTTTACAAGATAAATTAAGCCCAAACTAAAGAATTAAACACACTTAAAATAAGCCCAAAAGAAAGACTAATTAAAAACCCAAAATAACTAAACTAAACCCAAACTAAAAGCCCAATTCGTTTAGCCCATTAAGTCATTAAATAAATGAGTCATGTGACTTTTAAATGAAGCACATGACTTGTACAAATAAAGCCCAAAGTAGTATCAACCCAAAAATGACTTAAATTGGCCCAAAAATGGCTTAAGTTGGCCCAATTTCACTAGAAGCTTCCAAAAGGCTAAGTACTTTGTGAAAACCTCCTTCAAGCTCTTTTTGACACTTCTCAAAGACATCTTCATTCAGCTCTTGAGTAACAAAGCCTTGTACATAAGTTGCCATAGCCATTTTCAGCTTCTTAGCTCTCCCTCTTGTGACTGGACCACTAGGCATCTTCAAAGGGTCTTTAATGGTTGGATGATCCGTATCATTCCCTCCCTCCTCAAAAAGATTTGTCCTCAAATCTGCATCCACATCAAAAGGAGAAAGGTTAGAAACATTAAATGTAGCAGAAACACCATACTCACCTGGCAAGTCTATTTTATAGGCATTATCGTTGATGCGCTCCAAAACTTGAAAAGGACCATCACCGCGTGCATCCAGCTTTCCTTTCCTTTGGTTTGGAAATCTTTCCTTCCGAAAATGCACCCAAACCCAATCTCCTGGGGTGAACACCACGTGTTTCCTTCCCTTATTCGCCTTATCAGCATATTGCCTGTTTTTCTTTTTAATGTTTGCCCGTGCTTTCTCATGTAAGGATTTGACCAATTCTGCCTTCCTATTACCATCCAAACTCGAAAGCTCATGTAAAGGTAAAGGACAAAGATCAAGCACAGTTAGTGGGTTAAAACCATAAACAAGCTCAAATGGTGAAAAACCAGTGGAAGAATGAATACTTCGATTATAAGCAAATTCAATAAAAGGCAAACAATCTTCCCAAGTTTTAAGATTCTTACACACAATAGCACGTAATAAAGTCCCTAAAGTCCTATTCACAACCTCTGTTTGTCCATCAGTTTGAGGATGACAAGCAGTAGAAAACAATAACTGTGTTCCTAACTTACCCCATAAAACACGCCAAAAATGTGAAAGGAACTTTGTATCCCTATCTGAAACTATGGTGTGTGGAATACCATGCAAACGGACAACTTCCTTAAAGAATAGATCAGCAACATGCACAGCATCATCACATTTATGACATACAATAAAATGAGCCATTTTACTAAACCTATCTACCACAACAAAGATAATATCCCTACCACTTTTTGTCCTGGGCAAACCAAGCACAAAATCCATGGAAATGTCAGTCCAAGGAGAACTAGGTACGGGTAAAGGCATATACAATCCATGAGGCATAGATTTAGACTTAGCTTGTTTACATGCAACACATGCATTACACACCTTTTCCACATCTTTTCGCATGCGTGGCCAAAAGAAATGCTCATTCAACATGTCATAGGTCTTATGTACCCCAAAATGTCCCATCAATCCCCCACAATGAGACTCTAATACAAGCAAGTCACGCATAGAACACTTAGGTAAACAAAGCTTGTTGCCCTTAAATAAAAATCCATCATGTCTATAGAATTTATCAAAGGCTTTATGTTCACATGCATGATATACATTACCAAAATCAGAATCATCAACATACAATTCCTTAACATGCTCAAATCCTAACAACTTAGAACTAAGTGTAGAAATCAAGGCATATCTTCTGGATAATGCATCAGCAACAATATTGTCCTTTCCATGCTTGTATTGAATAACATAGGGAAATGTTTCAATAAATTCAACCCATTTAGCATGCCTTTTATTCAGCTTACCTTGTCCCTTCAAGTGTTTGAGGGACTCGTGATCCGTGTGAATAACAAACTCCTGTGTAGGAGGTAATGTTGCCACACATCCAAGGCTCTCACCAAGGCATAAAGCTCCTTGTCATAGGTTGAATAATTGAGCTGGGATCCATGAAACTTCTCACTAAAATATGCTACTGGCTTCTTTTCTTGCATTAGAACAGCCCCAATACCTACACCAGAAGCATCACACTCAATTTCAAAAGTTTTATCAAAATTAGGCAAAGATAAAATAGGAGCAGAACACAACTTCCCTTTTAAATTCTCAAAAGCCTTTTGCTGTGCTTCTCCCCATTTAAACCCAACGTCCTTCTTTATGATTTCTGTAAGTGGTGCAGCAACAGAAGAGAAATCCTGCATAAAACGCCTATAAAAACTTGCTAAGCCATGAAAGCTCCTCACATCCGAAATGGACTTAGGCGTGGGCCAATCTCTAATTGCCTGAACTTTCTCTTCATCTACTTCAATACCCTGTGCACTCACCACAAAACCAAGAAAAACAAGTCTATCTATACAAAATGTGCACTTCTTAAGTTTAGCATACAACTTTTCATACCTCAAAGTTTGCAAAACTAACTTAACATGCTCAATATGTTCCTCAAAAGACTTGCTGTAAATGAGTATATCATCAAAATAAACAACAACAAACTTTCCTAAATATGCACGCAATACATGGTTCATAAGTCTCATAAATGTGCTAGGGGCGTTAGATAGCCCAAAAGGCATGACTAACCACTCATACAAACCATATTTAGTTTTGAAAGCTGTTTTCCATTCATCACCAGGTTTCATTCTTATTTGATGATATCCACTCATTAAATCAATCTTAGTAAAATACACAGCACCACACAATTCATCTAACATATCATCAAGCCTAGGGATAGGATGTCTATACTTTACAGTGATTTTTTTGACTGCACGACAATCAACACACATCCTCCAAGTTCCATCCTTCTTAGGCACCAATAAAACGGGTACTGCGCAAGGACTCATACTCTCCCTAACCAAACCCTTCTCCATGAGTTCTTCCACTTGCCTTTGCATTTCCTTAGTTTCCTTAGGATTGCTTCTATAGGCTGGTCGGTTAGGAATGGTTGATCCAGGTATGAAATCAATCTGATGTTCTATCCCTCTCAAAGGTGGTAATCCATCTGGTAGCTCATCAGGAAAGACATCTGAATATTCCTGCAACAAAGACACAAAACTAGAAGGCAAAGATTCATGGTCAATGTCAGTGTCAGAAAACAAAATATCTTTGTAGGTTACAAGGATCAATGGCTGCCCTATTACTAAAGCACTCTTAACCTCCCTTGCCCTTACATAAAAATTCTGTTTTTGCCTCCCACCTTTCTTGTTTTCACTCACCAATGGGCCATTTATTTGTTTTGTTTCTTTTCTGGCCTCTTTTTCCCCTTTTCTTTCTTTTTCTCTCTTAATTTCACTCCCCTCTTCTCTCTTGGCCAAAGCCTCTCTCTCCCTCTCAACTAATTTCTTTTGATCTTCAAACACTTCTTGAGGTGATAATGGAGCTAATGTAACCTTTGTACCTTCATAAGAAAAAGAATAACGATTAGTGTACCCATTATGCAAAACATGTCTATCAAATTGCCAAGGCCTTCCCAAAAGTAAATGGCCTGCCTGCATAGGTACCACATCACAAACCACCTCATCCTTATACCTCCCAATAGAAAATGGCACTCTTACTCGCCTTGTTACCTTGACCTCTCCACTGTCATTCAGCCATTGTAATTTATAAGGTCTAGGATGCTTTTCACATACCAAATTCAGCTTATCAACCATACTCATACTAGCTACATTGGTGCAACTACCTCCATCAACAATAAGTGTGCACACCCTTCCACTAATTAAACACTTAGTGTGAAATATGTTTTCTCTTTGTTTTAGGCTCTCTTCATTAACATTCAAATTCAAAGCTCGCCTAGCCACTAAAGACTTTCCACTTTCAGCAACCAATAACTCTCCATCACTATCACAATCACTACAATCTTCCAAAGGTGGCATCTCATCTTCACTATGGTCTGATTCAGAAACAATTTCCCCATCATCCCTAGATATTATCACCCTTTTATTAGGACAATCATGTGCCATATGCCCCTTCCCCAAGCATTTAAAGCATTTAATCTCTCTACTAGGAGTTGGAGTATTAAGGTTACCTTTTACAACCTTAGATAGTGATTGGACAGCCCTTGCATCTTTGGAACCCGAATCTGCCCCATAAGGTTTAGATCCCCTAAAATCTCTTCTATCCTCCCCTTTGGTCCATCTAGATCCCAAACTATCCCTTGAGTTGTTGCTGGTTTGGTTGAAACTCCTACTCTTCTTTTGTTTCTCAATTTTCATTGCCATATTCAACATTTCCTCCATGGAGTCATATCTATGAAGCTCAATGACATCAGCAATCTCCTTATTCAATCCACCTAAAAACCGAGCCATGGTTACTTCTTCATCTTCCTCAATGTTAGCTCTAACCATGCACATTTCCATTTCTTTATGGTAGTCCTCTACTGATCTACCCCCTTGCACTAGCCTATGCAACCTTTGATGTAGCTCCCTAAAGTAGTGTGAAGGAACAAATCTTTTCCTCATGGCCTCCTTCATATCCTCCCAATTACCAATAGGACGTCTACCCACTTTCCTTCTGCTCAAGTTCAATTGATCCCACCAAAATAATGCGTAATCTGTGAACTCCACAGCTGCTATCTTCACTTTCTTCTCCTCAGAATACCTATTACAATCAAAGATCATTTCAACCTTCCTTTCCCATTCTAGGTACTCTTCAGCACTATTTCTACCCTTAAATGGAGGAATCTTAAGCTTAATGTTACCTAAATTCCCATCCAATCTACCACTAGTCTCTTCTTCATCTAAATCTTCTAAGTCAGCCCTGACATTCTCATCAGTCTATCTTCCTCTCCTTGCTGTTCTCCTAGAATTATTAGATGCACTCACTTCAAATTTCTCCTCCATCCCGTCCATTCTAGCGTTTAGCTTCTTGAACTCATTAATGAAGGCCTTGTACATCACTTTCATATCGGGCATGGCTTCCTCCTCCTCATACATTGTTTCCTTTTCTTCTCTTCTTGACATGATTTGAATTCTGCAAAACAGATGTTAGACAATAACCTCACACACTTCCTCACGTGTTTACACTCAAAGGATGTCACTCCTCTCATGTTTCACTCAAATAAGGCTTTTACCCTCTTAATGTACTCACACGCTCTTGCCTTTTACCACTCTAATTGCAACTCTTAAATTGCACTTCAGAATTCAATACACAAACCAAGAATTTGAGTACGTTTTAGAAAGCAAGGAAATAAGCGACTAACAATAACAGAAAGCTCAATACTAGAAAAGAAGACACTAAACAAAATGGAGGTGGTACACGGACAAGACTGGTATACCACTTGATTATATCAAAATTAGAGTATTAGAACAAACAAAGATACTCTAACAGTGTAATGGAACAAAAGCAAGCTCAAACAAAGAACTACGCAACAAGAATTAAAAAAAATGACAATTCTGGACAAAATGTATGAATCTGACTCACTACAAAGTAAATCAAATGTAGAACCTAGTTATTCTACCCAACAAAGCAAGAAAATAACAAAGAATCCTAATTATACTAAATAAGATAGAATGCACTCAAGACAATTCAATATAAAGCTAAAATGATGATTAGGCCGAATGGTGTATTAAGCTCTAATTAATGTGTCAAGTTGTGTGCAAAATGATGGCAAAATGGTGTAAAAATGATGGCAAAATGGTGCAAAATGGTAAGCAAATGATGGTAAAATGGTGCAAAAATGATAGGCAAATGATGGCAAAAATGATACCAAAATGGTGCAAAAATGACAGCAAAAATGGTACCAAAATGTTACCAAAAAATGGATAGCAAATGATAGGAAAATGTTACCAAAATGATAAGCAAATGGTAGCACAATTGAATCCTTATCCGAAGTGGATAATAATAATCAAAGGTGGTTTAGGATTAAGTTTTCCTATTCCCAAAACAGATAGGATTAATTTTCCTATTTCCAAAACAGATAGGATTAGTTTTTCCTATTACTTAAAGGATTTCCCACCTCTATTTAGAAAAGGATTAGTTTGCTGCCCCTAATTCCTTAAGCACTTAGGATTATGTTTTCCCACCCCTTAAAGGATTTGGATCTTCCCTTATTGCTATATAAACTCCCTTGGCCGAATTGCTCCTCTACACTTTTCTCCACACGCAAGATTCTTCTTTATTTCTCTTCTTTCACGTTTTTTTTTCTTTTTTTTTTCTTTTTTTTATATGAAATAGAGAATAACTAGACTACAAACCATCAAACTTCTCAAGCCCACAAGATCAGAACTCAAATTCGGTTTTCTAACCCTTTTTTTTTCAAGATGCAAAAACTTCAAAGTGAAGAACGGAGACTTAAACGTCATTTTTAAGGGCCGAAAAAGTCAGTTACATAGGGCTATGCCCAGGTAACGATTGTAGAGCACGAAATTCCCTTTCCGGAATGATATTATAATAACAAATCGGACTCCTATGTCAAAAGTTATGGCCTCTCGAAATTTCTATTTTTTTTTTCAAAACAACAACTAATCTCTAATTTTCTCCTACAAGGATTCGGATTCAAGCTAAGGATGTTCAAGATTTCTGTTCAAGGCTATTTCACAAATTCAAGGTAAAGGTAAGAAAAGAAAAGGCTAATTTAAGCACACAAAGAAACACAATTAACTAAGAAACTTAATGCAACCTAATTCGGCATAAACATAAAGAAATCAAAGAAAAGAAAACGCAAACCCTAACACTAAGATAAATAGGAATTTACCTTAACTTTGGCTCTGATACCAAATGATGCGGAACCCAATAGCTAATGAGCTACAAACCCACACATACAATTCGTAGCAAACCAAATCAGATAAACACCCTCCCTATTGAACCCCAATCAACCTGTGACTGAAAACGCAAATAATCGGGAACAAAGAACTGAAAAACGCCACAATCAAACGATTGATAAGTTAATCAAATTCTTCATGCAATAGAAAAGAAAGCAATTCACTCTCTTAATATAAGCAAATAAATTCGGCTATGCCAATAATAATCATTCAAAAATCTGCCGTTTACAATCTATAATAGCCTATTTATATGGTGGCTAACCCTAGCTAGCAAAATAACATAAAGAAAACCCTAATGAGGCCTTAAACTAAGCTAGGCCGAATTGTCCATGGGCTTTACAAGATAAATTAAGCCCAAACTAAAGAATTAAACACACTTAAAATAAGCCCAAAAGAAAGACTAATTAAAAACCCAAAATAACTAAACTAAACCCAAACTAAAAGCCCAATTCGTTTAGCCCATTAAGTCATTAAATAAATGAGTCATGTGACTTTTAAATGAAGCACATGACTTGTACAAATAAAGCCCAAAGTAGTATCAACCCAAAAATGACTTAAATTGGCCCAAAAATGGCTTAAGTTGGCCCAATTTCACTAGAAGCTTCCAAAAGGCTAAGTACTTTGTGAAAACCTCCTTCAAGCTCTTTTTGACACTTCTCAAAGACATCTTCATTCAGCTCTTGAGTAACAAAGCCTTGTACATAAGTTGTCATAGCCATTTTCAGCTTCTTAGCTCTCCCTCTTATGACTGGACCACTAGGCATCTTCAAAGGGTCTTTAATGGTTGGATGATCCGTATCATGTCCCTTTGCTAAAAGTTCCTCCACTTGTCTTTGCAACTCTTTTGTTTCTTCCGGATTGCTTCGATAAGCTGGACGGTTTGGAATTTGTGCACCAGGAACAAAATCAATTTGATGTTCAATCCCTCTAATTGGTGGCAACCCAGGTGGTATCTCCTCAGGGAAGACATCTTTATAATCCTGCAATAAGTTAGAAAAAGAACTAGGCAAATTTGGGTTAAGGTTAGTTTCAGAAAAATAATTGTCCTTAAATCTCAAAAGTACTAAAGTTCTCATGCCTAAGTAAGCACTCTTCAACTCTCTCTCTTTTGCATAAAAGGAATATTTGCTGAATTTTTCACTCAACTCACTCTGCTCTCCTTTTACCTCAACACACATTAACTTCTTCTCTCCTGCACTTCTCTCATTCTTTCTCTCACTAGTGCAGTCACTCACCATTGGGCCTTTACTTTTATTCTTTTCACTACTGGCCTCTTTTCTCTCATTTTTCTTTTCTTTCTCACTTCCCTTTACCTCTTTTGCAGATTGATGTATCTTCACTTGATCTGCATATACATCTTTAGGTGCCAAAGGTGCAAGTGTGTGTTTACATCCTTTAAATTCAAAGTGTACCTATTTCTAAATCCATCATGTAATACGCGCCTATCAAATTGCCAAGGCCTTCCTAGCAAAATATGACCAGCATGCATAGGTACAACATCACAAGTGACTTCATCTTCATATTTACCAATGGAAAATAATATAGTTACACGTTTGGTCACCTTAACTTCCCTACTATCATCAAACCACTGAAGTCTGTATGGGTTAGGGTGTTTCTTAGTTTTAAGTCCTAATTTATCAACTAAGACTGTACTAGCAACATTAACGCAACTACCCCCATCAATTATCATGCTACAGACTTTCCCACCTATTAGGCATCTAGTATGAAATATGTTTTCCCTCTGTTCTAGTCCTTCTTCTTTTACATTTACATTCAATGCACGCAACACCACTAAGGACTCTCCCTGAACAGGATACTCTACATTTTCATCTACATCAGAACAATCCTCCAAAGGTGGCATATCATCACAGTCATTATCAGATTCAGAATCAGAAACAATTTCATCCCCCCTAATTATCATGGTCTTTTTATTCCCACATTCATTAGCGTAATGACCACGACCCTTACATTTGAAACACTAAATGTCCCTATGTCTATTAGGTTTAGGGGTTGTTTCAGAAGTACCTTTTTATGCAGTAATCGTTTTCTCTTTGGAATTTGACTGGTACTTGGAAGTGGATTCTTTCTTTGTGTCACCCTTGTTCCACTTTGAATTCCATTTATTGTTATTGGAATTTGCATTGGATTTGGTTGTCCCACGTCTACTTCTTTGTCTCTCCACTTTAATTGCAATGTTCACCAAATCATCCATATCCACATAATGCTGCAATTCAACAATATCAGCAAGTTCTCTATTCATACCTCCCAAAAAGCGAGACATCGTTTGATATTCATCCTCCACAATGCTTGCTTTAATCATGAGCATCTCCATCTCCTTGTAGTAATCCTCCACTGAACTAGATCCTTGTGTAAGTCTTTGTAACTGATTGTGGAGTTCCTTATGATAGTAACTAGGCACATACTTCTTTCTCATGATTCTTTTCATTTCCTCCCAAGAAGTGATAGGGAGTTCCCCATTTCTCCTCCTACTTTTCAATAACTCATCCCACCAAATTAGTGCATAATCAGAAAATTCAATGGCTGCGAGTTTTACCTTTTTCTCATCTGAATAGTGGTGGCATGAAAAGATCATCTCTACCTTTCTTTCCCATTCGAGATAGGCATCCACATCATTTTTGCCTTTGAATGGGGGAATCTTCATCTTGATAGCACTCAAATTATTGTCTTTACTTTCCATTCGATTGTCATACCTCCTTGCTCTCATTGGGAAGGAATGAGCCTCCTCTTCTCCATCATCATTGTATAATTGGTCTACTTCTTCCTCCCTTGTATATTTGCCCTTGGAAGCTTTAAGGTCACTCTCCATGCTATCCATCCTGAGATTTAGCTTTTGCAAACTACCCATAAAAGCTTTAATCATAAGTTTAGTATCATGGGGAATCTCAGTCTCATCTTTACTATTGTTTCCAGACATCTTTAAACTTAAGTAAACAAGTAAAGAAAAGAATTCACTCAACCTCACGTGTTTGTCTCTCAACTCACAAATTGATTTCTCACAATTGTACTTCAGAAACAAACACAAACAAATATGCACAATTAAGTAGTTTGATTTGGAAACAATGAGTACTTAACAAGAACAGCAAAAAGTACCAATTCTAGAGGCAAATTGACCAAATTGAACAAACTTAGAAATTAGCACATAAGAGATAAATTTCGTGCGCTTTAGTGTATAAAGATGTTCAACAATGTGCAATATGTTAAACTATTGTAGTTGGAACCAAAAACAGTTTAGACACACAAATTGATAACTTAGAATGAAAAGAATAGACAAGACGAATGCACTTAAATGCGATGTTTAACTAAACCTAATGATTAGTTTAAACAGATTTTATATAGACTCAACAAAAATAAAATCAAAGAAAGCATGCAATAATATAACCCAAAATCTTAAAAGCAATGAGTACTTAACCTGCCCTTTGAAGAAATCAAACAAATTATGGAAGTTCTAGCTTAATTGATCAAATTTGAACTTAATAAGATAATAGGAGCTGAATTGAACACAAGGTAATTTTCAGATTTTTTTTTGATATGTATATAAGCTTTCTTTTCTTCTTCTTCTTCTTTTTTTTTTTTCAAAACGTAAATCGCACAACTAATGATCAAATACTTGAGATAGGTAATTTAACACAATTGAGCAACAACCAAATAAGGAACTAGATGCAAAGTCCTATTTGGCCAGAACAAAGAAAGAATTTCAAGAAGACAAAATTAAAGGATAGTTAAGAATTTATCACTTAGCCTAAGCTCTGATACCCATTGATGCGGAACCCCAACCTATATGCAAACTAGAACGCCAACATACCATGAATATTGATCATAAACAAGTGAATAAACCCCCAATCTAAAGACCCCCAAACAAGATTGAATGGAAACGCTTATAATAGATTGATTTAGAAAGTAAGAAGAATAAGAATCAAGCATACATTAACCATGCAAATTGCCTAAGTCTAATTCTTCATACAATAGCAAGAATCAATAGAAATTAACTCTCACAAATTCAGTCAATGAAAATTCATTAATCATAAGATATGCAAAATGTAAAAATACAAATGAAGAAGTTCAGCCCTTTATATAGGCTAGGTAGCCACCACTCCCTAGAGGAGATATAATCAAACACTAACTCTAAGAGATAATTAATAAAATAAATAACAAAGATAATTCCTAACCTTTATCTACATGTATTTGGCCACAATATGGACTAAGTACATGAATAAATAAAGATAAATACAATCTGAAAATAATCCTAAAAGCTAATGATTATCCTAAGGAAAATGAATGTAGACTCAATTTTGGCTATAAGTGGAATTTGGCTAACTCACTCAAGATAAATTCATCCTATTGTTTCTCCATCAAATTCTATTCAATAATATCCCAAAATAATAAGTATTTATCAAGGAAAAGCCATTCCTAAAATTTAGGACCCCAAGTTCACCAATGTAGGCATAAAGCTAAATTTGACTCAAACCCATCCAAATTCAGCTCTCCCCTTTAAAATCCGGCCCCCTCATGTTTTCTAAGCCTCAATTAGTTATTTAGGCCCAACTCTTTAGAAGAGATAATGATGCGAGCACTATCAAGGAACAACAAAAGGATGAGCTAGCATTACCAAATGGTCCAATGACAAGATTTCGGGCTAAGAAGTTCAAAGAGGCACTAAAAGCTTATATGGGCCGAATTGTGGAAGCTTTGGATAGCCAAGAGGAGCTTGGGCCGTATGGCGTCAATACCAACTCAATGGGGCAGAATTGTGAAGGCCAAATGTGCATGATAAATTTGACATGTGCAAGTCATGTGCCACTTGACATGTGCCATGCATGTGACACTTGACATGTGCACATCATGTGACACAATACATGTGCAATGCATGTGTTGCTTAATGGACTTATGGGCTGATTTGTTTGGGCTCTTAGTTTAGGCTTTTATTTATTATTTTTATTTGATTATTTGTAATATGCTAGGCCTTTTGGGCTTATTTAAGTGAGATGGGCTTTAATTAGTTTGGGCTCATTTAATTAGCTATTTTTAGGCTTTTTGGGCTGAATTTTAAGTTAATTAGTGTGGGCTTTAGTTATCTTGATGTAAGGCCCATGTTTTAAGGCCTATTTGATTAATTAGGGTTTTTTCTAGCTTAAGGGAGTATATATACTCCACAAAAATGAGATTGGAGGCAGATTTGACTAATTTGATACATTTCTTTTGGCTTGGCCGAACTCATCTTTGGAGAGGATAGCTTGTCTTCTTCTTTTGCATTAAGAACATAAATTCTTATCAAGGTAATTACTTGTGGCAAATTCTGTTCTTGTGTTTAAATCAACCTAATTATTTGCGTTTCCTTTCACTTTATTGATTGGGGGTTCAATAGGGTTGGGGATTTACTCTTATTCATATCTATGCCATATTGTATGTTCAAGGGGTTTCGGGTTCTTTAGCCTTGGGGTTCCGCATGATTTGGTATCTGAGCTTGGATTTGGATTAAATTCTTATTTATCCATGTTTGTTTGCTATTTTTATTCATTAATTTTCTGTTTATGTGATTCCTAAAATTTAGGAACCCTTATTCATCATAGGGGCCAAAAATTTAGGAGCCTTGTTTTAGGCTGAATTCTTTGTTATTTGATCTTAAAGTTTAGGTTGTTTGCTATTCTAGTTATTAAAAATCAAAATATAAAAAAAAAAAAAAGAAAAAGAAAAAGTTGTTGGCGGCTAGAAAAGAAAAGTATACAAATTAGGATTGTTGAATTAGTTTGGGTTGGTTGTTGAATTAGAAAAGAAAAGTCATTATCTAGACATTTGGGTTTCCATATCTTGAACTAATTAAGACATAGTGGATAAGTTATTTTGTCTTAGTCTAGACATTTGGGTTTCCTTATTTGATCTTATTAAGATATATTGGTTTAAACTTTGTCTTATTTTGGACAATCATTTGGGTTTCCTAATCTTGATTCAGTTTGGACATATTGTTGCTTCCTTTTCATTTTGTCTTAGTGTGTTAACCCATATTGTATCAAATTGAATTTTCCATTTGGGAGATTTCAATTTCCGCAATCTTGCATTAGTTTTGTCATTTCTTTCATTCTTAAGTTTCCATTTTTGGTGTCTTTGTGTTTTTGCTTCCGATTACACTATAATTAACAATTTGATTCTTGTTAGTTAAATTTATACAATTCGGACAGCATACATATCTTCACCTTGTATGCTCATTTCAACGTTCTTCATTTTGGTCTTTTGCTTCTAGTTTTGTGCCTATCTTCTTGTTAAGTATTTTCATTGCATTCTTTTACTATAATTTGCTGCTTGTAAACTATTTTGACTTGAGTTTGAGTTCTGAAGTGCAACTGAAGACAGCAAGCCTGAGTGGTAAAAAGCTTGAGAGTGTGAGCTTAAAAGAGGGTAAAAGCCAAATTTGAGTGAAACGCGAGTGGAGTGTCACCTCTTTGAGTGTAAACACGTGAGGGAGTGTAGTGAGGCTATTTTATTTAACATCTTTTGTAGGTAAAGCACCATGACTGACGAATCCAGTAAGAAGCAGATGTCTATAGAACAGGTTGTGTTTGCTATACAAGCAATACAAGGTACTATTGAGAATTTGTTGAGAGAAAGGGTCGACGTTAAAGAGAGGTTGGATAAATTAGAAGGGGGAACATCCAATAACTCAAGGAGAACAGCTAGGAGGGGAAGATGGATTAATGAGCGAGAGGAGGTTGATTAAGGCGATTGGGATGAAGATGATGAAGTTCAATCCGTGAGAGGTAGAGTGAGAAGAGAAGATAAAGTGGACAGTAACATCAATGCCATCAAAATGAACATTCCATCCTTTAAAGGTAGGAATGATGCTGAAGTGTATTTAGAATGGGAAAGGAAGGTGGACATGATTTTTGCTTGTCATAACTATTCTGAAGACAAGAAAGTAAGGATAGCAGCAGTGGAGTTTAGTGATTATGCGCTGGTTTGGTGGAATGAGTTAGTTAAGAGTAGAAGGAGGAATGGGGATCCGCCTATCTCTACCTGGGAAGAAATGAAGAGAGTAATGAAGAGGAGGTTTGTACCATCCTACTACTATAGAGAGTTGCACCAGCAATTACATAGGCTCACTCAAGGAGCTAGAACAGTGGAGGATTATCACAAGGAAATGGAGATGCTCATGATTAAAGCCAATATAGAAGAGGAAGAAGAGGTTACTATGGCTCGGTTCATGGGAGGTTTGAATAGGGAAATTGCTGATGTGGTGGACTTACAACATTATGGAGTAATGGAGGATCTAGTAAATATTGCCATGAAAGTGGAGAGACAACAAAAGCAAATGAGGGCAGCAAGGTCATTTTCAAATTCTAGCAATAAATGGAATCCGAAATGGAGTAAAAATGAAGAAAAGAAGAAGGAATACCATTCTGTTTCTAAGGAGAAAGACTATAAAAGAAATAAAGGCAAGGAAAAGAGTACTTCATTCCAAAAAGGTACTACTGATCCTACACCTAAACTTTCTAAACATAGGGATATAAAGTGTTTTAAGTGTCAGGGACGTGGTCATTATGCATCTGAATGTCCTAATAGAAAAACTATGTTTATTAAGGGGGAAGAAATTGTTTCTGAGTCTGATAATGGGGATGAGTCTGATGGTAGTGAATTGAGTATGCCACCTTTAGAAGATTGTTCAGATAACGATGAGTGTGTTGAATATGCTGTAAAAGGGGAGGCTTTAGTTACTAGGCGTGTTTTGAATATGAATGTGAAGAAGGATGGCCTAGAACAAAGGGAACATATATTTCACACTAGATGCTTGATAAGTGGGAAGGCTTGTAGCCTAATCATAGATGGGGGTAGTTGCACTAATGTAGCTAGTACTACTTTGGTAGAAAAATTGAGCTTGAAATGTGAAAAGCATCCTAACCCATATAGGCTGCAATGGTTAAATGATAGCGGTGAAGTTAAAGTGACCAAACAGGTGGTAGTTGCTTTTTCTATTGGTAGGTACGCAGATGAAATTGTATGTGATGTAGTACCAATGCAAGCTGGTCATATTTTGTTGGGTAGGCCTTGGCAATTTGATAGGCGTGTTGTGCATGATGGGTATAAGAATAGGTATTCTTTTGTGCATAATAGACATAAAATTACTCTTGCACCTTTGTCACCTAAAGAAACTTACCTTGAGCAATTGAGAAATCAACAAACTTCAAGTGGGAGTTCAGGTAGTGAGGTGAAAAAGAAAGAAGAGAGAAAAGAGGCCATGAGAGAAAAGAATAAGAATAAAGGCCCAATGGTGAGTGACTGCACAAGTGAGCAAAAGAAAGTGGGATGTGCAGAAGAGAAAAAGTTAGTGAGTGAAAAGAAAAAGAATGATGTGAGAATTGAGAAAAAGGAAATTGAGAGTGAAAAAGTGAAGAAACAATCATGTTTTTATGCAAAACAGAGAGAAGTTAAAAGTGCGTACTTAGGCAAGAGAGCTCTAGTCTTGATTCGTTTTAAGGAAACTTTGTTTACTAAAACTGATCTTAACCCCGAGTTGCCTAGTGTTTTTGTGACTTTATTGCAGGAATATGAAGATGTCTTTCCAGAAGAAGTTCCACATGGATTACCACCCTTAAGAGGGATTGAGCACCAGATTGATCTTGTACCCGGGGCTCAAATACCTAACCGTCCAGCTTACCGAAGCAATCCAGAGGAGACAAAGGAGTTGCAGAGGCAAGTGGATGAATTGCTTCAAAAGGGGTATGTGAGGGAAAGCATGAGTCCTTGTGCTGTACCAGTCTTATTGGTACCCAAGAAAGATGGAACATGGAGGATGTGTGTCGATTGCAGAGCGGTCAACAAAATCACTGTAAAGTATCGCCATCCTATTCCTAGGTTAGATGATATGCTAGATGAGTTGCATGGTGCATGTATGTTCACTAAAATTGATTTAAAAAGTGGCTATCATCAAATTAGGATGAAAGAGGGAGATGAATGAAAAACTGCGTTTAAGACTAAATATGGATTGTATGAGTGGTTAGTAATGCCTTTTGGGTTATCTAATGCACCTAGTACTTTCATGCGATTAATGAACCATGTCTTGCGTGATTTTCTTGGTAAATTTGTGGTTTTTTACTTTGATGACATTCTAGTTTATAGTAAGTGATTAGATGAACATATTATGCATGTTAAAGCTGTTTTGGATGTATTGAGAAAAGAAAAGTTGTATGCAAACCTTAAGAAGTGTTCTTTTTGCTTGGATAAAGTTGTCTTCTTAGGTTTTGTAGTGAGCTCTAAAGGAGTGGAGGTTGATTCTGAAAAGGTGAGGGCCATTCAAGAATGGCCAACGCCTAAATCAGTGACTGAGGTAAGGAGTTTCCATGGATTAGCTAGCTTTTATAGGCGGTTTGTTAGAGATTTTTCTACTATTGCTGCACCACTGAATGAGATTGTTAAAAAGAATATTGGGTTTAAATGGGAAAAAGAGCAAGAAAATGCATTTTGCACTTTAAAAGAGAAATTATGTACTGCTCCTATTTTGCGTTTACCTGATTTTTCTAAGACTTTTGAGATTGAATGTGATGCTTCTGGGATTGGTATAGGTGCTGTTTTGATGCAGGAAAATCGTCCCATAGCTTATTTCAGTGAGAAATTAAGTGGTCCAGTATTGAACTATTCCACCTATGACAAGGAGCTTTATGCATTGGTGAGAGCTCTTGAAGTGTGGGAGCACTACTTGCTGCCAAAGGAATTCGTCATACATAGTGATCACCAGTCTCTCAAGTATTTGAAGGGACAAGGTAAATTGAGTAAGAGGCACGCAAGTTGGGTTGAGTTTTTGGAAACATTTCCATATGTGATCAAATACAAGCAAGGTAAGGAAAACGTTGTGGCTGATGCACTATCTAGAAGGTATGCTTTGATTTCTATGCTTACTTCTAAGTTGCTTGGATTTGAGCATTTGAAAGATTTGTATGTTAATGATGCTGATTTTGCCACCATGTATCATGCTTGTGAAAATACTGCATTTGACAAGTACTATAGACATGAGGGATATCTTTTTAAAGGAAAACAACTTTGCATTCCTACATGTTCTATTAGGGAGTTGCTTGTTAGGGAATCACATAGTGGGGGTTTAATGGGGCATTTTGGTGTGCACAAGACCTTAAATATGCTTAGTGAACATTTCTATTGGCCGAATATGAGGAGAGACGTAGAAAGGATTTGTGCCAAGTGCATTGCATGTAAACAAGCTAAGTCTAGATCTATGTCTCATGGACTATATACACCATTGCCTGTACCTAGTGAACCGTGGACTGATATCTCAATGGATTTTGTATTGGGTTTACTTAGGACTAGGAAGGGAAGAGATAGCATACTTGTTGTTGTGGACAGATTTAGTAAGATGGCTCATTTTATCGCTTGCCATAAAACAGATGATGCAACAAACATTGCTGATTTATTCTTTAAAGAGGTGGTTCGGCTTCATGGAGTGCCAAGAACCATTGTGTCAGATAGGGATACTAAGTTCCGGAGTCATTTTTGGAGAGTTTTGTGGGGAAAGTTAGGTACTAAGCTTTTATTTTCTACTACATGTCATCCACAAACTGATGGACAAATAGAAGTAGTAAATAGGACTTTAGGAACCATGTTGCGTGCTATTGTTGGAAAGAATTTGAAAACTTGGGAATATTGTTTGCCATTCATTGAATTTGCATATAATCGTGCTGTACATTCTTCTACAGGTTTTTCTCCATTTGAAATTGTGTATGATTTTAACCCATTGACTATTTTGGATTTAATGCCTTTACCTGTGAATAAGCTTGCTAGTTTAGACGGTAAAAAGAAGGCTGATTTGGTTAAAACAATGCATGAGAAAGCACGGGAACAGATTGAGAAGAAGAATCGCATGTATGCACAAAAAGCAAATAAAGGAAGAAAACGAGTCATTTTTGAACCAGGTGACTGGGTTTGGGTGCATATGCGAAAAGAGCGGTTTCCACAGCTGATGCGGAACCCAATAGCTAACGAGCTACAAACCCACACATACGATTTGAATAGCAAACCAAAATCAGACAAACACCCTCCCTATTGAACCTCCAATCAACCTGTGACTGAAAACGCAAATAATCGGGAATTAAAGAACCTGAAAAATGCCACAATCAAACAATTGATAAGTTAATCAAATTCTTCATGCAATAGAAAAGAAAGCAATTCACTCTCATTCTAAGCAAAGAAAATTCGGCTATGCCAATGAATATTATCCAAATCTGAAATTCTTAACATAACATGTTCTATTTATAGGGTGGCTAACCCTAGCTAGCAAATAACCTAAAACAAACCCTAATGAGGCCTTAAACATGGTGTGGCCGAATTGTCCATGGGCTTTACAAGATAAATTAAGCCCAAACTAAAGAATTAAACACACTTAAAATAAGACCAAAAGAAAGACTAATTAAAACCCAAAATAACTAAACTAAACCCAATCTAAATGCCCAATTCGTTTAGCCCATTAAGTCTTTAAATAAATGAGTCATGTGACTTTTAAATGAAGCACATGACTTGTACAAATAAAGCCCAAAGTAGTATCAACCCAAAAATGACTTAAATTGGCCCAAAAATGGCTTAAGTTGGCCCAATTTCACTAGAAGCTTCCAAAAGGCTAAGTACTTTGTGAAAGCCTCCTTCAAGCTCTTTATAACACTTCTTAAATTTGATCTCCATGAATATGAACTTGCAATGTTTATAACGTTGCAATGTTGACCCCCCTGTGCACGCATCATTCCCTCTCTCTTTAGAAAAGATTCGTCCTCGAATCTTCGTCTTGTTCAAGTTGGGAATTGACACTTGTAGAATACATTCATCTTCATATAAGATCTTCTGAACAGGTGGAAATAAAACGAATGCTTCTTCAGCAAAGAACTCATCATGTTCCTGCAAGTTAACAAAAACACTAGGAAAAACATGATTATTCAATACAACCATTTCATTCTGATCATTATTATCTTCACTTTCCACGTTCAATTCAACCTCCTTAAGAACTGTAGGGTCAATTATAACATGTTGATCTTCTATCTCAATTACACAAACATCTTTCTGTTCACTCAAAGCAACATCTTCTCTTTCAATTATGTTTTCCTTTTCACTCAAAACAACATCTTCGTCACATCCACTTATTTCTTCTTCACTCACAACCTCATTGTCATACAAATCTATAGAATCTCTTTCAGCTTCACACACCATCTCTTCCATTGCAACTTCCTCTTTCTTTCTTTTCTCCTTTTTCAAACACTTATCTAGCTGTCTAAAGAGTTGTTTAAACCTCAATTCCATATCTTCAGAATCTTTATTTTTGCTCCAGTTTGGACAACTCTTGTTGTTGGAATTTGATAATGACTTTGCTACCTTCCTTTGTTTCTGTTGCCTCTCCACCTTAATGGCTATGTTCACTAAGTCCTCCATTTTTCCATAATGTTGAAATTCAACCACATCAGCAATTTCTTTATTCAATCCACCTAAAAACCGAGCCATGCTTACCTCTTTATCTTCCTCAATATTAACTCTAACCATGCACATTTCCATTTCTTTATGGTAGTCCTCTACTGATCTACCCCCTTGCACTAGCCTATGCAACCTCTGATGTAGCTCCCTAAAGTAGTGTGAAGGCACAAATCTTTTCCTCATGGCCTCCTTCATATCCTCCCAATTACCAATAGGACGTCTACCCACTTTCCTTCTGCTCAAGTTCAATTGATCCCACCGAAATAATGCATAATCTGTGAACTCCATAGCTGCTATCTTCACTTTCTTATCTTCAGAATACCTATTACAATCAAAGATCATTTCAACCTTCCTTTCCCATTCTATGTACTCTTTAGCACTATTTCTACCCTTAAATGGAGGAATCTTAAGCATAATGTTACCTAAATTCCCATCCAATCTACCACTAGTCTCTTCTTCATCTAAATCTTCTAAGTCAGCCCTTACATTCTCATCAGTCCATCTTCCTCTCCTTGCTGTTCTCCTAGATGTACTATTTGAACCCAATTCTAGCCTCTCTATTCTATCATTCATATTTCCCATATCTCTCATGAATTTTTCAAACGTACCATGCATAGCTTGAATGGAGAACACTACCTCGTCGAGAGTTGCTCCCTTTTTACCTGATTCTTCAGTCATGATTGAAAAATCTGCAAAAAGATGTTAGATAATAACCTCACACACTCCCTCACGTGTTTACACTCAAAGGATGTCACTCCTCTCGTGTTTCACTCAAATATGGCTTTTACCCTCTTAATGTACTCACACGCTCTTGCCTTTTACCACTCTAATTGCAACTCTTAAATTGCACTTCAGAATTCAATACACAAACCAAGAATTTGAGTACGTTTTAGAAAGCAAGGAAATAAGCGACTAACAATAACAGAAAGCTCAATGCTAGAAAAGAAGACACTAAACAAAATGGAGGTGGTACACGGACAAGACTGGTATACCACTTGATTATATCAAAATTAGAGTATTAGAACAAGCAAAGATACTCTAACAGTGTAATGGAACAAAAGCAAGCTCAAACAAAGAACTACGCAACAAGAATTAAAAAAAATGACAATTCTGGACAAAATGTATGAATCTGACTCACTACAAAGTAAATCAGATATAGAACCTAGTTATTCTACCCAACAAAGCAAGAAAATAACAAAGAAATCTAATTATACTAAGAAAGACAGAATGCACTCAAGACAATTCAATTTAGAGCCAAAATGATGAATAGGCCGAATGGTGTATCAAGCTCTAATTAATGTGTCAAGTTGTGTGCAAAATGATGGCAAAATGGTGTAAAAAAATAATGGCAAAATGGTAGGTAAATGATGGCAAAATGGTGCAAAATGGTAGGCAAATGATGGTAAAATGGTGCAAAAAATGGTAGGCAAATGATGGTAAAATGGTGCAAAAAAATGGTAAGCAAATGATGGTAAAATGGTGCAAAAAATGGTAGGCAAATGATGGCAAAAAATGATACCAAAATGTTGCAAAAATGACAGTAAAAATGGTACCAAAATGTTACCAAAATTGGATAGCAAATGATAGGAAAAAAATGTTACCAAAAATGTAGCACAAATAATTCCTTATCCGAATTGGATAATAATAATAATCAAAGGTGGTTTAGGATTAAGTTTTCCTATTCCCAAAACAGATAGGATTAATTTTCCTATTCCCAAAACAGATAGGATTAGTCTTCCCTATTACTTAAAGGATTTCCCACCTCTATTTTGAAAAGGATTAATTGCTGCTCCTAATCCTCAAGCACTTAGGATTAAGTTTTCCCACCTATTAAAGGATTTGGATTTTCCCATATTGCTATATAAATACTCCTTGGCCGAATTGCTTCCTACCCTTTTCTTCCTCCTTTATTTCTTTTCTTTCACTTTTTTTTTCTTCTTTTTTTTTAGTTATATGAAATAGAGAACAACTAGACTACAAACCACCAAACTTCTCAAGCCCACAAGATCAGAACTCAAATTCGGTTTTCTAACCCTTTTTTTTCTTTTTTTTTCAAAACGCAAAAACTTCAAAGTGAAGAACGGAGGCTTAAACGTCATTTTTAAGGGCTAAAATTTGCAGTTACATAGGGCAAAGCCCAAGTAACGATTGTAGAGCTCCAAATTCCCTTTCCGGAATGATATTATAATAACAAATCGGACTCCTATATCAAAAGTTATGGCCTTTCGAAGTTTTCTAATTTTTTTTTTAAAACAGCAAACTAATCTCTAATCTCCTCCTACAAGGATTCGGATTCAAGCTAAGGATGTTCAAGATTTCGGTTCAAGGCTATATCACGAATTTCAAGGTAAAGGTAAGAAAAGAAAAGGCTAATTTAAACACACAAAGAAACACAATTAACTAAGAAACTTAATGCAACCTAATTCGGCATAAACATAAAGAATTCAAATAAAGGAAAACACAAACCTAACACTAAGATAAATAGGAATTTACCTTAACTTTGGCTCTGATACCAAATGATGCGTAACCCAATAGCTAACGAGCTACAAACCCACACATACGATTTGAATAGCAAACCAAAATCAGACAAACACCCTCCCTATTGAACCCCCAATCAACTTATGACTGAAAACGCAAATAATCGGGAATTAAAGAACCTGAAAAACGCCACAATCAAACAATTGATAAGTTAATCAAATTCTTCATGCAATAGAAAAGAAAGCAATTCACTCTCATTCTAAGCAAAGAAAATTCGGCTATGCCAATGAATATTATCCAAATCTGAAATTCTTAACATAACATGTTCTATTTATAGGGTGGCTAACCCTAGCTAGCAAATAACCTAAAACAAACCCTAATGAGGCCTTAAACATGGTGTGGCCGAATTGTCCATGGGATTTACAAGATAAATTAAGCCCAAACTAAAGAATTAAACACACTTAAAATAAGCCCAAAAGAAAGACTAATTAAAACCCAAAATAACTAAACTAAACCCAATCTAAAAGCCCAATTCGTTTAGCCCATTAAGTCATTAAATAAATGAGTCATGTGACTTTTAAATGAAGTACCTGACTTGTACAAATAAAGCCCAAAGTAGTATAAACCCAAAAATGACTTAAATTGGCCCAAAAATGGCTTAAGTTGGCCCAATTTCACTAGAAGCTTCCAAAAGGCTAAGTACTTTGTGAAAGCCTCCTTCAAGCTCAATATAACACTTCTTAAATTTGATCTCCATGAATATGAACTTGCAATGTTTATAACGTTGCAATGTTGACCCCCCTGTGCACGCATCAACAGCAAAGGAAGTCAAAACTTGATGCAAGGGGTGATGGACCATTCCAAGTGTTGGAAAGAATCAATGAAAATGCATATAAGATTGACTTGCCTGGTGAGTATAATGTTAGTGCTACTTTTAATGTTTCTAATTTATCTCCTTTTGACTTTGATTCAGATTCGAAGACGAATCCTTTTGAAGAGGGAGGGGATGATGCGAGCACTATCAAGGAACAACAAAAGGATGAGCTAGCATTACCAAATGGTCCAATGACAAGATTTCGGGCTAAGAAGTTCAAAGAGGCACTAAAAGCTTATATGGGCCGAATTGTGGAAGCTTTGGATAGCCAAGAGGAGCTTGGGCCGTATGGCGTCAATACCAACTCAATGGGGCAGAATTGTGAAGGCCAAATGTGCATGATAAATTTGACATGTGCAAGTCATGTGCCACTTGACATGTGCCATGCATGTGACACTTGACATGTGCACATCATGTGACACAATACATGTGCAATGCATGTGTTGCTTAATGGACTTATGGGCTGATTTGTTTGGGCTCTTAGTTTAGGCTTTTATTTATTATTTTTATTTGATTATTTGTAATATGCTAGGCCTTTTGTGCTTATTTAAGTGAGATAGGTTTTAATTAGCTTGGGCTCATTTAATTAGCTATTTTTAGGCTTTTTGGGCTGAATTTTAAGTTATTTAGTGTGGGCTTTAGTTATCTTGATGTAAGGCCCATGTTTTAAGGCCTATTTGATTAATTAGGGTTTTTTCTAGCTTAAGGGAGTATATATACTCCACAAAAACGAGATTGGAGGCAGATTTGACTAATTTGATACATTTCTTTTGGCTTGGCCGAACTCATCTTTGGAGAGGATAGCTTGTCTTCTTCTTTTGCATTAAGAACATAAATTCTTATCAAGGTAATTACTTGTGGCGAATTCTGTTCTTGTGTTTAAACCAACCTAATTATTTGCGTTTCCTTTCACTTTATTGATTGGGGGTTCAATACGGTTGGGGATTTACTCTTATTCATATCTATGCCATATTGTATGTTCAAGGGGTTTCGGGTTCTTTAGCCTTGGGGTTCCGCATCAGATAAGCCCAACTTTAGCCTACCCACTTAAACTACCCAAAATACTCAAATAAGCCCAAAAATAAAACAAACCTAATTAAATAAGCCCAAAACGTTTTCTAAGGTACTAGGCTCCCCAAATACATTTAATTATATGTCATTACAAGAATAGAAGCTAAACAAAATAGCTTGAAGGCCCATTTGACCATTCGGCCCCAACTTGTCTTCCTAGCCCAATTTAGCTTCTTTCCCCTCTTGAACTTGTATCTTCTCTACATAAGGCCTCATGAATGCTTGTAGGACTTCTTTAAGCTTCTTTGACCTTGATCTTGTGATTGGTCCTTGAGGAAGTGCTAGTTCATCTCTCTTGTTGCCATTATGCTTGGTTGTGCTCATATCAAATCTAATGTTATTATGCAGACCTCTTTCAAATTTGTGGCATAACTTATGCTCAGTCATGGACTCATCATCTAGATAAGCACTAAGCCGCTTGAACTCTCTCTCGTACTCTGCAACTGACTTATTCCCCTATTTGAGTCTCCAAAATGCATCTTACATGGAAGATCTATACTCAGAACAACCATATTTCTTCTCAAACTGAGTCTGGAAAAACTCCCAAGTAACCTGATTAGCTGGAGTGTGTTTACGGACTGAACTCCACCAAGTGTAAGCAGGACCCTGAAGCAAGGCCACTACTCCCTGAAGCATCTCATCTAGCGAACTCTGAGTGGTCTCGAACATACGCCTAAGCTTAAACAACCACTCTTCTGCCTGAACCGGAGTCAAAAGGGTCACGACCATAAAAATCCTCTGCTGCCAATCTCTTAATCTGTTCCAATGTTGGCCTCCATCTAGGTAGAGCTAACTACTGTTCAGGACCCCGAGTGATGTATGCATAGGGGGTCAACATTGCAAGTTCGGATTCATGGAGATCAAATTTGAGGAAGTTAAAGAAGGCTTGAAGGAAGTCCATGGGCCGAATCTATGAAGAAGCCAAATCGAAAATGGACATGTGCAAGTCATGTGACGCATGAAGCACGTGCAATGCATGTGCTTAATTAATGGACTTAAGGGCTGCTTTTATTTGGGCTTTTTATTGGAGCCTTAAGTAATGTTTTAATCAAGACTTTATAATTTTAATAAGCCTTAAAACATTGGGCTTTGCTTATTAGGGTCATATTAGGTTTATTTCATGTAATAAAGCTTAAATTGATGTTTTGGGCTTAATTAGTGGTCTAGGCCAACATTGGGCTTAAGTAGCTTTTAAGTTGAGTTAAATGTAATAAGTTTAGCTTAAGTTTAATGGGCTGGACGAAATTTGAAGTGAGCCCATACATTTGGTCTTGTTTTTTACCATTTCAAGTAGAAAAAGGACTAATTTTCATTCCTAAATTACATGAGAATTTGGCCTACTTTTCTAATTAGGTTTTAGGTTATTTAGGAGGCTATAAATACCTCATAATGAGCATTGTAATGGAGACTTTTGAGACTTTTTGAGATTTTTGAATATATTTCTTTGGCTTTGCCAAATTCTTAAGGGAGAGAGCTTATTGCTTGTCTTCTTATTTTGCATCAAGAACTTTAATTCTTATCAAGGTATTTATTTTGTGGCGAATTCTGTTCTTACGCTTTAAATCAACCTTATTATATGTGTTTACATTCATAGATTGTTTGGGGGTTTATTAGGATTGGGGATTTATACATGTTCTTGTTCTAGCCATATTGTGTGTTCTTAGGCGTTTTGGGTTGTTTAGCCTTGGGGTTCCGCATCACCGAGGCTGCTGCTGAGCTTGCATAAACTGATAGAAATTCGCCATCATATTCATTAACTCAGGCTGCTGTTTAGGGGGAGGAGCAACCAGCGAAGTATCCTGATTCTGAGGCGACCTCAATCGACTAATACTAATTGATGCGGCACTCTCAACATCGCTATCACAATGACCTTCATCCGAAGCCATACTCACAATCTAACACAAGGAGCAAGTATACATTAGTCTCACCTGACTATACTGTCCAAAACTTAATTGGCATGTACATGTACTTATACTATTCCTATTGACCCACTCCGATCTTAGAACCACCTAAACCGGAGCTCTGATACCAAATAAATTATAACACCCTAACACCTATATGTGATACAGATACCGGATGCCACAATACTGATGTAACACTCTAATACCTTGCATTCCGATTAATTAACTGTTCATTGTAATCCGGTTAACCTAATTGAACTAGTCAGGTTATTAAATAGACAATTAATTAAAATCGATACTTTTTTTTGAATAGTACCGTATGAATAGACAATTTACTTAAGTCTATTAACAATTATTAATTAATCATCAAACTTAATATCCCTATTTTAATTCATTATCAATTATGCCGATTGACCTATAACTGTCTAAGTTACTATTCATTTGGTCAGTTTTCTTTTAAGTTGGAAATCTACATTTTACTTTACCAATGATATTAACTTAATTTCCACCAATTATTAGGCATGCCAAACACACATAAACTAGTGATAGTTTTAGCAATCTATTACAAACCAAAACCCAAAAATAATATTATAAGACATATACATGCCAAACTTCTTAACATACTTAAATATTCCAAAATACTATTCTTTGATACGGATCCACTAACAATGCCATCAACCACCAAAAATCCTTTGAAGCTGCCTAGTGGCCTAATAACAAGAGGACGTGCTCAGAAGCTAAAGATGGCTATGTCGTCTTTTGTTCAAGATTTTGTCACTCAAGAAATTCATGAAGAGGCTATTGAGAAATGCTATCAAGGGCTTGAAGGCCAACTTAAAGTACTTAGCCTTTTAGAAGCAAGTGAAGGAATTGGGCCAATTTAAGCCATCAAGGGCTTATACAACTTTGGGCTTTTAATTGTACATGTCATATGCTTCATTTAAAAGTCACATGACTCATTTAAGTTGGGATTTAATGGGCTAGGCGTGATGGGCTTGTAGATTGGGTTTAATTTAGTTATTTTGGGTTTTAATTAGTCTTTCTTTTGGGCTTTCATGTTCTGCCTATGAGACTTAATTTTAAGCGGGTTTATTTTCTTTAGTTTGGGCTTAATTTATCTTGTAAAGCCCATGGAGAATTCGGCCTATGTGTTATTAAGGCCTTATTAGGGAGGTTTTAAGGGTAATTAGGGTTAGCCACCATATAAATAGGCTAACATAAGTTGTAAACTTCAGATTTGAATAATATTCATTGGCATAGCCGAATTTTCTTTGCTTAGATTGAGAGTGAATTGCTTTCTTTTCTATTGCATGAAAAATTTGATTAACTTATCAATTGTTTAATTGTGGCATTTTTCAGGTTCTTTAATTCCCAATTATTTGCATTTCCATTCACGTGTTGTTTGGGGGTTCAATAGGGAGGGTTTTTGTCGTCTTTGTCTTTGCAATCAAAGTGTATGTTCAAGGGGTTTCGGGTTCTTTAACCTTGGGGTTCCGCATCATTTGGTATCAGAGCCAAAGATAAGGTAAATTCCTATTTATCTTAGTGTTAGGTTTGCATTTTATTTTCTTTGAATTCTTTTTTTGTTTATGCCGAATTAGGTTGCATTAAGTTTCTTAGTTAATTGTGTTTTGTGTGTTTAAATTAGCCTTTTCTTTTCTTACCTCTACCTTGAATTCGTGAAATAGCCTTGAACCGAAATCTTGAACATGCTTAGCTTGAATCCGAATCCTTGTAGGACGAGATTAGAGATTAGTTTGCTATTTTGAAAAAAAAATAGAAATTTCGAGAGGCCATAACTTTTGACTAGAGTGTCGGATTTGTTATTATAATATGTTTTCGGAAAGGGAATTTCGTGCTCTATAATCATTACATAGATCGTGCCCTGCGTAATTGTAATTTTCGGCCCTTAAAAATGACGTTTAAGCCTCCGTTCTTCACTTAGAAGTTTTTGCGTTTTGAGAAAAAAAAGAATGGGTTAGAAAACCGAATTTGATTTCTGATTTTTTTGGGCTTGAGAAGTTTGGTAGTTTGTATTGTGGTTGTTATTTATTTCATTAAAAAAATTAAAAAAAAAAAGAAGAAAAAAAAAGAAAAAAAAACGTGAAAGAAGAGAAATAAAGAAGAACTTTGCGTGTGGAGAAAAGGGTTGGGAGTAGATTCGGCCAAGGGAGTATATTTATAGCAAAAGGGAAAATCTAAATCCATTAATAGGTGGGAAAACTTAATCTTAAGTGCTTGAGGATTAGGAGCAGCATTTATTCCTTTTCAAAATAGAGATAGGAATCCTTTAAGTAATAGGAAAAATTAATCCTATCTGTTTTGGGAATAGGAAAACTTAATCCTAAACCATCTTTGATTATTATTATCCAATTCGGATAAGGATTCATTTGTGCTACCATTTGCTTGTCATTTTTGGTAACATTTTTCTATCATTTGCTAACCATTTTTGGTAACATTTGCTATCCATTTTGGTAACATTTTTCCTATCATTTGCTATCCATTTTTGGTAACATTTTGGTACCATTTTTGCTGTCATTTTTGCACCATTTTGGTATCATTTTTGCCATCCTTTTCCTACTATTTTGCCATCATTTTCCACAATTTTTCCATCATTTTTTTACACCATTTTGACATCATTTTCTATCATTTTGCCATCATTTTGCACACAACTTGATACATTAATTAGAGTTTGATACACCATTCGGCCTATTCATCATTTTGGCTCTAAATTGAATTGTCTTGAGTGCATTCTGTCTCACTTAGTATAATTAAGTTTCTTTGTTATTTTCTTGCTTTGTTGGGTAGAATAACTAGGTTCTATATTTGGTTTACTTTGTAGTGAATCAAATTCATACATTTTGTCCAAATTGTCATTTTCTTAATTCTTGTTGCTTATTTCTTTGTTTTGAGCTTGCTTTTGTTCCTTTACACTGTTAGAGTATCTTTGCTTGTTCCAATACTCTAATTTGGATATAATCAAGTGGTATACCAGTCTTGTCCGTGTACCACCTTCATTGTGTCTAGAGTCTTCTTTTCTAGCTTTGAACTTCCTTTTGTTGTTAGTTGCTTATTTCTTTGCTTTCTAAAATGTACTAAAATTCTTGGTTTGTGAATTGAATTCTGAAGTGCAATTTTAAAGTTACAATTAGAGTGGTAAAAGGCAAGAGTGTGTGAGTACATTAAGAGGGTAAAAGCCTTGTTTTGAGTGAAACACGAGAGGAGTGACATCCTTTGAGTGTAAACACGTGAGGGAGTGCTTGTGAGGTTTTTATCTAACAATTTTGCAGGTAATACACCATGACTGAAGAAACTAGTGGGAAGGGAATATCCCAAGGTGAAGATCATGTACCAGATAACAAGATGCTCTATCAAGCTTTCATTAGTGAGATGCGGAAGCTGTCTCTTAGAATGGATGGAATGGAAGAGAGGCTCGAAGGTAGTATATCTAATGCACCTAGAAGGGCAGCAAGGAGAGGCCGAATTATTCAAGGACATGGGGAGCATGATTTTGATGATGAAGAGGAAGAGGAAACTAGTGCAAGGATAGATGGAAACTTGGGTAACATCAAACTCAAGATTCCTCCATTCAAAGGCAGAAATAGTGCAGAAGAGTACTTGGAGTGGGAGAGAAAGGTGGAGATGATCTTTTGATGCGGAACCCCTAGGCTAAAGAACCCGAAACCCCTTAAACATACAATATGACATGAACATGAACAAGAAGAAACTCCCAATCTAAAGAACCCCCAAACAACATGTGAATGGAAACGCTTATAATAGATTGATTTAAAAACATAAGAACAGAATTCGCCACAAAGTAAATACCTTGATAAGAATTTAAGTTCTTGATGCAAAAGAAGAAGACAAGCTTTCCTCTCCAATGAAGAAAATTCGGCCAAGCCAAATGATGGTATTCAAAAGTGTTTTAGATGTCTTTTACAACTTATAATGAGGTATTTATAGCCCCCAAAAGGTAGGCAACCCTAAATAAGTCAAAAGGCCACCTAACACATGGGTCTCCCACCAAACCCTAAATAAGTCAAAAGGCCACCTAACACATGTGCCTCCCACCAAATAACTAAAGCCCAAACTTATTAACTCTAAAATACAACAACCCACAAGCCTAAAATAATTAATTTAAATGAGCCCAAGCTAAAGTAAGCCCAACTCACTTAAAATAAGCCTATTAAGCTATATGAGGGTCCAACTAAATAATTAAAACAAAACAAGTTCAACATAATAAAATAAGCCCCTTGGGCAGCCTAAGCTACTCTTCGAGATTAAAAAAAATTAATCAAGCCCATTTGATTCTTCTCATGTCCATTCAGCCCCATTGGATTGGCATTGATGCCATTCGACCCCAATCTCCCTTGACTTTCCATAATTTCCACAATTTGGCTCGTATAGGATTGTCATGATGGGTTGACCCCCCTGTGCACGCATCATCCCCTCCCTCTTTAGAAAAGATTCGTCCTCGAATCTTCGTTTTATTTAAGTTGGGAATTGAAGCTTGTGGAATAAATTGGTCTTCATAAACGATCTTGGGAATAGGTGGAAATAATATGAATGCATCTTCAAAAAAGAACTCATCATGTTCCTGCAAGTTAACACAAAAACTCGGAAAAGCATGGTTAGTTAATTCAGGAATCTCATTTTGATCATGATTATCTTCTTTTTCCATGTTCAATTCAACCTCCTGAAGCACCACATGATCAATCATAACATGTTTATCGTCCAACTCAACTAAACAAGCATCTTCCATTTTACAATCTTCTTCCTTTTCCCTCAAACAATCAACGTCTACACTTCCACTTATGTCTTCCTCATTTACAATCTCATCAGCATATAAATCTATAGCATCTCTTTCAGCTTCACATATAATTTCTTCCACTACAACTTCCTCTTTCTTTCTTTTCTCCTTTTGTAAACACTTATCTAGTTGTCTAAAACGTTGTTTAAACCGCAATTCTGCATTTTTAAGGTCTTCCTTCAATAACTTAATATCCTTTTTTAACTCATCCAATGTTTCTTGATCTAAATGCCGTCTTGACTTGTAATATGACATCCTCACAATCACTTCCTCACGTGTTTCACTCAAAATATGGCACTCCACTCGTGTATCACTCTATTTGGCTTTTACCCTCTTTTAAGCTCACTCACTCAAGCCTTTTTACCATTCAAGCTTGCTGTCTTCAATTGCACTTTAGAACTCAATCCCAAGTCAAGATGATTCACAATTCAACAAATTTAAATGAGAATGCAATGGAAACACTTAACAAAGAAAGTCAAGAATGACGCCTACCAACAAATTGCCACTTTGACTTTTCAAATTAATTTTCAAATTCAAATGTTGTACAAATCTGAATTTTGATATTTTTCTAATGGAAAAGTCAATTTTGATACAATGGATGTGAAGACAATAAATCAACGAAAGTCAAAAATGACAACTACCCATAAATATTCACTTTGATTTTTCAAATTAATCTCCAAATTCAAAATATGACCAAATCTAAATTTTTTTGCTTCTTTGTGATTTTTCTGTCCTAACTTTATCACAATGCTGACTTTTCTCTTTTTTTTTTTTAGGTTGAACAGTACTGTGAATAGTACTATGAACAGTACCAACGATTTTTTTTTCCTTTTTTTTTTTGAACTTAAAACATCAAACACAAGATCTGATGTAGGAACAAAGAAGAACACAAAAGAACAACTTCAAAAATAAAGAAGAACACGAAATTGATAAGAATAAGATTGTAAATTAAACAATGCAGAATTATGTTGTTCTAATGGAAATAAAACAATAGAACAGCAAATTAACACAAGATAAATAAGAATTTATCCTAATCCAAGCTCTGATACCAAATGATGCGGAACCCCAAGGCTAAAGAACCCGAAACCCCTTAAACACACAATATGGCATGAACATGAACAAGAAGAAACTCTCAATCTAAAGAACCCCCAAACAACATGTGAATGGAAACACTTATAATAGATTGATTTAAAAACACAAGAACAGAATTCGCCACAAAGTAAATACCTTGATAAGAATTTAAGTTCTTGATGCAAAAGAAGAAGACAAGCTTTCCTCTCCAATGAAGAAAATTCGGCCAAGCCAAATGATGATATTCAAAAGTGTTTTTGATATGTCTTTTACAACTTATAATGAGGTATTTATAGCCCCCAAAAGGTAGGTAACCCTAAATAAGTCAAAAGTCCACCTAACACATGGCCACCTAACACATGGGCCTCCCACCAAACCCTAAATAAGTCAAAAGGCCACCTAACACATGGCCACCTAACACATGGGCCTCCCACCAAATAACTAAAGCCCAAACTTATTAACTCTAAAATACAACAACCCACAAGCCTAAAATAATTAATTTAAATGAGCCCAACCTAAAGTAAGCCCAACTCACTTAAAATAAGCCTATTAAGCTATATGAGGGTCCAACTAAATAATTAAAACAAAACAAGTACAACATAATAAAATAAGCCCCATTGGATTGGTCATGGCTCCAATCTCTCTTGAATCTCCATAGCTTCCACAATTCGTCCTGCGTAGGATTGTCATGATGGGTTCTAATGGAAAAGTCAATTTTGATACAATGGATGTGAAGACAATAAATCAGCGAAAGTAAAAAATGACAACTACCCATAAATATTCACTTTGATTTTTCAAATTAATCTCCAAATTCAAAATATGACCAAATCTAAATTTTTTTATTTCTTTGTGATTTTTCTGTCCTAACTTTATCACAATGCTGACTTTTCTCTTTTTTTTTTTTAGGATGAACAGTACTGTGAATAGTACTATGAACAGTACCAACGATTTTTTTTCCTATCTGATGTAGGAACAAAGAAGAACACAAAAGAACAACTTCAAAAATAAAGAAGAACACGAAATTGATAAGAATAAGATTGTAAATTAAACAATGCGGAATTATCTTGTTCTAATGGAAATAAAACAATAGAACAGCAAATTAACACAAGATAAATAAGAATTTATCCTAATCCAAGCTCTGATACCAAATGATGCGGAACCCCAAGGCTAAAGAACCCGAAACCCCTTAAACATACAATATGACATGAACATGAAAAAGAAGAAACTCCCAATCTAAAGAACCCCCAAACAACATGTGAATGGAAACGCTTATAATAGATTAATTTAAAAACATAAGAACAGAATTCGCAACAAAGTAAATGCCTTGATAAGAATTTAAGTTCTTGATGCAAAAGAAGAAGACAAGCTTTCCTCTCTAATGAAGAAAATTCGGCCAAGCCAAATGATGGTATTCAAAAGTGTTTTAGATGTCTTTTACAACTTATAATGAGGTATTTATAGCCCCCAAAAGGTAGGCAACCCTAAATAAGTCAAAAGGCCACCTAACACATGGGTCTCCCACCAAACCCTAAATAAGTCAAAAGGCCACCTAACACATGGCCACCTAACACATGGGCCTCCCACCAAATAACTAAAGCCCAAACTTATTAACTCTAAAATACAACAACCCACAAGCCTAAAATAATTAATTTAAATGAGCCCAAGCTAAAGTAAGCCCAACTCACTTAAAATAAGCCTATTAAGCTATATGAGGGTCCAACTAAATAATTAAAACAAAACAAGTTCAACATAATAAAATAAGCCCCTTGGGCAACCTAAGCTACTCTTCGAGATTAAAAAAAATTAATCAAGCCCATTTGATTCTTCTCATGTCCATTCAGCCCCATTGGATTGGCATTGATGCCATTCGACCCCAATCTCCCTTGACTTTTCATAATTTTCACAATTTGGCTCGTATAGGATTGTCATGATGGGTTGACCCCCCTGTGCATGCATCATCTTTGAATGCAATAGATATTCAGAGGAAAAGAAGGTGAAGATTGCAGCTATAGAATTCAAAGTGGAACAAGGGTGACACAAAGAAAGAATCCACTTCCAAGTACCAGTCAAATTCCAAAGAGAAAACGGTTACTGCACAAAAAGGTACTTCTGAAACAACCCCTAAACCTAATAGACATAGGGACATTCAGTGTTTCAAATGTAAGGGTCGTGGTCATTACGCTAATGAATGTGGGAATAAAAAGACCATGATAATTAGGGGGGATGAAATTGTTTCTGATTCTGAATCTGATAATGACTGTGATGATATGCCACCTTTTGAGGATTGTTATGATGTAGATGAAAATGTAAAGTATCCTATTCAGGGAGAGTCTTTAGTGGTGTTACGTGCATTGAATTTAAATGTAAAAGAAGAAGGACTAGAACAGAGGGAAAACATATTTCATACTAGATGCCTAATAGGTGGGAAAGTCTGTGGCATGATAATTGATGGGGTAGTTGTGTTAATGTTGCTAGTACAGTCTTAGTTGATAAATTAGGACTTAAAACTGAGAAACGCCCTAACCCATATAGACTTCAGTGGTTGAATGATAGTGGGGAAGTTAAGGTGACCAAACGTGTAACTATATTATTTTCCCTTTGTAAATATGAAGATGAAGTCACTTGTGATGTTGTACCTATGCATGCTGGTCATATTTTGCTAGGAATGCCTTGGCAATTTGATAGGCGCGTATTACATGATGGATTTAGAAATAGGTACACTTTTGAATTTAAAGGATGTAAACACACACTTGCCCCTTTGGCACCTAAAGATGTATATGCAGATCAAGTGAAGATACATCAATATGTAAAAGAGGTAAAGGAAAGTGAGAAAGAAAAAAAATGAGAGAAAAGAGGCCAGTAGTGAAAAGAATAAAAGTAAAGGCCCAATGGTGAGTGACTGCACTAGTGAGAGAAAGAATGAGAGAAGTGCAGGAGAGAAGAAGTTAATGTGTGTTGAGGTGAAAGGAGAGCAGAGTGAGTTGAGTGAAAAATTCAGCAAATATTCCTTTTACGCAAAAAAGAGAGAGTTGAGGAGTGCTTACTTAGGCATGAGAACTTTAGTACTTTTGAGGTTTAAGGACAATTATTTTTCTGAAACTAACCTTAACCCAAATTCGCCTAGTTCTTTTTCTAAGTTGTTGCAGAATTATAAAGATGTCTTTCCTGAGGAGATACCACCTGGGTTGCTACCAATTAGAGGGATTGAACATCAAATTGATTTTATTCGTGGTGCATAAATTCCAAACCGTCCAGCTTATCGAAGCAATCCGGAAGAAACAAAGGAGTTGCACAGACAAGTGGAGGAACTTTTAGCAAAGGGACATGTGAGAGAAAGCCTAAGTCCTTATGCTGTACCTGTTCTTTTGGTACCTAAAAAGGATGGAACCATGCGCATGTGTGTTGATTGTCGAGCAGTTAACAAAATCACTGTAAAGTATCGCCATCCCATTCCTAGGTTAGATGATATGTTTGAAGAGTTAAATGGTGCACATCATGTGACACAATACATGTGCAATGCATGTGTTGCTTAATGGACTTATGGGCTGATTTGTTTGGGCTCTTAGTTTAGGCTTTTATTTATTATTTTTATTTGATTATTTATAATATGCTAGGCCTTAACTTATTCTTTTGGGCTTATTTAAGTGAGATGAGCTTTAATTAGCTTGGGCTCATTTAATTAGTTCTTTTTAGGCTTTTTGGACTGAATTTTAAGTTAATTAGTGTGGCATTTAGTTATCTTGATGTAAGGCCCATGTTTTAAGGCCTATTAGATTAATTAGGGTTTTCTCTAGCTTAAGGGAGTATATATACTCCACAAAAACGAGATTGGAGGCAGATTTGATTAATTTGATAAATTTATTTTGGCTTGGCTAAATTCATCTTTGGAGAGGATAGCTTGTCTTCTTCTTTTGCATTAAGAACATAAATTCTTATCAAGGTAATTACTTGTGGCGAATTCTGTTCTTGTGTTTAAATCAACCTAATTATTTGCGTTTCCTTTCACTTTATTGATTGGGGGTTCAATAGGGTTGGTGATTTACTCTTATTCATGTCTATGCCGTATTGTATGTTCAAGGGCTTTCAGGTTCTTTAGCCTTGGGGTTCCGCATCAGGAGTATATTTATAGCAAAAGAGAAAATCCAAATCCATTAATACGTGGAAAAATTTAATCCTAAGTGCTTGAGGATTAGGGGCAACAATTAATCCTTTTCTAAATAGAGGTGGGAATCCTTTAAGAAATAGGAAAAATTAATCCTATCTGTTTTGGGAATAGGAAAACTTAATCATAAACCACCTTTGATTATTATTATCCAATTCGGATAAGGATTCATTTGTGCTACCATTTGCTTATCATTTTGGATATCATTTTCCTATCATTTGCTAACAATTTTTGGTAACATTTTCCTAACATTTGCCTTCCATTTTTGGTACCATTTTGCTATCATTTTTACACCATTTTGGTATCATTTTGCCATCATTTTTTTCTACAATTTTGCCATCATTTGCCTACCATTTTGGTAACATTTTGCCATCATTTTTACACCATTTTGGTATCATGATGCGAGCACGACCAAGGAACATCAAAAGCAGTTTAAGTTCAAGGAAGAGCTAGCATTGCCGGATGGACCAGAGACAAGATCAAGAGCCAAGAAGTTGAAGGAAGCACTATGTGGACCGAATTGTGGAAACTATGCATAGTGAAGAGAGATTGGAACCGAATGACACTATGACCAATCTAATAAAGCCAAATGGACATGAGGATAATCAAATGGGCTTGATCAACTATTTTAAGCTAGTAGAGTAGTTTTAGGTGGCCTAAGAAGCTTATTTTATTATGTTGGACTTGTTTTGTTTTAATTTGTTTAGTTGGATCCCTATATAGCTTAATAAGCTTATTTTAAGTGAGTTGGGCTTATTTTAGCTTGGGCTCATTTAATTTAATTATTTTAGGCTTGTGGACTGTATTTTAGAGTTAATAAGTTTGGGCTTTAGTTATTTGGTGGGAGGCCCATGTGTTAGGTGACCTTTTGACTTATTTAAGGTTTGGTGGGAGGCCCATGTGTTAGGTGGCCTTTTGACTTATTTAGGGTTTGGTGGGAGGCCCATGTGTTAGGTAGCCTTTTGACTTATTTAGGGTTACCTACCTTTTGGAGGCTATAAATACCTCATTATAAGTTGTAAAAGGCAGATTTTAAACACTTTTGAATATCATTATTTGGCTTGGCCGAATTTTCTTCAAGGGAGAGGATTTGCTTGTCTTCTTCTTTTGCATCAAGAACTTATTTCTTATCAAGGTATTTACTTTGTGGCGAATTCTGTTCTTGTGTTTATAAATCAATCTATCATAAGCGTTTCCATTCACATGTTGTTTGGGGGTTCTTTAGATTGGGAGTTTTTTCTTGTTCATGTTCATGCCATATTGTATGTTTAAGGGGTTTTGGGTTCTTTAGCCATGGGGTTCCGCATCATATCATTTTGCCATCATTTTTCTACCATTTTGCCATCATTTGCCTACCATTTTGGTAACATTTTGCCATCATTTTTACACCATTTTGGTATCATTTTTCTACCATTTTACCATCATTTGCCTACCATTTTGGTAACATTTTGCCATCATTTTTACACCATTTTCTTATCATTTTGACATCATTTTTCTACCACTTTGCCATCATTTTGCACACAACTTGACACATTAATTAAAGCTTGATACACCATTCGGCCTATTCATCATTTTGGCTCTAAATTGAATTGTATTGAGTGCATTCTGTCTTACTTAGTATAATTAGTTTTCTTTGTTATTTTCTTGCTTTGTTGGGTAAAATAACTAGGTTCTATATTTGGTTTACTTTGTAGTGAATCAGATTCATACATTTTATCCAGATTGTCATTTTTCTTAATTCTTGTTGCTTATTTCTTTGTTTTGAGCTTGCTTTTGTTCCTTTACACTGTTAGAGTATCTTTGCTTGTTCTAATACTCTAATTTGGATATAATCAAGTGGTATACCAGTCTTGTCCGTGTACCACCTTCATTGTGTCTAGAGTCTTCTTTTCTAGCTTTGAACTTTCTTTTATTATTAGTTGCTTATTTCTTTGCTTCCACAATTCGGCCCATATAAGCTTTCACTTACACTTATTCCTTCCTCACTCAGAACCTCATTGTCATATAAATCTATAGTATCCCCTTCAGCTTCACAAACAATTTCTTCAACAATAACTTGCTCTTCTTTCTTTCTTTCCTCTTGTTTCATATACGTACTTAGTAGTCCAAAAAGTTGATTAAACTGCAATTCCATATTTTAAAATCTTCATTTTTGCTCCAGTTTGGACAACTTTTGTTGTTGGAATTTGAGAATGACCTTGCTACCCTCCTTTGTTTCTGTTGCCTCTCCACCTTAATGGCAATGTTCATTAAGTCCTCCATTTTTCCATAATGTTGCAATTCAACTGCATCTGCAATTTCTTTATTCAAACCTCCTAGAAACCAAGCCATTATTACCTCTTCCTCCTCTTCTATGTTAGCTTTGATTAATAGCATCTCCATCTCCTTGTGATAATCTTCTATTGATCTAGGTTCTTGCACTAGCCTATGCAACCTCTGATGTAACTCCCTAAAGTAGTGTGAAGGCACAAATCTTTTTCTCATGGCCTCCTTCATATCATCCCAACTACTAATAGGACATCTTCTCATCTTCCTTCTGCCCATATTCAATTGATCCCACCAAAACAAAGCATAGTCAATGAATTCTACAGCTGCAATCTTCACTTTCTTTTCCTCTGAGTACCTGTTACAATCAAAAATTATCTCAACCTTTCTTTCCCACTCCAAGTACTCTTCTGCACTATTTCGGCCTTTGAATGGGGGAATCTTGAGTTTGATGTTGCCCAAGTTCCCATCTATCTTTGCACTAGTTTCCTCTTCCTCTTCATTATCAAAATCACACTCCACATGTCCTTGAATAATTCGGCCTCTCCTTGCTGCCCTTCTAGGTATATTAGATATACTTCCTTCAAGCCTCTCTTCCATTCCATCCATTCTAAGAGACAACTTCCGGATCTCACTAATAAAAGCTTGGTATAGCATCTTGTTATATGGTACATGATCTTCATCTTGGGATATTCCCTTCCCACTAGTTTCTTTAGTCATGGTGTATTACCTGAAAAATTGTTAGATAAAAACCTCACAAGCACTCCCTCACGTGTTTACACTCAAAGAATGTCACTCCTCTCGTGTTTCACACAATTAAGGTTTTTACCCTCTTAATGTCCTTACACTCTCTTTCCTTTTACCACTCAAGCTTGCAACTTTAACATTGCACTTTAGAATTCAATCCACAAAGCAAGAATCTTGAGCACGTTTAAGAAAACAAAGAAAAGGTAAGCACTAACAATAAAAAGATAGCTCAAAACTAGAAAAGAAGATACTAGACACAATGGAGGTGATACATGGTCAAAAGTGGTGAGTATTAGAACAAGCAAAGATACTCTAACAATGTAAAGGAACAAAAGCAAGCTTAAAACAAAGAAATATGCAATAAGAATTAAGAAAAATGACAATTTTGGACAAAATGTATGAATTTGATTCACTACAAAGTAAACTAAATATAGAACTTAGATATTCTACCCAGCAAAGCAAGAAATCAACAAAAAAAAACAAAATTATACTAAATAAAGTAGTTTACATGCAAGACAATTCAATTTAGAGCCAAAATAATAAATAGACTGAATGGTGTATCAAGCTCTAATTAATGTGTCAAGTTGTGTGCAAAATGATGGCAAAATGATAGCAAAATGATGGCAAAATGATACCAAAATGGTGACACAAATGATCAAAAATGATTCCAAAAATGGTGGAACAAATGGATAAGATATGATAAAATGACAGCTCAAATGGATAAGAAATGAAAAAAAAAATGGCAGCTCAAATGGATAGTAAATGATATCAAAAATGGCAACTCAAATGGATAAGAAATGGATAACACAAATGGATAAGAAAATGGATAACACAAGTGGTGGATCAATGATTGCAAAGTAAATCCTTGGTTAGGTAGGATTAGGATTACAACTCCAATTCTATTATGGATTAGGATTCTTGGAAACCTAAACCCAAAGGAATAAGGATTAATTTTCCTAGCCCTTAAAGGATTCCTAATTCCCTAAGCAATATGGATTAATTTTCTCCCACCTATTATAGGATTTGGATTTGCCCTTTGCTATATAAACCCTCATTGGCCGAATTGATCCCTACTCTTTTCTCCTTCTATACTCTTTCTTTCACGTTTTTTGTTTTTTTTCTTCTTTCTTTTTAATATGAAGGAAATAACAACTAAAGACAATTAGGGTTGGGTTTCAAGCAAAAAGTGATCAAAGGTTCCAATTCATTTTTGTTTTTCTTCTCAAAACGCAAAAACTTCAAAGTGAAAAACAGAGGCTTAAACGTCATTTTTGAGGTCCGAAAAAGGCAGTGGATCCCCATTTCTCCTTCTACTCTTAACTAACTCATTCCACCAAACCAATGCATAATCACTAAACTCCACTGCTGCTATCCTTACTTTCTTATCTTCAGAGTAATTATGACAAGCAAAAATCATGTCCACCTTCCTTTCCCATTCTACGTATACTTCAGCATCATTTCTACCTTTGAAGGATGGAATGTTCATTTGTATGGCATTGATGTTGCTGTCCATTTTATCTTCTCTTCTCACTCTACCCCTCACGGATTGAACTTCATCATCTTCATCCCAATCACCTTTATCAACCTCCTCTTGCTCATTAATCCATCTTCCCCTCCTAGCTGTTCTCCTTGAGTTGTTGGATGTTCCCCCTTCTAATTTCTCCAACCTCTCTTTAACGTCTACTCTTTCCCTCAACAAATTCTCAAGGGTACCTTGTATTGCTTGTATAGCAAAAACAACTTGTTCTATTGACATCTCTTTCTTAGTAGACTCTTCAGCCATGGCACTTTACCTGCAAAAGATGTTAGATAAACCAGCCTCACAATTCTCACTCACATGTTTACACTCAAAGAAGTGACACTCCACTCGTGTTTCGCTCAAATTTGGCTTTTATCCTCCTTTAAGCTCACACTCTCAAGCCTTTTACCACTCAAGTTTGTTGTCTTCAGTTGCACTTCAGAACTCAAACTCAAGTCAAAATGATTCACAAGCTGCAAATTATAGTGAAAGAATGCAATGAAAATACTTAACAAAGAAGATACGCACAAGACTAGAAGCAAAAGACCAAAGTGTAAAACGCTAAAATGAGCATACAAGAAGAAGATATGTATGCTGTCCGAATTATGTGAATTTAACTAACAAGAATCAAATTGTTAATTATAGTGTAATCGAAAGCAAAAACACAAAGACACCAAAAGAAGAAACTTAGAGTAGAAGAAATGACAAAACTAATGCAACAATGCAGAAATTGAAATTTCCCTAATGGAAAATTCAATTTGATACAATATGTGTTATCACACTAAGACAAAATGAAAAGGAGACAATAAGATGTCCAAACTAAAACAAGATTAGAAAACCCAAATGATTGTCCAAAATAAGACAAAGATTAATCCAATATGTCTTAATAAGGAAACCCAAAATGTCTATGCTAAAGACAAAATGACTTATCCACTATGTCTTAATGTTAAGGAATCCGAATTCAGCCCAATAGGTTTAAATCAAACCCAAATAATTATTCAACACCAAATCTGGCCCAATAGGTTCAGCCCAATGTTGTCCACGCCCAAACTGATGCGAAACCCAATATCTAACAAGCTACAAACCCACGCATACAAGATGGTTAGCAAAGAAAAAAAGAGATAAAATCCCTCCCTATTGAACCCCTAATCAACCTATGATTGAAAACGCAAATAATCGAGAAAAACGAAGAAGATGAAAATGGCACAATCAAGATAATTGATAAGCAATCATATTCTTCATGCAATAGAAAAGATTAGCAAGCAAATTCTCACAAATCTCTCTATAGAATTTTGGCAAAGCCAAGAAAAAGAGGATAGCCTCCAATGTTTAATAATTCCAATCTCTCCATACAAATTCGTTTTTGAAGAGTATTTATACTCCTTTAAGCTAATAAAAATCCTAATTAATCAAATAGGCCTTTAAACATGGGCCTTACACCAAGATAACTAAAGCCCACACTAATTAACTTAAAATACAGCCCAAAAAGCCTAAAAAGAACTAATTAAATGAGCCCAAGCTAATTAAAGCCCATCTCACTTAAATAAGCCCAAAAGAATAAGTTAAGGCCCAACATATTACAAATAATCAAATAAAAATAATAAATAAAAGCCTAATTAAAAGCCCAAACCAAAACAGCCCCTTAAGTCCATTAATAAGCACATGCAATGCACATGTAAGATGTCACATGATGTGCACATGCATATGACACATGCATAGCACATGGATGGCACATGTCAAGGTCACATGACTTGCACATGCCTTTCTTCAAAATCTATTTTTGATTCAGCTTCTTCATAACTACAGTAAACCACCTTCAAGCCTTCTTGAACTTCCCCAAATTTGATCTCCATGAATCCGAACTTGCAATGTTTATAATCTTGCAATGTTGACCCCCCTGTGCACGCATCACAAACCAAATCAACAAACCCTAAATTGTATTCTTTTTTTTTTTCTAGCCGAAATCAATTTTCACTTTTTTTTTAACAACTAGAGCAGCAAACAACCTAAACCTCAAGATCAAATAACAAGGAATTTTGCCTAAAACAACGCTCCTAAATTTTCGGTCCCTATGATGAACAAGGGTTCCTAAATTTTAGGAATCAAATAAATTGAAAATTAATGAATAAAAACATCAAATAAACATGGATAAATAACAATTTAATCCTAATCGAAGCTCTGATACCAAATGATGCGGAACCCCAAGGTTAAAGAACCCGAAACCCCTTGAACATACAATATGGCATAAATATGAATAAGAGTAAATCCTCAACCCTATTGAACCCCCAATTAATAAAGTGAAAGGAAACGCAAATAATTAGATTGATTTAAACACAAGAACAGAATTCGCCACAATTAAATATCTTGATAAGAATTAATGTTCTTGATGCAAAAGAAGAAGACAAACTATCCTCTCCAAAAAAGGTGAATTCGGCCAAGCTAAATAAGTTTTTATCAAAATAGTCAAATTTGAATACAAATGAGTTTAATGAGGTATTTATATCCTCCTAAAGCAAACCCTAACCCTAATTAAGTAAGAGAGGCCGAATTCCCCAAGCCCATTAGGATTGGAAATTAGGTCCATTTTCCTACTTAGAAAAGATAAAACAAAACCAAATGCATGGGCTGCCCAACAAGGATGGCGTGAGCCCATGTCCAAAGGCCTAACTAATACACTTAGTCAAATAAAGATAACAAACGTAAGTCCTAGCTAAGAGCCTAAACAATTCAGCCCATAAGTCCATTAAGCATCACATGCATTACACATGTATTGTGTCACATGATGTGCACAGGTCAAGTGTCACATGCATTGCACCTGTCAAGTAGCACATGACTTGCACATGTCAAATTTATCATGCACATTTGGTCTTCACAATTCTGCCCCATTGAGTTGGTCTTGATGCCATTCGGCCCAACCTTCTCTTGGCTATCCATAGCTTCCACAATTCGGCCCATATAAGCTTTTGGTGCCTCTTTGAACTTCTTAACCCGAAATCTTGTCATTAGGCCATTTGGTAATGCTAGCTCATCCTTTTGTTATTCCTAGATAGTGCTCGCATCACCATGGCATTTGTCTGAATGTGCATGCTTTGAACTGACTGCTTAGACTCTTCAGATATTTAATGTAAGGTACCAGTTTCTCCTCGCTAATTGACTACTCACCCTTTGCGAGTGGACCACTAGATATGAATCCCTAAATACCTCAACCATCTTTGCCTCCAAGGCTATCAACTCTTCTAGGCCATATATATAGGCTTTATATGTAGCCTCATTGTAGGTTACCTTATACCCTAACTTCTTTGCTACAGGTAGCTTCTCACCCTTCAGAGTGATAAGAATGACCTTGCCCTAACACCTTTGTTGTTGATGGCTCTATTAAATAACATTTGCCAGCCCTAAACCATTATAGTTGAGATGCTTTCATCCAGGAACTCTTATTTAATATGATCCCTTTCTAATAGATGGTTGGCCAAGAACTCTATAACTACTGGACTTTTAATTATCTTCCTCGTTACATATTCCACCCCAATAATACAAAATCCATCTTCCCATTTTATCCAGGAGAGATGACACCATCTAAAGGTACATAAAGGGGTTATGCTTAGCCATTACTTGTATTAGATAAGAGTAAAGTAGTGCCTTATTTTCTTTGACGCCCAGACAACTGTGAGACAGATTTTCTCTACATCTCCATACCTAGCCTCATATGGGAGAAACTTCTTATTCAAGTAATAGATGACAAATTCCACCCCAAATTGATCGTTTTGAGTAGGCATGGTGCCTATTGAATTCTGCTCTACTACTAGATAAAGGATCAAAGCCTTTCTCGATCTAAGTGGCTGAAGGATCAAAAGATGCAATAGATATTCCTTGATTGTGTCAAAGGCCTCTTAATAGTCATTGATCCACTTAACTAGTTGATCTTTTCTTAAAAAATTAAAGATAAGCTCACAAATGGAAATGAGCTTCGCAATGAACCGACTAATGTAATGAATCCTCCTTAAGAACCCTCTAATCTCTTTCTCCATCTGATGCGTGCACAGGGGGTCAACATTGCAAGATTATAAACATTGCAAGTTCGGATTCTTGGATATCAAATTTGGGGAAGTTAAAGAAGGATTGAAGGAAGTCCATGGGCCGAATCTATGAAGAAGCCAAATCGAAGATGGACATGTGCTAGTTATGTGACGATTTGACATGTGTCGGTCATGTGACGACCTGACATGTGCCGGACATGTGACCTTAACATGTACCATGTCGTGTGCCATGCGTGTGCCTTATGTCATGTGCTATGCAAGTGAGCTAGAGCATGTGCAATACATGTGCTAATTGGTGGATTAAGGGGCCAATTTGTTTGGGATTTTAATTAGGGCTTTATTTATTATTTTTATTTGATTATTTGTAATATGTTAGGCCTTAACTTATTCTTTTGGGCTTATTTAAGTGAGATGGGCTTTAATTAGGCCGGGCTCATTTAATTAGTTCTTTTTAGGTTTTTTGGGCTGTATTTTAAGTTAATTAGTGTGGGCTTTAGTTATCTTGGTGTCAGGCCCATGTTTAAAGGCCTATTTGATTAATTAGAGTTTTTATTAGCTTAAAGGAGTATATATACTCCACAAAAACATGATTTGTATTCAGATTTTGATTAATTAAACATTGAGAGGTTTCTCTTTATAGGCTTGGCCGAATTCTTCATTGGAGAGGATTGTTTGTCTTCTTCTTTTATACCAAGAACTTTTAATTCTTATCAATGTAATTTACTTTGTGGCGAATTCTGTTCTTCTATTTTTAAATCAATCTATTATAAGCGTTTCCATTCACATAGTTGTTTGGGGGTTCTTTAAATTGGGGGTTTGTTCATTTTCATGTTCATGCCATATTGTATGTTCAAGGGACTTTGGGTTCTTTAGCCTTGGGGTTCTGCATCATTTGGTATCAGAGTTTGGATTAGGATTAAATTCTTATTTATCCTTGTTTATTTGCTATTTTTGTTCATTGTTTTTCAATTTATTTGATTCCTAAAATTTAGGAACCCTTGTTCATCATAGGGGCCGAAATTATAGGGAGCTTTATTTTAGGTGTTATTTCTTGTTGTTTGATCTTGATTTTTAGGTTATTAGTTGTTCTAGTTGTTATCTAGCTATTCATATAAAACAACCCCAAAAAAATCGTTGGTACTGTTCACAGCACTGTTCATCACACTATTTATGGTACTGTTCATCCGAATTTAAAAAAAAAAGTCTTTCAATTTTGGTTAACTTTGGTTGGTGTGATAAATTAGGATTGTATTTCTTTAGGATAGAATTGTTATTATCTAATTAGTTAGTGATAATTCAAAAAAAAAAAATAGGATTAGGACATTATTTAAATTAGGACATTATTTAAATTAGGACATCGAATTAGATAAGTTTCATTCTTGTCTTAATCTAGACATTTGGGTTTCCTTATTTTGATTTAAATTAGGACATAGTGGATTAATCATTTTGTCTTAACCTAGACATTTGAGTTTCCTTATTTTATCTTAGACATAATAGTTTCCTTATTTTGTCTTGGGCATAATAGTTTCCTTAACTTGACTTGGAAATTTTTGGTTTCCTTATTTGTCAATTTCTTTCATTCTTAAGTTGCTATTTTTTTTTTGGTGTCTAGTATCTTTTGCTTCCATTTATACCTTCATCTTGTGTGCTTATTTCAACTTTCTTCATTTTGGTATTTTTGCTTCTAGATTTGAGCCTATCTTCTTTGTTAGGTTTTTTCTTATTGCATTTTCATTTTAATTTGCTGAATTGTGAATCATCTTGACTTGGGATTGAGTTCTGAAGTGCAATCGAAGATAACAAGCTTGAGTGGTAAAAGGTTTGAGTGTGTGAGCTTAAAAGAGGGTAAAAGCCTGATATGGATCAACCAACCACTAAGGACCCTTTGAAGATGCCAAGTGGTCCACTCACAAGAGGGCGAGCTAAGAAGTTGAAGATGGCTATGACAGCCTATGTGCAAGGCTTAATTACTCAAGAACTACATGAAGATGCCTTTGAGAAGTGTCAAAGAGAACTTGAAGGAGGCATTCACAAAGTACTTAGCCTTTTAGAAGCTTGTGATGGAATTGGGCCAACTTAAGTTATTTTTGGGTTTATACAACTTTGGGCTTTAATTGTACAAGTCATGTGCTTCATTTACATGTCACATGACTCATTTAAATAGTGACTTAATGGGCTAGACATTTTTGGGCTTTCTTTAATGGGTTTATTTTAGTTAGTTGGGCTTTTAGTTAATATTTGTTAGTGGGATTGTAAATTCGGCCAAGACTTATTCAAATATTAGTTTTATTTTAAGCTTTGTTTGGACCTTTGTAAATGGGCTTATTTAATTGATTAGCCCATTAGGAATTCGGCCTACCTTAGTAAAAGGCCTCATTAGGGTTTTTTTTAGGTTATTTTTGCTACTTAGGGTTAGCCACCATATAAATAGGCTAATATGAATTGTGAACTTCAGATTTGAATGACATTTTCTTCGCATAGCCGAATTTTCTTTGCTTAGATTGAGAGTGAATTGCTTTCTTTTCTATTGCATGAAGAATTTGATTAACTTATCAATTGTTTGATTGTGGCATTTTTCAGGTTCTTTAATTCCCGATTATTTGTGTTTCCATTCACATGTTGATTGGGGGTTCAATAGGGAGGGTGCTTATCTGATTTGGTTTGCTATTCGAATTGTATGTGTGGGTTTGTAGCTCACTAGCTATTGGGTTTCGCATCATTTGGTATTAGAGCCAAAGATAAGGTAAATTCCTATTTATCTTAGTGTTAGGTTTGCGTTTTACTTTCTTTGAATTCTTTTTTTTTGTTTATGCCGAATTAGGTTGCATTAAGTTTCTTAGTTAATTGTGTTTTGTGTGTTTAAATTAGCCTTTTCTTTTCTTACCTTTACCTTGAATTCGTGAAATAGCCTTGAACCGAAATCTTGAACATCCTTAACTTGAATCTGAATCCTTGTAGGAGGAGATTAGAGATTAGTTTGCTGTTTTAAAAAAAAAATAGAAATTTCGAGAGGCCATAACTTTTGACTAGAGTGTCGGATTTATTATTATAATATGTTTTTGGAAAGGGAATTCCGTGCTCTATAATCGTTACTTAAGCTTTGTCCTATGTAACTATAATTTTTGGCCCTTAAAAACGACGTTTAAGCCTCCGTTCTTCACTTTGAAGTTTTTGCGTTTTGAGAAAAAAAAAGAAGGGGTTAGAAAACCGAATTTGATTTCTGATTTTTTTTGGGCTTGAGAAGTTTGGTAGTTTGTATTGTGGTTGTTATTTATTTCATTGAAAAAAAAATAAAAAAAAAAAGAAGAAAAAAGAAAAGAAAAGAAAAGAAAAAAAATGTGAAAGGAGAAATAAAGAAGAACTTTGCGTGTGGAGAAAAGGGTTGGGAGTAGATTCGGCCAAGGGAGTATATTTATAGCAAAAGGGAAAATCTAAATCCATTAATAGGTGGGAAAACTTAATCCTAAGTGCTTGAGGATTAGGAGCAGCAATTATTCCTTTTCAAAATAGAGATAGGAATCCTTTAAATAATAGGAAAAATTAATCCTATCTGTTTTGGGAATAGGAAAACTTAATCCTAAACCATCTTTGATTATTATCATCCAATTCGGATAAGGATTCATTTGTGCTACCATTTGCTTGTCATTTTTGGTAACATTTTCCTATCATTCGCTAACCATTTTTGGTAACATTTTGCTATCCATTTTTTTGGTAACATTTTGGTACCATTTTTGCTGTCATTTTTGCACCATTTTGGTATCATTTTTGCCATCCTTTTCCTACCATTTTGCCATCATTTGCCATAATTTTGCCATCATTTTCTTTACACCATTTTGACATCATTTTCCTATCATTTTGCCATCATTTTGCACACGACTTGACACATTAATTAGAGCTTGATACACTATTCGGCCTAATCATCATTTTGGCTCTAACTTGAATTGTATTGCGTGCATTCTGTCTTTCTTAGTATAATTAGGTTTCTTTGTTATGTTTTTCTTGCTTTGTTGAGTAGAATAACTAGGTTCTACATTTGGTTTACTTTGTAGTGAATCAAATTCATACATTTTGTCCAAATTGTCATTTTCCTTAATTCTTGTTGCTTGTTTCTTTGTTTTAAGCTTGCTTTTGTTCCATTTACATTGTTAGAGTATCTTTGCTTGTTCTAATACTCTAATTTGGATATAATCAAGTGGTATAACAGTCTTGTCCGTGTACCACCTTCATTGTGTCTAGTGTCTTTTTTTTCTAGTTTTGAGCTATCTTTTTATTGTTAGTGCTTACTTATTCTTTGCTTTCTAAAACGTGCTCAAATTTTTGGTTTGTGAATTGAATTCTGAAGTGCAATTTAAGAGTTACAATTAGAGTGGTAAAAGGCAGAGTGTGTGAGTACATTAAGAGGGTAAAAGCCTTATTGAGTAAAACACGAGAGGAGTGGCATCTTTGAGTGTAAACACGTGAGGGAGTGTGTGAGGTTATTGTCTAACATCTGTTTTACAGAATTCAAATCATGTCAGGAAGAGAAGAAAAGGAAACAATGTATGAGGAGGAGGAAACCATGCCCGATATGAAAGTGATGTACAAGGCCTTCATTAATGAGTTCAAGAAGTTAAACGCTAGAATGGACGGGATGGAGGAGAAATTTGAAGTGAGTGCATATAATAATTCTAGGAGGATAGCTAGGAGAGGTAGATGGACTGATGAAAATGTAAGGGCTGACATAGAAGACTTAGATGAAGAAGAGACAAGTGGGAGATTAGATGGGAATTTAGGTAACATTAAGCTTAAGATTCCTCCATTTAAAGGTAGAAACAGTGCTGAAGAGTACCTAGAATGGGAAAGGAACGTTGAAATGATTTTTGAGTGTAATAGGTATTCTGAGGAGAAGAAAGTGAAGATAGCAGCTGTGGAGTTTACATATTATGCCTTATTTTGGTGGGATCAATTGAACTTGAGCAGAAGGAAAGTGGGTAGATGTCCTATTGGTAATTGGGAGGATATGAAGGAGGCCATGAGGAAAAGATTTGTGCCTTCACATTACTTTAGGGAGCTACATTAGAAGTTGCATAGGTTAGTGTAAGGGGGTAGGTCAGTAGAGGACTACCATAAAGAAATGGAAATGTGCATGGTTAGAGCTAACATTGAGGAAGGTGAAGAGGTAACCATGGCTCAGCTTTTAGGTGGATTGAATAAGGAGATTGCTGATGTCATTGAGCTTCATAGATATGACTCCATGGAGGAAATGTTGAATATGGCAATGAAAATTGAGAAACAGAAGAAGAGTAGGAGCTTCAACCGAACCAGCAACAACTCAAGGGATAGTTTGGGATCTAGATGGACCAAAGGGGAGCATAGAAGAGACTTTAGGGGATCCAAACCTTATGGGGCAGATTCGGGTTCCAAAGATGCAAGGGCTGTCCAATCACCATCTAAGGTTGTAAAAGGTAACCCTAATACTCCAACTCCTAGTAGAGAGATTAAATGCTTTAAATGCTTGGGGAAGGGGCATATGGCACGTGATTGTCCTAATAAAAGGGTGATAATAGCTAGGGATGATGGGGAAATTGTTTCTGAATCAGACCATAGTGAAGATGAGATGCCACCTTTGGAAGATTATTGTGATTGTGATAGTGATGGAGAGTTATTGGTTGCTGAAAGTGGGAAGTCTTTAGTGGCTAGGCGAGCTTTGAATTTGAATGTTAAGGAAGAGAGCCTAGAACAAAGAGAAAACATATTTCACACTAAGTGTTTAATTAATGGAAGGGTGTGCACACTTATTGTTGATGGAGGTAGTTGCACCAATGTAGCTAGTGTGAATATGGTTGATAAGCTGAATTTGGTATGTGAAAAGCATCCTAGACCTTATAAATTACAATGGTTGAATGACAGTGGGGAGGTCAAGGTAACAAGGCAAGTAAGAGTGCCATTTTCTATTGGGAGGTATAAGGATGAGGTGGTTTGTGATTGCTTTTGGGGAGGCCTTGGCAATTTGATAGACAAGTGGTGCATAATGGGTACACTAACCGTTATTCTTTTTCTTATGAAGGTACAAAAGTGACTTTGACACCGTTATCTCCTAAAGAAGTGTTTGAAGATCAAAAGAAATTAGTTGAGAGGGAGAGAGAGGCTTTGGCCAAGAGAGAAGAGGTGAGTGAAATTAAGAGAGAAAAAGAACGAAAATGGGGAAAAGAGGCCAGAAAAGAAACAAAACAAATAAATGGCCCATTGGTGAGTGAAAACTTTCGGTGGGAGACAAAAACAGAATTTTTATGTAAGGGCAAGAGAGGTTAAGAGTGCTTTAGCAATAGGGCAGCCATTGATCCTTGTAACTTACAAAGAGATTTTATTTTCTAACACTAACATTGACCATGAATCTTTGCCTTCTACTTTTGTGTCTTTGTTGCAGGAATATTCAGATGTCTTTCCTGATGAGCTACCAGATGGATTACCACCTTTGAGAGGGATAGAACATCAGATTGACTTTGTACCTGGATCAACCATTCCTAACCGACCAGCCTATAGAAGCAATCCTAAGGAAACGAAGGAAATGCAAAGGCAAGTGGAAGAACTCATGGAGAAGGGTTTGGTTAGGGAGAGTATGAGTCCTTGCGCAGTACCCGTTCTATTGGTGCCTAAGAAGGATGGAACTTGGAGGATGTGTGTTGATTGCCGTGCGGTTAACAAAATCACTGTAAAGTATAGACATCCCATTCCTATGCTAGATGATATGTTGGATGAATTGTGTGGTGCTGTGTATTTTACGAAGATAGATTTAATGAGTGGATATCATCAAATAAGAATGAAACCTGGTGATGAATGGAAAACAGCTTTCAAAACTAAATATGGTTTGTATGAGTGGTTAGTCATGCCATTTGGGCTATCTAATGCCCCTAGCACATTTATGAGACTTATGAACCATGTATTGCGTGCATATTTAGGAAAGTTTGTTGTTGTTTACTTTGATGATATACTCATTTACAGCAAGTCTTTTGAGGAACATATTGAGCATGTTAAGTTAGTTTTGCAAACCTTGAGGAATGAAAAGTTGTATGCTAAACTTAAGAAGTGCACATTTTGTATAGATATACTTGTTTTTCTTGGTTTTGTAGTGAGTGCACAGGGTAATGAAGTAGATGAAGAGAAAGTGAACGCAATTAGAGATTGGTCCACGCCTAAGTCCATTTCGGATGTGAGGAGCTTTCATGGCTTAGCGAGCTTTTATAGGCGATTTGTGCAGGATTTCTCTTCTGTTGCTGCACCACTTACAGAAATAATTAAAAAGGAAGTTGGGTTTAAGTGGGGAGAAGCACAGCAAAAGGCTTTTGAAAGTTTGAAAGGGAAGTTGTGTTCTGCTCCTATTTTATCTTTGCCTAATTTTGATAAGACTTTTGAAATTGAATGTGATGATTCTGGTGTAGGCATTGGGGCTGTTCTAATGCAAGAAAAGAAACCAGTAGCATACTTTAGTGAGAAGCTTCATGGAGCCCAGCTCAATTATTCAACCTATGACAAGGAGCTTTATGCCTTGGTGAGAGCATTGGATATGTGGCAGCATTACCTCCTACCCAAGGAGTTTGTCATTCACACCGATCACGAGTCCCTCAAACACTTGAAAGGACAAGGTAAGTTGATTAAGAGGCATGCTAAATGGGTTGAAGTTATTGAAACATTTCCCTATGTTATTCAATACAAGCATGGAAAGGACAATATTGTTGCTGATGCATTATCAAGAAGATATGCCTTGATTTCTACACTTAGTTCTAAGTTGTTAGGATTTGAGCATAATAAGGAACTATATGATGGTGATTCTGATTTTGGTAATGTGTATCATGCATGTGAACATAAAGCCTTAGATAAATTCTATAGACATGATGGGTTTTTATTTAAGGGCAGCAAGCTTTGTTTACCTAAATGTTCTATGCGTGACTTGCTTGTATTAGAATCTCATTGTGGGGGATTAATGGGACATTTTGGGGTACATAAGACCTATGACATGTTGAATGAGCATTTCTTTTGGCCACGCATGCGAAAAGATGTGGAAAAGGTGTGTAATGCATGTGTTGCATGTAAACAAGCTAAGTCAAATCTATGCCTCATGGATTATATATGCCATTACCCATACCTAGTTCTCCTTGGACTGACATTTCCATGGATTTCGTGCTTGGTTTGCCTAGGACAAAACGTGGTAGGGATAGTATCTTTGTTGTGGTAGATAGGTTTAGTAAAATGGCTCATTTTATTGCGTGTCATAAATGTGATGATGCTGTTCATGTTGCTGATCTGTTCTTTAAGGAAGTTGTCCGTTTGTATGGTATTCCACACATTATAGTTTCAGATAGGGATACAAAGTTCCTTTCACGTTTTTGGCGTGTTTTATGGGGTAAGTTAGGAACAAAGTTATTATTTTCTACTACTTGTCACCCTCAAACTGATGGACAAACAGAAGTTGTCAATAGGACTTTGGGGACTTTATTACGTGCTATTGTGGGTAAGAATCTTAAAACTTGGGAAGATTGTTTGCCTTTTATTGAATTTGCTTATAATCGGAGTATTCATTCTTCCACTGGTTTTTCACCATTTGAGATTGTTTATGGTTTTAAATCACTAACTGTGCTTGATCTTTGTCCTTTACCTTTACATGAGCTTTCGAGTTTGGATGGTAGTAGGAAAGCAGAATTGCTGAAATCATTGCATGAGAAAGAACGGGCAAGCATTGAGAAGAAAAACAGGCAATATGCTGAAAAGGCGAATAGGGGAAGGAAACAAGTGGTGTTCACCCCTGGAGATTGGGTTTGGGTGCATTTCAGAAAGGAAAGGTTCCCAAACCAAAGGAAGGGCAAGCTGGATGCTCGTCGTGATGGTCCTTTCCAAGTCTTGGAGCGCATCAACGATAATGCTTATAAAATAGACTTGCCAGGTGAGTATGGTGTTTCAGCTACATTTAATGTTTCTGACCTTTCTCCTTTTGATGTGGATTCAGATTTGAGGACAAATCTTTTTGAGGAGGGAGGGAATAATACGGATCAACCAACCACTAAGGACCCTTTGAAGATGCCAAGTGGTCCACTCACAAGAGGGCGAGCTAAGAAGCTGAAGATGGCTATGACAGCCTATGTGCAAGGCTTAATTACTCAAGAACTACATGAAGATGCCTTTGAGAAGTGTCAAAGAGAACTTGAAGGAGGCATTCACAAAGTACTTAGCCTTTTAGAAGCTTGTGATGGAATTGGGCCAACTTAAGTTATTTTTGGGTTTATACAACTTTGGGCTTTAATTGTACAAGTCATGTGCTTCATTTACATATCACATGACTCATTTAAATAGTGATTTAATGGCCTAGATGTTTTTGGGCTTTCTTTAATGGGTTTATTTTAGTTAGTTGGGCTTTTAGTTAATATTTGTTAGTGGGCTTGTAAATTTGGCCAAGACTTATTCAAAGTATTAGTTTTATTTTAAGCTTTGTTTGGACCTTTGTAAATGGGCTTATTTAATTGATTAGCCCATTAGGAATTCGGCCTACCTTAGTAAAAGGCCTCATTAGGGTTTTCTTTAGATTATTTTTGCTACTTAGGATTAGCCACCATATAAATAGGCTAATATGAATTGTGAACTTCAGATTTGAATGACATTTTCTTGGCATAGCCGAATTTTCTTTGCTTAGATTGAGAGTGAATTGCTTTCTTTTCTATTGCATGAAGAATTTGATTAACTTATCAATTGTTTGATTGTGGTGTTTTTCAGGTTCTTTAATTCCCGATTATTTGCGTTTCCATTCACATGTTGATTGGGGGTTCAATAGGGAGGGTGTTTATCTGATTTGGTTTGCTATTCGAATTGTATGTGTGGGTTTGTAGCTTGCTAGCTATTGGGTTCCGCATCAAAGCCAAATTGACTAAAACACAAGTGGAGTGCCATCTTTTGAGTGAAACACGTGAGGGAGTGATTGTGAGGATGTACTATTACAAGTGAAGACGACACTTAGATCAAGAAGCATTGAATGAGTTGAAGAAGGATGCTAAGTTGTTGGATAAAGATCTTAAAGATATGGAATTGCAGTTTAAACAACTTTCTAGACTACTAAGTACGTATATAAGACGGGAGAAAAGAAAGAAGGAAGAGGAAGTTGTAGTAGAAGAAATTATTTGTGAAGCCGAAATAGATGGTACAGATTTATATGATGATGATGTTGTAAATGAGGAAGAAATGAGCGGAAGTGTAGACGATGATTGTGTGAGTGAAAAGGAAGAAGATTGTAAAAAGGAAGATGCTTGTGTAATTGAGATAGAAGATCAGCATGATACGATTGATCCTATAGTGCTTAAGGAGGCTGAGTTAAACATGGAGAAAGAAGTGGACCATGATCACAACGAAATTATTGTATTGAATAATCATGTTTTTCCTAGTGTTTTTGTTAAATTGCAGGAGCATGATGAGTCCTTAACTGAAGAAGCATTCATTTTATTTCCACCTGTTCAAAAGATCGTATATGAAGATGAATTCATTCTATAAGTTTCCATTCCCAACTTGAACAAGACGAAAATTCGAGGACAAATCTTTTCTAAAGAGGGAGGGAATGATGCGTGCACAGGGGGTCAACAATGCAAGATTATAAACATTGCAAGTTCGGATTCATGGAGATCAAATTTGAGGAAGTTAAAGAAAGATTGAAGGAAGTCCATGGGCCGAATCTATGAAGAAGCCAAATCGAAGATGGACATGTGCTAGTCATGTGACGGTTTGACACCTGTCGGTCATGTGATGACCTGACATGTGTTTGACATGTGACCTTAACATGTACCAAGCATATGCCATGTCATGTGCCATGCATGTGCACTATGTCATGTGCTATGCATGTGACCTAGAGCATGTGCAATGCATTTGCTAATTGGTGGATTAAGGGGCTGATTTGTTTGGGATTTTAATTAGGGCTTTATTTATTATTTTTATTTGATTATTTGTAATATGTTAGGCCTTAACTTATTCTTTTGGGCTTATTTAAGTGAGATGGACTTTAATTAGGTCGGGCTCATTTAATTAATTCTTTTTAGGTTTTTTGGGCTTATTTTAAGTTAATTAGTGTGGGCTTTAGTTATCTTGATGTAAGGCCCATGTTTAAAGGCCTATTTGATTAATTAGGATTTTTATTAGATTAAAGGAGTATATATACTCCACAAAAACGTGATTTGTATTCAGATTTTGATTAATTAAACATTGAGAGGTTTCTCTTTATAGGCTTAGCCGAATTGTTCATTAGAGAGGATTGTTTGTCTTCTTCTTTTACACCAAGAACTTTTAATTCTTATCAAGGTAATTTACTTTGTGGTGAATTCTGTTCTTGTATTTTTAAATCAATCTATTATAAGCTTTTTCATTCACATAGTTATTTAGGGGTTCTTTAGATTAGGGGTTCTTTTTCATGTTCATGCTATATTGTATATTCAAGGGGTTTCGGGTTCTTTAGCCTTGGGGTTCCGCATCACCTTCTTAGTAACTAACATCTCTTTGATTGCCCTGACTTCGTTCGAGTCCGCTTCAATCCATCATTGATTCACAATATGGCCTGACAGCTTTCCAAAGGTCACCCCAAACACACATATCTTCTGGTTAAGGCAAAGGTTGTTCATCCGCCTTGTGAGTTTTTGCTGAAATTAGCTACCAACAGATAGTTCATCCGCCTTGTCATATTAACCACATTCGGGTGCTTGCACTTCCCCTCATTATCAGCACTAGTTCCTATGATGTGAAACCCATTAAAAGTTGACTAGCAATCTCCATTATCGAGACCTGGTTCTCCCTGACAACCTTAATATTCACCACTTGTCCCTTATGATGAATTCGAATCATCTGGTAGAGGGTAGAAAAAACCTTTCCCATTTTATGGAACCATGACCTGCCTAATAAGAGCAAAAGTTAGCCGAGATATGAGCACTGCAAATTCTGCTTCTCTGAGAATGGCCCTCTCTTCACCAATGCCTTAAAGGTCCCGTAAGCTTCCCTTTTTGAGCTGCGATGGTGACTTGGTCTTATTGAGCATTGAGTCATTTATCACATAGGCAGTCATACTAGTGAAAGGGTACACATTGATAGAAGATCCAATATCCACTATCACACAGGACTTGTGCTTGTTGTCTATCTCAGCCCTGATGTACAAAGGCTTATTGTGCTACCGTCCCTCAATGGGCAAATCTACGTTCATAAATGTTATTTTCTCATCACCACTTCTTTTCACTATGTTCAACATTTGAGAAAGAGAAATGGCTATAAAAATGGCTTACTCGCATAGGGCCTCCACCACTTTTTAGTGGTGTGAAGGCAATTGCCTTAGGAGCTCCCATACCAATATTTGCGCTCACATCTTTTTCAGTTGCTTAAGGATTTGATCATCCTCAACTACCCTTTCATCTTCCGATGGGCTGATACGAGCTATCTCTTAACATTTGGAACAACACACCCACTCCATGTGATGCATCCACAATTTGCTCCTTCCCTTCAAGTTTTTCCTCCTCAGATTCTACCCATAAATCTTTCACATTCTCTTCATCACTGTCCTTATCTCAGGCATACCCTTCTTCACTAACTGTAACCCAAATATCCACTAGGTTGATCGGTGTAGTCTCTATCTAATCCTCAACAGCTATTGTGCCAACACTTGCACTTGAACCAATACCATTGTCTTTGTTATTCTCAATTGTACCCTCAGACTTTGTCTAGGCTCTAAAGGTGATGGCCAAGTATTCATTATCGTACATATTTTGCAAGACATATCACTCCAAAAGACCTAACCTAACCATGAACACTAGCGGTAGGACTATAATATAGACTTTTTATTTCTTCTTTCCCCCTTTTTCTTAGGGTCATTTACTTGCTTAGTGTTTATTAAATCCTGAATACAGTCCTTTAAAGTCTAGTAATAATCTATCTCATAACCTATATGCTGGTGGTAGGTGCAGTACTGATCTAATACGTGCCCAACTATCCTTGGCTTCTAGCTAGTTTTGAAGGCAAAGGCTGTAACTTTCCTTCCTTTGAAAAATGGGCAAGACACTAGCACAAAGGTTTGCCCGAGTTGGAGTAGTGCCTTGTATTTGTGCTCGTGGCCGATACCTTAGCTATCCTGCCACTACCACTTCCACTGTTGCTGTTGTTAGGATTCTTACCATAACTAGAATTTTGTAGCCTTTATGGTTGTTATTATAACCACCATTGCTTAAGCCTCCAGAGTTGGGCTTCTTCGACAGATTCTCACCCTCAACTTTGATTTCACCATATCTTTTAAGAATTCCCAATCCTTCAGCCCTTTCATTTTAAGTCTTTCTTTTAAGTATGAGATGGCATTTAGAATAAATAGCCTAATTTAGTTATAAGTCTCGGGCTTTTTTCATCTCCATCACTCGATTTCTCCACCGAACAGTAACTTTAGATCTTTCAGTATCATCTTATCTTTGTGCTGCAGTTAACAACTAGAGGAACTCCTCTGTTAGCCTATTTCAAACTTCTTTTATCCTCCTATCTAACCCATGGTACCAATTAATGATGGGTCTAACCATGCTAATGCTGAAGTACTCAACCTTTTCCTTTTTATGAGTATGGCACCTTTCATCACCAGAGAGTACTATTTGATATGGGCTATGATACGTGCACAGGGGGGTTAACATTACAAGATTATAAACTTTGTAAGTTCAGATTTATGGAGATTAAATTTATGGAAGTTAAAGAAGGCTATGAGGAAGCTGAATCAAAAAAGAGACTTTGAAGAGAGGCATGTGCAAGTCATGTGACATCTTGACATGTGCAAGTCATGTGACCTTGACATGTGCCATCAATTTGCTTTGACATGTGCTAGACATGTGTTATTCATGTGCCATATGCATGTGCACATCATGTGACACATTACATGTGCAATGCATGTGCACATCATGTGACACATTACATGTGCAATGCATGTGCCAATTAATGGACTTAATGGGCTGTTTTGTTTGGGCTTTTAGTTTAGGCTTTTATTTATTATTTTTATTTGATTATTTGTAATATGTTAGGCCTTAACTTATTCTGTTGGGTTTATTTAAGTGAGATGGGCTTTAATTAGCTTGGGCTCATTTAATTAGTTCGTTTTAGGCTTTTTGGGCTCATTTAATTAGTTCTTTTAAGGCTTTTTGGGCACATCATGTGACACATTAGGGTGTTTATTAGCTTAAAGGAGTATATATACTCCACAAAAACGTGATTTGTATTTAGAGATTAGAATTATTAAACATTGGAGCTAATCCTCTTTTCTTGGCTTTGCCAAAATTCTAATAGATTAGATTTATGAGATTTGCTTATTTTTCTTTTCTATTGCATGAAGAATTTCATTAACTTATCAATTATTTGATTGTGGCATTTTTCAGGTTCTTTATTTCCCAATTATTTGTGTTTCCATTCACATGTTGATTGGGGGTTCAATAGGGAGGGTTTTTATCTCTTTTGTTCTTTGCCATCAAAGTGTATGTTCAAGGGGTTTTGGGTTCTTTAACCTTGGGATTCTGTATCATTAAATGTCTAGCACATGTCAAGGTCACATGACTTGTACATGTCAAGGTATCACATGACTTGCACATGCCTCTCTTCAACGTCTCTTTTTTGATTCAGCTTCCTCATAATTCAGTAAACCACCTTCAAGCCTTCTTTAACTTTCATAAATTTAATCTCCATAAATCTGAACTTGCAAAGTTTATAATCTTGTAATGTTGACCCCCCTGTGCACGCATCAGGCTGATAGATTGGATGTGCCATCACATTTGGGCAAATTGGGCATTTCCAAATTGGGCATCTCTAATGAGGCAAAATCTCATCTATAACAACCTGAAAAGTACCCTAGAAGGATTTGTACACATTGAGGATAAGTGATGACCAAAGTTGTGCAAGTTGAAGTGTTAGGTATGCTAAATGGACAATTTAAGAATTAATGTCAAAGTTTCGGCAAGTGCAGCCAATAGTAAATTGTGAAGTGTGGAATTAGGACTTGATGGAAAGAATAAAGATTAATTTAGTGGGCCAATGTGAAGGTTTAGTAAGTTATAAGTGTCAATGCTTGAGGTTATGAAAGTTGAAGGATTGAATGGAGAATTTGACAAAAATATCTAATTGGACCAACAGCAAGGTGACATGTGGCAAGGAACTAGAGGGAGTATAAATGAAGAGAGAGGAGGAGAGAGAGAGGGCAAAAAATCTGCTGATGCGTGCACAGGGGGGTCAACCCATCATGGCAATCCTACACGAGCCAAATTGTGGAAATTATGGAAAGTTAAAAGAGATTAGAGCCGAATGACACTATGACCAATCCAATGGGGCTTATTTTATTATGTTATACTTGTTTTGATTAATTTATTTAGTTAAACCCTCATATAGCTTAATAAGTTTATTTTAAGTGAGTTGGGCTTATTTTAGCTTGGGTTCATTTAATTTAATTATTTTAGGCTTGTGGGGTATTGTATTTTAGAGTTAATAAGTTTGGGCTTTAGTTATTTGGTGGGAGGCCCATGTGTTAGGTGGCCTTTTGACTTATTTAGGTTTGGTGGGAGACCCATGTGTTAGGTGGCCTTTTGACTTATACTGGGTTTGGTGGGAGGCCTATGTGTTAGGTGGTCTTTTTGACTTATTTAGGGTTACCTACCTTTTGGGGGCTATAAATACCTCATTATAAGTTGTAAACGGCAGATTTTAAACACCTTTGAATATCATCATTTGGCTTGGCCGAATTTTCTTCAAGGGAGAGGATTTGCTTGTCTTCTTCTTTTGCATCAAGAACTAATTTCTTATCAAGGTATTTACTTGTGGCGAAATCTATTCTTATGTTTTAAATCAACCTTATTATATGCGTTTCCTTTCATAAATTGATTAGGGGTTATTAGGGTTGGGGATTTATACAAGTTCTTGTTCTTGCCATATTGTGTGTTCTTAGGGGTTTCAGGTTCTCTAGCCTTGGGGTTCCGCATCATTTGGTATCAGAGCTTGGATTAGGATAAATTCTTATTTATCTTGTGCTAATTTGCTATTCTATTGTTTTATTTCCATTAGAACAAGATAATTCCTCGTTGTTAAATTTGCAATCTTATTCTTATCAATTTTGTGTTCTTCTTTATTTTTGAATTTGTTCTTCTTTGTTCCTACATCAGATCTTGTGTTTGATGTTTTAAGTTCTAAAAAGAAAAAAAAAATCGTTGGTACTGTTCATGTTACTGTTCATAGTACTATTCACAGTACTGTCCATCCGAATTAAAAAAAAAAAGGAAAGTCAGCATTGAGATAAAGCTAGGAAAGAAAAAAATACAAAGAAACAAAAATTTAGATTTGGTCATACTTTGAATTTGGAGATTAATTTAAAAAGTCAAAGTGAATATTTATAGGTAGTTGTCATTCTTGACTTTCTTTGATTTCTTGTCTTTACATCCATTGTATCAAAATTGACTTTTCTATTATAAAAATACCAAAATTCAGATTTGTCATACTTTGAATGTGAAAATTAATTTGAAAAGCCAAAGTGGCAATTTGTTGGTAGGCGTCATTCTTGACTTTCTTTGTTAAGTGTTTTCATTGCATTCTCATTTAAATTTGTTGAATTGTGAATCATCTTGACTTGGAATTAAATTCTGAAGAGCAACTGAGGACAGCAAGCTGGAGTGGAAAAAGGCTTGAGTGTGTAAGCTTAGAAAAGGGTAAAAGCCAAGTTGAGTAAAACACGGGTGGAGTGCAATATTTTGAGTGAAACACGTGAGGGAGTGAATTGTGAGGTCTTTTTATTCCCTATTAACATTTATTTGCAGTTTATAAATGAAGTTGAGAAGGGAAAAGAAAGGAGACAATTTTTTGAGGAAGAAGATGAAAACGTGCCTAATGTGAAGATGATGTACAAAACAATCATGAGTGAGTTTAAGAAGTTAAATTCCAGGATGGATCAGATGGCAGAGAGAATGGATGAGTCTACTAGAATCCAAAATCGAAGTAGATTAATTGACCGTCAGAGGAATAGGGAAGAATCTAAAGATATGGAATTGCAGTTTAAACAACTATTTAGACAGTTAGATAAGTGTTTAAAAAAGGAGAGAAGAAAGAAAGAGGAAGTTGTAATGGAAGAAATTATATGTGAAGCTGAAAGAGATGCTATAGATTTATATGCTGATGAGATTGTCAATGAGGAAGATAAAAGTGAAAGTGTAGATGTTGTTGCTGTGAGTGAAAATGAAGAAGATTGTGAAAAGGAAGATGTTTGTTTAGTTGAGATGGAAGATCAACATGTTATGAGTGATCCTATAGTGCTTAAGGAGGTTGAGTTGAACATGGAGCGAGAAGAAAATCATGACCAGAACGAAATTGTTGTATTGAATAATCATTTTTTCCTAGTGTTTTTGTTAAATTGCAGGGACATGATGAGTCCTCAGCTGAAGAAGCATTCATTTTATTTGCACCTATTCAGAAGATCTTATATGAGGATGAATTTATTTTACAAGTGCCAATTCCCAACTTGAACAAGACAAAAATTCGAGGACGAATCTTTTCCAAAGAGGGAGGGGATGATGCGTGCACAAGGGGGTCAACCCATCATGGCAATCCTACACGAGCCAAATTGTGGAAATTATGGAAAGTCAAGAGAGATTAGAGCCGAATGACACTATGACCAATCCAATGGGGCTTATTTTATTATGTTGTACTTGTTTTGTTTTAATTTATTTAGTTAGACCCTCATATAGCTTAATAAGTTTATTTTAAGTGAGTTGGGCTTATTTTAGCTTGGGTTCATTTAATTTAATTATTTTAGGCTTGTGGGCTGTTGTATTTTAGAGTTAATAAGTTTGGGCTTTAGTTATTTGGTGGGAGGCCCATGTGTTAGGTGGCCTTTTGACTTATTTAGGATTTGGTGGGAGACCCATGTGTTAGGTGGCCTTTTGACTTATACTGGGTTTGGTGGGAGGCCCATGTGTTAGGTGGCCTTTTTGACTTATTTAGGGTTACCTACCTTTTGGGGGCTATAAATACCTCATTATAAGTTGTAAAAGGCAGATTTTAAACACCTTTGAATATCATCATTTGGCTTGGCCGAATTTTCTTCAAGGGAGAGGATTTGCTTGTCTTCTTCTTTTGCATCAAGAACTAATTTCTTATCAAGGTATTTACTTGTGGCGAAATCTGTTTTTATGTTTTAAATCAACCTTATTATATGTGTTTCCTTTTATAAATTGATTGGGGGTTCATTAGGGTTGGGGATTTATACAAGTTCTTGTTCTTGCCATATTGTGTGTTCTTAGGGGTTTCAGGTTCTCTAGCCTTGGGGTTCCGCATCATCTGCTCTCCCCTCTCTTGTTCCCGTTTCCCTCTTCCTCCTCTTCTTCTTCTTCTTCTTCTTGCTTCAATGCTAATTACTCTCTCTTAAGATCTAAGCCTAAGATTTAGTTGATGAAGTTGTTGGTCCAAGAGATTTAAGTGAAGATTTTGTTGGATAGGTAATTTAAGCTTCAATTTCTCCCATCTCTTTTGATTAAGCTTTTAAACCTTAGATTTATGTGTTATATATGCGTGTGTGTTTGGATGAGGATTTTGGGATGAGAAAGATCTTGGATGAGTTTGGAAGCAAGAAAGATCATCTAAGAAAGCTATTAGGAGCAAATGAGTTGAGGTCTGGGATTTATATGCCCTTTTATGCATTTTTATGATTTTTGTATTTTGATTGATTTCCTGGAGAATTTGGTAATTAATGAGGGTTATGTTGGTATAATTATTGTGGGTCTTGATCAATTTGTATGAAGAAGCTTTGATTATGATTTGTTGGATTAAATTGCGATGCGTGCACAAGGGGGTTAACATTGCAAGATTATAAATATTGCAAGTTCGGATTCATGGAGATCAAATTTGGGGAAGTTAAAGCAGACTTGAAGGTGGTTTACTGAACCTATAAAGAAGCCGAATCAAAAAGAGACTTTGACAGTTTGACATGTGTCGGTCATGTGACGATTTCACATGTGCCGGTCATGTGACACCTAACATGTGCCGGACATGTGACCTAGAGCATGTGCAATGCATGTGCTAATTGGTGGATTAAGGGGCTGATTTGTTTGGGCTTTTAATTAGGGCTTTATTTATTATTTTTATTTGATTATTTGTAATATGTTAGGCCTTAACTTATTCTTTTGGGCTTATTTAAGTGAGATGGGCTTTAATTAGCTTGGCCTCATTTAATTAGTTCTTTTTAGGCTTTTTGGGCTGAATTTTAAGTTAATTAGCGTGGGCTTTAGTTATCTTGATGTAAGGCCTATGTTTTAAGGCCTATTTGATTAATTAGCTTAAGGGAGTATATATACTCCACAAAAACGAGATTGGAGGTAGATTTGATTAATTTGATAAATTTCTTTTGGCTTGGCCGAATTCATCTTTGGAGAGGATAGCTTGTCTTCTTATTTTGCATTAAGAACATAAATTCTTATCAAGGTAATTACTTGTGGCGAATTCTGTTCTTGTGTTTAAATCAACCTAATTATTTGCGTTTCCTTTCACTTTATTGATTGGGGGTTTAATAGGATTGGGGATTTACTCTTATTCATGTCTATGCCATATTGTATGTTCAAGGGGTTTCGGGTTCTTCAGCCTTGGGGTTCCGCATCATTTGGTATCAAAGCTTGGATTTGGATTAAATTCTTATTTATCCATGTTTACTTGCTGTTTTTGTTCATTATTTTTCAATTAATTTGATTCCTAAAATTTAGGAACCCTTGTTCATCATAGGGGCCTTAGGAGCCTTATTTTAGGTTGAATTCTTTGTTATTTGATCTTGAAGTTTAGGTTGTTTGCTGCTCTAGTTGTTAAAAATAAAAAAAAAAAGTAAAAATTGTTAGCGGCTAGAAAAGAAAAGAATACAATTTAGGGTTTGGTTGATTTGGTTTGGGCGTGATACACATTGGGCTGAACCTATTGGGCCAGATTTGGAGTTGGACAATTATTTGGGTTTGATTTAAACCTATTAGGCTAGATTTGGAGTTGGATATTTATTTGGGTTTGACTTGAACCTATTGGGCTTAATTCAGTTTCCTTAACATTAAGACATAGTGGATAAGTCATTTTGTCTTAGTCACATTTGGGTTTCCTAAACTTAAACTAATTAAGACATAGTGGATAAGTCATTTTGTCTTAGTCTAGACATTGGGGTTACCTTATCTTGAACTAATTAAGACATTGTGGATAAGTCATCTTGTCTTAGTCTTGACATTTGGGTTTCTTAAACTTGAACTAATTAAGACATAGTGGATAAGTCATTTTATCTTAGTATAGACATTTGGGTTTCCTTATTTGATCTTATTAAGACATATTGGATTAATCTTTGTCTTACTTTGGACAAACATTTGGGTTTTCTAATCTTGTTTTAGTTTGGACATCTTGTGTCTCCTTTTCGTTTTGTCTTAGTGTAATAACCCATATTGTATCAAATTGAATTTTCCATTATGGAGATTTCAATTTCTGCATTATTGCATTAGTTTTGTCATTTCTTTCATTCTTAAGTTTCCATTTTTGGTGTCTTTGTGTTTTTGCTTCCGATTACACTATAATTAACAATTTGATTCTTGTTAGTTAAATTCACATAATTCGGACAGCATACATATCTTCACCTTGTATGGTCATTTCAACGTTCTTCACTTTGGTCTTTTGCTTCTAGTTGTGTGCCTATCTTCTTTGGTAAGTATTTTCATTGCATTCTTTTACTATAATTTGCTGCTTGTGAACTATTTTGACTTGAGTTTGAGTTCTGAAGTGCAACTGAAGACAACAAGCTTGAGTGGTAAAAGGCTTGAGAGTGTGAGCTTAAAGGAGGGTAAAAGCAAAATTTGAGCAAAACACGAGTGGAGTGTCACTTCTTTGAGTGTAAACACATAAGGAAGTGTAGTGAGGCTGGTTTATTTAACATCTTTTGCAAGTAAAGCACCATGACTGACGAATCTAGTAAGGAGATGTCTATAGAACAGGTTGTGTTTGCTATACAAGCAATGCAAGGTACCCTTGAGAATTTGTTGAGGGAAAGAGTGGACGTTAAAGAGAGGTTGGATAAATTAGAAGGGGGAACATCCAACAACTCAAGGAGAACAACTAGGAGGGGAAGATGGATTAATGAGCGAGAGGAGGTTGATCAAAGCGATTGGGATGAAGATGATGAAGTTCAATCCGTGAGGGGTAGAGTGAGAAGAGAAGATAAAGTGGACAGCAACATCAATGCCATCAAGATGAACATTCCATCCTTTAAAGGTAGGAATGATGCTGAAGTGTATTTAGAATGGGAAAGGAAGGTGGACATGATTTTTGCTTGTCATAACTATTCTGAAGACAAGAAAGTAAGGATAGCAGCAGTGGAGTTTAGTGATTATGCGCTGGTTTGGTGGAATGAGTTAGTTAAGAGTAAAAGGAGGAATGGGGATCCACCTATCTCTACTTGGAAAGCAATGAAGAGAGTAATGAAGAGGAGGTTTGTAACATCCTACTACTATAGAGAGTTGCACCAGCAATTACATAGGCTGACTCAAGGAGCTAGAATAGTGGAGGATTATCACAAGGAAATGGAGATGCTCATGCTTAAAGCCAATATAGAAGAGGAAGAAGAGGTTACTATGGCTCGGTTCACGGGAGGTTTGAATAGGGAAATTGCTATTGTGGTGGTCTTACAACATTATGGAGTAATGGAGGACCTAGTAAATATTGCCATGAAAGTGGAGAGGCAACAAAAGCAAAGGAGGGCAGCAAGGTTATTTTCAAATTCCAACAACAAAAGTTGTCCAAACTGGAGCAAAAATGAAGATTTTAAAAATATGGAATTGCAATTTAAACAACTTTCTGGACTACTAACTACGTATATGAAACAAGAGGAAAGAAAGAAAGAAGAGGAAGTTATTATTGAAGAAATTGTTTGTGAAGCTGAAAGAGATACTATAAATTTATATGCTGATGAGGTTGTAAATGAGGAAGACATAAGTGGAAGTGTAGATGTTGTTGCTGTGAGTGAAAATGAAGAAGATTGTGAAAAGGAAGATGTTTGTTTAGTTGAGATGGAAGATCAGCATGTTATGATTGATCTTGTAGTGCCTGAGAAGGCTGAGTTGAACATGGAGAAAGAAGAGGACCATGATCAGAACGAAATGGTTGTATTGAATAATCATCTTTTTCCCAGTGTTTTTGTTAAATTGCAGGAACATGATGACTCCTCAAATGAAGAAGCATTCATTTTATTTCCACCTGTTCAAAAGATAGTATAAGAAGACGAATTCATTCTATAAGATTTAATTCCCAACTTGAACAAGACGAAGATTCGAGGACGAATCTTTTCTAAAGAGGGAGGGAATGATGCGTGCACAGGGGGGTCAACATTGCAAGATTATAAATATTGCAAGTTCGGATTCATGGAGATCAAATTTGGGGAAGTTAAAGCAGACTTGAAGGTGGTTTACTGAACCTATGAAGAAGCCGAATCAAAAAGAGACTTTGACAGTTTGACATGTGTCGGTCATGTGATGACTTGACATGTGCCGGTCATGTGACACCTGACATGTGCCAGACATGTGACCTAGAGCATGTGCAATGCATGTGCTAATTGGTGGATTAAGGGGCTGATTTGTTTGGGCTTTTAATTAGGGCTTTATTTATTATTTTCATTTGATTATTTGTAATATGTTAGGCCTTAACTTATTCTTTTGGGTTTATTTAAGTGAGATGGGCTTTAATTAGCTTGGCCTCATTTAATTAGTTCTTTTTAGGCTTTTTGGGCTGAATTTTAAGTTAATTAGTGTGGGCTTTAGTTATCTTGATGTAAGGCCCATGTTTTAAGGCCTATTTGATTAATTAGGGTTTTTTCTAGCTTAAGGGAGTATATATACTCCACAAAAACGAGAATGGAGGCAGATTTGATTAATTTGATAAATTTCTTTTGGCTTGGCCGAATTCATCTTTGGAGAGGATAGCTTGTCTTCTTCTTTTGCATTAAGAACATAAATTCTTATCAACGTAATTACTTGTGGCGAATTCTGTTCTTGTGTTTAAATCAACCTAATTATTTGCGTTTCCTTTCACTTTATTGATTGGGGGTTCAATAGGGTTGGGATTTACTCTTATTCATGTCTATGCCATATTGTATATTCAAGGGGTTTCGGCTTCTTTAGCCTTGGGGTTCCGTACCAAATTGTGCATTTGATTGAGATGTTGAAGTTTTGATTTGATTTTAGAAATTTTGGGTTTTCTGTGTTTTGGGCTGAGGTTTGGAAGACACGACACTGTCGCGTGTGCGACAGAATCGTAAAATCCAATTCTCGCGGTTGAAATCCATTGTAGGGGCGAGACGTTCCGACTCATAAGGGGCAGCACGACTGATGCGGAACCCCAAGGCTAAAGAACCCGAAACCCCTTGAACATACAATATGGCATAGACATGAACAAGAATAAACCCCCAATCTAAAGAACCCCCAAACAACTATGTGAATGGAAACGCTTATAATAGATTGATTTAAAAACACAAGAACAAAATTCGCCACAAAGTAAATACCTTGATAAGAATTAAAGTTCTTGATGCAAAACAAGAAGACAAATAATCCTCTCCAATGAAGAATTTGGCCAAGCCAAATAAAAGTCTCAAAATATCATAATCTCCAAGTCTGAATTACAAATTCGTTTTTGAGGAGTATTTATACTCACTTAAGCTAATAAAAACCCTAATTAATCAAATAGGCCTTAAAACATGGGCCTTACACCAAGATAACTAAAGCCCACACTAATTAACTTAAAATATAGCCCAAAAAGCCTAAAAGGAACTAATTAAATGAGACCAAGCTAATTAAAATCCATCTCACTTAAATAAGCCCAAAAGAATAAGTTAAGGCGTAACATATTACAAATAATCAAATAAAAATAATAAATAAAAGCCTAAACTAAAAGCCCAAATAAATCAGTCCCTTAATCCACCAATTAGCACATGCATTGCACATGCTCTGGCTCACATGCATAGCACATGTCAAGGTCACATGACCTGCACATGTTAAGTAGTCACATGACTAGCACATGTCCATCTTCATAAATTTGGCCCACGGACTTCCTTCGAACCTTCTTTAACTTCTCCAAATTTGATCTCCATGAATATGAACTTCCATTGTTTATAATCTTGAAGTGTTGACCCCCCTGTGCAGGCATCATTCCCTCCCTCTTTAGAAAAGATTCGTCCTCGAATCTTTGTCTTGTTCAAGTTGGGAATTGGCACTTTTAAAATAAATTTATCTTCATATGAGATCTTCTGAATAGGTGGAAATAAAATGAATGCTTCTTCAGCTGAGGACTCATCATGTTCCTGCAATTTAACAAAAACACTAAGAAAAACATGATTTTTCAATACAACCATTTCGTTCTGATCATGGTCCTCTTCTTTCTCCATGTTCTCACTCAAAACAACAACTACTTCACTTCCACTGATTTCTTCTTCACTCACAACCTTATTATCATACAAATCTATAGCATCTCTTTCAGCTTCACAAATAATCTCTTCCATTGTAGCTTCCTCTTTCTTTCTTTTCTCCTTTTTCAAACACATATCTAACTGTCTAAAAATTTGTTTAAACCTCAATTCCATATCTTCAGAATCTTCATTTTTCCTATGACGGTCAATTGATTTACTTCGATTTTTGATTTTAGTAGATTCATTTATTCTCTCCTCCATCCTATCCATCCTAGTATTCAACTTCTTAAACTCACTCATGAATGTTTTATACATCATGTTCACATTAGGCACGTTTTCATCCTCTTTCTCACCCATTGTCTCCTTTATGTCCTTTCTTGACATGATTTATAAACTGCAAATAAACGTTAGAAGAGAAATAAAAACTCACATTTCACTCCCTCACGTGTTTCACTAAAAAAGATGGCACTCCACTCGTGTTTCACTCAAGTAGGCTTTTACCCTCTTTTAAGCTCACACACTCAAGCCTTTTACCACTCAAGCTTGTTATCTTCAGTTGCACTTCAAAACTCAAACTCAAGTCAAAATAGTTCACAAGCAGCAAATTATGGTAAAGAATGCAATGAAAATACTTAACAAAGAAGATAGGCACAAAGCTAGAAGCAAAAGACCAAAGTGAATAACGTTGAAATGAGCATACAAGGTGAAGATATGTATGCTGTCCGAATTATGTAAATTTAACTAACAAGAATCAAATTGTTAATTATATTGTAATCGGAAGCAAAAACACAAAGACACCAAAAAATGGAAACTTAAGAATGAAAGAAATGACAAAACTAATGCACTAATGCAGAAATTGAAATCTCCCTAATGGAAAATTCAATTTGAGACAATATGTATTATCACACTAAGACAAAATGAAAAGGAGACACAAGATGTCCAAACTAAAACAAGATTAGGAAACCCAAATGTTTGTCCAAAATAAGACAAAGATTAATCCAATATGTCTTAATAAGATCAAATAAGGAAACCCAAATGTCTAAACTAGGACAAAATGACTTATCCACTATGTCTTAATTAGTTCAAGATATGGAAACCCAAATGTCTAGACTTAAGACAAAATGAAACTTATCTAATTTAATGTCCTAATTTAAATAATGTCCCAATCCTAATTTCGTTTCTTTTTTTTTTGAATTATCTCTAAATAATTAGATAATAACAATTCTATCCTAAAGAAATACAATCCTAATTGTTCACACCAACCAAAGTTATCCCAAATTAAAATACTTTTTCTAAATTCGGATGAACAGTGAACAGTACGTGTGAACAGTACCAGGAATAGTACTACGAAATTCTTTTTTTATTTTTAGCTAGATAAAAACTAGAACAACTAATAACCTAGAAATCAAGATCAAACAATAAGAAATAACACCTAAAACAAAGCTCCCTATAATTTAGGCCACTATGATGAACAAGGGTTCCTAAATTTTAGGAATCAAATAAATTGAAAATTAATGAATAAAAACAGCAAACAAACATGGATAAATAAGAATTTAATCCAAATCCAAGCTCTGATACCAAATGATGCGGAACCCCAAGGCTAAAGAACCCGAAACCCCTTGAACATACAATATGGCATAGACATGAACAAGAATAAACCCCCAATCTAAAGAACCCCCAAACAACTATGTGAATGGAAACGCTTATAATAGATTGATTTAAAAACACAAGAACAGAATTCGCCACAAAGTAAATACCTTGATAAGAATTAAAGTTCTTGATGCAAAAGAAGAAGACAAACAATCCTCTCCAATGAAGAATTTGGCCAAGCCAAATGAAAGTCTCAAAATATCATAATCTCCAAGTCTGAATTACAAATTCGTTTTTGAGGGGCTAATAAAAATCCTAATTAATCAAATAGGCCTTAAAACATGGGCCTTACATCAAGATAACTAAAGCCCATGCTAATTAACTTAAAATATAGCCCAAAAAGCCTAAAAAAAACTAATTAAATGAGACCAAGCTAATTAAAACCCATCTCACTTAAATAAGCCCAAAAGAATAAGTTAAGGCCTAACATATTACAAATAATCAAATAAAAATAATAAATAAAAGCCTAAACTAAAAGCCCAAATAAATCAGCCCCTTAATCCACCAATTAGCACATGCATTGCACATGCTCTAGCTCACATGCATAGCACATGTCAAGGTCACATGACCTGCACATGTTAAGTAGTCACATGACTAGCACATGTCCATCTTCAATTTGGCTTCTTCATAAATTTGGCCCACGGACTTCCTTCGAGCCTTCTTTAACTTCTCCAAATTTGATCTCCATGAATATGAACTTCCATTGTTTATAATCTTGAAGTGTTGACCCCCCTGTGCACGCATCAACGACTCGAGAGGCTTTCGGCATGCACGAATCGTGAAGCTTGTCGTGAGTCGGCTTGGAGCAAGGCACCTTTATGAGTCGTGAAGGATGCTCGTCACTCGTGAAAGAAGATAGCACAATTCGTGCTTACGGGGGAGCCAAGTCACGAGTCGTGCACTAGAGCACGACTCGTGACAGGGCAGAGGAGCATCGACACGAGTCATGTCGACCTGCATGACTTGTGTCCCTCACTTCTTCCCTCCAATCAGCTTTCTAGCCACTGTCGCGAGCACAACTCTTATAGTGATCTCGACAGTGACCCCCTGCCTGCCCTGTTTTTTCGATATTGTCCTGTTCTTCTAAAATGAATTTCATATCTATGCTTCATGGGTTTTTACTATTGTATGAAATAAAACATGCTTATATATATGTATTATATCATGGTTTCTTTATGATAAATGTAATTAGTGCAAATGATATGCAAGTATATGAGTGCATGTGTCTATGTAAAAATAAAAGAATATTGCAAGCCTTTAATGGTAACACATGTGAACTTAGCCTGTGTAGTCGGTCGTGGATAGATAGACATGCCTATAGAGTTCTGATAGCTGCAGCCCCTTTTGTCACACCCCAACCTATACCATGAATACTTCTACTCGATTAGAGCGAGAAGGACCCAAGATAGATAGGGGTGTCACACCCCACTAGTACAAACATGCAAACATCACAAACAGAATCACATATCTGGTATAAATAAAAACCTTAAAAGAAAGTAGAGGGATACAGAACAAAATGGATACTTTTATTAATATACAAAAGAGGTCTTTACATTTTACATCAATTTACCAAAAGAAGAACGAAAACACAAAAGCCCAAGATACATTGTTCAAAAGGGCTAACAAAATATTACATCCATTACAAAAGAAAGGAAAGCCTATACTAAACCACTTCCATCACTAGCTGCGTTGGCCTTCCCGATGCGACACACCCAACCCGAGGCGACTAAAACCTTCCACACCTGCACGGATAAACACCCGTGCTAAGCGAAATCGCTTAGTGGGGAAAACACATAATGCATGACCGCCACTCACAGTGACGGTAACAGAAAACACATGATAGTAATTCGATATAAACATATAACCATACATAGTCAATTCAGATATTTGCATTTTCATCAAAAGATCCTTGTACAAAACACAATGACACCTGCTCAATCTTAATGAGTGGATAACGAGTACACATAGATACTTAAGAGTATCGATAGCATATTTCAAGCACATGGATACCCGGAGGTATCAAAATATTCTATTTGTTTTATTCCAAATTATTTTCACATAGAATCTTAAGAAAGATTCAGACAGAGGGATCGCGAGGATCCAATCGGGGGACCTGATCAGGGTCCAAATCGTACACATAGCATGCCTAACTATCCACTTATCCGACATTAGCAGGTTATGCAGAAATCTTATCACATTTACATGTATATTATTCATACAATTAGATAGTCAAAGCTTAATGAAAACTGCATGCAAAAGAATTTGAGTCATCAAGCAAAAGAAGAAGAAATCAAATTTGGAAGTCACGTCTGTCGCGCTCGCGATGACTGTCGCGCTCGCGACAGAAGCCAAGTTACACTTCCCCGCCTCGTCTCGCGATCGCGAGAGATCTCGTGGTCGCGAGAGGACGAAGGTGCTGCTCTTCTGTTGCGCCCGCGAGGATTGTCGCGCTCGCGACAGAAGAGAGCCTAGCGCAAGACCGGAGCTCGAGCACTCTGTCGCGCTCGCGATAGTTGTCGCGCTCGCGACAGAGAGCTCCCTCGAATTCTTCGGCGCGACATCTCTCGCGCCAGCGCGAGGGTTGAAACCTCCGCATTCTGTCGCGCTCGCGACAGTGTCGCGATCGCGACAGACACGGGTTTTTCAGCTCTTACGCCCTAAATCTGCAGAATTCACACGAAATTCACATCCAAACTTCCAAAATTGATTCCAAACCTCAAAATTCAGCAATCCAGGCATCCATAACTCATAACATAAATAACAACCCAGCTTTATCACCATTTATCTCAATTAAATCAAGTCAATTACATGTCTAATTCTAAGGATTTCCAAAACAGCAATTTTAACAACAATTACAACTATTCACATAATTTCCCATAAATCCTTCAACAATATTCATTCTCTAATATTTCCTAACATGCATAATGTAATTTAAACTACAGAAGCACATCTTATAACCCCAATCAAAACCAAAAGCACATTTATCAAACTCAATTTCACAATTATGGACAAAAGATGAACAATCCCAAACCTTCTCTCCTTCGCTCCTAATCGCGAGCTCCGCTCTCGCTAGCAATTCCTTTCCCTTTATACGGTCTAGGAGCCTCCTCTGAACCACAAACCCATAGCAATCAAGATCAATTCTAAAACAACCCACAAGTGAATTTACAAATATTTAAACCTAGAGAAGAGGAAGAAAAAGAAATCTAAGACATCAACAACTCCCACTCACCTTTAAGCTTCAAAATCACAATCTAATCAACTCTAATTACTCAATTAAGGAAGAAGGAGCAAGATTGTGCAAAGAAAAAGGAAGAACAAAGAAGAAGGAAGAAGAAAAAGAAGAATGGCGTGAGGAAGGAAGAAGAAGAACGGGAATCAAAGGGCAAATGGCTGATCTCTCTCTCTCTCTCTCCTCACCTAGCCCATAAATGCTCACTTATCTCCTTTGCCACTTGTCAAAATCTCCATAAGACACATGTCCTATATCACACCCTACTCCCATACAATATCATGCACTCTAAATTATCCCTTGCTTATATCCTCTTTCCCATACATTACTATGTACACTAATCTTTCTCTTATTCACACCTAATTGCCATACACCCACTTATACTATAGCCTAACTCCTCTTCTCAAATTAATATACCTAAATTAATTATACAATCCAATTAAACACATACAAATACACACATATACAGACACGGACAGGCTCAAACTACTGGGGTAGTTTTGGGGTGTTACACCTTTGGTTTTGGACCCTGATCAAGTCCCCGTTTGGATCTTCGCGATCCTCAATGTGAAAATATTTTCGAATGAAAAAATAAAAAATGTTGCTTTTCGATTGTACCCTCGGGTACCCCCAATGTGTTCTGTTACTCATTTATCCACTCCCTTGACTTACCAAGAAATTAAAGAGTAAAACAATGTGAATAGAATGATAAGTTCTTTGATGAAATGCAAAAGACATGTGAATAAGCATTGAATGTGTTTGTTAATATGTATATATATATATATATATATATCCTTCGAGCTTCTGCTTAACGCACACATATGTTCTGGATCCTTTATGGACACTTATGTGGAATTGTGTGGTATCTTTGAATACCTAAATGCGTTGCATCTGAACCTAATGTCAGTTAAATGAAAAGAGGTATAGCAAATAATGTTTAATCTAATGAAGGTTTATGAATGACTATTGACTGCATAAAAATTTGTATGTGATAAATGCGTGTCATTAATCTGTTTAAAAGTCAGGAGTATGATTGCCTTTATTGAGTTGTAACGTAAAGCATTATGCTTAATTGCTATAGTCAATTATTCAGTAAATGAATTCTAAGAATTTATTCGTTTATATGTTTGAAATGAGAATACATGTATGTTAGATGTTATCTGCCTTCTAGACCATTACCGGGATAACTATTGTAAGTATATTGGTAAGCAATTTATGTGCATTGTTTGTTGGTTTTATTGAATATGGTAACAAAGTAATGCTTGGTAAGTATGGAATAATAAAGTAGTACGCATGATATAAATAACTGGGTTTAGAGAATGAGTTAGGATTATGTGTGTATAAAGGTTTTCTGTAGAACTACGTGGTTCTGATTCCCAACTATAGGGATACGTAGGAAGCTTGGGATAATTATTTCAAGCCCGAACCAAATCTGAGAATTGAAGTGTTTTGTTTAGTTCTGAACAAGTAATGGCTTAATCAAAAGAAATGTTTTGACTTAAGTATTGATATTGTAATTTGCATGGTTTTGGAAATATTCATAATAATGGGAATTTCTACATTTTAGATTTTGATTTTTGAAAACGTATTTCGGGAATTCATGGGGTATAACTATTTATAAGGTCATTAAGCAATTTAATGTAAATGATAAGTATTTATTTTGTATTGTGATGAAAAGCAATAAAGTATTTCTGTTTATGGTTTATAAAAGCCATATGCGTGTGAAATGGCTCAAGTTTTCGTATGAGATTAATGTTGCAATTCCGTGCTAACTCTAGCCGGTATCTTTATGCTTATGTACTTATGGCTTATGCATGTATTTGAATCGACCGCCACTGTGATTGGCTGTCTATTATTTGTGTGTCCCTGCTAAGCCTTATCTCTTAGCACGGTTATTTATCCGTGCAGGTTAGGAAATTGAAGTTTAGTTCGTGCGGTCCGTTGTGACTTTGGCCAACAAGTCAATAGAGTTGTAATAGGCTTTTGTTATTGTATTTCGGAATGTAATTAAGTTTCTTTATTTATTGTTTAATAGGTTGTAATATTTGTTGTGTGTGAGTTATCGTCTGCCGGCTACATATGCACGTGTTGGGTATGTTTTAGTGGTTTAGTCTTAGAAATGTTATTGTTTGGTTTTCTATTATGTTTTCATGTGGTAGCACCCTCCACTCACCATAGCTCTCTGCCTATGTTTTCCTCTGTATGCTATGTGCGGGAGTTGGGGGTGTTACGTCATCACTATCCAAATCCATGTCTTTTGGGCTGATTCTGTAACACCCCCTAGCCATACGTAGGGGAACCCATCCGTAATGGAGAGAGAACCCGTATGAGCAGGGGTGTTTATACGAATCAGCCAAGCAAGATACCTACTAGTGATCCTTTGAAGATGCCAAGTGGTCCAATTACAAGAGGAAGAGCTCAAAAACTAAAGATGGTCATGGCAGCCTATGTACAAGGCTTGGTGACACAAGAACTAAATGAAGAGGCTTTTAAAAAGTGTCAAAGTGGGCTTGAAGACAAACATAAGCTACTTAGCTTATTGGAAGCTTGTCATGAAGATGGGCTTCACATCTAGCCCATTCAGATTTGTAATGGCTTTGGGCTGTATTTGTTTAAATCATGGGCTAGGCTTGTGGGCTACTTTTACTTTAGCTAGTTGAATTAGTTAGTTGGGTCATTAGTTAGGCTTTTAATTTGGGCTTGCTTTCCTGCCACTTAACCTTGTTATTTTGGGCTTATTTAAGTGAGATAGGCTTTAATTAGTTTAGGCTCACTTAATTAGTTATTTTTAGGCTTTTTGGGCTGTATTTTAAGTTAATTAGTATGGGCTTTAGTTATCTTGATGTAAGGCCCATGTTTTAAGACCTATTTGATTAATTAGGATTTTTTTTAGCTTAAGGGAGTATATATACTCCACAAAAACGAGATTGTAAGATCAAACTTTTGATTTTCTTGATTAATTCAATTAGCTTGGCCAAATTTAACTTGCTTAGAGAGGGAGTTGTTTGATTTCTTTTCTATTGCATTAAGAAGTTGAATAACTTATCAATTAGTTTGATTGTGGCGTTTTTCATCTTCTTTAATTCCCGATTATTTGCGTTTTCAATCACAGGTTGATTGGGGGTTCAATAGGGAGGGATTTTTATCTCTTTGTTTCTTTGCTAACCATCTTGTATGTGTGGGTTTGTAGCTTGTTAGCTATTGGGTTCCGCATCATTTGGTATCAGAGCCAAAGTAAGGTAAATTCCTATTTATCTTAGTGTTAGGGTTGTGTTTTCTTTTTCTTGATTCTTTTATGTTCGTGCCAAATTTGGTTTCATCAAGTTTCTGATTTTTGTGTTTTTTTTTTGTGTGTGTTAAATTAGCCTTTTCTTAGCCTTTATTTTATTTACTTTTTTTGCCTTGAGATTCTGATTTTTGCCTTGAACCGAAACATTGATTATCCTTGGCTTGAAATCTGAATTTTGGGAGTAGAAGTTATAGTTTGTTTGCTGAAATTATAAAAAAAAAAAGAGAAAAGGAGAAGAAAAAAAAAAGAAGTAGAACATCTTTGGGTTTAGAAATCCGAACCTTATAGGAGTTTGTTTTGATTTGATTACTGAAATTTATTAAAAAAAATAAACAGCAAGAAGAAAAGAAAGAAAAACATACAAAAGAAAAGAATAGAAGAAACATAGAAAAGAAGAGAAAAAAAAAAACGTGAAAGAAAGGAATATAGGAGGAGAAAAGGGTAGGGAGCAATTCGGCCAAGGAGGGTTTATATAGCAAAAGGGCAAATCCAAATCCTATAATAGGTGGAAGAAAATTAATCCATATTGCTTGGGGAATTAGGAATCCTTTAAGAGTTAGTAAAATTAATCCTTATCCCTTTGGGTTTAGGTTTTCAAAAATCCTAATCCATATCAGAATTGGAGTTGTAATCCTAATCCTACTTAACCAAGGATTTAATTTGCAATCATTGATCCACCATTTGTGTTATCCATTTCTTATCCATTTGAGTTGCCATTTTTGATATCATTTATTATCCATTTGAGCTGCCATTTTTGTTTCATTTTTTATCCATTTGAGCTGCCATTTTATCATATCTTATCCATTTATTCCACCATTTTTGGAATCATTTTTGATCATTTGTGCCATCATTTTTCTACCATTTTCCTATCATTTTGCCATCATTTTGCATACAACTTGACACATTAATTAGAGCTTGATACACCATTCGGCCTATTCATTATTTTGGCTCTAAATTGAATTGTCTTGCATGCAAACTACTTTATTTTGTTCAGTTTTGTCTTTTTGCTGATTTCTTGCTTTGTTGGGTAGATATCTAGGTTCTATGTTTGGTTTACTTTGTAGTGAATCAAATTCATACATTTTGTCCAACTTGTCATTATTTTTTCTTAATTCTTGTCGCTTATTTCTTTGTTTTAAGCTTGCTTTTGTTCCTTTGCATTGTTAGAGTATCTTTGCTTGTTCTAATACTCTAATTTGGATATAATCAAGTGGTACACCACTCTTGACCGTGTATCACCTCCATTGTGTCTAGTGTCTACTTTTCTAGTTTTGAGCTTTCTTTTATTGTTAATTTCTTGTTTCTTTGTTTCTTAAAACGTACTCAAAATTTTGGTTTGTTGATTGACTTCTGAAGTGCAATTTTAGAGAAGCAATTAGAGTGGTAAAAGGCTTGAGTGTGTGAGCGTAAAAGAGGGTAAAAGCCTTATTGAGTGAAACACGAGAGGAGTGGCATCCTTTGAGTGTAAACACGTGAGGGAGTGCGTGAGGCTATTATTTAACATCTGTTTTGCAGAATTTAAATCATGTCAAGAAGGGAAGGAAAGGAAATAATGCATGAGGAGGAGGAAGCCATGCCTGCCATGAAAATGATGTACAAAGCCTTCATTGATGAGTTCAAGAAGTTAAACACTAGAATGGAAGGGATGGAGGAGAAATTTGAAGCGAGTGCATCTAATAATTCTAGGAGGATAGCTAGGAGAGGTAGATGGGTTGATGAACATGAAGGGGCTGATCTAAATGAGTTTGAGGATGAGGAAGAAGTGCAATCCATTAGGGGAAGAATGAGGAGAGGAGATAGAATAGACAGCAATCTTAGTGCCATTCGGTTGAACATACCAATCTTTTAAGGGTAGGAATGGGAAAGAAAGGTGGATATGATTTTTGCTTGTCATAACTACTCTGAAGATAAAAAGGTGAAGTTAGCAGTAGTAGAGTTTACTGACTATGCATTAGTTTGGTGGAACGAGTTGGCAAAGAGTAGGAGGAGGAATAGGGAACCACCTATAGACACTTGGGAGGAAATGAAGAGAGTGATGAAAAGGAGGTTTGTACCATCTTATTATTATAGAGAGTTGTACTAGCAATTACATAGACTCACCCAAGGAGCTAGATCAGTAGAGGATTATCACAAGGAGATGGAGATGCTATTGATCAAAGCAAATATAGAGGAGGAAGAAGAGGTGACAATGGCTCGATTTTTGGGAGGTTTGAATAGGGAAATTGCTGATGTAGTAGAGTTGCAACATTATGTAGAGATGGAAGACTTAGTAAACATTACTATGAATGTGGAAAGGCAACAAAAACAAAGAAGGGCAGCAAGGCCATTCTCAAATTCCAACAACAAATGGAGTCCAAAATTGAGCAACAATAAAGAAAAGAAAAGGGAGAACCATTCGGATTCCAAAGAGAAAGGCAATGACTCAAACAAAAGCAAGGAGAGGAGTACTTCAATCCAAAAAGGTACTACTGATCCTTCACCCAAACTTTCTAAACATAGGGATATTAAATGTTTTAAGTGTCAAGGGCGTGGTCATTATGCTTCTTATTGTCCTAATAGAAAAACTATGTTTATTAAGGGGGGAGAAATTATTTCTGAGTCTGATGATAGGAATGAGTCTGATAATAGTGAATTGAGTATGCCACCTGATGCGGAACCCCAAGGTTAAAGAACCCGAAACCCCTTGAACATACACTTTGATTGCAAAGACAAATTAGATAAACACCCTCCTTATTGAATCCCCAAACAACTTGTGAATAAAAACGCAAATAATTGGGAAATAAAGAACCTGAAAAATGCCACAATCAAATAATTGATAAGTTAATCAAATTCTTCATGCAATAGAAAAGAAAAGCAAGCAAATCTCACAAATCTAGTCTATTAGAATTTTGGCAAAGCCAAGAAAAGAGGATAGCCTCCAATGTTTAATAATTCCAATCTCTTTTTACAAATTCGTTTTTGAGGAGTATTTATACTCCTTTAAGCTAATAAAAACCCTAATTAATCAAACAGGACTTTAAACATGGGCCTTACACCAAGATAACTAAAGCCCACACTAATTAACTTAAAATACAGCCCAAAAAGACTAAAAAGAACTAATTAAATGAGCCCAAGCTAATTAAAGCCTATCTCACTTAAATAAGCCCAAAAGAATAAGTTAAGGCCCAATACATTACAAATAATCAAATAAAAATAATAAATAAAAGCCTAAACTAAAAGCCCAAACAAAACAGCCCATTAAGTCCATTAATTGGCACATGCATTGCACATGTAATGTGTCACATGATGTGCACATGCATATGGCACATGCATAGCACATGACATGGCACATGTCTAGCACATGTCAAAGCACATGAATGGCACAGGTCAAGATCACATGACTTGCACATGCCTCTCTTCAAAGTCTCTTTTTGATTCGGCTTCTTCATAGCTACAGTAAACCACCTTCAAGCCATCTTGAACTTCCCCAAATTTGATCTGCATGAATCCGAAATTGCAAAGTTTATAATCTTGCAATGTTGACCCCCTGGTGCACGCATCACCACCATTAGAAGATTGTTCTAATAATGATGAATGTGTTGAATATGCTGTTAAGGGATAAGTCTTAGTTGCTAGGCATGCATTGAATTTGAATGTTAAGGAGGATGGCCTAGAACAAAGGGACAATATATTTCACACTAGATGCTTGGTAGGTGGGAAAGCTTGTAGTCTAATCATAGATGGGGGCAGTTGTAACACCCCCTACCCATACGTAGGCGATCCCATCCGATACGGAGTGAGATGCCGTATGAGCAAAGGTGCCACCAAACAGATACAAAGCAAAACATACATTCATTCATAACATGCATTCAGAAATACGAGATAATTAAAAACTTTAAAGAAAAGAAAGCCATAGCTGATCATACATTAATATAATAAACCATTACAATAATGTTCTGATCAACTAACTGAAACAAAAGATATTACATCACCAAAATATAAGTACAAAAGCGGAAGCTGAAACAAAACTAATACAAGAGAGTTCAATACAAAAAGAATCATTACAGATCACAAAACTGAGTCCTACACTAAAACCTTCTGTATTGGCTTGACGGCGGCGACTCTCTCAAAGCAAAACTCCTTTCGCACCTGCACGGGTAAAAACACCATGCTAAGCGATAAACGCTTAGTGGGGAAACACACATAAAATATGAACGGCCTTTCACAATGGTCGTCAAGGCATAACACATTCACAATGGCAAAATGCAATAGTTTATAATATAATTCATAAGAACATGCTCACAAATACATTCAGTATCTCAAATTCCTATCCATTTCCATATTAGCTGAACATACATTTCATCAATATACTCATGCCGATATCACATGTATATAGTCATAAGAGTAGAGCAAACTAATCGAACATCAAAAGAACACTTGCTGACTCTGGGTAGTGGATAACGAGTGTACAAACAGTACTTTACGGGTACAAGCCGATTACAGACAGTACCTTACGGGTACGAATCGAGAAAACCATTTTACTTTTAACTTTTACAAATCATTTTCAAAAGGGACCTTAAACAAGATCCTTACACATAAAGGGTTAGCGAGGAACCAAACGGGGACCTGATCGGGGTCCAAATGAAACAAAGGGCTGCAGCTAAAAGACTCTATTAGGCATGCCTAACTATCCACTTACTTGACTCTAGCAGTTTATGCGTCATTCAAACCATATTTCAGAAGATAACATAAAATTCATCTAAAGAATCATGGTATCACTCATATCAAAGCATATAAAAAATATAACATGCATGATACAGCAGTATAAATCCATTTGAAAGAATTACGGAATTCATTGTTGAGTTAAAACCGGGAAATTTCAGAAAATAGGCCAAACGGAGGTAATCAACAAGGTTGGCCGGTCACGGGTCGTGACTGGCATCACAACTCGTGACTGGCCTCCTTCACAAGCCGGTCACGAGTCGTGACTGGTAGTCACGTCTCGTGACTGGCTCTCTTCCTTCGCTGGTCACGCGACGTGACTTGTCCCTTCTCTCTCGCTGGTCACGAGTCGTGACTGGGTGTCACATCTCGTGACTGGCTTCTTTAGGGCTGGTCACGTGTGACTGTCTCAGGCCGGTTACGAGTCGTGACTGGGAGTCACGCCTCGTGACTGCCTTCCTCTTGGCTGGTCACGAGTTGTGACAGGCAGTCACAACTCGTGACTAGCTTCTTTCTGGTAGGTCACGAGTCGTGACTAGGAGTCACGTCTCGTGACTTGCCTTTCTTGGGTAGTCACGCGACAGACACAACAAAACGGGAATTTTCTACAGTAACACGATTTTCCAGTTTTCCAGAATTTTCCCAGAACACAGAAATCAACTCCAAACTTGAATCAAAATCACACAAATCAGTTCTTACCTTCTAGAAGATCATTCAAGCATCAAAATGACATATAACAACTTAATTCAACACTCATCACAATCAAAATCATACATAACCACATTTAAGAACATAAACCCTAGAAATTACAGTAAGTTCAAATCAAGCACAATCCACAAGTAAAAATCCCAAACCTGAGATTCTAAGCTTCAATCACTTAGCTCCACTCGTCCCAGCAACCTCCTTGCCCTTGGGATTGCGAGGGGCCTCAGCTAAACACAACAAATCAAAGAACACCCAACAATGCAAACCCTAAGTTAAATCTAAACTCAAGGAAGAAGAAGATGAAACAAATGAGAGAACAAAATGAGAAGAATACATTTACTTACCAAAGAAGATGCAAAAAGATGATTAACTTCACCAATAAAGTCTTGAATCCACAATACAGTTCTTAGAATGAAGAAAATGAAGAAGAAGAAGGTGAGTGAAGAAGGAAACGTGATTCTGCCATTTTCCCTTCTTTCTTCCCTTTTTCTTTTTCTTTTCTTTGCCCTAAGTATGTGTCCATTCCCTATTGGTGAAGCTAACCACTCACACCAAACTAACATGCACTACACACACCTAATACACTCTCAACTAATGCACACCTTACAATGGTATGAACATACACACACAAGCATATCCCAACTTAAAATACCATAATATGATATGCTCAAGTGCACACAACCATAACCCATTTAATACACACACTAATATCCTATATGCACCCACATACTAATAAAACCCAAAAACATGCATTTTTACCAAAATACCCTTATGATATACCGAACACATGCAAATGCAGGCTCACACAGACAGGCTCATTCTACTAGGGGGCAAACGGGTGTGACAACTCTCCCCCTACTAATAAGAATTTCGTCCTCGAAATTCTCACCTGAACTGAACAAGTGCGGATACTGAGCTCTCATCGATTCCTCTGGTTCCCAAGTCGCTTCCTCGACTCCATGATGAATCCACAATACTTTTACCAAAGGGATCTGCTTACTTCTTAATTGTCTTACCTCTCAAGCTAGAATGGCTCTCGGTTCCTCATCATAGGAAAAATCTGGTTGAACCTGAATATCCTGAACTGAAAGAACATGCGAGGGATCTGATCTGTACCAACGAAGCATCGAAACATGGAACACATCGTGCAACTTTGCTAACTCCATCGGTAACGCCAATCTATAGGCTACAGGTCCTACCTTAGCCAAAATCTCATAAGGACCAATGAAACGAGGACTAAGCTTGCCTTTCTTTCCAAATCGAAGCACTTTCCTCCAAGGTGAAACTTTAAGGAAAACTTTGTCCCCGATCTCAAAATGCACGTCTTTCCTCTTCAAATTGGCATAAGACTTTTGTCGATCCTTGGCTGCCTTTAAATTCCGCTGCACAACTCTGATATTTTCTTCAGTATCTCTCACCAAGTCTGGCCCAATCACTGATCTCTCAGATAGCTCGGTCCAACAAATCGGAGTCCTACACTGATGACCATACAAAGCCTCATATGGTGACATACCGATACTCGACTGAAAGCTATTGTTGTAGGCAAACTCCATAAGCGACACATATCTGTCCCAACTACCCAGGAAATCTAAAGCACAAGCCCTCATCATATCCTCTAAGATCTGAATGACTTGCTCTGACTAACCATCTGTCTGAGGGTGAAACGTTGTACTGAAGTTCAACCTAATGCCCAAAGCTCTCTGCAACTCCTTCCAAAACTTGGAAGTGAATCTTGGATCCCGATCTGACACTATGGACAATGGCACACCATGCAACCAAACTATCTCATCCACAGAGATACTGGCCAATCTATCCATCGAGTAGTCCACTCTAACTGGCAGAAAATGAGCTGACTTCGTAAGCCGATCCACTATTACCCAAACTGAGTCATGCTTCTTCTGAGTCAAAGGCAAACCAGAAATAAAGTCCATGGCGATATCATCCCACTTCCACTCAGGAATGGATAAAGGTGTAAGCAATCCCGAGGGAACCTGATGCTCGGCCTTTACCTGCTGACAAGTCAAACACTTGGACACAAAATCCACTATATCACGCTTCATACCAGACCACCAATAAAACTGTCTCATGTCCCGATACATCTTCTCACTGCCCGGATGCATAGTAAAAACTGTACTATGCGCCTCACTCATAAGTTGTCTCCTCAAATCCTCAGACTCTGGCACACACAAGCGATCTCTGAACATAAGCACCTCATCCTGAACTGAGAACTCTGACTGCTTACCCAATTTGACCTCTTGCACAATCCGCTGAAGTCTCACATCATCCCTCTAAGCATCCACAATCCTCTGTCTCAAGGTAGGCTTCACACGCAACTGAGCAAGCAAAGTCCCATCTGGACCAAATCCCCATCTGAATCGTCTCAGGAATAAGGCTAAAACTGACTTCCGACTCAAAGCATCAGCGACTACATTGGCCTTACCAGGATGATAATCCGCAATGCAATCGTAGTCCTTAAACAACTCAAGCCAACGGCGCTGTCTCATGTTCAATTCTTTCTGTGTGAGGAAGTACTTCAAGCTCTTGTGGTCCGAAAAGATCCTACACTTTTCTCCATACAGATAATGGCGCCAAATCTTCAAGGCAAAGATCACAGCTGCTAACTCAAGATCATGCGTTGGATAGTTCCTCTCATGTGGCTTTAACTGATGAGAAGCATAAGCCACAACCTTACCTTCTTGCATCAAAACACATACTCATCTACACACTTCAACACATCAACAAAGCAAACAACACCTAGAAACGCCTAAACCTAGGCTCTGATACCAAAAACTGTAACACCCCCTACCCATACGTAGGCGATCCCATCCGATACGGAGTGAGATGCCGTATGAGCAAAGGTGCCACCAAACAGATACAAAGCAAAACATACATTCATTCATAACATGCATTCAGAAATACGAGATAATTAAAAACTTTAAAGAAAAGAAAGCCATAGCTGATCATACATTAATATAATAAACCATTACAATAATGTTCTGATCAACTAACTGAAACAAAAGATATTACATCACCAAAATATAAGTACAAAAGCGGAAGCTGAAACAAAACTAATACAAGAGAGTTCAATACAAAAAGAATCATTACAGATCACAAAACTGAGCCCTACACTAAAACCTTCTGTATTGGCTTGACGGCGGCGACTCTCTCAAAGCAAAACTCCTTCCGCACCTGCACGGGTAAAAACACCGTGCTAAGCGATAAACGCTTAGTGGGGAAACACACATAAAATATGAACGGCCATTCACAATGGTCGTCAAGGCATAACACATTCACAATGGCAAAATGCAATAGTTCATAATATAATTCATAAGAACATGCTCACAAATTAAAGCCATACATTCAGTATCTCAAATTCCTATCCATTTCCATATTAGCTGAACATACATTTCATCAATATACTCATGCCGATATCACATGTATATAGTCATAAGAGTAGAGCAAACTAATCGAACACCAAAAGAACACCTACTGACTCTGGGTAGTGGATAACGAGTGTACAGACAGTACTTTACGGGTACGAGCCGATTACAGACAGTACCTTACGGGTACGAATCGAGAAAACCATTTTACTTTTAACTTTTACAAATCATTTTCAAAAGGGACCTTAAACAAGATCCTTACATATAAAGGGTTCGCGAGGAACCAAACGGGGACCTGATCGGGGTCCAAACGAAACAAAGGGCTGCAGCTAAAAGACTCTATTAGGCATGCCTAACTTGTCACACCCCGTTTGCCCCCTAGTTGAATGAGCCATATATGTATGTGTGTGCAATTGCATGAGTTTTGTATCATGAGGGCATTTTGGTAATTTTGCATGTTTTAAGAGTTTTGCTTGCATGTGGGTGCATGCATGGTGCCATGGTGTGAGTTAGTTGGGTTAGTTTTGTGTGTGCTCAAGCGCACCATTGTAGTGTGTGTTCATGAGAGTTTCATCATGTGTGGTTGAGTGCACCATAGTAGGATATGCACTAGTGGGATTGTTTTAGTATGTAGTCATGCATATGGTTATAAGGTGTGTTTAGGGAGTTGCACTTGTGTGTGTTGCTCACACATGAGTAGGGTATGTTTAGTTGAGAGAATCTTGTGTGTGTGTAACCTAAGCATCTAGGGTGTGAGTGGCCAAATCCCACTAATTGGAGATTGACACTTGTCTTAGGTTAAGAAAAGAAAAAGGAAAAGAAAGGAAAAAGGGGAATTCAGATTTTCATTTTTGTGTTTCCCGTTCATCACCGCCCCTTTCTCCTCTTCTTCTCCTTCTTCTTCTCTTTTGAACCTTAGTTGAGATTCAAGGGTTACTAGTGGGGTTTGATCATCCCTTAGTGTTCATTGGTAAGTTTTATGCATTCATTTTGCTTTTGTTTCAGTTTTTCCCATCTTCTATTTTCTAGTTTTGGATTTGGAGTTGGGTTGATTGGATTTTGTTTGGTTTGTATGTTTTGGTTGGGTTCCTAGTTGAGCCTCCTCGGGATCCTAAAGGCAAGGAAGTTGTTGGATCTAGTGGAACTAAGCACTAGGAGCTAAGGATTTTGAAGGTTTGGGAACTTTCTTACTTTTGCATGAGAAATGTTCATGTATGTGTTTTGATGATTTCTTGGAATTTGATTGTTAGATGTTCTGTATCTTGATGTATATGATATGGGTATTTGCTTTGAAGTGTGAATCTTGTAAAAGCATGAGTTGATTATGGTAATTTTGGAATTGATGTGGTTTGATGCATAAATTGGGTTTTTGATTGATTCTTGAAATTGAATGTGTAAATTAATGGATTGTATGAAGCTTATTGTTAATAAATGTTGTATTATGGTTGTTAATGTCAATAAGTGGCGGGAATTGAGGTAAGTAACATTTGATTGAGATTTGTGTGGTTGGTTGAGGATTTGGAAGAAGAAAATCTGCAGAATTTCGAAGTCCCGATGCTGTCGCGATCGCGACAGAGAGCGGTGTTGGGAGCTTTGCTGTCGTGAGCCCGCGACAGCCGAAGCAATGTGTACCCTCTTCGCGCTCGCGACAGAGCGTAGTTTTGGCCATGTGCTATCGCGAGCACGCGATCCGTCGCGAGCCCGCGACAACATCAATTGTCCTCTGTCGCGATCGCGACAGAGCCTGGCTCTTCCGTCCTCCTCGCGGTCGCGTGCACGCAGCGAAGAGACTCCGGTCTCTGTCGCGAGCGTGACAGTTCCTTGCATGCTAATTGAGTCCTCTTCTTTGCCTGAGGTTTGAACTTCCGTTTCTTTTGACAGTTATGAGAATTATACTTGGTATTTTATGAACATGGAAATATGATATGATTATGCACATATACGATGATGATTTTGGAAATTATGAAATGGATTGAATGGTTTATGTATGACCTGCTAGAGTCTAGTCAGTGGATAGTTAGGCATGCCTAATAGAGTCTTTGCTGCAGCTTCTGTTTTCCGTTCGGACCCTGATCATGTCCCCGTTTGGTTCTTCGCGAACTTCTGTAATGTGTTTGGATCTTGTTTAAGGTCCTTCTGGAAATATTTGTGAACGAAAAGTTAAAATGATTCTTCGTATTCGGTTGGTACTCGTAAAGTACTTTCTGTTCACTCGTTATCCACTACCTTGAGTCAGCAGGTGTTTCAATGCTTATAGTGCTTGTATGAATTGTTATATGAGAAAACATATGTTTTATCCTTATGGATTCAATGATGAAAAGTATAATCTGCTATGAGAATATGATTATTGTTATGAACCTTCTGATGAATGGCTATATGTATGTACGCATGAGAACTGCCTTGACGACCGTTGTGAATGGTTGTCCTTATGCTATGTGTTTGTTTCCCCACTAAGCGTTTATCGCTTAGTACGGTGTGTTTACCCGTGCAGGTGCGGAAGGAATCGCTTTTGGGAGAGTCGCCGCCATCGAAGCCAACACAGCAGGGTCTTAGTGTAGGGCTTATTTTTGTAGCTTTGTGATTCTTTTTGTATAGAACTCTCATATTTTGATTATGTATCAGCTTCCGCTTTTGTATATGTAATCTTGGGATTTGTAATTATCTTTTATATCTCTCCGTTGATTAGAACAGTAATGTAATGCTTCTATTATATTAATGCACGGTCAACTTATTCTATGAATGGTGTTGTAAAGTTTTAAATTATCCTGTATTTCGTTATGTATGTTTATGTATGAATGTATGCGTTTTCTGTATCTGTGTGGTGGCACCTTTACTCATACGGCATCTCATTCCTTATCGGATGGGATCGCCTACGTATGGGTAAGGGGTGTTACAAGTTGTGGTATCAGAGCTCCGGTTTAGGCGTTTCTGGGTGATTGTTTATATGATGCTATGTGTGCATATGTCTATGTCTAGGGCTATGTTGGCTGATGTGGTTGTCCTCTTGTTTGTTAGATGAATTCTGATTCTGCTCACGGTGCGCTCGAGGAGTCCGTTGAAAGTGTGAACCCTCCAGCGATAGATCCGTCTGTCTCTGTTTCGGTATCGGCTCAACGTGCTAGGGTTCAGCCCGAGGCCGCTGCCATGCCTTTTGAGGCGATGCTCAGATTACATCAGGACATCTCGGGTTTTAGAAAGGGTGACTGCCCCGAAAGCTCCGATAGTGAGTCTGAGAAGAGCTGGTGTGGAAGATTTTTATGGGACCGGACTTGATGAATCTGAGTTAGCCGAGAAGTGGTTGGATAAGGTTAAGAGAGCTCTTAGGGAAGTCAGGTGTCCTCCTGATCAGCAAGCTGAGTGTGAAATAGCTTTGCTTCAAGGTCCAACATACGAATGGTGGGAGTTGGTGAGTAGGCAACCTCATATGCCTGATCCTTTGACATGGGATTTCTTTGATGAGCAGTTCACTAAGAAGTATGTGACTCAGGCACATAAGGACGCAAGATGGGCACAGTTTCTGAATTTGAGGCAAAGGGCCTTGTCGGTTGCGGATTATGAGAAGGAGTTTAACCGGTTGTCTCGTTATGCTCCGCGTGGGGTTATGACGGATGATTTCAGATGCAAGCACTTTGAGGCCGGGTTGAATGACTCATTGAAGATCGCTTTAGTTTCTTTGATGTGTATGCCGGGGGTACATTATTATCAGATTGCTGAGGCTGCTTTGAGGGCAGAGAAAGCGGAAACTTTGATTAGAGAGAGAGCCCAGCGCAGGAGTTCTGCTAGAGGTGGTGTTTCCTCATCTTCGGGTAAGAGGTCTAGGAACCCGCAAGATATCCTGCAGCTGGTTTGGCTACCAGAGGGAGCAGGCAAGGGTCAACTGCAGTATCTGGTTCTGGTAGAGGTGGCCGATCTGAAGCTGCACCTGTTTGTTCGAACTGTAGTAAAGCTCACTGGGGTGAGTGTAGGTGGCTTACCGGTGGGTGTTTCAGGTGTGGGAGCACCGAGCACCATGTGGCTAATTGTCCTCAGATGGGTGAAGATTCGGGTCCTCAGGGAGGAGCTAGCAGAGTAGGATCGAATGCTCCGCAGGCTAGAGGTAGAGGTAGAGGTAGAGGACGAGGCGGTCGACCTAGAGAAGGAGCTGGTTCTGAGACAGTTGAGCGTCCTCCCCCAATGGCCGCTAGAGCGTATGCAGTTAGAGCCAGAGAGGAGCAGGATGCCCTCGATGTGATTGCTGGTAAGTTCCTACTCCATGACACTGAATTATATGCTCTAATAGATCCTGGTTCCACACACTCATATTTGTGCACGCATAAGATTATTGATAAGTTGCATGTGGTAGAACAACTAGACTATGAGATATGTGTGACCAATCCATTAGGGCATAGTGTCAGTGTGAGTAGAGTTTATAGGAATTGTCCGTTGATGGTTGAGGGTGTTGAGTTCCCTGTGGATTTGATAGAGTTACCCTTCAGAGAGTATGATTTGATTTTGGGTATGGATTGGTTGAGCAAGTGTAGAGCTGTGGTTGATTATCATAGGAAGACTTTCGTGCTTCGGGATAGGAACCGAGCTCCAGTGTTTGTTAGAGGTTTGGGTGCGAGTTCCGTGCACAATGTGATTTCTGCGATTCAAGCCAAGAGGTTTTTGAGAAAAGGTTGTGAGGCTTTTCTGGCTGTGGTTTTGGATTCCATTAGGGATCAAGTTAGGATTGAGGACATCCCTATTGTCCGAGAGTTTAATGATGTTTTTCCGAGTGACTTGCCGGGTTTACCTCCAGAGAGGGAAGTCGAGCTAGCCATAGAGATTATGCCGGGTACCACACCGGTATCGAAAGCACCTTATCGGATGGCTCCTGTGGAGTTGAGAGAACTTAAAACTCAACTGCAAGAGCTATTGGATAAGGGGTTCATTCGACCCAGCATATCTCCTTGGGGAGCTCCGGTTCTATTTGTTAAGAAAAAGGATGGGTCCTTGAGGATGTGTATCGACTACAGACAGATTAATAAGGTCACAGTGAAGAATAAGTATCCGTTGCCCAGAGTTGAGGATTTGTTTGATCAGCTGCGAGGTGCAGGTGTATTTTCCAAGATTGATCTTCGGTCTGGGTATTATCAGCTTCGTGTTAAGGATGAACTGCATTCCGGACTCGGCATGGCCACTATGAGTTCCTTGTTATGCCGTTTGGGTTGACTAATGCTCCAGCGGCATTCATGGATTTGATGAATAGAGTGTTCAGGCCATACTTAGACCGGTTTGTAGTGGTGTTTATAGATGATATTTTGGTATTTTCCAAGGATGAGGCCGAGCATGAAGAGCATCTTCGGTTAGTTTTACAAGTTTTGAGAGAGCATCGGTTGTTTGCTAAGTTGAGTAAGAGTGATTTTTGGCTTCGAGAAGTGTCGTTTTTGGGCCATATAGTTTCAGCTAAGGGTATCCAAGTGGATCCAGCCAAGATTGAGGCGATAATGGATTGGAAAGCGCCTAGGAATGTCCAGGAAGTGAGGAGTTTCCTTGGTCTGGCGGGTTATTACCGTCGGTTCGTTAAGGGTTTTTCAGTGATAGCTGCTCCGATGACCAGGTTATTAAGGAAAGGAGTTAAGTTCGATTGGTCGGATAAGTGCCAAGCCTGTTTTGAGAGGTTGAAGCAGTTGTTAGTTGAAGCTCCTATACTAACTCAACCCACCTCGGGTAAGGAGTTTATTATGTATAGTGATGCTTCAGGTGTTGGTTTGGGATGTGTTCTAATGCAGGAAGGTAAGGTTGTGGCTTATGCTTCTCGGCAATTGAAGCCGCATGAAAGGAATTATCCGACGCATGATCTTGAGTTAGCTGCGGTTGTCTTCGCTTTGAAAATTTAGCGTCATTATCTCTACGGGGAGAAGTGCAGGATCTTTACGGACCACAAGAGTTTGAAGTATTTTCTGACTCAGAAGGAACTGAATATGAGGCAACGTCGTTGGCTTGAGCTGTTTAAGGACTACGATTGCATTGTGGATTACCATCCGGGTAAGGCCAATGTAGTTGCAGATGCTTTGAGTAGGAAGTCAGTTTCTGCCTTATTTTTGAGACGGTTCAGATGGAGGTTTGGTTCAGATGGGGCTTTGATAACTCAGTTGAGGGTCAAGCCTACTTTAAGATAGCGGATAGTTGATGCTCAGAAGGTTGATGAGAAGTTTCAGAGGATTGTGCAAGAAGTCAGTTTGGGCAAGCAGTCAGAGTTTTTGGTTCAGGATGGGGTTCTCCTGTTTGGAAATCGTTTGTGTGTACCGGATAGTGAAGAGTTAAGAAGACAGATTTTGGATGAGGCACATAGTTCAGTTTTCACCATGCATCCTGGCAGTGTGAAGATGTATCGGGATTAGAAGCAATTCTTTTGGTGGTCTGGTATGAAGAGGGACATAGTGGAATTTGTATCCAAGTGTCTGACTTATCAACAGGTCAAGGCTGAGCACCAGGTTCCTTCTGGATTGCTTACGCCTTTGTCCATTCCAGAGTGGAAGTGGGATGACATCGCCATGGATTTTGTTTCTGGATTGCCTTTGACTCAGAGAAAGCATGATTCTGTTTGGGTTGTTGTGGATCGACTCACGAAGTCTGCTCACTTTTTGCCGGTTAGAATGGATTATCCGATGCATAGATTGGCCAGTATTTATGTGGATGAGATAGTTCGGTTGCATGGAGTGCCTTTGTCCATAGTTTCGGATAGGGATCCAAGGTTCACGTCCAAGTTTTGGAAAGAATTGCAGCGAGCTTTGGGTACCAAGCTGAAGTTTAGTACAGCGTTTCATCCTCAGACTGATGGTCTGTCCGAGCGTGTGATTCAGATCTTAGAGGATATGATGAGGGCTTGTGTTTTAGACTTTCCGAGTAGTTGGGACAAGTATGTATCATTGATGGAGTTTGCTTACAACAACAGTTTTCAGTCGAGCATTGGTATGTCACCATATGAGGCTCTGTATGGACGTCAGTGTAGAACTCCGGTTTGTTGGACAGAGTTGTCTGAGAGGTCAGTGATTGGGCCAGATCTGGTCAGAGATACAGAAGAAAAGATTAAAGTTGTGCAACGGAATTTGAAGGTAGCCAAGGATCGTCAGAAGTCTTATGCCAACCTGAAGAGAAAGGATGTACAGTTTGAAGTTGGGGACAAGGTTTTTCTTAAAGTGTCTCCTTGGAGAAAAGTGCTTAGGTTTGGAAAGAAAGGAAAGCTTAGTCCTCACTTTATTGGTCCGTATGAGGTGTTGGCAAGAGTTGGTCTAGTGGCTTACAGATTAGCTTTGCCGATGGAATTGTCGAAGCTTCATGATGTGTTTCACGTTTCGATGCTCCGTCGGTATAGATCGGATCCTTCCCATGTTTTGTCGATCCAAGAAGTTCAGGTGCAGTCAGATTTTTCCTACGATGAGGAGCCTAGAGCTATCCTAGCTCGGGAAGTAAGACAGTGATGCGGAACCCCAAGGTCATATGAACCCGAAACCCCTAAAACGCACACTATGATCAACAAAGACGAACAAGTTAAAATCCCTCCCTATTGAACCCACAATCAACCTGTGATTGAGAACGCAAATAATTGGGATGAAGGGAATAGAAAACGCCACAATCAATGATTGATAAGTTAACTAAATTCCTAATGCAAAATGAAAGAATGCAAATCTGCCTCTCTCACTAAGAAATTCGGCTAAGCCAACTGAACTTCTCAATTAATCAAAATCTCCTCCACAATTAGGTTTAAGGTGGTATTTATATGCCACCAACTAAAGACTTAACCCTAAGACTAATGGGCTGGCCGAATTCTCTACTTATTGGTAATGAGAATTTGGCCCAAATAACACATAAAGGAAACACTTGAGCTGCCCAATACAAGTTGGCGTGAGCACACTTAAAAAGCCTAATAACAAACTAATTTAACCCAAAAGAAAAATACATATAAAGGTCCTAACTATGGGCCCAATCAAATCAATCCCCTTGTAGCCCATATGTGGCACATAAAGCATGGACCACACTTCCTTCAAATGGCCCTTCAACATTCGGCCTCAATGGCATGGCCTTGGCCTTGCTTTGCCCATCACGCCATTGCTCCTCCATGGCTTCCACCATTCGGCCCAAGTAGACTTCTAAGGCTCCCTTGAACTTCTTGGCCCTAGCTCTAGTAATTGGCCCACTTGGCAAAGCCAAGTCATCTCTTGATGGCTTCCTGGTCCATTTCGCATCATCCCCTCCCTCTTCAAAAGGATTCGTCCTCGAATCTGAATCAAAATCAAAAGGAGACAAATCAGAAACATTAAAAGAAGCACTAATGTTATACTCACCAGGCAAGTCGATTTTATAGGCATTGTCATTGATGCGTTCTAACACTTGAAACGGGCCATCACCCCTTGCATCAAGTTTCGACTTCTTTTGTTGTGGAAACCGCTCTTTCCTCATATGCACCCAAACCCAATCTCCTCGTTCAAATATGATTTGCTTTCGCCCTTTATTCGCTTTTTGAGCATACATGCGGTTTTTCTTTTCAATCTGCTCACGTGCCTTCTCATGTATTGCTTTAACCACTTCAGCCTTCCTTTTACCATCTAAACTAGTAAGCTCATTCAAAGGCAAAGGCATTAAATCCAAAACAGTTAAAGGATTAAAACCATACACAATTTCAAAAGGTGAAAATCCTGTAGAAGAATGCACAGCACGATTATATGCAAATTCAATAAATGGCAAACAATCTTCCCAAGTTTTCAGGTTCTTTCCAACAATGGCACGCAACAAAGTCCCTAAAGTCCTGTTAACTACTTCAGTTTGTCCATCGGTTTGTGGGTGACATGTAGTAGAAAATAAAAGTTTAGTACCCAGTTTTCCCCACAAAACTCTCCAAAAATGACTAAGGAACTTAACATCTCTGTCTGAAACAATGGTCCTTGGCATCCCATGTAGCCGAACCACTTCCCTAAAGAACAACTCAGCAACATTTGTTGCATCATCTGTCTTATGGCAAGCAATGAAATGTGCCATTTTACTAAATCTATCCACAACAACAAATATGCTATCTCTCCCTCTCCTAGTCCTTGGTAATCCCAACACAAAGTCCATAGAAACATCTACCCAAGGTTCACTAGGTACTGGCAAGGGTGTATACAAACCATGTGGCATTGTTCTAGACTTAGCTTGTCTACATGCAATACACTTAGCACATATTCTTTCAACCTCACGTTTCATTTTAGGCCAATAGAAATGTTCACTAAGCATATCCAATGTCTTTTGCACACCAAAATGCCCCATCAACCCCCCACTATGTGACTCCCTCACAAGCAACTCTCTAATAGAACATGTAGGAATGCAAAGTTGTTTTCCTCTAAATAAATATCCCTCATGCCTATAGAACTTATCAAAAGCAGCATTTTCACAAGCATGAAATATGGTGGCAAAATCAGCATCTTTCACATACAATTCTTTCAATTGCTCAAATCCAAGTAATTTAGAAGTAAGCATAGAAATCAAAGCATACCTTCGAGATAGTGCATCAGCCACCACATTTTCTTTACCTTGCTTGTATTTTATCACATATGGAAAGGTTTCCAAGAATTCTACCCAACTTGCATGCCTTCGGTTCAATTTTCCTTGACCCTTCAAATACTTGAGCGATTGATGGTCACTGTGGATTACAAACTCCTTAGGCAGCAAATAGTGCTCCCACACTTCAAGTGCTCTCACTAATGCATACAACTCCTTATCATAGGTGGAGTAGTTCAGAACTGGTCCACTTAGCTTCTCACTGAAGTATACAATAGGATGATTTTCCTGCATCAAAACAGTACCTATACCAATCCCGGAAGCATCACATTCAATTTCAAAAGTTTTAGAAAAATCAGGTAAATGTAAAATAGGAGCATGACATAACTTTTCTTTCAAGGTACAAAATGCATGTTCTTGCTCTTTTCCCCATTTAAACCCGACATTCTTTTTCACAATTTCATTCAATGGTGCAGCAATTGTAGAAAACTCCCTAACAAACCATCTATAGAAACTAGCTAACCCATGGAAGCTTCTTACCTCAGTAACGGTAATAGGTGTTGGCCACTCTTGAATTGCTTTAACTTTCTCAGCATCAACTTCTACACCATTAGCACTTACTACAAAACCTAAGAAGATAACTTTATCCATGCAAAATGAGCACTTCTTAAGGTTTGCAAATAACTTCTCCTTTCTCAAAACATCTAGAACAGCCCTAACATGCATCATATGTTCATCTAAGCATTTGCTGTATACTAGAATATCATCAAAGTAAACAACCACAAATTTACCAAGAAACTCACGCAAGACATGATTCATTAAACGCATGAATGTACTAGGTGCATTAGATAACCCAAATGGCATTACTAACCACTCATACAAACCATATTTTGTCTTAAACGCAGTTTTCCACTCATCTCCCTCTTTCATCCTAATTTGATGATAGCCACTTTTTAAATCAATTTTGGTGAAAACACAAGCACCATGCAATTCATCCAGCATATCATCTAATCTATGATGCGGAACCCAATAGCTAATGAGCTACAAACCCACACATACAATTCGAATAGCAAACCAAATCAGATAAACACCCTCCCTATTGAACCCCCAATCAACCTGTGACTGAAAACGCAAATAATCGGGAAACAAAGAACTGAAAAACGCCACAATCAAACGATTGATAAGTTAATCAAATTCTTCATGCAATAGAAAAGAAAGCAATTCACTCTCTTAATCTAAGCAAATAAATTCGGCTATGCCAAGAATATCATTCAAAATCTGCGTTTACAATCTATAATAGCCTATTTATATGGTGGCTAACCCTAGCTAGCAAAATAACATAAAGAAAACCCTAATGAGGCCTTAAACTAAGCTAGGCCGAATTGTCCATGGGCTTTACAAGATGAATTAAGCCCAAACTAAAGAATTAAACACACTTAAAATAAGCCCAAAAGAAAGACTAATTAAAAACCCAAAATAACTAAACTAAACCCAAACTAAAAGCCCAATTCGTTTAGCACATTAAGTCATTAAATAAATGAGTCATGTGACTTTTAAATGAAGCACATGACTTGTACAAATAAATCCCAAAGTAGTATAAACCCAAAAATGACTTAAATTGGCCCAAAAATGGCTTAAGTTGGCCCAATTTCACTAGAAGCTTCCAAAAGGCTAAGTACTTTGTGAAAACCTCCTTCAAGCTCTTTTTGACACTTCTCAAAGACATCTTCATTCAGCTCTTGAGTAACAAAGCCTTGTACATAAGTTGTCGTAGCCATTTTCAGCTTCTTAGCTCGCCCCCTTGTAATTGGTCCACTTGGAATCTTCAAAGAATCCTGAGTATCTGGCTGATCCGTATCATTCCCTCCCTCCTCAAAAAGATTTGTCCTCAAATCTGCATCCACATCAAAAGGAGAAAGGTCAGAAACATTAAATGTAGCAGAAACACCATACTCACCTGGCAAGTCTATTTTATAGGCATTATCGTTGATGCGCTCCAAAACTTGAAAAGGACCATCACCGCGTGCATCCAGCTTTCCTTTCCTTTGGTTTGGAAATCTTTCCTTCCGAAAATGCACCCAAACCCAATCTCCAGGGGTGAACACCACGTGTTTCCTTCCCTTATTCGCCTTATCAGCATATTGCCTATTTTTCTTTTCAATGTTTGCCCGTGCTTTCTCATGTAAGGATTTGACCAATTCTGCCTTCCTATTACCATCCAAACTCGAAAGCTCATGTAAAGGTAAAGGACAAAGATCAAGCACAGTTAGTGGGTTAAAACCATAAACAAGCTCAAATGGTGAAAAACCAGTGGAAGAATGAATACTTCGATTATAAGCAAATTCAATAAAAGGCAAACAATCTTCCCAAGTTTTAAGATTCTTACCCACAATAGCACGTAATAAAGTCCCTAAAGTCCTATTCACAACCTATATTTGTCCATCAGTTTGAGGATGACAAGTAGTAGAAAACAATAACTTTGTTCCTAACTTACCCCATAAAACACGCCAAAAATGTGAAAGGAACTTTGTATCCCTATCTGAAACTATGGTGTGTGGAATACCATGCAAACGGACAACTTCCTTAAAGAATAGATCAGCAACATGCACAGCATCATCACATTTATGACATGCAATAAAATGAGCCATTTTACTAAACCTATCTACCACAACAAAGATACTATCCCTACCACCTTTTGTCCTGGGCAAACCAAGCACAAAATCCATGGAAATGTCAGTCCAAGGAGAACTAGGTACGGGTAAAGGCATATACAATCCATGAGGCATAGATTTAGACTTAGCTTGTTTACATGCAACACATGCATTACACACCTTTTCCACATCTTTTCGCATGCGTGGCCAAAAGAAATGCTCATTCAACATGTCATAGGTCTTATGTACCCCAAAATGTCCCATCAATCCCCCACAATGAGACTCTAATACAAGCAAGTCACGCATAGAACATTTAGGTAAACAAAGCTTGCTGCCCTTAAATAAAAATCCATCATGTCTATAGAATTTATCAAATGCTTTATGTTCACATGCATGATATACATTACCAAAATCAGAATCATCAACATACAATTCCTTAACATGCTCAAATCCTAACAACTTAGAACTAAGTGTAGAAATCAAGGCATATCTTCTGGATAATGCATCAGCAACAATATTGTCCTTTCCATGCTTGTATTGAATAACATAGGGAAATGTTTCAATAAATTCAACCCATTTAGCATGCCTTTTATTCAGCTTACCTTGTCCCTTCAAGTGTTTGAGGGACTCGTGATCCGTGTGAATAACAAACTCCTTGGGTAGGAGGTAATGTTGCCACACATCCAAGACTCTCACCAAGGCATAAAGCTCCTTGTCATAGGTTGAATAATTGAGCTGGGCTCCATGAAGCTTCTCACTAAAGTATGCTACTGGTTTCTTCTCTTGCATTAGAACAGCCCCAATACCTACACCAGAAGCATCACACTCAATTTCAAAAGTCTTATCAAAATTAGGCAAAGATAAAATAGGAGCAGAACACAACTTCCCTTTCAATTTTTCGAAATCTTTTTGCTGTGCTTCTCCCCACTTAAACCCAACGTCCTTCTTTATGATTTCTGTAAGTAGTGCAGCAACAGAAGAGAAATCCTGCACAAAACGCCTATAAAAACTTGCTAAGCCGTGAAAGCTCCTCACATCCGAAATGGACTTAGGCGTGGGCCAATCTCTAATTGCCTGAACTTTCTCTTCATCTACTTCAATACCCTATGCACTCACCACAAAACCAAGAAAAACAAGTCTATCTATACAAAATGTGCACTTCTTAAGTTTAGCATACAACTTTTCATACCTCAAAGTTTGCAAAACTAACTTAATATGCTCAATATGTTCCTCAAAAGACTTGTTGTAAATGAGTATATCATCAAAATAAACAACAACAAACTTTCCTAAATATGCACGCAATACATGGTTCATAAGTCTCATAAATGTGCTAGGGGCGTTAGATAGCCCAAAAGGCATGACTAACCACTCATACAAATCATATTTAGTTTTGAAAGCTGTTTTCCATTCATCACCAGGTTTCATTCTTATTTGATGATATCCACTCATTAAATCAATCTTAGTAAAATACACAGCACCGCACAATTCATCTAACATATCATCAAGCCTAGGGATAGGATGTCTATACTTTACAGTGATTTTGTTGACTGCACGACAATCAACACACATCCTCCAAGTTCCATCCTTCTTAGGCACCAATAAAACGGGTACTGCGCAAGGACTCATACTCTCCCTAACCAAACCCTTCTCCATGAGTTCTTCCACTTGCCTTTGCATTTCCTTAGTTTCCTTAGGATTGCTTCTATAGGCTGGTCGGTTAGGAATGGCTGATCCAGGTAGGAAATCAATCTGATGTTCTATACCTCTCAAAGGTGGTAATCCATCTGGTAGCTCATCAGGAAAGACATCTTAATATTCCTGCAACAAAGACACTAAACTAGAAGGCAAAGATTCATGGTCAATGTCAGTGTCAGAAAACAAAATCTCTTTGTAGGTTACAAGGATCAATGGCTGCCCTATTGCTAAAGCACTCTTAACCTCCCTTGCCCTTACATAAAAATTCTGTTTTTGCCTCTCACCTTTCTTGTTTTCACTCACCAATTGGCCATTTATTTGTTTTGTTTCTTTTCTGGCCTCTTTTTCCCCTTTTCTTTCTTTTTCTCTCTTAATTTCACTCCCCTCTTCTCTCTTGGCCAAAGCCTCTCTCTCCCTCTCAACTAATTTCTTTTGATCTTCAAACACTTCTTGAGGTGATAATGGAGCTAATGTAACCTTTGTACCTTCATAAGAAAAAGAATAACGGTTAGTGTACCCATTATGCAAAACATGTCTATCAAATTGCCAAGGCCTTCCCAAAAGTAAATGGCCTGCCTGCATAGGTACCACATCACAAACCACCTCATCCTTATACCTCCCGATAGAAAATGGCACTCTTACTCGCCTTGTTACCTTGACCTCTCCACTGTCATTCAGCCATTGTAATTTATAAGGTCTAGGATGCTTTTCACATACCAAATTCAGCTTATCAACCATACTCACACTAGCTACATTGGTGCAACTACCTCCATCAACAATAAGTGTGCACACCCTTCCACCAATTAAACACTTAGTGTGAAATATGTTTTCTCTTTGTTCTAGGCTCTCTTCCTTAACATTCAAATTCAAAGCTCGCCTAGCCACTAAAGATTTTCCACTTTCAGCAACCAATAACTCTCCATCACTATCACAATCACTACAATCTTCCAAAGGTGGCATCTCATCTTCACTATGGTCTGATTCAGAAACAATTTCCCCATCATCCCTAGCTATTATCTGTAATGGCCGCATTACACCCTAGTTGTTTCGGTATGATATGTGAAGTATGTATGTGTATGTGTTAAGGGGTAATTTTTGATTTAAGTGGTGTTTAAGCAATTAATTATGAATGTGGATTAATCTGAAATTTACAAAAGGACCTAATTGCTAAAATAACAAGTATGTAAGTGATTAAAATGACATTATGCATGGGTAAATCAATGGAGGGTTAATTAAGTTAATTAACAAGAGATTAAGGTAGAAAATAATGGATAAATAAGAGTAGTGGGTGCAGATTTTTTTAGTGGGAATTGCTGGAAAATTTGAGGAAATATTATAAGGGTAGTGGAAGCTAATGGGGGATAGCTTTTCTTAGTGACATTTGTAGTGGGTTGTGATGAGTGGACTCATCATCATTTAGCATTAGTTGAGTGGGAAATTTCAGTGGATTTGAGGTCTTTATTTTCTGCATCTTTGTACAACATTTGAGTCTTCTTCTTTAGTCTTCATTTTGTGAGAAAGAAAGAGAGAGGGAGAGCTAAAATTCGTATGTCTTAGAAAGTCACTCTTTTGTACTTGTTTTTCAGCAAATTAAGCTCTCTTCTTCCTTCAAAATTCTGCCTTGAGTGAGTGTTAGTTGGAAGGGTTGTATACATGTAAATTAAGAGCAAAGATCAAGGATTTGTAAGGTAAAATGATGGTATAATCATGCATGTAAAATTCTATTTCATCTACCTATTCTTAGTGTGATTTTATGAGGTTATTATGAGGAATATTAATGCTGAAAATACATGCTTAATAGCTAAAGAAAAGAGGAAGCTTAAAGGCAAAGCAAAGGTTGGGGAATCAAGTGAACAACAACCCCATTAGGAGCTTAGGAGTGTGAGGTTTGGGAACTAATCTAAATGTGTGAATTGTATGCTTGTTTTTTTAGAAACTTATATATGATTATGGTGTACATGATTTGGAAGATGATATAGTTGAATTATATGGTTGATTTGTATTGGAGTTGATGATTGAGTTGTTATGAGCTCAATTAAAGTATAAACCTTGGTTAAGGGAAAGGTTCTGTTTATATGTGATCTGACCTCCGGGTAGTGTTTTTGTCATAAATGAAGTTTGAAAAATCCAAATTGAGTGATTCTTGATTCATTGGATCCTTGACGTCTGTGCCTACAAAAGTCTAAGAATGACCATAATTTTATTCTGTCATTAAGATGCTCAAAAATGGCAAAAACCGGACATGTATCTGACTAGCTTGGTTGGTTTGAACAGTCTGTAGTGTTTAATACATATCTCTTAATTTAGGAATCTAAATGACCTGAAACTTGTTCCATTTGAAAGTTAAGACGTATATAAACAATTGTTAAGAAGACTACTTTGCCTAAAAATGACGTCTAGGGGTCGGTTTTTGCGATGCAATATGGGTGTAAAACCCAGTCTCGTAGGGCTCCCAAGGTGAGCTACTGTCGCGATCGCGACAGCGTCGCGACCTCGCGACAGAAAAATGCTTAAAATGACTTATATTTATGTTTTAAAGCATATGGTTGGCATGGGTCAAGCCCATAACTTTCCCCTCAACTTATTATGCATGTTTAGGGTTATTAAATGATCACAAAAGTAGTTATCATGGGGAGAACTTATGAGCATGATTAAGATTTGTAATTTACTTAATAAATTAACAATATACATATGTGTGAAAGCGATGTTATACTCAAATGATGTGTATATGCTTATGACATGATGATTCTTGAACTTAACTAAGTGATGTAAAGAGTTGATGGGTTAAAGTGCATTTGTAAAAGAGAATGTGGTCATAAATGATATATGTGCTATGAAGATTGATCAATGTGAAATGAATGACATAATTAAACAATTTAAGCCTGCCAGTCAAGTATTGGATAGGTAGGCATGCCTATAGGGTCCCTGTGTTGCAGCTTAAGTAAGTAAGTTGATTCCGATGGAATCATTATGAATTAATCCTTGCGGGATTCCCTGATTTACAAGAATAAATGTACCCGAGGGGTACTAAGATGACTGAAAATTCTGTTTACAAGAAGTACCTTTGAGGTACCTAATTATGTTTACAAGAAGTACCTTTGAGGTACCTATTTATGTTTACAAGAAGTACCTTTGAGGTACCTATATTTATGTCTGAAATTTACCCGTTATCCATGACTTTGAACTGCAGGCAAAATAATCTGGATAAAGGAAAAAGGGAAATAAATGTGTGTGGTAATAATGGGATGAAAAATTAACTTATGTGATAAATGGTAATGTGACCGCATAGTTTAATTGGCATGAATATATGTTATGAATTGAGATGCTAAATATGCTTATCTTATCTGTTGCTAATGTGTATGTTAATATACCATATTGCTTGTTATGTGCGAGTTCCCCACTAAGCGTAAAACGCTTAGCACGGGTTTTCTTTAATCCGTGCAGGTACGGAAGTAGGTATTCGAAGGAAGACTCCGCAGGTCAAAGGTCAACACTAGGATTAGTGTAGGTTGGGTTATCCTTTGGGATATGCGTGTTGTATGTACAAAGCATGTTTTGGCTTGTAAGCATAAGATAATAACATAGTATATGCAAAATGGAAAGTAAGTAAAGCTGTATGCTCATGTGATATATAAGTTTATGTGTAACGTACAAGTATGTTGGCATGTAACTATAAGGATAACAACCTAGCATGTTTATGGTGAAATATATGTTTATGTGTGTTGCATGTGGATGGCATGAATAAGTATAGATAAAAATTTATTTGTACCGGTTTTTTTTATGATCACCTTAAGTTCAGCATATGTAAGTAATTTTGCGTGCGCGGCCACTTCCTATCGTTATAGCCTCATCAGCTTTAGCGAGTGGAACTGGGCGTGACAAGTTGTGGTATCAGAGCAAAGGTTTAGTCTTTTCTGGGAAAAATGGGTAGATAGGATGTGTATAGTTATGTTGACCTAATGCGGAAGTCCTTGGTTAAATTTTTGTAGATTTTACGATGAATCCTGATCGTCAAGAGGAAACAGCTGAAAGTGTTAACCCTCGTGAAGCTGAGAGGACGGGCACTAGACAATCTGGGCCAACTAGACATGGAGATGAGATGTTAGCGGGACCCATGGAAGCAGTGATAAAAATGACACAGGATATGGCAAGGTTTATGGAGCGTATGATGGCACCTAGAATACCAACAGAGTCCTTAAGAAAGCATGGAGCTGAAGAGTTCTTTGGGACAAAGTTAGATGAATCTGAAAAAGCGGAATACTGGATTGAGAAGGTAGAGAGAATTCTCAAGGAGATACGGTGTCCTCAAGATCAGTGGCTTGAGTGTGTTGTGTCTTTGCTTCAGGGCGCTGCTTATGACTGGTGGAAGTTGGTATTACAGAATCCTGAGCTTCCTGATCCGGTGGATTGGAATTTCTTTGAAAGTGAATTCAGGCAAAAGTTTCTCACCAAGGCATATCAAGAGGCAAATTGGAAGAAATTCTTAAGTCTAAGACAGAGAACCATGTCTGTTTCTGAGTACGAAGCAGAATTTTGTCGATTGAGTAAGTATGCTCCAAAAGATGTCGTAACTGTGGGATTGAGGTGTCAGCAATTTGAGGAAGGACTAAATGAGGAAATAAAGGCATTGCTGATTTCATTAACTACAGATCAGAATGTGAGTTATTACAGGATAGTACAGGCAGCTTTAAGAGCTGAAAAGAATCTTGAGGCTCAGAGGGAATGGAGACAGAAAAGAAGTGCCAATAGAGGAGGATACAATGCGGGAAAAAGGCCACGAGATTCTATCATGGCACCACCAGAGGAATCTAGATATGGTTCTGCAGTAAGAGGAAAGAAGTGGGGAAAACCCCCAGTAGCTCATCAGAGTCGAAGAACAGCCAATAGTCGAATTGATATACCTGAATGCTCTCACTGTGGGAGGAGACATTGGGGTGAGTGTCGGAAGGTCATAGGTGCTTGTTTTAGATGTGGAAGCACGGAACATTTTATTGCCAATTGCCCTCAACCACATGTAGCAGTGAGTAATCAGCAGGAGCAAAGTAGAGGTGGTTCAAACATGCCTTCAGTTAACAGAGGACGAGGTAGAGGACGTGAAAGAGGAAATCAGTCAAGGTGGGTAGTTAATTCTGAAAATGTAGACAGGTCAGGTGCGGGATCTATCCGTGCTTATGCCCTGAAGGCTCGTGAAGAGCAAGATGCACAAGAAGTGATAGCAGGTACTTTTATACTTTTTGATATGGATATGTTTGCTCTTATAGATCCTGGATCTACGCATTCATACATATGTTCTGATAAGATAAGTGAAAGAATGTCTAAAGCTGAATGTTTAACATATGATATATGTGTAACAAGTCCTCTGGGGAGTTCTGTGTATGTGAATCGGGTACATAGGAATTGCGCATTACGAGTGCAAGGTTATGAATTTCCTGCAGATTTGATTGAGTTACCCTTTGATGAGTTTGACTTGATTTTGGGTATGGATTGGTTAACTAAGTATGACGCTGATGTGAAATGTAAAAGAAAGATTGTGATGCTTAGTGATGACAAAGGGAATAGAGTGGCAATAAAAGGGGTTTGTACTAATCCTCTTGTGAATGTGATAACTGCGATGCGAGCCAGTCGATGTTTAAGAAAAGGATGTGAAGCTTATCTTGCTTTGGTTTTGGATAATAAGAGAGAGAATGTGAAGCTGCAAGATATACCGATTGTAAGGGAGTTTCCTGATGTGTTTCCAGAAGAATTGGGTGGTATACCACCACTAAGGGAAGTAGAGTTATCTATTGATGTGTTACCGGGAACGACACCAGTGTCTAAGGCACCATACAGAATGGCTCCAACAGAATTGAAGGAACTGAAGGTTCAATTGCAAGAATTGTTAGATAGGGGTTTTATAAGACCCAGTGTGTCACCATGGGGAGCACCTGTTTTGTTTGTTAAGAAGAAAGATGGCACGATGAGAATGTGTATTGATTACCGACAGCTGAATAAGGTGACAGTGAAGAATCGGTATCCCTTGCCACGGATTGAAGATTTGTTTGATCAGTTAAGAGGAGCAGGTGTGTTCTCTAAGATTGATTTGCGTTCTGGGTATTATCAGTTACAAGTAAAGAAAGAAGATATACCTAAAACAGCATTCAGAACTCGGTATGGACATTATGAATTTTTAGTAATGCCATTCGGGTTGACAAATGCGCCTGCTGCATTTATGGACTTGATGAATCGAGTATTCAGGCCTTATCTTGATCAGTTTGTAGTGGTGTTCATTGACGATATTCTGGTTTATTCCAAGGATGAGAAAGAACATGAGCAACATCTAAGAATGGTACTTCAGACGCTACGGCAACATCAGTTGTATGCCAAGTTGAGTAAATGTGAATTTTGGTTGCGGGAAGTATCTTTTCTGGGTCATATAATATCTTCTGAGGGGATTAAAGTGGATCCAGCTAAGATAGAAGTTGTTGTGAACTGGAAGCCACCTAGGAATGTGCTTGAAGTTCGTAGTTTCTTGGGTTTGGCAGGATATTACAGAAGGTTTGTGAAAGGATTTTCAGTGATAGCTTCCACCTATGACCAGGTTGCTACGAAAAGGAGTGAAGTATGTGTGGTCTGAAAAATGTCAGCAGAGTTTTGATTAGTTGAAAAAGATGTTAGTAGAGGCCCCGGTTCTTACGCAACCTATGTCTGGTAAAGAGTATGTGTTGTACACAGATGCCACTGGAGTGGGATTAGGATCTGTGCTTATGCAAGATGGAAAGGTGGTAGCCTATGCATCCAGGCAACTAAAGCCGCATGAGCAGAATTATCCAACTCATGATTTAGAATTGGCTGCAATAGTGTTTGCCTTAAAGATATGGCGACATTATCTGTATGGTGAGAAGTGTAAAATCTACACCGATCACAAAAGTTTGAGATATCTGCTTACCCAAAAGGAGTTGAATTTGAGGCAAAGAAGATGGTTAGAGTTGTTTAAAGATTATGACTGCATAGTAGATTATCATCCGGGAAAAGCAAATGTGGTAGCGGATGCATTAAGTAGGAAGATAGTTTCAGCGATGCAGTTGAAACAGGTAAGATGGAGATGTGCAGCTGATGAAGCTTTGCTTGTTCATTTAAAAGCAAGACCTGTATTGATAGATGATCTATTAGTAGCTCAGAAAAATGATTCTAAGTTACAGCAAATATGGCAGTCAGTTGGCAAAGGTGATAACTGTGATTATATGGTGGATAAAAATGGAGTAATACGGTATAAGAACAGGATATGTGTGGCTGATGATAAAGAATTGAAGAAAAGATTGCTTCATGAAGCACATAACACAGTTTTCACTATACATCCGGGCGGAAATAAAATGTATCAGGATCTGAAACCACTGTATTAGTGGCCAGGTATGAAGAAAGATATAATTGAGTATGTATCTAAATGTCTTACCTGTCAGCAAGTTAAAGCAGAGCATCAAGTACCTCAAGGGATGTTGAATCCACTTCCTATTCCACAGTGGAAATGGGATAATGTCACAATGGATTTTGTCACAGGATTGCCTTTAACTTCAAAACAGCAAGATGCAGTATGGGTGATTGTGGACAGATTTTCAAAGTCAGCACATTTCATTCCAGTTCGGATGGACTATTCTCTTGATAAGTTGGCTGATCTGTATGTTAAAGAGATAGTTCGCCTTCATGGAGTACCTTTGACAATTGTGTCTGATAGGGATCCCCGGTTTACTTCCAAGTTTTGGAAGAGGTTACAAGCTGCTTTGGGAACAAGGTTGAATTTCAGTACAGCTTTCCATCCACAGACAGACGGGCAATCGGAAAGAATTATTCAGATTTTGGAGGATTTGATGCGGGCATGTGTTCTGGATTTCTCCAAGAGTTGGGACAAATACCTTCCACTCATGGAGTTTGCTTATAATAATAGTTATCAAACCAGCATTGGCATGGCGCCATATGAGGTGCTGTATGGAAGAAGATGTCGTACACCAGTATGTTGGACAGAGTTGAATGAAAATAGAATTATTGGGCCGGATCTTGTGAGAGATACTGAGGAAAAAGCCAAGATGATTCAGCAAAGGCTAAAAGCAGCAAGTGATAGACAAAAATCTTATGCTGACTTGAAGCGAAGAGACATTGAGTACCAAGTAGGTGATAAAGTATTTCTGAAGGTGTCGCCTTGGAGGAAAGTATTGAGGTTTGGTAATAAAGGGAAATTAAGTCCAAGGTTTATTGGACCTTATGAGATTTTGGAAAGAATAGGTTCTGTGGCATATCGTTTAGCTTTGCCTCCAGCATTAAGCAAGTTACATGATGTGTTCCACGTATCTATGCTGAGACGATATAGATCAGATAAATCTCATGTGTTGTCTGTACAAGAAGTAGAAGTGCAACCGGATTTCTCCTATGATGAAAAACCAAAGACAATTCTAGCACGAGAAGTAAGGCAACTTCGAAATAAGCAGATACCACTTGTTAAAGTACTCTGGCAACATCACGGAGTAGAAGAAGCAACTTGGGAACCAGAAGCTGCTATGCGTGAACAACATCCTCATTTGTTTGACGCAGGTATGAATTTCGAGGACGAAATTCTTTAAGGAGGGGAGAATTGTAATGGCCGCATTACACCCTAGTTGTTTCGGTATGATATGTGAAGTATGTATGTGTATGTGTTAAGGGGTAATTTTTGATTTAAGTGGTGTTTAAGCAATTAATTATGAATGTGGATTAATCTGAAATTTACAAAAGGACCTAATTGCTAAAATAACAAGTATGTAAGTGATTAAAATGACATTATGCATGGGTAAATCAATGGAGGGTTAATTAAGTTAATTAACAAGAGATTAAGGTAGAAAATAATGGATAAATAAGAGTAGTGGGAGCAGATTTTTTTAGTGGGAATTGCTGGAAAATTTGAGGAAATATTATAAGGGTAGTGGAAGCTAATGAGGGATAGCTTTTCTTAGTGACATTTGTAGTGGGTTGTGATGAGTGGACTCATCATCATTTAGCATTAGTTGAGTGGGAAATTTCAGTGGATTTGAGGTCTTTATTTTCTGCATCTTTGTACAACATTTGAGTCTTCTTCTTTAGTCTTCATTTTGTGAGAAAGAAAGAGAGAGGGAGAGCTAAAATTCGTATGTCTTAGAAAGTCACTCTTTTGTACTTGTTTTTCAGCAAATTAAGCTCTCTTCTTCCTTCAAAATTCTGCCTTGAGTGAGTGTTAGTTGGAAGGGTTGTATACATGTAAATTAAGAGCAAAGATCAAGGATTTGTAAGGTAAAATGATGGTATAATCATGCATGTAAAATTCTATTTCATCTACCTATTCTTAGTGTGATTTTATGAGGTTATTATGAGGAATATTAATGCTGAAAATACATGCTTAATAGCTAAAGAAAAGAGGAAGCTTAAAGGCAAAGCAAAGGTTGGGGAATCAAGTGAACAACAACCCCATTAGGAGCTTAGGAGTGTGAGGTTTGGGAACTAATCTAAATGTGTGAATTGTATGCTTGTTTTTTTAGAAACTTATATATGATTATGGTGTACATGATTTGGAAGATGATATAGTTGAATTATATGGTTGATTTGTATTGGAGTTGATGATTGAGTTGTTATGAGCTCAATTAAAGTATAAACCTTGGTTAAGGGAAAGGTTCTGTTTATATGTGATCTGACCTCCGGGTAGTGTTTTTTTCATAAATGAAGTTTGAAAAATCCAAATTGAGTGATTCTTGATTCATTGGATCCTTGACTTCTGTGCCTACAAAAGTCTAAGAATGACCATAATTTTATTCTGTCATTAAGATGCTCAAAAATGGCAAAAACCGGACATGTATCTGACTAGCTTGGTTGGTTTGAACAGTCTGTAGTGTTTAATACATATCTCTTAATTAAGAATCCAAATGACCTGAAACTTGTCCCATTTGAAAGATAAGACGTAGATAAACAATTGTTAAGAAGACTACTTTGCCTAAAAATGACGTCTAGGGGTCGGTTTTCGCGATGCAATATGGGTGTAAAACCCAGTCTCGTAGGGCTCCCAAGGTGAGCTACTGTCGCGATCGCGACAGCGTCGCGACCTCGCGACAGAAAAATGCTTAAAATGACTTATATTTATGTTTTAAAGCATATGGTTGGCATGGGTCAAGCCCATAACTTTCCCCTCAACTTATTATGCATGTTTAGGGTTATTAAATGATCACAAAAGTAGTTATCATGGGGAGAACTTATGAGCATGATTAAGATTTGTAATTTACTTAATAAATTAACAATATACATATGTGTGAAAGCGATGTTATACTCAAATGATGTGTATATGCTTATGACATGATGATTCTTGAACTTAACTAAGTGATGTAAAGAGTTGATGGGTTAAAGTGCATTTGTAAAAGAGAATGTGGTCATAAATGATATATGTGCTATGAAGATTGATCAATGTGAAATGAATGACATAATTAAACAATTTAAGCCTGCCAGTCAAGTATTGGATAGGTAGGCATGCCTATAGGGTCCCTGTGCTGCAGCTTAAGTAAGTAAGTTGATTCCGATGGAATCATTATGAATTAATCCTTGCGGGATTCCCTGATTTACAAGAATAAATGTACCCGAGGGGTACTAAGATGACTGAAAATTCTATTTACAAGAAGTACCTTTGAGGTACCTAATTATGTTTACAAGAAGTACCTTTGAGGTACCTATTTATGTTTACAAGAAGTACCTTTGAGGTACCTATATTTATGTCTGAAATTTACCCGTTATCCATGACTTTGAACTGCAGGCAAAATAATCTGGATAAAGGAAAAAGGGAAATAAATGTGTGTGGTAATAATGGGATGAAAAATTAACTTATGTGATAAATGGTAATGTGACCGCATAGTTTAATTGGCATGAATATATGTTATGAATTGAGATGCTAAATATGCTTATCTTATCTGTTGCTGATGCGTATGTTAATATACCATATTGCTTGTTATGTGGGAGTTCCCCACTAAGCGTAAAACGCTTAGCACGGGTTTTCTTTAATCCGTGCAGGTACGGAAGTAGGTATTCGAAGGAAGACTCCGCAGGTCAAAGGTCAACACTAGGATTAGTGTAGGTTGGGTTATCCTTTGGGATATGCGTGTTGTATGTACAAAGCATGTTTTGGCTTGTAAGCATAAGATAATAACATAGTATATGCAAAATGGAAAGTAAGTAAAGCTATATGCTCATGTGATATATAAGTTTATGTGTAACGTACAAGTATGTTGGCATGTAACTATAAGGATAACAACCTAGCATGTTTATGGTGAAATATATGTTTATGTGTGTTGCATGTGGATGGCATGAATAAGTATAGATAAAAATTTATTTGTACCGGTTTTTTTTATGATCACCTTAAGTTCAGCATATGTAAGTAATTTTGCGTGCGCGACCACTTCCTATCGTTATAGCCTCATCAGCTTTAGCGAGTGGAACTGGGCGTGACATTATCACCCTTTTATTAGGACAATCACGTGCCATATGCCCCTTCCCCAAGCATTTAAAGCATTTAATCTCTCTACTAGGAGTTGGGGTATTAGGGTTACCTTTTACAACCTTAGATGGTGATTGGACAGCCCTTACATCTTTGGAACCCGAATCTGCCCCATAAGGTTTGGATCCCCTAAAGTCTCTTCTATCCTCCCCTTTGGTCCATCTAGATCCCAAACTATCCCTTGAGTTGTTGCTGGTTCGGTTGAAGCTCCTACTCTTCTTCTGTTTTTCAATCTTCATTGCCATATTCAACATTTCCTCCATGGAGTCATATCTATGAAGCTCAATGACATCAGCAATCTCCTTATTCAATCCACCTAAAAACCGAGCCATGGTCACCTCCTCATCTTCCTCAATATTAGCTCTAACCATGCACATTTCCATTTCTTTATGGTAGTCCTCTACTGATCTACCCCCTTGCACTAGCCTATGCAACCTCTGATGTAGCTCCCTAAAGTAGTGTGAAGGCACAAATCTTTTCCTCATGGCCTCCTTCATATCCTCCCAATTACCAATAGGACGTCTACCCACTTTCCTTCTGCTCAAGTTCAATTGATCCCACCAAAATAATGCATAATCTGTGAACTCCACAGCTGCTATCTTCACTTTCTTCTCCTCAAAATACCTATTACAAGCAAAGATCATTTCAACCTTCCTTTCCCATTCTAGGTACTCTTCAGCACTATTTCTAGCCTTAAATGGAGGAATCTTAAGCTTAATGTTACCTAAATTCCCATCTAATCTACCACTAGTCTCTTCTTCATCTAAATCTTCTAAGTCAGCCCTGACATTCTCATCAGTCCATCTTCCTCTCCTTGCTGTTCTCCTAGAATTATTAGATGCACTCACTTCAAATTTCTCCTCCATCCCGTCCATTCTAGCGTTTAGCTTCTTGAACTCATTAATGAAGGCCTTGTACATCACTTTCATATCGGGCATGGTTTCCTCCTCCTCATACATTGTTTCCTTTTCTTCTCTTCTTGACATGATTTGAATTCTGCAAAACAGATGTTAGACAATAACCTCACACACTCCCTCACGTGTTTGCACTCAAAGGATGTCACTCCTCTCGTGTTTCACTCAAACAAGGCTTTTACCCTCTTAATGTACTCACACGCTCTTGCCTTTTACCACTCTAATTGCAACTCTTAAATTGCACTTCAGAATTCAATACACAAACCAAGAATTTGAGTACGTTTTAGAAAGCAAGGAAATAAGCGACTAACAATAACAGAAAGCTCAATGCTAGAAAAGAAGACACTAAACAAAATGGAGGTGGTACACGGACAAGACTGGTATACCACTTGATTATATCAAAATTAGAGTATTAGAACAAGCAAAGATACTCTAACAGTGTAATGGAACAAAAGCAAGCTCAAACAAAGAACTACGCAACAAGAATATAAAAAAATGACAATTCTGGACAAAATGTATGAATCTGACTCACTACAAAGTAAATCAAATATAGATCCTAGTTATTCTACCCAACAAAGCAAGAAAATAACAAAAAAAATCCTAATTATACTAAATAAGATAGAATGCACTCAAGACAATTCAATTTAAAGCTAAAATGATGATTAGGCCGAATGGTGTATTAAGCTCTAATTAATGTGTCAAGTTGTGTGCAAAATGATTGCAAAATGGTGTAAAAATGATGGCAAAATTGTGCAAAATGGTAGGCAAATGATGGTAAAATGGTGCAAAAATGATAGGCAAATGATGGCAAAAAATGATACCAAAATGGTGCAAAAATGACAGCAAAAATGGTACTAAAATGTTACCAAAAATGGATAGCAAATGATAGGAAAATGTTACCAAAAATGATAAGCAAATGGTAGCACAAATGAATCCTTATCCGAAGTGGATAATAATAATAATCAAAGGTGGTTTAAGATTAAGTTTTCCTATTCCCAAAACAGATAGGATTAAGTTTTCCTATTCCCAAAACAGATAGGATTAATTTTCCTATTCCCAAAATAGATAGGATTAAGTTTTCCTATTCCCAAAACAGATAGGATTAATTTTCCTATTCCCAAAATAGATAGGATTAATTTTTCCTATCTCTATTATGAAAAGGATTAATTGTTGCCCCTAATCCTCAAGCACTTAGGATTAAGTTTTCCCATCCCTTAAAGGATTTGGATCTTCCCTTATTGCTATATATAACTCCCTTGGCCGAATTGCTCCTCTACACTTTTCTCCACACGCAAAATTCTTCTTTATTTCTCTTCTTTCACGTTTTTTTTTTCTTCTTTTTTTTTTATATGAAATAGAGAACAACTAGACTACAAACCACTAAACTTCTCAAGCCCACAAGATCAGTACTCAAATTCGGTTTTCTAATCCCCTTTTTTTTTTTTTTTTTCAAAATGCAAAAACTTTAAAGTGAAGAATGGAGGCTTAAACGTCATTTTTAAGGTCCGAAAAAGTCAATTACATAGGGCTTTGCCCATGTAACGATTATAGAGCACCAAATTCCCTTTCCAGAATGATATTATAATAACAAATCGGACTCCTATATCAAAAGTTATGGCCTTTCGAAGTTTTCTGATTTTTTTTTTTTCAAAACAGCAACTAATCTCTAATTTTCTCCTACAAGGATTCGTATTCAAGCTAAAGATGTTCAAGATTTCAGTTCAAGGCTATCTCACGAATTCAAGATAAAGGTAAGAAAAGAAAAGGCTAATTTAAACACACAAAGAAACACAATTAACTAAGAAACTTGATGCAACCTAATTCGGCATAAACATAAAGAAATCAAAGAAAAGAAAATGAAAACCCTAACACTAAGATAAATAGGAATTTACCTTAACTTTGGCTCTGATACCAAATGATGCGGAACCCAATAGCTAATGAGCTACAAACCCACACATACAATTCGAATAGCAAACCAAATCAGATAAACACCCTCCCTATTGAACCCCCAATCAACCTGTGACTGAAAACGCAAATAATCGGGAAACAAAGAACTGAAAAACGCCACAATCAAACGATTGATAAGTTAATCAAATTCTTCATGCAATAGAAAAGAAAGCAATTCACTCTCTTAATCTAAGCAAATAAATTCGGCTATGCCAAGAATATCATTCAAAATCTGCGTTTACAATCTATAATAGCCTATTTATATGGTGGTTAACCCTAGCTAGCAAAATAACATAAAGAAAACCCTAATGAGGCCTTAAACTAAGCTAGGCCGAATTGTCCATGGGCTTTACAAGATAAATTAAGCCCAAACTAAAGAATTAAACACACTTAAAATAAGCCCAAAAGAAAGACTAATTAAAAACCCAAAATAACTAAACTAAACCCAAACTAAAAGCCCAATTCGTTTAGCCCATTAAGTCATTAAATAAATGAGTCATGTGACTTTTAAATGAAGCACATGACTTGTACAAATAAAGCCCAAAGTAGTATAAACCCAAAAATGACTTAAATTGGCCCAAAAATGGCTTAAGTTGGCCCAATTTCACTAGAAGCTTCCAAAAGGCTAAGTACTTTGTGAAAACCTCCTTCAAGCTCTTTTTGACACTTCTCAAAGACATCTTCATTCAGCTCTTGAGTAACAAAGCCTTGTACATAAGTTGTCGTAGCCATTTTCAGCTTCTTAGCTCGCCCCCTTGTAATTGGTCCACTTGGAATCTTCAAAGAATCCTGAGTATCTGGCTGATCCGTATCAATCTAGGAATAGGGTGGCGATACTTTACCGTGATTTTGTTGACCGCACGACAATCAATGCACATCCTCCATGTTCCATCCTTCTTTGGCACTAATAGGACCGGAACAGCACAAGGACTCATGCTTTCCCGCACATATCCCTTTTGAAGTAATTCATCCACTTGTTGTTGTAATTCCTTTGTCTCCTCGGGATTGCTCCTATAAGCTGGACGATTTGGAATTTGGGATCCTGGCACAAAGTCTATTTGATGCTCAATCCCTCTCAAGGGTGGTAAGCCATGTGGAACATCTTCTGGAAAGACATCTGCATATTCCTGCAAAAGATCCACAAAAACACTAGGCAAATCGGGGTTAAGGTCAGTTTGAGAACAGAAATTCTCCCTAAACCGAATTATGACCAAAGATCTCTTGCTTAAGTAGGCACTATTGAGTTCCCTCGGTTTTGCATAAAAACATGATTGCACTTTTACCTTTTCACTCCTCTCATTGTCTTTTCTTACAACTCTCATATCACTCTTCTTTTTTTCACTCACTAACTTCTTCTCTCCTGCACATCCCACTTTCTTTTCCTCTCCTGTGCAGTCACTCACCATTGGGCCTTTATCAATTTTCTTTTCTCTCATGGCCTCTTTGCTCTCATTTTTCTTTTCCTCACTTACCGAACTCCCACTTGAAGATTGCTGCATTCTCATTTGTTCAAGATAAGTTTCTTTTGGTGACATTGGTGCAAGTGTAACTTTATTACCATTATGTACAAAAGAGTACCTATTCTTATACCCATCATGCATTACTCTCCTATCAAACTGCCAAGGTCTACCCAACAATATGTGACCAGCTTGCATAGGGACTACATCACACACAATTTCATCCACATATCTACCAATAGAAAATGTAACTCTAACTTGCTTAGTCACCTTAACTTCCCCACTGTCATTTAGCCATTGTAATCTATAGGGACTAGGGTGTTTTTCACATTTCAAGCCCAATTTATCCACTAGGATAGTGCTAGCCACGTTCGTGCAACTACCCCCATCAATGATCAAACTACAAGCCTTCCCACCTATCAAACATCTAGTATGGAAAATATGTTCACGCTGTTCTAAGCCTTCTTCTTTTACATTCATATTCAATACACGCCTAGTAACTAAAGCTTCCCCTTTAATAGCATACTCAACATATTCATCATTATCAGAACAATCCTCTAAAGGTGGCATGCTCAACTCCCCATCATCAGACTCATTTTCATGTTCAGACTCAGAAACAATCTCACCCCCCTTAATAAACATAGTTTTCCTATTAGGACAATCAGATGCATAATGACCTCTACCCTGACATTTAAAGCACTTAATATCCCTATGTTTAGAAAGTTTGGTTGAAGGATCAGTAGTACCTTTTTGAATGGGTGTACTCTTATCCTTGCTTTTGTTTGCTTCGGTTTCTTTCTCTTTAGGAGCTGAATGATATTCTTTCTTCCTTTCTTCAAATTTGCTCCATTTCTGGTTCCACTTATTGCTGGAACTCGAAAATGTCCTTGCTGTCCTCCTTTGCTTTTGTTTCCTCTCCACCTTCATGGCAATGCCAACTAATTCATCCATGTCTCCATAGTATTGTAGTTCCACTACATCAGCAACTTCTTGATTCAATCCACCCAAAAACCGAGCCATAGTCACCTCTTCTTCTTCTTCTATGTTGGCTTTGATCATTAGTAACTCCATCTCCTTATGATAATCTTCCACTGATTTACTTCCTTGAGTAAGCCTATGTAGTTGCTGGTGCAACTCTCGATAATAATAAGATGGGACAAACCTCTTTTTCATGACCCTCTTCATTTCATCCCATGTGGAAATAGGTGGTTCTCTATGACTTCTTCGGTTTTTAACTACTTCATTCCACCACACCAAACCATAGTCACAAAACTCCACGGCTGCTAACTTTACCTTTTTATCTTCGGAATAGTTATGGCAGGAAAAGATCATATCAACCTTCCTCTCCCATTCCAAATAAACTTCAGCATCATTCCTACCTTTGAAAGGTGGAATGTTCATCTTGATTGCACTTACATTGCTGTCCAACCTTTCCACTCTCCTTGCTCTACCCCTTGTGGATTGTACTTCATCAAAGTCTTCCCATTCCTCCACTTCGGCTTCTTCATGTTCATTTATCCACCTTCCTCTTCTTGCTGTTCTCTTTGAGCCATTGGATGTACTTGCTTCTAACTTATCCAACCTCCCGTTATTTTCTCTGTACTCCCTCATCAAGGTTTCAAGAGTTCCTTGTATGGCTTGTAGGGCAAATGACATTTATTCCGGGGTCATAGCTCTCTTGCTGGATTCGTCAGACATGGTGTTTAACCTGCAAAAATTGTTAGAATAAACAATCTCACAAGCTCTCGTGTTTACACTCAACAAGGCTTTTACCCTCTTTGTTGTCCTCACAAGCTCTTGCCTTTTTCCTCTCTTATTTGCAACTCTCAAATTGCACTTCGGAATCTAGAAGACAAATCAATTTGAAAAACGTTAGGAATACAAAGAAATAAACACGAACAATAAAACAGAAAGCTCAAAAACTAGAAAGAAGACACTAGACACAATGGAGGTGATACACGGACAAAGAAAAGGTATACCACTTGAATTAATCAAATTAGAGTACTAGAACAATCAAAAATACTCTAACAATGTAAAATGAACAAAAGCTAGCTTAAACAAGAAATTAAGTAACAAGAAACAAAGAAAATGACAATTCTGGCCAAGATAAACGAATTCAATTCGCTACAAAGTAAATCGAATTTAGAACCTATTTAATCTACCCGACAAAGTAAGAAAACAATAAAGAACTCAATTTAGACAAATGACAAAGACAAATCAGTTTGCATGCAACAAAAATAATTTGAGTTACCAAAAATGACACTAGGCCGAAAATGTACACAAGCTTGATAAATGTATTAATTGTGTGCAAATTGAAGGCAAAGTGATGGTAAATCAGTAGGTATATGGTGAAGAAATGATAGCAAATCAGTAGACAAAAGATGGTAGAAATTGTAAGGAAATGATTAGAAATGGATAATGAATGGATAAGAAATGGATAAGAAATGGATAATGAATGGATAAGAAATGGATAAAGAAATGGATAATGAATGGATAAAGTAAGGATAAGAAATGGATAATGAATGGATAAGAAATGGATAAAGAAATGGATAATGAATGGATAAAGTAAGGATAAGAAATGGATAATGAATGGATAATGTAAGGATAAGAAATGAAAAATGAATAATTAAGAAATGGAACACAAATGGAAACAAATATAATTGGCGGAAATTTAAGAAAGGAAATTGATAAAGGAATAGAGTGTAATTTGATTCCTAAACAAGCTAGGATTGCCAACTAGTTTCCCAATTCAACTAGGTAAGTTTTTTCTACCTTAATAGGATTCCTAATTGATTAAGGAAAAAAAATGAAATCAATGGCTGTCCTCCTTTCCTAATTCGGCTAGGATAGTCATTTCCTTTCCCAAATAGGATTCAAATCTTCCTATAAATACCTTCACAAACTTCCCTTCTTGGTTCACTTTCTTCTTTTGTTTTTCTTTCCTTCTCTCTCGGTTTTCCTTCCTTGTTCACCTTTTTTTTTTAATTAATCTCAACAAACGAAATTAAACTCAAACTCTACTACACTTCGGATTTTTTTTTTTTCAAAAAACACGAAATTTCAAAGTGAAAAACGGAGGCCTAAATGTTGTTGTTTTGGACTGGAAAACGCAATCACATAGTGCTTTTCACATGTAACAACTGTAGATCTCGAAATTCCCTTTCCGAAAAGTTATTATGGACCAAAATCGGACACCGGATGCAAAAGTTATGGCAAAACAAGTTTAATCACACAATTAAAACACAAAATCAAAACTTGAACAATTCGGCAAACATAAAACACAAGAAACAATAAAAGAAAACTCAAAACCTAATTCTAAGATAAATAGGAATTTACCTTAATCTGAGCTCTGATACCAAATGACGCGGAACCCCAAGGTCATATGAACCCGAAACCCCTAAAACGCACACTATGATCAACAAAGACGAACAAGTTAAAATCCCTCCCTATTGAACCCACAATCAACCTGTGATTGAGAACGCAAATAATTGGGATGAAGGGAATAGAAAACGCCACAATCAATGATTGATAAGTTAACTAAATTCCTAATGCAAAATGAAAGAATGCAAATCTGCCTCTCTCACTAAGAAATTCGGCTAAGCCAAATGAACTTCTCAATTAATCAAAATCTCCTCCACAATTAGGTTTAAGGTGGTATTTATATGCCACCAACTAAAGACTTAACCCTAAGACTAATGGGCTGGCCGAATTCTCTACTTATTGGTAATGAGAATTTGGCCCAAATAACACATAAAGGAAACACTTGAGCTGCCCAATACAAGTTGGCGTGAGCACACTTAAAAAGCCTAATAACAAACTAATTTAACCCAAAAGAAAAATACATATAAAGGTCCTAACTATGGGCCCAATCAAATCAATCCCCTTGTAGCCCATATGTGGCACATAAAGCATGGACCACACTTCCTTCAAATGGCCCTTCAACATTCGGCCTCAATGGCATGGCCTTGGCCTTGCTTTGCCCATCACGCCATTGCTCCTCCATGGCTTCCACCATTCGACCCAAGTAGACTTCTAAGGCTCCCTTGAACTTCTTGGCCCTAGCTCTAGTAATTGGCCCACTTGGCAAAGCCAAGTCATCTCTTGATGGCTTCCTAGTCCATTTCGCATCAGACAGTTGAGGAATAAGCAGATTCCTTTGGTCAAGGTTTTGTGGAATCACCATGGGGTTGAGGAAGCAACTTGGGAACCGGAGGAGTCGATGAGATCGCAGTACCCGCAATTGTTCAGTTCAGGTGAGAATTTCGAGGAAGAAATTCCTGTTAGTAGGGGAGAGTTGTCACACCCCGTTTGCCCCCTAGTTGAACGAGCCATATATGTATGTGTGTGCAATTGCATGAGTTTTGTATCATGAGGGCATTTTGGTAATTTTGCATGTTTTAAGAGTTTTGCTTGCATGTGGGTGCATGCATGGTGCCATGGTGTGAGTTAGTTGGGTTAGTTTTGTGTGTGCTCAAGCGCACCATTGTAGTGTGTGTTCATGAGAGTTTCATCATGTGTGGTTGAGTGCACCATAGTAGGATATGCACTAGTGGGATTGTTTTAGTATGTAGTCATGCATATGGTTATAAGGTGTGTTTAGGGAGTTGCACTTGTGTGTGTTGCTCACACATGAGTAGGGTATGTTTAGTTGAGAGAATCTTGTGTGTGTGTAACCTAAGCATCTAGGGTGTGAGTGGCCAAATCCCACTAATTGGAGATTGACACTTGTCTTAGGTTAAGAAAAGAAAAAGGAAAAGAAAGGAAAAAGGGGAATTCAGATTTTCATTTTTGTGTTTCCCGTTCATCACCGCCCCTTTCTCCTCTTCTTCTCCTTCTTCTTCTCTTTTGAACCTTAGTTGAGATTCAAGGGTTACTAGTGGGGTTTGATCATCCCTTAGTGTTCATTGGTAAGTTTTATGCATTCATTTTGCTTTTGTTTCAGTTTTTCCCATCTTCTATTTTCTAGTTTTGGATTTGGAGTTGGGGTTGATTGGATTTTGTTTGGTTTGTATGTTTTGGTTGGGTTCCTAGTTGAGCCTCCTCGGGATCCTAAAGGCAAGGAAGTTGTTGGATCTAGTGGAACTAAGCACTAGGAGCTAAGGATTTTGAAGGTTTGGGAACTTTCTTACTTTTGCATGAGAAATGTTCATGTATGTGTTTTGATGATTTCTTGGAATTTGATTATTAGATGTTCTGTATCTTGATGTATATGATATGGGTATTTGCTTTGAAGTGTGAATCTTGTAAAAGCATGAGTTGATTATGGTAATTTTGGAATTGATGTGGTTTGATGCATAAATTGGGTTTTTGATTGATTCTTGAAATTAAATGTGTAAATTAATGGATTGTATGAAGCTTATTGTTAATAAATGTTGTATTATGGTTGTTAATGTCAATGAGTGGCGGGAATTGAGGTAAGTAACTTTTGATTGAGATTTGTGTGGTTGGTTGAGGATTTGGAAGAAGAAAATCTGCAGATTTTCGAAGTCCCGATGCTGTCGCGATCGCGACAGAGAGCGGTGTTGGGAGCTTTGCTGTCGCGAGCCCGCGACAGCCGAAGCAATATGTACCCTCTGTCGCGCTCACGACAGAGCGTAGTTTTGGCCAAGTGCTATCGCGAGCATGCGATCCGTCGCGAGCCCGCGACAGCATCAATTGTCCTCTGTCGCGATCGCGACATACGTCGCGAGCGCGATAGAGCCTGGCTCTTCCGTCCTCCTCGCGGTCGCGAAGTCCGTCGCGCGCACGCAGTGAAGAGACTCCGGTCTCTGTCGCGAGCGCGACAGACGCCGCGAGTGCGATAGTTCCTTGCATTCTAATTGAGTCCTCTTCTTTGCCTGAGGTTTGAACTTCCGTTTCTTTTGACAGTTATGAGAATTATACTTGGTATTTTATGAACATGGAAATATGATATGATTATGCACATATACGATGATGATTTTGGAAATTATGAAATGGATTGAATGGTTTATGTATGACCTGCTAGAGTCTAGTCAGTGGATAGTTAGGCATGCCTAATAGAGTCTTTGCTGCAGCTTCTGTTTTCCGTTCGGACCCTGATCAGGTCCCCGTTTGGTTCTCCGCGAACTTCTATAATGTGTTTGGATCTTGTTTAAGGTCCTTCTTGAAATATTTGTGAACGAAAAGTTAAAATGATTCTTCGTATTCGGTTGGTACCCGTAAAGTACTTTCTGTTCACTCGTTATCCACTACCTTGAGTCAGCAGGTGTTTCAATGCTTATAGTGCTGGTATGAATTGTTATATGAGAAAACATATGTTTTATCCTTATGGATTCAATGATGAAAAGTATAATCTGCTATGAGAATATGATTATTGTTATGAACCTTCTGATGAATGGCTATATGTATGTACGCATGAGAACTGCCTTGACGACCGTTGTGAATGGTTGTCCTTATGCTATGTGTTTGTTTCCCAACTAAGCGTTTATCGCTTAGCACGGTGTGTTTACCCGTGCAGGTGCGGAAGGAATTGCTTTTGGGAGAGTCGCCGCCATCGAAGCCAACACAGCAGGGTCTTAGTGTAGGGCTTATTTTTGTAGCTTTATGATTCTTTTTGTATAGAACTCTCATATTTTGATTATGTATCAGCTTTCGCTTTTGTATATGTAATCTTGGGATTTGTAATTATCTTTTATATCTCTCCGTTGATCAGAACAGTAATGTAATGCTTCTATTATATTAATGCACGATCAACTTATTCTATGAATGGTGTTGTAAAGTTTTAAATTATCCTATATTTCGTTATGTGTGTTTATGTATGAATGTATGCGTTTTCTGTATCTGTGTGGTGGCTCCTTTACTCATACGGCATCTCATTCCTTATCGGATGGGATCGCCTACGAATGGGTAAGGGGTGTTACATAACTATCCACTTACTTGACTCTAGCAGGTTATGCGTCATTCAAACCATATTTTAGAAGATAACATAAAATTTATCTGAAGAATCATGGTATCACTCATATCAAAGCATATAAAAAATATAACATGCATGATACAACAGTATAAATCCATTCGGAAGAATTACGGAATTCATTGTTGAGTTAAAACCGGGAAATTTCAGAAAATAGGCCAAACGGAGGTAACCAACAAGGTTGGCCGGTCACGGGTCGTGGCTGGCATCACAACTCGTGACTGGCCTCCTTCACAAGCCGGTCACGAGTCGTGAGTGGGAGTCACATCTCGTGACTGGCTCTCTTCCTTCGCTGGTCACGCGACGTGACTTGTCCCTTCTCTCTCGCTGGTCACGAGTCGTGACTGGGTGTCACATCTCGTGACTGGCTTCTTTAGGGCTGGTCACGCGTGACTGTCTCAGGCCGGTCACGAGTCGTGACTGGGAGTCACGCCTCGTGACTGCCTTCCTCTTGGCTGGTCACGAGTTGTGACAGGCAGTCACAACTCGTGACTAGCTTCTTTCTGGCAAGTCACGAGTCGTGACTGGGAGTCACATCTCGTGACTTGCCTCTCTTGGGTAGTCACGCGACAGACACAGCAAAACGGGAATTTTCTACAGTAACACGATTTTCCAGTTTTCCAGAATTTTCCCAGAACACAGAAATCAACTCCAAACTTGAATCAAAATCACACAAATCAGTTCTTACCTTCTAGAAGATCATTCAAGCATCAAAATGACATATAACAACTTAATTCAACACTCATCACAATCAAAATCGTACATAACCACATTCAAGAACATAAACCCTAGAAATTACAGTAAGTTCAAATCAAGCACAATCCACAAGTAAAAATCCCAAACCTGAGATTATATGCTTCAATCACTTAGCTCCACTCGTCCCAGCAACCTCCTTGCCCTTGGGATCGCGAGGGGCCTCAGTTAAACACAACAAATCAAAGAACACCCAACAATGCAAACCCTAAGTTAAATCTAAACTCAAGGAAGAAGAAGATGAAACAAATGAGAGAACAAAATGAGAAGAATACATTTACTTACCAAAGAAGATGCAAAGAGATGATTAACTTCACCAATAAAATCTTGAATCCACAATACAGTTCTTAGAATGAAGAAAATGAAGAAGAAGAAGGTGAGTGAAGAAGGAAACGTGAATCTACCATTTTCCCTTCTTTCTTCCCTTTTTCTTTTTCTTTTCTTTGCCCTAAGTATGTGTCCATTCCCTATTGGTAAGCTAACCACTCACACCAAACTAACATGCACTACACACACCTAATACACTCTCAACTAATGCACATCCTACAATGGTATGAACATACACACACAAGCATATCCCAACTTAAAACACCATAATATGATATGCTCAAGTGCACACAACCATAACCCATTTAATACACACACTAATATCCTATATGCACCCACATACTAACAAAACTCAAAAATATGCATTTTTACTAACATACCCTTATGATATACCGAACACATGCAAATGCAGGCTCACACAGACAGGCTCATTCTACTAGGGGGCAAACGGGGTGTGACAGCAGTTGTACTAATTTAGCTAGTATTACTTTGGTAGAGAAATTGGGGCTGAAATGCAATAGACACCCTAACCCATATAGGCTACTATGGTTGAATGATACTGGTGAAGTTAAAGTTACTAAGCAGGTGGTTGTTACATTTTCCATTGGAAGGTATGTTAATGAGGTTGAATACAATGTTGTACCAATGCAAGCGGGTCATATCTTATTGGGTAGGCCTTGGTAATTTGATAGGCATGTTGTGCATGATGGGTATAGGAATAGGTACTCTTTTATGCATAATGGGAAGAAAATTATCCTTGCACCTTTGTCACCCAAAGAAACTTACCTTGAGCAATTAAAAATTCAGAAATCTTCAAGTGGGAATTCGGGCAGTGAGGAGAAAAAGAAAGAAGAGAGAAAAGAGGCTATGAGAGAAAAGAATAAAGATAAAGGCCCAACGGTGAATGACTGCACAAGTGAGAAAAGAAAAGTGGGATGTGCAGGAGAGAAGAAGTTAGTGAGTGAACAGAAAGAAAAGAGTTTTAAAAGTGAGCCAAAAGAAATTGAGAGGAGTGAAAAAGTAAAGAAATAACCATGTTTTTATGCTAAAGAGAGAGAAGTAAAGTGTAACACCCCCATACCCCCGGTAAGGAATATCGGGGCGCTACGCGGACACTTACGTATACATGTACATGCATTAGCGGAAGCGATAGCATAAACACATCCATATAAAAGTAATTAAATACTACACTAGGGCCCACTTGCATTTCATATTAACTACATATACATTTACATGTTCATATTACATCTGTTTCCATTTAGCTTTACATATACATTTACATGTACCTTTACTTTGTGATTTTTCTACTTATATTACATAATGATGTTACTCAAAATGTAAAAACTCTATCTCTAACTTGTACAAAAAGGAGATCAAAATAAAACTCCTAGTGGCCTTAACCTACAGATGTCCACTCACTGATCCGAACCTGTAACCTACACGGAAATAAACATCCGTGCTAAGCGATAACGCTTAGTGGGGATAAAATAATGCAAAGGACTTCTTTACGAAGTCACAGATAAATCACACAATCATATATCTCATGCATATAACTCTTATACGTCTATAGGTTGCATGCTTAAATATCAAATACTCTGAACTCACATATAAGTAACATCTACTCTTTCACTAATTCCTGTACACTACATCTTGTACATTTCATTTATTCAATTATACATTATCATGTAACCACATTCATATCAATACACTCATGTAATCATGTACTTGTATACAGAACTGTAATGTACTTAAACATTACTTTCATGTACTATAGCTTTATTCGAAGCAACACTATAATCATCTCAAGTTCACTGCACAACATTTAACAAAACAAGCCTGAGTTCCTCTCATGGTGGATACGGGACGCTCTATATAAAAAAACATTTTCGGTAGACCGAAGTCACAAAACTTTTTCATATATCTCTATTAATGACCATTCTCAAAGGTCGACCCGCTTCGCCCAAACGGGGCGGAACATGGGCAGCTGCACTCGGTAATCCCTTTATAAGCATGCTTATCTATCCACTATAACGGTAATCAGGCTCAATACCAACTCACACACTATACACGGACATCAACTCATCAACTAAAATTCAAGTGCATTTATCAAATTCAGAGACATTTAATTCATGTACAATCTTTATTAATCTTGTTCAACAACTAAAAGCATGTAACATTTAAATTCATTACATAAACATATAAATCATGCAAAGCAAGACAAAAGGAAACACTCTTTAAAATAAGTAAAACAGGATGCGAAGAGGTTCACTATCGCGATCGCAACAAGAAGTCGCGCTCGTGACAGAAGCCAAGTTCATTGTCGCGATCGCGACAAGAGGTCGCGCTCGCGACAGAAGATAGATTACAAAAAGGCTCTATACTCGATACCAAATGCATTATATAACAATTCCTAAGTTCATACATATTTATCATGTCAATTACTGTACTTCCTACAACTATACATTGTTACTTTATTAGTTAAATTACCATCTTTAATCATACTCATGTGCATTTCCCCGTTGATAACTACTTTATAGTCATTTGCTAACCCTAAACATGCATAATAAGCTAAGGGGAAGGGTAAGGGGTTGACCCATGGCAACTAGGAGCTCAAAAATAAGAAGAAAAAGCCTAAAATGAGTTGTTCTATCGCGAGGTCGCGACATGTGTCGCGCTCGCGATAGAGGCTCGCCTCTGGTGCCTCACGGTACTGCTTTTTACCCTAAACTTGCATCGCAAAATTCACCATCTAAAACATATTTTTAGGAAAAGTTTTCTTCATAACAAGTGTTCCCTAGGATGTTACCTTTCAAATGGGACATTTTTCAGGTCATTTGGATATCTACAACGTAAGATATGATCTAAACAACATATACTGTTCAAATAACCCGAGCCAAACAGGGACACTATGGTTTTAGCAATTTTTTAGGGTCTTAGAGCAAGATTCTGCTCAAGGCCATTTCTGTGACTTTTAATGTTATTGAAGTCATGGTTCTATTGGTTCAACAATCACTCAATTCAGAAGTATATAACTATACTTATAACAAAAACGCTTCATAGAGGTCGAATGACAAATAAGCAGAATTTCACAAAATCAAATTCTATCATCAACACACACACTCAAATGATCAAGTTACATACTTATAAACATATATACACATGTCATGAGCACTACAAGCAATCAAAATGAACATCTTGAGCTAATTAAAGCTCAACAAGCATCTCTTTATTTCCACATGTCTTTGTTCAAGCGTTTTTTTCATGTAAACACATGCAAAATTAACACAATCACACTCGATCCCTACCTCTAGGAACTCGATCACAGCTCTCTACTCGTTCCGATCTTCTCTTTTCCTTTATCGACTCTCTTGCCTCCAGCTTGCACCAAAACCACACACAAAAACACTTGGGGTTACTCTTCTTTTTACTTTACATCAAAATAGAAACCAAGTAGTAGAAGAAGACTAATGCTATCATAATAGTACTACTTACCTCTTCTCAAAATCCACTCTTTTTATCCCAACCTAAATGATTCTCTTTAGGAGCAAATGGAAAAGAGAAGAAAAGAGAGGAAGGTGGAGCACGACAAAACCAAGGAAAAGGAAAAAAAGAGGAAAGCCAAAAGCAAAAGGGCCAAAAGCTAGGAAATGAATAAAATGAACAAATGTTAGCCGGTCAAACCCAAAGAAGCCAAATCCTCTCACATAAGTGCCACCAAACCAAATAAATGCCAACCACTTCAATTAATCCATCCATATCTTAAGCCAAGCCAAGCCAAGCCAAACCAAGTGTCTCTTCCCTACAATGACATTTGGTACACTCCTACAATGCCACTTATCACTCTCATATGCCGCCACTTGTCACTCTTCTATGATGACACTTGTCACTCTTCTATGATACCATGTGTCAACTCACTACAACTCCAAGTCTCTTAGTCCCACTTATGCACACATCTCGCGAGGGGTTTCTGTCGCGCTCGCGACAGAACGCTCACGCCCGCACTCACCAGCTGAAGTTCGAAAACCGCTGGAGGGCTCTGTCGCGCCCGCGACACTTGTCGCGCTCGCGACAGAACTCTCGCACATAAACTTACCTTTTTCGAACAAAACTCTGTAATTCTTCTAGGGCCACTTTGGGGTGTGACATAAAGAGTGTATACTTGGGCAAGAGAGCATTAATTCTAATTCGGTGTAAGGAAACTTTGTTTACTGAAACTGACATTAACCCCGAATTGCCTAGTGTTTTTGTGACTTTATTGCAGGAGTATGAGGATGTATTTTATGAAGATGTACCACATAGATTGCCACCTTTAAGAGGGATTGAGCACCAAATTGACTTTGTATCAGGAGCTCAAATACCCAACCGTCCAACTTACCGAACCAATCCAGAGGAGACGAAGGAATTGCAAAGGCAAGTGGATGAAATACTTGAAAAGGGGTATGTGAGGTAAAGTATGAGTCCTTGTGCTGTTGTAGACACCGGGTCCTGAGGCAGCCTAGATGAGAGTTACCCAATGATGATAAGATGCCTTGTCACGGGCAAAAAGGGTTAAAAGTGATGATTTCCTTGAAATTTTGCATTTTAGAGTGAAAAATTAAAAAATATTTTAAAAATTAATTTTGAAAAATGGGGGCTTAAAAATGTAGTATTTTTAGTTAATCTTAAAAAAAAAAAAAATCCGAGCGTCGGCGCCTTGCGGCAGCGCGCAGGCATGGCGCAGCACGCTGCGGCGCGCAGAGCGCCATCGCGCGGCGCTCCGCGCGCGATCCTTCGCGCGCACGCTGGGCAAGTGCTCCCGCCCAGCGCGTGCTACGGACGCCAGTCGGGCACTCTGACGGCCGTCCGTAGGCCCTGTTCCGCCGCAAAATTGGCATTTTGCCCCAAAAATGATTTTTTCCGATTTTTTTTCCACAAAATTCGATTTTTATGACCTTTTTAAGGGATTTTCAGGTTTTTTTCAATTTTTAAAATTTAAAATTATTAATATCTGATTTTATTAAGTTTTATCCCTTTAATTAACATTTTTTTTATTTTATTCATATAAAAAGAATAAGATGGAAACCTAAAGGAGGGGATTTTTTGGCTAGGGTTTTTTCTCTTCATCTTTTCTTCTTCTTCCTCTAAAACTCTCTAAAAAAAATTCCAGATTTTCCCCAAGCAAGAAATCAAAAAGAAAAAGCTCATTTTTCATTCTTTTTCCAACACAATTTCTTCTAAACATATTTTAGATGGATTTTTGTTGATGGAAAATTGATTTTTGAGACAAATAAAGTGATTATTTGTTCTTTAAAGATTCAATTTTCATTCTTTTGTCTTTCAATATTTTTTTTACTTGAGTTTCTTCAATGATTTTTATTTGAAACACTTTTTTGATGAAAAATTAATTTTGAGACAAACAAAACAATTGTTTGATATCAAAATCTAATTTTTTCATTTGATTTTCTAAAAATATGATTTTTTTTATATGTTTTGTTTCTTGAGACAAACAAAAGAATTGTTTGTTCTTGAGATTATTTTCATTTTAATCAATAAAAAATCATTTTTTAGGCAAAGAAATTAATTCTTTGTTCTAAAAGAATTTTGATCATTTTTCAATCTTTGTTGGAATAAAATTCCAACACTTTTATTATTCAATTCTAATATTGCAAATCATCAAACAAAGGAAATCAAATCATTTTTTACTTTTATCGAATCCGAAACTCTGAGGGTAAATATTCTGGGCTTATTCTTTCTTTTTTTTTTTTTGTTCATGTTTAATTTATTCATGTATAGTTTTATTAACTTCATTTATTTATTTATTTTATTTATTTCAGATTTGTTTTATTTAACTTGTTTATATATGATTTTATTCTTATTCGTGTATATTATTATTATTTTTATTATTTTCATTTATTTATTCATTTATTCTATTGCTTTTATATTTGTTTTAATTTAATATGTTGATATTAGGGGTGTTAAAAAATGGGTTAGATGGGTTACAATTAGATTCTTTTTAGAAGAAAAATGTAGTTGAATTATATATAATCTCACAAAATATATTATATAAATTTGATTCAAATTTTATCGTAACCCACCCAACCCATTTTTGAACACCCCTAGTTGATATATTATTTTGTTCATATAAATATTGATTTTCTTATCATTTCTAACATGTAAATATTGTTTTCTTCTACTTCCTAAAATGTAATTAATTTATTTCACTTTAATTCATCATTATTTTAACATGTAATTAAATTAATTCATTCATCATTATTTTTAACATGTAATTAAATTAATCCATTCATCATTATTTTTAACATGTAATTAAATTAATTCATTTTGATTGATCTTTTTGCCATGTGAATGGTTTATATCATTTGTGAACATATTTAATTAATCATTTTTTATTCTTTTCCATTGTCATTATCATATATTTAATATTTTGTTCACTTATTTATTTTCATTATTATCATGTTCATATTTTTACATATTAATTAATTAACATGTTGTATTTTCTTCCAATTATATCTTTTAATTCGTTTGTTGTTCATAACACATTTTTCTCATTTATTTTAAATTGTAAACATGTTAATTCATTTGTTATTTTGATATCATTTCGTTTTATCTCATTTTATTTTATTTTATCATTTATTTTATATTTAATTGATTCAATTACTAACATTATTCTATTTGTGTTTTATTTTCATTTCACATCTCATTTTCCTTCTTGGGCATTTTTGCGAGCACACATGAAGATTCGAAAGGCTCATTTGGGATCAAGTATTTATTTATTTCATTTACAATATTTTATTTATTTGGCTTTTCCATTTATTTTGCCATGTAATTTTCTTGTAAAATTATTTATTTAGGCCCACTAGAAAGAAAGTCACTAAACCACTTTTATTAATCAATTTGGTATTTTTCCTAAATAAAATGGGACCAATGTCCTAGTTTTTCTCCAAAACAAAACCATCACGTCAAATTATTTTATAATAAATGTGCATGCGATGACCAATGTCCTCATCATTAATTAATATCCCGATTTATGCATTTTTTGTATTTTATTTAGAATGGAGGTTGTATTCCGCCCCTAGTTTTGTTGTAATATTTTTACATATGCTTTATTTTATGTACGCTTTTATTTATCGCTTCCACTACGTGATTGACATGCACTTTAATTAATTGCATTAAAATGAATGAGAAATGGGATGAAACTCTAAATTCAAAACTCGATTATAAACTTAACCAAGGTATGAATAAATGGGAAGTGCCAAACTCACTCTGGTTTTGGGGCTCAATGAGGCGAGAGGTCTAGGACTTCCAAGACACCTCTTGAGTCTCACCAAAAGACTTAAAATTACAATCCTAGGCTCCAGGGGGTAGAGGCTGGGGCCTCAAAGATCTCTCTGGCTTGCCCAAGATGGATATGTATGCGCCGTCTTAGGCTCGCTGAGGCTAGACGAACCTTCCCAATGTTCTATTGGGTGGCGAATCCAAGAAACCTCCTTGTTGCCCAATATAGACGCACTTGAAAATACCTTACAAGTTTTAATGAATCCCATCCCAATCGCCTTAAAGCAGGCCCTCGGGAGGCCACGGGGTTCGGCGCTCGTCACAGCTGTGCCAGTTCTTTTGGTACCAAAAAAATATGGTACTTGGAGGATGTGTGTGGATTGCAGGGCTGTCAACAAAATCACTGTAAAGTATCGCCACCCTATTCCTAGAGGTGTGTAAAAGTGTATAAAGTCCATGAGGCATAGACCTAGATTTAGCTTGTCTACATGCAATGCATTTGGCACAAAGCTTTTCTACATCTCTTCTCATATGTGGCCAATAAAAATGTTCACTAAGCATCTCTAAAGTCTTTTGAACACCAAAATGCCCCATCAACCCACCACTATGTGATTCTCTAACAAACAAGTCCCTAATAAAGCATGTAGGAATACAAAGTTGTTTAACCTTAAAGAGATATCCTTCATGCCTATAGTACTTATCAAACGCAGCATGTTCACAAGCTTCATACACACTAGCAAAATCAACATCACTAACATACAATTCTTTCAAATGCTCAAATCTAAGTAACTTAGAAGTAAGCATAGAAATCAAAGCATACCTTCTAGATAGTGCATCAGTTACAACATTTTCCTTACCTTGCTTATACTTAATCATATATGGAAATATTTCCAGAAATTCCACCCAACCTGCATGCCTCTTGCTCAACTTGCCTTGTCCCTTCAGGTACTTGAGAGATTGATGATCGCTATGAATCACAAACTCTTTAGGCAGCAAGTAGTGCTCCCACACTTCAAGTGCTCTCACCAATGCATAAAACTCCTTATCATGGGTGGAATAGTTCAATACCGACCCGCTCAGCTTCTCACTGAAATATGCTATGGGATGATTTTCCTGCATTAAAACGGCACCTATACCAATCCCAGAAGCATCACACTCAATCTCAAAAGTCTTAGAAAAATCAGGTAAACTTAAAATAGGAGCAGTACATAATCTTTCTTTTAAAGAGCCAAATGCATGTTCTTGCTCTTTTCCCCATTTAAACCCAACATTCTTTTTGATTATCTCATTTAATGGTGCAGCAATAGTAGAGAAATCTCTAACAAATCGCCTATAGAAACTTGCTAAGCCATGGAAACTCCTTACCTCACTAACAGTCCTAGGTGTTGGCCATTCTTAGATGGCCTTCACTTTTTCAGAATCTACCTCCATTCCTTTGGAACTCACTACAAAACCTAAGAAGACAACTTTATCCATGCAAAATGAACACTTCTTAAGGTTTTGCATACAACTTTTCTTTCCTAAGCACATCCAAAACAGCTTTTACATGTATAATGTGATCATTTAAGCACTTACTGTAAACTAAAATGTCATCAAAGTATACAACCACAGATTTACCAAGAAAATCACGCAAGACATAATTCATTAGGTGCATGAAAGTACTAAGTGCATTAGATAACCTAAAAGGCATTACTAACCACTCATACAATCCGTATTTAGTCTTAAACGCAGTTTTCAATGCAAGGATAATTTTCTGCCCATTATGCATAAAAGAGTACCTATTCCTATACCCATCATGCACAATACGCCTATCAAATTGCCAAGGCCTACCCAATAAGATATAACCCGCTTGCATTGGTACAACATCGCATTCAACCTCATCAACATACCTTCCAATGGAAAATCAACAACCAACTACTTGGTAACTTTAACTTCACCACTATCATTCAACCATAGTAGCCTATATGGGTTAGGGTGTCTATTGCATTTCAGCCCCAATTTCTCTACCAAAGTAGTACTAGCTACATTAGTACAACTGCCCCCATCTATGATTAGACTACAAGCTTTCCCACCTACCAAGCATCTAGTGTGAAATATATTTTCCCTTTGTTCTAGGCCATCTTCCTTAACATTAAAATTCAAAGCACGCCTAGCAACTAAGGCTTCTCCCTTAACAGCATGTTCAACACATTCATCATTATCAGAACAATCCTCTAATGGTGGCATACTCAATTCGCTATTATCAGTCTTATTCCCATCATCAGACTCAGAAATAATTTCTTCCCCCTTAATAAACATAGTTTTTCTATTAGGACAATCAGAAGCATAATGACCCTGCGCTTGACACTTAAAACATTTAATATCCCTATGTTTAGAAGTTTTAGGTGAAGGATCAGTAGTACCTTTTTGGAATAAAGTACTCCTCTCCTTGCTCTTGTTTGAGTCATTGCCTTTCTCTTTGGAATCCAAATGGTTCTCCCTTTTCTTTTCTTTATTGTTGCTCCATTTTGGACGACTCCATTTGTTGTTGGAATTTGAGAATGGCCTTGCTGCCTTTCTTTGTTTTTGTTGCCTTTTCACCTTCATAGCAATGTTTACTAAGTCTTCCATCTCTACATAATGTTGCAACTCTACTACATCAGCAATTTCCCTATTCAAACCTCCCAAAAATTGAACCATTGTCACCTCTTCTTCCTCCTCTATATTTGCTTTGACCAATAGCATCTCCATCTCCTTGTGATAATCCTCTACTGATCTAGCTCCTTGGGTGAGTCTATGTAATTACCGGTGCAACTCTCTATAATAATAAGATGGTACAAACCTCCTTTTCATCACTCTCTTCATTTCCTCCCAAGTGTCTATAGGTGGTTCCCTATTCCTCCTCCTACTCTTTGCCAACTCGTTCCACCAAACTAATGCATAGTCAGTAAACTCTACTGCTGCTAACTTCACCTTTTTATCTTCAGAGTAGTTATGACAAGCAAAAATCATATCCACCTTTCTTTCCCATTCTAAGTACACTTCAGCATCGTTCCTACCCTTAAAAGATGGTATGTTCAACCGAATGGCACTAAGATTGCTGTCTATTCTATCTCCTCTCCTCATTCTTCCCCTAATGGATTGCACTTCTTCCTCATCCTCAAACTCATCTAGATCAGTCCCTTCATGTTCATCAACCCATCTACCTCTCCTAGCTGTCCTCCTAGAATTATTATATGCACTCGCTTTAAATTTCTCCTCCATCCCTTCCATTCTAGTGTTTAACTTCTTGAACTCATCAATGAAGGCTTTGTACATCATTTTCATATCAGGCATGGCTTCCTCCTCCTCATACATTGTTTCCTTTCCTTCCCTTCTTGACATGATTTAAAAACAGATGTTAGATAATAGCCTCACACACTCCCTCACGTGTTTACACTCAAAGGATGCCACTCCTCTCGTGTTTCACTCAACAAGGCTTTTACCCTCTTTTAAGCTCACACACTCAAGTCTTTTAGCACTCTAATTGCTTCTCTAAAATTGCACTTCAGAAGTCAATCAACAAACCAAAATTTTGAGTACATTTTAAGAAACAAAGAAACAAGAAACTAACAATAAAAGAAAGTTCAAAACCAGAAAAGTAGACACTAGACACAATGGAGGTGATACACGGTCAAGAGCGGTGTACCACTTGATTATATCCAAATTAGAGTATTAGAACTTAGATATTCTACCCAGCAAAGCAAGAAATCAACAAAAAGACAAAACTGAACTAAATAAAGTAGTTTGCATGTAAGACAATTCAATTTAGAGCCACAATAATGAATAGGCCGAGTGGTGTATCAAGCTCTAATTAATGTGTCAAGTTGTGTGCAAAATGATGGCAAAATGATAGAAAAATGATGGCAAAATGGTAGAAAAATGATGGCACAAATGATAAAAAATGATTCAAAAAATGGTGGAACAAATGGATAAGATATGATAAAATGGCAGCTCAAATGGATAAGAAATAAAACAAAAATGGTGGAACAAATGGATAACATATGATAAAATGGCAGCTCAAATGGATAAGAAATAAAACAAAAATGGCAGCTCAAATGGATAATAAATGATATAAAAAATGGCAACTCAAATGGATAAGAAATGGATAACACAAATGGTGGATCAATGATTGCAAAGTAAATCCTTGGTTAAGTAGGATTAGGATTACAACTCTAATTCTAATATTGATTAGGATTTTTGAAAACCTAAACCCAAAGGGATAAGGATTAATTTTACAAACCCTTAAAGGATTCCTAATTCCCTAAGCAATATGGATTAATTTTCTCCCACCTATTATAGGATTTGGATTTGCCCTTTGCTACATAAACCCTCCTTGGCCGAATTGCTCCTTACCCTTTTCTCCTCCTATATTCCTTTCTTTCACATTTTTTTCTCTTCTTTTCTCTGTTTCTTCTATTCTTTTCTTTTGTATGTTTTTCTTTCTTTTCTTCTTGCTATTTATTTATTTTTAATAAATTTCAGCAATCAAATCAAAACAAACTCCTGCAAGGTTCGGATTTCTAAACCCAAAGATGTTCTACTTCTTCTTTTTTTTCTTCTCTTTTTTTTTTTATAATTTCAGCAAACAAAATATAACTTCTACTCCCAAAATTCACATTTCAAGCCAAGGATAATTAATGTTTCGGTTCAAGGCAAAAATCAGAATCTCAAGGCAAAAAAAAAGTAAATAAAACAAAGGCTAAGAAAAGGCTAATTTAACACACACAAAAAAACACAAAAATCAGAAACTTGATGAAACCAAATTCGGCACAAACATAAAAGAATCAAGAAAAAGAAAACACAACGCTAACACTAAGATAAATAGGAATTTACCTTACTTTGGCTCTGATACCAAATGATGCGTAACCCAATAGCTAACAAGCTACAAACCCACACATACAAGATGGTTAGCAAAGAAACAAACAGATAAAAATCCCTCCCTATTGAACCCCCAATCAACCTGTGATTGAAAACACAAATAATCGGGAATTAAAGAAGATGAAAAACGCCACAATCAAGATAATTGATAAGTTATTCAACTTCTTGATGCAATAGAAAAGAAAGCAAACAACTCCCTCTCTAAGCAAGTAGAATTCGCCCAAGCCAATTGGAATTAATCAATAATCAAAGTCTGATCTTACAATCTCGTTTTTGTGGAGTATATATACTCCCTTAAGCTAAAAAAAACCCTAATTAATCAAATAGGCCTTAAAACATGGGCCTTACATCAAGATAGCTAAAACCCACACTAATTAACTTAAAATACAGCCCAAAAAACCTAAAAATAACTAATTAAATGAGCCCAAGCTAATTAAAGCCTATCTCACTTAAATAAGACCAAAATAACAAGGTTAAGTGGCAGGAAAACAAGCCCAAATTAAAAGCTTAACTAATGACCCAACTAACTAATTCAACTAGCTAAAGTAAAAATAGCCCACACGCCTAGCCCATGATTTAAACAAATACAGCCCAAAGCCATTACAAATCCAAATGGGCTAGATGTTAAGCCCATCTTCATGAGAAGCCTCCAATAAGCTAAGTAGCTTATGTTTGTCTTCAATCTCATTTTGACACTTTTTAAAAGACTCTTCATTTAGTTCTTGTGTCACTAAGCCTTGTACATAGGTTGCCATTGCCATCTTTAGCTTTTGAGCTCTCCCTCTTGTAATTGGGCCACTTGGCTTCTTCAAAGGGTCTTTAGTTGGTGTCTTGTATGGCTGGTCTGTATCAACCCTATTCCTAGATTAGATGATATGTTTGATGAGTTGCATAGTGCATGTTTGTTCACTAAAATTTATCTTAAGAGTGGCTATCATCAAATTAGGATGAAAGAAGGACATGAATGGAAAACTACGTTTAAGGCTAAATACGGATTGTATGAGTGGTTAGTAATGCCTTTTAGGTTATCTAATGCACCTAGTACTTTCATGCGCCTAATGAATTATGTCTTGCGTGATTTTCTTGTTAAATCTGTGGTTGTATACTTTGATGATATTTTCAGTAAGTGCTTAAATGATCACATTATGCATGTAAAAGCTGTTTTGGATGTGCTTAGGAAAGAAAAGTTGCATGCAAACCCTAAGAAGTGTTCATTTTGCATGGATAAAGTTGTCTTCTTAGGTTTTGTAGTGAGTTCCAAAGGAGTAGAGGTAGATTCTGAAAAAGTGAAGGCCATCCAAGAATGGCCAACGCCTAGGACTGTTAGTGAGGTAAGGAGTTTCCATGGCTTAGCTAGTTTCTATAGGTGATTTGTTAGAGATTTCTCTACTATTGCTACACCACTGAATGAGATAGTCAAAAAGAATGTTGGGTTTAAATGGGGAAAAGAGTAAGAACATGCATTTTGCAATTTAAAAGAAAGATTATGTACTGCTCCTATTTTACGTTTACCTAATTTTTCTAAGACTTTTGAGATTGAGTGTGATGCTTCTGGGATTGGTATAGGTGCCGTTTTAATGCAGGAAAATCATCCCATAGCATATTTCAGTGAGAAGCTGAGCGGGTCGGTATTGAACTATTCCACCCATGATAAGGAGTTTTATGCATTGGTGAGAGCACTTGAAGTGTGGGAGCATTACTTGCTGCCTAAAGAGTTTGTGATTCATAGCAATCATCAATCTCTCAAGTACCTGAAGGGACAAGGCAAGTTGAGTAAGAGGCATGCAGGTTGGGTGGAATTTCTGGAAACATTTCCATATGTGATTAAGTACAAGCAAGGTAAGGAAAATGTTGTAGTTGATGCACTATCTAGAAGGTATGCTTTGATTTCTATGCTTACTTCTAAGTTACTTGGATTTGAGCATTTGAAAGAATTGTATGTTAGTGATGTTGATTTTGCTAGTGTGTATCAAGCTTGTGAACATGCTGCATTTAATAAGTACTATAGGCATGAAGGATATCTCTTTAGGGGTAAATAACTTTGTATTCCTACATGCTCAATTAGGGACTTGCTTGTTAGAGAATCACATAGTGGTGGGTTGATGGGGCATTTTGGTGTTCAAAAGACTTTAGAGATGCTTAGTGAACATTTTTATTGGCCACATATGAGAAGAGATGTAGAAAAGCTTTGTGCCAAATGCATTGCATGTAGACAAGCTAAATCTAGGTCTATGCCTCATGGACTTTATACACCTTTACCCGTACCTAGTGAACCTTAGACTGATATATCTATGGACTTTGTTTTGGGTTTACCTAGGACTAGGAAAGGTAGGGATAGCATATTTGTTGTTGTGGACAGGTTTAGTAAAATGGCTCATTTCATTGCTTGCCATAAAACAGATGATGCAACAAACATTGCTAATCTCTTCTTTAGGGAAGTGGTTCGACTTCATGGTGTGCCTAGGACCATTGTGTCTAATAGGAATGTCAAGTTCCTAAGTCATTTTTGGAGAGTTTTGTGGGGTAAGTTGGGTACTAAGCTTTTATTCTCTACTACATGTCACCCACAAACTGATGGACAAACTGATGTAGTAAATAGGACTTTAGGAACCATGCTGCGTGCTATAGTGGGAAAGAACTTGAAAACTTGGGAAGATTGTTTGCCTTTTATTGAATTTGCTTATAATAGGAGTATTCATTCTTCTACTGGTTTTTCACCATTTGAAATTGTTTATTGTTTTAACCCATTAACTGTGCTTGATCTTTGTCCACTGCCTTTGCATGAACTTTCAAGTTTGGATGGTAGTAGGAAGGCAGATTTGGTGAAGTCTTTACATGAGAAAGCACGGGCAAACATTGAGAAGAAATATAGGCAGTATGCTGATCGTGCTAATAGGGGAAGGAAACAAGTGGTATTCAGCCCTGGAGATTGGGTTTGGGTGCATTTTAGGAAGGAAAGATTCCCAAAAAAATGGAAAAGCAAATTGGATGCTCGCGGTGATGGTCCATTCAAGTCTTGGAGTGCATCAATGACAATGCTTACAAGATTTACTTGCCAGGTGAGTATGGTGTTTCTGCTACATTTAATGTTTCTGACCTTTCTCCTTTTGATGTGGATGCAGATTTGAGGATAAAATCTTTTTGAGGAGGCAGGAAATGATACGAATCAGCCAAGCAAGACACCTACTAGTGATCCTTTGAAGATGCCAAGTGGTCCAATTACAAGAGGAAGAGCTCAAAAGCTAAAGACGGTCATAGCAGCCTATGTACAAGGCTTAGTGACACAAGAACTAAATGAAGAGGCTTTTAAAAAGTGTCAAAGTGGGCTTGAAGACAAACATAAGCTACTTAGCTTATTGGAAGCTTGTCATGAAGATGGGCTTCACATCTAGCCCATTCGGATTTGTAATGGCTTTGGGCTGTATTTGTTTAAATCATGGGCTAGGCGTGTGGGCTATTTTTATTTTAGCTAGTTGAATTAATTAGTTGGGTCATTAGTTAGGCTTTTAATTTGGGCTTGTTTTCCTGCCACTTAACCTTGTTATTTTGGGCTTATTTAAGTGAGATAGGCTTTAATTAGCTTGAGCTCATTTAATTAGTTATTTTTAGGCTTTTTGGGCTGTATTTTAAGTTAATTAGTATGGGCTTTAGTTATTTTGATGTAAGGCCCATGTTTTAAGGCCTATTTGATTAATTAGGATTTTTTTTAGCTTAAGGGAGTATATATACTCCACAAAAACGAGATTGTAAGATCAGACTTTTGATTTTCTTGATTAATTCGATTGGCTCGGCCAAATTTAACTTGCTTATAGAGGGAGTTGTTTGATTTCTTTTCTATTGCATTAAGAAGTTGAATTACTTATCAATTATTTTGATTGTGGCATTTTTCATCTTCTTTAATTCCCGATTATTTGCATTTTCAATCACAGGTTGATTGGGGGTTCAATAGGGAGGGATTTTTATCTCTTTGTTTCTTTGCTAACCATTTTGTATGTGTGGGTTTGTAGCTTGTTAGCTATTGGGTTCCGCATCAGGTGTCACCAAGCAAAACGGTACAATAATATTCATCCACATAACATAAACATATAGAAATACAACGAAAATAAAACTCTAAAACCAAACTGATCATATACTCATAGATAGAATAATAATATTCATTACAACTGTTCTGATATTACCAAAATAATGCATCTTTCAGAGTTACAAAGCGGAAGCTGAACAAAAGACTAATTACACTGAGAGTTCACTATTACAAAAGAATCATAATACAAAAAGAAGCTTATTCCTATCATCAATCCCACTATGTTAGCTTGACTTGCAGCGACTCTCCCAAAAGCTATACACCTTCCGCACCTGCACGGATGAAACACCCGTGCTAAGCGATAATGCTTAGTGGGGAAATAAATAATACTAATATGGATGGCCATTCAGAATGGTCGTCAAGGCAAAACACATTCACAATAGCATAAGCTGGTAATCATATGAGATAAGCGTAATTGAATCACATTCATAAGCATTCAAAGGTTCATAATAACATTTATATGCCAACTGATTCATATGCTCATAAATTGAGTCATTCAGATTCACAACTTATAATCATAGTCATTCGGAATCATATTCTCATAAGCATAACAGAACAATTCACAATACCTGCTGACTAACAGTAGTGGATAACGAGTGAACGCATGGCGGTACCTTACGGGTACGAATCGAAAAGATATATCACATTTCCTTATTTCAAAACATTTTACGGAGGGGATCTTAAACAAGACCCTAACACATTGAGGCTCGCGAGGAACCAAACGAGGACCTGATCAGGGTCCAAAACAAAACTGAGGGCTGCAGCTATTGAACTCTATTAGGCATGCCTAACTATCCACTTATTTGACTCTAGCAGGTCATGCATAAATCATCAAATCACATTTATATAATTCATAAAATTTTCCATGCATAATATGTCCAATTATATTCATATACTCCATAAAATATTCCAAGCATAATTCTAAAAGCATTACAAGTTCGAAAATTAAGCATCGGAAATCACAAAAGATAACTCAATTTGAAGCCAGGGGTGTCACGCTCGTGACAGAGGCAAAGCCTGCCCCCTGTCGCGATCGCGGCAGTCTTCACACTCACACGGAGACAGAAGCATATCTCACTGTCGAGCTCGCTACAGTGAACGGCCAACAAAAGCTATCGCGCGCGCTCGCGACAGGGGACTACCCAGAACTGCTCGGCAGCCGAGCGCTCTGTTGCTCTCGCGATAGAGTGCTCTCGCTGCGACCGCTCGGTAGCTGAAATCCGCTTGGCCACGCATAATGGCTGAATTCACCAAGCTCTGTCGCGATCTCGCGACAGAGTCGTGATTTCCAGCTCTTACGCGAAAATCTACAGAAAATCACACTCCCAAAACACACATCCAATCTCAAACACAAATCAACCCAAACTGCATCTTACCTCAAATCAACCTTCCCATCATCATAAAACAACATAAAACACAACTTTTACAACAATTAACTCAATCAAAATTATGAATTAACAAAATCAAACTTCACAAAAACAACAAACCCAGAAATTTCAGCAAAGTTCATCAAACTTAGAAATTTGCCCAATAATTCATCATTCATGCATCATAACTTAAATCAAACCAAAACCCATAACATTTGCACTAACATGAGCATCATCAAACCTCAAATTTCCAGAAATATCAATCAACATGCCAAATCACAAAAATGCACAAATTCAAATAATTCCTAAACCTGAAATTCCTATGCTCCCAGTGGCAAGCTCCGCTCCCACTCGCCTTCTCTTTTTCCTTGGGATCTCGAGAAGGCACTTATAAACCCAGAAACCCAAGAACCACACAAACACACAAAAAAAATCCTAAGTTAAGAACACATGCTGATGCGGAACCTAATAGCTAACAAGCTACAAACCCACACATACAAGATGGTTAGCAAAGAAACAAATAGATAAAAACCCTCCCTATTGAACCCCCAATCAACCTGTGATTGAAAACGCAAATAATTGGGAAAAACGAAGAAGATGAAAACGCCACAATCAAGATAATTGATAAGTAATCAAATTCTTCATGCAATACAAAAGATGAGCAAGCAAATTCTCACAAATCCCAATATAGAATTTTGGCAAAGCCAAGAAAAAGAGGATGGCCTTCAATGTTTAATAATTCCAATCTCTCTCTACACAAATTCGTTTTTGAGGAGTATTTATACTCCTTTAAGCTAATAAAAACCCTAATTAATCAAATAGGCCTTAAAATATGGGCCTTACACCAAGATAACTAAAATCCACACTAATTAACTTAAAATACAGCCCAAAAATCCTAAAAGAACTAATTAAATGAGCCCAAGCAAATTAAAGCCCATCTCACTTAAATAAACCCAAAAGAATAAGTTAAGGCCTAATATATTACAAATAATCAAATAAAAATAATAAATAAAGCCCTAATTAAAAGCCCAAACCAAAACAGCCCCTTAAGTCCATTAATAAGCACATGCAATGCACATGTAACGTGTCACATGATTTGCACATGCATAGCACATGACATGGCACATGTCTAGCACATGGATGGCACATGTCAAGGTCACATGACTTGCACATGCCTCTCTTCAAAGTCTCTTTTTGATTCGGCTTCTTCATAGCTACAGTAAACCTCCTTCAAGCCTTCTTGAACTTCCCCAAATTTGATCTCCATTAAACCTCCTTCAAGCCTTCTTGAACTTCCCCAAATTTGATCTCCATGAATCCACACTTGCAAAGTTCATAATCTTGCAATGTTGACCCCTCTGTGCACGCATCATTCCCTCCCTCTTTAGAAAATATTCGTCCTCGAATCTTCATTTTGTTCAAGTTGGGAATTGGCACTTCTAGAATAAATTCTTCTTCATATAATATTTTCTGAACAGGTGGAAATAAAATGAATGCTTCTTCAGCAAAGAACTCATCATGTTCCTGCAAGTTAACATAAACATTAGGAAAAACATGGTTATTCAATGCATACTTTTCGTTCTGATCATGGTTCTTTTCTTCCTCCATGTTCAACTCAACCTCCTCAAGCACTATAGGATCAGTCATAACATATTGATCTCCAATCTCAATTACACTATCTTCTTCCTTTTTACTCAAACAGTCGAAAACATCCTTACTTTCACTTATATTCTCATCATTTACAACCTCATCAGCATATAAATCTAAAGCATCTCTTTCAGCTTCACAAATAATTTCATTGACAATAACTTCCTCTTCTTTCCTTCTTTCCTCTTGTTTCATATACGTACTTAGTAGTCCAGAAAGTTGTTTAAACTGCAATTCCATATTTTTAAAATCTTCATTTTTGCTCCAGTTTGGACAAATTTTGTTGTTGGAATTTGAGAATGACCTTGCTACCCTCCTTTGTTTCTGTTGCCTCTCCACCTTAATGGCAATTTTCACTAAGTCCTCCATTTTTCCATAATGTTCCAATTCAACTGCATTCGCAATTTCTTTATTCAAACCTCCTAGAAACCAAGCCATGATTACCTCTTCCTCCTCTTCTACGTTAGCTTTGATCAATAGCATCTCCATCTCCTTGCGATAATCTTCTACTGATCTAGCTCCTTGCACTAGCCTATGCAACCTCTGATGTAACTCCCTAAAGTAGTGTGAAGGAACGAATCTTTTCCTCATGGCCTCCTTCATATCTTCCCAATTACTAATAGGACGTCTACCCACTTTTCTTCTACTCATGTTGATGCGGAACCCAATAGCTAACAAGCTACAAACCCACACATACAAGATGGTTAGCAAAGAAATAAAGAGATAAAATCCCTCCCTATTGAACCCCCAATCAACCTGTGATTGAAAACGCAAATAATTGGGAAAAATGAAGAAGATGAAAACGCCACAATTAAGATAATTGATAAGTAATCAAATTCTTCATGCAATAGAAAAGATGAGCAAGCAAATTCTCACAAATCTCTCTATAGAATTTTGGCAAAGCCAAGAAAAAGAGAATAGCCTCCAATGTTTAATAATTCCAATCTCCCTATACAAATTCGTTTTTGAGGAGTATTTATACTCCTTTAAGCTAATAAAAACCCTAATTAATCAAATAGCCCTTTAAACATGGGCCTTACACCAAGATAACTAAAGCCCATACTAATTAACTTAAAATACAGCCCAAAAAGCCTAAAACGAACTAATTAAATGAGCCCAAGCTAATTAAAGCCCATCTCACTTAAATAAGCCCAAAAGAATAAGTTAAGGCCTAATATATTACAAATAATCAAATAAAAATAATAAATAAAAGCCTAAACTAAAAGCCCAAAAAAAACAGCCCATTAAGTCCATTAATTGGCACATGCATTGCACATGTAATGTGTCACATGATGCGCACATGCATACGGCACATGCATAGCACATGACATGGCACATGTCTAGCACATGTCAAAGCACATGGATGGCACATGTCAAGGTCACATGACTTACACATGCCTCTCTTCAAAGTCTTTTTTTTGATTCGGCTTCTTCATAGCTTCAGTGAACCGTCTTCAAGCCTTCTTGAACTTCCCAAATTTAATCTCCATAAATCCGAACTTGCAAAGTTTATAATCTTGCAATGTTGACCCCCGGTGCACGCATCATTCCCTCCCTCTTTAGAAAAGATTCGTCCTAGAATCTTCATCTTGTTTAAGTTGGGAATGGAAACTTGTAGAATGAATTCATCTTCATACACGATCTTTTGAATAGGTGGAAATGTAACACCCTTTTTACTGTACATAATAACTTAATTGTCTTAAACTATTCTTAAAATCATTACGAAAATCCGGGAAATTTTTTTTTTTTCACTATTAAACTTTACTATTCACACAATCATTCTCAAATAGGCTACTTAAATTTTACCGAAATTTAGGCAGAATCTCCTCTATAATATTGCCTATCCCCCTGTAACAGAAAGTGTTTACACTTACATATTCATCCGTCCTACTCCAATTCAAACTCCAACACAATTTTGCCCATCCTCCAATTTAATTCCAATCACATACTTGTATAATAGCTCACAATGTCATCAGCTCACTATTACATCAGTTATACAAAATACAAGAACATAATATCAATACATCAACTATTTACTATGAATAAATATTTAGTGTATCTCTTGATACACTACTATCCTATTTATCAATATAGTGTACATGTCGATCTGAACAAAATCTAAAATAGCAATTCCCAGAAATTTCATTCTCATCACCTGCTTGTCATGCTTACCATTCAACGTTCCTCCTTTGGAACAGTGCTGATATTCACTTGATTTCTGTCTTATACCTGCGCGAGGATAAACCACGCGCTAAGCTTTACGCTTAGTGGTGACTACCAAATTTACTTATCCACGACATAAACATAATATATACATGTAATTGATCATTCATACATTAATATAGCAAATTACTTTTTCCTTTCACAATCAATATAATACTTTATAATTAATATTATACCAATAGCTATTTAACTCCAAATTAAATATGAATGGTTTGTAGGATAAAACCATATTTATGCGATACATTCCATATTCTTTTCAAATGCTGAAACTTCATAAACCTTTATAATCAAATTTCCACATCAACGACTAAGATCCTTCTGCATTTTAATAATGTGTAAAACTCACTTATCATGCATCATTTTATTAATGTCATGCAATATTAAACAGACAATATACTTCTAACATAGTAGGTAATATTTCATTCCTACATTATCGGTTGTTATAGCATTTATCCAACCCAATAATATCCACTACTATGTATATTTGCATTCCTGAAGTACACGTTGGTGAATATAAGGTTCATATATTTTCATAAAGCCACTTTCATATCTCAATTTCATAGGCTCATTTATTAATATTATTCATTCAATTAAAGTTTTTACCACAGAACCATCAACTTTATCAAAATTCGAAATCATATTATAAATTAGTTAACTTTCACCCAAATCTATATATACATATATACATATATATTAAACTTTAAATTTCACTCTTATCTACTAATTAACATCCCTTTAGCGGCTGTACTATTTTATCCTTCAACTTTACTTATGTCATTAAGTTACTTTATGGCTTCTTAATCCACATTCACTTTCACACTTGCCATCTAACTTCTTAAGTTATACATTTAATATGGATTATAAATTTATTATTTAAACCCACCAGTTTATCTCACTTCATTTATTCATCATTAAATTTCTTGATTCACACAATTATTTCACATTCATAAATTCACTTTGCAATTTACTGTTTTGCCCATAGTACAATGCTGGCAGACTCTAAGCACAGGATAAACGGGATGTGAACCCCTAAGAGTTCACAATAACCTGGAGAGATCTCTGAGAGATCACTCCAGTCTTTCAAACCTGAAGGAACCCCAAAGGATTACCCCCAGTCTTTCAGATACCAGTGGAGTCCTGTGTGACCACCACTGTCTTTTAATACAGAACAGTACACTTCGAATATTCAGATACAGATATTCGGATACAGAAGTAGGACCATAATTGGCCTACTAAAAAGTGATATTCAGATACAGAAGTAGGACCATCATTGGCCTACTAAAAAGTGATATTCAGATACAGAAGTAGGACCATCATTGGCCTACTAAAAAGTGAGTCGCCATGCTCACACCCGCGGTCTTATGTCCCTATGGCTAGCCATTATATCCTGAACTAGACTTGACTACCAACTCATCAAATAGGGCCACATTATTGAATATTATTTAAATAAATCAAAACTTTGATCTTTACATAAAATAAGATCAATATACATTTCAATTCAATTTTTTCAGAAATAATCCCAGTATCATCCATCATCATTTTCTCATACAATTTCATTTACTTATCACATTCCACTGATTTTGCTTCACAGGAAGCCATTAATCATATTTATATAATTAAAATGTGTTAACAATAATAATATACCTCATTTATATCAGTATACATTCTGACACTATTCTTTCTTTCCATTTCAATTCATTTTCATTTTATTTCGTCAAATTAAGTTTATTTCATACCATACCATTAATACATTATTGTTTAAATAGGGATTCACTATTTTTCATTTATCCAATTCTTCTTACAAATTACCCCATTTAAACACGTATAACCCATTTTTACTTTTATTTATAGCCTGATATCCTGACTTCCTTAACAGACTAATTTACTTTATTGTTATAATTGTCTTTTAGGCATACTTAATTATTCTCTTTATTTGTTAAGTACACTCACTTTCTCTAATTCATTCACTTGTCATGAGCCTGCTTAAAATACTTTTAGTCCTTTATTTATCAGTAATATAGTAAATTTATATTTTCTTCTCTAAAATTTAAGTAAAGTACGATGCTGCCTTCTATTAGTCTTTACTTATATATATATTTATTTTCTTTCATGTTAAATTCCATCCTATCTTTATAGATTTACACTAAATTTCATTTACTTTAAATGACACGTATTATAAACCGTTATCTCTACTAGATCATTCATAACATTTAACAAAATTTCTACTTAACAAATTTGTGCAAGTCAACACACACATAGGGATTAAGATTAGTTACAGTAATAATTCATTACAATAGGTGTATTATCCATTCTTAGTTTATAAATTCGAAAGCACAATTCAAGTAAAATTTCATGATGTACTCAAAAACAGAATTCCAAACTTCTCTGTTCCCTACTTACTTCCATTTCAATAATTTAGCTCAATTCCCCAGTTCAATTTAATTTACTCAATTTATTAAAGCCTTAACTGACCACTCAAAATAAATAACTAACTAAATCAAATTCACTAATCAGTCTAAAACTTATTATAACACTTACTATTGTGTTCATATTATTTCACATTTATATATGTGTAAGAACACATGTGCTTCTAATTTAATCCTAACAGTAATTTAATTTCATGAATAATGGAAATCATACACAACCAGATTTTAATATACTCACATCACACACCTTCAATCCAGTTCATTGAGTTATCTTAAATTCAAACTTCCAATAAGAATATTCGGATTTCCCATTTAACATTTCAAATTTCCATCAATTACTCAGGCATTACCAATTACACTACCATATGCACATTATAATACCCATTTATATATATCAATATTTAATTACTAATCTGATTTACATGTCATAATTTATCCATTACCAGCATTATATATATATTTTAAGTCCTATCTTACAATTTAACCTATAATTCTTCAATTACAATTACTGGTCTACTTACCAATTACTGACAGTTTCTAATTCTTTTCATTCAATTAAAAATCGACAAATCTTAATTTAGGTTCTATTCAACTAAGCCAATACTCAAGACAACACTGCCAACGAATCAATGAGCCAACAAACACATTATTCACATACTGTATTTAATTTAAAATCACTCTTAATAAATTTTAACTTATGGAAAATCACTTAAGAAAGTAATTTTGGTGGCCACATACCGGATTTTCTGCTATTTTTGGTCCCGTCACCGTCGCCGGAGCCTCACCGGAGCCTCGCCGGAGCTCCACCGAAGGCACTGAAACCACAGGAAGGAAGCTTGATGCCTCGGGCTTCCTTTTCCGGTGATCACGCGCCGAAAACGCCCTCCATTTCGCCGGAATCGTCGTCGGTAGGTTCGGTTTTCTTCTCCTCCGATCTACTCGTCCCCGGCGATTGAGGAGGATCCACGGCCACCGGAAGCTTCGCCTCTCCGCAATGAGTCCCATCGTGGTGTTCGTGTCACCTCTCGCCGTCGGAGCTCGCCGGAAAACGCAGAAGAAGCTCGCGGTTCTTCTTCCCGTTCTGCTGGAACGACGACGCCGCGACAAGGGGAAGACGGCACCATGATCGGCGTTGCGAGGAGCCAGCTGCTCACCGTCGACCGTCGCCAGCCACTCGCCCCTCCTGCCGTCACTCCGCCGTCCCTCTCTCTCTCTCGGTCTCTCTCTTTCTTTCCCGATCTGCTCACCGTGTTTCCCCTCTCTATTTTATTTTTCTTCTCTTATTTTATTTTCTATATCATACAATTCCCACTTATTCTAGTCCATAATTCACTCCAATATTTGGACACTCTTAGACGAATAAAATTTGTCACATGGAAAAATTTTATCTTGTCAATTTACTCTTTATTTCTTTGTTTATTAATTTCTTAATTATTTGCATGTAAACATACACTCATATATATATATATATAGATTTAAAATTATTTGAATAATTAAATTGAACAACTTTAAGGAAAATTCCACTCTTATGCGTCAAAAATCAATTTTAGATGAATATTTTAGTGCATCAAATTATTAAATAAAAATACTGAAATTTTTGGGGCATTACAGGAAATAAAATGAATCCTTTTTCAGCTGAGGACTCATCATGTTCCTGCAATTTAACAAAAACACTAGGAAAAACATGATTATTCAATACAACCATTTCATTCTGATCATGGTCCTTTCCTTTCTCCATGTTCAACTTAGCCTCCTTAACACTACAGGATCAATCATAACATGCTGATCTTCCATCTCAACTAAACAAACATCTTCTTTCTCACTCAAAACAACAACTACTTCACTTCCACTGATTTCTTCTTCACTCACAACCTCATTGTCATACAAATCTATAGCATCTCTTTCAGCTTTACACACAATCTCTTCCATTGCAACTTCCTCTTTCTTTCTTTTCTCCTTTTTCAAACACTTATCTAGCTGTCTAAAGAGTTGTTTAAACCTCAATTCCATATCTTCAGAATCTTTATTTTTCCTATGACGGTCAATTGATTTACTTCGATTTTTGATTTTAGTAGATTCATTTATTCTCTCCTCCATCCTATCCATCCTAGTATTTAACTTCTTAAACTCATTAATGAAGGCTTTGTACATCATTTTCATATCAGGCATCACTTCCTCCTCCTCATGCATTGTTTCCTTTCCTTCCCTTCTTGACATGATCTAAAGTCTGCAAAATAGATGTTAGATAATAACCTCACACACTCCCTCACGTGTTTACACTCAAAGATGCCACTCATCTCGTGTTTCACTCAATAAGGCTTTTACCCTCTTAATGTACTCACACACTCTGCCTTTTACCACTCTAATGGCAACTCTTAAATTGCACTTCAGAATTCAATTCACAAACCAAGAATTTGAGCACGTTTTAGAAAGCAAAGAATAAGTAAGCACTAACAATAAACCCACACATACAAGATGGTTAGCAAAGAAACAAAGAGATAAAATCCCTCCCTATTGAACCCCCAATCAACCTGTGATTGAAAACGCAAATAATTGGGAAAAACAAAGAAGATGAAAATGCCACAATTAAGATAATTGATAAGTAATCAAATTCTTCATGCAATAGAAAAGATGAGCAAGCAAATTCTCACAAATCTCTCTATAGCCTCCAATGTTTAATAAATCCAATCTCTCTATACAAATTCGTTTTTGAGGAGTATTCATACTCCTTTAAGCTAATAAAAACCCTAATTAATCAAATAGGCCTTTAAACATGGGCCTTACACCAAGATAACTAAAGCCCACACTAATTAACTTAAAATACAGCACAAAAAGCCTAAAAAGAACTAATTAAATGAGCCCAAGCTAATTAAAGCCCATCTCACTTAAATAAGCCCAAAAGAATAAGTTAAGGCCTAATATATTACAAATAATCAAATAAAAATAATAAATAAAAGCCTAAATTAAAAGCCCAAACAAAACAGCCCATTAAGTCCATTAATTGGCATATGCATTGCACATGTAATGTGTCATATGATGCGAACATGCATAGCACATGACATGGCACATGTCTAGCACATGTCAAAGCACATGGATGGCACATGACTTACACATGCCTCTTTTTAAAGTCTTTTTTTTGATTCGGCTTCTTCATAGCTTCAGTAAACCGTCTTCAAGCCTTCTTGAACTTCCCCAAATTTAATCTCCATAAATCCGAACTTGCAAAGTTTATAATCTTGCAATGTTGACCCCCCGGTGCACGCATCACATGTTCAATTGATCCCACCAAAATAGCGCATAATCCGTAAACTCCACGGCTGCTATCTTCACTGTCTTCTCCTCAGAATACCTATTGCAATCAAAGACATTTCAACCTTCCTTTTCCATTCTAGGTACTCTTCAGCATTATTTCTACCTTTAAATGGAAGAATCTTAAGCTTAATGTTACCTAAATTCCCATCCAATTTCCCACTAGTCTCTTCTTCTTCTAAATCTCCTAAGTCAGCCCCTTCGTTTTCATTAGTCCATCTGCTTCTCCTTGCGGTTCTCCTAGATGTACTATTTGAACCCAATTCTAGCTTTTCTATTCTATCATTCATATTCCCCATATCTCTCATGAATTTTTCAAACCTACCATGCATAGCTTGAATGGAGAACACTACCTCATCGAGAGTTGCTCCATTTTTACCCGATTCTTCAGTCATGATTGAAAAATCTGCAAAAAAGATGTTAAATAATAACCTCACATACTCCCTCACGTGTTTACACTCAAAGGATGTCACTCCTCTCGTGTTTCAGTCAAAACAAGGCTTTTACCCTCTTAATGTACTCACACACTATTGCCTTTTACCACTCTAATTGCAACTTTAAAATTGCACTTCAGAATTCAATTCACAAACCAAGAATTTGAGTACGTTTTAGAAAGCAAATAAATAAGCAACTAACAAAAAAAGAAAGTTCAAAGCTAGAAAAGAAGACTCTAGACACAATGAAGGTGGTACACGGACAAAACTGGTATACCACTTGATTATATCCAAATTAGAGTATTAGAACAAGCAAAGATACTCTAACAGTGTAAAGGAACAAAAGCAAGCTCAAAACAAAGAAATAAGCAACAAGAATTAAGAAAAATGACAATTTGGACAAAATGTATAAATTTGATTCACTACAAAGTAAACCAAATGTAGAACCTAATTATTCTACCCAACAAAGCAAGAAAATAACAAAGAAACCTAATTATACTAAGTAAGACAGAATGCACTCAAGATAATTCAATTTAGAGCCAAAATGATGAATAGGCCGAATGGTGTATCAAGCTCTAATTAAAGTGTCAAGTTGCATGCAAAATGATGGCAAAATGGTAGAAAAATGATGTCAAAATGATATCAAAATGGTGTAAAATGATGGTAAATTGTTACCAAAATGGTGTAAAAATGATGGCAAGATGTTACCAAAATGGTAGGCAAATGATGGCAAAATGGTAGAAAAAAATGATGGCAAAATGATACCAAAATGGTGTAAAAATGACAGCAAAATGGTACCAAAATGTTACCAAAAATGGATAGCAAATGATAGGAAAATGCTACCAAAAACGGATAGCAAATGATAGGAAAATGTTACCAAAAATGGATAGCAAATGATAGGAAATGATATCCAAAATGATAAGCAAATGGTAGCACAAATGAATCCTTATCCGAATTGGATAATAATAATAATCAAAGGTGGTTTAGGATTAAGTTTTCCTATTCCCAAAACAGATAGGATTAATTTTTTTTCCTATTACTTAAAGGATTCCTCTCTCTATTTAGAAAAGGATTAATTACTGCCCCTAATCCTCAAGCACTTAGGATTAAGTTTTCCCACCTATTAATGGATTTGGATTTTCCCTTTGGCTATAAATATACTCCCTTGGCCGAATCTACTCCCTACCCTTTTCTCCTCCTCTATTCTTTCTTTCACGTTTTCTTTTTTTTTTCTCTTCTTTTCTTTTCTTTCCTTTTTTTTCTTTTTTTTTCATTTTTTTAATGAAATAAATAACAACCACAATACAAACTACCAAACGCCTCAAGCCCAATGTGATTAGAATCCAAATTCGTTTTTCTAAAGCCCCTTTTTAAAACGCAAAAACTTCAAAGTGAAAAACATTGTAGGGCTCGAAATTCCCTTCTCGGAAACATATTATAATAGCAAATCGGACACCCGAGTCAAAAGTTATGGCTTTTCGAAAATTTCTATTTTTTTTTTTCAAAACAGCAAACTAATCTCTAATCTTCTCCTACAAGGATTCGGATTCAAGCTAAGGATGTTCAAGATTTCGGTTCAAGGCTATTTCACAAATTCAAAGTAAAGGTAAGAAAAGAAAAGGCTAATTTAAACACACAAAGAAACACAATTAACTAAGAAACTTAATGCAACCTAATTCGGCATAAACAACTAGAATTCAAGAAAAAGAATACGCAAACCTAACACTAAGATAAATAGGAATTTACCTTAACTTTGGCTCTGATACCAAATGATGCGGAACCCAATAGCTAACAACCTACAAACCCACACATACAAGATGGTTAGCAAAGAAACAAATAGATAAAAACCCTCCCTATTGAACCCCCAATCAACCTGTGATTGAAAACGCAAATAATTGGGAAAAACGAAGAAGATGAAAATGCCACAATCAAGATAATTGATAAGTAATCAAATTCTTCATGCAATACAAAAGATGAGCAAGCAAATTCTCACAAATCTCTCTATAGAATTTTGGCAAAGCCAAGAAAAAGAGGATAGCCTCCAATGTTTAATAATTCCAATCTCTCTCTACACAAATTCGTTTTTGAGGAGTATTTATACTCCTTTAAGCTAATAAAAACCCTAATTAATCAAATAGGCCTTAAAATATGGGCCTTACACCAAGATAACTAAAACCCACACTAATTAACTTAAAATGCAGCCCAAAAACCCTAAAAGAACTAATTAAATGAGCCCAAGCAAATTAAAACCCATCTCACTTAAATAAACCCAAAAGAATAAGTTAAGGCCTAATATATTACAAATAATCAAATAAAAATAATAAATAAAGCCCTAATTAAAAGCCCAAACCAAAACAGCCCCTTAAGTCCATTAATAAGCACATGCAATGCACATGTAACGTGTCACATGATTTGCACATGCATATGACACACGCATAGCACATGACATGGCATATGTCTAGCACATTGATGGCACATGTCAAGGTCACATGACTTGCACATGCCTCTCTTCAAAGTCTCTTTTTGATTCGGCTTCTTCATAGCTACAGTAAACCTCCTTCAAGCCTTCTTGAACTTCCCCAAATTTGATCTCCATGAATCCACACTTGCAAAGTTTATAACCTTGCAATGTTGACCCCTCTGTGCACGCATCACATGCAATCAAATCAAAAGAGAAGATGAAGAAGAAGAGAAAACCAACAAACAACTTACCAATCAATGATTAGGAGATGATCAATTTCCACCAACACCACTTGGATCCAAGCTAGGGCACACTCTTGAAGAGGAAAAGAGGAAGAAGAGGTAAAGAGAAGAGGAAGGAAATGTGAATGAGGCAGCAAAATGGCTGTCTCAATTTTCTCTCTCCTCTATTTATATCCACTTCCTAAAACCCTAGCCACATGTCACCCTAGGATTGGTGGATCTTGATCACTCACACCCTACACCCATGAAAGACACCACACACAATACTAACCTTCACTAATGCACAGCCTACGCCCTTATGAGCATGCACACACTAACAAGACCCATACACACACATCCTAATATCATACATGCACACACACTCTAATAAAGCCAACAAAACATATATATAACCCAAAATACCCTTAACACATGCCAAAACACTCACACATGCACACATACACATGGCTCAAACTACTAGGGGGAGAACAGGGTGTGACAACTCTCCCCTACTAATAAGAATTTCGTCCTCGAAATTCTCACCTGAACTAAATAACTGTGGGTACTGAATCCTCATCGTTGCCTCTGGTTCCCAAATGATGTTGCCAAAGAACCTTGACCAGAGGAACTTGCTTGCTTCTCAACTATCTCACTTCCCGAGCTATAATGGCTTTCGGCTCCTCATCATATGAATAATCCGGCTGAATCCGAACGTCCTGAATTGACAACACATGCGACGGATCCGATCTATACCAAAGAAGTATGGAGACATTGAAGACGTCATGCATCTTAGCCAACTCCATCGGTAAAGCCAACCTATAGGCTACCAGTCCAACTCTCTCCAAAACCTCAAAAGGCCCAATGAACCGAGGACTCAGTTTACCTTTCTTGCCAAACCTCAACACTTTCCTCCAAGGTGAAACCTTAAGGAAAACCTTGTCCCCGACCTCGAACCGAATATCCTTTCTCTTCAAATTGGCATAGGATCTCTATCTATCCTTAGCCACTTTCAGATTCCGCTGCACAACTCTGATCTTCTCTTCGGTATCCCTAATCATTCTGGCCCAACAAAAGATCGCTCAGTCTACTCTGTCCAGCAAACCGGAGTCCTATATGGTCGACCATACAAGGCCTCAAACGGTGACATCTCGATCCTCGACTGATAGTTGTTATTGTAGGCAAACTCCATAAGCCGCACATACTTGTCCCAACTACCAAAAAAATCCAAAGTACCAGCCCGAAGCATATCCTCCAAAATTTGGATAACCCGCTTGGACTGACCATCTGTCTGAGGATGAAACGCCGTGCTGAAATTCAATTTGAAACCCAAAGCTCTCTGCAATTCTTTCTAAAACTTCGATGTGAACCTTGGATCCCGATCTGACACTATCGAAAATGGCACACCATGTAGTCGTACCACCTCATCCACATAAACACTGGCCAACTTATCCATCGAGTAGTCCACTCTGACCGGCAGAAAAAGAGATGACTTGGTAAACCGATCCACGATAACCCAAACTAAATCATGTTTCCGCTGAGTCACTAGCAAACCCGACACAAAATCCATGGCTATAGCATCCCATTTTCTCTAGGGAACAGACAAAGGAGTGAGCAATCCCGAAGGGACTTGATGCTCAGCCTTTACCTGCTGACACGTCAAACACTTCGCCACGAATTCCACAATGTCTCTCTTCATTCCAGACCACCAGTAGAACTGCTTCATGTCCCAATACATCTTCTCACTACCAGGATGCATAGTAAAGATTGTAGTGTGTGCCTCACTCAAAAGCTTTTTTCTTAACTCATCACTCTCGGGCACACACAAACGATTCCTATACATAAGCACCCCATCCAAAACCGAAAACTCGGATTGCTTACCCGATTGGACCTCCTGCAAAACCCGCTGCAATCTCAAATCATCCTTCTAAGCATCCACAATCGACTATCTCAATGTCGGTTTCACTCTCAATTGGGCAACCAACGCCCAATCTAAATCAAATCTCCACTTCAACCGTTGCAAAAACAAAGTCGAAACCGACTTCCTACTCAAAGCATCCTCAACCACATTGGCTTTGCCCGGATAATAATCAACAATGCAGTCATAGTCCTTAAACAACTCCAACCATCGGCGCTGTCTCATGTTCAACTCTTTTTGCGTGAGGAGATACTTTAAACTCTTATGATCCGCAAAAATCCTACACTTCTCCCCATACAAATAATGCTGCCAAATCTTCAAAGCAAAGATCACAACTGCTAATTCCAAATCATGCATCGGATAGTTCTTCTCATGAGGCTTCAACTGATGAGACGCATAAGCCACAACTTTACCCTCTTGCATCAACACACATCCGAGTCCTATACCCGAAGCATCGCTGTACATTACAAACTCTTTACCCGAGATGGGTTGAGTCAATACAGGAGCTTCAACTAACAATCTCTTCAACTTCTCAAAGCACAACTGGCACTTATCCGACCACTCAAATCTGACTCATTTCCTCAACAATCTCATCATAGGAGCAGCGATAACTGAAAAACCCTTCATAAATCGACGGTAGTACCCTGCCAAACCAAGGAAGCTTCTCACTTATGGAACATTCCTAGGCGCTTTCCAATTCACAATCGCCTCAATCTTAGCTGGATCCACTTGAATACCCTTAGCCGACACAATGTATCCCAAGAAAGACACCTCTCGAAGCCAAAAGTCACACTTACTAAGCTTCGCAAACAAACGGTGCTCCCTCAAAACTTGCAACACTAACCGAAGATGCTCTTTATGCTTACTCTCATCTTTCGAGTAAACAAAATATCATCAATAAATACCACTACAAATCGATCGAGATATGGCCTAAACACTCGGTTCATCAAATCCATAAAAGCCATAGGTGCATTGGTCAAACGAAACGGCATCACAAGGAACTCATAATGGCCATACCGCGTCCGAAATGCAGTCTTAACCACATCCGAATCCTGAACTCGAAGCTAATAATAACCCGACCAAAGAATAATCTTTAAGAAAACACCCGCACCTCTGAGCTGATCGAACAAATCTTTGACTCTAGGCAAGGGATACTTATTCTTCAGTGTGACCTTATTAATTTGCCTATAGTTGATACACATCCTCAAGGTGTCATCCTTCTTCTTAACAAACAACACTGAAGCTCCCCATGGAGATATGCTGGGTCTAATAAACCCCTTATCCAATAACTCTTGTAGCTGAGTCTTAAGTTCCCTCAACTCTACAGAGCCATCCGATAAGGTGCTTTCAAAATGGGAAAAGTACCCGGCATGATCTCTATGGATAACTCCACTTCTCTCTCCAGAGGCAATCAAGGCAATTCACTTGGAAATACATCACCAACCTCCTTAACAACTGGGATATCCTCAATCTCAACCTGATCACGCTTAGAATCCAACACCAGTGCTAAAAATGCCTCACAGCCTTTCCTCATAAACCTCTTAGCTTGCATAGCGGAAATCACATTACTCAAGGAACTTGAACCCAAACCTTTCACCACAACAGAAGACTGATCTCTACTACGCAACACAACCACTTTCCTATGACAATCCACTACCGCCCGATGCTTACTCAACTAATCCATACCCAAAATCAGATCAAACTCTCGAAAGGGCAACTCAATCAAATCCGCAGAAAACTAAACATGATGCGGAGCCCAATAGCTAACAAGCTACAAACCCACACATACAAGATGGTTAGCAAAGAAACAAAGAGATAAAATCCCCCCTATTGAACCCCCAATCAACATGTGATTGAAAACGCAAATAATCGGGAAAAACGAAGAAGATGAAAATGCCACAATCAAGATAATTGATAAGCAATCAAATTCTTCATGCAATAGAAAAGATGAGCAAGCAAATTCTCACAAATCTCTCTATAGAATTTTGGCAAAGCCAAGAAAAAGAGGATAGCCTCCAATGTTTAATAATTCCAATCTCTCTTTACAAATTCGTTTTTAAGGAGTATTTATACTCCTTTAAGCTAATAAAAACCCTAATTAATCAAACAAGCCTTTAAAAATGGACCTTACACCAAGATAACTAAAGCCCACACTAATTAACTTAAAATACAGCCTAAAAAGCCTAAAAAAACTAATTAAATGAGCTCAAGCTAATTAAAGCCCAATTCACTTAAATAAGCCCAAAAGAATAAGGTAAGGCCTAACATATTACAAATAATCAAATAAAAATAATAAATAAAGCCCTAATTAAAAGCCCAAACCAAAACAGCCCCTTAAGTCCATTAATAAGCACATGCAATGCACATGTAATGTGTCACATGATGTGCACATGCAATAGCACATGCATAGAACATGTCATGGCACATGTCTAGCACATGTCAAAGCACATGGTTGACACATGTCAAGGTCACATGACTTGCACATGCCTCTCTTCAAAGACTCTTTTTGATTCGGCTTCTTCATAGCTACAGTAAACCACCTTCAAGCCTTCTTGAACTTCCCCAAATTTGATCTCCATGAATCCAAACTTGCAAAGTTTATAATCATGCAATATTGACCCCCCTGTGCACGCATCATTCCCTCCCTCTTTAGAAAAGATTCGTCCTCAAATCTTCATCTTGTTCAAGTTGGGAATTGGCATTTGTAGAATAAATTCATCTTCATATAAGATCTTTTGAACAGGTGGAAATAAAATGAATGCTTCTTCAGTATCATGTTCCTGCAAGTTAATATAAACATTAGGAAAAACATGGTTATTCAATGCATCATTTTCGTTCTGATCATGGTTCTTTTCTTCCTCCATGTTCAATTCAGCCTCCTCAAGCACTACAGGATCAGTCATAACATATTGATCTCCAAACTCAATTACACTATCTTCTTCCTTTTTACTCTAACAGTCAACAACATCCTTACTTTTACTTATATCCTCCTCATTTACAACCTCATCTGCATATAAATCTAAAGCATCTCTTTTAGCTTCACAAACAATTTCTTTGACAATAACTTCCTCTTCTTTCCTTCTTTCCTCTTGTTTCATATATGTACTTAGTAGTCCAAAAAGTTGTTTAAACTGCAATTCCATATTTTTAAAATCTTTATTTTTGCTCCAGTTTGGACAAATTTTGTTGTTGGAATTTGAGAATGACCTTGCTACACTCCTTTGTTTCTGTTGCCTCTCCACCTTAATGGCAATGTTCACTAAGTCCTCCATTTTTCCATAATGTTGCAACTCAACTATATCCGCAATTTCTTTATTCAAACCTCCTAGAAACCAAGCCATTATTACCTCTTCCTCCTCTTCTATGTTAGCTTTGATCAATAGCATCTCCATTTCCTTGTGATAATCTTCTACTGATCTAGCTCCTTGCACTAGCCTATGCAACCTCTGATGTAACTCCCTAAAGTAGTGTGAAGGCACAAATCTTTTCCTCATGGCCTCTTTCATATCCTCCCAACTACTAATAGGATGTCTCCTCATCTTCCTTCTGCCCATATTCAATTGATCCCACCAAAACAAAGTATAGTGATGCGGAACCACAAGGCTAAAGAACCCGAAACCCCTTGAACATACAATATGGCATAGACAAGAACAATAATAAACCCCCAATCTAAAGAACCCCCAAACAACTATGTGAATGGAAACGCTTATAATAGATTGATTTAAAAATACAAGAACAGAATTCGCCACAAAGTAAATACCTTGATAAGAATTAAAGTTCTTGATGCAAAAGAAGAAGACAAACAATCATCTCCAATGAAGAATTCGGCCAAGCCAAAAGAAATTTATCAAATTAATCAAATCTACCTCCAATCTCATTTTTGTAGAATATTTATACTCTCTTAAGCTAATAAAAACCCTAATTAATCAAATAGGCCTTAAAACATGGGCCTTACAAAAAGATAACTAAAGCCCACACGAATTAACTTAAAATTCAGCCCAAAAGGCCTAAAAAGAACTAATTAAATGAGTCTAAGCTAATTAAAGCCCATCTCACTTAAATAAGCCCAAAAGAATAAGTTAAGGACTAACATATTACAAATAATCAAATGAAAATAATAAATAAAAGCCTAAACTAAAAGCCCAAATAAATCAGCCCCTTAATCCACCAATTAGCACATGCATTGCACATGCTCTGGCTCACATGCATAGCACATGTCAAGGTCACATGACCTGCACATGTTAAGCAGTCACATAACTAGCACATGTCCATCTTCAATTTGGCTTCTTCATAAATTTGGCCCACGTACTTCCTTCAAGCCTTCTTTAACATCTCCAAATTTGATCTCCATGAATATGAACTTCCATTGTTTATAATCTTGAAATGTTGACCCCCCTGTGCACGCATCATTCCCTCCCTCTTTAGAAAAGATTCGTCCTCGAATCTTCATCTTGTTCAAGTTGGGAATGGAAACTTGTAGAATGAATTCATCTTCATATACGATCTTTTGAACAGGTGGAAATAAAATGAATGCTTCTTCAGCTGAGCACTCATCATGTTACTGCAATTTAACAAAAACACTAGGAAAAACATGATTATTCAATACAACCATTTCATTCTGATCATGGTCCTTTCCTTTCTCCATGTTCAACTTAGCCTCCTTAAGCACTACAAGATCAATCATAACATGCTGATCTTCCATCTCAACTAAATAAACATCTTCTTTCTCACTCAAAACAACAACTACTTCACTTCCACTGATTTCTTCTTCACTCACATGCACATTGTCATACAAATCTATAACATCTTTTTCAGCTTCACACATAATCTCTTCCATTGCAACTTCAACTTTCTTTCTTTTCTCCTTTTTCAAACACTTATCTAGCTGTCTAAAGAGTTGTTTAAACCTCAATTCCATATCTTCAGAATCTTTATTTTTCCTATGACGGTCAATTGATTTACTTCGATTTTTGATTTTAGTAGATTCATTTATTTTCTCCTCCATCCTATCCATCCTAGTATTTAACTTCTTGAACTCATTAATGAAGGCTTTGTACATCATTTTTATATCAGGCATCGCTTCCTCCTCCTCATGCATTGTTTCCTTTCCTTCCCTTCTTGACATGATCTAAAGTCTGCAAAACAGATGTTAGATAATAGCCTCACACACTCCCTCACGTGTTTACACTAAAAATATGACACTCCACTCGTGTTTCACTCAAAACAAGGCTTTTACCACTCTCAAGCCTTTTACCACTCAAGCTTGTTATCTTCAGTTGCATTTCAGAACTCAAACTCAAGTCAAAATAGTTCACAAGCAGCAAATTATGGTAAAGAATGCAATGAAAATACTTAACAAAGAAGATAGGCACAAAGCTAGAAGCAAAAGACCAAAGTGAAGAACGTTGAAATGAGCATACAAGGTGAAGATATGTATGTTGTCCGAATTATGTAAATTTAACTAACAAGAATCAAATTGTTAATTATAGTGTAATCGGAAGCAAAAACACAAAGACACCAAAAATGGAAACTTAAGAATGAAAGAAATGACAAAACTAATGCAATAATACAGAAATTGAAATCTCCCTAATGGAAAATTCAATTTGAGACAATATGTATTATCACACTAAGACAAAATGGAAAGGAGACAACAAAATGTCCAGACTAAAACAAGATTAAGAAACCCAAATGGTTGTCCAAAATAAGATAAAGATTAAACCAATATGTCTTAATAAGATCAAATAAGGAAACCCAAATGTCTAAACTAAGACAAAATGACTTATCCACTATGTCTTAATTAGTTCAAGATATGGAAACCCAAATGTCTAGACTTAAGACAAAATGAAACTTATCTAATTTAATGTCCTAATTTAAATAATGTTCCAATCCTAATTTCTTTTCTTTTTTTTTTGAATTATCTCTAACTAATTAGATAATAACAATTCTATCCTAAAGAAATACAATCCTAATTGTTCACACCAACCAAAGTTAACCCAAATTAAAATACTTTTTATAAATTCGGATGAACAGTAAATTCGGATGAACAGTGCGATGAACAGTACGTGTGAACAGTGCAATTAACAATATGTGGGAATAGTACCAGAACAGTACTACAAAATTCTTTTTTTATTTTTAGCTAGATAACAACTAGAACAACTAATAACCTAGAAATCAAGGTCAAACATTAAGAAATAACACCTAAAACAAAGCTCCCTATAATTTAGGCCACTATGATGAACAAGGGTTCCTAAATTTTAGGAATCAAATAAATTGAAAATTAATGAATAAAAATAGCAAACAAACATGGATAAATAAGAATTTAATCTAAATCCAAGCTCTGATACCAAATGATGCGGAACACCAAGGCTAAAGAACCCGAAACCCCTTGAACATACAATATGGCATAAACATGAACAAGAATAAACCCCCAATCTAAAGAACCCCCAAACAACTATGTGAATAGAAACACTTATAATAGATTGATTTAAAAACACAAGAACAGAATTCACCACAAAGTAAATACCTTGATAAGAATTAAAGTTCTTGATGCAAAAGAAGAAGACAAACAATCCTCTCCAATGAAGAATTCGGCCAAGCCAAAAGAAATTTATCAAATTAATCAAATCTGCCTCCAATCTCGTTTTTGTAGAGTATTTATACTCTCTTAAGCTAATAAAAACCCTAATTAATCAAATGGGCCTTAAAACATGGGCCTTACATCAAGATAACTAAAGCCCACACGAATTAACTTAAAATTCAGCCCAAAAGGCCTAAAAAGAACTAATTAAATGAGCCTAAGCTAATTAAATCCCATCTCACTTAAATAAGCCCAAAAGAATAAGTTAAGGCCTAACATATTACAAATAATCAAATGAAAATAATAAATAAAAGCCTAAACTAAAAGCCCAAATAAATCAGCTCCTTAATCCACCAATTAGCACATGCATTGCACATGCTCTGGCTCACATGCATAGCACATGTCAAGGTCACATGACCTGCACATGTTAATAGTCAGATGACTAGCACATGTCCATCTTCAATTTGGCTTCTTCATAAATTTGGCCCACGGACTTCCTTCAAGCCTTCTTTAACTTCTCCAAATTTGATCTCCATAAACTTCCATTGTTTATAATCTTGAAATGTTGACCCCCCTGTGCACGCATCATATAGTCAGTGAATCTACAGCTGCAATCTTCACTTTTTTTTCCTTTGAGTACCTGTTACAATCAAAAATCATCTCAACCTTTCTTTCCCACTCCAAGTACTCTTCTGCACTATTTCTGCCTTTAAATGGAGGAATCTTGAGTTTGATGTTACCCAAGTTTCCATCTATCCTTGCACTAGTTTCCTCTTCCTCTTCATCATCAAAATCATGCTCCCCATGTCCTTGAATAATTCGGCCTCTCCTTGCTGCCCTTCTAGGTGCATTAGATATACTCCCTTCAAGCCTCTCTTCCATTCCATCCATTCTAAGAGACAGCTTCCGCATCTCACTAATGAAAGCTTGATATAGCATCTTGTTATCTGGTACATGATCTTCACCTTGGGATATTCCCTTCCCACTAGTTTCTTTAGTCATGGTGTATTACCTGCAAAATTGTTAGATAAAAACCTCACAAGCACTCCCTCACGTGTTTACACTCAAAGAATGTCACTCCTCTCGTGTTTCACACAAATAAGGCTTTTACTCTTGATGCGGAACCCCAACCTATATGCAAACTAGAACGCCAACATACCATGAATATTGATCATAAACAAGTGAATAAACTCCCAATCTAAAGAACCCCCAAACAAGATTGAATGGAAACGCTTATAATAGATTGATTTAGAAAGTAAGAAGAATAAGAATCAAGCATACATTAGCCATGCAAATTGCCTAAGTCTAATTCTTCATACAATAGCAAGAATCAATAAAAATTAACTCTCACAAATTCAGTCAATGAAAACTCATTAATCATAAATATGCAAAATGTAAAGTACAAATGAAGAAGTTCAGCCCTTTATATAGGCTAGGCAACCACCCCTACCTAGAGGAGTTAAAATCAAACACTAACTCTAAGAGATAATTAATAAAATAAATAACAAAGATAATTCCTAACCTTTATTGATGCGGAACCCCAAGGCTAAAGAACCTGAAACCCCTTGAACATACAATATGGCATGAACAAGAATAAACCCCCAATCTAAAGAACCCCCAAACAACTATGTGAATGGAAACGCTTATAATAGATTGATTTAAAACACAAGAACAGAATTCGCCACAAAGTAAATACCTTGATAAGAATTAAAGTTCTTGATGCAAAAGAAGAAGACAAACAATCCTCTCCAATGAAGAATTTGGCCAAGCCAAATAAAAGTCTCAACATATCATAATCTCTAAGTCTAAATTACAAATTCGTTTTTGAGGAGTATTTATACTCACTTAAGCTAATAAAAACCCTAATTAATCAAATAGGCCTTAAAACATGGGCCTCACACTAAGATAACTAAAGCCTACACTAATTAACTTAAAATTCAGCCCAAAAAGTCCAAAAAGAACTAATTAAATGAGCCCAAGCTAATTAAAGCCCATCTCACTTAAATAAGCCCAAAAGAATAAGTTAAGGCCTAACATATTACAAATAATCAAATGAAAATAATAAATAAAAGCCTAAACTAAAAGCCCAAATAAATCAGCCCCTTAATCAACCAATTAGCACATGCATTGCACATGCTCTGGCTCACATGCATAGCACATGTCAAGGTCACATGGTCGGCACATGTCAAGTGTCACATGCATAGCACATGTCAAGGTCACATGGTCGGCACATGTCAAGTGTCACATGACCTGCTGATGCGTGCACAAGGGGGTCAACCCATCATGGCAATCCTACGCAAGTCAAATTGTGGAAGTTATGGAGATTTAAGAAAGAGTTGAGCCAAATTGTGCTATATCTAATCCAATGGGGCCAAATGCAAAAGATGGACTTCAATTGTGCTTGATTAATCTCGAAGAGTAGCTTTAGGCTGCCCAATGGGCTTATTTTATTATGTTCAACTTGTTTGTTTTAATTATTTAGTTGGACCCTCATATAGCTTAATAAGCTTATTTTAAGTGAGTTGGGCTTACTTTAAGTTGGGCTCATTTAAATTAATTATTTTAGGCTTGTGGGTTGTTGTATTTTAGAGTTAATAAGTTTGGGCTTTAGTTATTTGGTGGGAGGCCCATGTGTTAGGTGGCCATGTGTTAGGTGGCCTTTTGACTTATTTATGGTTTGGTGGGAGACCCATGTGTTAGGTGGCCATGTGTTAGGTGGACTTTTGACTTATTTAGGGTTACCTACCTTTTGGGGGCTATAAATACCTCATTATAAGTTGTAAAAGACACATCAAAAACACTTTTGAATACCATCATTTGGCTTGGCCGAATTTTCTTCATTGGATAGGAAAGCTTGTCTTCTTCTTTTGCATCAAGAACTTAAATTCTTATCAAGGTATTTACTTTGTGGCGAATTCTGTTCTTATATTTTTAAATCAATCTATTATAAGCGTTTCCATTCACATGTTGTTTGGGGGTTCTTTAGATTGGGAGTTTCTTCTTGTTCATGTTCATGCCATATTGTGTGTTTAAGGGGTTTCGGGTTCTTTAGCCTTGGGGTTCCGCATCATTTGGTATCAGAGCTTGGATTAGGATAAATTCTTATTTATCTTATCTTAATTTGTTGTTATATTGTTTAATTTTCATTAGAACAAGATAATTCCACGTTGTTTAATTGTTTAATTTGCAATCTTATTCTTATCAATTTTGAGTTCTTCTTTATTTTTGAATTTGTTCTTTTGTGTTCTTCTTTGTTACTACATCAGATCTTGTGTTTGATGTTTTAAGTTCTAAAACAAAAAAAAAAAGGAAAAAAAAATCGTTGGTATTGTTCATAGTACTATTCATAGTACTGTTCATCCTAATTAAAAGAAAAAAAATAAAGTTAGCATTGAGATAAAGTTAGGAGAGAAAAATCACAAAGAAAAAAAAATGGATTTGGTCGTACTTTGAATTTGGAAATTAATTTGAAAAGTCAAAGTGGTAATTTATGGGTAGGTGTCATTTTTGACTTTCTTTGATTTCTTGTCTTCACATCCATTGTATCAAAATTGACTTTTCTATTAGGGAAATACCAAAATTCAGATTTGTCATACTTTGAATGTGAAAATTAATTTGAAAAGCCAAAGTGGCAATTTGTTGGTAGGCGTCATTCTTGACTTTCTTTGTTAAGTGTTTTCATTGCATTCTCATTTAAATTTGCTGCTTGTGAATTACTTTGGTTGGAAATTAAATTCTGAAGTGCAACTGAGGATAGCAAGCTTGAATGGTAAAAAGGCTTGAGTGAGTGAGCTTAAAAGAGGGTAAAAGCTAAATAGAGTGACACGAGTGGAGTGCCATATTTTGAGTGAAACACGTGAGGAAGTGATTGCGAGGATGTCCTATTACAAGTCAAGACGACATTTAGATCAAGAAACATTGGATGAGTTAAAAAAGGATACTAAGTTATTGAAGGAAGACCTTAAAAATGCAGAATTGCGGTTTAAACAACTTTTTAAACAACTAGATAAGTGTTTGCAAAAGGAGAAAAGAAAGAAAGAGGAAGTTGTAGTAGAAGAGATTATTTGTGAAGCTGAAAAAGATGCTATAGATTTATATGATGATGATGTTATAAATGAGGAAGACATAAGTGAAAGTGCAGACGATGATTGTTTAAGGGAAAAGGAAGAAGATTGTAAAATGGAAGATGCTTGTTTAGTTGAGTTGGATGATCAGCATGTTACGATTAATCCTGTAGTGTTTCAAGAGGCTGAATTGAACATGGAAAAAGAAGATAATCATGATCAAAATGAAATTCATGTATTGACTAACCATGCTTTTCCTAGTTTTCGTGTTAACTTGCAGGAACATAATGAGTTCTTTTCTACAGAAGTATTCATATTATTTCCACCTATTCCCAAGATTGTTTATGGAGATCAATTTATTCCACAAGCTTCAATTCCCAACTTAAATAAAACGAAGATTCGAGGACGAATCTTTTCTAAAGAGGGAGGGAATGATGCGTGCACAAGGGGGTCAACCCATCATGGCAATCCTACGCAAGTCAAATTGTGGAAGTTATGGAGATTTAAGAGAGAGTTGAGCCAAATTGTGCTATATCTAATCCAATGGGGCCAAATGCAAAAGATGGACTTCAATTGTGCTTGATTAATCTCGAAGAGTAGCTTTAGGCTGCCCAATGGGCTTATTTTATTATGTTCAACTTGTTTTGTTTTAATTATTTAGTTGGACCCTCATATAGCTTAATAAGCTTATTTTAAGTGAGTTGGGCTTACTTTAAGTTGGGCTCATTTAAATTAATTATTTTAGGCTTGTGGGTTGTTGTATTTTAGAGTTAATAAGTTTGGGCTTTAGTTATTTGGTGGGAGGCCCATGTGTTAGGTGGCCATGTGTTAGGTGGCCTTTTGACTTATTTATGGTTTGGTGGGAGGCCCATGTGTTAGGTGGCCATGTGTTAGGTGGACTTTTGACTTATTTAGGGTTACCTACCTTTTGGGGGCTATAAATACCTCATTATAAGTTGTAAAAGACACATCAAAAACACTTTTGAATACAATCATTTGGCTTGGCCGAATTTTCTTCATTGGATAGGAAAGCTTGTCTTCTTCTTTTGCATCAAGAACTTAAATTCTTATCAAGGTATTTACTTTGTGGCGAATTCTGTTCTTATATTTTTAAATCAATCTATTATAAGCGTTTCCATTCACATGTTGTTTGGGGGTTCTTTAGATTGGGAGTTTCTTCTTGTTCATGTTCATGCCATATTGTGTGTTTAAGGGGTTTCGGGTTCTTTAGCCTTGGGGTTCCGCATCATAAATGATGCGGAACCCCAAGGCTAAAAAAACCCGAAACCCCTTAAACATACAATATGGCATGAACATGAACAAGAAGAAACTCCCAATCTAAAGAACCCCCAAACAACATGTGAATGGAAACGCTTATGATAGATTGATTTAGAAATACAAGAACAGAATTCGCCATAAAGTAAATACCTTGATAAGAAATTGGTTCTTGATGCAAAAGAAGAAGACAAGCAAATCCTCTCCCTTGAAGAAAATTCGGCCAAGCCAAATAATGATATTCAAAAATGTTTTAGATATGTCTTTTACAACTTATAATGAGGTATTTATAGCCCCCAAAAGGTAGGTAACCCTAAATAAGTCAAAAGTCCACCTAACACATGGCCACCTAACACATGGGCCTCCCACCAAACCATAAATAAGTCAAAAGGCCACCTAACACATGGCCACCTAACACATGGGCCTCCCACCAAATAACTAAAGCCCAAACTTATTAACTCTAAAATACAACAACCCACAAGCCTAAAATAATTAATTTAAATGAGCCCAACTCACTTAAAATAAGCTTATTAAGCTATATGAGGGTCCAACTAAATAATTAAAACAAAACAAGTTGAACATAATAAAATAAGCCCATTGGGCAGCCTAAAGCTACTCTTCGAGATTAATCAAGCACAATTGAAGTCCATCTTTTGCATTTGGCCCCATTGGATTAGATATAGCACAATTTGGCTCAACTCTCTCTTAAATCTCCATAACTTCCACAATTTGACTTGCGTAGGATTGCCATGATGGGTTGACCCCCTTGTGCACGCATCACCTGCACATGTTAAGTCGTCACATGACTAGCACATGTCCATCTTCAATTTGGCTTCTTCATAAATTTGGCCCACGGACTTCCTTCGAGCCTTCTTTAACTTCTCCAAATTTGATCTCCATGAATATGAACTTCCATTGTTTATAATCTTGAAGTGTTGACCCCCCTGTGCACGCATCATTCCCTCCCTCTTTAGAAAAGATTCGTCCTTGAATCTTCGTCTTGTTCAAGTTGGGAATTGGCACTTGTAAAATAAATTTATCTTCATATGAGATCTTCTGAATAGGTGGAAATAAAATGAATGCTTCTTCAGCTGAGGACTCATCATGTTCCTGCAATTTAACAAAAACACTAAGAAAAACATGATTTTTCAATACAACCATTTCGTTCTGATCATGGTCCTCTTCTTTCTCCATGTTTAACTCAGCCTCCTTAAGCACTACAGGATAAATCATAACATGCTGATCTTCCATCTCAACTAAACAAACATCTTCCTTCTCACTCAAAACAACAACTACTTCACTTCCACTGATTTCTTCTTCACTCACAACCTTATTGTCATACAAATCTATAGCATCTCTTTCAGCTTCACAAATAATCTCTTCCATTATAGCTTCCTCTTTCTTTCTTTTCTCCTTTTTCAAACACTTATCTAACTGCCTAAAAAGTTGTTTAAACCTCAATTCCATATCTTCAGAATCTTCATTTTTCCTATGACGGTCAATTGATTTACTTCGATTTTTTATTTTAGTAGATTCATTTATTCTCTCCTCCATCCTATCCATCCTAGTATTCAACTTCTTAAACTCACTCATGAATGTTTTATACATCATCTTCACATTAGGCACGTTTTCATCCTCTTTCTCACCCATTGTCTCCTTTATGTCCTTTCTTGACATGATTTATAAACTGCAAATAAACGTTAGAAGAGAAATAAAAACTCACATTTCACTCCCTCACGTGTTTCACTCAAAAAGATGGCACTCCACTCGTGTTTCACTCAAGTAGACTTTTACCCTCTTTTAAGCTCACACACTCAAGCCTTTTACCACTCAAGCTTGTTATCTTCAGTTGCACTTCAAAACTCAAACTCAAGTCAAAATCGTTCACAAGCAGCAAATTATGGTAAAGAATGCAATGAAAATACTTAACAAAGAAGATAGGCTCAAAGCTAGAAGCAAAAGACCAAAGTGAAGAACGTTGAAATGAGCATACAAGGTGAAGATATGTATGCTGTCCGAATTATGTAAATTTAACTAACAAGAATCAAATTGTTAATTATAGTGTAATCGAAAGCAAAAACACAAAGACACAAAAAATGGAAACTTAAGAATGAAAGAAATGATAAAACTAATGCAATAATGCAGAAATTGAAATCTCCCTAATGGAAAATTCAATTTGAGACAATATGTATTATCACACTAAGACAAAATGAAAAGGAGACACAAGATGTCCAAACTAAAACAAAATTAGGAAACCCAAATGTTTGTCCAAAATAAGACAAAGATTAATCCAATATGTCTTAATAAGATCAAATAAGGAAACCCAAATGTCTAAACTAAGACAAAATGACTTATCCACTATGTCTTAATTAGTTCAAGATATGGAAACCCAAATGTCTAGACTTAAGACAAAACGAAACTTATCTAATTTAATGTCCTAATTTAAATAATGTCCCAATCCTAATTTCTTTTCTTTTTTTTTTTTGAATTATCTCTAACTAATTAGATAATAACAATTATATCCTAAAGAAATACAATCCTAATTGTTCACACCAACCAAAGTTAACCCAAATTAAAATATTTTTTCTAAATTCGGATGAACAGTAAATTCGGATGAACAGTGCGATGAATAGTATGTGTGAACAGTGCAATGAACAGTACGTGTGAACAGTACCAAGAACAGTACGACGATTTTTTTTTATATTTTTATTTTTAGCTAGATAACAACAAGAACAACTAATAACCTAGAAATCAAGATCAAACACTAAGAAATAACACCTAAAACAAAGCTCCCTATAATTTAGACCACTATGATGAACAAGGGTTCCTAAATTTTAGGAATCAAATAAATTGAAAATTAATGAATAAAAACAGAAAACAAACATGGATAAATAAGAATTTAATCCAAATCCAAGCTCTGATACCAAATGATGCGGAACCCAATAGCTAACAAGCTACAAACCCACACATACAAGATGGTTAGCAAAGAAACAAAGAGATAAAATCCCTCCATATTGAACCCCCAATCAACCTGTGATTGAAAACGCAAATAATTGGGAAAAACGAAGAAGATGAAAACGCCACAATCAAGATAATTGATAAGTAATGAAATTCTTCATGCAATAGAAAAGATGAGCAAGCAAATTCTCACAAATCTCTCTATAGAATTTTGGCAAAGCCAAGAAAAAGAGGATAGCCTCCAATGTTTAATAATTCCAATCTCCCTATACAAATTCATTTTTGAGGAGTATTTATACTCCTTTAAGCTAATAAAAACCCTAATTAATCAAATAGGCCTTTAAACATGGGCCTTACACCAAGATAACTAAAGCCCACACTAATTAACTTAAAATACAGCCCAAAAAGCCTAAAAAGAACTAATTAAATAAGTCCAAGCTAATTAAAGCCCATCTCACTTAAATAAGCCCAAAAGAATAAGTTAAGGCCTAATATATTACAAAAAATCAAATAAAAATAATAAATAAAAGCCTAAACTAAAAGCCCAAACAAAACAGCCCATTAAGTCCATTAATTGGCACATGCATTGCACATGTAATGTGTCACATGATGTGCACATGCATATGGCGCATGACATAGCACATGTCTAGCACATGGATGACACAAGTCAAGGTCACATGACTTGCACATGCCTCTCTTCAAAGTCTCTTTTTGATTCGGCTTCTTCATAGCTACAGTAAACCACCTTCAAGCCTTCTTGAACTTCCCCAAATTTAATCTCCATAAATTCGAACTTGCAAAGTTTATAATCTTGCAATGTTAACCCCCCGGTGCACGCATCATTCCCTCCCTCTTTAGAAAAGATTTGTCCTCGAATCTTCGTCTTGTTTAAATTGGGAATGGAAACTTGTAGAATGAATTCATCTTCATAAACGATATTTTGAACAGGTGGAAATAAAATGAATCCTTTTTCAGCTGAGGACTCATCATGTTCCTGCAATTTAAAAAAAATACTAGGAAAAACATGATTATTCAATACAACCATTTCATTCTGATCATGGTCCTCTCCTTTCTCCATGTTCAACTCAGCCTCCTTAAGCACTACAGGATCAATCATAACATGCTGATCTTCTATCTCAACTAAACAAACATCTTCTTTCTCACTCAAAACAACAACTACTTCACTTTCACTGATTTCTTCTTCACTCACAACCTCATTGTCATACAAATCTATAGCATCTCTTTCAGCTTCACACATAATCTTTTCCATTGCAACTTCCTTTTTCTTTCTTTTCTCCTTTTTCAATCACTTATCTAGCTGTCTAAAGAGTTGTTTAAACCTCAATTCCATATCTTCAGAATCTTTATTTTTCCTATGACGGTCAATTGATTTACTTCGATTTTTGATTTTAGTAGATTCATTTATTCTCTCCTCCATCCTATCCATTCTAGCGTTTAACTTCTTGAACTCATTAATGAAGGCCTTGTACATCACTTTCATATCGATCATGGCTTCTTCCTCCTCATACATTGTTTCCTTTTCTTCTCTTCTTGACATGATTTGAATTCTGCAAAACAGATGTTAGACAATAACCTCACACACTCCCTCACGTGTTTACAATCAAAGATGCCACTCCTCTCGTGTTTCACTCAATAAGGCTTTTACCCTCTTAATGTACTCACACACTCTGCCTTTTACCACTCTAATGGCAACTCTTAAATTGCACTTCAGAATTCAATTCACAAACCAAGAATTTGAGCACGTTTTAGAAAGCAAAGAATAAGTAAGCACTAACAATAAAAAGATAGCTCAAAACTTGAAAAGAAGACACTAGACACAATGAAGGTGGTACACGGACAAGACTGTTATACCACTTGATTATATCCAAATTAGAGTATTAGAACAAGCAAAGATACTCTAATAATGTAAAGGAATAAAAGCAAGCTTAAACAAAGAAATAAGCAACAAGAATTAAGAAAAATGACAATTTTGGACAAAATATATGAATTTGATTCACTACAAAGTAAACCAAATATAGAACCTAGATATTCTACCTAGCAAAGCAAGAAATCAACAAAAAAAAAACAAAATTGAACTAAATAAAGTAGTTTGCATGTAAAACAATTCAATTTAGAGCCACAATAATGAATAGGCCGAATCGTGTATCAAGCTCTAATTAATGTGTCAAGTGTGCGCAAAATGATGGCAAAATGATAGCAAAATGGTAGAAAAATGATGGCAAAATGGTAGAAAATGATGGCACAAATGATAAAAAATGATTCCAAAAATGGTGGAACAAATGGATAAAATATGATAAAATGGTAGCTCAAATGGATAAGAAATGGCAGCTCAAATGGTTAATAAATGATATCAAAAATGGCAACACAAATGGATAAGAAATGGATAACACAAATGGTGGATCAATGATTGCAAAGTAAATCCTTGATTAAGTAGGATTAGGATTATAATTCCAATTCTGTTATGGATTAGAATTCTTGAAAACCTAAACCTCAACCCAAAGGAATAAGGATCAATTTTCCTAGCCCTTAAAGGATTCCTAATTCCCCAAGCAATATGGATTAATTTTCTCCCACCTATTATAAGATTTAGATTTGCCCTTTGCTATATAAACCCTCCTTGGCCGAATTGCTCCCTACCCTTTTCTCCTCCTATATTCCTTTCTTTCACGTTTTTTTTTCTCTTCTTTTCTCTATTTCTTCTATTCTTTTCTTTTGTATGTTTTTCTTTCTTTTCTTCTTGCTGTTTATTTTTTTTAATAAATTTCAGTAATCAAATCAAAATAAACTCCTACAAGGTTCGGATTTCTAAACCCAAAGATGTTTTACTTCTTTTTTTTTCTTCTCTTTTTTTTAATAATTTCAGCAAACAAACTATAACTTCTACTCCAAAAATTCAGATTTCAAGCCAAGGATAATCAATGTTTCGTTCAAGGCAAAAATCAGAATCTCAAGGCAAAAAAAAAGTAAATAAAATAAAGGCTAGGAAAAGGCTAATTTAACACACAAAAAGAAAACACAAAAATCAGAAACTTGATGAAACCAAATTCGGCACAAACATAAAAGAATCAAGAAAAAGAAAACACAACCCTAACACTAAGATAAATAGGAATTTACCTTACTTTGGTTCTGATACCAAATGATGCAGAACCCCAAGGCTAAAGAACCCGAAACCCCTTGAACATACAATATGGCATGAACATGAACAAGAATAAACCCCCAATCTAAAGAACCCCCAAACAACTATGTGAATGGAAACGCTTATAATAGATTGATTTAAAACACAAGAACAGAATTCGCCACAAAGTAAATACCTTGATAAGAATTAAAGTTATTGATGCAAAAGAAGAAGACAAATAATCCTCTCCAATGAAGAATTTGGCCAAGCCAAATAAAAGTTTCAAATTATCATAATCTCCAAGTCTGAATTACAAATTCGTTTTTGAGGAGTATTTATACTCACTTAAGCTAATAAAAATCCTAATTAATCAAATAGGCCTTAAAACATGGGCCTTACACTAAGATAACTAAAGCCCACACTAATTAACTTAAAATTCAGCCCAAAAAGCCTAAAAAGAACGAATTAAATGAGCCCAAGCTAATTAAAGTCCATCTCACTTAAATAAGCCCAAAAGAATAAGTTAAGGCCTAACATATTACAAATAATCGAATGAAAATAATAAATAAAAGCCTAAACTAAAATCCCAAATAAATCAGCCCCTTAATCCACCAATTAGCACATGCATTGCACATGCTCTGGCTCACATGCATAGCACATGTCAAGGTCACATGGTCGGCACATGTCAAGTGTCACATGCACAGCACATGTCAAGGTCACATGGTCGGCACATGTCAAGTGTCACATGACCTGCACATGTTAAGTCGTCACATGACTAGCACATGTCCATCTTCAATTTGGCTTCTTCATAAATTTGGCCCACGGACTTCCTTCGAGCCTTCTTTAACTTCTCCAAATTTGATCTCCATGAATATGAACTTCCATTGTTTATAATCTTGAAGTGTTGACCCCCCTGTGCATGCATCATTTATCTACATGTATTTGGCCATAATATGGACTAAGTACATGAATAAATAAAGATAAATACAATCTGAAAATAACCCTAAAAGATAGTGATAAATAGGCATAATTATCCTAAGAAAAGAATAAATGAATGTAGACTTAAACTTGGCTAAAAGTGAATTTCGGCCAGCCCCTAAAGGATAAGGTCAAGCTATTATTTCTCCCTCAAACTCTACTTAATAATATCCCAAAATAATAAATATTTATCAAAGAAAACCCATTCCTAAAATTTAGGATCCCAAGTTCACTAATGTAGGCCTAAACCTAAATTTTACTCAAACCCATCAAAATTCAGCTCTGCCCTTTAAAATTCGGCCCCCTTATGTTTTCTAAGCCTCATTTAGTTATTTTGGCCCAACTTTTTAGAAGAGATAAGCCCAACTTTAGCCTACCCACTTAAACTACCCAAAACAATCAAATAAGCCCAAAAATAAAACAAACCTAACTAAATAAGCCCAAAACGTTTTCTAAGGTACTAGGCTGCCCAATTACATTTAATTATAGCTCATTACAAGAATAGAAATTGAACAAAGTAGCTTGAAGGCCTAATACACCATTCGGCCCCAACTTGTCTTCATAGCCCAATTTAGCTTCTTTCCCCTCTTGAACTTGCATCTTCTCTACATAAGGTCTCATGAATACTTGTAGGACTTCTTTAAGTTTCTTTAACCTTGATTTTGTGCCATTATGCTTGGTTGTGCTCATATCATCCCCTCCCTCTTTAGAAAAGATTCGTCCTCGAATCTTCGTCTTTTTCAAATTGGGAATGAAAACTTGTGGAATAAATTGATCTTCATAGATGATCTTGTGAACAGGTGAAAATAAAATGAATACTTCTTCAGAAAAGAACTCATGTTCTTGCAAGTCAACAAAAACACTGGACAAAACATGGTTAGTTCTTAATACAATCTTTTTGTTCTTATCATTATTCTCTTCATTTTTCATGTGCAATTCAGCCTCCTCAATTAATAAAGGAGCAATCATAAAATGCTGATCTTCTAACTCAATTACACAAACATCTTCCTTTTCACCTAAACAAGTGACAACATCTTTGTTTTCAATTGTCTCTTCATCATTAACCACCTCATCTTCACATAAATCTATAGCATCTCTTTTAGCTTCACAAATAATTTCTGCTACTACAACTTTCTCTTCTTTCTTCTTTTCGTTGGTCTCATATACGTACTTAGTAGTCTAGAAAGTTGTTTAAAATGCAATTCCATATCTTTAGAATCTTCATTTTTACTATGAGTGTTAATTGATCTACGTCGGTTTTGAATTCTAGTAGACTTATCAATTATCTCCTCCACCCGATCTATCCTAGAATTCAACTTCTTAACCTCACTCAGGAATGTTTTATACATTGTTTTCACATCAGGCACACTTCCATCCTCCTCCTCATGCATTGTCTTTGTTCTTTCCTTTCTTGACATGATTTATAAGCTGCAAATAAACATTAGAAGGAAAAAGAAACCTCACAATTCACTCCCTCACGTGTTTGTCTCTCAACTCATGACTTAATTTCTTGCAATTGTACTTCATAAATAAACTCAAACAAATATGCACAATTAAGTAGTTTGATTTGGAAACAATGAATACTTAACAAGAACAGCAAAAAGTACCAATTCTAGAGGCAAATTGACCAAATTGAACAAACTTAGAAATTAGCACACAAGAGATAAATTTCGTGTGCTTTAGTGCATAAAGATGTTCAACAATGTGCAATATGTTAAACTAGTGTAGTTGGAACCAAAAACAGTTTAGAACAACAAAATTGATAACTTAAAATCAAAAGAATAGACAAGATGGATGCACTTAAATGCGATGTTTAACTAAACCTAATGATTAGTTTGAACAGATTTTATATAGACTCAACAAAAAGAAAATCAAAGAAAGCATGCAATATTATAACCCAAAATCAAAAAACAACGCATACTTAACCTGTTCTTTGAAGAAATCAAACCAATTATGGAAGTTCTAGCTTAATTGATCAAATTTTAACTTAACAAGATAATAGGACCTGAATTGAACACAAGGTAATTTCTAGATTTTTTTTCTCTTTTTTTGATATGTATATAAGCTTTCTTTTTTTTTTTTCAAAACGTAAATCACACAACTAATGATCAAATACTTGAGATAGATAATTTAACACAATTGAGCAAGAACCAAATAAGGAGCTAGATGCAAAGTCCTATTCGGCCAAAACAAAGAAAGAATTTCAAGAAGACAAAATTAAAGGATAGTTAAGAATTTATCACTTAGCCTAAGCTCTGATACCAATTGATGCGCAACCCCAGCCTATATGCAAACTAGAACGCCAACATACCATGAATATTGATCATAAACAAGTGAATAAACCCCCAATCTAAAGAACCCCCAAACAAGATTGAATGGAAACGCTTATAATAGATTGATTTAGAAAGTAAGAAGAATAAGAATCAAGCATACATTAACCATGCAAATTGCCTAAGTCTAATTCTTCATACAATAGCAAGAATTAATAAAAATTAACTCTCACAAATTCAGTCAATGAAAACTCATTAATCATAAATATGCAAAATGTAAAGTACAAATGAAGAAGTTCAGCCCTTTATATAGGCTAGGCAGCCACCCCTACCTAGAGGAGTTAAAATCAAACACTAACTCTAAGAGATAATTAATAAAATAAATAACAAAGATAATTCCTAACTTTTATCTACATGTATTTGGCCATAATATGGACTAAGTACATGAATAAATAATGATAAATACAATCTGAAAATAATCCTAAAAGATAGTGATAAATAGGCATAATTATCCTAAGAAAAGAATAAATGAATGTAGACTTAAACTTGGCTAAAAGTGAATTTCAGCCAGCCCCTAAAGGACAAGGTCAAGCTATTATTTCTCCCTCAAACTCTACTTAATAATATCCCAAAATAATAAATATTTATCAAAGAAAACCCATTCCTAAAATTTAGGATCCCAAGTTCACTAATGTAGGCCTAAACCTAAATCTGACTCAAACCCATCAAAATTCACCTCTCCCCTTTAAAATTCAGCCCCCTTATATTTCTAAGCCTCATTTAGTTATTTTGGCCCAACTCTTTAGAAGAGATAAGCCCAACTTTAGCCTACCCACTTAAACTACCCAAAACAATCAAATAAGCCCAAAAATAAAACAAACCTAACTAAATAAGCCCAAAACGTTTTCTAAGGTACTAGGCTGCCCAATTACATTTAATTATAGCTCATTACAAGAATAGAAATTGAACAAAGTAGCTTGAAGGCCTAATACACAATTCGGCCCTAACTTGTCTTCATAGCCCAATTTAGCTTCTTTCCTCTCTTAAACTTGCATCTTTTCTACATAAGGTCTCATGAATACTTGTAGGACTTCTTTAAGTTTCTTTAACCTTGATTTTGTGCCATTATGCTTGGTTGTGCTCATATCAACTCTCTTAATGTCCTCACACTCTCTTGCCTTTTACCACTCAAGCTTGCAACTTTAAAATTGCACTTCAGAATTCAATCCACAAATCAAGAATCTTAAGCATGTTTAAGAAGGCAAAGAAAATAAGCACTAACAATAAAAAGATAGGTCAAAACTAGAAAAGAAGACACTAGACACAATGGAGGTGATACACGGTCAAGAGTGGTGTACCACTTGATTATATCCAAATTAGAGTATTAGAACAAGCAAAGATACTCTAATAATATAAAGGAACAAAAGCAAGCTTAAACAAAGAAATAAGCAACAAGAATTAAGAAAAATGACAATTTTGGACAAAATATATGAATTTGATTCACTACAAAGTAAACCAAATATAGAACCTAGATATTCTACCCAGCAAAGCGAGAAATCAACAAAAAGATAAAATTGAACTAAATAAAGTAGTTTGCATGCAAGACAATTCAATTTAGAGCCACAATAATGAATAGGCCGAATGGTGTATCAAGCTCTAATTAATGTGTCAAGTTGTGCGCAAAATGATGTCAAATCGATGGCAAAATTATAGCAAAATGGTAGAAAAAAGATGGCAAAATGGTAGAAAAATGATGGCACAAATGATCAAAAATGATTCCAAAAATGGTGGAACAAATGGATAAGATATGATAAAATGGCAGCTCAAATGGATAAGAAATGAAACAAAATGGTAGCTCAAATGGATAAGAAATGAAACAAAAATGGCAGCTCAAATGGATAATAAATGATATAAAAAATGGCAGCTCAAATGGATAAAAAATGGATAACACAAATGGATAAGAAATGGATAACACAAATGGTGGGTCAATGATTGCAAAGTAAATCCTTGGTTAAGTAGGATTAGGATTACAATTCCAATTCTGATATGGATTAGGATTTTTGAAAACCTAAACCCAAAGGGATAAGGATTAATTTTACTAGCTCTTAAAGGATTCCTAATTCCCCAAGCAATATGGATTAATTTTCTCCCACCTATTATCGGATTTGGATTTGCCCTTTGCTATATAAACCCTCCTTGGCCGAATTGCTCCCTACCCTTTTCTCCTCCTATATTCCTTTCTTTCACGTTTTTTTTTCTTCTTTTCTGTGTTTCTTCTATTCTTTTCTTTTGTATGTTTTTCTTTCTTTTCTTCTTGCTATTTATTTTTTTAATAAATTTCAACAATTAAATCAAAACGAACTCCTAAAAGGTTCGGATTTCTAAACCCAAAGATGTTCTACTTCTTTTTTTTTTCTTCTCTTTTTTTTTATAATAATTTCAGCAAACAAACTATAACTTCTACTCCCAAAATTCAGATTTCAAGCCAAGGATAATCAACGTTTCAGTTCAAGGCAAAAATCAGAATCTCAAGGCAAAAAAAAGTAAATAAAACAAAGGCTAAGAAAAGGCTAATTTAACACACACAAAAAAAACCACAAAAATCAGAAACTTGATGAAACCAAATTCGGCACAAACATAAAAGAATCAAGAAAAAGAAAACATAGCCCTAACACTAAGATAAATAGGAATACTAAGATAAATAGGAATTTACCTTACTTTGGCTCTGATACCAAATGGTGCGGAACCCAATAGCTAACAAGCTACAAGCCCACACATACAATATGGTTAGCAAAGAAACAAAGAGATAAAATCCCTCCCTATTGAACCCCCAATCAACCTGTGATTGAAAACGCAAATAATCAGGAAAAACGAAGAAGATGAAAATGCCACAATCAAGATAATTAATAAGCAATCAAATTCTTCATGCAATAGAAAAGATGAGCAAGCAAATTCTCACAAATCTCTCTATAGAATTTTGGCAAAGCCAAGAAAAAGAGAATAGCCTCCAATGTTTAATAATTCCAATCTCTCTTTACAAATTCATTTTTAAGGAGTATTTATACTCCTTTAAACTAATAAAAACCCTAATTAATCAAATAGGCCTTTAAACATGGGCCTTACACCAAGATAACTAAAGCCCATACTAATTAACTTAAAATACAGCCCAAAAAGCCTAAAAAGAACTAATTAAATGAGCCCAAGCTAATTAAAGCCCAATTCACTTAAATAAGCCCCAAAGAATAAGGTAAGGCCTAACATATTACAAATAATAAAAAAAAAATAATAAATAAAGCCCTAATTAAAAGCCCAAACCAAAACAGCCCCTTAAGTCCATTAATAAGCACATGCAATGCACATGTAATGTGTCACATGATGTGCACATGCAATGGCACATGCATAGAACATGTCATGGCACATGTCAAAGCACATGGTTGGCACATGTCAAGGTCACATGACTTGCATATGCCTCTCTTCAAAGTCTCTTTTTGATTCGGCTTCTTCATTGCTACAGTAAACCACCTTCAAGCCTTCTTGAACTTCCCCAAATTTGATCTCCATGAATCCGAACTTGCAAAGTTTATAATCTTGCAATGTTGACCCCCCTGTGCACGTATCACAACACCTTGGACCAAAAGAGGATAATTCCTATACACTCTACTCCCATTGACAATATGCCCTAAAGGACTGGTCACACAAACCTCATAATCTAACTGATTAACATCATGCAACTTATCAAATAAATTACTCGTGCACAAATATGAGTGTGTGATCTACCTCGGTGATGCAGAACCCCAAGGTTAAAGAACCCGAAACCCCTTGAACATAAAATATGTCATGAACATGAATAAGAACAAACCCCCAACTAAAGAACCCCCAAACAACTATGTGAATGGAAACACTTATAATAGATTGATTTTAAAATACAAGAACAGAATTCGCCACAAAGTAAATACCTTGATAAGAATTAGAAGTTTTTGATGTAAAAGAAGAAGACAAACAATCCTCTCCAATGAAGAATTCGGCCAAGCCAAATAAAAGTCTCAAAATATCACAATATTTAAGTCTGAATTACAATCTCATTTTTGAGGAGTATTTATACTCCCTTAAGCTAATAAAAATCCTAATTAATCAAATAGGCCGTTAAACATGGGCCTTGCACCAAGATAACTAAAACCCACAATAATTAACTTAAAATATAGCCCAAAAAGCCTAAATATAACTAATTAAATAAGGCCAAGCTAATTAAAGCCCATCTCACTTAAATAAACCCAAAAGAATAAGTTAATGCCTAACATATTACAAATAATTAAATAAAAATAATAAATAAAAGCCTAAACTAAAATCCCAAACAAATCAGCCCCTTAATCAACCAATTAGCACATGCATTGCACATGCTCTAGCTCACATGCTGATGCGTGCACAGGGGGGTAAACATTGCAATATTATAAACTTTGCAAGTTCGGATTTATGGAGATTAAATTTATGGAAGTTAAAGAAGTCTTGAAGGTGGTTTACTGAATTATGAGGAAGCCGAATCAAAAAAGAGACTTTGAAGAGAGGCAAGTGCAAGTCATGTGACACCTTGACATGTGCAAGTCATGCGACCTTCACATGTGTCATCCATGTGCTAGACATGTTGATGCGGAATCCCAAGGCTAAAGAACCCGAAACCCCTTGAACATACAATATGGCATAGACATGAATAAGAGTAAATCCCCAACCCTATTGAACCCCCAATCAATAAAGTGAAAGGAAACGAAAATAATTAGGTTGATTTAAATACAAGAACAGAATTCGCCACAAGTAATTACCTTGATAAAAATTTATGTTCTTAATGCAAAAGAAGAAGACAAGCTATCCTCTCCAAAGATGAATTCGGCCAAGCCAAAAGAAATTTATCAAAATAATCAAATCTACCTCCAATCTCGTTTTTGTGGAGTATATATACTCCCTTATGCTAGAAAAAACCCTAATTAATCACATAGGCCTTTAAACATGGGCCTTACACCAAGATAACTAAAGCCCACACTAATTAACTTAAAATACAGCCCAAAAAGCCTAAAAAAGAACTAATTAAATGAGCCCAAGCTAATTAAAGCCCATCCAACTTAAATAAGCCCAAAAGAATAAGTTAAGGCCTAGCATATTACAAATAATCAAATACAAAAATAATAAATAAAAGCCTAAACTTAAAGCCCAAACAAAACAGCCCATTAAGTCCATTATTCTTTTGGGCTTATTTAAGTGAGATGGGCTTTAATTAGCTTGGGCTCATTTAATTAGTTCTTTTTAGGTTTTTTGGGCTATATTTTAAGTTAATTAGTGTGGGCTTTAGTTATCTTGGTGTAAGGCCATGTTTAAAGGCCTATTTGATTAATTAGGGTTTTTTCTAGCTTAAGGGAGTATATATACTCCTCAAAAACGAGATTGGAGACAGATTTGATTATTTTTATAAATTTATTTTGGCTTGGCCGAATTCATCTTTGGAGAGGATAGCTTGTCTTCTTCTTTTGCATTAAGAATATAAATTCTTATCAAGGTAATTACTTGTGGTGAATTCTGTTCTTGTATTTAAATCAACCTAATTATTTGCGTTTCCTTTCACTTTATTGATTGGGGGTTCAATAGGGTTGGGGATTTACTCTTATTCATGTCTATGCCATATTGTATATTCAAGGGGTTTCGAGTTCTTTAGCCTTGGGGTTCCGCATCATTTGGTATCAGAGCCAACGTTAAGGTAAATTCCTATTTATCTTAGTGCTAGGTTTGCATTTTCTTTTTCTTTGAATTCTAGTTGTTTATGCCGAATTAGGTTGTATTAACTTTCTTAGTTAATTGTGCTTTTTGTGTGTTTAAATTAGCCTTTTCTTATCTTACCTTTACCTTGAATTCGTGAAATAGCCTTGAACCGAAATCTTGAACATCCTTTGCTTTGAATCCGAATCCTAGTAGAAGAAGATTAGAGATTAGTTTGCTGTTTTGAAAAAAAAAAAAGAAATTTTCGCAAAGCCATAACTTTTTACTCGGGTGTCCGATTTGCTATTATAAGATATTTTTATAAAGGGCATTTGGAGCTCTACAATCATTATTGGGCTACGCCTTATGTAACTGCCCGTTTTGGACCTCAAAAACAACATTTAGATCTCTGTTTTTCACTTTGAAGTTTTTGTGTTTTTCAAAAGGGGCTTTAGAAAACCGAATTGAATTCTGATCACATTGGGCTTGAGACGTTTGGTAGTTTGTATTCTGGTTGTTATTTATTTCATTAAAAAAAAAGAAAAGAAAAGAAAAGAAGAGGAAAAAAAAATGTGAAAGAAAGAATAGAGGAGGAGAAAAAGGTAGGGAGTAGATTTGGCCAAGGGAGTATATTTATAGCAAAAGGGAAAATCCAAATCCATTAATAGGTGGGAAAACTTAATCCTAAGTGCTTGAGGATTAGGAGCAGCAATTAATCCTTTTCTAAATAGAGATAGGAATTCTTTAAGTAATAGGAAAAAAATTAATCCTATCTGTTTTGGGAATAGGAAAACTTAATCCTAAACCACCTTTGATTATTATTATCCAATCCGGATAAGGATTCATTTGTGCTACCATTTGCTTATCTTTTTGGATATCATTTTCCTATCATTTGCTAACCATTTTTGGTAACATTTTCCTCACCATTTTTGGTAACATTTTCCTAACATTTGCTATCCATTTTTGGTAACATTTTGGTACTATTTTGCTGTAATTTTTACACCATTTTGGTATCATTTTGCCATCATTGTTTCTACCATTTTGCCATCAGTTGCCTACCATTTTGGTAACATTTTGCCATCATTTTTACACCATTTTGATATCATTTTGACATCATTTTTCTACCATTTTGCCATCATTTTGCTATCATTTTGCTACCATTTTGGTATCATCTTCCTATCATTTTGCACACAACTTGACACATTAATTAGAGCTTGATACACCATTCCGCCTATTCATCATTTTGGCTCTAAATTGAATTGTATTGAGTGCATTATGTCTTACTTAGTATAATTAGGTTTCTTTGTTATTTTCTTGTTTTATTGGGTAGAAACTAGGTTCTATATTTGGTTTACTTTGTAATGAATCAGATTCATATATTTTATCCAGATTGTCATTTTTCTTAATTCTTGTTGCTTATTTCTTTGTTTTGAGCTTGCTTTTTTCCTTTACACTGTTAGAGTATCTTTGCTTGTTCTAATACTCTAATTTGGATATAATCAAGTGGTATACCAGTCTTGTCCGTGTACCACCTTCATTGTGTCTAGAGTCTTCTTTTCTAGCTTTGAACTTTCTTTTATTGTTAGTTGCTTATTTCTTTGCTTTCTAAAACGTACTCAAATTCTTGGTTTGTGAATTGAATTTTGAAGTGCAATTTTAAAGTTGCAATTAGAGTGGTAAAAGGAAAGAGCGTGTGAGTACATTGATGTGGAACCCCAAGGCTAAAGAACCCGAAACCCCTTGAACATACAATATGGCATAGACATGAACAAGAATAAACCCCCAATCTAAAGAAACCCCAAATAACTATGTGAATGGAAACGCTTATAATAGAATGATTTAAAAACACAAGAATAGAATTCGCCACAAAGTAAATACCTTGATAAGAATTAAGTTCTTGATGCAAAAGAAGAAGACAAACATTCCTCTCCAATGAAGAATTCGGCCAAACCAAAAGAAATTTATCAAATTAATCAAATCTTCCTCCAATCTCATTTTTGTAGAGTATTTATACTCTCTTAAGCTAATAAAAACCCTAATTAATCAAATAGGCCTCAAAACATGGGCCTTACATCAAGATAACTAAAGCCCACATGAATTAACTTAAAATTCAGCCCAAAAGGCCTAAAAAGAACTAATTAAATGAGCCTAAGCTAATTAAAGCCCATCTCACTTAAATAAGCCCAAAAGAATAAGTTAAGGCCTAACATATTACAAATAATCAAATGAAAATAATAAATAAAAGCCTAAACTAAAAACCCAAATAAATCAGCCCCTTAATCCACCAATTAGCACATGCATTGCACATGCTCTGGCTCACATGCATAGCACTTGTCAAGGTCACATGACCTGCACATGTTAAGTAGTCACATGACTAGCACATGTCCATCTTCAATTTGGCTTCTTCATAAATTTGGCCCACGGACTTCCTTCAAGCCTTCTTTAACTTCTCCAAATTTGATCTCCATGAATATGAACTTCCATTGTTTATAATCTTGAAATGTTGACCCCCTGTGCACGCATCATACATTAAGAGGGTAAAAGCCTTGTTTGTGTGAAACACGAGAGGAGTGACATCCTTTGAGTGTAAACACGTTAGGGAGTGTGTGAGGTTATTATCTAACATCTTTTTGCAGACTTTTCAATCATGACTGAAGAATCGGGTAAAAAGGGAGCAACTCTCGACGAGGTAGTGTTCTCCATTCAAGCTATGCATGGTACATTTGAAAAATTCATGAGAGATATGGGGAATATGAATGATAGAATAGAAAGGCTAGAATTGGGTTCAAATAGTACATCTAGGAGAACAGCAAGGAGAGGCAGATGTCTGATGAAAACGGAAGGGCTGACTTAGAAGATTTAGATGAAGAAGAGAATAGTGGGAGATTGGATGGGAATTTAGGTAACATTAAGCTTAAGATTCCTCCATTTAAAGGTAGAAATAATGCTGAAGAGTACCTAGAATGGGAAAGGAAGGTTGAAATGATCTTTGATTGTAATAGGTATTCTGAGGAGAAGAAAGTGAAGATAGCAGCTGTGGAGTTTACGGATTATGCACTATTTTGGTGGGATCAGTTGAACATGGGTAGAAGGAACGTAGGTAGATGACCTATTAGTAGTTGGGAGGATATGAAGGAGGCCATGAGGAAACGATTTGTGCCATCACACTACTTTAGGGAGCTACATCAAAGGTTGCATAGGTTAGTGCAAGGGGGTAGGTCAGTAGAGAACTACCATAAGGAGATGGAAATGTGCATGGTTAGAGCTAACATTGAGGAAGATGAAGAGGTAACCATGGCTCGGTTTTTAGGTGGATTGGATAAAGAGATTGATGATGTCATTGAGCTTCATAGATATGATTCCATAGAGGAAATGTTGAGTATGGCAATGAAGATTGAAAAACAGAAGAAGAGTAGGAGCCGAAGAGTAGGAGCTTCAACCGAACCAGCAACAACTCAAGGGATAGTTTGGGATCTAGATGGACCAAAGGGGAGGATAGAAAAGACTTTAGAGGATCCAAACCTTATGGGGCAGATTCGGGTTCCAAAGATGCAAGGGCTGTCCAATCACCATCCAAGGTTGTAAAAGGTAACTCTAATACTCCAACTCCTAGTAGAGAGATTAAATGCTTTAAATGCTTGGGGAAGGGGCATCTGGCACGTGATTGTCCTAATAAAAGGGTGATAATAGCTAGGGATGATGTGGAAATTGTTTCTGAATCAGACCATAGTGAAAATGAGATGCCACCTTTAGAAGATTGTAGTGATTGTGATAGTGAGGGAGAGTTATTGGTTGCTGAAAGTGGGAAATCTTTAGTGGCTAGGCGAGCTTTGAATTTGAATATTAAGGAAGAGAGCATAGAATAAAGAGAAAACATATTTCACACTATGATGCGGAACCCCAAGGCTAAAGAACCCGAAACCCCTTAAACACACAATATGGCATGAACATGAACAAGAAGAAACTCCCAATCTAAAGAACCCCCAAACAACATGTGAATGGAAACGCTTATAATAGATTGATTTAAAAACATAAGAACAGAATTCGCCACAAAGTAAATACCTTGATAAGAATTTAAGTTCTTGATGCAAAAGAAGAAGACAAGCAAATCCTCTCCCTTGAAGAAAATTCGGCCAAGCCAAATGATGATATTCAAAAGTGTTTTAAAATCTGTCTTTTACAACTTATAATGAGGTATTTATAGCCCCCAAAAGGTAGGTAACCCTAAATAAGTCAAAAGTTCACCTAACACATGGCCACCTAACACATGGGCCTCCCACCAAACCCTAAATAAGTCAAAAGGCCACCTAACACATGGCCACCTAACACATGGGCCTCTAACACATGGTCCTCCCACCAAACCCTAAATAAGTCAAAAGGCCACCTAACACATGGGCCTCCCACCAAATAACTAAAGCCCAAACTTATTAACTCTAAAATACAACAACCCACAAGCCTAAAATAATTAATTTAAATGAGCCCAACTTAAAGTAAGTCCAACTCACTTAAAATAAGCCTATTAAGCTATATGAGGGTCCAACTAAATAATTAAAACAAAACAAGTTGAACATAATAAAATAAGCTCCTTGGGCAGCCTAAAGCTACTCTTCGATATTGAAATAATTAATCAAGCACAATTGAAGCCCATCTTTTGCATTTGGCCCCATTGGATTAGATATAACACAATTTGGCTCAACTCTCTCTTGAATCTCCATAACTTCCACAATTCGGCCTGCGTAGGATTGCCATGATGGGTTGACCCCCCTGTGCACGCATCATCCCCTCCCTCTTTAGAAAAGATTCGTCCTCGAATCTTCGTTTTATTTAAGTTGGGAATTGAAGCTTGTGGAATAAATTGATCTTCACAGATGATCTTGGGAACATGTGGAAATAATATAAATACTTCTTCAGAAATTAACTCATAATGTTCCTGCAAATTAACCAAATCACTAAGAAAAATATGGTTAGTCAAAACAACCATTTTGTTTTTATCATAATTCTCTCCTTTTTCCATTCTCAATTCAGCCTCCTCAAGCAATAAAGGGTCAATCAAAACATGCTGATCTTCCATCTTAATTACACAATCATCTTCTATTTTACAATCTTCTTCCTTTTCCCTTAAACAATCATCGTCTGCACTTCCACTTATGTCTTCCTCATTTATAACATCATCATCATATAAATCTATAGCATCTTTTTCAGCTTCACAAATAATCTCTTCTACTACAACTTTCTCTTTCTTTCTTTTCTCCTTTTGCAAACACTTATCTAGTTGTTTAAAAAGTTGTTTAAACCGCAATTCTGCATTTTTAAGGTCTTCCTTCAATAACTTAGTATCTTTTTTTAACTCATCCAATGTTTCTTGATCTAAATATCGTGTTGACTTGTAATAGGACATCCTCACAATCACTTCCTCATGTGTTTCACTCAAAATATGGCACTCCACTTGTGTCACTCTATTTGACTTTTACCCTCTTTTAAGCTCACTCACTCGAGCCTTTTTACCATTCAAGCTTGCTGTCTTCAATTGCACTTTAGAACTCAATCTCAAGTCAAGATGATTCACAAGTCAACAAATTTAAATGAGAATGCAATGAAAACACTTAACAAAGAAAGTCAAGAATGACGCCTACCCACAAATTGCCACTTTGGCTTTTCAAATTAATTTTCAAATTCAAAGTATGACCAAATCTAAATTTTTGTTTCTTTGTGATTTTTCTTTCCTAACTTTATCTCAATGCTGACTTTTCTTTTTTTTTTTTTTAAATTCGGATGAACAGTGCTGTGAATAGTACTATGAGCAGTAACTTGAACAGTACCAACGATATATATATATATTTTTTTTAGAACTTAAAACATCAAACACAAGATCTGATGTAGGAATAAAGAAGAATACAAAAGAACAAATTCAAAAATAAAGAAGAACACGAAATTGATAAGAATAAGATTGTAAATTAAACAATGCGGAATTATCTTGTTCTAATGGAAATAAAACAATAGAATAGCAAACTAACACAAGATAAATAAGAATTTATCCTAATTCAAGCTCTGATACCAAATGATGCGGAACCCCAAGGCTAAAGAACCCGAAACCCCTTAAACACACAATATGGCATGAACATGAACAAGAAGAAACTCCCAATCTAAAGAACCCCAAACAACATGTGAATGGAAACGCTTATAATAGATTGATTTAAAAACATAAGAACAGAATTCGCCATAAAGTAAATACCTTGATAAGAATTTAAGTTCTTGATGCAAAAGAAGAAGACAAGCAAATCCTCTCCCTTGAAGAAAATTCGGCCAAGCCAAATGATGATATTCAAAAGTGTTTTAAAATCTGTCTTTTACAACTTATAATGAGGTATTTATAGCCCCCAAAAGGTAGGTAACCCTAAATAAGTCAAAAGTTCACCTAACACATGGCCACCTAACACATGGGCCTCCCACCAAACCCTAAATAAGTCAAAAGGCCACCTAACACATGGCCACCTAACACATGGGCCTCTAACACATGGTCCTCCCACCAAACCCTAAATAAGTCAAAAGGCCACCTAACACATGGGCCTCCCACCAAATAACTAAAGCCCAAACTTATTAACTCTAAAATACAACAACCCACAAGCCTAAAATAATTAATTTAAATGAGCCCAACTTAAAGTAAGCCCAACTCACTTAAAATAAGCCTATTAAGCTATATGAGGGTCCAACTAAATAATTAAAACAAAACAAGTTGAACATAATAAAATAAGCCCCTTGGGCAGCCTAAAGCTACTCTTCGATATTGAAATAATTAATCAAGCACAATTGAAGCCCATCTTTTGCATTTGGCCCCATTGGATTAGATATAGCACAATTTGGCTCAACTCTCTCTTGAATCTCCATAGCTTCCACAATTCGGCCTGCGTAGGATTGCCATGATGGGTTGACCCCCCTGTGCACGCATCACACTAAGTGTTTAATTAATGGAAGGGTGTGCACAGTTATTATTGATGGAGGTAGTTGCACTAATGTAGCAAGTGTGAATATGGTTGATAAGCTGAACTTGGTATGTGAAAAGCATCCTAGACCTTATAAATTACAATGGTTGAATGACAGTGGAGAGGTTAAGGTAACAAGGCAAGTAAGAGTGCCATTTTCTATAGGGATGGTGTTTATCTGATTTTGCTTTGCTATTCGAATCGTATGTGTGGGTTTGTAGCTCGTTAGCTATTGGGATTCGCATCACATGTGCCATGAATATTGATCATAAACAAGTGAATAAACCCCCAATCTAAAGAACCCCCAAACAAGATTGAATGGAAACGCTTATAATAGATTGATTTAGAAAGTAAGAAGAAAAAAAATCAAGCATACATTAATCATGCAAATTGCCTAAATCTAATTCTTCATACAATATCAAGAATCAATAAAAATCAACTCTCACAAATTTAGTCAAAATAAATTAATTAATCATAAATATGCAAAATGTAAAGTACAAATGAAGAAGTTCAGCCTTTTATATAGGCTAGGCAGCCACCCCTCCCTAGAAGAGTTATAATCAAACACTAACCCTAAGAGATAATTAATAAAATAAATAACAAAGATAATTCCTAACCTTTATCTACATGTATTTGGCCACAATATGGACTAAGTACATGAATAAATAAAGATAAATACAATCTGAAAATAATCCTAAAAGCTAATGATTATCCTAAGGAAAATGAATGTAGACTCAATTTTGGCTATAAGTGGAATTTGGCTAACTCACTCAAGATAAATTCATCCTATTGTTTCTCCATCAAACTCTATTCAATAATATCCCAAAATAATAAGTATTTATCAAGGAAAACCCATTCCTAAAATTTAGGACCCCAAGTTCACCAATGTAGGTATAAAGTTAAATTTGACTCAAACCCATCCAAATTCAGCTCTCCCCTTTAAAATCCGGCCCCGTCATGTTTTCTAAGCCTTATTTAGTTATTTTAGCCCAACTCTTTAGAAGAGATAAGCCCAACTTTAGCCTAACCACTTAAACTACGTAAAACACTCAAATAAGCACAAAAATAAAACAAACCTAATTAAATAAGACCAAAATGTTTTCTAAGGTGCTAGGCTGCCCAAATACATTTAATTATATGTCATTAAAGAATAGAAGCTAAACAAAATATCTTGAAGGCCCATTTGACCATTCGGCCCCAACTTGTATTCAGAGTCTTTCCCCTCTTGAACTTGTATCTTCTCTACATAAGGCCTCATGAATGCTTGTAGGACTTCTTTAAGCTACTTTGACCTTGCTCTTGTGATGCGGAACCCCAAGGTTAAAGAACCCGAAACCCCTTGAACATACACTTTGATTGCAAAGACAAAGAAGACAAAAACCCTCCTTATTGAACCCCCAAACAACAGGTGAATGGAAACGCAAATAATTGGGAATTAAAGAACCTAAAAAATGCCACAATCAAATAATTGATAAGTTAATCCAATTCTTCATGCAATAGAAAAGAAAGCAATTCACTCTCAATCTAAGCAAGATAATTCGGCTATGCCAATGAATATTATTCAAATCTGAAGTTTACAACTTATGTTAGCCTATTTATGTGGTGGCTAACCCTAATTACCCTTAAAACCTAAAACAAACCCTAATAAGGCCTTAAGTACACATAGGTCGAATTCTCCATGGGCTTTACAAGATAAATTAAGCCCAAACTAAAGAAAATAAACTCACTTAAAATTAAGTCTCATAGGCAGAACATGAAAGCCCAAAAGAAAGACTAATTAAAACCCAAAATAACTAAATCAAACCCAATCTACAAGCCCATCAATCCTAGCCCATTAAATCCCAACTTAAATGAGTCATGTGACTTTTAAATGAAGCACATGACATGTACAATTAAAAGCCCAAAGTTGTATAAGCCCTTGATGGCTTAAATTGGCCCAATTCCTTCACTTGCTTCCAAAAGGTTAAGTACTTTAAGTTAGCCTTCAAGCCCTTGATAGCATTTCTCAATAGCATCTTCATGAATTTCTTGAGTGACAAAATCTTGAACAAAAGATGACATAGCCATCTTTAGCTTCTGAGCACGTCCTCTTGTTATTGGGCCACTAGGCAGCTTCAAAGGATCTTTGGTGGTTGATGGCATTGTTGGTGGATCCGTATAATTCCCTCCCTCCTTAAAAAGATTTGTCCTCAAATCTGCATCCACATCAAAAGGAGAAAGGTCAGAAATATTAAATGTAGCAGAAACACCATACTCACCTGGTAAATCGATCTTATAAGCATTATCATTGATACGCTCCAAGACTTGAAATGGACCATCACCACGTGCATCCAACTTTCCCTTCCTTTGGTTTGGAAACCTTTCCTTGCGAAAATGTACCCAAACCCAATCTCCAGGAGCAAATACCACCTGTCGCCTTCCTTTATTAGCTCTTTCAGCATACTTTTGGTTCCTCTTCTCAATGTTAGTTCTGGCTTTTTCATGCAAAGTCTTTACCAATTCTGCCTTCCTATTGCCATCTAAACTTGAAAGCTCATTTAAAGGCAATGGACAAAGATCAAGCACAGTCAGTGGGTTAAAACCATAAACAATCTCAAATGGTGAAAAACCAGTAGACGAATGAATACTTCTATTATAAGCAAATTCAATGAAAGGTAAACAATCTTCCCATGTTTTGAGATTCTTACCCACTATAGCACGAAGTAAGGTACTCAAAGATCTATTCACTACCTCTGTTTGACCATCTGTCTGCGGGTGGCAAGTAGTAGAAAATACAACTTTGTACCCAACTTACCCCATAGAACACGCCAAAAATGAGAAAGGAACTTTGTATCCCTGTCAGAAAAAATGGTGCGTGGTATACCATGCAAACGCACAACTTCTTTAAAGAATAGGTCAGCAACATTAACAGCATCATCACATTTATGACAAGCAATAAAGTGAGCTATTTTACTAAACCTATCTACCACAACAAAAATGCTATCTCTACCACGTTTAGTTCTAGGCAATCCAAGCACAAAGTCCATAGAAACATCAGTCCAAGGAGAACTAGGTACAGGTAGCGGCATATACAAACCACGGGGCATAGTTTTAGACTTAGCTTGCCTACATGCAACACATGAATTACATACTTTCTCCACATCCCTGCGCATATGAGGCCAATAAAAATGCTCATTTAACATGTCATAAGTCTTATGCACCCCAAAATGTCCCATCAATCCCCCACAATGAGATTCTAATACAAGCAAATCATGCATTGAACACTTAGGCAAACAAAGCTTGTTGCCCTTAAACAAAAACCCATCATGCCTATAGAATTTATCAAAAGCTTGATGTTCACATGCTGCATACACATTACCAAAATCAAGATCTCCAACATATAGTTCCTTAACATGCTCAAAACCAAGTAATTTAGAACTAAGTGTAGAAATTAAAGCATATCTTCTTGACAATGCATCCGTAACAATGTTATCTTTTCCATGCTTGTATTGAATAACATAAGGAAATATTTCAATAAATTCAATCCATTTAGCATGCCGTTTATTCAACTTACCTTGTCCTTTCAAGTGTTTAAGGGACTCATGATCGGTGTGAATGACAAACTCCTTGGGTAGGAGGTAATGCTGCCACACATCCAATGCTCTTACTAAAGCATAAAGCTCTTTTGTCATAGGTTGAATAATTGAGTTGGGCTCCATGTAGTTTCTCACTAAAATAGGCAATTGGTTTCTTTTCTTGCATCAAAACCGCCCCAATACCTACACCAGAAGCATCACATTCTATTTCAAATGTTTTATCAAAGTTAGGCAAAGATAAAATAGGAGCAGAACACAACTTCCCTTTCAAAGTCTCAAATGCCTTTTGCTGTGCTTCTCCCCACTTGAACCCAACCTCCTTCTTGATTATTTCTATGAGTCGTGCAGCAATGGAAGAAAAATCCTGCACAAAACGCCTATAAAAGCTTGCCAAGACATGGAAGCTTCTCACATCTAAAGTAGTCTTAGGTGTAGGCCATTCCTTAATTGCCTTCACTTTTTCTTCATCCACTTCAATTCCCTGTGCACTCACCACAAAACCAAGAAACACAAGTCTATCCATGCAAAATGTACATTTCTTAAGCTTAGCATACAACTTTTCAGATCTCAAAGCTTGTAAAACTAGCCTAACATGCTCAATATGCTCTTCATAAGACTTGCTGTAAATGAGTATATCATCAAAATACACAACAACAAACTTCCCTAAATATGCACGCAATACATGGTTCATAAGCCTCACAAAAGTGCTAGGGGCATTAGATAGCCCAAATGGCATAACCAACCACTCATACAAACCATATTTAGTTTTGAAAGTTGTTTTCCACTCATCACCAGGTTTCATTCTAATTTGATGATATCCACTTATTAAATCAATTTTAGTAAAATACACAGCACCACATAATTCATCCAACATATCATCTAGCCTAGGAATGAGATGTCTATACTTTACAGTGATTTTGTTGACCGCACGGCAATCAACACACATCCTCCATGTTCCATCCTTCTTAGGCACCAATAGGATGGGTACTGCGCATGGACTCATGCTTTCTCTCACCAATCCCTTCTCCATAAGTTCTTCCACTTGCCTTTGCATTTCCTTTGTTTCCATAGGATTGCTTCTATAGGCTGGTCTATTGGGAATGGTAGATCCTGGCACAAAGTCAATCTGATATTCTATCCCTCTCAAAGGTAGTAAACCATCTGGAAGCTCATCAGGAAAAACATCATAATACTCCTGCAACAAAAAAACAAAACTAGAAGGCAAAGAATCAAGATTATGGTCAGTGTCAGTAAACAAAACTTCCTTGTAGATTACAAGAACCAAAGGTTGTCTTAAGGCTAATGCACTCTTGACCTCCCTTGCTCTAACATAGAAATTCTGTTTTTGTCTCCCCCATTGCTTGTTTTCACTCACCACTAGGCCATTTATTTGTTTTGTTTCTTTTTGGGCCTCTTTTCCCCCTTTCTTTTATTTTTCTCTCTTTCTCACCCCTTGGGCCGAAACCTCTCTCCCCTTTTCTGTTTTGGCCAAAGCCTCTTTCTCTTTCTCAAACATTTTCTTTTGATCTTCATAAATCTCTTGAGGAGATAATGGGGCTAAAACAACCTTTTTACCTTCATAAGAAAAAGAAAATCTGTTAGTGTACCCATTATGAATAGCTTGTCTATCAAACTGCCCCCATCAATAATGATTGTGCACACTCTCCCATTAACTAAACACTTAGTGTGAAATATGTTTTCTCTTTGTTCTAGGCTATCTTCCTTAACATTCAAGTTTAAAGCTCGCCTAGCCACTAATGATTTCCCACTTTCAGCAACTAACAACTCCCCCTCGCTATCACAATCACTACAATCTTCTAAAGGAGGCATTTCATTATCACTTTGTTCTGATTCAAAAGTAATTTCCCCATCATCCCTAGCAATTATTACCCTCTTACTAGGACAATCACGTGCTACATGCCCCTTTCCCAAACATTTAAAACATTTAATTTCTCAACTAGGGGTAGGAGTACTAGAGTTACCTTTAACACCTTTATTTGGAATTTGGGTTGCTTTTACTTCTTTGGAACCCGAATCTGCCCCATAGGGTTTAGATACCCTAAAATCTTTCTTCTCCCCCCTCTTGGTCCATTTAGACCCCAAAGTATAGCTTGAGTTGTTGCCGATCTTATTGAAGTTTTTACTCCTCTTTTGTTTTTCAATCTTTATTGCCATGTGCAACATCTCTTCCATAGTGTCATATCTATACATCTCAATGGCATCAGCAATCTCCTTGTTTAGACCACCTAAAAACCGAGCCATGGTGATCTCCTCATCCTCCTCAATGTTTGCTCTCACCATGCACATTTCCATATCTTTATAGTAACCCTCCACGGATTTTCCTCCCTGCACAAGTCTATGCAATTTTTGATGTAATTCTCTAAAATAGCGTGAAGGAACAAACCTTTTTCTCATGGCTTCCTTCATGTCCTCCCAATTACTAATAGGACACCTCCCTACTTTCCTTCTACTCAGATTGAGTTGCTCCCACCAAAACATTGCATAATCAGTGAACTCTACAGCTGCAATCTTCACCTTCTTTTCCTCTAAATATCTATTGCATTCAAAGATCATCTCCACCTTTCTCTCCCACTCCAAGTACTCTTCTGCACTATTTCTGCCTTTGAATGGAGGAATCTTGAGTTTGATGTTACCCAAGTTTCCATCTATCCTTGCACTAGTTTCCTCTTCCTCTTCATCATCAAAATCATGCTCCCCATGTCCTTGAATAATTCGGCCTCTCCTTGCTTCCCTTCTAGGTGCATTAGATATACTCCCTTCGAGCCTCTCTTCCATTCCATCCATTCTAAGAGACAGCATCCGCATCTCACTAATGAAAGCTTGATAGAGCATCTTGTTATCTGGTACATGATCTTCATCTTGGGATATTCCCTTCCCACTAGTTTCTTCAGTCATGGTGTATTACCTGCAAAATTATTAGATAAAAAAAAACCTCACAAGCACTCCCTCACATGTTTACACTCAAAGGATGTCACTCCTCTCGTGTTTCACTCAAAACAAGGCTTTTACCCTCTTAATGTACTCACACACTCTTGCCTTTTACCACTCTAATTGCAACTTTAAAATTGCACTTCAAAATTCAATTCACAAACCAAGAATTTGAGTACGTTTTAGAAAGCAAAGAAATAAGCAACTAACAACAAAAGAAAGTTCAAAGGTAGAAAAGAAGACTCTAGACACAATGAAGGTGGTACACGGACAAGACTGGTATACCACTTGATTATATCCAAATTAGAGTATTAGAACAAGCAAAGATACTCTAACAGTGTAAAGGAACAAAAGCAAGCTCAAAACAAAGAAATAAGCAACAAGAATTAAGAAAAAATGACAATTTGGACAAAATGTATGAATTTGATTCACTACAAAGTAAACAAAATGTAGAACCTAGTTATTCTACCCAACAAAACAAGAAAATAACAAAGAAACCTAATTATACTAAGAAAGACAGAATGCACTCAAGACAATTCAATTTAGAGCCAAAATGATGAATAGGCCGAACGGTGTATCAAACTCTAATTAATGTGTCAAGTTGTGTGCAAAATGATGGCAAAATGATGTCAAAATAGTGTAAAATGATGGAAAAATGGTAGGCAAATGATGGTAAAATGGTAGGAAAATGATGGCAAAAAAATGATACCAAAATGGTGTAAAAATGACAGCAAAAATGGTACCAAAATGTTACCAAAAATAAATGATAGGAAAAAATGTTACCAAAAATGATAAGCAAATGCTAGCACAAATGAATCCTTATCCGAATTGGATAATAATAATAGGATTAAGTTTTCCTATTCCCAAAACAAATAGCATTAATTTTTCCTATTACTTAAAGGATTCCTATCTCTATTTAGAAAGGGATTAATTGCTGCCCCTACTCCTCAAGCACTTAGGATTAAGTTTTCCCACCTATTAATGGATTTGGATTTTCTCTTTTGCTATAAATATCCTCCCTTGGCCGAATCTACTCCCTACCTTTTTCTCCTTCTCAATTCTTTTCTTTCACATTTTTTTTTCTCTTTTTTTTTATATGAAATAGAGAACAACTAGACTACAAACCACCAAACTTCTCAAGCCCATAAGATCGGAACTCAAATTAGGTTTTCTAACCCTCTTTTTTTTATTCAAAACGCAAAAACTTCAAAGTGAAGAACGGAGGCTTAAACGTCATTTTTAAGGGCCGAAAATTGCAGTTACACAGGGCATAGCCCAAGTAACGATTGTAGAGCACGAAATTCCCTTTCCGAAAATATATTATAATAGCAAATCGGACACCCGAGTCAAAAGTTATGGCTTCTCGAAAATTTCTATTTTTTTTTATCAAATCAGCAAACTAATCTCTAATCTTCTCTTACTAGGATTCGGATTCAAAGCAAAGGATGTTCGAGATTTCAGTTCAAGGCTAATTCATGAATTCAAGGTAAAAGTAAGAAAAGAAAAGGCTAATTTAAACACACAAAACACAATTAACTAAGAAACTTAATGCAACCTAATTCGGTAGAAACAAAAAGAATTCAAAGAAAATAAAAAGCAAACCTAACACTAAAATAAATAGGAATTTACCTTATCTTTGGCTCTGATACCAAATGATGCGGAACCCCAAGGTTAAAGAACCCGAAACTCCTTGAACATACACTTTGATTGCAAAGACAAAGAAGACAAAAACCCTCCCTATTGAACCCCCAAACAACAGGTGAATGGAAACGCAAATAATTGGGAATTAAAGAACCTGAAAAATGCCACAATCAAATAATTGATAAGTTAATCAAATTCTTCATGCAATAGAAAAGAAAGCAATTCACTCTCAATCTAAGCAAGATAATTCAGCTATGCCAATAAATATTATTCAAATCTGAAGTTTACAACTTATGTTAGCCTATTTATATGGTGGCTAACCCTAATTACCCTTAAAACCTAAAACAAACCCTAATAAGGCCTTAAGTACACAGGCCGAATTCTCCATGGGCTTTACAAGATAAATTAAGCCCAAACTAAAGAAAATAAACTCACTTAAAATTAAGTCTCATAGGCAGAACATGAAAGCCCAAAAGAAAGACTAATTAAAACCCAAAATAACTAAATTAAACCCAATCTACAAGCCCATCACGCCTAGCCCATTAAATCCCAACTTAAATGAGTCATGTGACTTTTAAATGAAGCACATGACATGTACAATTAAAAGCCCAAAGTTGTATAAGCCCTTGATGGCTTAAATTGGCCCAATTCCTTCACTTGCTTCCAAAAGGCTAAGTACTTTAAGTTGGCGTTCAAGCCCTTGATAACATTTCTCAATAGCCTCTTCATGAATTTCTTGAGTGACAAAATTTTGAACAAAAGATGACATAGCCATCTTTAGCTTCTGAGCACGTCCTCTTGTTATTGGGCCACTAGGTAGCTTCATAGGATCTTTGGTGGTTGATAGCATTGTTGGTGGATCCGTATCATCTTGTGATTGGTCCATGAGGAAGTGCTAGTTCATCTCTCTTGTTGCCATTATGCTTGGTTGTGCTCATATCAGTTATTCAATGCATCATTTTCGTTCTGATCTTGGTTCTTTTCTTCCTCCATGTTCAATTCAGCCTCCTCAAGCACTACAGGATCAGTCATAACATATTGATCTCCAATCTCAATTACACTATCTTCTTCCTTTTTACAATCTTCTTCCTTTTTACTCAAACAGTCGACAACATCCTTACTTTCACTTATATCCTCCTCATTTACAACCTCATCAGCATATAAATCTAAAGCATCTCTTTCAGCTTCACAAACAATTTCTTTGACAATAACTTCCTCTTCTTTCCTTCTTTCCTCTTGTTTTATATACGTACTTAGCAGTTCAGAAAGTTGTTTAAACCGCAATTTCATATTTTTAAAATCTTAATTTTTGCTCCAGTTTGGACAAATTTTGTTGTTGGAATTTGAGAATGACCTTGCTACCCTCCTTTGTTTCTGTTGCCTCTCCACCTTAATGGCAATTTTCACTAAGTCCTCCATTTTCCCATAATGTTGCAATTCAACTGCATACGTAATTTCTTTATTCAAACCTCCTAGAAACCAAGCCATGATTACCTCTTCCTCCTCTTCTACGTTAGCTTTGATCAATAGCATCTCCATCTCCTTGTGATAATCTTCTACAGATCTAGCTCCTTGCACTAGCCTATGCAACCTCTGATGTAACTCCCTAAAGTAGTGTGACGGCACAAATCTTTTCCTCATGGCCTCCTTTATATCCTCCCAACTATTAATAGGATGTCTCCTCATCTTCCTTCTGCCCATATTCAATTGATCCCACCAATACAAAGCATAGTCAATGAATTCTACAGCTGCAATCTTCACTTTCTTTTCCTCTGAGTACCTATTACAATCAAAAATTATCTCAACCTTTCTTTCCCACTCCAAGTACTCTTTTGCACTATTTCGGCCTTTGAATGGGGGAATCTTGAGTTTGATGTTGCCCAAGTTCCCATCTATCTTTGTATTAGTTTCCTCTTTATCATTAAAATCATGCTTCACATGTCCTTGAATAATTCGGCCTCTCTTTACTGTCCTTCTAGGTGCATTAGATATACTTCCTTCAAACCTCTCTTCCATTCCATCCATTCTAAGAGACAACTTCCTGATTTCACTAATAAAAGCTTGATATAGCATCTTGTTATCTGGTACATAATCTTCACCTTGGGATATTCCCTTCCCATTAGTTTCTTCAGTCATGGTGTATTACCTACAAAATTATTAGATAAAAACCTCGTAAGCACTCCCTCACGTGTTTACACTCAAAGAATGTCACTCCTCTCGTGTTTCACACAATTAAGGCTTTCTTAATGTCCTCACACTCTCTTGCCTTTTACCACTCAAGCTTGCAACTTTAAAATTGCACTTTAAAATTCAATCCACAGATCAACAATCTTGAGCACATTTAAGAAAGCAAAGAAAATAAATACTAACAATAAAAAGAAAGCTCAAAACTAGAAAAGAAGACACTAGATACAATGGAGGTGATGCACGATCAAGAATTGTGTACTACTTGATTATAACAAAATTAGAGTATTAGAACAAGCAAAGATACGCTAACAATGTAAAGGAACAAAAACAAGCTTAAAACAAAGAAATAAGCAATAAGAATTAAGAAAAATGACAATTTGGATAAAATGTATGAATTTGATTCACTACAAAGTAAACCAAATATAGAACCTAGTTATTCTACCCAAACAAAGCAAGAAAATAACAAAGAAACCTAATTATACTAAGTATGTCAGAATGCACTCACGACAATACAATTTAGAGCCAAAATGATCAATAGGCCGAATGGTGTATCAAGCTCTAATTAATGTGTCGAGTTGTGTGCAAAATGATGGCAAAATGATACCAAAGTGGTGGTAAAATGATAGCAAAATGATGGCAAAATGATACCAAAATGGTGGCAAAATGATAGCAAAATGATGGCAAAATGGCAACAAAATGATGGCAAAAATGGTAGAAAAATGATGGCAAAATGGTGGCAAAATGGTAACACAAATGATCAAAAAATGATTCTAAAAATGGTGGAACAAATGGATAAGAAATGATAAAATGGCAGCTCAAATGGATAAGAAAATGATATCAAAATGGCAGCTCAAATGGATAAGAAATGGATAGCACAAATGGTGATTCAATGATTGCAAAGTAAATCCTTAGTTAAGTAGTATTAGGATTATAATTCCAATTCTGATATGGATTAGGATTTGAAAAACTACTTTCCAAAACAAATAGGATTAATTTTTCCTACCACTTCAAGGATTCCTACTTGTGTTTAGAAAAGGATTAATTGCAGCCCCTAATCCTCAAGCAATTAGTATTAAATTTTTCACCTATTAAAGGATTTGGATTTTCCCTTTTACTATATATATATGCTCCACAATCAAATCCACACGAAATTTTTATTTACTTCACACGCAAATTGTTCCTTATTTTCTCTTTTTCTCTCTTTTCTTCTATTTTTTTTTCATTTTCTCCTTTTTTTTGTGAACAGTACCATGAATAGTGCATGAACAATACTTTAAACAGTAACATGAACAATACTTTTTCTTTTTTTTTTTTAAAAAACAATCAGCAAACTAATCTATGAACTTCTTCTACTAGGATTCAGATTCAAGCTAAGAATGTTCAAGATTCGGTTCAAGGCAATTTCACGAATTCAAGGTAAAAGGTAAGAAAAGAAAAGGCTAATTTAAACACACAAAAAGCACAATTAACTAAGAAACTTAATGCAACCTAATTCGGCATAAACAACTAGAATTCAAAGAAAAGAAAACACAAACCTAATACTAAGATAAATAGGAATTTACCTTTCTTTTGGCTCTGATACCAAATGATACGGAACCCAATAGCTAACAAGCTACACATACGAATTCGGTTAACAAAACAAAAGAGATAAAAACCCTCCCTATTGAACCCCCAATCAACATGTGAATGAAAACACAAATAATTGGGAAATAAAGAACTTGAAAAATGCCACAATCAAATAATTGATAAGTTAATCAAATTTTTCATGCAATAGAAAAGAAAAGCAAGCAAATCTCAGAAATCTAATCTATTAGAATTTTGGCAAAGCCAAGAAAAGAGGATAGCCTCCAATGTTTAATAATTCCAATCTTTGAATACAAATCACATTTTTGTGGAGTATATATACTCCTTTAAGCTAATAAAAACCCTAATTAATGAAATAGGCCTTAAAACATGGGCCTTACACCAAGATAACTAAAGCCCACACTAATTAACTTAAAATACAGCCCAAAAAGCCTAAAAAGAACAAATTAAATGAGCCCAGGCTAATTAAAGCCCATCTCACTTAAATAAACCCAAAAGAATAAGTTAAGGCCTAACATATTATAAATAATCAAACAAAAATAATAAATAAAAGCCTAAACTAAAAGCCCAAACAAAACAGCCCATTAAGTCCATTAATTGGCACATGCATTGCACATGTAATGTGTCACATGATGTGCACATGCATATGGCACATGCATAACACATGACATGGTACATGTCTAGCACATGTCAAAGCACATGGATGGCACATGTCAAGGTTGCATGACTTACACATGTCAAGGTGTCATATGACTTGCACATGCCTCTCTTCAAAGTCTCTTTTTTGATTCGGCTTCCTCATAATTCAGTAAACCACCTTCAAGACTTCTTTAACTTTCATAAATTTAATCTTCATAAATTCGAACTTGCAAAGTTTATAATCTTGCAATGTTGAACCCCCTGTGCACGCATCATATGCATAGCACATGATATAGGGCACATGCATGGCACATGCTTGGCACATGTCAATGTCACATGTTCGGCACATGTCAGGTCGTTACATGACCGACACATGTCAAACTGTCACATGACTAGCACATGTCCATCTTTGATTTGGCTTCTTCATAGATTCGGCCCATGGACTTCCTTCAATCCTTCTTTAACTTCCCCAAATTTGATCTCCATGAATCCGAACTTGTAATATTTATAATCTTGCAATGTTGACCCCTCTGTGCACGCATCATTCCCTCCCTCTTTAGAAAAGATTCGTCCTCGAATCTTTGCCTTGTTCAAGTTGGGAATGGAAACTTGTAGAATGAATTCATCTTCATTTACGATCTTTTGAACAAGTGGAAATAAAATGAATGCTTCTTCAGCTAAGGACTCATCATGTTCCTGCAATTTAACAAAAACACTAGGAAAAACACGTTTTTTCAATACAATAATTTCGTTCTGATCATGTTCCTCTTCTTTCTCTATGTTCAACTCAGCCTCCTTAAGCATTATAGGATCAATCATATCATGCTGATCTTCTATCTCAATTACACAAGCATCTTCCTTTTTACAATCTTCTTCCTTTACACAATCATCGTCTACACTTTCGCTCATTTCTTCCTCATTTATAACATCATCATCATATAAATCTATACCATCTCTTTCGGCTTCACAAATAATTTCTTCTACTACAACTTCCTCTTCCTTTTTTCTTTTCTCCTGCCTTATATACGTACTTAGTAGTCTAGAAAGTTGTTTAAACTGCAATTCCATATCTTTAAGATCTTTATCCAACAACTTAGCATCCTTCTTCAACTCATTCAATGCTTCTTGATCTAAGTGTTGTCTTGACTTGTAATAGTACATCCTCACATTCACTCCCTCACGTGTTTCACTCAAAAGATGGCACTCCACTCGTGTTTCAGTCAATTTGGCTTTTACCCTCTTTTAAGCTCACACACTCAAGCCTTTTACCACTCAAGCTTGTTATCTTTGATTGCACTTCAGAACTCAATCCCAAGTCAAGATGATTCACAATTCAGCAAATTGAAATGAAAATGCAATGAAAAAAACCTAACAAAGAAGATAGGCTCAAATCTAGAAGCAAAAATACCAAAATGAAGAAAGTTGAAATAAGCACACAAGATGAAGGTATGTATGCTATCCGAATATCCAATTTAAATTAACAATAGAGTTGTTAATTATAGTATAAATGGAAGAAAAAGATACTAGACACAAAAAAAAAATAGCAATTTAAGAATGAAAGAAATTGACAAATAAGGAAACCAAAAATTTCCAAGTCAAGTTAAGGAAACTATTATGTCCAAGACAAAATAAGGAAACTATTATGTCTAAGACAAAATAAGGAAACTCAAATGTCTAGGTTAAGACAAAATGATTAATCCACTATGTCCTAATTTAAATCAAAATAAGGAAACCCAAATGTCTTGATTAAGACAAGAATGAAACTTATCTAATTCAATGTCCTAATTTAAATAATGTCCTAATCCTTTTTTTTTTGAATTATCGCTAACTAATTAGATAATAACAATTCTATCCTAAAGAAATACAATCCTAATTGATCACATCAACCAAAGTTAACCCAAATTGAAAGACTTTTTTTTTTAAAATTTGGATGAACAGTACCTGAATAGTGTCATGAACAGTGCTGTGCACAGTACTAACGATTTTTTTTTGGGTTTTTTTTATATGAATAGCTAGATAACAACTAATAACCTAAACATCAAGATCAAACAACAAGAAATAACACTTAAAATAAAGCTCCCTATAATTTCGGCCCCTATGATGAACAAGGGTTCCTAAATTTTAGGAATCAAATAAATTGAAAAACAATGAACAAAAATAGCAAATAAACAAGGATAAATAGGAATTTAATCCTAATCCAAGCTCTAATACCAAATGATGCGGAACCCCAAGGTTAAAGAATCCGAAACCCCTTGAACATACAATATGGCATGAACATGAATAAGAACAAACCCCCAATCTAAAGAACCCCCAAACAACTAATGTGAATGGAAACGCTTATAATAGATTGATTTTAAAATACAAGAACAGAATTCGCCACAAAGTAAATACCTTGATAAGAATTAAAAGTTCTTGATGCAAAAGAAGAAGACAAACAATCCTCTCTAATAAAGAATTCGGCCAAGCCAAATAAAAGTCTCAAAATATCATAATCTTTAAGTCTGAATTACAATCTCATTTTTGAGGAGTATTTATACTCTCTTAAGCTAATAAAAATCCTAATTAATCAAATAGGCCTTTAAACATGGGCCTTACACCAAGATAACTAAAGGCCACACTAATTAACCTAAAATACAGCCCAAAAAGCCTAAAAATAAGAGGAAATTACTTCAAATCTCACTTTTTTAACTTTATTTTCAAAAATACAATCTTTCCTAATAATTTTTCATAAATGTCACTTTTTAAATTTTTGTTTTCAGAAATATAATTTTTTCCCCTTCACTTCTTGCTCTCCCTCTCCCTGTCATTCTCTTTCACCTGCTCCTTCTTCGTTCTTCTTCCATCTCACTGGCATCTTCTCTTTCCTTCTTCGACGTTCTCTTTCTCTTTCCATCTCATCGGCATCTTTCTCATTCCTAATCCGGCGTTCTCTTTCTCCTTCCATATACCTCATAGGCACTGTCATTTTGATTTGTTCTGTTGATTAGTTCAGGGTAGTGGAGATCTTAATAGAATTTGTCTTCAACTCGATTTTGGTCCAATTTGTAGCTATGTTGCTATTCGGTGCAGGATGGAGGAGATCTGAATATCTTATTTCTTTTTGAAATTGATTTTCATCGGGTTCGTAGCTGGGTTGCAGTCTGATGAAGTATGTTTGCTTGTATCTCAAAATCATGCTTTAAGTGAATATCTTAATAGGCTTATTTTCTATTTTAATTATTTTTTTTGCCGTGAAATTGAATTTGCAAAATGTCAATTTTTCTTTCAATTTGTTCTGTTATAGCTGGTACTTATTTTGGTTTACTTTTCTGAATTGGAATTGGGAATTCTTCATCAATTTACGCCTAGTTAGTTGTTGTGGAAGCTGAACCTACCTTTGTAATATCTCCCATCTATGGTAATTTTTTCTATTTATTGAAATGGGTAGGACTGCATCCTTGTTTTGATTTGTATGTGCAGGAATTTTTTTTGTTCAAATGAAATTAGCTATTTAATGAATACCCCTCTAGTTATCATTCTTCCTGCTGCTGTCATATCTTTATGATATTATATGAGAGCTTAACTTGTGAATATAGGATACAAAGTTGTGATGCCTGGACGACAATACATTGGGAAGGTGATTTAACATTTGCATTCCTCAAACACCTACTCTTTCTATTATTTACTGGACTAACTTTTGGTCATTTGTATGATAATTCATAGGTGCGGGAATACTCCTTTAATGTTAATTCAGGGGCCGTGGAACTGCTTGCCCTTGATTCATTTGGGATTTCAATTATTCCATCTAGTTTGGTAAGTACATCAAATTTCATGTTGCTAATGGAGTAGAAATTGGAACCTTCTTTATATTTCATAGTGTAATTTAATTACATGTTTTGTAGATCAAAATACTAATTAATTCATTCATTAATAATGTTAACAGAATATAATAGAAATAATAGAACTTTGCTGAAATGGTACATTAAACAACTACGGTGTGACAGCAGAGGTTGCTGTGTAATATAAGCAGTCAAAAAAACATTTGGTTTCAACTTTTCAGTGTGCTTAATTGATTAGAACTTTATACGTAGCACTTTAGCCAGTCTTGCCTTTTGAACTTTGGGTGCTATTTCATCTCATTCTCTTTGTAGAAATTAAACAGGTTATTATTTTCCTATCGATTCTTAGCTTTCTTGGAGCCATTTCACTTTAGAGTTTATTTGTCATAGGTATGTACTCTCTCTATCTCTCTGTTTCACTCATTTACACACATGTATATACATTTTCACACCAATGCCCATGTATTTTCTTCCACTTGTATACAAATAAAAGGATGGGGTCAACAATCATAGTTGATCCAATTTGGGAAACTGCTATTCGCAATTGCTTACAAATTAATATTATGAGAATGTTGTGCTATTAGAGAAGTTCAAACTTTGATTATCCTGAACTTTTTATCAATGTGTGTCAAAATGATAAATGCTTGTCGCTCTAATTGAAAATATAATCAGCGTTGCTTCCTCCATGGAGATGAGCTTTTTGTTTACTGGTGTATATTTTGTCTTAGTTTCTTTGTATAGATTAATCAATATTAATGTATTTGATACAGCAAATTATTCAGCGAATTACCAGGCACAAACTTGTTCACCTATTCTTACCCGAATTCTAATCATTTAATGGGAAGCTATAATCATCCCAAGATGAGAAGGCAGGAGATGCAGCTTGAAAAGTCTCTAAATAGAGTGATCCTCTTTCTTCTTTGTTGCCTTATTTTATGACTTCTTCTATTTTGAACGCATTAATTTGTAGTTTGTATATTTGTATAAAAGTAACGTGCCAAGAGACACAGATGTCAAAAATTATGTTGGAAACTCACTTTGTATGAGATTCCTGTTGGCATTTTTACTTGTAAATAATGTCATTCTTTACTATTAATTTTGAATCCACTTTCGACGAAAGGTTATAAATATTCATTGAATAATTCATAAGCTGGAAAATGAAAAGAATATGCCAATAATATTTTTCTATTTATTTTTCACACAAGTTAGTTATATTCATTTACATTTACATGTACATGTTTATTTATTTGCATTATATAAGGCACAAGTATATGCAATTATAAAATGTCATAAATAGTGTAGAAACAAAATAATATTAATCTTTAGCAGCAGAAACACTTAATAGGATTTTTTCCTTTGGATATCATATACTTTGCCTTTTCTTTCACCCCAGATTCTTTATTTCTTCATTTCTCGCCTAGCTGTCCTTTGGCTCCTCGTGCAATCTCTACAGATCTCATATTAATGTCATAAAACCGAGAAGCTGATGTATACTAGATGTATATAGTGCGTATACTAGATGTATACTAGATGCATATTGTGCATATACTAGATGTATATAGTGCGTATACTAGATGTATATTATTCGTATACTAGATATATATAGTGCGTATAATAGATGTGTACTAAAAATATATTATTCGTATACTAGATGTATATAGTGCATATACTAAATGTGTACTAGATGTATATTATTTGTATACTAGATGTATATAGTACATATATTAGATGCATATACTGGATGTATATTATGCCTATACTAGATGTATATTATGCGTATACTAGATGTGTACTATATGTATATTATTCGTATACTAGATGTATATATTGCGTATACTAGATGCATATATTGGATGTATATTATGCGTATACTAGATATGTACTATATGTATATTATTTGTATACTAAATGTATATATAGCGTATACTACATGTGTACTAAATGTATATTATTCATATACTAGATGCATATAGTACGTATACTAGATGTATAATAGATGTATATTATATATATACTAGATGTGTACTATATGTATATTTTTTGTATACTAGATGTATATAGTGCATATACTAGATGTGTACCAGATGTGCATTGTGCGTATACTATATGTATATAGTGCGTATACTAAATGTATATTACGCGTATATTGGATGTATATAGTGCGTATACTATATGTGTACTAGATATGTATTGTGCGTATATTAGATGTATATAGTGCGTATACTAAATGTGTACTAGATGTATATTGTGCATATACTAAATGTATATAGTGCGTATACTAGATGCATACTAAATGTATATTATTCGTATACTAAATATATATAATGCGTATAATAAATGTGTACTATATGTATATTATTCGTATACTAGATGTATATAGTGCGCATAATAGATGTATATAGTGCGTATACTAGATGCATATATTGGATGTATATTATGCGTATACTAGATGTATATAGTGCGCATAATAGATGTATATAGTGCGTATACTAGATGCATATATTGGATGTATATTATGCATATAGTAGATGTATATTATGCATATACATCTAAATATTGGACAACAAGTAAATGCTGATGGCTAAAATTAATAGCTATTTAATAATGTACATTATGATTTATGTTGAATGCTTGACAAAATGGTAATATATGTAGAAACTTGTATAGAGATTTCGTTAGTAAAGTTTGATTAAATATATGGAATCTTATTACAATTAACATTTATTTAATGAAGCTATTATAATCTCCTAAGTAAACGTCAAAAAATAAGTAAAAAAATAACACATATATAGTAAATAATACTTCAACGAGCAATCCACGGCTTTCTTGCAAATAAATGGTTTTAAATAGTTGGAAACACCTAAAATTGATTATTATTATTATTATTATTATTATTATTATTATTATTATTATTATTATTATGCCCAAATCTTTCTTCTAGAGGAAGAAATTATATAAAAAGTGGTAAGACAAAAGAAAATACATAGAGAAAAGGTTGAGATTTTAAGCTAAAATTATTTGATTCTCAGATAACAACTTGCTATTTCTACTAAATTAACATAACGTAATATAATCTAAAGAAGAGAAGCATGGAAAATATATCTATGTGTGCAACCATAACAAGGAGAAAAAGCATGAAAAATATAACAAGGATATTATGTGGAGATTAAGCCATGCTTTAATGGAATTTATAACAGATTGTAGATATTTAACCAAAGAAAAAAAATAAAATTGAGCTAAGGGAATTATAAGACTAACCTTATAGATGACACCTAATTTTTCTACTGATACTTTAGCTGCATTAAGCAATGGTCCACACTCAAATCGTTATTTGATAAAAAGCAAAACAAGTCTGACAATAATCACCAAAATAGTTTAAGCAATTCAAGAAGTACCGGGGATATGTTTCAGACCATTGAACTGTGATACTTTTAGGACTCAAGATATTATAACTGGTCTAATATGAGATTCATGCTTATATATAGTATGACAATGGCCCGAACTAAAGAAAAACCCATACACCTCTGCCTACTATCTAATATACATGAAATTAAAAGGTGTAACATAGTTCTAGTGCTCCTCTGTTTTTATTGGGATCTAAGCAGTTGTAATTAATTGAGCAATTCAAGAAAACTTGTTACTATCATGACTTGCCTATACAGAGTAATTGTAAATTTACCTGATTTTGCAGTGGACTCAACCACCATCTTCTTTGATGCTTAGGGACATGCTCTTCGACAATAACCTTTTCCCATTAGAATTCTTCATCGTTTTTAGCCATACCCCTTCATAAATCTTCAACAAATTTAACCACTCAAAGAAAATCTCAAGAAAAGCATACTTTCAGTAATAGGTTAATAATAGACATCAAATACTTAAAAATTAAGACATTCATACTAAGCAACTAAGAACTGTATTAACAGCACAAAATTAAAAAAAAAAAGAAATAGAAGAAGTTAAAATCAGAATTTGATTGATAATAAATTAACTGTGAATTATATTGCTTGTCTTCTTTTCTTAAAACATTCAATTGAAGTCTGTAACATACAAAAATAGAATTACAAAAATAAAATTTAAAGAAATGAGAAACAAAAGACAAATCAAATTACCAGAGCCTTTTCAGCACAAAATTGAATTTTACAACACAAAACAAAGCTTCAAAAAGAATGATTAACGCGTCTCCAATAGTTCTCAGCAGCGAGCAAATGGAACGTAGTCAAGTAGATTTGGAGAGAAGGAGAATAACAGGTGGTCTCAAAATCGATAGAGAAGGAAAGTGCGGAGGTCTTGAAATCGAAAGAGAGGAAGAGTTGCCCGGTGGTCGGAAAATCAATAGGAAGCGAGAGTAGCCTGTCAGAGAGAAATGAAATAGGCAGGTGAGAAAGAGGAAAGTGAGATATAGGGAAGTCAGTTTTTTTGTTTGATATTTTATAAAAGTGTTATTTTTGAAAAAAAATGGTTGTATAAATGAAATTAACTTTTTAAAATGTTATATATTTGAAATATCGTGGAAAGTGTTGATTTTTTTGTTATTTTTTTTTTGTGTATAATTATGTAAAAAGCCCTAAAAAATAACTAATTAAATGAGCACAAGCAAATTAAAGCCCATCTCACTTAAATAAGCCCAAAAGAATAAGTTAAGGCCTAATATATTACAAATAATCAAATAAAAATAATAAATAAAAACCTAAACTAAAATCCCAAACAAATCAGCCCCTTAATCCACCAATTAGCACATGCATTGCACATGCTCTAGCTCACATGCATAGCACATGACATAGGGCACATGACATAGGGCACATGCTTGGCACATGTCAAGGTCACATGTCCGGCACATATCAGGTCGTCACATGACTAGCACATGTCCATCTTCGATTTGGCTTCTTCATAGATTCGGCCCATGGACTTCCTTCAATCCTTCTTTAACTTCCCCAAATTTGATCTCCATGAATCCGAACTTATAATGTTTATAATCTTGCAATGTTGACCCCCTTGCGCACCTGTTCAAAAGATCGCATATGAAGTTGAATTCATTCTACAAGTTTTCATTCCTAACTTAAACAAGACGAAGATTCGAGGATGAAACTTTTCTAAAGAGGGAGGGAATGATGCGTGCACATTGCAAGATTATAAACATTGCAAGTTCGGATTCATGGAGATCAAATTTGGGGAAGTTAAAGAAGGATTGAAGGAAGCCCATGGGCCGAATCTATGAAGAAGCCAAATCGAAGATGGATATGTGCTAGTCATGTGACAGTTTGACATGTATCGGTCATGTGACGACCTGATATGTGCCGGACATGTGACCTTAACATGTGCCAAGCATGTGCCATGCATGTGCCCTATGTCATGTGCTATTCATGTGAGCTAGAGCATGTGCAATGCATGTGCTAATTGGTGGATTAAGGGGCTGATTTGTTTGGGATTTTAATTAGGGCTTTATTTATTATTTTTATTTTATTATTTGTAATATGTTAGGCCTTAACTTATTCTTTTGGGCTTATTTAAGTGAGATGGGCTTTAATTAGCTTGGGCTCATTTAATTAGTTCTTTTTAGGTTTTTTGGGCTGTATTTTAAGTTAATTAGTGTGAGCTTTAGTTATCTTGGTGTAAGGCCCATGTTTAAAGGCCTATTTGATTAATTAGGATTTTTATTAGCTTAAAGGAGTATATATACGCCACAAAAACGTGATTTGTATTTAGATTTTAATCAATTAAACTTTTGACAGTCTTCTCTTATTGGCTTGGCCGAATTCTATAGAGAGATTAGTGAGGATTGCTTGCTTATCTTTTCTATTGCATGAAGAATTTGAATACTTATCAATTATCTTGATTGTGGCATTTTCATCTTCTTCATTTTTTTCGATTATTTGCGTTTTCGATCACAGGTTGATTGGGGGTTCAATAGGGAGGGATTTTATCTCTTTATTTCTTTGCTAACCATCTTGTATGTGTGGGTTTGTAGCGCGTTAGCTATTGGGTTCCGCATCACTCGGCCTCTACCTTGACTGGCTTGCGGTGCATTCGAACCCACTCTACTAGCCTCACGCTGATCACCAGAAGCCTCACTCAACTTCGGACAGTTAGCCAAATAGTCATCAGTGCTCCCACATCAGAAACAACCACCCGTGAGCCACCTACACTCACCCCGATGGCGTCTACTGCAGTGAGAACACTCGGGCAATGCCTTAGTCCTATTACCAGAACCACCTCTACCGGCACTAGAACCTATGGCAGAACCTTGCCTCCTACCTCTCGAAGCAGGACCTGAGGAAGACTCATCATGCGGGTTCTTAGACCTCTTACCCGAAGATGATGATGATCCTCCACAAGGGGGATTCCTCCTCTGAGCTCACTCTCTTAAGACCGATTCAGATCTCTCGGCCCGCACCGTTGCTTACACTATCTGGTAATACCCAATACCCGGAGTACTGATCAAAGAAATCAGCATCGCCCTTAAGGACTCATTCAAATCGGCCTCAAAATGCCTACATCAGAACTCCTCTATCAAAACACCCTCTGGAGTATACTTAGAAAGACGGTTGAACTCTTTCTCAAACTCCGAAACTGTCATAGCCCTCTTCTTCAAACTAAGAAACTGTGCCCACTTAGCATCCTTGTAGGCCTGAGTCACATACTGGTAAACTCCCTCTCAAAGAACTCCCAAGTGACCGGATCAGGCAACTGGGGATGCCTATGGACCAACTTTCACCAATCGTAGGCGGATCCCTAAAGCAAAGCCACAACACACTCTACTTGCCTATCCGAAGGGCACCGAATCTCATCCAAAACACGCTCCACTTTCTCTATCAATTTCTCAGCATACTCAGACTCATCCAAACTAGTTCCATAGAAGTCCTTTGCACCCAATTTCCTCATGCTTTCTAAAGGGGCTCTCGGAGCAGTCACTCTCTCTAAGACACGAGTCATGTCCTGAGAAATCTTCAACATTGCCTCAAAAGGCATGGGTGCGGCCTCAGGCTGAACCCTAGGTGTTTGAGCCGAAACAAACACTGAAGGATCTACTGCTTGAGGATTCACACTCTCAGTGGACCCCTCAAGCGACCCACGCACTGAATCCGAATCCATCTAAAACAAACACAAAGACAATCGCATCATCCAATACAGTCCTAGATATATAGCTATCCACAGCAACACCCAGAAAATGCTTAAACCGGGGCTCTGATACCAAAAACTATAACACCCCCTACCCATACGTAGGGGAACCCATCCGTAATGGAGAGAGAACCCGTATGAGCAGGGGTGTCACCGAGCAAAACGGTACAATAACATTCATCTACATAACATAAACATACAGAAATACAGCGAAAATAAAACTTTAAAACCAAACTGATCATATACTCATAGATAGAATAATAATATTCATTACAACTATTCTGATATTAGCAAAATAATACATCTTTCAGAGTTACAAAGCAGAAACTGAGCAAAAGACTAATTACACTGAGAGTTCACTATTACAAAAGAATCATAATACAAAAAAAAGCCAAGTCCTATCATCAATCCCATTGTGTTGGCTTCAATTGCGGCGACTCTCCTAAAAGCTATACACCTTCTGCACCTGCATGGATGAAACACCCGTGCTAAGCGATAACGCTTAGTAGGGAAACAAACAACAATAATATGAACGGCCATTCACAATGGTGGTCGAGGCAAAACACATTCACAATAGCATAAGCTGGTAATCATATGAGATAAGCGTAATTGAATCACATTCATAAGCATTCAAAGGTTCATAATCACATTTATATGCCAACTGATTCATATGCTCATAAATAGAGTCATTCACATTCACAACTTGTAATCATAGTCATTTGGATTCACATTCTCATAAGCATAACAGAACAATTCACAACACCTGCTGACTCACAGTAGTGGATAATAAGTGAATGCATAGCGGCACCTTACGGGTACGAATCGAAAAGCAATATCACATTTCCTTATTTCAAAACATTTTATGGAGGGGATCTTAAACAAGACCCTAACACATTGAGGTTCACGAGGAACCAAATGGGGACCTGATTAGGGTCCAAAACAGAACTGAAGGCTGCAGCTACTGAACTCTATTAGGCATGCCTAACTATCCACTTATTTGACTCTAGCAGGTCATGCATAAATCATCAAATCACATTTATATAATTCATAAAATTGTCAATGCATAATACGTCCAATTATATTCATATACTCCATAAAATAGTCCAAGCATAATTGTAAAAGCATCACAAGTTTGAAAATTAAGCATCGAAAATCACAAAAGATAACTCAATTTGAAGCAAGGGGTGTCGCACTCGCGACAGAGGCAAAGCCTGCCCCCTGTCGCGATCGCGGCAGTCTTCACGCTCGCACGGAGACTGAAGCACATCTCACTGTCGCGCTCGCAACAATGAGCTGCCAATAAAAGCTGTCGCACTCACGTGCAGGTGCCCGCTCGCGATAGGGGACTACCCAGAACTGCTCGGCAACCGAGCGCTCTGTCGTGCTCACGACAAAGAGCTCTCGCTACGATCGCTCGGCCGAGCGCTCTGTCGTGCTTGCGACAGAGAGCTCTCGCTGTGATCGCTCGGCAACCCAAATCTGCTCGGCCACGCAAATCTGCTCGGCCACGCATAAGGGCTAAATTCACCGAGCTCTGTCGCGACCTCACGACAGTGTTACGCTCGCGACAGAGTCGTGATTTCCAGCTCTTACGTGAAAATCTGCAAAAAATGACACTCTCAAAACACACAAACCTCCAATCTCAAACACAAATCAACCCAAACTTCATCTTACCTCAAATCAACCTTCCCATCATCATAAACAACATAAAGCACAACTTTTACAACAATTAACTCAATCAAAATCATGAATTAACAAAATCAAACTTCACAAAAACAACAAACCCATAAATTTCAGCAAAGTTCATCAAACTTAGAAATTTGCCCAATAATTCATCATTCATGAATCATAACTTAAATCAAACCAAAACACATAACATTTGTACTAACATGAGCGTCATCAAACCTCAAATTTTCAGAAATATCAATCAACATGCCAAATCACAAAAATGCACAAATTCAAATAATTCCCAAACCTAAAATTCCTATGCTCCATAATCAAATCCACACGCAATTTTTATTTACTTCACATGCAAATTGTTCCTTATTTTCTCTGCTTCTCTCTTTTCTTCTATTTTTTTTGTTTTTCTCCTTTTTTTGTGAACAGTACCATGAATAGTGCATGAACAGTACTGTGAACAGTAACGTGAACAGTGCTATGAACAGTAACATGAACAATACTTTTTCTTTTTCTTTTTTAAAAAAAACAATCAGCAAACTAATCTATGAACTTCTTCTACTAGGATTCAGATTCAAGCTAAGGATGTTCAAGATTCGGTTCAAGGCAATTTGACGAATTCAAGGTAAAAGGTAAGAAAAGAAAAGGCTAATTTAAACACACAAAAGCACAATAACTAAGAAACTTAATCCAACCTAATTCGGCATAAACATAAAGAATTCGAAGAAAAGAAAACACAAACCTAATACTAAGATAAATAGGAATTTACCTTAACTTTGGCTCTGATACCAAATGATGCGGAACCCAATAGCTACCAAGCTACAAACCCACACATACAAGATGGTTAGTAAAGAAACAAAGAGATAAAATCCCTCCCTATTGAACCCCCAATCAACTTGTGATTGAAAACGCAAATAATCGGGAAAAATGAAGAAGATGAAAATGCCACATTCAAGATAATTGATAAGTAATCAAATTCTTCATGCAATAGAAAAGAAAAGTAAGCAAATCTCCCAAATCTAATCTATTAGAATTTTGGCAAAGCCAAGAAAAGAGGATAGCCTCCAATGTTTAATAATTCCAATCTCTGATTACAAATCACATTTTTGTGGAGTATATATACTCCTTTAAGCTAGTAAAAACCCTAATTAATGAAATAGGCCTTAAAATATACATAGGCCGAAATTACCATGGGCTTTAAAAGATAAATTAAGCCAAAACTAAATCAATAAACACACTTAAAGTTAAGTCTTATGGGCTGAATTTGAAAGCCCAAAAGAAAGACTAAATAAATAACCAAACTTACTAAACTAAGCCCAAATAAGAAGCCCACACGCCTAGCCCTTTTAGAATATAATTTAAGTGAGTCATGTGACTTTTAAATGAAGCACATGACTTGTACAATTAAAGCCCAAAGTCATATAAGCCCTTGATGGCTTAAATTGGCCCAATTCCTTCACTTGCTTTGAAAAGGCTAAGTACTTTAATTTGGCCTTCAAGCTCTCCATAGCATTTCTCAAAAACCTCTTCATGAATTTCTTGAGTGAGAAAGTCTTGAAAAAAAGTTGACATAGCCATCTTTAGCTTCTGAGCACGTCCTCTGGTTATTGGACCACTAGGCATCTTCAAAGGATCTTTGATGGTTGATGGCTTTTCTTGGGGCTTTACTGCCAATTTTCCAAAATAAAAAGGACGCCCCTCCCTGACCGCACAATAGCTTCTTTACGACAGTCGAAGAGTATCGCCACACACAACACACACATAGCACATACACATACAATTGAGTTATAAAAAAAATCCAGAATTAACAAATTTCTTTTAAATACAGCGGAATACTTTACAAAACTCATACGATCAATATATATATATATCATTAAGTCTAAACTTATTTTTACATACAACCTTCAGTTATTACATCACTTTTTTTTACATGCTAAAACTTCAGTTATTACATCACTTTTTTTTACATGCTAAAACTGATAATTACATTATACATATTACAAAAGACCTACATAAAATAGCGGACCCTAGTGTGCTGACCCGAGAAAATGCGGGACTGTCCTTCAATTGCACTTTATTTTAGAACCTACATGGATTAACACACGTGCTAAGCAATAACGCTTAGTGGGGAAACAACACACAATATCTATTCCTAATAATCATTGTATAACAAAAAATACATGCCTTATATTCATGCTTCATCATATACATGCTTCATCATATGCATGCTTCATAAACATACTTCATTGTATACACATTTCATAAACATATCAATGAACATACCTCTGTATTCATATAACACCGTCAATAAATCATGTTCATATATTCCGGTATCACATGACAATTTCATAACGCATCACATTAACATTCTTATAACGCATTGATGCGTGCACAGGGGGGTCAACATTGCAAGATTATAAACATTGCAAGTTCGGATTCATGGAGATCAAATTTGGGGAAGTTCAAGAAGGCTTGAAGGTGGTTTACTGTAGCTATGAAGAAGCCGAATCAAAAAGAGACTTTGAAGAGAGGCATGTGCAAGTCATGTGACCTTGACATGTGCCATCCATGTGTTTTGACATGTGCTAGACATGTGCCATGTCATGTGCTATGCATGTGCCATATGCATGTGCACATCATGTGACACATTACATGTGCAATGCATGTGCCAATTAATGGACTTAATGGGCTGTTTTTTTTGGGCTTTTAGTTTAGGCTTTGATTTATTATTTTTATTTGATTATTTGTAATATATTAGGCCTTAACTTATTCTTTTGGGTTTATTTAAGTGAGATGGGCTTTAATTAGCTTGGGCTCATTTAATTAGTTCTTTTTAGGCTTTTTGGACTGTATTTTAAGTTAATTAGTATAAGCTTTAGTTATCTTGATGTAAGGCCCATGTTTTAAGGCCTATTTGATTAATTAGGGTTTTTTTTAGCTTAAGTGAGTATATATACTCCACAAAAATGAGATTGTAAGGGGAGACTTTTGATTTTCTTGATTAATTCAATTGGCTTGGCCGAATTTAACTTGCTTAGAGAGGGAGTTGTTTGCTTTCTTTTCTATTGCATTAAGAAGTTGAATAACTTATCAATTATTTTGATTGTGGCATTTTTTACCTTCTTTAATTCCCGATTATTTTCATTTTCAATCACAGGTTGATTGGGGGTTCAATAGGGAGGGTTTTTATCTCTTTTGTTTTGTTAACCGAATTCGTATGTGTGGGTTTGTAGCTTGTTAGCTATTGGGTTCCGCATCACGCATAACATTCACATTGCTTATTATTAATTCATCATTCATTATTTACCTTGCCTACATACTCTTAGATTCAGATATCACATCAATGCTCATAACATATAATATTCACATTACTTCTTATTAATTTATCATTCATTATTTACCTTGCCTACAATTCATAGATGTGGATAGCGGTATCGCATTAGTACTCGTAAGTACCATATATCACATTAGTATCCGTAGATACAACACTTTCACATTAGTACCCGTAGCTACCGATATATTTATATATATAAATATACACTTATGTGAATCCAAACCGGATTCTATATGCATTGGGGATTCTAAACGGGAATCAAACTTGCTTAGACTGCAGCACTTGACCCTATAGGCATGCCTATCTATCCACTACTTGACTTACAGGCTAAATTATTAATTCCAGTTAATGTTCATTTTATCGCATTATATAACATCCATATATCCACATGATGCGGAACCCCAAGGTTAAAGAACCCGAAACCCCTAAGAACACACAATATGGCAAGAACAAGAACTTGTATAAATCCCCAACCCTAATGAATCCCCAATCAATTTATGAAAGGAAACGCATATAATAAGGTTGATTTAAAACATAAGAACAGATTTCGCCACAAGTAAATACCTTGATAAGAAATTAGTTCTTGATGCAAAAGAAGAAGAAAAGCAAATCCTCTCCCTTGAAGAAAATTCGACCAAGCCAAATGATGATATTCAAAAGTGTTTAAAATCTGCCTTTTACAACTTATAATGAGGTATTTATAGCCCCCAAAAGGTAGGTAACCCTAAATAAGTCAAAAGGCCACCTAACACATAGGCCTTCCACCAAACCCTAAATAAGTCAAAAGGCCACCTAACACATGGGCCTCCCACCAAATAACTAAAGCCCAAACTTATTAACTCTAAAATACAGACCACAAGCCTAAAATAATTAAATTAAATGAACCCAAGCTAAAATAAGCCCAACTCACTTAAAATAAGCCTATGAAGCTATATGAGGGTCCAACTAAACAAATTAAAACAAAACAAGTCCAACATAATAAAATAAGTCCCTTGGGCCACCTAAAGCTACTCTACTAGCTTAAATAGTTGATCCAGCCCATTTGATTCTTCTCATGTCCATTCGGCCCCATTGGATTTGCATTGATGCCATTCGACCCCAATCTCCCTTGACTTTCCATAATTTCCACAATTTGGCTCGTGTAGGATTGTCATGATGGGTTGACCTCCTGTGCACGCATCATCCCCTCCCTCTTTAGAAAAGATTCGTCCTCGAATTTTCGTCTTATTCAAGTTGGGAATTGAAGCTTGTGGAATAAATTGGTCTTCATAAACGATCTTGTGAATAGGTGGAAATAATATGAATGCATCTTCAAAAAAGAACTCATCATGTTCCTGCAAGTTAACAGAAAAACTAGGAAAAGCATGGTTAGTTAATTCAGGAATCTCATTTCGATCATGATTATCTTCTTTTTCAATGTTCAATTCAACCTCCTGAAGCACCACATGATCAATTATAACATGTTGATCATCCAACTCAACTAAACAAGCATCTTCTATTTTACAATCTTCTTCCTTTTCCCTCAAACAATCAACGTCTACACTTCCACTTATGTCTTCCTCATTTACAACATCATTATCATATAAATCTATAGCATCTCTTTCAGCTTCACAAATAATCAAATGATGCGGAACCCTAAGGCTAAAGAACCCAAAACCCCTTAAACATACAATATGGCATGAACATGAACAAGAAGAAACTCCCAATCTAAAGAACCCCCAAACAACATGTGAATGGAAATGCTTATGATATATTGATTTATAAACACAAGAACAGAATTCGCCACAAAGTAAATACCTTGATAAGAAATAAGTTCTTGCTGCAAAAGAAGAAGACAAGCAAATCCTCTCCCTTGAAGAATATTCGGCCAAGCCAAATGATGATATTCAAAAGTGTTTAAAATCTGCCTTTTACAACTTATAATGAGGTATTTATAGCTCCCAAAAGGTAGGTAACCCTGAATAAGTCAAAAGGCCACCTAACACATGGGCCTCCCACCAAATAACTAAAGCCCAAACTTATTAACTCTAAAATACAGCCCACAAGCCTAAAATAATTAAATTAAATGAGTCCAAGCTAAAATAAGCCCAACTCACTTAAAATAAGCCTATTAAGCTATATGAGGGTCCAATTAAACAAATTAAAACAAAACAAGTCCAACATAATAAAATAAGTCCCTTGGGCCACCTAAAGTTACTCTACTAGCTCAAAATAGTTGATCAAGCCCATTTGATTCTTCTCATGTCCATTCGGCCCAATTGGATTGGCATTGATGCCATTCGACCCCAATCTCCCTTGACTTTCCATAATTTTCACAATTTGGCTCGTGTAGGATTGTTATGATGGGTTGACCCTCCTGTGCACGCATTATCCCCTCCCTCTTTAGAAAAGATTCGTCCTCGAATTTTCGTCTTATTCAAGTTGGGAATTAAAGCTTGTGGAATAAATTAGTCTTCATAAATGATCTTGGGAATAGGTGGAAATAATATGAACGTATCTTCAAAAAAGAACTCATCATGTTCCTACAAGTTAACACAAAAACTAGGAAAAGCATGGTTAGTTAATTCAGGAATCTCATTTTGATCATGATTATCTTCTTTTTCCATGTTCAATTCAACCTCCTGAAGCACCACATGATCAATTATAACATGTTGATCATCTAACTCAACTAAACAAGCATCTTCCATTTTACAATCTTCTTTTTTTTCCCTCAAACAATCAACGTCTACACTTCCACTTATGTCTTCCTCATTTACAACATCATTATCATATAAATCTATAGCATCTCTTTCAGCTTCACAAATAATCTCTTCCACTACAACTTCCTCTTTCTTTCTTTTTTCCTTTTGCAAACACTTATCTAGTTGTCTAAAAAGGTGTTTAAATCGCAATTCTGCATTTTTAAGGTCTTTCTTCAATAACTTAGTATCCTTTTTAACTCATCCAATGTTTCTTGATCTAAATGTCATTTTGACTTGTAATAGGACATCCTCACAATCGCTTCCTCACGTGTTTCACTCAAAATATGGCACTCCACTCGTGTCACTCTATTTGGCTTTTACCCTCTTTTAAGCTCACTCACTCAAGCCTTTTCACCATTCAAACTTGCTGTCTTCAATTGCACTTTAAAACTCAATCTCAAGTCAAGATGATTCACAAGTCAACAAATTTAAATGAGAATGCAATGAAAACACTTAACAAAGAAAGTCAAGAATGACGCCTACCCACAAATTGCCACTTTGACTTTTCAAATTAATTTCCAAATTCAAATGTTGGACAAATCTGAATTTTGGTACATCCCTAATGGAAAGTCAATTTTAATACAATGGATGTGAAGACAATAAATCAAAGAAAGTAAAAAATGACAACTACCCATAAATATTCACTTTGACTTTTCAAATTAATCTCCAAATTCAAAGTATGACCAAATCTAAATTTTTTGTTTCTTTGTGATTTTTCTTTCCTAGCTTTATCTCAATGCTAACTTTTCTTTTTTTTCTTTTTAAATTCGGATGAACAGTGCTGTGAATAGTACTATGAATAGTAACTTGAACAGTACCAACGATTTTTTTCCTTTTTTTAGAACTTAAAACATCAAACATAAGATCTGATGTAGGAACAAAGAAGAACACAAAAGAACAAATTCAAAAAAAAAAGAAGAACACGAAATTGATAAAATAAGATTACAAGTTAAACAACGCGGAATTATCTTATTCTAATGGAAATAAAACAATAGAACAGTAAATTAACACAAGATAAATAAGAATTTATCCTAATCCAAGCTCTGATACCAAATGATGCGGAACCCCAAGGCTAAAGAACTCGAAACCCCTAAGAACACACAATATGGCAAGAACAAGAACTTGTATAAATCCCCAACCCTAATGAACCCCCAATCAATTTATGAAAGAAAACACATATAATAAGGTTGATTTAAAATATAAGAACAGATTTCGCCACAAGTAAATACCTTGATAAGAAATTAGTTCTTGATGCAAAAGAAGAAGATAAGCAAATCCTCTCCCTTGAAGAAAATTCGGCCAAGCCAAATGATGATATTCAAAAGTGTTTAAAATTTGCCTTTTACAACTTATAATGAGGTATTTATAGCCCCCAAAAGGTAGGTAACCCTAAATAAGTCAAAAGGCCACCTAACACATGGGCCTCCCACCAAATAACTAAAGCCCAAACTTATTAACTCTAAAATACAGCCCACAAGCCTAAAATAATTAAATTAAATGAGCCCAAGCTAAAATAAGCCCAACTCACTTAAAATAAGCCTATTAAGCTATATGAGGGTCCAACTAAACAAATTAAAACAAAATAAGTCCAACATAATAAAATAAGTCCCTTGGGCCACCTAAAGCTACTCTACTAGCTTAAATAGTTGATCAAGCCCATTTGATTCTTCTCATGTCCATTCGGCCCCATTGGATTTGCATTGATGCCATTCGACCCCAATCTCCCTTGACTTTCCATAATTTCCACAATTTGGCTCGTGTAGGATTGTCATGATGGGTTGATCCCCCTGTTCACGCATCACCACGTGAAATAATATAATATCATTAGATATCTTACATACACATATGGCTTATTAAATAAGCCCACACTTTATTATTCACATTATACATGTTCACATGGGTTAACACATCTATAATTTTTAATAAATTTGCCAAATTTAGTTGAATCCATGTTCTTATACACTTTATACAACAATAGATGATGTTTCATGTTCAATTATAGAAAATCTAGGTAACTCATGGTGACAACCAAATGGTTGCAACCTTGACATAAGAAAATACAAAATAGAATGGAAAATAGATGTACCTCATGGTGACAACCAAGTGGTTGTGACCGTGACATAAGGAAATTCAAGGCAGAACCGAAAATTGAAGTACCTAACGGTGACAACTAAATGGTTGTGACCGTGACATATGGATAACTCAAACAGAATGGAAATCAGAAGCACCTCACAGTGACAACCAAATGGTTGTAACCATAACATATGCAACTTTTCAGGCAGAATGGAAAATAGAAGCATCTAACTTAGATCTTTCAAGTCTTTTTCCTACTTCAATATATATGACTTCTAAAACTAACCAAAACACCATTTTTGGCCAACATGGCCTTCTAACCGAATGATTATCTATATGTTAGCTTCATAATACACAAACCTTAATACATTTGGACTCAAAATCAAGAAGTTATGGCCAAGGGAACACAACTTGCTCCAAAGGCCTACTAGAGAATTTTAGCTACACAATTGGACAATTTTGAGGACCTTAAAGTTCCCAAAACGAGAGGGCTATTTCTACAACAATTAAAGACGTAGACAATATAATTCTAATCCAATTAACCTCATTCATTTTAAAGTTGTAAAACTCTTTTTATGACATAAACAGTTCAAATAGGTCAAGATGAACCTCAAAACCAATTTTACCCTATCAAGCTCATCAAGTTTGAAACCAACCCAATTGGCATAGCTAATTCTCCAAACTCAATCTATACCACTTTAACACATGCATGAACATTTTGGAACATCCAATTACATAATAAGTGTTCATCAATTCAAAAATTACACAGCAACTAGTCAAGCCTCTAAAATTAGGATTTCATGCATATAGTTTCATAAATTCTTAGCAATCAATTTAGCATAACAAGCTCATATCTTCAACTCAATTCAGCACACAACATAAGTACACATTTTCGGATATACAAGCAATCAATTCAACACATAACATCTAGTTTCCCAAACCTCAAACTCCTTGGCTTCAAAGAGCTCACTTGGCACTTAGCTCACCAATCTTCTCCTTTCCCTTATTTTTTCTTGATTCTTCCACTACAATACACATCTAATTCAATAATTGGACAAATGATCAATCCAAACTAAAAAAAAAAAAAGAAACAACAAAGAAGAAGGGGAAGAATCTAACACAACCACTTACCTTGACTAGCCACTAACCAAGAATGTAACACAACCAACCAACAGAAATCAACTAACCAGAATTTCAAAGGAACAAAAGACTAAAAATGAAGAGAAGAACAAAAATGGAAGAAGAATAGAATGAAGAACAGAAGAGAGAAGGAAGAACAGAAAGTGGCCGAACAAAGGAAAAACACTAAGGACAAAATCTACCTCTCAAATCCCTCATATTCCATGCAATTGATGTGTTGTCAAAGCCATCACATGCCACATAGAAAGCACCTACTTATGATTAGATTAAACTAATCCCACTTCGCACTAATTAATCCTTCCTTTAATTAGTCATGCACAACTATACTTTAGTCACTTAATTAATTTATTTCATGCAATTAAGTCCTCTTTTCCAATTACACTTCATTCCTCAATTAAAAATCCTAAATCAAACTTGTCCAATTACCCTAATTAAACAAAATGCTACTAGGGTAGATTTCATGTAATGGCCTGAATGGTACCCTAGAAGGATTTGTAGTGTTAATTGATTAGTGAGGGTATAAGGGTAATTGTGTAAGTGTGAGTTTATGGGTAATTAAAGATGTAAGTGAAAAGAAATTAAAAGTATTTGCAAGGGAGAATTTGTTTAAGGGACTTAATAGGAGTTGGCCAAAGGATTAAGTGGGTTATTTGGCATGAGCTGGACATGTATCAAGAGTTGACAAGTGGCTTATTGGGAGCTTGCCACATAAGCTACTACATGCAATATAAGGAGAGTTAGTGGAGGCAAGTGGCCTCATTTTCTACATATTCGTCCGGTTTCCTCCATCTCTCTCTTTCTTGGTTTTTCTTTCATCTTCTTCTTCCTTTCCTTGCTATTTCTTCTTCGTTGGTTGTTCTAAAGAATTGAGTTTGGATTGGTTTAAAGAGTTAAGAGATTAAATTAGAAAGGTAAGTGTGGGTTTGGAAGTTTAAGTTATCTTTTCTTCTACCCTATTTGGTTGTGATTTTGAGTGGGTTTGGTTAATGATCTAAGTGTATATTTTGATTGGTTTTGTGCAAGAAGTTTTGGACAAGAGAAAAGATAAAGGCAAAGACAATGTTTGAGCTAAAGAGGAAGTTAATCATGCTTCGTTTTGAGGTTTGGGATTTATTGATTTTTAGATTGATGCATGTTTGATTTAAATTAGGGAAATTCTGGATTTTGAAGAGTTCAATAACTCTTTTAGTGGTTAAATTGTATATGGGTTATTTGGATGAGTTGCATGATGCTTATTGACAACTTAAAGATGTATAGGGTTTTTACTATTGCATGTTGATTATAAGTATGTTATAAGTTATGTATGAGAAAGTGTTTGCATGTGATTATTTGATTGAAGGCCATTTTGGCTTGAATTAGTGTTGGATTGATGATAGAAGTCATGCATGCGAATATAGAAATGTATGTGAAAAGTATGTGTTAGAGATATGTGGAGTTGAGAGTTTGAACTCATAATTCAGGCTTTATCACGAGCGCGACAAAGTGCTCTATAGGCAAAGGGTGCCATGCAGTGTTTTGTCGCGAGCGCGAGCGTCATCGTGGGCACAATAGAAGCCATTTGGGCATTTTGTCACGAGTGTGACATCTGCCGGGAGCACGACAGCAGTGTGTTGCGCGACATATCTAAAAGTCATGAATGCAAGTTATTTGTCCTTATTTATGTGTAACATTGCATTAGTTTATGAATGATTATGCATAAGGAAGTTAATAAGAGAACATATGAGATGCTTGATGAGTTTTGGGTATGCTTGTGTGCAATATGAATTTAAGATATTCGTGTACTCTATATGAGCATATTAGCTAGATAAAGTTTGGCATGAATGATTAACAAACATATATACGTTCATATTTGTAAAGTTAATTTATGATTGAGTTGTATGCGCAGTGGTTCAAATAGTGTACTTGAGTAAATGCAAAGTATATGATATAGTGAATAGAGTTTATATGTAAGCCTGAATAGACATAGTTGTGGATAGATAGGCATGCCTATAAAGGGTTAGAGTTGCAGCTGCCAGAGTGGCACCATTTGTGTCTAGATGTTCGATACCTTGAGTATTCAGATGTGATGCGGAACCCCAATGATAAGGATCCAACCATGCCATCAACCACCAAATATCCTTTGAAGATGCCTAGTGGTCCAATAACAAGAGAACGTGCTCAGAAGCTAAAGATGGCTATGTCATCTTTTGTTCAAAACTTTGTCACTCAAGAAATTCATGAAGAGGCTATTAAGAAATGCTATGGAGAACTTGAAGGCCAAAGTAAAGTACTTAGCCTTGGGCCAATTTAAGCCATCAGGGGCTTATACAACTTTGGGCTTTTAATTGTACATGTTATGTGCTTCATTTAAAAGTCACATGACTCCTTTAAGTTCTGGTTTAATGGGCTAGGCGTGTGGGCTTCTTGTTTGGGCTTAATTTAGTTAGTTTGGTTATTTATTTAATCTTTCTTTTGGGCTTTCATTTTTGGCCTATAAGACTTAATTTTAAGTGAGTTTATTTTCTTTAGTTTGGGCTTAATTTATCTTGTAAAGCCCATGGAGAATTCGGCCTATTGTGTTTAAGGCCTTATTAGGGTTTGTTTTTAGGTTTTAAGGGTAATTAGGGTTAGCCACCATATATATAGGCTAATATGAGTTGTAAACTTCAGATTTGATGAATTAAACATTTTTAGAGTGTTCTCTTATTGGCTTGGCCGAATTCTATAGAGAGATTAGTGAGGATTGCTTGCTCATCTTTTCTATTGCATGAAGAATTTGATTACTTATCAATTATGTTGATTGTGGCATTTTCATCTTCTTCGTTTTTCCCGATTATTTGCGTTTTCAATCACAGGTTGATTGGGGGTTCAATAGGGAAGGATTTTATCTCTTTGTTTCTTTGCTAGCCATCTTGTATGTGTGGGTTTGTAGCTTGTTAGCTATTGGGTTCCGCATCACCCAAGGTTAAAGAACCCGAAACCCATTGAACATACACTTTGATGGCAAAGAACAAAAGAGATAAAAACTCTCCCTATCGAACCCCCAATTTCCATGTGAATGGAAACGCAAATAATTGGAAAATAAAGAACCTAAAAAATGCCACAATCAAATAATTGATAAGTTAATCAAATTCTTCATGCAATAGAAAAGAAAAGTAAGCAAATCTCACAAATCTAATCTATTAGAATTTTGGCAAAGCCAAGAAAAGAGGATAGCCTCCAATGTTTAATAATTCCAATCTCTCAATACAAATCACGTTTTTGTGGAGTACATATACTCCTTTAAGCTAATAAAAACCCTAATTAATCAAATAGGCCTTAAAACATGGGCCTTACACCAAGATAACTAAAGCCCACACTAATTAACTTAAAATACAGCCCAAAAAGCCTAAAAAGAACTAATTAAATGAGCCCAAACTAATTAAAGCCCATCTCACTTAAATAAACCCAAAAGAATAAGTTAAGGCCTAACATATTACAAATAATAAAATAAAAATAATAAATAAAAGCCTAAACTAAAAGCCCAAACAAAACAGCCCATTAAGTCCATTAATTGGCACATGCATTGCACATGTAATGTGTCACATGATGTGCACATGCATATGGCACATGCATAGCACATGACATGGCACATGTCTAGCACATGTCAAAGCACATGGATGGTACATGTCAAGGTCACATGATTTGCACATGTCAAGGTGTCACATGACTTGCACATGCGTCTCTTCAAAGTCTCTTTTTTTATTCGGTTTTGATGCGAGCACTATCAAGGAACAACAAAAGGATGAGCTAGCATTACCAAATAGTCCAATGACAAGATTTCGAGCTAAGAAGTTCAAAGAGGGCACTAAATGGTTACATGGGCCGAATTGTGGAAGCTATGGAAAGCCAAGAGAAGCTTGGGCCGAATAGCATCAAGACCAACTCAATGGGGCAGAATTGTGAAGACCAAATGTGCATGATAAATTTGACATGTGCAAGGCATGTGCCACTTGACATGTGCAAGGCATGTGCCACTTGACATGTGCACATGCATGTTCCACTTGACATGTGCACATCACGCTACCCTTATTGGGCAGCCCATTCATTTGGTTTGTTTTACCTTTTCTAATCCTAATGGGCTTTGGAAATTCGGCCTCCTTTTACTTAATTAGTGTTAGGGTTTTGTTTTAGGAGGCTATAAATACCTCATTAAACTCATTTGTATTCAGATTTGATTAGTTTGATAAAGTTATTTTGGCTTGGCCGAATTCATCTTTTGGAGAGGATAGTTTGTCTTCTTCTTTTGCATCAAGAACATAAATTCTTATCAAGGTAATTGCTTGTGGCGAATTTTGTTCTTGTGTTTAGATCAACCTAATTATTTGCGTTTCCTTTCACTTTATTGATTGGGGGATCAATAGGGTTGGGGATTTACTCTTATTCATGTTTATGCCATATTGTATGTTCAAGGGGTTTCGGGTTCTTTAACCTTGGGGTTCCGCATCAGGCTTCCTCATAATTCAGTAAACCACCTTCAAGCCTTCTTTAACTTCCATAAATTTAATCTCCATAAATCCGAACTTGCAAGGTTTATAATCTTAAAATGTTGACCCCCCTGTGCACGCATCATTCCCTCCCTCTTTAGAAAAAATTCGTCCTCGAATCTTCATCTTGTTCAAGTTGGGAATTGGCACTTGTAGAATAAATTCATCTTCATATAAGATCTTCTAAACAGGTGGAAATAAAATGAATGCATTTTCAGTAAAGAACTCATCATGTTCCTGCAAGTTAACATAAACATTAGGAAAAACATGGTTATTCAATGAATCATTTTCGTTCTGATCATGGTTTTTTTCATCCTCCATGTTCAATTCAGCCTCCTCAAGTGCTACAGGATCAGTCATAACATATTGATCTCCAATCTCAATTACACTATCTTCTTCCTTTTTACAATCTTCTTCCTTTTTACTCAAACAGTCGACAACGTCCTTACTTTCACTTATATCCTCCTCATTTACAACCTCATCAGCATATAAATCTAAAGCATCTCTTTCAGCTTCACAAATAATTTCTTTGACAATAACTTCCTCTTCTTTCCTTCTTTCCTCTTGTTTCATATACGTACTTAGTAGTCCAGAAAGTTGTTTAAACTGCAATTCCATATTTTTAAAATCTTCATTTTTGCTCCAGTTTGGACAATTTTTGTTGTTGGAATTTGAGAATGACCTTGCTACCCTCCTTTGTTTCTGTTGCCTCTCCACCTTAATGGCAATGTCCACTAAGTCCTCCATTTTTCCATAATGTTGTAATTCAACTACATCCGCAATTTCTTTATTCAAACCTCCTAGAAACCAAGCCATTATTAGCTCTTCCTCCTCTTTTATGTTAGCTTTGATCAATAGCATCTCCATCTCCTTGTGATAATCTTCTACTGATCTAGCTCCCTGCACTAGCCTATGCAACCTCTGATGTAACTCCCTAAAGTAGTGTGAAGGCACAAATCTTTTCCTTATGGCCTCCTTCATATCCTCCCAACTACTAATAGGACATCTCCTCATGGCTCGGTTCTTAGGTGGTCTAAACAAGGAGATTGCTGATGCCATTGAGTTGTATAGATATTACACTATGGAAGAGATGTTACAATGGCAATGAAGATTGAAAAGCAAAAGAGGAGTAAAAGCTTCAATAAGATCAGCAACAACTCAAGCCATACTTTGGGGTCTAAATGAAACAAAAAGGAGGAGAAGAAGGACTTCAGGGTATCTAACCCTATGGGGCTGATTCGGGTCCAAAAGAAGTAAAGGCAACCCAAATTCCAAACAAAGGTGTTAAAGGTAACTCTAGTACTCCTACCCCTAGTAGAGAAATTAAATATTTTAAATGTTTAGGTAAGGGGCATGTAGCATGTGATTGTCCTAATAAGAGGGTAATAATTGCTAGGGGTGATGGAGAAATTACTTCTGAATCATAACATAGTGATGATGAAATGCCTCCTTTGGAAGATTGTAGTGATTGTGATAGTGAGGGGGAGTTGTTAGTTGCTGAAAGTGGGAAATCATTAGTGGGTAGGCGAGCTTTAAACCTGAATGTTAAGGAAGATAGCCTAGAACAAAGAGAAAACATATTTCACACTAAGTGTTTAGTTACTGGGAGAGTGTGCACAATCATTATTGATGGGGGGAGTTGCACAAATGTAGCTTGTGTGAGTATGGTTGAGAAGTTGAACTTGGCATGTGAGAAGCATCCTAGACCTTATAGATTGCAATGGTTAAATGATAGTGGAGAGGTTAAGGTGACACGCCAGGTTAGAGTGCCATTTTCTATTGGATGGTACAAGGATGAAGTTTTATGTGATGTGATGTGGAACCCAATAGCTATCGAGCTACAAACCGACACATACAATTCGAATAGCAAACCAAACCAGATAAACACCCTCCCTATTGAACCCCCAATCAACCTGTGACTGAAAACGCAAATAATCGGGAAACAAAGAACTGAAAAATGCCACAATCAAACAATTGATAAGTTAATCAAATTCTTCATGCAATAGAAAAGAAAGCAATTCACTCTCATTCTAAGCAAAGAAAATTCGGCTAAGCCAATGAATATCATTCAAAATCTGCAATTCTTAACATAACATGTTCTATTTATAGGGTGGCTGACCCTAGCTAGCAAATAACCTAAAACAAACCCTAATGAGGCCTTAAACATGGTGTGGCCGAATTGTCCATCGGCTTAAGCTATCAAATAAGCCCATTTACAAGACTTAACTTAAAACAAAACCCAATAAGAAAAGAATGGGCCGAATTGTTTAAAACCCAAAATAAAGACTAACTAAAACCCAAAAATAACTAATCTAAACCCAAACTAAAAGCCCAATTCGTTTAGCCCATTAAGTCATTAAATAAATGAGTCATGTGACTTTTAAATGAAGCACATGACTTGTACAAATAAAGCCCAAAGTAGTATAAACCCAAAAATGGCTTAAGTTGGCCCAATTTCACTAGAAGCTTCCAAAAGGCTAAGTACTTTGTGAAAGCCTCCTTCAAGCTCTTTATAACACTTCTTAAATTTGATCTCCATGAATCTGAACTTGCAATGTTTATAACGTTGCAATGTTGACCCCCCTGTGCACGCATCATTCCCTCCCTCTTTAGAAAAGATTCGTCCTCGAATCTTCGTCTTGTTCAAGTTGGGAATGGAAACTTGTAGAATGAATTCATCTTCATATACGATCTTTTGAACAGGTGGAAATAAAATGAATGCTTCTTCAGCTGAGGACTCATCATGTTCCTGTAATTCAACAAAAATACTAGGAAAAACATGATTATTCAATACAACCATTTCATTCTGATCGTTATTATCTTCACTTTCCACGTTCAATTCAACCTCCTTAAGAACTGTAGGGTCAATTATAACATGCTGATCTTCTATCTCAATTACACAAACATCCTTCTGTTCACTCAAAGCAACATCTTCTCTTTCAATTATGTTTTCCTTTTCACTCAAAACAACATCTTCGTCACATCCACTTATTTTTTCTTCACTCACAACTTCATTGTCATACAAATCTATAGAATCTCTTTCAGCTTCACACACCATCTCTTCCATTGCAACTTCCTCTTTCTTTCTTTTCTCTTTTTCCAAACACTTATCTAGTTGTCTAAAGAGTTGTTTAAACCTCAATTCCATATCTTCAGAATCTTCATTTTTGCTTCAGTTTGGCCAAATTTTGTTATTGGAATTTGAGAATGACCTTGCTATCCTCCTTTGTTTCTGTTGCCTCTCCACCTTAATAGCAATGTTCACTAAGTCCTCCATTTTCCATAATGTTGCGATTCAACTACATCCGCAATTTCTTTATTCAAGCCTCCTAGAAACCAAGCCATTATTACCTCTTCCTCCTCTTCTATGTTAGCTTTGATCAATAGCATCTCCATCTCCTTGTGATAATCTTCTACTGATCTAGCTCCTTGCACTAGCCTATGCAACCTCTGATGTAACTCCCTAAAGTAGTGCGAAGGCATAAATCTTTTCCTCATGGCCTCCTTCATATCCTCCCAACTACTAATAGGACGTCTCCTTATCTTCCTTCTGCCCATATTCAATTGATCCCACCAAAATAATGCATAATCTGTGAACTCCACAGCTGCTATCTTCACTTTCTTCTCCTCAGAATACCTATTACAATCAAAGATCATTTCAACCTTCCTTTCCCATTCTAGGTACTCTTCAGCACTATTTCTACCCTTAAATGGAGGAATCTTAAGCTTAATGTTACCTAAATTCCCATCTAATCTCCCACTAGTCTCTTCTTCATCTAAATCTTCTAAGTTAGCCCTTACATTCTCATCAGTCCATCTTCCTCTCCTTGCTGTTCTCCTAGATGTACAATTTGAACCCAATTCTAGCCTCTCTATTCTATCATTCATATTTCCCATATCTCTCATGAATTTTTCAAACGTACCATGCATAGCTTGAATGGAGAACACTACCTCGTCGAGAGTTGCTCCCTTTTTACTCGATTCTTCAGTCATGATTGAAAAATCTGCAAAAAGATGTTAGATAATAACCTCACACACTCCCTCACGTGTTTACACTCAAAGGATGTCACTCCTCTCGTGTTTCACTCAAACAAGGCTTTTACCCTCTTAAGGTACTCACACGCTCTTGCCTTTTACCACTCTAATTGCAACTCTTAAATTGCACTTCAGAATTCAATACACAAATCAAGAATTTGAGTACGTTTTAGAAAGCAAGGAAATAAGCGACTAACAATAACAGAAAGCTCAATGCTAGAAAAGAAGACACTAAATAAAATGGAGGTGGTACACGGACAAGACTGGTATACCACTTGATTATATCAAAATTAGAGTATTAGAACAAGCAAAGATACTCTAACAGTGTAATGGAATAAAAGCAAGCTCAAACAAAGAACTACGCAACAAGAATTAAAAAAATTGACAATTTTGGACAAAATGTATGAATCTGACTCACTACAAAGTAAATCAAATATAAAACCTAGTTATTCTACCCAACAAAGCAAGAAAATAACAAAGAATCTTAATTATCTAAATAAGATAGAATACACTCAAGACAATTCAATTGAGAGCCAAGATGATGAATAGGCCAAATGGTGTATTAAGCTCTAATTAATGTGTCAAGTTGTGTGCAAAAAGATGGCAAAATGGTGTAAAAAATGATGGCAAAATGGTAGGTAAATGATGGCAAAATGGTGCAAAATGGTAGGCAAATGATGGTAAAATGGTGCAAAAATGGTAGGCAAATGATGGCAAAAATGATACCAAAATGGTGCAAAAATGACAGCAAAAATGGTACCAAAATGTTACCAAAATTGGATAGCAAATGATACCAAAAAATGGTTAGCAAATGATAGGAAAATGTTACCAAAAATGACAAGCAAATGGTAGCACAAATAATTCCTTATCTGAACTGGATAATAATAATAATCAAAGGTGGTTTAGGATTAAGTTTTCCTATTCCCAAAACAGATAGGATTAAGTTTTCCTATTCCCAAAACAGATAGGAATAGTTTTTCCTATTACTTAAAGGATTTCCCACCTCTATTTAGAAAAGGATTAATTGCTGCTCCTAATCCTCAAGCACTTAGGATTAAGTTTTCCCACCTATTAAAGGATTTGGATTTTCCCTTATTGCTATATAAATACCCCTTGGCCGAATTTACTTCCTACCCTTTTCTTCCTCCTCTATTTCTTTTCTTTCACTTTTTTTTTTCTCTTCTCTTCTTTTTTTTCTTTCACGTTTTCTTTTTTTTTTCTTTTTTTTAATGAAATAAATAACAACAGACTACAACTACCAAACTTCACAAGCCCAAAGTGATCAGAACTCAAATTCGGTTTTCTACCCTTTGTTTTTTTTTTCAAAACGCAAAACTTCAAGGTGGAAAACGGAGGCTTAAACATCGTTTTTAAGGGCTGAAAATTGCAATTACTAGGGCTAAGCCCACGTAACGATTGTAGAGCTCCAAATTCCCTTTCCGGAATGATATTATAATAACAAATCGGACTCCTATATCAAAAGTTATGGCCTTTCGAAGTTTTCTGATTTTTTTTTTTCAAACAGCAAACTAATCTATAATCTCCTCCTACAAGGATTCGGATTCAAGCTAAGGATGTTCAAGATTTTAGTTCAAGGCTATTTAATGAATTCAAGGTAAAGGTAAGAAAAGAAAAAGGCTAATTTAAACACACAAAACACAATTAACTAAGAAACTTAATGCAACCTAATTCGGCATAAATAACTAGAATTCAAAGAAAAGAAAACGCAAACCTAACACTAAGATAAATAGGAATTTACCTTAACTTTGGCTCTGATACCAAATGATGCGGAACCCAATAGCTATCGACCTACAAACCCACACATACAATTCGAATAGCAAACCAAACCAGATAAACACCCTCCCTATTGAACCCCCAATCAACCTGTGACTGAAAACGCAAATAATCGGGAAACAAAGAACTGAAAAATGCCACAATCAAACAATTGATAAGTTAATCAAAATCTTCATGCAATAGAAAAGAAAGCAATTCACTCTCATTCTAAGCAAAGAAAATTCGGCTAAGCCAATGAATATCATTCAAAATCTGCAATTCTTAACATAACATGTTATATTTATAGGGTGGCTAACCCTAGCTAGCAAATAACCTAAAACAAACCCTAATGAGGCCTTAAACATGGTGTGGCCGAATTGTCCATGGGCTTAAGCTATCAAATAAGCCCACTTAGAAGACTTAACTTAAAACAAAACCCATTAAGAAAAGAATGGGCCGAATTGTTTAAAGCCCAAAATAAAGACTAACTAAAACCCAAAAATAACTAATCTAAACCCAAACTAAAAGCCCAATTCATTTAGCCCATTAAGTCATTAAGTAAATGAGTTATGTGACTTTTAAATGAAGCACATGACTTGTACAAATAAAGCCCAAAGTAGTATAAACCCAAAAATGGCTTAAGTTGGCCTAATTTCACTAGAAGCTTCCAAAAGGCTAAGTACTTTGTGAAAGCCTCCTTCAAGCTCTTTATAACACTTCTTAAATTTGATCTCCATGAATCTGAACTTGCAATGTTGATAACGTTGCAATGTTGACCCCCCTGTTGTGAAAGCCTCCTTCAAGCTCTTTATAACACTTCTTAAATTTGATCTCCATGAATCTGAACTTGCAATGTTGACCCCCCTGTGCACGTATCATGATGTTGTACCGTTGCAGGCAGGCCATTTGCTTTTGGGAAGGCCTTGGCAATTTGATAGACAAGCTATTCATAGTGGGTACACTAACATATTTTATTTTTCTTATGAAGGTAAAAAGGTTGTTTTAGCCCCATTATCTCCTCAAGAGATTTATGAAGATCAAAAGAAAATGATTGAGAAAGAGAAAGAGGCTTCGGCCAAAAGAGAAAAGGGGAGAGAGGTTTCGGCCCAAGGGGTGAGAGAGAGAGAAAAAGAAAGGAAAGGGGGAAAAGAGGCCCAAAAAGAAACAAAACAAATAAATGGCCCAGTGTTGAGTGAAAACAAGCAAGGGGGCGGTAAAAACAGAATTTCTATGTGAGGGCAAGAGAGGTCAAGAGTGCATTAGTTTTAAGACAACCTTTGGTCCTTGTAATCTACAAGGAAGTTTTGTTTTCTGACACTGACTGATGCGGAATCCAATAGCTAACGAGCTACAAACCCACACATACAAGATGGTTAGCAAAGAAAAAATTAGATAAAAACCCTCCCTATTGAACCCCCAATCAACATGTGAATGGAAACGCAAATAATTGGAAAATAAAGAACCTGAAAAATGCCACAATCAAATAATTGATAAGTTAATCAAATTTTTCATGCAATAGAAAAGAAAAACAAGCAAATCTCGCAAATCTAATCTATTAGAATTTTGACAAAGCCAAGAAAAAGAGGATAGCCTCCAATGTTTAATAATTCCAATCTCTGAATACAAATCACGTTTTTGTGGAGTATATATACTCCTTTAAGCTAATAAATTAATCGAATAGGCCTTAAAACATGGGCCTTACACCAAGATAACTAAAGCCCACACTAATTAACTTAAAATATAGCCCAAAAAGCCTAAAAAGAACTAATTAAATGAGCCCAAACTAATTAAAGCCCATCTCACTTAAATAAACCCAAAAGAATAAGTTAAGGCATAACATATTACAAATAATAAAATAAAAATAATAAATAAAAGCCTAAACTAAAAGCCCAAACAAAACAGCCCATTAAGTCCATTAATTGGCACATGTATTGCACATGTAATGTGTCACACGATGTGCACATGCATATGGCACATGCATAGCAGATGACATGGCACATGTCTAGCACATGTCAAAGCACATGGAGGCACATGTCAAGGTCACATGACTTGCACATGTCAAGGTGTCACATGACTTGCACATGCCTCTCTTCAAAGTCTCTTTTTGGATTCGGCTTCCTCATAATTCAGTAAACTACCTTCAAGCCTTCTTTAACTTCCATAAATTTTAACTCCATAAATCCTAACTTGCAAAGTTTATAATCTTGCAATGTTGACCCCCCTGTGCACGCATCACTGACCCTAATCTTGATTCTTTGCCTCCTAGTTTTGTTTCTTTGTTGCCGATGCGTGCGCAGGGGGCTCAACATTGCAAGATTATAAACTTTGCAAGTTCGGATTTATGGATATTAAATTTATGGAAGTTAAAGAAGGCTTGAAGATGGTTTACTGAATTATGAGGAAGCCGAATCAAAAAAGAGACTTTGAAGAGAGGCATGAGCAAGTCATGTGACACCTTGATGTAACACCCCAAAACCACCCCAGTAGTTTGAGCCTGTCCGTGTCTGTATGTGTGTATTTGTAAGTGTTACATGTATGGGTTTAATTAGATTATTTATTTAATTTATGTATAGTAATTTGAGAAGAGAAGTTAGGATATAGTATAAGTGGGTGTATAGAAATAAAGGGTGAATAAGAGCTAAATTAGTATGTAAAGTAAAGCATGGGAGTAGGGTATGATTTGGGACATGTGTCTCCTTGGGAGAGTGACATGTGGATATTGGATGGGTTAGCATTTATTGGGTTGGTGAGAGGAAAGGCAGCCAATTTCTTCTTTCCCTTGTTTTCCCGTTCTCCCTCTCCTCTTCACGCCATTTCCTTCTTCTTCTTCTTCTTCTTTCTCCTTTGTTCTTCCTTTTCTTTACATAATCTTGCTCCCTCTTCCTTAATTAAGTAATTTGAGTTGATTAGCTTGTGGATTTGGAAGCTTATAGGTGAGTTTGGGTTATGGGTATTTTAGATTCTTCTTCTTTCTCTTCTCTAGGTCTTAGTTCATAATTATTTAGATATTTGGGTTGTTTTAGAATTGATCTTGATTGTTATGGGTTTGTGGTTCAGAGGAGGCTCCTAGACCGGAAAAAGGAAAAGGAGTTGCTAGCGGAAGCGGAGCTCACGACTAGGAGCGAGGAAAACCAGGTTTGGGAACGTTTGTGTAATTGTGTTTTGAATGAATATTGATGGTTGCTATTTTTGTAAAATTGATGAACTATGATGAGTGGATTTGCACTTGTATGATGTGAATATGGTTAATTTGAAGTGAATTGTGTTGAATGCGAAGTATAGAGTTTGAGTTTATGGTTGCAATTTGGGGAAGTTTTGCTGGGAATTATCGCAACAGGGCATGGGTCACGGTGGCAACCAATTTGATTACCACCGTGAGGTATGCTCGGGTTGTATTCTGCCCAGGAATTTTGGTATGTCACGGTGGCAATGGTTTTGGTTACCACCGTGACCTATCTTTGATTTACATTCTGTTTTGGAATTTTGGTATGTCACGGTGGCAATGGAATTGGTTACCACCGTGACCTACCTTTGTTTCACATTCTGTTTTGGGGTTCTACTATGTCACGGTGGCAATGGTTTTGATCACCACCGTGACCTACCTCAAGTCTGCATTCTGTTTTGAGTGGTGGTATGTCACGGTGGCAATGGAATTGGTTACCACCGTGACCCACCCTTCTTTGGTAATGAATATTTATTTGTTAAACGTAAAGTTTGAGTGTGGAATTAATGAATTTATATTCATATCAACATTGGATTAATGCTTCGTTCTGATAGGATATCCATTGTTTTGAATAATCGATGATTTCTGTATGATTTGTAAATTCAATTTATTTGATCGTAACCTGCAAACCAAATAAGTGGATAGTTAGGCATGCCTAATAGAGCTTTGTGCCGCTGCAGCTATATGTACGACTTTGGACCCTGATCAGGTCCCACGATTGGATCCTCGCGATCCCTCTGTCTGAATCTTTCTTAAGATTCCACGTAAAAACAATTTGAAAACAAAATAAAAAGAATGGTTCGATACCTTCGGGTATCTATATGTTCATAAGACGATATCGATACTCTCAAGTATCTAAATGTGTACTCGTTATCCACTCATTATGATTATGCAGGTGTCATTGTGTTTTGTACATGAACTATTGAATATGAATGCCAATATTTGAATTAACTATTTATAATTATATGCCCATAATCGTATTGTTATCATATGTTTTCTGTCATCGTCACTGTGAGTGGCGGTTATGCATTTTGTGTTTTCCCCACTAAGCGATTTCGCTTAGCACGGGTGTTTATCCGTGCAGGTGTGGAAGGTTTTGGTACGCATATTCTGGGCGTGTCGCATCGGGAAGGCCAACGCAACTAGAGATTTGGGTGCTTTATAGTATAGGCTTTCCTTTTTCTTTTTGTAATAGATATATGGTTTTGTTAGCCCTTTTGGAACAGTGTATCTTGGGCTTTTGTAAATTTGGTCCTTTTGTAATATGTAAAGACTTTCTTTTGGTATATTAATGAAGTATATTTTGTTCAGTATCACTCTTCTCCGTTTTAAAGATTTTAATTATCTCTGAATTGTCGCTATATTTATGTAATGTTTGCATATTTATACTAGTGGGATGTGACACTCCTATCTATCCAGGGAGCCTTCTCCCTCCAATCTGTTTGGAAGTCTCCTTGGTATAGGTTGGGGTGTGACACTTGACATGTGCAAGTCATGTGACCTTGACATGTGCCATCCATGTGCTTTGACATGTGCTAGACATGTACCATGTCATATGTCATATGCATGTGCACATCATGTGACATATTACAACTCCCCCTCACTATCACAATCACTACAATCTTCCAAATGAGGCATTTCATCATCACTATGTTCTGATTCAGAAGTAAGCTCCCCATCATCCCTAGCAAATATTACCCTCTTATTAGGAAAATCACGTGCTATATGCCCCTTACCCAAACATTTAAAACATTTAATTTCTCTACTAGGGGTAGGAGTACTAGAGTTACCTTTAACACCTTTATTGGGAATTTGGGTTGCCTTTACTTCTTTTGGACCCGAATCTGCCCCATAGGATTTAGATACCCTAAAGTCCTTCTTCTCCTCCTTTTTGTTCCATTTAGACCCTAAAGTATAGCTTGAGTTGTTGCTGATCTTATTGAAGCTTTTACTCCTCTTTTGCTTTTCAATCTTCATTGCCATGTGCAACATCTCTTCCATAGTGTCATATTTATACATCTCAATGGCATCAACAATCTCCTTGTTTAGACCACTTAGGAACCGAGCCATGGTGACCTCCTCATCCTCCTCAATGTTTGCTCTCACCATGCACATTTCCATATCTTTATAGTAATCCTCCACTGATTTTCCTCCCTGCATAAGTCTATGCAATTTCTGATGTAATTCTCTAAAGTAGTGTGAAGGAACAAACCTTTTTCTCATGGCTTCCTTTATGTCCTCCCAATTACTAATAGGACGCCTCCCCACCTTCCTTCTACTCAAATTGAGTTGCTCCCACCAAAATATTGCATAATCAGTGAACTCTACGGCTGCAATCTTCACCTTCTTTTCCTCTGAATATCTATTGCATTCAAAGATCATCTCCACCTTTCTCTCATACTCTAAGTACTCTTCTGCACTATTTCTGCCTTTGAATGAAGGAATCTTGAGTTTGATGTTGCCCAAGTTTCCATCTATCTTTGCACTAATTTCCTCTTCCTGTTCATCATCAAAATCATTCTCCACATGTTCTTGAATAATTCGGCCTCTCCTTGCTGCCCTTCTAGGTACATTAGATATACTTCCTTCAAGCCTCTCTTCCATTCCATCTATTCTAAGAGACAACTTCCGGATCTCACTAATGAAAGCTTGATATAGCATCTTGTTATCTGATATATGATCTTCATCTTTGGATATTCCCTTCCCACTAGAAGAGAAGACACTAGACACAATAGAGGTGATACACGATCAAGAGTGGTGTACCACTTAATTATATCCAAATTAGAGTATTAGAACAAGCAAAGATACTCTAACAATGTAAAGGAACAAAAGCAAGTTTAAAACAAAGAAATAAGCAACAAGATTTAAGAAAAATGACAATTTTGGACAAAATGTATGAATTTGATTCACTACAAAGTAAACCAAATATAAAACCTAGATATTCTACCCAGTAAAGTAAACTAAATAAAGTAGTTTGCATGCAAGACAATTTAATTTAGAGCTAAAATAATGAATAGGCCGAATGGTGTATCAAGCTCTAATTAAAGTGTCAAGTTGTGTGCAAAATAATGGCAAAATGATAGGAAAATGATGGCAAAATGATACCAAAATGGTGACACAAATGATCAAAAATGATTCCAAAAATGTTGGAACTAATGGATAAGATATAATAAAATGACAGTTCAAATGGATAAGAAATGAAATAAAAATGGCAACTCAAATGGATAATAAATGATATCAAAAATGGCAACTCAAATGGATAAGAAATGGATAACAAAAATGGATAAGAAAATTGATAACACAAATGGTGGATCAATGGTTGCAAAGTAAATACTTGGTTAGGTAGGATTAGGATTACAACTCCAATTCTGTTATGGATTAGGATTCTTGAAAACCTAAACCCAAAGGAATAAGGATTAATTTTCCTAGCCCTTAAAGGATTCCTAATTCCCCAAAAAATATGGATTAATTTTCTCGCACCTATTATTGGATTTGGATTTGCTCTTTTCTATACAATTCCCTCCTTGGCCGAATTGATCCCTACTCTTTTCTCCTTCTATACTCTTTCTTTCACGTTTTTTTTTTCTTCTTTCTTTTTTGTTTTTTTTCTTCTTTTTTTTAATATGAAGGAAATAACAACTAAAGACAACTAGGGTCGAGTTTCAAGCCAAAAGTGATCAAAGGTTCCAATTCAGTTTTTTTCTTCTCAAAACGCAAAATCTTCAAAGTGAAAAACAGAGGCTTAAACATCATTTTTGAGGTCCGAAAAAGGCAGTTACTGTCATACCCCGTTTGCCCCCTAGTTGAATGAGCCACATATGTTTGTGTGTGCATTTGCATAAGTTTTGTATAATAAGGGCATTTTGGTAATATTGCATGTTTTGAGAGTTTCTCTTGCATGTGGGTGCACGCATGGTGCTTTGGTGTGAATTAGTTGGGACAGAATTGTGTGTGGCCAAGCGCACCATTGTAGTGGGTATTCATGAGAGTTTCATCATGTGTGGTTGAGTGTACCATAGTAGGATATGCACTAGTGGATTAATTGTGTGTTTGCATTTGCACTTGTGTAGGGTGTGCATGTTTTGGGAGAATCTTGTGTGTATTGCTCATACATGAGTAGGATGCATTATTAGGGTGTCTCATTGTGTGCATGTGGTGCACTAGGTTAGGGTATGAGTGAGTAATCTCCTCCACTAGATGATTGACAAGTGTAAAGTGGGAAAGAGAAAAAGATGAAAAAGGGGAAAAATCAGATTTTGAAATCTATTTCCCGTTCCTTCTTCTTCTCCTCTTCTTCTTCCTCCTTTGTACTCTCTTAAGTGCCCTAGCTTAGATTCAAGCCTCTAGTGGTGGAAATTGTTCATTGCATAGTATTTTAAAGGTAAATCTACTGCATTTATTTTTCTTTTCTTCATTTGGTTCTCCATCTTCTTCTCTTTTTCTTATTTTCGGACTTGGGTTTGAAGTTGGATTTTGTGTTTGTGTGTTATGTTGTTTTGTGCTTAGTTGAACCTCCTCGCGAACCAAAGGGTAAGGAGAAGGTTGGGCCAAGTCGAACTAAGCAATAGGAGCAAATGATTTTTGAGGTTTGGGAATTTCTTATCTTTGCATGTAAATGTGTTCTTGATGATTTCTGGAAATTTGAGTTGAAATATGCTTTTGTTATGATATGTATGGTATGGGTCTTTGTTTTGGAATGTGGAACTTGCAAGTTTTTGAGTTAATTATGATAATTTTGGAATTGATGTGGTTTGATGCCTAAATTGGGTTTTTGATTGATTCTTGAAATTGAATGTGTAAATTAATGGATTGTATGAAGTTTATTGTTAATAAATGTTGTATTATGGTTATTGATGCTTTTGGATGGCTGGAATTGAGGTAAGTGACTCTTGGTTGAGTTTTGTGATGTTGGGTGAGGAATTGGAAGAGGAAAATCTGCAGAATTTCTGCAGATTTTCGAAATCCCGACGCTGTTGCGATTGCGACAACTGTCACGATCGCGACAGAGAGCGGTGTTGGGAGCCTCGCTGTCGCGAGCACGCGACATCTATCGCGAGCCCGCGACAGCAGAAGTGTTGTGTACTCTCTGTCGCGAGCGAGACGACCGTCGCGATCTCGATAGAGCGTATCGTTGGCCAAGTGCTATCGCGAGCACGCGATCTGTCGCGAGCCCGCGACAGCACCAATTGTCCTCTGTCGCGATCGCGACAACCGCCGCGAGCGCGACAGAGCCTGGCCCTTCCGTCCTCCTCGCAGTCGCGAAATTCATCGCGTGCGCGCAGCGAAGAGACTTCGGTCTCTGTCGCGAGCGCGACAGACGTCGCGATCGCGACAGTCCCTTGTATGCTGAATGAGTTTTCTTTCATTGCGTGTGGCTTGAACTTCAGTTTTCTTTAGTAGTTATGAGATTTATGCTTGGTATTCTATAAATAATATGCAAGTGTAACTATGATATGATTATGTTCATTATATGGTGATGATTTTGGAAGTTATGAAATGGATTAATTGGCTTATGTATGACCTGCTAGAGTCTAGTAAGTGGATAGTTAGGCATGCCTAATAGAGTCTTTGTTGCAGCTTCTGTTTCTGTTTGGACCCCGATCAGGTCCCCGAATGGTTCCTCGCGAACCCTTATCTGAAAGGATCTTGTTTAAGATCCCCTTGTAATGTTTTGTAAAAGTTAAATGAAAATTTGTTTTATCGGCTCGTACCCGTAAAGTACTGTCCGTATACTCGTTATCCACTCCCTCGGGTCAGCAGGTGTTTTGTATGAATTGTTATATGGGAAAACATATGTTATATCCTTATGGATTCAATGGTGAAAAGAGTAATATGTTATGAGAATATGATTATTGTTATGAATCTTCTGATGAATGGCTTTATATATGTGCGCATGAGTTTATTATTATTGTCATGCCATGATTATCGTTTGTACATGAAGTACGCATGTGAATTGCCTTGATGACCGTTGTGAAGGGTTGTCCTTATGCTATATGTGTGTTTCCCCACTAAGCGTTTATCGCTTAGCACGGTATGTTTACCCGTGCAGGTGCGGAAGGAATTGCTTTTGGGAGAGTCGTCGCCATCAAAGCCAACACAGCGGGGTCTTAGTGTAGGGCTTTATTTTTGTAGTTTGAGGATTCTTTTTGTATAGAACTCTTTTATATATGGTTTTGTAATAGCTTCCGCTTTTGTATATGTATTTTGGGATTTGTAATTATCTGTTGTATCTTTCAGTTGATCAGAACAGTAATGCAATGTTTTCATTATATTAATGCATGATCAGTTTTTCCATGATTGGTGTTGCAAAGTTTTAATTTACCCTTATTTTTTTTAGGTATGTATGTTTATGTATGTATGTATGTATACTATGTATCTGTGTGGTGGCACCTTTACTCTTACGGCATCTCACTCCTTATCGGATGGGATCGCCTAAGTATGGGTAAGGGGTGTTACAGTTACATATGGCAAAGCCCAAGTAACGATTGTAGAGCATGAAATTCCCTTTCTAAAAACATATTATAACAGCAAATCCGACACCCGAGTCAAAAGTTATGTCCTTTCAAAAATTTCTTTTTTTTTTTCAAATCAGTAAACTAATCTCTAATCTTCTTCTACTAGGATTCGGATTCAAAGCAAAGGATGATCAATATTTCAGTTCAAGGCTATTTCACGAATTCAAGGTAAAGGTAAAACAAGAAAAGGCTAATTTAAACACACAAAGAAACACAATTAACTAAGAAACTTAATGCAACCTAATTTGGCATAAACATAAAGAATTCAAAGAAAAGAAAACACAAACTAATACTAAGATAAATAGGAATTTACCTTAACTTTGGCTCTAATACCAAATGATGCGGAACCCAATAGCTACCAAGCTACAAACCCACACATACAAGATGGTTAGCAAAGAAACAAAGAGATAAAATCCCTCCCTATTGAACCCCCAATCAACCTGTGATTGAAAACGCAAATAATCGGGAAAAACGAAGAAGATGAAAATGCCACAATCAAGACAATTGATAAGTAATCAAATTCTTCATGCAATAGAAAAGATAAGCAAGTAATCCTCACTAATCTCTCCAAAGAAATTCGGCCAAGCCAATAAAAGAAAACTCTCAAAATGTTTAATTGATCAAATCTGAAGTTTACAACTCATATTAGCCTATATATATGGTGGCTAACCCTAATTACCCTTAAAACCTAAAAACAAACCCTAATAAGGGCTTAAACTGATGCGGAAGCGAGCTACAAACCCACACATACAATTCGAATAGCAAACCAAATCAGATAAACACCCTCCCTATTGAACCCCTAATCAACCTGTGACTGAAAACGCAAATAATCGGGAATTAAAGAACCTGAAAAACGCCACAATCAAACAATTGATAAGTTAATCAAATTCTTCATGCAATAGAAAAGAAAGCAATTCACTCTCAATCTAAGCAAAGAAAATTCGGCTATTCCAATGAATATTATCCAAATCTGAAATTCTTAACATAACATGTTCTATTTATAGGGTGGCTAACCCTAGCTAGCAAATAACCTAAAACAAACCCTAATGAGGCCTTAAACATGGTGTGGCCGAATTGTCCATGGGCTTTACAAGATAAGTTAAGCCCAAACTAAAGAATTAAACACACTTAAAATAAGCCCAAAAGAAAGACTAATTAAAACCCAAAATAACTAAACTAAACCCAATCTAAGAAGCCCAAAACATCTAGCCCATTAAGTCACTAATTAAATGAGTCATGTGACTTTTAAATGAAGCACATGACTTGTACAATTAAAGCCCAAAGTAGTATAAACCCAAAAATGACTTAAGTTGGCCCAATTTCACTAGAAGCTTCCAAAAGGCTAAGTACTTTGTGAAAGCCTCCTTCAAGCTCTTTATAACACTTCTTAAAGGCATCTTCATGTAGTTCTTGAGTAACAAAGCCTTGCACATAGGTTGTCATAGCCATCTTCAGCTTCTTAGCTCTCCCTCTTGTGACTGGACCACTAGGCATCTTCAAAGGGTCTTTAATGGTTGGATGATCCGTATCATTCCCTCCCTCCTCAAAAAGATTTGTCCTCAAATCTGAATCCACATCAAAAGGAGAAAGGTCAGAAACATTAAATGTAGGTGAAACACCATACTCACCTGGCAAGTCTATTTTATAAGCATTATCGTTGATGCGCTCCAAGACTTGAAAAGGACCATCACCGCGTGCATCCAGCTTGCCTTTCCTTTGGTTGGGAAACCTCTCCTTTCTGAAATGCACCCAAACCCAATCTCCAGGGGTGAATACCACTTGTTTCCTTCCCCTATTTGCCTTATCAGCATATTGCCTGTTTTTCTTTTCAATGTTTGCCCGTGCTTTCTCATGTAAGGATTTCACCAATTATGCCTTCCTACTACCATCCAAACTCGAAAGCTCATGTAAAGGTAAAGGACAAAGATCAAGCACAGTTAGTGGGTTAAAACCATAAACAAGCTCAAATGGTGAAAAACTAGTGGAACAATGAATACTTCGATTATAAGCAAATTCAATAAAAGGCAAACAATCTTTCCAAGTTTTAAGATTCTTACCCACAATAGCACGTAATGAAGTCCCCAAAGTTCTATTCACAACTTCTGTTTGCCCATCAGTTTGAGGGTGACAAGTAGTAGAAAACAATAACTTTGTTCCTAACTTACCCCATAAAACACACCAAAAATGTGAAAGGAACTTTGTATCCCTATCTGAAACTATGGTGTGTGGAATACCATGCAAACGGACAACTTCCTTAAAGAATAGATCAGCAACATGCACAGCATCATCACATTTATGACATGCAATAAAATGAGCCATTTTACTAAACCTATCTACCACAACAAAGATACTATCCCTACCACATTTTGTCCTAGGCAAACCAAGCACAAAATCCATGGAAATGTCAGTCCAAGGAGAACTAGGTACAGGTAAAGGCATATACAATCCATGAGGCATAGATTTAGACTTAGCTTGTTTACATGCAACACATGCATTACACACCTTTTCGACATCTTTTCGCATGCGTGGCCAAACGAAATGCTCATTCAACATGTCATAGGTCTTATGTACCCCAAAATGTCCTATTAATCCCCCACAATGAGATTCTAATACAAGCAAGTCACGCATAGAACATTTAGGCACACAAAGCTTACTTCCCCTAAATAAAAATCCTTCATGTCTATAAAATTTTTCAAAGGCCTTATGATCACATGCATTATACACATTACCAAAATCAGAATCATCAACATATAATTCCTTAATATGCTCAAATCCTAACAACCTAGAACTAAGTGTAGAAATCAAGGCATATCTTCTTGATAATGCATCAGCAACAATATTGTCCTTTCCATGCTTGTATTGAATAACATAGGGAAATGTTTCAATAAATTCAACCCATTTAGCATGCCTTTTATTCAACTTACCTTGTCCCTTCAAGTGTTTAAGGGACTCGTGATCGGTGTGAATGACAAACTCCTTGGGTAGGAGGTAATACTGCCACACATCCAATGCTCTCACCAAGGCATAAAGCTCCTTGTCATAGGTTGAATAATTGAGCTGGGCTCCATGAAACTTCTCACTAAAGTATGCTACTGGTTTCTTTTCTTGCATTAGAACAGCCCCAATACCTACACCAGAAGCATCACACTCAATTTCAAAAGTCTTATCAAAATTAGGCAAAGATAAAATAGGAGCAGAACACAACTTCCCTTTCAATTTTTCAAAAGCTTTTTGCTGTGCTTCTCCCCACTTAAACCTAACTTCTTTTTTGATTATTTCTGTAAGTGGTGCAACAACAGAAGAGAAATCCTGCACAAAACCCCTATAAAAGCCTGCTAAGCCATGAAAGCTCCTCACATCCAAAATGGACTTAGGCGTGGGCCAATCTCTAATTGCCTTCACTTTCTCTTCATCTACTTCAATACCCTGTGCACTCACCACAAAACCAAGAAAAACAAGTCTATCTATACAAAATGTGCACTTCTTAAGTTTAGCATACAACCTTTCATGCCTCAAAGTTTGCAAAACTAACTTAACATGCTCAATATGTTCTTCAAAAGACTTGCTGTAAATGAGTATATCATCAAAGTAAACAACAACAAACTTTCCTAAATATGCACGCAATACATGGTTCATAAGTCTCATAAATGTGCTAGGGGCGTTAGATAGCCCAAATGGCATGACTAACCACTCATACAAACCATATTTAGTTTTGAAAGCTGTTTTCCATTCATCACCAGGTTTCATTCTTATTTGATGATATCCACTCATTAAATCAATCTTAGTAAAAAACACAGCACCACACAATTCATCTAACATATCATCAAGCCTAGGAATATGATGTCTATAATTTACAGTGATTTTGTTGACTGCACGATAATCAACACATATCCTCCAAGTTCCATCCTTCTTAGGCACCAATAGGACGGGTACTGCGCAAGGACTCAAGCTCTCTCTAACCAATCCCTTCTCCATAAGTTCTTCCACTTGCCTTTGCATCTCCTTAGTTTCCTTAGGATTGCTTCTATATGCTGGTTGGTTAGGAATGGTTGATCCAGGTATGAAATCAATCTAATGTTCTATCCCTCTCAAAGGTGGTAATCCATCTGGTAGCTCATCAGGAAAGACATCTGAAAACTCCTGCAACAAAGACACAAAACTAGAAGGCAAAGATTCATGGTCAATGTCATTGTCAGAAAACAAAATCTCTTTGTAAGTTACAAGGATCAATGGCTGCCCTATGGCTAAAGCACTCTTAACCTCTCTTGCCCTTATATAAAAATTCTGTTTTTGCCTCCCACATTTCTTGTTTTCACTCACCAATGGGCCATTTATTTGTTTTGTTTCTTTTCTGGCCTCTTTTCCCCCTTTTCTTTCTTTTTCTCTCTTAATTTCACTCACCTCTTCTCTCTTGGCCAAAGCCTCTCTCTCCCTCTCAACTAATTTCTTTTGATCTTTAAACATTTCTTTAGGAGATAATGGTGTCAAAGTCACTTTTGTACCTTCATAAGAAAAAGAATAACGGTTAGTGTACCCATTATGCACCACTTGTCTATCAAATTGCCAAGGCCTTCCCAAAAGTAAATGGCCTGCCTGCATAGGTACCACATCACAAACCACCTCATCCTTATACCTCCCAATAGAAAATGGCACTCTTACTTGCCTTGTTACCTTGACCTCCCCACTGTCATTCAACCATTGTAATTTATAAGGTCTAGGATGCTTTTCACATACCAAATTCAGCTTATCAACCATATTCACACTAGCTACATTGGTGCAACTACCTCCATCAACAATAAGTGTGCACACCCTTCCATTAATTAAACACTTAGTGTGAAATATGTTTTCTCTTTGTTCTAGGCTCTCTTCCTTAACATTCAAATTCAAAGCTCGCCTAGCCACTAAAGACTTCCCACTTTCAGCAACCAATAACTCTCCATCACTATCACAATCACTACAATCTTCCAAATGTGTCATCTTCACTATGGTCTGATTCAGAAATAATTTCCCCATCATCCCTAGCTATTATCACCCTTTTATTAGGACAATCACGTGCTATATGCCCCTTCCCCAAGCATTTAAAGCATTTAATCTCTCTACTAGGAGTTGGAGTATTAGGGTTACCTTTTACAACCTTAGATGGTGATTGGACAACCCTTGCATCTTTGGAACCCGAATCTGCCCCATAAGGTTTGGATCCCCTAAAGTCTCTTCTATCCTCCCCTTTGGTCTATCTAGATCCCAAACTATCCCTTGAGTTGTTACTGGTTCGGTTGAAGCTCCTGCTCTTCTTCTGTTCCTCAATTTTCATTGCCATATTCAACATTTCCTCCATGGAGTCATATTTATGAAGCTCAATGACATCAGCAATCTCCTTATTCAATCCACCTAAAAATCGAGCCATGGTTACCTCTTCACCTTCCTCAATGTTAGCTCTAACCAGGAACATTTCCATTTCTTTATGGTAGTCCTCTACTGACCTACCCCCTTGCACTAACCTATGCAACTTCTGATGTAGCTCCCTAAAGTAATGTGAAGGCATAAATCTTTTCCTCATGGCCTCCTACATATCTTCCCAATTACCAATAGGACGTCTACCCACTTTCCTTCTGCTCAAGTTCAATTGATCCCACAAAAATAAGGCATAATCTGTAAACTCCACAGCTGCTATCTTCACTTTCTTCTCCTCAGAATACCTATTACACTCAAAGATCATTTCAACCTTCCTTTCCCATTCTAGGTACAATTCAGCACTGTTTCTACCTTTAAATGGAGGAATCTTAAGCTTAATGTTGCCTAAATTCCCATCTAATCTCCCACTTGTCTCTTCTTCATCTAAGTCTTCTATGTCAGCCCTTACATTTTCATCAGTCCATCTACCTCTCCTAGCTGTCCTCTTAGAATTATTAGATGCACTCACTTCAAATTTCTCCTCCATCCCGTCCATTCTAGCGTTTAACTTCTTGAACTCATTGATGAAGGCCTTGTACATCACTTTCATATCGGGCATGGCTTCCTCCTCCTCATACATTGTTTCCTTTTCTTCTCTTCTTGACATGATTTGAATTCTGCAAAACAGATGTTAGACAATAACCTCACACACTCCCTCACGTGTTTACACTCAAAGATGCCACTCCTCTCGTGTTTCACTCAATAAGGCTTTTACCCTTTTAATGTACTCACACACTCTGCTTTTTACCACTCTAATTACAACTCTTAAATTGCACTTCATAATTCAATTCACAAACCAAGAATTTGAGCACGTTTTAGAAAGCAAAGAATAAGTAAGCACTAACAATAAAAAGATAGCTCAAAACTAGAAAAGAAGACACTAGACACAATGAAGGTGGTACACGGACAAGACTGTTATACCACTTGATTATATCCAAATTAGAGTATTAGAACAAGCAAAAATACTTTAACAATGTAAATGGAACAAAAGCAAGCTTAAAACAAAGAAACAAGCAACAAGAATTAAGAAAAATGACAATTTGGACAAAATGTATGAATTTGATTCACTACAAAGTAAACCAAATGTAGAACCTAGTTATTCTACCCAACAAAGCAAGAAAAATAACAAAGAAACCTAATTATACTAAGAAAGACAGAATGCACGCAATACAATTCAATTTAGAGCCAAAATGATGATTAGGCCGAATGGTGTATCAAGCTCTAATTAATGTGTCAAATTATGTGCAAAATGATGGCAAAATGATAGGAAAATGATGTCAAAATGGTGTAAAAAATGATGGCAAAATGGTGACAAAATGGTAGGCAAATGATGGCAAAAATAATACCAAAATGGTGCAAAAATGACAGCAAAAAATGGTACCAAAATGTTACCAAAAATGGATAGCAAATGATAGGCAAATGTTACCAAAATGGATAGCAAATGTTACCAAAAATTGTTCGCAAATGATAGGAAAAATGTTACCAAAAATGACAAGCAAATGGTAGCACAAATAATTCCTTATCCAAATTGGAGAATAATAATAATCAAAGGTGGTTTAGGATTAAGTTTTCCTATTCCCAAAACAGATAGGATTAATTTTTCTATTTCCAAAACAGATAGGATTAGTTTTTCCTATTACTTAAAGGATTTCCCACCTCTATTTAGAAAAGGATTAATTGCTGCCCCTAATCCTCAAGCACTTAGGATTAAGTGTTCCTACCTATTAATGGATTTGGATTTTCCCTTTTTGCTATAAATATGCTCCCTTGGCCGAATCTACTCCCAACCCTTTTCTCCACACGCAAAATTCTTCTTTATTTCTCTTCTTTCACGTTTTTTTTTTCTTTTCTTTTTTTTTCTTTGCTTTTTATTATTTTTTTTAATGAAATAAATAACAACCACAATACAAACTACCAAACTTCTCAAGCCCAAAAAAAATCAGAAATCAAATTCAGTTTTCTAACCCCTTCTTTTTTTTTTCTCAAAACGTAAAAACTTCAAAGTGAAGAACGGAGGCTTAAACGTTGTTTTTAAGGGCTTAAAAAGTCAGTTACATAAGGCTTCGCCAATGATTGCAGAGCACAAAATTCCCTTTCCGTAATGATATTATAATAACAAATCGGACTCCTATGTCAAAAGTAATGGCCTTTCGAAGTTTTATTAATTTTTTTTTTCAAAACAGCAAACTAATCTCTAATCTCCTCCTACAAGGATTCGGATTCAAGCTAAGGATGTTCAAGATTTCATTTCAAGGCTATTTAACGAATTCAAGGTAAAGGTAAGAAAAGAAAAAGGCTAATTTAAACACACAAAACAAAATTAACTAAGAAACTTAATGCAACCTAGTTCGGCATAAACAAAAAGAAATCAAAGAAAAGAAAACGCAAACCCTAACACTAAGATAAATAGGAATTTACCTTAATCTGGCTCTGATACCAAATGATGCGGAACCCAATAGCTAGCGAGCTACAAACCCACACATACAATTCGAATAGCAAACCAAATCAGATAAACACCCTCCCTATTGAACCCCCAATCAACCTATGACTGAAAACGCAAATAATCGGGAATTAAAGAACCTGAAAAATGCCACAATCAAACAATTGATAGTTAATCAAATTCTTCATGCAATAGAAAAGAAAGCAATTCACTCTCAATCTAAGCAAAGAAAATTCGGCTATGCCAATGAATATTATCCAAATCTGAAATTCTTAACATAACATGTTCTATTTATAGAGTGGCTAACCCTAGCTAGCAAATAACCTAAAACAAACCCTAATGAGGCCTTAAACATGGTGTGGCCGAATTGTCCATGGGCTTTACAAGATAAGTTAAGCCCAAATTAAACAATTAAACACACTTAAAATAAGCCCAAAAGAAAGACTAATTAAAACCCAAAATAACTAAACTAAACCCAATCTAAGAAGCCCAAAATGTCTGGCCCATTAAGTCACTAATTAAATGAGTTATGTGACTTTTAAATGAAGCACATGACTTGTACAATTAAAGCCCAAAGTAGTATAAACCCAAAAATGACTTAAGTTGGCCCAATTTCACTAGAAGCTTCCAAAAGGCTAAGTACTTTGTGAAAGCCTCCTTCAAGCTCTTTATAACACTTCTTAAATGCATCTTCATGTAGTTCTTGAGTAACAAAGCCTTGCACATAGGTTGTGATGTGAGCACGACCAAGGAACATCAAAAGCAGATTAAGTTCAAGGAAGAGCTAGCATTGCCGGATGGACCGGTGACAAGATCAAGAGCCAAGAAGTTCAAGGAAGCACTAAATGCATATGTGGACCGTATTGTGGAAACTATGCATAGTAAAGAGAGATTGGAACCGAATGACACTATGACCAATCTAATAAAGCCGAATGGACATGAGGAGAATCAAATGGGCTTGATCAACTATTTTAAGATAGTAGAGTAGCTCTAGGTGGCCCAAGGAGCTTATTTTATTATGTTGGACTTGTTTTGTTTTAATTTGTTTAGTTGGACCCTTATATAGCTTAATAAGCTTATTTTAAGTGAGTTGGGCTTATTTTAGCTTGGGCTCATTTAATTTAATTATTTTAGGCTTGTGGACTGTATTTTAGAGTTAATAAGTTTGGGCTTTAGTTATTTTGTGGGAGGCCCATGTGTTAGGTGGCCTTTTGACTTATTTAAGGTTTGGTGGGAGGCCCATGTGTTAGGTGGCCTTTTAACTTATTTAGGGTTTGGTGGGAGGCCCATGTGTTAGGTGGCCTTTTGACTTATTTAGGGTTACCTACCTTTTGGAGGCTATAAATACCTCATTATAAGTTGTAAAAGGCAGATTATAAACACTTTTGAATACCATCATTTGGCTTGGCCGAATTTTCTTCATTGGAGAGGAAAGCTTGTCTTCTTCTTTTGCATCAAGAATTTAAATTCTTATCAAGGTATTTACTTTGTGGCGAATTCTGTTCTTGTGTTTTTAAATCAATCTATTATAAGCATTTCCATTCACATGTTGTTTGGGGGTTCTTTAGATTGGGAGTTTCTTCTTGTTCATGTTCATGTCATATTGTGTGTTTAAGGGGTTTCGGGTTCTTTAGCCTTGGGGTTCCGCATCATTTGGTATCAGAGCTTGGATTAGGATAAATTGTTATTTATCTTGTGTTAATTTGCTGTTCTATTGTTTTATTTCCATTAGAATAAGATAATTCCGAGTTGTTTAACTTGCAATCTTATTTTATCAATTTCGTGTTCTTCTTTATTTTTGAATTTGTTCTTTTGTGTTCTTCTTTGTTCCTACATCAGATCTTGTGTTTGATGTTTTAAGTTCTAAAAAAAAGGAAAAAAATCTTTGATACTATTCAAGTTACTGTTCATAGTACTATTCATAGTACTGTTCATCCGAATTTAAAAAAAAAAAGAAAAGTCAGCATTGAGATAAAACTAGGAAAGAAAAATCACAAAGAAACAAAAAATTTAGATTTGGTCATACTTTGAATTTGGAAATTAATTTGAAAAGTCAAAGTGGCAATTTATGGGTAGGCGTCATTCTTGACTTTCTTTGTTAAGTGTTTTCATTGCATTCTCATTTAAATTTGTTGACTTGTGAATCATCTTGACTTGAGATTGAGTTCTAAAGTGCAATTGAAGAATGCAAGCTTGAATGGTAAAAAGGCTTGAGTGAGTGAGCTTAAAAGAAAGTAAAAGCCAAATAGAGTGAAACACGAGTGGAGTGCCATATTTTGAGTGAAACACGTGAGGAAGTGATTGTGAGGATGTCCTATTACAAGTCAAGACGACATTTAGATCAAGAAACATTGGATGAGTTAAAAAAGGATATCCTTTTCTAAAAACACTTTTGAATATCATCATTTGGCTTGGCCGAATTTTCTTCAAGGAGAGGATTTGCTTGTCTTCTTCTTTTGCATCAAGAACTAATTTCTTATCAAGGTATTTACTTGTGGCGAAATCTATTCTTATGTTTTAAATCAACCTTATTATATGTGTTTCCTTTCATAAATTGATTGGGGGTTCATTAGGGTTGGGGATTTATACAAGTTCTTGTTCGTGCCATATTGTGTGTTCTTAGGGGTTTCGGGTTCTTTAGCCTTGGGGTTTCGCATCATTTGGTATCAGAGCTTGGATTAGGATAAATTCTTATTTATCTTGTGTTGATTTGCTGTTCTATTATTTTATTTCCATTAGAACAAGATAATTCTGCATTGTTTAATTTACAATCTTATTCTTATCAATTTCGTGTTCTTCTTTATGTTTGAATTTGTTCTTTTGTGTTCTTCTTTTTTCCTACATCAGATCTTGTGTTTGATGTTTTAAGTTCTAAAAAGAAAAAATCATCGGTACTGTTCACGTTACTGTTCATAGTACTATTCACAGTACTGTTCATCTGAATTTTAAAAAAAAAAGAAAAGTCAGCATCGAGATAAAGCTAGGAAAGAAAAATCACAAAGAAACAAAAAATTCAGATTTGTCATACTTTGAATTTGGAAATTAATTTGAAAAGTCAAAGTGAATATTTATGGGTAGTTGTCATTCTTGACTTTCTTTGATTTCTTGTCTTTACATCCATTGTATCAAAATTGACTTTTCCATTAGGGAAATACCAAAATTCAGATTTGTCATACTTTGAATTTGAAAATTAATTTGAAAAGTCAAAGTGATAATTTATGGGTAAGTGTCATTTTTGACTTTCTTTGATTTCTTGTCTTCACATCTATTGTATCAAAATTGACTTTTCTATTAGGGAAATACCAAAATTCAGATTTGTCATACTTTGAATGTGAAAATTAATTTGAAAAGCCAAAGTGACAATTTGTTGGTAGGCGTCATTCTTGACTTTCTTTGTTAAGTGTTTTCATTGCATTCTCATTTAAATTTGTTGAATTGTGAATCATCTTGACTTGGAATTAAATTCTGAAGTGCAACTAAGGACAGCAAGCTGGAGTGGAAAAAGGCTTGAGTGTGTAAGCTTAGAAGAGGGTAAAAGCCAAGTTGAGTGAAACATGGTGAAAATTAATTTGAAAAGCCAAAGTGGCAATTTGTTGGTAGGCGTCATTCTTGACTTTCTTTGTTAAGTGTTTTCATTGTATTCTCATTTAAATTTGTTGAATTGTGAATCATCTTGACTTGGAATTAAATTCTGAAGTGCAACTAAGGACAGCAAGCTGGACTGGAAAAAGGCTTGAGTGTGTAAGCTTAGAAGAGGGTAAAAGCCAAGTTGAGTGAAACACGGGTGGAGTGCAATATTTTGAGTGAAACACGTGAGGGAGTGAATTGAGAGGACTTTTTATTCCCTATTAACATTTATTTGCAGTTTATAAATCTAGTCGAGAAGGGAAAAGAAAGGAGATAATTTTTTGAGGAAGAAGATGAAAACCTGCCTAATGTGAAGATGATGTACAAAACAATCATGAGTGAGTTTAAGAAGTTAAATTCCAGGATGGATCAGATGGCAGAGAGAATGGATGAGGCTACTAGAATACAAAATCTAAGTAGATTAATTGACCGTCAGAGGAATAGGGAAGAATCTAAAGATATGGAGCGGTTTAAACAACTATTTAGACAGCTAGATAAGTGTTTAAAAAAGGAGAGAAGAAAGAAAGAGGAAGTTGCAATGGAAGAAATTATATGTGAAGCTGAAAGAGATGCTATAGATTTATATGCTGATGAGATTGTCAATAAGGAAGATAAAAGTGAAAGTGTAGATGTTGTTGCTGTGAGTGAAAATGAAGAAGATTGTGAAAAGGAAGATGTTTGTTTAGTTGAGATGGAAGATCAACATGTTATGAGTGATCCTGTAGTGCTTAAGGAGGTTGAGTTGAACATGGAGCGAGAAGAAAATCATGACCAGAACAAAATTGTTGTATTGAATAATCATTTTTTTCCTAGTATTTTTGTTAAATTACAGGGACATGATGAGTCCTCAGCTGAAGAAGCATTCATTTTATTTGTACCTATTCAGAAGATCTTATATGAGGATGAATTTATTTTACAAGTGCCAATTCCCAACTTAAACAAGACAAAGATTCGAGGACGAATCTTTTCTAAAGAGAGAGGGGATGATGCGTGCACAGGGGGGTCAACCCATCATGGCAATCCTACGCAGGCCGAATTGTGGAAGCTATGGAGATTCAAGAGAGAGTTGAGCCAAATTGTGCTATATCTAATCCAATGGGGCCAAATGCAAAAGATGGGCTTCAATTGTGCTTGATTAATTATTTCAATCTCGAAGAGTAGCTTTAGGCTGCCCAAGGGGCTTATTTTATTATGTTGAACTTGTTTTGTCTTAATTATTTAGTTGGACCCTTATATAGCTTAATAGGCTTATTTTAAGTGAGTTGGGCTTACTTTAGCGTGGACTCATTTAAATTAATTATTTTAGGCTTGTGGGTTGTTGTATTTTAGAGTTAATAAGTTTGGGCTTTAGTTATTTGGTGGGAGGCCCATGTGTTAGGTGGCCATGTGTTAGGTGGCCTTTTGACTTATTTAGAGTTTGGTGGGAGACCCATGTGTTAGGTGGCCATGTGTTAGGTGGACTTTTGACTTATTTAGGGTTACCTACCTTTTGGGGGCTATAAATACCTCATTATAAGTTGTAAAAGGCAGATTTTAAACACTTTTGAATATCATCATTTGGCTTGGCCGAATTTTCTTCAAGGGAGAGGATTTGCTTGTCTTCTTCTTTTGCATCAAGAACTAATTTCTTATCAAGGTATTTACTTTGTGGCGAATTCTGTTCTTGTGTTTTTAAATCAATCCATTAGGGAAATACCAAAATTCAAATTTGTCCAACATTTGAATTTGAAAATTAATTTGAAAAGCCAAAGTGGCAATTTGTTGGTAGGCGTCATTCTTGACTTTCTTTGTTAAGTGTTTTCATTGCATTCTCATTTAAATTTGTTGAATTGTGAATCATCTTGACTTGGAATTAAATTCTAAAGTGCAACTGAGGACAGCAAGCTGGAGTGGAAAAAGGCTTGAGTGTGTAAGCTTAAAAGAGGGTAAAAGCCAAGTTGAGTGAAACACGGGTGGAGTGCAATATTTTGAGTGAAACACGTGAGGGAGTGAATTATGAGGTCTTTTTATTCCCTATTAACATTTATTTGCAGTTTATAAATCAAGTCGAGAAGGCAAAAGAAAGGAGACAATTTTTTGAGGAAGAAGATGAAAACGTGCCTAATGTGAAGATGATGTACAAAATAATCATGAGTGAGTTTAAGAAGTTAAATTCCAGGATGGATCAGATGTCAGAGAGAATGGATGAGTCTAAAGTACAAGCAAGGTAAGGAAAACGTTGTGGCCGATGCACTATCTAGAAGGTACGCTTTGATTTCTATGCTTACTTCTAGTGTTTTTATGACCTTATTGCAGGAGTATGAAGATGTATTTCCTAAAGATGTACCACACGGATTACCACCTTTGAGAGGGTTTGAGCATCAGATTGACCTTGTACCAGGAGCTCAAATACCTAACCGTCCAGCTTACAGAAGCAATCCAGAGGAGACAAAGGAATTGCAAAGGCAAGTGGATGAATTGCTTCAAAAGGGGTATGTAAGGGAAAGCATGAGTCCTTGTGCTGTACCAGTTCTTTTGGTACCAAAAAAAGATGGAACTTGGAGGATGTGTGTGGATTGTAGAGCGGTCAACAAAATCACTATAAAGTATCGCCATCCTATTCCTAGATTAGATGATATGCTTGATGAGTTGCATGGTGCTTGTTTATTCACTAAAATTGATCTTAAAAGTGGCTATCATCAAATTAGGATGAAAGAAGGGGATGAGTGGAAAACTGCGTTTAAGACTAAATATGGATTGTATGAGTGGTTAGTGATGCCTTTTGGGTTATCTAATGCACCTAGTACTTTTATGCGCTTAATGAACTATGTCTTGCGTGATTTTCTTGGTAAATTTGTGGTTGTGTACTTTGATGACATTTTAGTTTACAGCAAGTGTTTAAATGATCATATCATGCATGTTAAAGTTGTTTTAGATCTGCTTAGGAAAGAGAAGCTATATGCAAACCTTAAGAAGTGTTTGTTTTGCATGGATAAAGTTGTCTTCTTAGGTTTTGTAGTGAGCTCTAAAGGAGTGGAGGTAGATTCTGAAAAGGTGAAGGCTATCCAAGAATGGCCAACGCCTAAGACTGCGAGTGAGGTAAGAAGTTTTCATGGGTTAGCTAGCTTTTATAGACGATTTGTTAAAGATTTCTCGACTATTGCTGCACCACTGAATGAGATTGTCAAAAAGAATGTCGGGTTTAAATGGGGAAAAGAGCAAGAAAATGCATTTTTCACTTTAAAAGAGAAATTATGTACTGCTCCTGTTTTGCGTTTGCCTGATTTTTCTAAAACTTTTGAGATTGAATGTGATGCTTCTGGGATTGGTATAGGTGCTGTTTTGATGCAAGAAAATCGTCCCATAGCATATTTCAGTGAGAAGCTGAGCGGGCCATTGTTGAATTATTCCACCTATGACAAGGAGCTATATACAGTGGTGAGGGCTCTTGAAGTCTGGGAGCATTACTTATTGCCTAAGGAGTTTGTGATTCATAGTGATCATCAATCTCTTAAGTACTTAAAGGGACAAGGGAAGTTGAGCAAGAGGCATGCAAGTTGGGTGGAATTTCTGGAAACATTCCCATATGTGATCAAGTACAAGCAAGGTAAGGAAAACGTTGTGGCTGATGCACTATCTAGAAGGTACGCTTTGGTTTCTATGCTTACTTCTAAGTTACTTGGATTTGAGCATTTGAAAGAGCTGTATATCGATGATGCTGATTTTTCCAATGTGTATCAAGCTTGTGAATGTGCTGCATTTGATAAGTTTTATAGGCATGAAGGCTATCTTTTTAGGGGTAAACAACTTTGTATCCCTACATGTTCAATTAGGGAATTGCTTGTGAGGGAATCACATAGTGGAGGGTTAATGGGGCATTTTGGTGTGCAAAAGACCATGGATATGCTTAGTGAACATTTTTATTGGCCAAATATGAGAAGAGATGTGGAAAGAGTTTGTGCCAGGTGTATTACATGCAAATAAGCTAAATCTAGGTCTATGCCTCATGGTTTATATACACCCTTACCTGTGCCTAGTGAGCCTTGGACTGACATGTCAATGGACTTTATTTTGGGATTGCCTAGGACTAGGAAAGGTAAGGATAGCATATTTGTTGTTGTGGATAGATTTAGTAAAATGGCTCATTTCATTGCTTGTCATAAAACAGATGATGCAACAAATATTGCTGGTCTTTTCTTTAGGGAGGTGGTTCGACTTCATGGTGTACCAAGAACCATTGTGTCAGATAGGGATGTTAAGTTCCTAAGTCATTTTTGGAGAGTCTTATGGGGAAAGTTAGGCACTAAACTTCTATTTTCTACTACATGTCACCCACAAACTGATGGGCAAACTGAGGTAGTTAATAGGACTTTAGGAACCATGTTGCGTGCAATTGTAGGAAAGAATTTGAAAACTTGGGAAGATTGTTTGCCATTCATTGAGTTTGCATATAATCGTTCTACACATTCTTCTACAGGTTATTCTCCATTTGAAATTGTGTATGGTTTTAATCCATTAAGTGTGTTGGATTTGATGCCTTCAACTCTGAATAAACTTGCTAGCTTGGATAGCAAAAAGAAGGCTGATTTGGTTAAAACAATACATGAGAAAGCATGTGAACAAATTGAGAAAAAGAATCGCATGTATGCACAAAAGGCTAATAAAGGGCGAAAACAAGTCATTTTTGAACCAGTCACTGGGTTTGGGTGCACATGCGAAAAGAGAGGTTTCCACAACAAAGGAAGTCAAAACTTGATGCAAGGGGAGATGGACCATTTCAAGTTTTGGAATGCATCAATGAAAATGCATATAAAATTGACTTACCAGGTGAGTATAATGTTAGTGCTACTTTCAATGTTTCTGACTTATCTTCTTTTGATCTAGATTCAGATTCGAGGACGAATCCTTTTGAAGAGGGAGGGGATGATGCGAGCACGACCAAGGAACATCAAAAGCAGATTAAGTTCAAGGAAGAGCTAGCATTGCCGGATGGACCAGTGACAAGATCAAGAGCCAAGAAGTTCAAGGAAGCACTAAATGCATATGTGGACTGTATTGTGGAAACTATGCATAGTCAAGAGAGATTGGAACCGAATGACACTATGACCAATCTAATAAAGCCGAATGGACATGAGGAGAATCAAATGGGCTTGATCAACTATTTTAAGATAGTAGAGTAGCTCTAGGTGGCCTAAGGAGCTTATTTTATTATGTTGGATTTGTTTTGTTTTAATTTGTTTAGTTGGACCCTTATATAGCTTAATAAGCTTATTTTAAGTGAGTTGGGCTTATTTTAGCTTGAGCTCATTTAATTTAATTATTTTAGGCTTGTGAACTGTATTTTAGAGTTAATAAGTTTGGGCTTTAGTTATTTGGTGGGAGGCCTATGTGTTAGGTGGCCTTTTGACTTATTTAAGGTTTGGTGGGAGGCCCATGTGTTAGGTGGCCTTTTAACTTATTTAGGGTTTGGTGGGAGGCCCATGTGTTAGGTGGCCTTTTGAATTATTTAGGGTTACCTACCTTTTGGAGTCTATAAATACCTCATTATAAGTTGTAAAAGGCAGATTTTAAACACTTTTGAATACCATCATTTGGCTTGGCCGAATTTTCTTCATTGGAGAGGAAAGCTTGTCTTCTTCTTTTGCATCAAGAACTTAAATTCTTATCAAGGTATTTACTTTGTGGCGAATTCTGTTCTTGTGTTTTTAAATCAATCTATTATAAGCATTTCCATTCACATGTTGTTTGGGGGTTCTTTAGATTGGGAGTTTCTTCTTGTTCATGTTCATGCCATATTGTGTGTTTAAGGGGTTTCGGGTTCTTTAGCCTTGGGGTTCCGCATCAGGTTGTCATAGCCATCTTCAGCTTCTTAGCTCTCCCTCTTGTGATTGGACCACTAGGCATCTTCAAATGGTCTTTAATGGTTGGATGATCCGTATCATAAACACACATAGGCCGAAATTACCATGGGCTTTACAAGATAAATTAAGCCCAAACTAAAGAAATAAACACACTTAAAGTTGAGTCTTATAGGCTGATTATGAAAGCCCAAAAGAAAGACTAAATAAATAACCAAACTTACTAAACTAAGCCCAAACAAGAAGCCCACACGCCTAGTCCTTTTAGATTATAACTTAAGTGAGTCATGTGACTTTTAAATGAAGCACATGACTTGTACAATTAAAGCCCAAATTTGGGTTTTAATTAGTCTTTCTTTTGGGCTTTCATGTTCTGCCTATGAGACTTCATTTTAAATGAGTTTATTTTCTTTAGTTGGACTTAATTTATCTTGTAAAGCCCATGGAGAATTTGGCCTATGTGTGCTTAAGGCCTTATTAGGGTTTGTTTTAGGTTTTAAGGGTAATTAGGGTTAGCCACCATATAAAGAGGCTAACATAAGTTGTAAACTTCAGATTTTGAATGATATTCATTGGCTTAGCCGAATTTTTTTTGCTTAGAATGAGAGTGAATTGCTTTCTTTTCTATTGCATGAAGAATTTGATTAACTTATCAATTGTTTGATTGTGGCGTTTTTCAGTTCTTTGTTTCCCGATTATTTGCGTTTTCAGTCATAGGTTGATTGGGGGTTCAATAGGGAGGGTGTTTATCTGATTTTGCTTTGCTATTCAAATCGTATGTGTGGGTTTGTAGCTCGTTAGCTATTGGGTTCCGCATCAATCCGTATCATTAATGGAGCCCAACTCAACTATTCAACCTATGATAAGGAGTTATATGCCTTAGTGAGAGCCTTGGACGTGTGGCAGCACTCTCTCCTTCCCAAGGAGTTTGTCATTCACATCGATCATGAGTCCCTCAAACACCTGAAGGGCCAAGGTAAATTGAATAAGAGGCATGCTAAATGGGTTGAATTTATTGAACAATTTCCTTATGTTATTCAATACAAGCATGGAAAAGATAACATTGTTGCGGATGCATTGTCAAGAAGATATACTTTAATTTCTACACTTAGTTCTAAGTTGCTTGGTTTTGAGCATGTTAAAGAACTATATGTTGGAGATCTCGATTTTGGTAATGTGTATGCAGCATGTGAGCATCAAGCTTTTGATAAATTTTATAGGCATGATGGTTTTTTTTAAGGGAAGTAAGCTTTGTTTGTCTAAGTGTTCAATGCGTGATTTGTTTGTATTAGAATCTCATTGTGGGGGATTGATGGGACATTTTGTGGTGCATAAGACTTATGACATGTTAAATGAGCATTTTTATTGGCCTCATATGCGCAGGCATGTGGAGAAAGTATGTAATTCATGTGTTGCGTGTAGGCAAGCTAAGTCTAAAACTATGCCCCATGGTTTGTATATGCCTCTACCCGTACCTAGTTCTCCTTGGACTGATGTTTCTATGGATTTTGTGCTTGGATTGCCTAGAACTAAACGTGGTAGAGATAGCATTTTTGTTGTGGTAGATAGGTTTAGCAAAATGGCTTACTTTATTGCTTGTCATAAATGTGATGATGCTGTTCATGTTGTTGACCTATTCTTTAAAGAAGTTGTGCGTTTGCAAGGTATACCACGCACCATTGTTTCTGACAGGGATACAAAGTTCCTTTCACATTTTTGGCGTGTTCTATGGGTTAAGTTGGGTACAAATTGTTATTTTCTACTACTTACCACCCGCAGACAGATGGTCAAACAGAATTACATACTTTGGGTACCTTACTTCGTGCTATAGTGGGTAAGAATCTCAAAACATAGGAGGATTGTCTACCTTTCATTGAATTTACTTATAATAGAAGTATTCATTCATCTACTGATTTTTCACCATTTGAAATTATTTATGGTTTTAACCCACTGACTGTGCTTGATCTTTGTCCATTGCCTTTAAATGAGCTTTCAAGTTTAGATGGCAATAGGAAGGCAGAATTGGTAAAGACTTTGCATGAGAAAGCAAGGGCTAACATCGAGAAGAGAAACCAGAAGTATGCTGAAAGAGCTAATAAAGGAATGAGACAAGTGGTATTTGCCCCTGGAGATTGGGTTTGGGTGCATTTTTGGAAGGAAAGGTTTCCAAACCAAAGGAAAGGTTTGGATGCACGTGTTGATGGTCCATTTCAAGTCTTGGTGATACGAATCATCCAACCATTAAAGACCCTTTGAAGTTGCCTAGTGGTCCAGTCACAAGAGGGAGAGCTAAGAAGCTGAAGATGGCTATGGCAACCTATGTGCAAGGCTTTGTTACTCAAGAACTACATGAAGATGCCTTTAAGAAGTGTTATAAAGAGCTTGAAGGAGGCTTTCACAAAGTACTTAGCCTTTTGGAAGCTTCTAGTGAAATTGGGCCAACTTAAGTCATTTTTTGGTTTATTCTACTTTGGGCTTTAATTGTATAAGTCATGTGGTTCATTTAAAGGTCACATGACTCATTTATTTAATGACTTAATGGGCTAAACGTGATGGGCTTTTAGTTTGGGTTTAGTTTAGTTATTTTTGGGTTTTAGTTAGTCTTTATTTTGGGCTTTAAATAATTCGGCCCACTCTTTTCTTAATGGGTTTTGTTTTAAGTTAAGTCTTGAAAATGGGCTTATTTGATAGCTTAAGCCCATGGACAATTCGGCCTAGCTTAGTTTAAGGCCTCATTAGGGTTTTTCTTTATGTTATTTGCTAGCTAGGTTTAGCCACCATATAAATAGGCTATTACGGATTGTAAACTGCAGATTTGAATGATATTCATTGGCTTAGCCGAATTTTCTTTGCTTAGAATGAGAGTGAATTGTTTTCTTTTTTATTGCATGAAGAATTTGATTAACTTATCAATTGTTTGATTGTGGCATTTTTTAGGTTCTTTAATTCCCGATTATTTGCGTTTCCATTCACAAGTTGTTTGGGGGTTCAATGGGGGAGGGTGTTTATCTGATTTGGTTTGCTATTCGAATTGTATGTGTGGGTTTGTAGCTCGCTAGCTATTGGGTTCCGCATCATTTGGTATCAGAGCCAAAGATAAGGTAAATTCTATTTATCTTAGTGTTAGGTTTGCGTTTTATTTTCTTTGAATTCTTTTGTTTATGCCGAATTAGGTTGCATTAAGTTTCTTAGTTAATTGTGTTTCTTTGTGCATTTAAATTAGCCTTTTTTTTCTTGCCTTTACCTTGAATTCGTGAAATAGCCTTGAACCGAAATCTTGAACATCCTTAGCTTGAATCCGAATCCTTGCAGGAGGAGATTAGAGATTAGTTTGCTGTTTTGAAAAAAGAATAGAAATTTCGAGAGGCCATAACTTTTTACTAGAGTGTCGGATTTGTTATTATAATATAGTTTCGGAAAGGGAATTTCGTGCTCTACAATCATTCCTTAGGCTATGCCCTATGTAACTGCAATTTTCGGCCCTTAAAAATGACGTTTAAGCCTCCGTTCTTCACTTTGAAGTTTTTGCGTTTTGAGAAAAAAAAAAGAAGGGGTTAGAAAACCGAATTTGATTTCTGATTTTTTTGGGCTTGAGAAGTTTGGTAGTTTGTATTGTGGTTGTTATTTATTTCATTAAAAAAATAAAAAAAAAGAAGAAAAGAAAAGAAAAGAAAAGAAAAAAAACGTGAAAGAAGAGAAATAAAGAAGAACTTTGCGTGTGGAGAAAAGGGTTGGGAGTAGATTCGGCCAAGGGAGCATATTTATAGCAAAAAGGGGAAAATCTAAATCCATTAATAGGTGGGAAAACTTAATCCTAAGTGCTTGAGGATTAGGAGCAGCAATTAATCCTTTTCTAAATAGAGATAGGGATCCTTTAAGTAATAGGAAAAATTAATTCTATCTGTCTTGGGAATATGAAAACTTAATCCTAAACCACCTTTGATTATTATTATTATCCAATTCGGATAAGAATTCATTTGTGCTACCATTTGCTTATCTATTTTGATATCATTTTCCCATCATTTGCTAACCATTTTTGGTAACATTTTCCTATCATTTGCTATCCATTTTTGGTAACATTTTGGTACCATTTTTGCTGTCATTTTTGCATCATTTTGGTATCATTTTTGCCATCATTTTCTTACCATTTTGCCATCATTTGCCACCATTTTTCCATCATTTTTTTACACCATTTTGACATCATTTTTCTATCATTTTGCCATCATTTTGCACACAACTTGACACATTAATTAGAGCTTGATACACCATTCGGCCTAATCATCATTTTGGCTCTAAATTGAATTGTATTGCATGCATTCTGTCTTTCTTAGTATAATTAGGTTTCTTTGTTATTTTTCTTGCTTTGTTGGGTAGAATAACTAGGTTCTACATTTGGTTTACTTTGTAGTGAATCAAATTCATACATTTTGTCCAAATTGTCATTTTGCTTAATTCTTGTTGCTTGTTTCTTTGTTTTAAGCTTGCTTTTGTTCCATTTACATTGTTAGAGTATCTTTGCTTGTTCTAATACTCTAATTTGGATATAATCAAGTGGTATAACAGTCTTGTCCGTGTACCACCTTCATTGTGTCTATTGTCTTCTTTTCTAGTTTTGAGCTATCTTTTTATTGTTAGTGCTTACTTATTCTTTGCTTTCTAAAATGTGCTCAAATTCTTGGTTTGTGAATTGAATTCTGAAGTGCAATTTAAGAGTTGCAATTAGAGTGGTAAAAGGCAGAGTGTGTGAGTACATTAAGAGGGTAAAAGCCTTATTGAGTGAAACACGAGAGGAGTGGCATCTTTGAGTGTAAACACGTGAGGGAGTGTGTGAGGTTATTGTCTAACATCTGTTTTGCAGAATTCAAATCATGTCAAGAAGAGAAGAAAAGGAAACAATGTATGAGGAGGAAGAAGCCATGCCCGATATGAAAGTGATGTACAAGGCCTTCATTAATGAGTTCAAGAAGTTAAACGCTAGAATGGACGGGAAGGAGGAGAAATTTGAAGTGAGTGCATCTAATAATTCTAGGAGGACAGCTAGGAGAGGTAGATGGACTGATGAGAATGTAAGGGCTGACATAGAAGACTTAGATGAAGAAGAGACAAGTGGGAGATTAGATGGGAATTTAGGTAACATTAAGCTTAAGATTCCTCCATTTAAAGGTAGAAACAGTGCTGAAGAGTACCTAGAGTGGGAAAGGAAGGTTGAAATGATCTTTGAGTGTAATAGGTATTCTAAGGAGAAGAAAGTGAAGATAGCAGCTGTGGAGTTTACAGATTATGCCTTATTTTGGTGGGATCAATTGAACTTGAGCAGAAGGAAAGTGGGTAGACGTCCTATTGGTAATTGGGAGGATATGAAGGAGGCCACGAGGAAAAGATTTGTGCCTTCACATTACTTTAGGGAGCTACATCAGAAGTTGCATAGGTTAGTACAAGGGGGTAGATCAGGAGAGGACTACCATAAAGAAATGGAAATGTGCATGGTTAGAGCTAACATTAAGGAAGATGAAGAGGTAACCATGGCTCGGTTTTTAGGTGGATTGAATAAGGAGATTGCTGATGTTATTGAGCTTCATAGATATGACTCCATAGAGGAAATATTGAATATGGCAATGAAAATTGAGAAACAGAAGAAGAGTAGGAGCTTCAACCGAACCAGCAACAACTCAAGGGATAGTTTGGGATCTAGATGGACCAAAGGGGAGGATAGAAGAGACTTTAGGGGATCCAAACCTTATAGGGCAGATTCGGGTTCCAAAGATGCAAGGGTTGTCCAATCACCATATAAGGTTGTAAAAGGTAACCCTAATACTCCAACTCCTAGTAGAGAGATTAAATGCTTTAAATGCTTGGGAAAGGGGCATATGGCACGTGATTGTCCTAATAAAAGGGTGATAATAGCTAGGGATGATGGGGAAATTGTTTCTGAATCTGACCATAGTGAAGATGAGATGCCACCTTTGGAAGATTGTAGTGATTGTGATAGTGATGGAGAGTTATTGGTTGCTGAAAGTGGGAAGTCTTTAGTGGCTAGGCGAGCTTTGAATTTGAATGTTAAGGAAGAGAGCCTAGAACAAAAAGAAAACATATTTCACACTAAGTGTTTAATTAATGGAAGGGTGTGCACACTTTTTGTTGATGGAGGTAGTTGCACCAATGTAGCTAGTGTGAATATGGTTGATAAGCTAAATTTGGTATGTGAAAAGCATCCTAGACCTTATAAATTACAATGGTTGAATGATAGTGGGGAGGTCAAGGTAACAAGGCAAGTAAGAGTGCCATTTTCTATTGGGAGGTATAAGGATGAGGTGGTTTGTGATGTGGTACCTATGTAGGCAGGCCATTTACTTTTGGGAAGGCCTTGGCAATTTGATAGACATGTTTTGCATAATGGGTACACTAACCATTGTTCTTTTTCTTATGAAGGTACAAAGGTTACATTAGCACCATTATCACCTCAAGAAGTGTTTGAAGATCAGAAGAAATCAGTTGAGAGGGATAGAGAGGCTTTGGCCAAGAAAGAAGAGGGGAGTGAAATTAAGAGAGAAAAAGAAAGAAAAGGGGGAAAAGAGGCCAGAAAAGAAACAAAACAAATAAATGGCCCATTGGTGAGTGAAAACAAGAAAGGTGGGAGGCAAAAACGGAATTTTTATGTAAGGGCAAGAGAGGTTAAGAGTGCTTTAGCCATAGGGCAGCCATTGATCCTTGTAACTTACAAAGAGATTTTGTTTTCTAATGCTGACATTGACCATGAATCTTTGCCTTCTAGTTTTGTGTCTTTATTGCAGGAGTTTTCAGATGTCTTTCCTGATGAGCTACCAGATGGATTACCACCATTGAGAGGGATAGAACATCAGATTGATTTTGTACCTGGATCAACCATTCCTAACCGACCAGCATATAGAAGCAATCCTAAGGAAACTAAGGAGATGCAAAGGCAAGTGGAAGAACTTATGGAGAAGGGATTGGTTAGAGAGAGCTTGAGTCCTTGCGCAGTACCCGTCCTATTGGTGCCTAAGAAGGATGGAACTTGGAGGATGTGTGTTAATTGTCGTGCAGTCAACAAAATCACTGTAAAGTATAGACATCCTATTCCTAGGCTTGATGATATGTTAGATGAATTGTGTGGTGCTGTGTTTTTTACTAAGATTGATTTAATGAGTGGTTATCATCAAATAAGAATGAAACCTGGTGATGAATGGAAAACAACTTTCAAAACTAAATATGGTTTGTATGAGTGGTTAGTCATTCCATTTGGGCTATCTAACGTCCCTAGCACATTTATAAGACTTATGAACCATGTATTGCATGCATATTTAGGAAAGTTTGTTGTTGTTTACTTTGATGATATACTCATTTACAGCAAGTCTTTTGATGAACATACTGAGCATGTTAAGTTAGTTTTGCAAACTTTGAGGCATGAAAGGTTGTATGCTAAACTTAAGAAGTGTACATTTTGTATAGATAGACTTGTTTTTCTTGGTTTTGTAGTGAGTGCACAGGGTATTGAAGTAGATGAAGAGAAAGTGAAGGCAATTAGAGATTGGCCCACGCCTAAGTCCATTTCGGATGTGAGGAGCTTTCATGGCTTAGCGAGCTTTTATAGGCGATTTGTGCAGGATTTCTCTTCTGTTGCTGCACCACTTACAGAAATAATTAAAAAGGAAGTTGGGTTTAAGTTGGGTTTAAGTTGGGAGAAGCACAACAAAAGGCTTTTGAAAGTTTGAAAGGGAAGTTGTGTTCTGCTCCTATTTTATCTTTGCCTAATTTTGATAAGACTTTTGAAATTGAATGTGATGCTTCTGGTGTAGGTATTGGGGCTGTTCTAATACAAGAAAAGAAACCAGTAGCATATTTTAGTGAGAAGCTTCATGGAGCCCAACTCAATTATACAACCCATGACAAGGAGCTTTATGCCTTGGTGAGAACATTGGATGTGTGGCAGCATTACCTCCTACCCAAGAGTTTGTTATTCACACCGATCATAAGTCCCTCAAACACTTAAAGGGACATGGTAAGTTGAATAAAAGGCATGCTAAATGGGTTGAATTTATTGAAACATTTCCCTATGTTATTCAATATAAGCATGGAAAGGACAATATTGTTGCTGATGCATTATCAAGAAGATATGCCTTGATTTCTACACTTAGTTCTAAGTTGTTAGGTTTTGAGCATATTAAGGAACTATATGATGGTGATTCTGATTTTGATAATGTGTATCATGCATGTGAACATAAAGCCCTAGATAAATTCTATAGACATGATGGATTTTTATTTAAGGGCAGCAAGCTTTGTTTACCTAAATGTTCTATGCGTGACTTGCTTGTATTAGAATCTCATTGTGGGGGATTGATGAGACATTTTGGGGTACATAAGACCTATGACGTGTTGAATGAGCATTTCTTTTGGCCATGCATGTGAAAAGATGTCGAAAAGGTGTGTAATGCATGTGTTGCATGTAAACAAGCTAAGTCTAAATCTATGCCTCATGGATTGTATATGCCTTTACCTGTACCTAGTTCTCCTTGGACTGACATTTCCATGGATTTTGTGCTTGGTTTGCCTAGGAAAAAACGTGGTAGGGATAATATCTTTGTTGTGGTAGATAGGTTTAGTAAAATGGCTCATTTTATTGCATGTCATAAATGTGATGATGCTGTGCATGTTGCTAATCTATTCTTTAAGGAAGTTATCCGTTTGCATGGTATTCCACACACCATAGTTTCAGATAGGGATACAAAGTTCCTTTCACATTTTTGGCGTGTTTTATGGGGTAAGTTAGGAATAAAGTTATTGTTTTCTACCACTTGTCACCCTCAAACTGATGGGCAAACAGAAGTTGTGAATAGAACTTTGGGGAATTTATTACATGCTATTGTGGGTAAGAATCTTAAAACTTGGGAACATTGTTTGCCTTTTATTGAATTTGCTTATAATCGAAGTATTCATTCTTCCACTGGTTCACTAACTGTGCTTGATCTTTGTCCTTTACCTTTACATGAGCTTTCGAGTTTGGATGGTAGTAGGAAAGCAGATATGGTGAAATCCTTGCATGAGAAAGCACGGGCAAGCATTGAGAAGAAAAACAGGCAATATGCAGATAAAGTAAATAGGGGAAGGAAACAAGTGGTGTTTACCCCTGGAGATTGGGTTTGGGTACATTTCAGAAAAGAGAGGTTTCCAAACCAAAGGAAGAGTAAGCTAGGTGCACGTGGTGATGGTCCTTTTCAAGTCTTGGAGCGCATAAACGATAATGGTTATAAAATAGACTTGCCAGGTGAGTTTGGTATTTCAGCTACATTTAATGTTTCTGACCTTTCTCCTTTTGATGTGGATTCAGATTTGAGGACAAATCTTTTTGAGGAGGGAGGGAATGATACGGATCATCCAACCATTAAAGACCTTTTAAAGTTGCCTAGTGGTCCAGTCACAAGAGGGAGAGCTAAGAAGCAGAAGATGGCTATGACAACCTATGTGCAAGGCTTTGTTACTCAAGAACTACATGAAGTTGCCTTTAAGAAGTGTTATAAAGAGCTTGAAGGAGGCTTTCACAAAGTACTTAGCCTTTTGGAAGCTTCTAGTGAAATTGGGCCAACTTAAGTCATTTTTTGGTTTATTCTACTTTGGGCTTTAATTGTACAAGTCATGTGGTTCATTTAAAGGTCGCATGACTTATTTATTTAATGACTTAATGGGCTAAACGTGATGGGCTTTTAGTTTGGGTTTAGTTTAGTTATTTTTGGGTTTTAGTTAGTCTTTATTTTGGGCTTTAAATAATTCGGCCCACTCTTTTCTTAATGGGTTTTGTTTTAAGTTAAGTCTTGTAAATGGGCTTATTTGATAGCTTAAGCCCATGGAAAATTCGGCCTAGCTTAGTTTAAGGCCTCATTAGGGTTTTTCTTTATGTTATTTGCTAGCTAGGGTTAGCCACCATATAAAAAGGCTATTATGGATTGTAAACTACAGATTTGAATGATATTCATTGGCTTAGTCGAATTTTCTTTGCTTAGAATAAGAGTGAATTGCTTTCGTTTCTATTGCATGAAGAATTTGATTAACTTATCAATTGTTTGATTGTGGCATTTTTCAGGTTCTTTAATTCCCGACTATTTGCGTTTCCATTCACAAGTTGTTTGGGGGTTCAATAGGGAGTGTGTTTATCTGATTTGGTTTGCTATTCGAATTGTATGTGTGAGTTTGTAGCTCGCTAGCTATTGGGTTCCGCATCACTAAATAAGAACAAACCCCCAACTAAAGAACCCCCAAACAACTATGTGAATGGAAATGCTTTAAGTCAACCTTTGGTTCTTGTAATCTACAAGGAAGTTTTGTTTACTTACACTGACCATAATCTTGATTCTTTGCCTTCTAGTTTTGTTTCTTTGTTGCAGGAGTATTCTGATGTTTTTCTTGATGAGCTGCCAGATGGTTTACCACCTTTGAGAGGGATAGAACATCAGATTGACTTTGTGCAGGATCTACCATTCCCAATAGACCAGCCTATAGAAGCAATCCTATGGAAACAAAGGAAATGCAAAGGCAAGTGGAAGAACTTATGGAGAAGGGATTGGTGAGAGAAAGCATGAGTCCATGCGCAGTACCTGTCCTATTGGTGCCTAAGAAGGATGGAACATGGAGGATGTGTGTTGATTGCCGTGCGATCAACAAAATCACTGTAAAGTATAGACATCCCATTCCTAGGCTAGATAATATGTTGGATGAATTATGTGGTGCTGTGTATTTTACTAAAATTGATTTAATGAGTGGATATCATCAAATTAGAATGAAACCTGGTGATGAGTGGAAAACAGCTTTCAAAACTAAATATGGTTTGTATGAGTGGTTAGTTATGCCATTTGGGCTATCTAATGCCCCTAGCACTTTTATGAGGCTTATGAACCATGTATTGCGTGCGTATTTAGGAAAGTTTGTTATTGTGTATTTTGATGATATACTCATTTACAGCAAGTCTTATGAAGAGCATATTGAGCATGTTAGGATAATTTTACAAGCTTTGAGATCTGAAAAGTTGTATGCTAAGCTTAAGAAATGTACATTTTGCATAGATAGACTTGTGTTTCTTGGTTTTGTGGTGAGTGCACAGGGAATTAAAGTGGATGAAGAAAAAGTGAAGGCAATTAAGGAATGGTCTACACCTAAGACTACTTCAGATGTGAGAAGCTTCCATGGCTTGGCAAGTTTTTATAGGCGTTTTGTGCAGGATTTTTCTTCCATTGCTGCACCACTCACAAAAATAATCAAGAAGGAGGTTGCGTTCAAGTGGGGAGAAGCACAGCAAAAGGCATTTGAGACTTTGAAAGGGAAGTTGTGTTCTGCTCCTATTTTATCTTTGCCTAACTTTGATAAAACATTTGAAATAGAATGTGATGCTTCTGGTGTAGGTATTGGGGCGGTTTTGATGCAAGAAAAGAAACCAATTGCCTATTTCAGTGAGAAGCTACATGGAGCCCAACTCAATTATTCAACCTATGACAAGGGACAAGGTAAGTTGAATAAACGACATGCTAAATGGGTTGAATTTATTGAAATATTTCCTTATGTTATTCAATACAAGCATGGAAAAGATAACATTATTGCGGATGCATTGTCAAGACGATATGCTTTAATTTCTACACTTAGTTCTAAATTGCTTGGTTTTGAGCATGTTAAGGAACTATATGTTGGAGATCTTGATTTTGGTAATGTGTATGCAGCATGTGAGCATCAAGCTTTTGATAAATTTTATAGGCATGATGGTTTTTTGTTTAAGGGAAGTAAGCTTTGTTTGTCTAAGTGTTCAATGCGTGATTTGTTTGTATTAGAATCTCATTGTGGGGGATTGATGGGACATTTTGGGGTGCATAAGACTTATGACATGTTAAATGAGCATTTTTATTGGCCTCATATGCGCAGGCATGTGGAGAAAGTATGTAATTCATGTGTTGCGTGTAGGCAAGCTAAGTCTAAAACTATGCCCCATGGTTTGTATATGCCTCTACCTGTACCTAGTTCTCCTTGGACTGATGTTTCTATGGACTTTGTGCTTGGATTGCCTAGAACTAAACGTGGTAGAGATAGCATTTTTGTTGTGGTAGATAGGTTTAGTAAAATGGCTTACTTTATTGCTTGTCATAAATGTGATGACGTTGTTAATGTTGCTGACCTATTCTTTAGAGAAGTTGTGCGTTTGCATGGTATACCACGCATCATTGTTTCTGATAGGGATATAAAGTTCCTTTCTCATTTTTGGCGTGTTCTATGGGGTAAGTTGGGTACAAAGTTATTATTTTCTACTACTTGCCACCCGCAGACAGATGGTCAAACAGAGGTAGTGAATAGATCTTTGGGTACCTTACTTCGTGCTATAGTGGGTAAGAATCTCAAAACATGGGAAGATTGTTTACCTTTCATTGAATTTGCTTATAATAGAAGTATTCATTCTTCTACTGGTTTTTCACCATTTGAGATTATTTATGGTTTTAACCCACTGACTGTGCTTGATCTTTGTCCATTGCCTTTAAATGAGCTTTCAAGTTTAGATGGCAACAGGAAGGCAGAATTGGTAAAGACTTTGCATGAAAAAGCCAGAACTAACATTGAGAAGAGGAACCAGAAGTATGCTGCAAGAGCTAATAAAGGAAGGCGACAAGTGGTATTTGCTCCTGGATATTGGGTTTGGGTACATTTTCGCAAGGAAAGGTTTCCAAACCAAAGGAAGGGAAAGTTGGATGCACGTGGTGATGGTCCATTTCAAGTCTTGGAGCGCATCAATGATAATGCTTACAAGATAGATTTACCAGGTGAGTATGGTGTTTGTGCTACATTTAATGTTTCTGACCTTTCTCCTTTTGATGTAGATGCAGATTTGAGGACAAATCTTTTTGAGGAGGGAGGGAGGGAATGATACGGATCCACCAATAATGCCATCAACCACCAAAGATCCTTTGAAGCTGCCTAGTGGCCCAATAACAAGAGGACGTGCTCAGAAGCTAAAGATGGCTATGTCGTCTTTTGTTCAAGATTTTGTCACTCAAGAAATTCATGAAGAGGCTATTGAGAAATGCTATCAAGGGCTTGAAGGCCAACTTAAAGTACTTAGCCTTTTGGAAGCAAGTGAAGGAATTGGGCCAATTTAAGCCATCAAGGGCTTATACAACTTTGGGCTTTTAATTGTACATGTCATGTGCTTCATTTAAAAGTCACATGACTCATTTAAGTTGGGATTTAATGGGCTAGGCGTGATGGGCTTGTAGATTGGGTTTAATTTAGTTATTTTGGGTTTTAATTAGTCTTTCTTTTGGGCTTTCATGTTCTGCCTATGAGACTTAATTTTAAGTGAGTTTATTTTCTTTAGTTTGGGCTTAATTTATCTTGTAAAGCCCATGGACAATTCGGCCTATGTGTTGTTAAGGCCTTATCAGGGTTTGTTTTAGGTTTTAAGGGTAATTAGGGTTAGCCACCATATAAATAGGCTAACATAAGTTGTAAACTTCAGATTTTGAATGATATTCATTGGCTTAGCCGAATTTTCTTTGCTTAAAATGAGAGTGAATTGCTTTCTTTTCTATTGCATGAAGAATTTGATTAACTTATCAATTATTTGATTGTGGCGTTTTTCAGGTTCTTTAATTCCCGATTATTTGCATTTCCATTCACAAGTTGTTTGGGGGTTCAATAGGGAGGGTGCTTATCTAATTTGGTTTGCTATTCGAATTGTATGTGTGGGTTTGTAGCTCGCTAGCTATTGGGTTCCGCATCAATATGGTGGCTAACCCTAAGTAGCAAAATAACCTAAAGAAAACCCTAATGAGGCCTTTTACTAAGGTAGGCCGAATTTTCGCGGGCTTAAGTTATCAAATAAGCCCATTTATAAGGAATATCTTAAAACAAAACCCATTAAAATAAAAGAGTTGGCTGAATTTCTTAAGCCCAATATATAGACTAACTAAAACCCAAAATAAATAAAATAAACCTAATCTAAAAGCCCATCACTCCTAGCCCATTAAGTCACTAATTAAATGAGTCATGTGACTTTTAAATGAAGCACATGACTTGTACAATTAAAGCCCAAAGTTGTATAAACCCAATAATGACTTAAGTTGGCCCAATTTCATTAGAAGCTTCCAAAAGGCTAAGTACTTTGAGAAAGCCTCCTTCAAGCTCTCTTTGACACTTTTCAAAGGCATCTTCTTGTAGTTCTTAAGTAACAAAGCCTTGCACATAGGCTGTCATAGCCATCTTCAGCTTCTTAGCTCGCCCTCTTGTGATTGGACCACTTGGCATCTTCAAAGGGTCCTTAGTGGTTGGCTGATCCGTATCATTTCTTAACGTGCTCAAGATTCTTGATTTGTTGATTGATTTCTAAAGTGCAATTTTAAAGTTGCAAGCTTGAGTGGGAAAAGGCAAGAGAGTGTGAGGACATTAAGAGGGTAAAAGCCTTAATTGTGTGAAACATGAGAGGATTGACATTCTTTGAGTGCAAACACGTGACGGAGTGCTTGTGAGGTTTTTATCTAACAATTTTGTAGGTAGGTAATACACCATGACTGAAGAAACTAGTGGGAAGGGAATATCCCAAGGTGAAGATCATGTACCAGATAACAAGATGTTATATCAAGCTTTCATTAGTGAGATCCAGAAGTTGTCTCTTAGAATGGATGGAATGGAAGAGAGGCTTAAAGGAAGTATATCTAATGTACCTAGAAGGGCAGCAAGGAGAGGTCGAATTATTCAAGAACATGTGCTGCATAATTTTGATGATGAAGAGGAAGAGGAAACTAGTGCAAAGATATATGGAAACTTGGGCAACATCAAACTCAAGATTCCTCCATTCAAAGGCAGAAATAGTGCAAAAGAGTACTTGGAGTGGGAAAGAAAGGTTGACATGATTTTTGATTGTAACAAGTACTCAGAGGAAAAGAAAGTGAAGATTGCAACTGTAGAATTCACTGACTGTGCTTTGTTTTGGTGGGATCAATTGAATATGGGCAAAAGGAAGATGAGGAGACGTCCTATTAGTAGTTGGGAGGATATGAAGGAGGCCATGAGGAAAAGATTTGTGCCTTCAAACTACTTTAGGGAGTTACATCAGAGGTTGCATAGGCTAGTGCAAGGAGCTAGATCAGTAAAAGATTATCACAAGGAGATGGAGATGCTATTGATCAAAGCTAACATAGAAGAGGAGGAAGAGGTAATAATGGCTTGGTTTCTAGGAGGTTTGAATAAAGAAATTGCGGATGTAGTTGAGTGTCAATATTATGGAAAAATGGAGGACTTAGTGAACATTGCCATTAAGGTAGAGAGGCAACAGAAACAAAGGAGGGTAGCAAGGTCATTCTCAAATTCCAACAACAAAAGTTATCCAAACTAGAGCAAAAATGAAGATTTTAAAAATATGGAATTGCAGTTTAAACAACTTTTTGGACTGCTAAGTACGTATATAAAACAAGAGGAAAGAAGGAAAGAAGAGGAAGTTATTGTCAAAGAAATTGTTTGAGAAGCTGAAAGAGATGCTTTAGATTTATATGCTGATGAGGTTGTAAATGAGGAGGATATAAGTGAAAGTAAGGATGTTGTCGACTGTTTGAGTAAAAACGAAGAATATTGTAAAAAGGAAGAATATTGTAAAAAGGAAGAAGATAGTGTAATTGAGATTGGAGATCAATATGTTATGACTGATCCTGTAGTGCTTGAGATGACTGAATTGAAAATGGAGGAAGAAAAGAACCATGATCAAAACGAAAATGATGCTTTGAATAACCATGTTTTTCCAAATGTTTATGTTAACTTGCAGGAACATGATGGATTCTTTGCTGAAGAAGCATTCATTTTATTTCCACCTGTTCAGAAGATCTTATATGAAGATGAATTTATTCTACAAGTGCCAATTCCCAACTTGAACAAAACGAAGATTCGAGGACGAATCTTTTCTAAAGAGGGAGGGAATGATACGTGCACAGGGGGGTCAACATTGCAAGATTATAAACTTTGCAAGTTCGAATTTATGGAGATTAAATTTATGGAAGTTAAAGTAGGCTTGAAGGTGCTTTATTGAATTATGAGGAAGCCGAATCAAAAAAGAGACTTTGAAGAGAGGCATGTGCAAGTCATGTGACACCTTAACATGTGCAAGTCATGTGACCTTGATATGTGCTAGACATGTGCCATGTCATGTGCTATGCATGTGCCATATGCATGTTCACTTCATGTGACACATTACATGTACAATACATATGCCGATTAATGGACTTAATGGGCTGTTTTGTTTGGGCTTTCAGTTTAGGCTTTTATTTATTATTTTTATTTGATTATTTGTAATATATTTGGCCTTAACTTATTCTTTTGGTTTTATTTAAGTGAGATGGGCTTTAATTAGCTTGGGCTCATTTAATTAGTTCTTTTTAGCTTTTTGGGTTGTATTTTAAGTTAATTAGTGTGGGTTTTAGTTATCTTGGTGTAAGGCCCATGTTTTAAGGTCTATTTGATTAATTAGGGTTTTTATTAGCTTAAAGGAGTATATATACTCCACAAAAACATGATTTGTATTCAGAGATTGGAATTATTAAACATTGGAGGCTATCCTCTTTTCTTGGCTTTGCCAAAATTCTAATAGATTAGATTTGTGAGATTTTCTTGCTTTTCTTTTCTATTGCATGAAAAATTTGATTAACTTATCAATTATTTGATTGCGGCGTTTTTCAGGTTCTTTATTTCCCAATTATTTGCGTTTCCATTCACATGTTGATTGGGTGTTCAATAGGGAGGGTTTTTAATTCTTTTATTCTTTGCCATCAAAGTGTATATTCAAGGGGTTTCGGGTTCTTTAACCTTGGGGTTCCGCATCATCAAGGCAAAAAAAAGTAAATAAAACAAAGGCTAAGAAAAGGCTAATTTAACACACAAAAATTAGAAACTTGATGAAACCAAATTCGGCACGAACATAAAAGAATCAAGAAAAAGAAAACACAACCCTAACAGATAAATAGGAATTTACCTTACTTTGGCTCTGATACCAAATGATGCAGAACCCAATAGCTAACAAGCTACAAACCCACACATACAAGATGGTTATCGAAGAAGCAAAGAGATAAAAATTCCTCCCTATTGAACCTCCAATGAACCTGTGATTGAAAACACAAATAATCGGGAATTAAAGAAGATGACAAATGCCATAATCAAAATAATTGATAAGTTATTCAACTTCTTAATGCAATAAAAAAAATCAAACAACTCCCTCTCTAAGCAAGTTAAATTTGGCCAAGCCAATTGAATTAATCAAGAAAATCAAAAGTCTGATCTTACAATCTCATTTTTGTGGAGTATATATACTCCCTTAAGCTAAAAAAATCCTAATTAATCAAATAGGCCTTAAAACATGGGCCTTACATCAAGATAACTAAAGCCCATACTAATTAACTTAAAATACAGCCCAAAAAGCCTAAAAATAACTAATTAAATGAGCCCAAGCTAATTAAAGCCTATCTCACTTAAATAAGCCCAAAATAATAAGGTTAAGTGGAAGGAAAACAAGCCCAAATTAAAAGCCTAACTAATGACCCAACTAACTAATTCAACTAGCTAAAGTAAAAATAGCCCACACGCCTAGCCCATGATTTAAACAAATACAGCCTAAAGCCATTACAAATCCGAATGGGCTAGATGTGAAGCCCATCTTCATGACAAGCTTCCAATAAGCTGAGTAGCTTATGTTTGTCTTCAAGCCCACTTTGACACTTTTTAAAAGCCTCTTCATTTAGTTCTTGTGTCACTAAGCCTTGTACATAGGCTGCCATGATTGTCTTTAGTTTTTGAGCTCTTCCTCTTATAATTGGACCACTTGGCATCTTCAAAGGATCACTAGTAGGTGTCTTGCTTGGCTGATTCGTATCAAATAGACAATGTGCTAGCACAAAATGCGCACTCATATACCCCAAAATGCGCTAATTGGCTTAGATAGAATGCATAAAATGCATGCATGATAATAGACAATGTGCACATGACAAGAGTAAAGAACACCCGTGCTCAAATAATTTAAGGCATGCACAAACTTTGACAGAACCATGTACTTAAAAATGCAAACATGCATGTTCGTGCACTAAAACTAATGCACAAATACAATAAAGATGCACGCACGCAACACAAATATGTTCTTGCACTCGTGCAAAATGTACAAACATATAACCAAAAAGGCGCTAAAGGGCTCAGATTGAATCCATAATGCGTACGCAGGACAGTAGACAATGTGCATGTGCAAAGAGTAAAGACCACCCACGCTCAAATAATTCAAGGCGTGCACAAACTTTGACATAACCATGCACTTATACAAAAAGATGCACGCACGCAAAAATGTTCTTGCACTCGTACAAGATGCACACTCACATGCCAAAAAATGTGCTAATGGGTTTAGATGAAATGCATAAAATGCACGCATGACAATATATAATGTGCACATGTAAAGAGTAAATACCACCCATGCTCAAATAATTCAAGCATGCACAAACTTTGACATAACCACGCACTTAAAATTGCAAACATACATGTTCGTGCACTAAAACTAATACACAAATAAAAAAAACATGTGCTAACGCAACACAAACGTTTTCTTTTACTCGTACAAGAAGCACAAGCATATACCCAAAAATACGCTAACGGGCTTAGGTGGAATGCATAATGAGCACGCATGACAATAGACAATGCGCACGCGTAAAGAGAATAGCCCACCAATGCTCGAATATTTCAAGGCATGCACAAACTTTGACATAACCATGCACTTAAAAATGCAAACATGCATGTTTGTGCATTAAAACTAATGCACAAATAGAAAAAGATGCATGCACGCAACACAAATATGTTCTCGTACTAGCACAAAATACACATTCATATACCCAAAAATGCACTTGGAATACATAATGCGCACGCATGACAATAGATATTGTGAATGTGCAAAGAGTAATGACCATCCACGCTCATATAATTCAAGGATGCACAAACTTTGACATCATCACACACTTATAAATGGAAACATGCAAGTTTGTGCACTAAAACTAATGCACAAATACAAAAAAGATGCGCGCACTTAACACAAACATATTCTTGTACTCGCACAAAATGCACATTCATATACCCAAAAATTTGCTAACGGGCTTAGATAGAATGCATAATGCGCATGCATGACAATAAACAATGTGCACGAACAAAGAGTAAATACCACCCACGCTCAAATAATTCAAGGTATGAACAATCTTTGACATAACCACACATTTAAAAATGCAAACATGCATGTTCGTGCATTAAAACTGATGCGGAAACCCAGCCTATATGCAAACTAGAACGCCAACATACCATGAATATTGATCATAAACAAGTGAATAAACCCCCAATCTAAAGAACCCCCACACAAACTTGAATGGAAACGCTTATAATAGATTGATTTAGAAAGTAAGAAGAATAAGAATCAAGCATACATTAATCATGCAAATTGCCTAAGTCTAATTCTTCATACAATAGCAAGAATCAATAAAAATTAACTCTCACAAATTCAGTCAATGAAAATTCATTAATCATAAATATGCAAATGTAAAGTACAAATGAAGAAGTTCAGCCCTTTATATAGGCTAGGCAGCCACCCCTCCCTAAAGGAGTTATAATCAAACACTAACTCTAAGAGATAATTAATAAAACAAATAACAAAGATAATTCCTAACCTTTATCTACATGTATTTGGCCATAATATGGACTAAGTACATGAATAAATAAAGATAAATACAATCTGAAAATAATCCTAAAAGCTAGTGATAAATCGGCATAATTATCCTAAGAAAAGAAGAAATGAATGTAGACTTAAACTTGGCTAAAAGTGAATTTCGGCCAGCCCCTAAAGGATAAGGTCAAGCTATTATTTCTCCCTCAAACTCTACTTAATAATATCCCAAAATAATAAGTATTTATCAAAGAAAACCCATTCCTAAATTTAGGACCCTAAGTTCACTAATGTAGGCCTAAACCTAAATCTGACCCAAACCCATTAAAATTCAACTCTCCCATGTAAAATTCGGCCCCCTCATGTTTTGATACGGATCCACCAACCATCAAAGATCATTTGAAGATGCCTAGTGGTCCAATAACGAGAGGACGTGCTCAGAAGCTAAAGATGGCTATGACATCTTTTGTTCAGGCTTTTGTCACTCAAGAAATTCATGAAGAGGCTATTGAGAAATGTTCTGGAGAGCTTGAAGGCCAAATGAAAGTACTTAGCCTTCTGAAAGGAAGTGAAGGAATTGGGTCAATTTAAGCCATCAAGGGCTTATACAACTTTGGGCTTTTAATTGTACATGTCATGTGCCTCATTTAAAAGTCACATGACTCACTTAAGTTGTATTTAAATGGGCTAGGCGTGTGGTCTTCTTGTTGGGCTTGGTTTAGTTAGTTTGATTGTTTATTTTGTCTTGTTTTGGGCTTTCACATTCAGCCTTTAACACTTACCTTTAAGTATGTTTATTTTCTTTATTGTGGGCTTAATTTAGCTTGTAAAGCCCATGTCAATTTCGGCCTATGAATGATTAAGGCCTTAGTAGGGTTTGTTTTAGGTTTGTTTTAGGTTTTAAGAGTAATTAGGGTTAGCCACCATATAAATAGGCTAACATAAGTTGTAACCTGCAGATTTTGATCAATTAAACATTTGAGAGTATTCTCTTCTTGGCTTGGCCGAATTTCTTTAGGGAGATTAGTGAGATTGCTTGCTTTTCTTTTCTATTGCATGAGGAATTTGATAACTTATCAATTGTCTTGATTGTGGCGTTTTCATTTTCTTCGATTTCCCAATTATTTGCGTTTCCATTCACGTGTTGTTTGGGGGTTCAATAGGGAGGGTTTTTGTCTTCTTTGTCTTTGCAATCAAAGTGTATGTTCAAGGTGTTTCGGGTTCTTTAACCTTGGGGTTCCGCATCATTTGGTATCAGAGCCAAAGTTAAGGTAAATTCCTATTTATCTTAGTGTTAGGTTTGCGTTTTCTTTCTTTGAATTATAGTTATTTATGCCGAATTAGGTTGCATTAAGTTTCTTAGTTAATTGTGTTTATTCGTGTGTTTAAATTAGCCTTTTCTTTGCTTACCTTTACCTTGAACCGAATCTTGAACATCCTTAGCTTGATTTCGAATCTTAGTAGAAGAATATTAGAGGTTAGTTGCTGATTTGAAAAAAAAAAAAATCAGAAAACTTCGAAAGGCCATAACTTTTGAGGCCGGAGTCCGATTTGTTATTATAATATCATTCCGGAAAGGGAATTTCGTGCTCTACAATCGTTACTTGGGCAAAGCCCTATGTAACTGACTTTTTCGGCCCTTAAAAACAACGTTTAAGCCTCCGTTCTTCACTTTGAAGTTTTTGCGTTTTGAAAAAAAAAAAAAAAAAAAAAAGTAAAAACCGAATTTGAGTTCTGATCACCTTGGGCGTGAGAAGTTTGGTGATTTGTGTTATCCATTTTCTTATCCATTTGTGTTATCCATTTACTTATCCGTTATCCATTTACTTATCCATTTGTGTTATCCATTTACTTATCCATTTGTGTTATCCATTTTCTTATCAATTTTTGTTATCCATTTTCTTATCCATTTGTGTTATCCATTTACTTATCCATTTGTGTTATCCATTTTCTTATCCATTTGTGTTACTTATCCATTTGTGTTATCCATTTACTTATCCATTTGTGTTATCCATTTTCTTATCCATTTGTGCTACTTATCCATTTGTGTTATCCATTTTCTTATCCATTTGAGCTGCCATTTTTAACATTTCTTATCCATTTGTGGAATCATTTTTTTTTATCATTTGTGTTACCATTTTGGTATCTTTTGCCATCATTTTTCTATCACTTTGCCATCCTTTTGCACACAACTTGACACATTAATTAGAGCTTGATACACCATTCGGCCTACTCATCTTTTAGCTCTTAATTGAATTGTCTTGCATGCAATTTGCCATGAGAAAAAGGTTTGTTCCTTCACACTATTTTAGGGAATTACATCAAAAATTGCATAGACTTGTGCAGGGAGGAAAATCAGTGGAGGATTACTATAAAGACATGGAAATGTGCATGGTGAGAGCAAACCTTGAGGAGGACGAGGAGGTCACCATGGCTCGGTTTTTAGGTGGTTTAAACAAGGAGGTTGCTGATGCCATTGAGATGTATAGATATGACACGATGGAAGAGATGTTGCACATGGCAATAAAGATTGAAAAGCAAAAGAGGAGTAAAAATTTCAGTAAGATCAACAACAACTCAAGCTATACTTTGGGGTCTAAATGGACCAAAAAGGAGGAGAAGAAGGATTTTAGGGTATCTAAACCCTATGGGGCAGATTCAAGTTCCAAAGAAGTAAAAGCAACCCAAGTCCCAAATAAAGGTGTTAAAGGTAACTCTAGTACTCCTACCCCTAGTAGAGAAATTAAATGTTTTAAATGTTTGGGTAAGGGGCATGTAGCACGAGATTGTCCTAATAAGAGGGTAATAATTGCTAGGGATGATGGGGAAATTACTTCTGAATCAGAACAGAGTGATAATGAAATGCCTCCTTTAGAAGATTGTAGTGATTGCGATAGTGAGGGGGAGTTGTTAGTTGCTGAAAGTGGGAAGTCATTAGTTGCTAGGCGAGCTTTAAACTTGAATGTTAGGGAAGATAGCCTAGAACAAAGAGAGAACATATTTCACACTAAGTGTTTAGTTAATGGGAGAGTGTGCACAATCATTATTGATGGGGGGAGTTGCACAAATGTAGCTAGTGTGAGTATGGTTGAGAAGTTGAACTTGGCATGTGAGAAGCATCCTAGACCTTATAGATTGCAATGGTTGAATGATAGTGGAGAGGTTAAGGTGACACGCCAGGTTAGAGTGCCATTTTCTATTGGATGGTACAAGGATGAAGTTTTATGTGATGTTGTACCTATGCAGGCAGGCCATTTGCTTTTGGGAAGGCCTTGGCAATTTGATAGACAGGCTATTCATAATGGGTACACTAACAGATTTTCTTTTTCTTATGAAGGTAAAAAGGTTGTTTTAGCCCCATTATCTCCTCAAGAGATTTATGAAGATTAAAAGAGAATGTTTGAAAAAGAGAAAGAGGTTTCAGCCAAAAGAGAAAAAGGGAGAGAGGTTTCGGCCCAAGGGGTGAGAGAGAGAGGAAAAGAAAAGAAAGGGGGAAAAGAGGCCCAAAAAGAAATAAAACAAATAAATCGCCCAGTGGTGAGTGAAAACAAGCAAGGGGGGAGACAAAAACAGAATTTCTATGTTAGAGTAAGGGAGGTCAAGAGTGCATTAGCCTTACGGCAACCTCTGGTTCTTGTTATCTACAAGGAAGTTTTGTTTACTGACACTGACCCTAACCTTGACTCTTTGCCTTCTAGTTTTGTTTCTTTGTTGCAGGAGTATTCTGATGTTTTTCCTGATGAGATGCCAGATGGTTTACCACCTTTGAGAGGGATAGAACATCAGATTGATTTTGTGCCAGGATCTACCATTCCCAATAGACCAGCCTATAGAAGCAATCCTATGGAAACTAAGGAGATGCAAAGGCAAGTGGAAGAACTCATGGAGAAGGGATTGGTGAGAGAAAGCATGAGTCCGTGCGCAGTACCTGTTCTTTTGGTGCCTAAGAAGGATGGAACATGGAGGATGTGTGTCGATTTTCGTGCAGTCAACAAAATCACTGTAAAGTATAGACATCCCATCCCTAGGCTAGATGATATGTTGGATGAATTATGTGGTGCTGTGTATTTTACTAAAATTGATTTAATGAGTGGATATCATCAAATTAGAATGAAATCGGGAGATGAGTGGAAAACAGCTTTCAAGACTAAGTATGGTTTGTATGAGTGGTTGGTTATGCCATTTGGGTTATCTAATGCCCCTAGCACTTTTATGAGGCTTATGAACCATGTATTGCGTGCATATTTAGGAAAGTTTGTTGTTGTGTACTTTGATGATATACTCATTTATAGCAAGTCTTATGAAGAGCATATTGAGCATGTTAGGCTAGTTTTACACGCTTTGAGATCTGAAAAGTTGTATGCTAAGCTTAAGAAATGCACATTTTGCATAGATAGACTTGTGTTTCTTGGTTTTGTGGTGAGTGCACAGGGAATTGAAGTGGATGAAGAGAAAGTAAAGGCAATTAAGGAATGGCCTACGCCTAAGACTACTTCAGATGTGAGAAGCTTCCATGGCTTGGCAAGCTTTTATAGGCGTTTTGTGCAGGACTTTTCTTCCATTGCTGCACCACTTACAGAAATTATCAAGAAGGAAGTTGGGTTCAAGTGGGGAGAAGCACAGCAAAAGGCATTTGAGACTCTGAAAGGGAAGTTGTGTTCTGCTCCTATTTTATCTTTGCCTAATTTTGATAAAACTTTTGAAATTGAGTGTGATGCTTCTGGTGTAGGTATTGGGGCTGTTCTAATGCAAGAAAAGAAACCAGTAGCATACTTTAGTGAGAAGCTTCATGGAGCCCAACTCAATTATTCAACCTATGACAAGGAGCTTTATGCATTAGTGCGAGCGTTGGATGTGTGGCAGCATTACCTCCTACCCAAGGAGTTTGTCATTCACACCGATCATGAGTCCCTCAAACACTTGAAGGGACAAGGTAAGTTGAATAAAAGGCATGCTAAATGGGTTGAATTTATTGAAACATTTCCTTATGTTATTCAATACAAGCATGGAAAGGATAATATTGTTGCTGATGCATTATCAAGAAGATATGCCTTGATTTCTACACTTAGTTCTAAATTGTTAGGATTTGAGCATGTTAAGGAATTATATGTTGGAGATCTTGATTTTGGTAATGTGTATGCAGCATGTGAACATCAAGCTTTTGATAAATTTTATAGGCATGATGGGTTTTTGTTTAAGGGCAGCAAGCTTTGTTTGCCTAAGTGTTCTATGTGTGATTTGCTTGTATTAGAATCCCATTGTGGGGGATTGATGGGACATTTTGGGGTGCATAAGACTTATGATATGTTAAATGAGCATTTTTATTGGCCTCATATGCGCAGGGATGTGGAAAAGGTATGTAATTCATGTGTTGCATGTAGGCAAGCTAAGTCTAAAACTATGCCCCATGGTTTGTATATGCCTCTACCTGTACCTAGTTCTCCTTGGACTGATGTTTCTATGGATTTTGTGCTTGGATTGCCTAGAACTAAACGTGGTAGAGATAGCATTTTTGTTGTGGTGGATAGGTTTAGTAAAATGGCTCACTTTATTGCTTGTCATAAATGTGATGATGCTGTTCATGTTGCTGACCTATTCTTTAAAGAAGTTGTGCGTTTGCATGGTATACCACGCACCATTGTTTCTGACAGAGATACAAAGTTCCTTTCTCATTTTTGGCGTGTTCTATGGGGTAAGTTGGGTACAAAGTTGTTATTTTCTACTACTTGCCACCCGCAGACAGATGGTCAAACAGAGGTAGTGAATAGATCTTTGGGTACCTTACTTCGTGCTATAGTGGGTAAGAACCTCAAAACATGGGAAGATTGTTTACCTTTTATTGAATTTGCTTATAATAGAAGTATTCATTCTACTACTAGGTTTTCACCATTTGAGATTGTTTATGGTTTTAACCCACTGACTGTGCTTGATCTTTGTCCATTGCCTTTAAATGAGCTTTCAAGTTTAGATGGCAACAGGAAGGCAGAATTGGTAAAGACTTTGCATGAGAAAGCCAGGACTAATATTGAGAAGAGGAACCAGAAGTATGCTGAAAGAGCTAATAAAGGAAGGCGACAAGTGGTATTTGCTCCTGGAGATTGGGTTTGGGTGCATTTTCGCAAGGAAAGGTTCCCAAACCAACGGAAAGGAAAGTTGGATGCACGTGGTGATGGTCCATTCCAAGTCTTGGAGCGCATCAATGATAATGCTTACAAGATAGATTTACCAGGTGAGTATGGTGTTTCTGCAACATTTAATGTTTCTGACCTTTCTCCTTTTGATGTGGATGCAGATTTGAGGACAAATCTTTTTGAGGAGGGAGGGAATGATACGGATCCACCAACCATCAAAGATCATTTGAAGATGCCTAGTGGTCCAATAACGAGAGGACGTGCTCAGAAGCTAAAGATGGCTATGACATCTTTTGTTCAGGCTTTTGTCACTCAAGAAATTCATGAAGAGGCTATTGAGAAATGTTCTGGAGAGCTTGAAGGCCAAATGAAAGTACGTAGCCTTCTGGAAGCAAGTGAAGGAATTGGGTCAATTTAAGCCATCAAGGGCTTATACAACTTTGGGCTTTTAATTGTACATGTCATGTGCCTCATTTAAAAGTCACATGACTCACTTAAGTTGTATTTAAATGGGCTAGGCGTGTGGTCTTCTTGTTGGGCTTGGTTTAGTTAGTTTGATTGTTTATTTTGTCTTGTTTTGGGCTTTCACATTCAGCCTTTAACACTTACCTTTAAGTATGTTTATTTTTCTTTATTGTGGGCTTAATTTAGCTTGTAAAGCCCATGTCAATTTCGGCCTATGAATGATTAAGGCCTTAGTAGGGTTTGTTTTAGGTTTGTTTTAGGTTTTAAGAGTAATTAGGGTTAGCCACCATATAAATAGGCTAACATAAGTTGTAACCTGCAGATTTTTGATCAATTAAACATTTGAGAGTATTCTCTTCTTGGCTTGGCCGAATTTCTTTAGGGAGATTAGTGAGATTGCTTGCTTTTCTTTTCTATTGCATGAGGAATTTGATAACTTATCAATTGTCTTGATTGTGGCGTTTTCATTTTCTTCGATTTCCCAATTATTTGCGTTTCCATTCACGTGTTGTTTGGGGGTTCAATAGGGAGGGTTTTTGTCTTCTTTGTCTTTGCAATCAAAGTGTATGTTCAAGGTGTTTCGGGTTCTTTAACCTTGGGGTTCCGCATCAGGAACATTATTTAAATTAGGACATTAAATTAGATAAGTTTCATTTTGTCTTAAGTCTAGACATTTGGGTTTCCATATCTTGAACTAATTAAGACATAGTGGATAAGTCATTTTGTCTTAGTTTAGACATTTGGGTTTCCTTATTTGATCTTATTAAGACATATTGGTTTAATCTTTATCTTATTTTGGACAAACATTTGGGTTTCTTAATCTTGTTTTAGTCTGGACATTTTGTTGTCACCTTTCCATTTTGTCTTAGTGTGATAATACATATTGTCTCAAATTGAATTTTCCATTAGGGAGATTTCAATTTCTGCATTATTGCATTAGTTTTGTCATTTCTTTCATTCTTAAGTTTCCATTTTTGGTGTCTTTGTGTTTTTGCTTCCGATTACACTATAATTAACAATTTGATTCTTGTTAGTTAAATTTACATAATTCGGACAGCATACATATCTTCACCTTGTATGCTCATTTCAACGTTCTTCACTTTGGTCTTTTGCTTCTAGCTTTGTGCCTATCTTCTTTGTTAAGTATTTTTATTGCATTCTTTACCATAATTTGCTGCTTGTGAACTATTTTGACTTGAGTTTGAGTTCTGAAGTGCAACTGAAGGTAACAAGCTTGAGTGGTAAAAGGCTTGAGTGTGTGAGCTTAAAGGAGGGTAAAAGCCTTATTTTGAGTGAAACACGAGTGGAGTGTCATATTTTGAGTGTAAACACGTGAGGGAGTGTGTGAGGCTATTATCTAACATCTGTTTTGCAGACTTTAGATCATGTCAAGAAGGGAAGGAAAGGAAACAATGCATGAGGAGGAGGAAGCGATGCCTGATATAAAAATGATGTACAAAGCCTTCATTAATGAGTTCAAGAAGTTAAATACTAGGATGGATAGGATGGAGGAGAGAATAAATGAATCTACTAAAATCAAAAATCGAAGTAAATCAATTGACCGTCATAGGAAAAATAAAGATTCTGAAGATATGGAATTGAGGTTTAAACAACTCTTTAGACAGCTAGATAAGTGTTTGAAAAAGGAGAAAAGAAAGAAAGAGGAAGTTGCACTGGAAGAGATTATGTGTGAAGCTGAAAGAGATGTTATAGATTTGTATGACAATGAGGTTGTGAGTGAAGAAGAAATCAGTGGAAGTGAAGTAGTTGTTGTTTTGAGTGAGAAAGAAGATGTTTGTTTAGTTGAGATGGAAGATCAGCATGTTATGATTGATCTTGTAGTGCTTAAGGAGGCTAAGTTGAACATGGAGAAAGGAAAGGACCATGATCAGAATGAAATGGTTGTATTGAATAATCATGTTTTTCCTAGTGTTTTTGTTAAATTGCAGGAAAATGATGAGTGCTCAGCTGAAGAAGCATTCATTTTATTTCCACCTGTTCAAAAGATCGTATATGAAGATGAATTCATTCTACAAGTTTCCATTCCCAACTTGAACAAGACGAAGATTCGAGGACGAATCTTTTCTAAAAAGGGAGGGAATGATGCGTGCACAGGGGGGTCAACATTTCAAGATTATAAACAATGGAAGTTCATATTCATGGAGATCAAATTTGGAGAAGTTAAAGAAGGCTTGAAGGAAGTCCGTGGGCCAAATTTATGAAGAAGCCAAATTGAAGATGGACATGTGCTAGTCATGTGACTACTTAACATGTGCAGGTCATGTGACCTTGACATGTGCTATGCATGTGAGCCAGAGCATGTCCAATGCATGTGCTAATTGGTGGATTAAGGGGCTGATTTATTTGGGCTTTTAGTTTAGGCTTTTATTTATTATTTTCATTTAATTATTTGTAATATGTTAGGCCTTAAATTATTCTTTTGGGCTTATTTAAGTGAGATGGGCTTTAATTAGCTTAGGCTCATTTAATTAGTTCTTTTTAGGCCTTTTGGGCTGAATTTTAAGTTAATTCGTGTGGGCTTTAGTTATCTTGATGTAAGGCCCATCTTTTAAGGCCTATTTGATTAATTAGGGTTTTTATTAGCTTAAGAGAGTATAAATACTCTACAAAAATGAGATTGGAGGAAAATTTGATTAATTTGATAAATTTCTTTTGGCTTGGCCGAATTCTTCATTGGAGAGGATTGTTTGTCTTCTTCTTTTGCATCAAGAACTTTAATTCTCATCAAGGTATTTACTTTGTGGCGAATTCTGTTCTTGTGTTTTTAAATCAATCTATTATAAGCATTTCCATTCACATAATTGTTTGGGGTTCTTTAGATTGGGGGTTTATTCTTGTTCATGTCTATGCCATATTGTATGTTCAAGGGGTTTCGGGTTCTTTAGCCTTGGGATTCCGCATCATCAAGGAACTTGAACCCAAACCTTTCACCACAACAGAAGACTGATCTCTACTGCGCAACACAACCACTTTCCTATGACAATCCACTACTGTCTGATGCTTACTCAACCAATCCATACCCAAAATCAGATCAAACTCTCGAAAGGGCAACTCAATCAAATCCGCAGAAAACTCAGCACCTTGGAGGAGTATTTATACTCCCTTAAGCTAATAAAAACCCTAATTAATCAAATAGGCCGTTAAACATGGGCCTTACACTAAGATAACTAAATCCCACACTAATTAACTTAAAATACAGCCCAAAAAGCCTAAAAATAACTAATTAAATGAGCCCAAGCTAATTCAAGCCCATCTCACTTAAATAAACCCAAAAGAATATGTTAAGGCCTAACATATTACAAATAATAAAAAAAAATAATAAATAAAAGACTAAACTAAAATCCCAAACAAATCAGCCCCTTAATCCACCAATTAGCACATGCATTGCACATGCTCTAGCTCACATGCTGATGCGTGTACAGGGGGGTCAACATTGCAAGATTATAAACTTGTGCAAGTTCGGATTTATGGAGATTAAATTTATGGAAGTTAAAGAAGTCTTGAAGGTGGTTTACTGAATTATGAGGAAGCAAAAAAAGAGACTTTGAAGAGAGGCAAGTGCAAGTCATGTGACACCTTGACATGTGCAAGTCATGCGACCTTCACATGTGCCATCCATGTGCTTTGACATGTGCAAGTTATGTGACCTTGACATGTGCTATCCATGTGCTTTGACATGTGCTAGACATGTGCCATGTCATGTGCTATGCATGTGCCATGTGCATGTGCATATCATGTGACACGTTACATGTGCAATGCATGTACCAATTAATGGACTTAATAGGCTGTTTTGTTTGGGCTTTTAGTTTAGGCTTTTATTTATTATTTTTATTTGATTATTTGTAATATGTTAGGCTTTAACTTATTCTTTTGGGTTTATTTAAGTGAGATGGGTTTTAATTAGCTTGGGCTCATTTAATTAGTTCTTTTTAGGCTTTTTGGGCTGTATTTTAAGTTAATTAGTGTGGGCTTTAGTTATCTTGGTGTAAGGCCCATGTTTTAAGTCCTATTTGATTAATTAGGGTTTTTATTAGCTTAAAGGAGTATATATACTCCACAAAAACGTGATTTGTATAGAGAGATTGGAATTATTAAACATTGGAGGCTATCCTCTTTTTCTTGGCTTTGCCAAAATTCTAATAGATTAGATTTGTGAGATTTGCTTTCTTTTCTTTTCTATTGCATGAAGAATTTGATTAACTTATCAATTATTTGATTGTGGCGTTTTTCAGGTTCTTTATTTCCCAATTATTTGTGTTTCCATTCATATGTTGATTGGGGGTTCAATAGGGAGGGTTTTTATCTCTTTTGTTTTGTTAACCGAATTCGTATGTGTGGGTTTGTAGCTTGTTAGCTATTGGGTTCCGCATTATTTGTATCAGAGCCAAAGTTAAGGTAAATTCCTATTTATCTTAGTATTAGGTTTGTGTTTTCTTTTCTTTGAATTCTTTATTTTTATGCCGAATTAGGTTGCATTAAGTTTCTTAGTTATTGTGCTTTTTGTGTGTTTAAATTAGCCTTTTATTTTCTTGCCTTTTACCTTTAATTCGTGAAATTGCCTTGAATTGAATCTTGAACATCTAGCTTGATCCAACTCCTAGTAGAAGAAGTTCATAGATTAGTTTGCTGATTGTTTTTTTTAAAAAAAAAAAAAGAAAAAAGTACTGTTTATAGCACTGTTCACGTTACTGTTCGCAGTACTGTTCATGCACTATTCACGGTATTGTTCACAAAAAAATGGAGAAAAATGAAAAAAATAGCAGAAAAGAGAGAAGAAGAGAAAATAAGGAACAATTTGTGTGTGGAGTAAATAAAAATTGCGTGTGGATTTGATTGTGGAGCATATATATATAGCAAAAAGGAAAATTCAAATCCTTTAATAGGTGGGAAATTTAATCCTAATTGCTTGAGGAATAGCTAGCAATTAATCCTTTTCTAAACATAAGTAGGAATCCTTAAAGTGGTAGGAAAAAATTAATCCTATTTATTTTGGAAAATAGTTTTTCAAATCCTAATCCATATCAGAATTGGAATTATAATCCTAATCCTACTTAACCAAGGATTTACTTTGCAATCATTGAACCACCATTTGTGCTATCCGTTTCTTATCCATTTGAGCTGCCATTTTGATATCATTTGTTATCCATTTGAGTTGCCATTTTGATATCATTTCTTATCCATTTAAGCTGCCATTTTGATATCATTTTTTATCCGTTTGAATTGCCATTTTATCATTTCTTATCCATTTGTTATACCATTTTTGGAATCATTTTTTATCATTTGTGTTACCATTTTGCTACCATTTTGCCATCATTTTTCTACCATTTTTCTATCATTTTTCTACCATTTTGTTACCATTTTGCCATCATTTTCCTACCATTTTGTTATCTTTTGCCATCCTTTTTACCATCACTTTGCCACCATTTTACACACAATTTGACACATTAATCAAACTTGTTGCAGCATTTGGCCTAGTGAAACTTTTGACTCAAAATTTAATTATTTTGCATGCAACCTACTTCATTTAGTTTAATTAGGTATTTTTTGTTGATTTCTTGCTTTGTTGGGTAGAATAACTAGGTTCTATGTTTGGTTTACTTTATAGTGAATCAAATTCATACATTTTATCCAAATTGTCATTTTTCTTAATTCTAGTTGCTTATTTCTTTGTTTTAAGCATGCTTTAGTTCCTTTTACATTGTTAGAGTATCTTTGCTTATTTAATACTCTAATTTGGATATAATCAAGTGGTACACCATTCTTGACCGTGTATCACCTCCATTGTTTCTAGTGTCTTCTTTTCTAGTTTTGCGCTTTCTTTTTATTGTTAGTATTTGTTTTCTTTGCTTTCTTAAACGTGCTCAAGATTGTTGATTTGTGGATTGATTTCTGGAGTGCAATTTTAAAGTTGCAAGCTTGAGTGAAAAAAGGCAAGAGAGTGTGAGGACATTAAGAGGGTAAAAGCATTAATTGTGTGAAACACGAGAGGAGTGACTGATGCAGAACCCAATAGCTAATGAGCTACAAACCCACACATACAATTCGAATAGCAAACCAAATCAGATAAACACCCTCCCTATTGAACCCTCAATCAACCTGTGACTGAAAACGCAAATAATCGGGAATTAAAGAACCTGAAAAACGCCACAATCAAACAATTGATAAGTTAATCAAATTCTTCATGCAATAGAAAAGAAAGCAATTCACTCTCATTCTAAGCAAATAAAATTCGGCAAAGCCAATGAATATCATTCAAAATCTGCCGTTTACAATCCATAATAGCCTATTTATATGGTGGCTAACCCTAGCTAGCAAAATAACATTAAGAAAACCCTAATGAGGCCTTAAACATGGTGTGGCCGACTTGTCCATGGGCATAAGCTATCAAATAAGCCCATTTACAAGACTTAACTTAAAACAAAACCCATTAAGAAAAGAGTGGGTTGAATTGTTTAAAGCCCAAAATAAAGACTAACTAAAACCCAAAAAAACTAAACTAAACCCAATCTAAAAGCCCAATTCGTTTAGCCCATTAAGTCATTAAATAAATGAGTCATGTGACTTTTATCCGTATCAGTGACATTCTTTGAGTGTAAACATGTGAGAGAGTGCTTGTGAGGTTTTTATCTAACAATTTTGCAGGTAATACACCATGACTGAAGAAACTAGTGGGAAGAAAATATCCTAGAGTGAAGATCATGTACCAGATAACAAGATGCTATATCAAGCTTTCATTAGTTTAATCAAGAAGTTATCCCTTAGAATGGATGGAATGGAAGAGAGGCTTGAAGAAGGTATATTTAATGTACCTAGAAGGGCAGAAAGGAGAGGCCGAATTATTCAAAGACATGTGCAACATGATTTTGATGATAAAGAGGAAGAGGAAACTAGTGCAAAGATAGATGGAAACTTGGGCAACATCAAACTCAAAATTCCTCCATTCAAACGCTGAAATAGTGCAGAAGAGTACTTGGAGTGGGAAAGAAAGGTTGAGATAATTTTTGATTGTAACAGGTACTCAGAGAAAAAGAAAATGAAGATTGCAGCTGTAGAATTCACTGACTATGCTTTGTTTTGGTGGGATCAATTGAATATGGGCAAAAGGAAGATGAGGAGACGTCCTATTAGTAGTTGGGAGGATATGAAGGAGGCCATGAGGAAAAGATTTGTGCCTTCACACTACCTTAGGGAGTTACATCAGAGGTTGCATAGGCTAGTGCAAGGAGCTAGATCAGTAGAAGATTATCACAAGGAGATGGAGATGCTATTAATCAAAGCTAACATAGAAGAGGAGGAAGAGGTAATAATGGCTTGGTTTCTAAGAGGTTTGAATAAAGAAATTACGGATGTAGTTGAATTGCAACATTATGGAAAAATGGAGGACTTAGTGAACATTGCCATTAAGGTGAATAGGCAACAGAAACAAAGGAGGGTAGCAAGGTCATTCTGAAATTCCAACAACAAGAGTTGTTCAAACTGGAGCAAAAATGAAGATCTTAAAAATATGGAATTGCAGTTTAAACAACTTTCTGAACTACTAAGTACGTATATGAAACAAGAGGAAAGAAAGAAAGAAGAGGAAGTTATTGTCGAAGAAATTATTTGCGAAGTTGAAGGGGATAGTATAGATTTATATGACAATGAGGTTCTGAGTGAGGAAGGAATGAGTGTAAATGAAGATGTTATTGCCTTGAGTGAAATGGAAAAAGATTGTAAAAAGGATGATACTTGTGTAGTTGAGATGGAAGATCAACATGTTATGATAGATCCTGTAGTGCCTAAGGAGGTTGAGTTAAACATGGAGGAAGAAAAGAAACATGATCAGAACGAAAAGGATGCATTGAATAAACTTGTTTTTCCTAATGTTTATGTTAACTTGCAGGAACATGATGAGTTCTTTGCTGAAAAAGCATTCATTTTATTTCCACCTATTCAGAAGATGTTATATGAAGACGAATTTATTCTAGAAGTGCCAATTCCCAACTTGAACAAGACGAAAATTCGATGACGAATCTTTTCTCAAGAGGGAGGGAATGATGCATGCACAGGGGGGTCAACATTGCAAGATTATAAACTTTGCAAGTTCGAATTTATGGAGATTAAATTTATGGAAGTTAAAGAAGACTTGAAGGTGGTTTACTAAATTATGAGGAAGCTGAATAAAAAAAGAGACTTTAAAGAGAGGCATGTACAAGTATGTGACACCTTGACATGTGCAAGTCATGTGACCTTGACATGTTCTATCCATGTGCTTTGACATGTGCAAGTCATGTGACCTTGACATGTGCTATCCATATGCTTTGATATGTGCTAGACATGTGCTATGAATGTACCATATGCATGTGCACATCATGTGACACATTACATGTGCACTGCATGTGCCAATTAATGGACTTAATGAGCTGTTTTGTTTGGGCTTTTAGTTTAGGCTTTTATTTATTATTTTTATTTGATTATTTGTAATATGTTAGGCCTTAACTTATTCTTTTGGGCTTATTTAAGTGAGATGGGCTTTAATTAGCTTGGGCTCATTTAATTAGTTCTTTTTAGTCTTTTTGGGCTGTATTTTAAGTTAATTAGTGTGGGCTTTAGTTATCTTGGTGTAAGACCCATGTTTAAAGGCCTATTTGATTAATTAGGGTTTTTATTAGCTTAAAGAGTATATATACTTCACAAAAACGTGATTTGTATAGAGAGATTAGAATTATTAAATATTGGAGGCTATCCTCTTTTTCTTGGCTTTGCCAAAATTCTAATAGATTAGATTTGTGAGATTTGCTTGCTTTTTTTTTCTATTGCATGAAGAATTTGATAAACTTATCAATTATTTGATTGTCACATTTTTCAGGTTCTTTATTTCCCAATTATTTGCGTTTCCATTCACATGTTGATTGGGGGTTCAATAGGGAGGATTTTTATCTCTTTTGTTTTGTTAACCGAATTCGTATGTGTGGGTTTGTAGCTTGTTAGCTATTGGGTTCCGCATCATTTGGTATCACAATAGCAAGAATTAATAAAAATCAACTCTCACAAATTTAGTCAATGAAAATTCATTAATTATAAATATGCAAATGTAAAGTACAAATGAAGAAGTTCAGCCCTTTATATAGGCTAGCCAGCCACCCCCCCCCCTAGAGGAATTATAATCAAATACTAACTCTAAGAGATAATTAATAAAATAAATAACAAAGATAATTCCTAACATTTATCTACATGTATTTGGCCACAATATGGACTAAGTACATGAATAAATAAAGATAAATATAATCTGAAAATAATCCTAAAAGCTAATGATTATCCTAAGGAAAATGAATGTCGACTCAATTTTGGCTATAAGTGGAATTTGGCTAACTCACTCAAGATAAATTCATCCTATTGTTTCTCCATCAAACTCTATTCAATAATATCCCAAAATAATAAGTATTTATCAAGGAAAATTCATTCCTAAAATTTAGGACCCCAAGTTCACCAATGTAGGCATAAAGCTAAATTTGACTCAAACCCATCCAAATTCAGCTCTCCCCTTTAAAATCCGGTCCCCTCATGTTTTCTAAGCCTTATTTAGTTATTTTGGCCCAACTCTTTAGAAGAGATAAGCCCAACTTTAGCCTAACCACTTAAACTACCTAAAACACTCAAATAAGCCCAAAAATAAAACAAACCTAATTAAATAAGCCCAAAACGTTTTCTAAGGTACTAGGCTGCCCAAATACATTTAATTATATGTCATTACAAGAATAGAAGCTAAACAAAATAGCTTGAAGGCCCATTTGACCATTCGGCCCCAACTTGTTTTCATAGCGCAATTCAGCTTCTTTCCCCTCTTGAACTTGTATCTTCTCTACATAAGGTCTCATGAATGCTTGTAGGACTTCTTTAAGCTTCTTTGACCTTGCTCTTGTGATTGGTCCTTGAGGAAGTGCTAGTTCATCTCTCTTGTTGCCATTATGCTTGGTTGTGCTCATATCATAATGGGCTGCTTTGTTTGGGCTTTTAGTTTAGGCTTTTATTTATTATTTTTATTTGATTATTTGTAATATGTTAGGCCTTAACTTATTCTTTTGGGTTTATTTAAGTGAGATGGGCTTTAATTAGCTTGGGCTCATTTAATTAGTTCTTTTTAGGCTTTTTGGGCTGTATTTTAAGTTAATTAGTGTGGGCTTTAGTTATCTTGTTGTAAGGCCCATGTTTTAAGGCCTATTTGATTAATTAGGGTTTTTATTAGCTTAAAAGAGTATATATACTCCACAAAAACGTGATTTGTATAGAGAGATTGGAATTATTAAATATTAGAGGCTATCCTCTTTTTCTTGGCTTTGCCAAAATTCTAATAGATTATATTTGTGAGATTTGCTTGCTTTTCTTTTCTATTGCATGAAGAATTTGATTAACTTATCAATTATTTGATTGTGGCATTTTTCATGTTCTTTATTTTCCAATTATTTGCGTTTCCATTCACATGTTGATTGGGGGTTCAATAGGGAGGGTTTTTATCTCTTTGGTTCTTTGCCATCGAAGTGTATGTTCAAGGGGTTTCGGGTTCTTTAACCTTGGGGTTCCGCATCATCACTTATGTACATTCTCACTTTACATAACACATGCTTTAATCATAACATTATCATGTACACCTGCTAAAGCATGGTCTTATCACAAGCATTAACATGAATGCTCAAACAATCAATTATTCACTAAAGCAATAGCTTAACAAATCATAAAACCAAACAAAAAAGAAGAGCCTGAACTTTCTTAAATCGTGGATACAAGTACTGAAGATACTGATTGGACACAGTATCTGAACACATAAAAGACATAAGTCTCAAATTATACTTATACCCGAAGGTAACAGAAGAGACCGAAATCTCTAAACAAAAGACCCATACGAGTCTGCAGAGTAGCTGCGCAAAACCCTTTATAAGCATGCTTATCTATCCACTACCTTGACTATTAAGGCTTACATACCACTCTAATCTCTATAACACATATTCACGTATCCAATCACAATCACATTTCACTCAATTCATGTACATGCTAAACAATCCAATAAATATATATAATTCATACTAGCAAATAATACCTATGATCTATAATATGCATGTTCAAACATATTCATATAGTTTACCATACAAGTACACATACCATTATGATTCAATCATATATCATCAACATCGCATGCCATATCATGTTCAATAATTAAAAAACATGTATACATTTAATTCCTTTATAAAACTACTATGCCATAGCATCATTTACGTATAAATTTAATTGTCAAACATTCATATACTCATCTCATAATGTTAGACATGAGTTGAACAAGCTATAGGAACTTGTAGAGAAGTTCAGGTGCATTTCAGGAAGGATAAACACACAAAAATACACAAACTAGAGGGGGGTAAAGGTGGGTAATTATTCATGCCAACCATGGGATCAAAATATGAAGAAAAATCCCTCATATAACTTATTCTGTCGTGCTTATGACAATAGCTTCCATCAGGTGCCCTAGGATGTTAAGTTTCAAATAGAACAAGTTTTAGGTCATTTGGACTTCTACAACAACAGATATAAATTAAAAAAATCTATACTATTCCAACGAACCCGCCAGAATAGAGACACTTATGTTTTGGCCACTTTTGGGACATTTAGAGCTAGAATTCATTCATGGTAATTTGTGGGACTTATAAAGGTATGGAAGTCATGGTGATGTGGAACCCCAGCCTATATGCAAACTAGAACGACAACATACCATGAATATTGATCATAAACAAGTGAATAAATCCCCTTTAAAATCCGGCCCCCTCATGTTTTCTAAGCCTTAAATAGTTATTTAGGCCCAACTCTTTAGAAGAGATAAGCCCAACTTTAGCCTACCCACTTAAACTACCCAAAATACTCAAATAAGCCCAAAAATAAAACAAACCTAATTAAATTAGCCCAAAACGTTTTCTAAGGTACTAGGCATCCCAAATACATTTAATTATATGTCATTACAAGAATAGAAGCTAAACAAAATAGCTTGAAGGCCCATTTGACCATTCAGCCACAACTTGTCTTCATAGCCCAATTTAGCTTCTTTCCCCTCCTGAACTTGTATCTTCTCCACATAAGGTCTCATGAATGCTTGTAGGACTTCTTCAAGCTTCTTGTTGCCATTATGCTTGGTTGTGCTCATATCATCCCCTCCCTCTTTAGAAAAGAGTCGTCCTCGAATCTTCGTCTTGTTCAAATTGGGAATGGAAACTTGTGCAATAAATTGATCTTCATAGATGATCTTGTGAACAGATGGAAATAAAATGAATGCTTCTTGAGGAAAGAACTCATCATGATCCTGCAAGTTAACATGAAAACTCGGAAAAACATTGTTAGTCAGTACAACCATTTCATTCTGATTATGATTCTCTTCTTTTTCCATGTTCAATTCAACCTCCTTAAGCATTACATGATCAATCATAACATGTTGATCTTTCATCTCTATTACACAATCTTTTTCCCTTTCACAATCTTCTTCCTTTTCACTCAAGGCAATAACATCTTCACTTACACTTATTCCTTCCTCACTCACAACCTCACTGTCATACAAATCTATGGTATCTCTCTCAGCTTCACAAATAATCTCTTTTACTACAACTTCCTCTTTCTTTCTTTTCTCTTGTCTCATATACGTACTTAATAGTCTAGAAAGTTGTTTAAAATGCAATTACATATCTTTAGAATCTTCATTTTTACTATGAGTGTTAATTGATCTACGTCGGTTTTGAATTCTAGTAGACTTATCAATTATCTCCTCCGCTCGATCCATCCTAGAATTCAACTTCTTTACCTCACTCATGAATGTTTTATACATTGTTTTCACATCAAGCAGATGTTCATCCTCCTCCTCATGCATTATCTCTGTTCTTTCCCTTCTTGACATGATTTATAAGCTGCAAATAATCATTAGAAGGAAAAAAAAAACCTCACAATTCACTACCTCACGTGTTTGTCTCTCAACTCATGACTTAATTTCTCGCAATTGTACTTCAGAAACAAACTCAAACAAATGTGCACAATTAAGTAGTTTGATTTGGAAACAATGAATACTTAACAAGAACAACAACGAGTACTAATTTTAGAGGCAAATTGACCAAAATTGAACAAACTTGGAAATAGCACACAAGAGATAAATTTCGTGCGCTTTAGTGTATAAAGATGTTCAACAATGTGCAATATGTTAAACTATTGTAGTTGGAACCAAAAACAGTTTAGACACACAAATTGATAACTTAGAATGAAAAGAATAGACAAGACGGATGCACTTAAATGCGATGTTTAACTAAACCTAATGATTAGTTTAAACAGATTTTATATAGACTCAACAAAAAGAAAATCAAAGAAAGCATGCAATAATATAACCCAAAATCCAAAAACAATGAGTACTTAACTTGATCTTTGAAGAAATCAAACCAATTATGGAAGTTCTAGCTTAATTGATCAAATTTGAACTTAACAAGATAATAGGACCCGAATTGAATGCAAGATAATTTCTAGATTTTTTTTTGATATGTATATAAGTTTTCTTTTTTTTTTTCAAACGTAAATCACACAACTAATGATCAAATACCTGAGATAGGTAATTTAACACAATTGAGCAAGAACCAAATAAGGACCTAGATGCAAAGTCCTATTCGGCCAAAAAAAAAGAAAGAATTTCAAGAAGACAAAATTAAAGGATAGTTAAGAATTTATCACTTAGCCTAAGCTCTGATACCAATTGATGCGGAACCCCAGCCTATATGCAAACTAGAACGCCAACATACCATGAATATTGATCATAAACAAGTGAATAAATCCCCTTTAAAATCCAGCCCCCTCATGTTTTCTAAGCCTTAATTAGTTATTTAGGCCCAACTCTTTAGAAGAGATAAGCCCAACTTTAGCCTACCCACTTAAACTACCCAAAATACTCAAATAAGCCCAAAAATAAAACAAACCTAATTAAATAAGCCCAAAACGTTTTCTAAGGTACTAGGCCGCCCAAATACATTTAATTATATGTCATTACAAGAATAGAAGCTAAACAAAATAGCTTGAAAGCCCATTTGACCATTCAGCTACAACTTGTCTTCATAGCCCAATTTAGCTTCTTTCCCCTCCTGAACTTGCATCTTCTCCACATAAGGTCTCATGAATGCTTGTAGGACTTCTTTAAGCTTCTTGTTGCCATTATGCTTGGTTGTGCTCATATCACATGGTCTAATGGAATAACAATCACTTAATTTGGAGTTCTCAAACTCCACTTATCACTAAAACATCACACAGAGGTCTGATACAATATGAGCAGAGTTTTCCCCTACAACTAGGGTTCATACATGATCACTATACTATACTCATGACAATTAAATTAACATTTCAACACACATCCATTTTACTTTTCACTTAAATCAAATATTTATTAACACATGCAATTTCTCCAAACTACACATTTAACATGCATCAATTAACACTACATCACAATTCACTACACATGTAAAAATCAAAGGGCACACGATCCGAACCTCTTGGAATATCGAAATCAAAATCACAATCTTAACCCACATACTCAACCAACAATTCACAAGAAAGGGGTAGAAGCAGAAACTCAAATCCAAATCACTTACCTCTTACCTTTTAATCCTTATCAATACTCTTCAATCCCATTCAAATAGCAGAAATTTAAACCACAAGCCAAACAATTAAAGAGAGAAGAAATGAAGAGAAGAAAACCATGTGAGAGAGAGAAAAAGAAAGAAGAAAACTACATGCAATTCAATTGGGGACAGATTTTCCCACTAACAAGCCTTTCATTGCATGTCTCATCCACGTGGTAAAACCACAACAAGCCACTTGTCACACATGGGCCAAATGTCCACTAACATGCAAATGTTCCCTTAAGTCCCTAAAATCCTTTTCTTCTTTCCTTCAACTTATAATTCCATTCAATTAAGTCCTTAATTACTCATAATCTTATTTTTAGTCCAATTCTTTGTACCTTACTATACAATTACACCATAAATCTTACTAGGGTGTAATTCGGGATGTTACAGGATATGTCTTACTTTTCTCTTCTTTAGGTGTTACTTACTTACCACTCCAAAATGTAATCGCCTTAGCCTCCTCCTTAGGATTCCTATCTACATTGGAAGGAAAAGTGCTTAGTTGCCTACTTGAGATTGAGTTAGCAAGTTGGCCTAATTATGTCTCTAAATGCCTCATGGAAGCGCCTTGATTACGATTCCATTGTTCTTAGGACTTCTATCTTGTATCTTGACTAGCCATAAATTGCTACTGATTATTCATAAAGCTAGCAAACATGTCTTCAAGGTTTGGCTTATTCTCTTGAATAGGTGGTCGTGGTTGTAATCTAGGTGGATGATATGCTTGAGTTTTATTTGAGCTTTGTCTTTGATGTTGTGATGATTGGTATGGTGTTTGGTAGTGTGTATTTACTGGTGGATGGTAAGCTTGGCTATGATTATGACTGACATTTTGGTTAAAGGGAGCTCTTGGTTGGGGTTGAGAAGAGGAAGCCATTTGATTTCCCTCTCTCCAAGAAAAATTCGAGTGATTTCTCCAACCTGGATTGTAACTATTGCTGTATGGGCCATTTCTTCTAAAATCTCCTACTGCATTTATATCCTCTACTGGTATACTCTCTTGAACAACTTGTCCATCCTCATATAACTCACAACTTTGAGAAATAGAAGCCACATTCTGCACTTTTAATCCACTCAACTCTTTCCTCATCAGCTCTACTTGAGCTTTTAACATTGCATCCTCATCACTGTTATGCATACCTTGCCTCTTTGGTACTGCTCTTGTGGTTTCCCATTGCGAATCATTCGCTGCCATTTTATCCAGTAAATTGTAAGCATCTTCCGGCAACTTGTTCATAAAACTCCCACCAAATGCAGCATCTAAAAGTGATAGTTTAGGTGTTGTAACTCCTGCATAAAAAATAGTCATCGATTGATAAATAACTATCTCATGATGGGGGCAACTCCTCAATAACCTTCTGAATCTTTCCCATGCTTCGTGAAAAGGTTCCTCGTTCATTTGATGAAAACTGATAATGCTGTTATGAATACTTGCTGTCTTCATTGGTGGAAAGAATCTCATTAAAAACTTTTGCTGTAATTGTTCCCATGTCCATATGGATTTTCTTGGTGACATTTGAAGCCACTCTCTTGCTTTTCCAATAAGTGTAAAGTGAAACAATTTTAACCGAATTGCATCTGTTGATATACCTGGGATCTGAAATGAGTTACTGACTTCCAAGAATATATCCAGTTGTTGAGCAGGGTCTTCCATATCCGAACCAGAAAACTGGTTTCTCCGAACCATCGTAATAGTGTAATAGCCTCAACACTGGGTTAGTAGTGATCAGTGAAATCTGTAGAATCTATAGTGTGAATTTCGTATGAAAAAAATAGTGACTGTGTCTTAAAAGACAGTAGAGAAGAAAGGTTAAACGTGCTCAGGTTAAGGAAGCCCCTGATGGGTGACCTCCCAGGAAGCTTGTAGAGAAAAATATTTTATTGGACTATTGGAAAGTACAAGTTATAAGGAATCTGGTGGTATAATTTGGAGTAAAAATGAGGTCAAATAGGTCCCCGAAAGTCAAACTGAAGAAAAGCCTCTGGTTCGATTTAAATAGTAATTAGGTTTGACCAAAATTTAACTGAGGCTTGAAATTTAGTAAATGACCTCTGAAAAGTTATCTGAAGGTATAGTTAGACTCAGAATAGCGTGTAGAACAGTTTGGCGGTGAAAATGCAATTTTTGGTTACAATAAAAAATTGGTGAACCAGACTGGATAAGGACCCTGATTAAGATGAAACCAAGATTAAATGGGCTATTAAAAGTGAAAATGATGTTAAGGATGGAAAGTGAACCAAACCGGTTCAACCAATGAATCGGACCAATCGGATCAGTAGACTTTAGTTTGACCAAGGTTTGACCGGACTCTAAATGGAGTTATGGACCTTAGAAAAATTATCTGAAAGCATGGATTTAATATTATGGAAAATCAAATGGTAATGAAAAATAAATTTTACGGTGAGACAGAAAATTAAATTATCGGACTGGTGAGAAATTATCGGACTGGTGAAACGGTCTCTGATTGAGCTAAAATTTTATGTGGAGGCTAAATTATATATTTTAAAAATTACGGAATTGATTTTGAGTGAAATTGAACTTGAAAAGTGAGGAAAATTATTTTGGGTTGGAAAATTGGCTTAGTAACTTAAATGGGCCTTTGGGTTGGCCCAATTGGTTGAACTAAGCCCAAGCCCACTTAAGACCCCTATATAAGGCAGAAAAATCTCCCATTTTCCCAATTTCTCTCCACCCTTCTTCTTCTTCTTCTTGGCCGAATGGAGTTCTCTCCATTCTTCCATGATTTCTTCATTTCTCTCTCCTAAGTTCCACCAAATTCAACCTTCCCAAGTAATTTACAGCCTCTTTTTTCAATGATAATTGCGTCCAAAGCTTATTTGAAGTGAAAGAAGTTGGGCGAAAGTTAGTGATAAAGGTTATGCCCTAAAAATTAGGTAAGTGATTTAAGGTTCTATAATTTTATTTAATGGTTCAAATAGGTATTTTAGGGTATTTAGATGATGTTTATGTTGTTATATTGAAGAAATGAAGTGAATTAATTATGATTTCTTTGGTGAGGAAATTCAGCCACTCTAGGGTTTTATTGGAGGTGGTGGTTTTTTTCAAGAAGTAAAGGGATGGAAAGCATGCTTAAGATGTGGAGAACAAGGAAATAAGGTTAGTGGATACAATATCCCTCTTTTTCCATTGAAAATGCATGATTTTAGGTTATATTCATGTTACATGTATGTGATTTATGCATGTTTAATTGAATCAAACCTTATAAATACAATTTGGAGGGTTAAAAATGGTTATGTATGTGTTTAAAATGAGAAAATAAAATCTTGATGAAGAAACCTAACTTGGGCAGAATCGATGTTTAAGGAAATATTCATGATATTTTCGTATTTAATGTATGTAAATGATGGAAATGATGTGTATAATATGGGAATAAGCTAAATAAGTGGTTAAATGAAAGAGAAATGAATATAATGATAAAGTGTTAGTTTGGCCAAATTGGATAATGAAAGATTTATTCATATGCTTTGGTGGTTAAGGCATGTAATTGATGTTTATGATAAGTATAACATGTAATTTGAATGATTGAGTGGTTAAATGAATTTAAAGTGAACATAGTGGAAAGATGGTATCTTGGCCGAATTGGATACATGGGGTTTTTTAATGTGCATTTTGAAGTTTTAACTTATGTAATGGCATAAAATGATTAAATAATGATAAATGAGTGTGTATGCAAATTTATAAGTGTAAATGATGGCATGGTTGAATGATACATGCTGATATAATATATGATTTAAGTGAAATTTTGATATTAAATAATGCCCTTAGTCATAGTCTGGTAGTAAAATCTAGTCCAAGATATAATTGGCTAGCCAAAGGGATTCCACACCGCGGTCCATGATGCGGAACCCAATAGCTAACAAGCTACAAGCCCACATATACAAGATGGTTAGCAAAGAAACAAAGAGATAAAATCCCTCCCTATTGAACTCCCAATCAACCTGTGATTGAAAACGCAAATAATCGGGAAAAACGAAGAAGATGAAAACGCCACAATCAAGATAATTGATAAGTAATCAAATTCTTCATGCAATAGAAAAGATGAGCAAGCAATCCTCACTAATCTCTCTATAGAATTCAGCCAATCCAATAAGAGAACACTCTCAAAATATTTAATTCATCAAATCTGAAGTTTACAACTCATATTAGCCTATATATATGGTGGCTAACCCTAATTACCCTTAAAACCTAAAAACAAACCATAGTAAGGCTTAAACACACATAGGCTGAATTCTCCATGGGATTTACAAGATAAATTAAGCCCAAACTAAAGAAAATAAACTCACTTAAAATTAAGTCTTATAAGCCGAAAATGAAAGCCCAAAATAAAGATTAAATAAATAACCAAACTAACTAAATTAAGCCCAAACAAGAAGCCCACACGCCTAGCCCATTAAACCACAACTTAAAGGAGTCAAGTGACTTTTAAATGAAGCACATGACATGTACAATTAAAAGGCCAAAGTTGTATAAGCCCTTGATGGCTAAAATAAGCCCAACTCACTTAAAATAAGCCTATTAAGCTATATGAGGGTCCAACTAAACAAATTACAACAAAACAAATCCAACATAATAAAATAAGTCCCTTGAGCCACCTAAAGCTACTCTACTAGCTTAAAATAGTTGATCAAGCCCATTTGATTCTTCTCATGTCCATTCGGCCCCATTGGATTGGCATTGATGCCATTCGACCCCAATCTCCCTTGACTTTCCATAATTTCCACAATTTGGCTCGTGTAGGATTGTCATGATGGGTTGACCCCCCCTGTGCATGCATCATCTTCTCATCTTCCTTCTGCTCATATTCAATTGATCCCACCAAAACAAAGCATAGTCAGTGAATTCTACAGCTGCAATCTTCACTTTCTTTTACTCTGACTACCTGTTACAATCAAAAATTATCTCAACCTTTCTTTCCCACTCCAAGTACTCTTCTACACTATTTTGGCCTTTGAATGGGGGAATCTTGAGTTTGATGTTGCCCAAGTTCCCATCTATCTTTGCACTAGTTTCCTCTTCCTCTTCATTATCAAAATCACTCTCCACATGTCCTTGAATAATTTGGCCTCTCCTTGCTGCCCTTCTAGGTACATTAGATATACTTCCTTCAAGCCTCTCTTCCATTCCATCCATTTTAAGAGACAACTTCCGGATCTCACTAATGAAATCCTGATATAGCATCTTGTTATCTGGTACATGATCTTCATCTTGGGATATTACCTTCCCCCTAGTTTCTTCAGTCATGGTGTATTACCTGCAAAATTGTTAGATAAAAACCTCACAAGCTGATACGGATACAACCATGCCATCAACCACCAAAGATCCTTTGAAGATGCCTAGTGGTCCAATAACAAGAGGACGTGCTCAGAAGCTAAAGATGGCTATGTCATCTTTTGTTCAAGACTTTGTCACTCAAGAAATTCATGAAGAGGCTATTAAGAAATGCTATGGAGAACTTGAAGGCCAAAGCAAAGTACTTAGCCTTTTGAAAGCAAATGAAGGAATTGGGCCAATTTAAGCCATCAAGGGCTTATACAACTTTGGGCTTTTAATTGTACATGTCATGTGCTTCATTTAAGAGTCACATGACTCCTTCAAGTTGTGGTTTAATGGGCTAGGCGTGTGGGCTTCTTGTTTGGGCTTAATTTAGTTAGTTTGGTTATTTATTTAATCTTTCTTTTGTGCTTTCATTTTCGGCCTATAAGACTTAATTTTAAGAGAGTTTATTTCCTTTAGCTTGGGCTTAATTTATCTTGTAAAGCCCATGGAGAATTCGGCCTATGTGTTTTTAAGGCCTTATTAGTGTTTGTTTTTAGGTTTTAAGGGTAATTAGGGTTAGCCACCATATATATAGGCTAATATGAGTTGTAAACTTCAGATTTGATGAATTGAACATTTTGAGAGTTTTCTCTTATTGGTTTGGCTGAATTTCTTTAGAGAGATTAGTGAGGATTGCTTGCTTATCTTTTCTATTGTATGAAGAATTTGATTACTTATCAATTGTCTTGATTGTGGTGTTTTCATCTTCTTCTTTATCCCAATTATTTGCGTTTCCAATCACTTGTTGTTTGGGAGTTCAATAGGTGATGCGGAACCCAATAGCTAGCGAGCTACAAACCCACACATACAATTCGAATAGCAAACCAAATCAGATAAACACCCTCCCTATTGAACCCCCAATCAACCTGTGACTGAAAACGCAAATAATCGGGAAACAAAGAACCTGAAAAATGCCACAATCAAATAATTGATAAGTTAATCAAATTATTAATGCAATAGAAAAGAAAGCAATTCACTCTCTTAATCTAAGCAAATAAATTCGGCTATGCCAATAATTATCATTCAAAATCTGAAATTCTTAACATAACATGTTCTATTTATAGGGTGGCTAACCCTAGCTAGCAAATAACCTAAAACAAAACCCTAATAAGGCCTTAAACATGGTGTGGCCGAATTGTCCATGGGCTTTACAAGATAAGTTAAGCCCAAACTAAAGAATTAAACACACTTAAAATAAGCCCAAAAGAAAGACTAATTAAAACCCAAAAAATAACTAAACTAAACTCAATCTAAAAGCCCAATTCGTTTAGCCCATTAAGTCACTAATTAAATGAGTCATGTGACTTTTAAATGAACCACATGACTTGTACAATTAAAGCCCAAAGTAGTATAAACCCAAAAATGACTTAAATTGGCCCAAAAATGACTTAAGTTGGCCCAATTTCACTAGAAGCTTCCAAAAGGCTAAGTATTTTGTGAAAGCCTCCTTCAAGCTCTTTATAACACTTCTTAAATTTGATCTCCATGAATATGAACTTGCAATGTTTATAACGTTGCAATGTTGACCCCCCTGTGCACGCATCATTCCCTCCCTCTTTAGAAAAGATTCGTCCTCGAATTTTCGTCTTGTTCAAGTTGGGAATTGGCACTTCTAGAATAAATTCATCTTCATATAACATCTTCTGAACAGGTGGAAATAAAATGAATGCTTCTTCAGCAAAGAACTCATCATGTTCCTGCAAGTCAACATAAACATTAGGAAAAACATGGTTATTCAATTCATCATTTTCGTTCTGATCATGGTTCTTTTCGTCCTCCATGTTCAATTCAGCCTCCTCAAGCACTATAGGATCAGTCATAACATATTGATCTCCAATCTCAATTACGCTATCTTCTTCCTTTTCACAATCTTCTTCCTTTTTACTCAAACAGTCGACAACATCCTTACTTTCACTTATATCCTCCTCATTTACAACCTCAACACTAAGATAAATAGGAATTTACCTTACTTTGGCTCTGATACCAAATGATGCGGAACCCAATAGCTAACGAGCTACAAACCCACACATACACTTTGATGACAAAGACAAACGAGATAAACACCCTCCCTATTGAACCCCCAATCAACCTGTGACTGAAAACGCAAATAATCGGGAAACAAAGAACCTGAAAAACGCCACAATCAAATAATTGATAAGTTAATCAAATTCTTAATGCAATAGAAAAGAAAGCAATTCACTCTCTTAATCTAAGCAAATAAATTCGGCTATGCCAATAATTATCATTCAAAATCTGAAATTCTTAACATAACATGTTCTATTTATAGGGTGGCTAACCCTAGCTAGCAAATAACCTAAAACAAAACCCTAATAAGGCCTTAAACATGGTGTGGCCGAATTGTTCATGGGCTTTACAAGATAAGTTAAGCCCAAACTAAAAAATTAAACACACTTAAAATAAGCCCAAAAGAAAGACTAATTAAAACCCAAAAAATAACTAAACTAAACCCAATCTAAAAGCCCAATTTGTTTAGCCCATTAAGTCACTAATTAAATGAGTCATGTGACTTTTAAATGAAGCACATGACTTGTACAATTAAAGCCCAAAGTAGTATAAACCCAAAAATGACTTAAATTGGCCCAAAAATGACTTAAGTTGGCCCAATTTCACTAGAAGCTTCCAAAAGGCTAAGTATTTTGTGAAAGCCTCCTTCAAGCTCTTTATAACACTTCTTAAATTTGATCTCCATGAATATGAACTTGCAATGTTTATAACGTTGCAATGTTGACCCCCCTTTGCACGCATCAATAGGGAGGGATTTTATCTCTTTGTTTCTTTGCTAACCATCTTGTATGTGTGGGTTTGTAGCTTGTTAGCTATTGGGTTCCGCATCATTTGGTATCAGAGCCAAAGCTAAGGTAAATTCCTATTTATCTTAGTATTAGGTTTGTGTTTTCTTTTCTTTGAATTCTATTTGTTTATGCTGAATTAGGTTGCATTAAGTTACTTAGTTAATTGTGGTTCTTTGTGTGTTTAAATTAGCCTTTTCTTTTCTTACCTTTACCTTGAATTCGTGAAATAGCCTTGAACCGAAATCTTGAACATCCTTAGCTTGAATCCGAATCCTAGTAGAAGAAGATTAGAGATTAGTTTGCTGTTTAAAAAAAATAGAAATTTTCGAAAAGCCATAACTTTTGACACGGGTGTCTGATTTGCTATCATAATATGTTTCCGGAAAGGGAATTTCGTGCTCTATAACCGTTACTTGGGCTTAGCCCTATGTAACTACAATTTTTGGCCCTTAAAAAGGACATTTAAGTATATGTTTTCCACTTTAAAGTTTTTGCATTTTGAAAAGAGGCTTTAGGAAAACTGAATTTGGATTCTGATCACATTGGGCTTGAGGCGTTTGGTAGTTGTAGTCTAGTTGTTATTACTTTCAAAAAAAGAAAGAAAAAAAAACGTGAAAGAAAAGAAATGAGGAAGAGAAAAGTGTAGTGATCAATTCGGCCAAGGAGGGAATTATATAGAAAAGAACAAATCCAAAACCTATAATAGGTGGGAGAAAATTATTCCATATTGCTTGGGGAATTAGGAATCCTTTAAGGGCTAGGAAAATTAATCCTTATTCCTTTGGGTTTAGGTTTTCAAGAATCCTAATCCATAACAGAATTGGAATTGTAATCCTAATCCTACTTAATCAAGGATTTACTTTGCAATCATTGATCCACCATTTGTGTTATCCATTTGAGTTGCCATTTTTTATATCATTTATTATCCATTTAAGCTGCCATTTTTGTTTCATTTCTTATCCATTTGAGTTGCCATTTTTGATATCATTTATTATCCATTTGAGCTGCCATTTTTGTTTCATTTCTTATCCATTTGAGCTGTCATTTTATCATATCTTATCCATTTGTTCCACCATTTTGGTATCATTCTGCCATCATTTTTCTATCATTTTGCTATCATTTTGCCATCATTTTGCACACAGCTTGACACATTAATTAGAGCTTGATACACCATTCGGCCTAGTTATTATTTTGGCTCTGAATTGAATTGTCTTGCATGCAAACTACTTTATTTAGTTCAATTTTGTCATTTTGTTGATTTCTTGCTTTGCTGGGTAGAATATCTAGGTTCTATATTTGGTTTACTTTGTAGTGAATCAAATTCATACATTTTGTCCAAAATTGTCATTTTTCTTAATTCTTGTTGCTTATTTCTTTGTTTTAAGCTTGTTTTTGTTCCTTTACATTGTTATAGTATCTTTGCTTGTTCTAATACTCTAATTTGGATATAATCAAGTGGTACACCACTCTTGACCATGTATCACCTCCATTGTGTCTAGTGTATTCTTTTCTAGTTTTGAGCTATCTTTTTATTATTAGTGCTTATTTTCTTTGCCTTCTTAAACGTGCTCAAGATTCTTGATTTGTGGATTGAATTCTGAAGTGCAATTTTAAAGTTGCAAGCTTGAGTGGTAAAAAGCAAGAGAGTGTGAGGACATTAAGATGGTAAAAGCCTTAATTGTGTGAAACACGAGAGGAGTGACATTCTTTGAGTGTAAACACGTGAGGGAGTGCTTGTGAGGTTTTTATCTAACGATTTTTGCAGGTAATACATCATGACTGAAGAAATTAGTGGGAAGGGAATATCCCAAGGTGAAGATCATGTACCAGATAACAAGATGGCATATCAAGCTTTCATTAGTGAGATTCGATAGTTGTCTCTTAGAATGGATGGAATGGAAGAGAGACTTGAAGGAAGTATATCTAATGCACCTAGAAAGGCAGCAAGGAGAGGAAGAATTATTCAAGGACATGTGGAGAATGATTTTGATGATGAAGAGGAGGAGGAAACTAGTGCAAGGATAGATGGGAACTTGGGCAACAACAAACTCAAGATTCCTCCGTTCAAAGGCAGAAATAATGCAGAAGAGTACTTGATACAGATCATCCAACCATTAAAGACCCTTTGAAGATGCCTAGTGGTCCAGTCACAAGAGGGAGAGCTAAGAAGCTGAAGATGGCTATGACAACCTATGTGCAAGGCTTTGTTACTCAAGAACTACATGAAGATGCCTTTAAGAATTGTTATAAAGAGCTTGAAGGAGGCTTTCACAAAGTACTTAGCCTTTTGGAAGCTTCTAGTGAAATTGAGCCAATTTAAGTCATTTTTGGGTTTATACTACTTTGGGCTTTATTTGTACAAGTCATGTGCTTCATTTAAAAGTCACATGACTCATTTAATTAGTGACTTAATGGGCTAGACGTTTTGGGCTTCTTAGATTGGGTTTAGTTTAGTTATTTTGGGTTTTAATTAGTCTTTCTTTTGGGCTTATTTTAAGTGTGTTTAATTCTTTAGTTTGGGCTTAACTTATCTTGTAAAGCCCATGGACAATTCGGCCACACCATGTTTAAGGCCTCATTAGGGTTTGTTTTAGGTTATTTGCTAGCTAGGGTTAGCCACCCTATAAATAGAACATGTTATGTTAAGAATTTCAGATTTTGAATAATGTTCATTGGCATAGCCGAATTATCTTGCTTAGATTGAGAGTGAATTGCTTTCTTTTCTATTGCATGAAGAATTTGATTAACTTATCAATTGTTTGATTGTGACGTTTTTCAGGTTCTTTAATTCCCGATTATTTGCGTTTTCAGTCACAGGTTGATTGGGGGTTCAATAGGGAGGGTGTTTATCTGATTTTGCTTTGCTATTCGAATTGTATGTATGGGTTTGTAGCTCATTAGCTATTGGGTTCCGCATCAGTACTTGGAGTGAGAGAGAAAGGTGGAGATGATCTTTGAATGCAATAGATATTCAGAGGAAAAAAGGTGAAGATTGTAGCTGTAGAATTCACTGATTATGCAATGTTTTGGTGGGAGCAACTCAACTTGAGTAAAAGGAAAGTGGGAAGGCGTCCTATTAGTAATTGGGAAGACATGAAGGAAGTCATAAGAAAAAGGTTTGTTCCTTCTCACTACTTTAGAGAATTACATCAGAAATTGCATAGACTTGTGCAGGGAGGAAAATCAGTGGAGGATTACTATAAGGATATGGAAATGTGCATGGTGAGAGCAAACATTGAGGAGGATGAGGAGGTCACCATGGCTCGGTTCTTAGGTGGTCTAAACAAGGAGATTGCTGATGCCATTGAGTTGTATAGATATGACACTATGGAAGAGATGTTACACATGGCAATGAAGATTGAAAGTAAAAGTTTCAATAAGATCAGCAACAACTCAAGCTATACTTTGGGGTCTAAATGGAACAAAAAGGAGGAGAAGAAGGACTTTAGGGTATCTAAACCCTATGGGGCAGATTCGGGTCCAAAAGAAGTAAAGGCAACCCAAATTCCAAACAAAGGTGTTAATCTAGTACTCCTACCCCTAGTAGAGAAATTAAATGTTTTAAATATTTGGGTAAGGGGCATATAGCACGTGATTTTCCTAATAAGAGGGTAATAATTGCTAGGGATGATGGGGAAATTACTTCTGAATCAGAACATAGTGATGATGAAATGCCTCCTTTGGAAGATTGTAGTGATTGTGATAGTGAGGGGGAGTTGTTAGTTGCTGAAAGTGGGAAATCATTAGTGGTTAGGCGAGCTTTAAACTTAAATGTTAAGGAAGATAGCCTAGAACAAAGAGAAAATATATTTCACACTAAGTGTTTAGTTAATGGGAGAGTGTGCACAATCATTATTGATGGGGGGGAGTTGCACGAATGTAGCTAGTGTGAGTATAGTTGAGAAGTTGAACTTGGCATGTGAGAAGCATCCTAGACCTTATAGATTGCAATGGTTAAATGATAGTGGAGGGGTTAAAGTGACACGCCAGGTTAGAGGCCATTTTCTATTGGATGGTACAAGGATGAAGTTTTATATGATGTTGTACCTATGCAGGCAGGCTATTTGCTTTTGGGAAGGCCTTGGCAATTTGATAGACAAGCTATTCATAATGGGTACACTAATAGATTTTCTTTTTCTTATGAAGGTAAAAAGGTTGTTTTAGCCCCATTATCTCTTCAAGAGATTTATGAAGATCAAAAGAAAATGTTTGAGAAAGAGAAAGAGGCTTCGGCCAAAAGAGAATAGGGGAGAGAGGTTTCAGGCCAAGGGGTGAGAGAGAGAGAGAAAAAGAAAGGAAAGGGGGAAAAGAGGCCCAAAAAAGAAACAAAACAAATAAATGGCCCAGTAGTGAGTGAAAACAAGCAAGGGGGCGACAAAAACAGAATTTCTATGTGAGGGCAAGAGAGGTCAAGAGTGCATTAGCTTTGAGACAACATTTTGATGCGTGCACAGGGGGGTCAACCCATCATGGCAATCCTACGCAGGCTGAATTGTGGAAGCTATGGAGATTCAAGAGAGAGTTGAGCCAAATTGTGCTATATCTAATCCAATGGGGCCAAATGCAAAAGATGGGCTTCAATTGTGCTTGATTAATTATTTCAATCTCGAAGAGTAGCTTTAGGCTGCCCAAGGGGCTTATTTTATTATGTTGAACTTGTTTTGTTTTAATTATTTAGTTGAACCCTCATATAGCTTAATAGGCTTATTTTAAGTGAGTTGGGCTTACTTTAGCTTGGGCTCATTTAAATTAATTATTTTAGGCTTGTGGGTTGTTGTATTTTAGAGTTAATAAGTTTGGGCTTTAGTTATTTGGTGGGAGGCCCATGTGTTAGGTGGCCTTTTGACTTATTTAGGGTTTGGTGGGAGACCCATGTGTTAGGTGGCCATGTGTTAGGTGGACTTTTGACTTATTTAGGGTTACCTACCTTTTGGGGGCTATAAATACCTCATTATAAGTTGTAAAAGACATATCTAAAACACTTTTGAATACCATCATTTGGCTTGGCCGAATTTTCTTCATTGGAGAGGGAAGCTTGTCTTCTTCTTTTGCATCAAGAACTTAAATTCTTATCAAGGTATTTACTTTGTGGCGAATTCTGTTCTTGTGTTTTTAAATCAATCTATTATAAGCGTTTCCATTCACATGTTGTTTGGGGGTTGTTTAGATTGGGAGTTTCTTCTTGTTCATGTTCATGCCATATTGTATGTTTAAGGGGTTTTGGGTTCTTTAGCCTTGGGGTTCCGCATCATTTGGTATCAGAGCTTGGATTAGGATAAATTCTTATTTATCTTGTGTTAATTTGCTGTTCTATTATTTTATTTCCATTAGAACAAGATAATTCCGCGTTGTTTAACTTGCAATCTTATTTTATCAATTTCATGTTCTTTTTTATTTTTTAATTTGTTCTTTTGTGTTCTTCTTTATTCTTACATCAGATCTTGTGTTTGATGTTTTAAGTTCTAAAAAAAAGGAAAAAAAATCGTTGGTACTGTTCAAGTTACTGTTCATAGTACTATTCACAGCACTGTTCATCCGAATTTAAAAAAAGAAAAAAAGAAAAAGAAAAAAAGAAAAGTCAGCATTGAGATAAAGCTAGGAAAGAAAAATCACAAAGAAATAAAAAATTCAGATTTGTCATACTTTGAATTTGGAGATTAATTTGAAAAGTCAAAGTGAATATCTATGGGTAGGTGTCATTTTTGACCTTCTTTGATTTCTTGTCTTCACATCCATTGCATCAAAATTGACTTTTCCATTAGGGAAATACCAAAATTCAAATTTGTCCAACATTTGAATTTGAAAATTAATTTGAAAAGTCAAAGTGGCAATTTGTGGGTAGGCGTCATTCTTGACTTTCTTTGTTAAGTGTTTTCATTGCATTCTCATTTAAATTTGTTGACTTGTGAATCATCTTGACTTGAGATTGAGTTCTAAAGTGCAATTGAAAAGAGCAAGCTTGAATGGTAAAAAGGCTTAAGTGAGTGAGCTTAAAAGAGGGTAAAAGCCAAATAGAGTGACACGAGTGGAGTGCCATATTTTGAGTGAAACACGTGAGGAAGTGATTGTGAGGATGTCCTATTACAAGTCAAGACGACATTTAGATCAAGAAACATTGGATGAGTTAAAAAAGGATACTAAGTTATTGAAGGAAGACCTTAAAAATGCAGAATTGCGGTTTAAACAACTTTTTAGACAACTAGATAAGTGTTTGCAAAAGGAAAAAAGAAAGAAAGAGGAAGTTGTAGTGGAAGAGATTATTTGTGAAGCTGAAAGAGATGCTATAGATTTATATGATAATGATGTTGTAAATGAGGAAGACATAAGTGGAAGTGTAGACGTTGATTATTTGAGGGAAAAGGAAGAAGATTGTAAAATGGAAGATGCTTGTTTAGTTGAGTTGGATGATCAACATGTTATAATTGATCATGTGGTGCTTCAGGAGGTTGAATTGAACATGGAAAAAGAAGATAATCATGATCAAAATGAGATTCCTGAATTAACTAACCATGCTTTTCCTAGTTTTTGTGTTAACTTGCAGGAACATGATGAGTTCTTTTTTGAAGATGCATTCATATTATTTCCACCTATTCCCAAGATCGTTTATGAAGATCAATTTATTCCACAAGCTTCAATTCCCAACTTAAATAAAACGAAGATTCGAGGACGAATCTTTTCTAAAGAGGGAGGGGATGATGCGTGCACAGGGGGGTCAACCCATCATGGCAATCCTACGCAGGCTGAATTGTGGAAGCTATGGAGATTCAAGAGAGAGTTGAGCCAAATTGTGCTATATCTAATCCAATGGGGCCAAATGCAAAAGATGGGCTTCAATTGTGCTTGATTAATTATTTCAATCTCGAAGAGTAGCTTTAGGCTGCCCAAGGGGCTTATTTTATTATGTTGAATTTGTTTTGTTTTAATTATTTATTTGGACCCTCATATAGCTTAATAGGCTTATTTTAAGTGAGTTGGGCTTACTTTAGCTTGGGCTCATTTAAATTAATTATTTTAGGCTTGTGGGTTGTTGTATTTTAGAGTTAATAAGTTTGAGCTTTAGTTATTTGGTGGGAGGCTCATGTGTTAGGTGGCCTTTTGACTTATTTAGGGTTTGGTGGGAGGCCCATGTGTTAGGTGGCCATGTGTTAGGTGGACTTTTGACTTATTTAGGGTTACCTACCTTTTGGGGGCTATAAATACCTCATTATAAGTTGTAAAAGACATATCTAAAACACTTTTGAATACCATCATTTGGCTTGGCCGAATTTTCTTCATTGGAGAAGGAAGCTTGTCTTCTTCTTTTGCATCAAGAACTTAAATTCTTATCAAGGTATTTACTTTGTGGTGAATTCTGTTCTTGTGTTTTTAAATCAATCTATTATAAGCGTTTCCATTCACATGTTGTTTGGGGGTTGTTTAGATTGGGAGTTTCTTCTTGTTCATGTTCATGCCATATTGTATGTTTAAGGGGTTTTGGGTTCTTTAGCCTTGGGGTTCCGCATCACATTTGGTCCTTATAATCTACAAGGAAGTTTTGTTTATTGACACTGACCCTAATCTTGATTCTTTGCCTCCTAGTTTTGTTTCTTTGTTGCAGGAGTATTCTGATATTTTTCCTGATGAGATGCCAGATGGGTTACCACCTTTGAGGGGGATAGAACATTAGATTGATTTTGTGCCAGGATCTACCATTCCCAATAGTGGTGCCTATAGAAGCAATCCTATGGAAACTAAGGAGATGCAAAGGCAAGTGGAAGAACTCATGGAGAAGGGATTGGTGAGAGAAAGCATGAGTCCGTGTGCAGTACCTGTCCTTTTGGTGCCTAAGAAGGATGGAACATGGAGGATGTGTGTTGATTGTCGTGCGGTCAACAAAATCACTGTAAAGTATAGACATCCCATTCCTAGGCTAGATGATATATTGGATGAATTATGTGGTGCTGTGTATTTTACTAAAATTGATTTAATGAGTGGATATCATCAAATTAGAATGAAACCTGGTGATGAGTGAAAAACAGCTTTCAAAACTAAATATGGTTTGTATGAGTGGTTGGTTATGCCATTTGGGCTATCTAATGCCCCTAGCACTTTCATGAGGCTTATGAACCATGTATTGCATGCATATTTAGGAAAGTTTGTTGTTGTGTATTTTGATGATATACTTATTTACAGCAAATCTTATGAAGAGCATATTGAGCATGTTAGGCTAGTTTTACAAACCTTGAGATCTGAAAAGTTGTATGCTAAGCTTAAGAAATGCGTATTTTGTATAGATAGACTTGTATTTCTTGGTTTTGTGGTGAGTTCATGATACGGATCATCCAACCATTAAAGACCCTTTGAAGATGCCTAGTGGTCCAGTCACAAGAGGGAGAGCTAAGAAGCTGAAAATGGCTATGACAACTTATGTACAAGGCTTTGTTACTCAAGAGCTGAATGAAGATGTCTTTGAGAAGTGTCAAAAAGAGCTTGAAGGAGGTTTTCACAAAGTACTTAGCCTTTTGGAAGCTTCTAGTGAAATTGGGCCAACTTAAGCCATTTTTGGGCCAATTTAAGTCATTTTTGGGTTTATACTACTTTGGGCTTTATTTGTACAAGTCATGTGCTTCATTTAAAAGTTACATGACTCATTTATTTAATGACTTAATGGGCTAAACGAATTGGGCTTTTAGTTTGGGTTTAGTTTAGTTATTTTGGGTTTTTAATTAGTCTTTCTTTTGGGCTTATTTTAAGTGTGTTTAATTCTTTAGTTTGGGCTTAATTTATCTTGTAAAGCCCATGGACAATTCGTCCTAGCTTAGTTTAAGGCCTCATTAGGGTTTTCTTTATGTTATTTTGCTAGCTAGGGTTAGCCACCATATAAATAGGCTATTATAGATTGTAAACGGCAGATTTTGAATGATATTCTTGGCATAGCCGAATTTATTTGCTTAGATTGAGAGAGTGAATTGCTTTCTTTTCTATTGCATGAAGAATTTGATTAACTTATCAATTGTTTGATTGTGGCGTTTTTCAGGTTCTTTGTTTCCCGATTATTTGCGTTTTCAGTCACAGGTTGATTGGGGGTTCAATAGGGAGGGTGTTTATCTAATTTTGCTTTGCTATTCGAATCGTATGTGTGGGTTTGTAGCTCGTTAGCTATTGGGTTCCGCATCATTTGGTATCAGAGCCAAAGTTAAGGTAAATTCCTATTTATCTTAGTGTTAGGTTTGCGTTTTCTTTCTTTGAATTCTAGTTATTTATGCCGAATTAGGTTGCATTAAGTTTCTTAGTTAATTGTGTTTCTTTGTGTGTTTAAATTAGCCTTTTCTTTTCTTACCTTTACCTTGAATTCGTGAAATAGCCTTGAACAGAAATCTTGAACATCCTTAGCTTGAATCCGAATTCTTGTAGGAGAAAATTAGAGATTAGTTGCTGTTTTGAAAAAAAAAATAGAAATTTCGAGAGGCCATAACTTTTGACATAGGAGTCCGATTTGTTATTATAATATCATTCCGGAAAGGGAATTTCGTGCTCTACAATTTATTCTTTAAGGAAGTTGTCCGTTTGCATAGTATTCCACACACCATAGTTTCAGATGGTAACTGACTTTTTCGGCCCTTAAAAACGACGTTTAAGTCTCCGTTCTTCACTTTGAAGTTTTTGCATCTTGAAAAAAAAAGGGGGTTAGAAAACCGAATTTGAGTTCTGATCTTGTGGGCTTGAGAAGTTTGGTGGTTTATAGTCTAGTTGTTCTCCATTTCATATAAAAAAAAAGAAGAAAAAAAAAACGTGAAATAAGAGAAATAAAGAAGAATTTTGCGTGTGGAGAAAAGTGTAGAGGAGCAATTCGGCCAAGGGAGTTTATATAGCAATAAGGGAAGATCCAAATCCTTTAAGGGGTGGGAAAACATAATCCTAAGTGCTTAAGGAATTAGGGGCAGCAAACTAATCCTTTTCTAAATAGAGGTGGGAAATCCTTTAAGTAATAGGAAAAACTAATCCTATCTGTTTTGGAAATAGGAAAATTAATCCTATCTGTTTTGGGAATAGAAAAACTTAATCCTAAACCACCTTTGATTATTATTATCCACTTCGGATAAGGATTCATTTGTGCTACCATTTGCTTATCATTTTGGTAACATTTTCCTATCATTTGCTATCCATTTTTTGGTAACATTTTGGTACCATTTTTGCTGTCATTTTTGCACCATTTTGGTATCATTTTTGCCATCATTTGCCTATCATTTTTGCACCATTTTACCATCATTTGCCTACCATTTTGCACCATTTTGCCATCATTTTTACACCATTTTGCCATCATTTTGCACACAACTTGACACATTAATTAGAGCTTAATACACCATTCGGCCTAATCATCATTTTAGCTTTAAATTGAATTGTCTTGAGTGCATTCTATCTTATTTAGTATAATTAGGATTTTTTTTTGTTATTTTCTTGCTTTGTTGGGTAGAATAACTAGGATCTATATTTGATTTACTTTGTAGTGAGTCAGATTCATACATTTTGTCCAGAATTGTCATTTTTTTTTATATTCTTGTTGCGTAGTTCTTTGTTTGAGCTTGCTTTTGTTCCATTACACTGTTAGAGTATATTTGCTTGTTCTAATACTCTAATTTTGATATAATCAAGTGGTATACCAGTCTTGTCCGTGTACCACCTCCATTTTGTTTAGTGTCTTCTTTTCTAGCATTGAGCTTTCTGTTATTGTTAGTCGCTTATTTCCTTGCTTTCTAAAACGTACTCAAATTCTTGGTTTGTGTATTGAATTCTGAAGTGCAATTTAAGAGTTGCAATTAGAGTGGTAAAAGGCAAGAGCGTGTGAGTACATTAAGAGGGTAAAAGCCTTGTTTGAGTGAAACACGAGAGGAGTGACATCCTTTGAGTGTAAACACGTAAGGGAGTGTGTGAGGTTATTGTCTAACATCTGTTTTGCAGAATTCAAATCATGTTAAGAAGAGAAGAAAAGGAAACAATGTATGAGGAGGAGGAAGCCATGCCCGATATGAAAGTGATGTACAAGGCCTTCATTAATGAGTTCAAGAAGCTAAACGCTAGAATGGACGGGATGGAGGAGAAATTTGAAGTGAGTGCATCTAATAATTCTAGGAGAACAGCAAGGAGAGGAAGATGGACTGATGAGAATGTCAGGGCTGACTTAGAAGATTTAGATGAAGAAGAGACTAGTGGTAGATTGGATGGGAATTTAGGTAACATTAAGCTTAAGATTCCTCCATTTAGGGGTAGAAATAGTGCTGAAGAGTACCTAGAATGGGAAAGGAAGGTTGAAATGATCTTTGATTGTAATAGGTATTCTGAGGAGAAGAAAGTGAAGATAGCAGCTGTAGAGTTCACAGATTATGCATTATTTTGGTGGGATCAATTGAACTTGAGCAGAAGGAAAGTGGGTAGACGTCCTATTGGTAATTGGGAGGATATGAAGGAGGCCATGAGGAAAAGATTTGTTCCTTCACACTACTTTAGGGAGCTACATCAGAGGTTGCATAGGCTAGTGCAAGGGGGTAGATCAGTAGAGGACTACCATAAAGAAATGGAAATGTGCATGGTTAGAGCTAACATTGAGGAAGATGAAGAAGTAACCATGGCTCGGTTTTTAGGTGGATTGAATAAGTAGATTGCTGATGTCTGATGCGGAACCCCAGCCTATATGCAAACTAGAACGCCAACATACCATGAATATTGATCATAAACAAGTGAATAAACCCCCAAACAAGATTGAATGGAAACGCTTATAATAGATTGATTTAGAAAGTAAGAAGAATAAGAATCAAGCATACATTAACCATGCAAATTGCCTAAGTCTAATTCTTCATACAATAGCAAGAATCAATAGAAATTAACTCTCACAAATTCAGTCAATGAAAATTCATTAATCATAAGATATGCAAAATGTAAAGTACAAATGAAGAAGTTCAGCCCTTTATATAGGCTAGGCAGCCACCCCTCCCTAGAGAAGTTATAATCAAACACTGACTCTAAGAGATAATTAATAAAATAAATAACAAAGATAATTCCTAACCTTTATCTACATGTATTTGGCCATAATATGGACTAAGTACATGAATAAATAAAGATAAATACAATCTGAAAATAATCCTAAAAGCTAGTGATTATCCTAAGGAAAATGAATGTAGACTCAATTTTGGCTATAAGTGGAATTTGGCTAACTCACTCAAGATAAATTCATCTTATTGTTTCTCTATCAAACTCTATTCAATAATATCCCAAAATAATAAGTATTTATCAAAGAAAAGCCATTCCTAAAATTTAGGACCCCAAGTTCACTAATGTAGGCATAAAGTTAAATTTGACTCAAACCCATCCAAATTCAGCTCTCCCCTTTAAAATCCGGCCCCCTCATGTTTTCTAAGCCTCAATTAGTTATTTAGGCCCAACTCTTTAGAAGAGATAGGCCCAACTTTAACCTACCCACTTAAACTACCCAAAATACTCAAATAAACCCAAAAATAAAACAAACCTAATTAAATAAGCCCAAAACGTTTTCTAAGGTACTAAGCTGCCCAAATACATTTATTTATATGTCATTACAAGAATAGAAGCTAAACAAAATAGCTTGAAGGCCCATTTGACCATTCGGCCCCAACTTGTCTTCATAGCCCAATTCAGCTTCTTTCCCCTCTTGAACTTGTATCTTCTCTACATAAGGCCTCATGAATGCTTGTAGGACTTCTTTAAGCTTCTTTGACCTTGCTCTTGTGATTGGTCCTTGAGGAAGTGCTAGTTCATCTCTCTTGTTGCCATTATGCTTGGTTGTGCTCATATCATCCCCTCCCCCTTCGAAAGGATTCGTCCTCGAATCTGAATCACAGTCAAATGGAGATAAGTCAGAAACATTAAAAGTTGCACTTACACCATAGTCACTTGGCAAATCAATCTTGTATGCATTGTCATTGATTCGTTTTAGCACTTGAAATGGTTCATCTCCTCTTGCATCAAGTTTAGACTTCCTTTGGTTAGGAAACCTCTCTTTACGCATATGGATCCAAACCCAATCTCCTGGTTCGAATATCACTTGTCTACGGCCCTTGTTAGCCTGCTTTGCATACATCTTGTTCTTCTTCTCAATGTGCTCACGTGCTTTATTATGTATTGTCTTAACCAAATCAGCCTTAGCCTTGCCATCTAAATTAGAAAGTTCATTCAAAGGTAAAGGCATCAAATCCAACACAGTCAATGGATTAAAACCATACACAATTTCAAAAGGTGAAAACCCTGTGGAAGTATGAATTGCACGATTATAAGCAAACTCAACAAATGGCAAACATTCTTCCCAAGTTTTAAGATTCTTACCAACTATAGCACGCAACATAGTTCCTAAAGTTCTATTAACAACCTCAGTTTGGCCATCAGTTTGTGGATGACAAGTAGTCGAAAACACAAGTTTAGTACCAAGTTTACCCCACAAAACATGCCAAAAGTGACTTAGGAACTTAGAATCTCTATCAGAGACAATAGTTCTAGGTATACCGTGCAATCGAACTACTTCCCTAAAAAACAAATCAGCTATGTTTGTTGCATCATCAGTTTTATGACAAGTAATGAAATGCGCCATTTTACTAAATCGGTCCACTACAACAAACACACTATCCCTTCCCCTTTTTGTTCTAGGTAAACCTACAATGAAGTCCATGGAAATGTCAGTCCAAGGTTCAGTGGGAACAGGCAAAGGAGTATACAAACCTTGATTTAAAGACTTAGACTTAGCCTGTTTACATGCAAAACATTGGGCACACACTTTTTCAACATATTTTCGCATATTAGGCCAATAAAAATGTTCATTAAGCATGTCTAAAGTCTTTTGCACACCAAAGTGTCCCATCAATCCCCCGCTATGCGATTCTTTCACAAGCAACTCTCTAATAGAACATGCAGGTATACACAGTTGTTTTCCCCTAAAAAGAAACCCATCATGTCTATAGAACTTATTAAATGCATAATGTTCACATGCCTTATACACTTCACCAAAATCAGAATCATGCTCATACATTTCTTTCAAAATGCTCAAAACCTAACAATTTGGAACTAAGCATAGAAATCAGTGCATATCTCCTAGAAAGCGCATCGGCAACAACATTCTCTTTACCTTGCTTGTATTTAATTACATATGGAAAAGTATCAAGGTACTCTACCCACTTACCATGCCTTCTATTCAACTTACCTTGTCCCTTTAGATATTTGAGAGACTGGTGATCTGTGTGTATCACGAATTCTTTAGGCAAAAGGTAGTGTTCCCAAACCTCAAGAGCTCTCACCAACGCATAGAACTCTTTATCATAGGTAGAGTAATTCAGTTGTGCTCCACTCAACTTCTCACTAAAGTATGCTATTGGGCGGTTTTCCTGCATCAAAACAGCACCTATACCAATCCCAGAAGCATCACATTCAATCTCAAAAGTCTTAGAAAAATCAGGTAATTTCAAAACAGGAGCAGTACACAATTTATCTTTCAAAGCATTAAAAGCTTCTTCCTGTTCTTTACCCCATTTAAAACCAACAGACTTTTTAATGATTTCATTTAAAGGTGCAGCAATGGTGGAAAAATCTTTAACAAATCTCCTATAGAAACTTGCTAAACCATGAAAGCTCTTTACCTCACTTGCATTCTTAGGTGTTGGCCATTCTTGGATAGCCTTAACCTTTTCATTATCAACTTCAACACCACGTGCACTAACAATAAATCCTAGGAAAACAACACTATCAACATAAAAAGTGCATTTCTTCAAATTAGCATACAATTGTTGTTCTCTCAAAACAGCTAACACAAGTGCAACATGCCTTAAATGTTCTTCTAGGTTTTTGCTGTAAATTAAGATATCATCAAAGTATACAACAACAAATTTACCTAAAAATTCACGCAAAACATGGTTCATGAGTCTCATAAATGTGCTAGGCGCATTAGTTAAACCAAAAGGCATAACCAACCATTCATACAAACCATATTTTGTTTTAAAGACAGTTTTCCATTCATCACCTAACTTCATCCTGATTTGATGATAACCACTTTTTAAGTCAATTTTAGTGAATATTACAGCACCATTTAACTCTTCAAGCATATCATCTAACCTAGGAATGGGATGGCGATACTTTACAGTGATTTTGTTAACTGCTCGACAATCAACACACATGCGCATGGTTCCATCCTTTTTAGGTACCAAAAGAACAGGTACGGCACAAGGACTTAGGCTTTCTCTCACGTGTCCCTTTACTAAAAGTTCCTCCACTTGTCTTTGCAACTCCTTTGTTTCTTCCGGATTGCTTCGATAAGCTGGACGGTTTGGAATTTGTGCACCAGGAACAAAATCAATTTGATGTTCAATCCCTCTAACTGGTGGCAACCCAGGTGGTATCTCCTCAGGGAAGACATCTTTATAATCCTGCAATAAGTCAGAAAAAGAACTAGGCAAATTTGGGTTAAGGTTAGTTTCAGAAAAATAATTGTCCTTAAACCTCAAAAGTACTAAAGTTCTCATGCCTAAGTAAGCACTCTTCAACTCTCTCTCTTTTGCATAAAAGGAATATTTGCTGAATTTTTCACTCAACTCACTCTGTTCTCCTTTTACCTCAACACACATTAATTTCTTCTCTCCTGCACTTCTCTCATTCTTTCTCTCACTAGTGCAGTCACTCACCATTGGGCCTTTACTTTTATTCTTTTCACTACTGGCCTCTTCTCTCTCATTTTTCTTTTCTTTCTCACTTCCCTTTACCTCTTTTGCAGATTAATGTATCTTCACTTGATCTGCAATACATCTTTAGGTGCCAAAGGGGCAAGTGTGTGTTTACATCCTTTAAATTCAAAAGTGTACCTATTTCTAAATCCATCATGTAATACGCGCCTATCAAATTGCCAAGGCCTTCCTAGCAAAATATGACCAACATGCATAGGTACAACATCACAAGTGACTTCATCTTCATATTTACCAATGGAAAATAATATAGTTACATGTTTGGTCACCTTAACTTCCCCACTATCATTCAACCACTGAAGTCTGTATGGGTTAGGGTGTTTCTTAGTTTTAAGTCCTAATTTATCAACTAAGACTGTACTAGCAACATTAACGCAACTACCCCCATCAATTATCATGCTACAGACTTTCCCACCTATTAGGCATCTAGTATGAAATATGTTTTCCCTCTGTTCTAGTCCTTCTTCTTTTACATTTACATTCAATGCACGCAACACCACTAAGGACTCTCCCTGAACAGGATACTCTAAATTTTCATCTACATCAGAACAATCCTCCAAAGGTGGCATATCATCACAGTCATTATCAGATTCAGAATCAGAGACAATTTCATCCCCCCTTATTATCATGGTCTTTTTATTCCCACATTCATTAGCGTAATGACCACGACCCTTACATTTGAAACACTGAATGTCCCTATGTCTATTAGGTTTAGGGGTTGTTTCAGAAGTACCTTTTTGTGCAGTAACCGTTTTCTCTTTGGAATTTGGCTGGTACTTGGAAGTGGATTCTTTCTTTGTGTCACCCTTGTTCCACTTTGAATTCCATTTATTGTTATTGGAATTTGCATAGGATTTGGTTGTCCCACGTCTACTTCTTTGTCTCTCCACTTTAATTGCAATGCTCACCAAATCATCCATATCCACATAATGCTGCAATTCAACAATATCAGCAAGTTCTTTATTCATACCTCCCAAAAAGCGAGACATCGTTTGATATTCATCCTCCACAATGCTTGCTTTAATCATGAGCATCTCCATCTCCTTGTAGTAATCCTCCACTGAACTAGATCCTTGTGTAAGTCTTTGTAACTGATTGTGGAGTTCCTTATGATAATAACTAGGCACATACTTCTTTCTCATGATTCTTTTCATTTCCTCCCAAGAAGTGATAGGGAGTTCCCCATTTCTCCTCCTACTTTTCAATAACTCATCCCACCAAATTAGTGCATAATCAGAAAATTCAATGGCTGCGAGTTTTACCTTTTTCTCATCTGAATAGTGGTGGCATGAAAAGATCATCTCTACCTTTCTTTCCCAATCGAGATAGGCATCCACGTCATTTTTGCCTTTGAATGGGGGAATCTTCATCTTGATAGCACTCAAATTATTGTCTTTACTTTCCATTCGATTGTCATACCTCCTTGCTCTCATTGGGAAGGAATGAGCCTCCTCTTCTCCATCATCATTGTATAATTGGTCTACTTCTTCCTCCCTTGTATATTTGCCCTTGGAAGCTTTAAGGCCACTCTCCATGCTATCCATCCTGAGATTTAGCTTTTGCAAACTATCCATAAAAGCTTTAATCATAAGTTTAGTATCATGGGGAATCTCAGTCTCATCTTTACTATTGTTTCCAGACATCTTTAAACTTAAGTAAACAAGTAAAGAAAAGATCCACTCAACCTCACGTGTTTGTCTCTCAACTCATAAATTGATTTCTCACAATTGTACTTCAGAAACAAACTCAAACAAATATGCACAATTGAGTAGTTTGATTTGGAAACAATGAGTACTTAACAAGAACAGCAAAAAGTACCAATTCTAGAGGCAAATTGACCAAATTGAACAAACTTAGAAATTAGCACACAAGAGATAAATTTCGTGCGCTTTAGTATATAAAGATGTTCAACAATGTGCAATATGTTAAACTAGTGTAGTTGGAACCAAAAACAGTTTAGACACATAAATTGATAACTTAGAATGAAAAGAATAGACAAGACGGATGCACTTAAATGCGATGTTTAACTAAACCTAATGATTAGTTTAAACAGATTTTATATAGACTCAACAAAAATAAAATCAAAGAAAGCATGCAAGAATATAACCCAAAATCTAAAAGCAACGAGTACTTAACCTGCCCTTTGAAGAAATCAAACAAATTATTGAAGTTCTAGCTTAATTGATCAAATTTGAACTTAACAAGATAATAGGACCTGAATTGAACACAAGGTAATTTTCAGATTTTTTTTTTCGATATGTATATAAGCTTTCTTTTTTTCTTCTCTTTTTTTTTTTCAAAACATAAATCACACAACTAATGATCAAATACTTGAGATAGGTGATTTAACACAATTGAGCAACATCCAAATAAGGAACTAGATGCAAAGTCCTATTCGGCCAAAACAAAGAAAGAATTTCAAGAAGACAAAATTAAAGGATAGTTAAGAATTTATCACTTAGCCTAAGCTCTGATACCAATTGATGCGGAACCCCAGCCTATATGCAAACTAGAACGCCAACATACCATGAATATTGATCATAAACAAGTGAATAAACCCCCAATCTAAAGAACCCCCAAACAAGATTGAATGGAAACGCTTATAATAGATTGATTTAGAAAGTAAGAAGAATAAGAATCAAGCATACATTAACCATGCAAATTGCCTAAGTCTAATTCTTCATACAATAGCAAGAATCAATAGAAATTAACTCTCACAAATTCAGTCAATGAAAATTCATTAATTATAAGATATGCAAAATGTAAAGTACAAATGAAGAAGTTCAGCCCTTTATATAGGCTAGGCAGCCACCCCTCCCTAGAGAAGTTATAATCAAACACTATCTCTAAGAGATAATTAATAAAATAAATAACAAAGATAATTCCTAACCTTTATCTACATGTATTTGGCCATAATATAGACTAAGTACATGAATAAATAAAGATAAATACAATCTGAAAATAATCCTAAAAGCTAGTGATTATCCTAAGGAAAATGAATGTAGACTCAATTTTGGCTATAAGTGGAATTTGGCTAACTCACTCAAGATAAATTCATCTTATTGTTTCTCCATCAAACTCTATTCAATAATATCCCAAAATAATAAGTATTTATCAAAGAAAAGCCATTCCTAAAATTTAGGACCCCAAGTTCACTAATGTAGGCATAAAGCTAAATTTGACTCAAACCCATCCAAATTCAGCTCTCCCCTTTAAAATCCGGCCCCCTCATGTTTTCTAAGCCTCAATTAGTTATTTAGGCCCAACTCTTTAGAAGAGATAGGCCCAACTTTAACCTACCCACTTAAACTACCCAAAATACTCAAATAAACCCAAAAATAAAACAAACCTAATTAAATAAGCCCAAAACGTTTTCTAAGGTACTAGGCTGCCCAAATACATTTATTTATATGTCATTACAAGAATAGAAGCTAAACAAAATAGCTTGAAGGCCCATTTGACCATTCGGCCCCAACTTGTCTTCATAGCCCAATTCAGCTTCTTTCCCCTCTTGAACTTGTATCTTCTCTACATAAGGCCTCATGAATGCTTGTAGGACTTCTTTAAGCTTCTTTGACCTTGCTCTTGTGATTGGTCCTTGAGGAAGTGCTAGTTCATCTCTCTTGTTGCCATTATGCTTGGTTGTGCTCATATCAATGTCATTGAGCTTCATAGATATGACTCCATAGAGGAAATGTTGAATATGGCAATGAAAATTGAGAAACAAAAGAAGAGTAGGAGTTTCAACCGAACCAGCAACAACTCAAGGGATAGTTTGGGATCTAGATGGACCAAAGGGGAGGATAGAAGAGATTTTAGGGGATCTAAACCTTATGGGGCAGATTCGGGTTCCAAAGATGCAAGGGCTGTCCAATCACCATCTAAGGTTGTAAAAGGTAACCCTAATACTCCAACTCCTAGTAGAGAGATTAAATGCTTTAAATGCTTGGGGAAGGGGCATATGGCACGTGATTGTCCTAATAAAAGGGTCATAATAGCTAGGGATGATGGGGAAATCATTTCTGAATCAGACCATAGTGAAGATGAGATGTCACCTTTGGAAGATTGTAGTGATTGTGATAGTAATGGAGAGTTATTGGTTGCTGAAAGTGGAAAATCTTTAGTGGCTAGGCGAGCTTTGAATTTGAATGTTAAGGAAGAGAGCCTAGAACAAAGAGAAAACATATTTCACACTAAGTGTTTAATTAGTGGAAGGGTGTGCACACTTATTGTTGATGGAGGTAGTTGCACCAATGTAGCTAGTGTGAGTATGGTTGATAAGCTGAATTTGGTATGTGAAAAGCATCCTAGACCTTATAAATTACAATGGCTGAATGACAGTGGAGAGGTCAAGGTAACAAGGCGAGTAAGAGTGCCATTTTCTATCGGGAGGTATAAGGATGAGGTGGTTTGTGATGTGGTACCTATGCAGGCAGGCCATTTGCTTTTGGGAAGGCCTTGGCAATTTGATAGACATGTTTTGCATAATGGGTACACTAACCGTTATTCTTTTTCTTATGAAGGTACAAAGGTTACATTAGCTCCATTATCACCTCAAGAAGTGTTTGAAGATCAAAAGAAATTAGTTGAGAGGGGGAGAGAGGCTTTGGCCAAGAGAGAAGACGGGAGTGAAATTAAGAGAGAAAAAGAAAGAAAAGGGGAAAAAGAGGCCAGAAAAGAAACAAAACAAATAAATGGCCCATTGGTGAGTGAAAACAAGAAAGGTGGGAGGCAAAAACAGAATTTTTATGTAAGGGCAAGGGAGGTTAAGAGTGCTTTAGCAATAGGGCAGCCATTGATCCTTGTAACCTACAAAGAGATTTTGTTTTCTGACACTAATATTGACCATGAATCTTTGCCTTCTAGTTTTGTGTCTTTGTTGCAGGAATATTCAGATGTCTTTCCTGATGAGCTACCAGATGGATTACCACCTTTGAGAGGGATAGAACATCAGATTGATTTCATACCTGGATCAACCATTCCTAACCGACCAGCCTATAGAAGCAATCCTAAGGAAACTAAGGAAATGCAAAGGCAAGTGGAAGAACTCATGGAGAAGGGTTTGGTTAGGGAGAGTATGAGTCCTTGCGCAGTACCCGTTTTATTGGTGCCTAAGAAGGATGGAACTTGGAGGATGTGTGTTGATTGTCGTGCAGTCAACAAAATCACTGTAAAGTATAGACATCCTATCCCTAGGCTTGATGATATGTTAGATGAATTGTGTGGTGCTGTGTATTTTACTAAGATTGATTTAATGAGTGGATATCATCAAATAAGAATGAAACCTGGTGATGAATGGAAAACAGCTTTCAAAACTAAATATGGTTTGTATGAGTGGTTAGTCATGCCTTTTGGGCTATCTAACGCCCCTAGCACATTCATGAGACTTATGAACCATGTATTGCGTGCATATTTAGAAAAGTTTGTTGTTGTTTATTTTGATGATATACTCATTTACAGCAAGTCTTTTGAGGAACATATTGAGCATGTTAAGTTAGTTTTGCAAACTTTGAGGTATGAAAAGTTGTATGCTAAACTTAAGAAATGCACATTTTGTATAGATAGACTTGTTTTTCTTGGTTTTGTGGTGAGTGCACAGGGTATTGAAGTAGATGAAGAGAAAGTTCAGGCAATTAGAGATTGGCCCACGCCTAAGTCCATTTCGGATGTGAGGAGCTTTCATGGCTTAGCAAGTTTTTATAGGCATTTTGTGCAGGATTTCTCTTATGTTGCTGCACCACTTACAGAAATCATAAAGAAGGACGTTGGGTTTAAATGGGGAGAAGCACAGCAAAAGGCTTTTGAGAATTTAAAAGGGAAGTTGTGTTCTGCTCCTATTTTATCTTTGCCTAATTTTGATAAAACTTTTGAAATTGAGTGTGATGCTTCTGGTGTAGGTATTGGGGCTGTTCTAATGCAAGAAAAGAAGCCAGTAGCATATTTTAGTGAGAAGCTTCATGGAGCCCAGCTCAATTATTCAACCTATGACAAGGAGCTTTATGCCTTGGTGAGAGCCTTGGATGTGTGGCAACATTACCTCCTACCCAAGGATTTGTTATTCACACGGATCACGAGTCCCTCAAACACTTGAAGGGACAAGGTAAGCTAAATAAAAGGCATGCTAAGTGGGTTGAATTTATTGAAACATTTCTCTATGTTATTCAATACAAGCACGGAAAGGACAATATTATTGCTGATGCATTATCCAGAAGATATGCCTTGATTTCTACACTTAGTTCTAAGTTGTTAGGATTTGAGCATGTTAAGGAATTGTATGTTGATGATTCTGATTTGGGTAATGTATATCATGCATGTGAACATAAAGCCTTTGATAAATTCTATAGACATGATGGATTTTTATTTAAGGGCAGCAAGCTTTGTTTACCTAAATGTTCTATGCGTGACTTGCTTGTATTAGAGTCTCATTGTGGGGGATTGATGGGACATTTTGGGGTACATAAGACCTATGACATGTTGAATGAGCATTTCTTTTGGCCACGCATGTGAAAAGATGTGGAAAAGGTGTGTAATGCATGTGTTGCATGTAAACAAGCTAAGTCTAAATCTATGCCTCATGGATTGTATATCCCTTTACCCGTACCTAGTTCTCCTTGGACTGACATTTCCATGGATTTTGTGCTTGGTTTGCCCAGGACAAAACGTGGTAGGGATAGTATCTTTGTTGTGGTAGATAGGTTTAGTAAAATGGCTCATTTTATTGCTTGTCATAAATGTGATGATGTTGTGCATGTTGCTGATTTATTCTTTAAGGAAGTTGTCCGTTTGCATGGTATTCCACACACCATAGTTTCAGATAGGGATACAAAGTTCCTTTCACATTTTTGGCGTATTTTATGGGGTAAGTTAGGAACAAAGTTATTATTTTCTACTACTTGTCATCCTCAAACTGATGGACAAACAGAGGTTGTGAATAGGACTTTAGGGACTTTATTACGTGCTATTGTGGGTAAGAATCTTAAAACTTGGGAAGATTGTTTCCCTTTTATTGAATTTGCTTATAATCGAAGTATTCATTCTTCCACTGGTTTTTCACCATTTGAGCTTGTTTATGGTTTTAACCCACTAACGGTGCTTGATCTTTGTCCTTTACCTTTACATGAGCTTTCGAGTTTGGATGGTAATAGGAAGGCAGAATTGGTCAAATCCTTACATGAGAAAGCGCGGGCAAACATTGAAAAGAAAAACAAGCAATATGCTGATAAGGCAAATAGGGGAAGGAAACAAGTGGTGTTCACCCCTGGAGATTGGGTTTGGGTGCATTTTCGGAAGGAAAGATTTCCAAACCAAAGGAAGGGAAAGCTGGATGCACGCGGTGATGGTCCTTTTCAAGTTTTGGAGCGCATCAACGATAATGCCTATAAAATAGACTTGCCAGGTGAGTATGGTGTTTCTGCTACATTTAATGTTTCTGACCTTTCTCCTTTTGATGTGGATGCAGATTTGAGGACAAATCTTTTTGAGGAGGGAGGGAATGATACGGATCATCCAACCATTAAAGACCCTTTGAAGATGCCTAGTGGTCCAGTCACAAGAGGGAGAGCTAAGAAGCTGAAAATGGCTATGACAACTTATGTACAAGGCTTTGTTACTCAAGAGCTGAATGAAGATGTCTTTGAGAAGTGTCAAAAAGAGCTTGAAGGAGGTTTTGGAAGCTTCTAGTGAAATTGGGCCAACTTAAGCCATTTTTAGGCCAATTTAAGTCATTTTTGGGTTTATACTACTTTGGGCTTTATTTGTACAAGTCATGTGCTTCATTTAAAAGTCACATGACTCATTTATTTAATGACTTAATGGGCTAAATGAATTGGGCTTTTAGTTTGGGTTTAGTTTAGTTATTTTGGGTTTTTAATTAGTCTTTCTTTTGGGCTTATTTTAAGTGTGTTTAATTCTTTAGTTTGGGCTTAATTTATCTTGTAAAGCCCATGGACAATTCAGCCTAGCTTAGTTTAAGGCCTCATTAGGGTTTTCTTTATGTTATTTTGCTAGCTAGGGTTAGCCACCATATAAATAGGCTATTATAGATTGTAAACGACAGATTTTGAATGATATTCTTGGCATAGCCGAATTTATTTGCTTAGATTGAGAGAGTGAATTGTTTTCTTTTCTATTGCATGAAGAATTTGATTAACTTATCAATTGTTTGATTGTGGCGTTTTTCAGGTTCTTTGTTTCCCGATTATTTGCGTTTTCAGTCACAGGTTGATTGGGGGTTCAATAGGGAGGGTGTTTATCTGATTTTGCTTTGCTATTCGAATCGTATGTGTGGGTTTGTAGCTCGTTAGCTATTGGGTTCCACATCAGTTCACAGGGTATTGAAGTAGATGAAGAGAAAGTGAAGGCAATTAGAGATTGGCCCACGCCTATGTCCATTTCGGATGTGAGGAGCTTTCATGGCTTAGCAAGTTTTTATAGGCATTTTGTGCAGGATTTCTCTTCTGTTGCTGCACCACTTACATAAATTATCAAGAAGTAAGTTGGGTTCAAGTGGGGAGAAGCACAGCAAAAGGCATTTGAGACTTTGAAAGGGAAGTTGTGTTCTACTCCTATTTTATCTTTACCTAATTTTGATAAAACATTTGAAATAGAATGTGATGCTTCTTGTGTAGGTATTGGGGCGATTTTGATGCAAGAAAAGAAGCCAATTGCCTATTTCAGTGAGAAGCTTCATGGAGCCCAACTCAATTATTCAACCTATGACAAGGAGCTTTATGCCTTGGTTAGAGCATTGGATGTGTGGCAGCATTACCTCCTACTCAAGGAATTTGTCATTCACACCGATCATGAGTCCCTCAAACACTTGAAGAGACAAGGTAAGTTGAATAAAAGGTATGCTAAATGGGTTGAATTTATTGAAACATTTCCTTATATTATTCAATACAAGCATGGAAAGGATAATATTGTTGTTGATGCATTATCAAGAAGATATGCCTTGATTTCTACACTTAGTTCTAAGTTGTTAGGATTTGAGCATGTTAAGGAATTATATATAGGAGATCTTGATTTTGGTAATGTGTATGCAGCATGTGAGCATCAAGCTTTTGATAAATTTTATAGGCATGATGGTTTTTTGTTTAAGGCAGCAAGCTTTGTTTGCCTAAGTGTTCAATGCGTGATTTGCTTGTTTTAGAATGGGGGATTGATGGGACATTTTGGGGTGCATAAGACTTATGACATGTTAAATGAGTATTTTTATTGGCCTCATATGCGCAGAGATGTGGAAAACTTTTGTAATTCATGTGTTGCATGTAGGCAAGCTAAGTCTAAAACTATGCCCCATCGTTTGTATATGCCTCTACCCATTGATGCGGAACCCAATAGCTAACAAGCTACAAACCCACACATACAAGATGGTTAACAAAGAAACAAAGAGATAAACACCCTCCCTATTGAACCCCCAAACAACTTGTGAATGGAAACGCAAATAATCGGGAATGAAAGAACCTGAAAAACGCCACAATCAAATAATTGATAAGTTAATCAAATTCTTCATGCAATAGAAAAGAAAAGCAAGCAAATCTCTCAAATCTAATCTGTTAGAATTTTGGCAAAGCCAAGAAAAGAGGACAACCTCCAATGTTTAATAATTCCAACTTGTGAACTTCCATTGTTTATAATCTTGAAATGTTGACTCCCCGTGCACGCATCATTCCCTCCCTCTTTAGAAAAGATTCGTCCTCGAATTTTCGTCTTGTTCAAGTTGGGAATTGGCACTTCTAGAATAAATTCATCTTCATATAAGATCTTCTGAACAGGTGGAAATAAAATGAATGCTTTTTCAGGAAAGAACTCATCATGTTCCTGCAAGTTAACATAAACATTAGGAAAAATATGGTTATTCAATGCATCATTTTCGTTCTGATCATGGTTCTTTTCTTGCTCCATGTTCAATTCAATCTCCTTAGGATCTACAGGATCTATCATAACATGCTGATCTTCCATCTCAACTACACAAGCATCTTCCTTTTTACAATCTTTTTCCATTTCACTCAAGGCAATAACATCTTCATTTACACTTATTCCTTCCTAACTCAGAACCTCATTGTCATATAAATCTATAGTATCCCCTTCAGCTTCTCAAATAATTTCTTTGACAATAACTTCCTCTTCTTTCTTTCTTTCCTCTTGTTTCATATACGTACTTAGTAGTCCAGAAAGTTGTTTAAACTGCAATTCCATATTTTTAAAATCTTGATTTTTGCACCAGTTTGAACAACTCTTGTTGTTGGAATTTGAGAATGTCCTTGCTACCCTCCTTTGTTTCTGTTGCCTCTCCACCTTAATGGCAATGTTCACTAAGTCCTCCATTTTTCTATAATGTTGCAATTCAACTACATCTGCAATTTCTTTATTTAAACCTCCTAGAAACCAAGCCATTATTACCTCTTCCTCCTCTTCTATGTTAGCTTTAGCATCTCCATCTCCTTGTGATAATCTTCTACTGATCTAGCTCCTTGCACTAGCTATGCAACCTTTGATGTAACTCCCTAAAGTAGTGTGAAGGCACAAATCTTTTCCTCATGGCCTCCTTCATATCCTCCCAACTACTAATAGGACGTCTCCTCATCTTCCTTCTGCCCATATTCAATTGATCCCACCAAAACAAAGCATAGTCAGTGAATTCTACAGCTGCAATCTTCACTTTCTTTTCGTCTGAATATCTATTGCATTCAAAGATCATCTCTACCTTTCTCTCCCACTCCAAGTACTCTTCTGTACTATTTCTGCCTTTGAACGGAGGAATCTTGAGTTTGATGTTGCCCAAGTTCCCATCTATCCTTGCACTAGTTTCCTCCTCCTTTTCATCATCAAAATCATTCTCCACATGTCCTTGAATAATTCTTCCTCTCCTTGCTGCCCTTCTAGGTGCATTAGATATACTTCCTTCAAGTCTCTCTTCCATTCCATGCATTCTAAGAGACAACTTCCGAATCTCACTAATGAAAGCTTGATATAGCATCTTGTTATCTGGTACATGATCTTCACCTTGGGATATTCCCTTCCCACTAGTTTCTTCAGTCATGATATATTACCTGCAAAAATTGTTACATAAAAACCTCACAAGCACTCCCTCATGTGTTTACACTCAAAGAGTGATGCGGAACCCCAAGGCTAAAGAACCCGAAACCCCTTGAACATACAATATGGCATAGACATGAACAAGAATAAATCCCCAATCTAAAGAACCCCCAAACAACTATGTGAATGGAAACGCTTATAATAGATTGATTTAAAACATTAGAACAGAATTCGCCACAAAGTAAATACCTTGATAAGAATTAAAGTTCTTGATGCAAAAGAAGAAGACAAACAATCCTCTCCAATGAAGAATTTGGCCAAGCCAAATAAAAGTCTCAAAATGTCATAATCTCCAAGTCTGAATTACAAATTCGTTTTTGAGGAGTATTTATACTCACTTAAGTTAATAAAAACCCTAATTAATCAAATAGGCCTTAAAACATGGGCCTTACACTAAGATGACTAAAGCCCACACTAATTAACTTAAAATTCAGCCCAAAAAGCCTAAAAAGAACTAATTAAATGAGCCCAAGCTAATTAAAGCCCATCTCACTTAAATAAGCCCAAAAGAATAAGTTAAGGCCTAACATATTACAAATAATCAAATGAAAATAATAAATAAAAGCCTAAACTAAAAGCCCAAATAAATCAGCCCCTTAATCCACTAATTAGCACATGCATTGCACATGTTCTAGCTCACATGCATAGCACATGTCAAGGTCACATGATCGGCACATGTCAAGTGTCACATGACCTGCACATGTTAAGTCGTCACATGACTAGCACATGTCCATCTTCAATTTGACTTCTTCATAAATTTGGCTTCTTCATAAATTTGGCCCACGGACTTCCTTCAAGCCTTCTTTAACTTCTCCAAATTTGATCTCCATGAATATGAACTTCCATTGTTTATAATCTTGAAATGTTGACTCCCCGTGCATGCATCAAAGAGTGTCACTCCTCTCGTGTTTCACACAATTAAGGCTTCATGTCCTCACACTCTCTTGCCTAAGTGTTCAATGCGTGATTTTCTTGTATTAAAATGTGGGATTGATGGGACATTTTGGGGTGCATAAGACTTATGACATGTTAAATGAGCATTTTTATTGGCCTCATATGCGCAAAGATGTGGAAAAAGTATGTAATTCATGTGTTGCATGTAGGCAAGCTAAGTCTAAAACTATGCCCCATCATTTGTATATGCCTCTACCCGTTGATGCGGAACCCAATAGCTAACAAGCTACAAACCCACACATACAAGATGGTTAACAAAGAAACAAAGAGATAAACACCCTCCCTATTGAACCCCCAAACAACTTGTGAATGGAAACGCAAATAATCGGGAATGAAAGAACCTGAAAAACGCCACAAGCAAATAATTGATAAGTTAATCAAATTGTTCATGCAATAGAAAAGAAAAGCAAGCAAATCTCTCAAATCTAATCTGTTAGAATTTTGGCAAAGCCAAGAAAAGAGGACAGCCTCCAATGTTTAATAATTCCAATCTCTCTATACAAATTCGTTTTTGAGGAGTATTTATACTCTTTTAGGCTAATAAAAACCCTAATTAATCAAATAGGCCTTTAAACATGGGCCTTACACCAAGATAACTAAAGTCCACACAAATTAACTTAAAATACAGCCCAAAAAGCCTAAAAAGAACTAATTAAATGAGCCCAAGCTAATTAAAGCCCATCTCACTTAAATAAGCCCAAAAGAATAAGTTAAGGCCTAACTATTACAAATAATCAAATAAAAATAATAAATAAAGCCCTAATTAAAAGCCCAAACCAAAACAGCCCCTTAAGTCCATTAATAAGCACATGCATTGCACATGTAATGTGTCACATGATGTGCACGTGCATAGCACATGACATGGCACATGTCTAGCACATGTCAAAGCACATGGATGGCATATGTCAAGGTCACATGACTTGTACATGCCTCTCTTCAAAGTCTCTTTTTGATTCAGCTTCTTCATAGCTACAATAAACCACCTTTAAGCCTTCTTGAACTTCCCCAAATTTGATCTCCATGAATCCAAACTTGCAATGTTTATAATCTTGCAATGTTGACCCCCCTGTGCACACATCACCCGTACCTAGTTCTCCTTGGACTGATGTTTCTATGGATTTTGTGCTTGGATTGCCTAGAACTAAACGTGGTAGAGATAGCATTTTTGTTGTGGTAGATAGGTTTAGCAAAATGGCTCACTTTATTGCTTGTCATAAATGTGATGATGCTGTTGATGTTGCTGACCTATTCTTTAAAGAAGTTGTGCGTTTGCATGGTATACCATGCACCATTATTTCTGACAGGGACACAAAGTTCCTTTCACATTTTTGGCGTGTTCTATGGGGTAAGTTGGGTACAAAGTTGTTATTTTCTACTACTTACCACCCGCGGACAGATGGTCAAACAGAGGTAGTGAATAGATCTTTGGGTACCTTACTTCGTGCTATAGTGGGTAAGAATCTCAAAACATGGGAGGATTGTCTACCTTTCATTGAATTTGCTTATAACAGAAGTATTCATTCTTCTATTGGTTTTTCACCATTTGAAATTGTTTATGGTTTTAATCCACTGATTGTGCTTGATCTTTATCCATTGCCTTTAAATGAGCTTTCAAGTTTAGATGGCAACAGGAAGGTAGAATTGGTAAAAACTTTACATGAGAAAGCAAGGGCTAACATCGAGAAGAGGAACCAGAAGTATGCTGAAAGAGCTAATAAAGGAAGGAGACAAGTGGTATTTGCTCCTAGAGATTGGGTTTGGGTGCATTTTCGCAAGGAAAGGTTTCCAAACCAAAGGAAGGTAAAGTTGGATGCACGTGGTGATGGTCCATTTCAAGTCTTGTAGCGCATCAATGATAATGCTTACAAGATAGATTTACCAGGTGAGTATGGTGTTTCTGCTACATTTAATGTTTCTGACCTTTCTCCTTTTGATGTGGATGCAGATTTGAGGACAAATCTTTTTGAGGAGGGAGGGAATGATACGGATACAACCATGCCATCAACCACCAAAGATCCTTTGAAGATGTCTAGTGGTCCAATAACAAGATGACGTGCTTAGAAGCTAAAGATGGCTATGTCATCTTTTGTTCAAGACTTTGTCACTCAAGAAATTCATGAAGAGGCTATTAAGAAATGCTATGGAGAACTTGAAGGCCAAAGCAAAGTACTTAGCCTTTTGAAAGCAAATGAAGGAATTGGGCCAATTTAAGCCATCAAGGGCTTATACAACTTTGTGCTTTTAATTGTACATGTCATGTGCTTCATTTAAAAGTCACATGACTCCTTTAAGTTGTGGTTTAATGGGCTAGGCGTGTGGGTTTCTTGTTTGGGCTTAATTTAGTTAGTTTGGTTATTTATTTAATCTTTCTTTTGGGCTTTCATTTTCGGCCTATAAGACTTAATTTTAAGAGAGTTTATTTCCTTTAGCTTGGGCTTAATTTATCTTGTAAATGATGGAATATGTCATGGTATGTGTATGATGATCACGCAGCGGAAAACAAAAAAAAAATTTGATCATACATGCCAAACTATTCCATGACAAGAATCGGAAACATGCAATTTTAGGGTTTTAATAACTTACAACTTTAGATGCCTTTCAAATTGAATTTGATGATGATCAGCAACTTAGATGATCTTGTCCACCTTAGATATTCACCACCAATGCCAAGGAACAGCCTTTTTCGCCACTCCTCTCTATTCTCACACACACACTTGCAAAGACGGCTCAAAACCGAAAGTGCTAGCTTACTAAATATGTATTGTGTAATAGAATTAGTTTGAAGCCACAAGACTTGATCTTGTCCTTCTACTATGTGTAAAGAATGCTCAAAGTCACAAGCAAGCAAGGAAGAATCCTTCTCCTTGTGTATTTCGGCCAAGAAGAAAAATGAGAGAGAGAGAGAAGTTTCACGCCTCCTTTTCTTTTTTTTTCTCTTCTAGGGTTTTATTCTTATCTAATATATACCCCCTCCTTATGGCAAGTCTTTAATCCGAATTTGACTTCCTTAAGATAGTTAATTCAACCTTAAAAACTTCCTAAAGATCAGTAGTAAATATTAGCTCAATCCCTTTTGAATTTAAAATTCAAATTGATTTGAAATAAAACCTTAAGATGTATTAATCAAACTAATCACTTACCATTTAACATGTGCCGAAATTCCCATGGTATATATCCTTGGAATTTCGGCTAGGTCATCCCATTATTAAGTGATTTAGTTTGACTTAAATATCTTAGGATTTAATACTCAATTAAATTAATTAATACAACATAATTAATTAATTGAAATTAAACCTATGTGGGCCGAATTTCCTCTCTCATGGACCAAGGTCCATTAGCAATTAAATACCCATTACATATACATTAATTTGACTTAAATTAAAAGCCCAAATTAATTCCCAATACTTTATTCAAGTATTTTAAGCCCAATGCTTTGTGTGCGATCCTATAGGTCCATTTAATATTGGCAATGAATTAAGAATTAATTCAAAGGCTATATATATTATCTAGCAAGATATTATAGCATTCCAAATTAAATGAAAATGCAATTGGCATTTAGTGACCTAATGCAATTTTGTATATTCCCTTACCCATAAATATCAAAATTAACATAAGGCATGGAACAAGTCATCCTCATGTGTAAGTTAATTCCTTTCTTGATATTCCAGTGACACTGAACTCTCAGATAAATAATGATTGCACATTATTACATCTCGGTATGGCCATACACTTCTCAGTTCACTGATCAAGTGGCCGATGATATTTTTCTCTCTTATAGAGAGGGGTAATCCCTTCACTTCTCTCATGCTCTCTAACATGAATCAATGCATACCCAAGCATACCCATACTTGTCACTCAGTTACGAGCACGTTAGGTGTATGTCAAAGTACACAGTAATTCATAAAGAGTTTCATAGAGATTTTAGGACTAAGAACTCCGATACAAAACTTGCATATGAGGAGCACTTATGACTTGTACCATGTAGTGTTCTCATGTGTGGATCGTATCCAAATACCATGTTATAAACATGTATCTATGATCTCTGATTGACACTTTTGTCCTTATGATCCGTAAGACAGAACTCAACTAATCAGAGAGAGCATACTAGTCTTAATTCATTTGTTATTCCCATAACAATAACTGACTAGGGATATTTAGAATGAAGTCTCATTTGTTTCAAGGTCTTACAACCATGTGCCTCACACATGATAACTTAAACTGAAACGACATTCTTGGATAGTTCTATCAATTGACATGCACAGGAATACAATGGATAAAACAAAATGCCTCATTTATTAACTAAAGTGTTTTATTACAATGTATTGGGGCTAGGGCTTACACTAACAATCTCCCACTAGCACTAGTCCCAATTGGGCATAGCCCTAAGACCGAATGATCTCAAATGAGCTTCGTGCAGATTTGGGCGCAACTGTTTCGTCAAAGGATCTGCTACATTGTCTTCACTTGCTATCTTGCTGACCTTGACGTCCCCACGATCAATGATTTCTCTGATCAGGTGGTACCTCCTGAGTATGTGTTTGGATTTCTGGTGTGACCGGGGCTCTTTGGCCTGTGCAATGGCCCCGTTGTTGTCACAAAAAATTTCTAATGGATCTAGGATGCTTGGGACCACTCCTAATCCAGAAATGAAATTTTTAATCCAAACAGCCTCTTTTGCAGCCTCACTTGCTGCAATATACTCAGATTCTGTAGTTGAGTCGGCAACGGTCTCTTGCTTTGAGCTTCTCCAGCTGACAGCAGCACCGTTTAAAACAAAAACGAATCCAGATTGCGATCTTGAGTCCTGAGTGCTGGTTTGAAAAGCAGCATCGGCATAGCCTTGTATGACGAGCTCTTCCTGACCACCATACACCAAGAAGTGATCCTTAGTCCTTCGTAGGTACTTTAGAATCCCTTTTACAGCAGACCAGTGCTTTTCACCAGGGTCTTGCTGAAACCTACTGGTTATACTCAGTGCATGAGCAACATCCAACCTAGTACATAACATAGCGTACATGATAGATCCAATAGCAGATGCATATGGGATTCTACTCATGTTGTCCCTTTCCTCTTTGGTTTTAGGGCACTGTTCTTTAGTTAAAGGAACTCCCAAAGCCAAAGGTATGTACCCTTTCTTTGAGTCTCCCATACTAAAACGCTTTAGTACTTTGTCTATGTACTTTTCTTGACTTAGTCCCAAAAGCCGATTCGATCTGTCTCTATAGATCCGAATACAAAGTATTGTCTCAGCTTCTCCTAAGTCTTTCATTGAGAAACATTTCCCCAACCATTGCTTAACCTTTTGCAATGTTGGAATGTCATTCCCAATGAGAAGGATGTCGTCCACATACAGGACCAGAAACACTACTATGCTCCCACTAACCTTCTTGTATACACAAGGCTCATCTTCGTTCTTGACGAAGTCAAATTCTTTGACTGCCTCATCAAAACGAAGATTCCAACTTCGGGATGCTTGCTTTAATCCATAAATGGATTTCTGAAGCTTGCAAACCTTCTTAGGATTCTTGGGATTGACAAAACCTTCAGGTTGTGTCATATACACATCCTCAAGTAAATTTCCATTAAGGAAAGCAGTTTTGACATCCATTTGCCATATCTCATAATCATGATATGCAGCTATGGCAAGCAAGATCCTAATGGATTTGAGCATGACTACAGGCGAAAAGGTTTCATCATAGTCTACACCATGTGTTTGTCGAAAACCTTTTACTACTAGTCTACCTTTGTAGGTCTTATCAGCTTTGAGTTTAAATAGCCACTTGCATTCAATTACCTTAGCACCTTCTGGTGGATCAACCAAGGTCCAAACCTGGTTATCGTACATTGATTGCATCTCGGATTTCATGGCTTCAAGCCAATTTTTCGAGTCTGGGCTTTCAATAGCTTCTCGGTAGGTAGTAGGATCCTCACGATCTACTAACTCAATAGTGTCACTGTCGGTGATTAGAAAACCATATCTCTCAATCCCCTGACGTACCCTACCGGACCTTCTAGGTACTTGTGCAATGGGTTCTTGTTCCACAATTGGTTGTGAACTTGATCCCATTTCCAACTCATCCTGTATAGGAGTTTGTGGCGTTTGAATTTCTCCAAGTTCTACTTTACTCCCACTGTCTTTCTTGAGAAGGAACTCCTTTTCCAAGAAAACAGCCTTGCGAGCAACAAATACTTTGTTCTCGGTTTGTGAGTAAAAGTAGTATCCCTTTGTTTCTTTGGGATAACCCACAAATAAGCAGACAGTGGATTTGGACTCTAGTTTGTCAGATGTTAATTTCTTAACATGTGCTTCACAGCCCCAAATCCTGAGAAATGACATATTGGGTTCTTTCCCAGTCCATACCTTGTATGGTGTCTTTTCAACTGCTTTAGTTGGAATACGGTTTAGTAGAAACGCAGCAGTTTCTAATGCATAGCCCCAAAAAGAGACAGGAAGATTTGCTTGACTCATCATAGATCGAACCATGTCCAATAGAGTTCGATTTCTCCTTTCGGACACACCATTCCATTGTGGTGTTCCAGGAGGAGTGAGCTGTGAAATAATACCACACTCCTTTAGATGACAGTCAAACTCTTGGCTTAAATATTTGCCACCTCGATCTGACCGAATGGCTTTTATACTTTTGCCAAGTTGGTTTTCTACTTCGTTTTTAAACACTTTGAATTTCTCAAAAGTTTCAGATTTATGCTTCATTAGATAGACATAGCCATATCTACTGAAGTCATCTGTGAATGTCACGAAGTAGCTAAAACCACCTCTGGCTTGTGTACTTAATGGTCCACATACATCGGTATGTATTAGCTCCAATAAGCCATTAGTCCTCTCACCTTTCTTGTTAAAAGGACTCTTTGTCAATTTTCCATGCAAACATGGCTCGCATGTATCATAAGATTCTAAGTCAAATGACCCAAGCACTCCAGTTTTGTGGAGTCTTGAAATGCGTTTTTCGTTTGCATGTCCTAAACGACAATGCCAGAAGTAAGTAGGGTTTAACTCATTTGATTTAACCCTCTTTGTATTAATGTTGTATATGGACTCTTTGTTTGATAGATCAAGGATATAAAGGCCATTTTGCAACATGGCATTGCCATATGAAATGCCTTGGCAACGAATATGAGCATTGCCATTTTTAATAACAAAATCAAATTCATCCAAATCCAATAATGAAACTGAAATAATGTTTCTGCTCATAGCAGGCACATAATAACAATTTTTCAAAATTAAACAAAGTCCGGAAGGTAAAGTGAGTTGATAGTCGCCTATCTCCATGGCAGCAACTCGTGCTCCATTCCCCACACGGAGGTCCACTTCATTCTTCCCAAGTAATCTCCTATTTCTTAGCCCCTGCACATTTGAACAAATGTGAGAACCACAACCGGTATCTAGTACCCAAGTGGTAGAAATAGAAAGGTTAATTTCAACAACAAAAATACCTGAACTGGACGCCTTGGCTCCATTCTTTTTTTGTTCTTCCTTGAAGAGAGCGCAATTCTTCTTCCAATGCCCTATTTTGTTGCAATGGAAGCAAGTGCTCTCGCTCTCCTTGGGCTTTTGCGCTTTGGGCTTGGATTGGGCCTGAGGTGCGCTCCCATTTGACTTGAACCGAGCCAGGTCATTCTTGGGTTTTGCCTTTCCCTTTCCTTTTCCCTTAGCCGGTCCCTTCTTAATGCCCCCTTGAACCATCAGTATGGGATTAGTCTTTCGAATGTTTTCTTCAGCATTCTTAAGCATCCCATGAAGCTCAGTAACTGACTTGTTCATCGCATGCATGTTATAATTCATTACAAATGGATCATAATCATCAGCCAATGATCCTAAAATCAAGTCAGTAGCCAATTCCTTTGGTACTTGTACCTCAAGCTTCTCAAGAGTATCAAGATACCCTTTCATCTTGAGTACATGCGTACTAACAGGAGTACCTGCAGCCATCTTACAGGAAATTAAGGCCTTAGTTGTCACAAACCTCTCGTGACGAGCTTGCTCTTGGAACATCTCCTTTAAGTGCACCATGATCGCATACGCCTCTTGGTCCATAAATTGCTTTTGCAAGTCAGGCACCATAGTGGCTAGCATCAAACAGGTCACATCATTGGAGTCGCTCTTCTTGGTCTCAAAAGTTTCCCTTTGAACCGCAGAGGCGTTCCTTCCAGGTTCTTGAGGCAAGGGTGCATCCAAAACATACGACTTTTTCTCTTGCTTAAGAACTATCCTTAAGTTTCGAGACCAGTCTATGAAATTGGTGCCATTCAATTTGTCCTTTTCAAGGACCGATCGCAATGAGAAATTGTTGTTTGAAGATGCCATTTTTCAATCTACAATAAAATTTAGCAAGATTAAATGAGGTCTTATTAATAATCCCACAAACCGAATTAATATCCCTTTAAATAATTCGCGTTAGTGATTTAATGTGGGCCAAGATCCACTTTTCACAACAACCTTATTAGTCAAGCTGAGCTTGTACACCTAACAAGTTAAGTTACTTAGGTAGGATAACTCCAATCATGACTCGTACATGACTCTTGGATCAAATGGGCTAACATCTTAAGATGTTATAGCACAAATCCATTTATTAGTTGCCTAGGTCCGGGCATCCCTTTCCATGTTAAGTCCAACCTACATTCACAACTCATGCCTCACAAAGATAATCGGGCGCATCTAGGACTCCTAGTCTACGTTACCGATGATCGATGCCTTGACATGTTTCGAATTAGGAAGGCAACTTTGTGACTTACTATTTTAGGGATTCATTTTATTACGGCTTACATGGCATACGCTTTGTCATCCATTCATAGCATGCATATATAAATAATTGCATAAAGTAAAGCGTGACAAACATGGGCCCATAAAACCTACAACTAAGATTCTATACTATTACACAAGAATCTTCTTAGTTGGGCTTCACCACTCCGGTGGGCTTCATCTTGATTTACAAAGTCTTCAAGTAAATTCTATTCTAAGAAATAAATGAAACTTTTACAATAATACATAATGGCTCGCAGGCCATAATTAATTACAAAAACCCAGGGCCCATGAATGCACCATGCATATCCATTTATCACACCAAACAAGCAAATTAATATACATAACATTCATGGATCAAACAAAGTCCAATTTTAATTAAATTAGCCAAGCCCATTAATGGAAATTGTGTACTTGAACCTTTAAGAGATGACCCCGTGATGGGCCTGGGCCGAAGCCCAATGGACTAAATCCTCTTATTGAATAAGTTCTCTTAAAAGCCCAAAACACAAACTAGTTAGATTTGTGCCATAAATCAACTCTAGTGTTATTTCCAATTTTACCATTTTTTTAATTTTATGTCATTCAGCCCATAAATGTTAAAAATACATATAATATGTACCAACATGAATTAAAGCATAAAATCATGAAGAACATATATATAAAACATGGCATGCATATAAAAACAAACAAACAACAAAAACTAGTTGTTTAATGCTTATGTGATGCCAAAAATGCACAAACACTTAAATCAATTTTATGAGTCATTTAATAATCTAAATAAGGTCATAAATATTGATTTAACATTCTGTACCAATCTGATCTAAATGTGTTTTTACCATTTTAATCAAATCAAAACAAACAATGTTGATTAAACATGTAACAAACACAAACTAGTCATGTTTTAAGTGATTTTAAAATTAATCAATTAAATTGTCATGGACCAGAATTAAAACCATATTTAAATAATGTCCAGACCTGATATTTAATATTTTAAAAAACACTTACAAACATGCCAAAACCAATTTTACATTTAATATATAAAACTAGTTGTTAAAATTTCAATTAACATGCCATAATGCACCTAGTTTTAACATTAACATGTACCATCAGGTATACATAATTAAATCCGACCATTAATAGCCCCTAAACAACCTTAGGACAGTATATTAACATGTCATATTAATTATAATACCCAGCTAATCAATTAAAATCGTTTTTACACCAAAACAATGCAAACAATTCAAAACAGAAAATTCCAGCATTGCATGCAATTAAAGCAACGATTTTTAATTAATTATTTCATGCATCTAAAGCACTAAAATAAGCATGTTCAAGCTCTGATACCACTGATGGAATATGTCATGGTATGTGTATGATGATCACGCAGCGGAAAACAAAAAAAAATTTGATCATACATGCCAAACTATTCCATGACAAGAATCGGAAACATGCAATTTTAGGGTTTTAATAACTTACAACTTTAGATGCCTTTCAAATTGAATTTGATGATGATCAGCAACTTAGATGATCTTGTCCACCTTAGATATTCACCACCAATGCCAAGGAACAGCCTTTTTCGCCACTCCTCTCTATTCTCACACACACACTTGCAAAGACGGCTCAAAACCGAAAGTGCTAGCTTACTAAATATGTATTGTGTAATAGAATTAGTTTGAAGCCACAAGACTTGATCTTGTCCTTCTACTATGTGTAAAGAATGCTCAAAGTCACAAGCAAGCAAGGAAGAATCCTTCTCCTTGTGTATTTCGGCCAAGAAGAAAAATGAGAGAGAGAGAGAAGTTTCACGCCTCCTTTTCTTTTTTTTTTTCTCTTCTAGGGTTTTATTCTTATCTAATATATACCCCCTCCTTATGGCAAGTCTTTAATCCGAATTTGACTTCCTTAAGATAGTTAATTCAACCTTAAAAACTTCCTAAAGATCAGTAGTAAATATTAGCTCAATCCCTTTTGAATTTAAAATTCAAATTGATTTGAAATAAAACCTTAAGATGTATTAATCAAACTAATCACTTACCATTTAACATGTGCCGAAATTCCCATGGTATATATCCTTGGAATTTCGGCTAGGTCATCCCATTATTAAGTGATTTAGTTTGACTTAAATATCTTAGGATTTAATACTCAATTAAATTAATTAATACAACATAATTAATTAATTGAAATTAAACCTATGTGGGCCGAATTTCCTCTCTCATGGACTAAGGTCCATTAGCAATTAAATACCCATTACATATACATTAATTTGACTTAAATTAAAAGCCCAAATTAATGCCCAATACTTTATTCAAGTATTTTAAGCCCAATGCTTTGTGTGCGATCCTATAGGTCCATTTAATATTGGCAATGAATTAAGAATTAATTCAAAGGCTATATATATTCTCTAGCAAGATATTATAGCATTCCAAATTAAATGAAAATGCAATTGGCATTTAGTGACCTAATGCAATTTTGTATATTCCCTTACCCATAAATATCAGAATTAACATAAGGCATGGAACAAGTCATCCTCATGTGTAAGTTAATTCCTTTCTTGATATTCCAGTGACACTGAACTCTCAGATAAATAATGATTGCACATTATTACATCTCGGTATGGCCATACACTTCTCAGTTCACTGATCAAGTGGCCGATGATATTTTTCTCTCTTATAGAGAGGGGTAATCCCTTCACTTCTCTCATGCTCTCTAACATGAATCAATGCATACCCAAGCATACCCATACTTGTCACTCAGTTACGAGCACGTTAGGTGTATGTCAAAGTACACAGTAATTCATAAAGAGTTTCATAGAGATTTTAGGTCTAAGAACTCCGATACAAAACTTGCATATGAGGAGCACTTATGACTTGTACCATGTAGTGTTCTCATGTGTGGATCGTATCCAAATACCATGTTATAAACATGTATCTATGATCTCTGATTGACACTTTTGTCCTTATGATCCGTAAGACAGAACTCAACTAATCAGAGAGAGCATACTAGTCTTAATTCATTTGTTATTCCCATAACAATGACTGACTAGGGATATTTAGAATGAAGTCTCATTTGTTTCAAGGTCTTACAACCATGTGCCTCACACATGATAACTTAAACTGAAACGACATTCTTGGATAGTTCTATCAATTGACATGCACAGGAATACAATGGATAAAACAAAATGCCTCATTTATTAACTAAAGTGTTTTATTACAATGTATTGGGGCTAGGGCTTACACTAACATAAGGCCCATGTTTAAAGGCCTATTTGATTAATTAGGGTTTTTATTAGCTTAAAAGAGTATATATACTCCACAAAAACGTGATTTGTATTCAAATTTTGATTAATTAAACATTGGGAGGTTTCTCTTTACTGGCTTGGCCGAATTCTTCATTGGAGAGGATTGTTTGTCTTCTTCTTTTACACCAAGAACTTTTAATTCTTATCAAGGTAATTTACTTTGTGGCAAATTTTGTTCTTGTGTTTTTAAATCAATCTATTATAAGCGTTTCCATTCACATAGTTGTTTGGGGGTTCTTTAGATTGGGGGTTTGTTTTTTTTCATGTTCATGCCATATTGTATGTTCAAGGGGTTTCGGATTTTTTAGCCTTGGGGTTCCGTATCATTTGGTATCAGAGTTTGGATTAGGATTAAATTCTTATTTATCCTTGTTTATTTGCTATTTTTGTTCATTGTTTTTCAATTTATTTGATTCCTAAAATTTAGGAACCCTTATTCATCATAGGGGCCGAAATTATAGGGAGCTTTATTTTAGGTGTTATTTCTTGTTGTTTGATCTTGATTTTTAGGTTATTAGTTGTTCTAGTTGTTATCTAGCTATTCATATAAAAAAAACCCAAAAAAAATCGTTGGTACTGTTCACGGTACTATTCACAGTACTGTTCATGGTACTGTTCATCCGAATTTAAAAAAAAAAGGTCTTTCTGTTTGGGTTAACTTTGGTTGGTGTGATCAATTAGGATTGTATTTCTTTAGGATAGAATTGTTATTATTTAATTAGTTAGCGATAATTCAAAAAAAAAATAGGATTAGGACATTATTTAAATTAGGACATTGAATTAGATAAGTTTCATTCTTGTCTTAATCTAGACATTTGGGTTTTCTTATTTTGATTTAAATTAGGACATAGTGGATTAATCTTTTTATCTTAACCTAGACATTTGAGTTTCCTTATTTTGTCTTAGACATAATAGTTTCCTTATTTTTTCTTGGGCATAATAGTTTCCTTAACTTGACTTGGAAATTTTTGGTTTCCTTATTTGTCAATTTCTTTCATTCTTAAGTTGCTATTTTTTTTTGGTGTCTAGTATCTTTTGCTTCCATTTATACTATAATTAACAACTCGATTCTTGTTAATTTAAATTGCATATTCGGACAGCATGCATACCTTCATCTTGTGTGCTTATTTCAACTTTCTTCATTTTGGTATTTTTGCTTCTAGATTTGAGCCTATCTTCTTTGTTAGGTTTTTTTCATTGCATTTTCATTTCAATCTGCTGAATTGTGAATCATCTTGACTTGGGATTGAGTTCTGAAGTGCAATCAAAGATAACAAGCTTGAGTAGTAAAAGGCTTGAGTGTGTGAGCTTAAAAGAGAGTAAACGCCAAATCGACTGAAACACGAGTAGAGTGCCATCTTTTGAGTGAAACACGTGAGGAAGTGATTGTGAGGATGTACTATTACAAGTCAAGACGAGACTTAGATCAAGAAGCATTGAATGAGTTGAAGAAGGATGCTAAGTTGTTGGATAAAGATCTTAAAGATATGGAATTGCAGTTTAAACAACTTTCTAGACTACTAAGTACGTATATAAGACAGGAGAAAAGAAAGAAGGAAGAGGAAGTTGTAGTAGAAGAAATTATTTGTGAAGCCGAAAGAGATGGTATAGATTTATATGATGATGATGTTGTAAATGAGGAAGAAATGAGCGGAAGTGTAGACGATGATTGTGTGAGTAAAAAGGAAGAAGATTGTAAAAAGGAAGATGCTTGTGTAATTGAGATAGAAGATCAGCATGATACGATTGATCCTATAGTACTTAAGGAGGCTGAGTTGAACATAGAGAAAGAAGAGGACCATGATCAGAATGAAATTATTGTATTGGATAATCATGTTTTTCCTAGTGTTTTTGTTAAATTGCAAGAACTTGATGAGTCCTTAACTAAAGAAGCATTCATTTTATTTCCACCTGTTCAAAAGATCGTATATGAAGATGAATTCATTCTACAAGTTTCCATTCCCAACTTGAACAAGACAAAAATTCGAGGACGAATCTTTTCTAAAGAGGGAGGGAATGATGCGTGCACGGGGGATCAACATTGCAAGATTATAAACATTGCAAGTTCAGATTCATGCAGATCAAATTTGGGGAAGTTAAAGAAGGATTGAAGGAAGTCCGTGGGCCAATCTATGAAGAAGCCAAATCGAAGATGGACATGTGCTAGTCATGTGACGGTTTGACATGTGTCGGTCATGTGACGACCTGACATGTGCCGAACATGTGACCTTAACATGTGTCAAGCATGTTCCATGTCATGTGCCATGTATGTGCCCTATGTCATGTGCTATGCATGTGAGCTAGAGCATGTGCAATGCATGTGCTAATTGGTGCATTAAGGGGCTAATTTGTTTGGAATTTTAATTAGGGCTTTATTTATTATTTTTATTTGATTATTTGTAATATGTTAAGCCTTAACTTATTCTTTTTGGCTTATTTAAGTGAGATGGGCTTTAATTAGGTCGGGCTCATTTAATTAGTTCTTTTTAGGTATTTTGGGCTGTATTTTAAGTTAATTAGTGTGGGCTTTAGTTATCTCGATGTAAGTGATGCGGAACCCCAGCCTATATGCAAACTAGAACGCCAACATACGATGAATATTGATCATAAATAAGTGAATAAACCCCCAATCTAAAGAACCCCCAAACAAGATTGACTGGAAACGCTTATAATAGATTGATTTAGAAAGTAAGAAAAATAAGAATCAAGCATACATTAATCATGCAAATTGCCTAAGTCTAATTCTTCATACAATAGCAAGAATCAATAAAAATTAACTCTCACAAATTCAGTCAATGAAAATTCATTAATCATAAATATGCAAAATGTAAAGTACAAATGAAGAAGTTCAGCCCTTTATATAGGCTAGGCAGCCACCCCTCCCTAGAGGAGTTATAATCAAACACTAACTCTAAGAGATAATTAATAAAATAAATAACAAAGATAATTCCTAACCTTTATCTACATGTAGTTGGCCACAATATGGACTAAGTACATGAATAAATAAAGATAAATACAATCTGAAAATAATCCTAAAAGCTAATGATTATCCTAAGGAAAATGAATGTAGACTCAATTTTGGCTATAAGTGGAATTTGGCTAACTCACTCAAGATATTCATCTTATTGTTTCTCCATCAAACTCTATTCAATAATATCCCAAAATATTAAGTATTTATCAAAGAAAAGCCATTCCTAAAATTTAGGACCCCAAGTTCACCAATGTAGGCATAAAGCTAAATTTGACTCAAACCCATCCAAATTCAGCTCTCCCCTTTAAAATCCGGCCCCCTCATGTTTTCTAAGCCTCAATTAGTTATTTAGGCATAACTCTTTAGAAGAGATAAACCCAACTTTAGCCTACCCACTTAAACTACCCAAAATACTCAAATAAGCCCAAAAATAAAACAAACCTAATTAAATAAGCCCAAAATATTTTCTAAGGTACTAGGCTGCCCAAATACATTTAATTATATGTCATTACAAGAATAGAAGCTAAACAAAATAGCTTGAAGGCCCATTTGACCATTCGGCCCCAACTTGTCTTCATAGCCCAATTCAGCTTCTTTCCCCTCTTGAACTTGTATATTCTCTACATAAGGCCTCATGAATGCTTGTAGGACTTCTTTAAGCTTCTTTGACCTTGCTCTTGTGATTGGTCCTTGAGGAAGTGTTAGTTCATCTCTCTTGTTGCCATTGTGCTTGGTTGTGCTCATATCAGTAAGGCCCATGTTTAAAGGCCTATTTGATTAATTAGGGTTTTTATTAGCTTAAATGAGTATATATACTCCACAAAAATGTGATTTGTATTCAGATTTTGATTAATTAAACATTGAGAGGTTTCTCTTTATAGGCTTGGCCGAATTCTTCATTGGAGAGGATTATTTGTCTTCTTCTTTTACACCAAGAACTTTTAATTCTTATCAAGGTAATTTACTTTGTGGTGAATTCTGTTCTTGTGTTTTTAAATCAATCTATTATAAGCGTTTCCATTCACATAGTTGTTTGGTGGTTCTTTAGATTGGGGGTTTGTTCTTTTTCATGTTCATGCTATATTGTATTTCAAGGGGTTTCGGGTTCTTTAGCCTTGGGGTTCCGGATCACCTTCTTAGTCACTAACATCTCTTTGATTGCCCTGATTTCATTCAAGTCCACTTCAATCCTTCATTGATTCACAACAACTTTCCAAAGGTCACCCCAAACACACATATCTTCTGGTTAAGGCAAAGGTTCTACTTGTCGATTCTCTAAAAGACCCTCTCTTATAGTTGACTTGATGGATTAGCACACTAAGGATCTTTATGGCCATTTGCCGGTATGTTGCCCTAGCATTCTTTAACCCAAATGGCATTACCTTTATAAGTATAAGTACCCTATTCTATTGTGAAAGTTGTCTCAATCTTGTCTGCAATTTTATTGAGGATCTTATTGTAACCTGCATACCCATCTATAAAGATATAATCATGTATATGGTCGTACTATCTATCGGTAGGTCTATGTAAGGGAGCGAAAAGTCATCCTTAGGGCATGCCTTGTTCAAGTCCCTATAGTCCACATATATCTGTACTTTTCAATCTTTCTTAGCCACTAGGACCATATTTGCTAACCAAGTGGGATATTGGACTTCAACTAAGAACTTGGCCTTAATTTTTCTGCTCACTTCCTCTTTCACCTTTTCAGCCAATTTTGGCCATACCCTCTGTAGCTTCTACTTGATATGCTTACTATCTTGATAAGTTGGAATGGCATGTTGAGGAAAAACCTTTTAATATTTTTTTAATATTCTTTCAAATTGTTTTCTTTCTTCTGGAGTTATATCAAATGCAATTAAGATAGCTGATGCGTGCACAGGGGGGTCAACCCATCATGGCAATCCTACGCAGGCTGAATTGTGGAAGCTATGGAGATTCAAGAGAGAGTTGAGCCAAATTGTGCTATATCTAATCCAATGGGGCCAAATGCAAAAGATGGGCTTCAATTGTGCTTGATTAATTATTTCAATCTCGAAGAGTAGCTTTAGGCTGCCCAAGGGGCTTATTTTATTATGTTGAACTTGTTTTGTTTTAATTATTTAGTTGGACCCTCATATAGCTTAATAGGCTTATTTTAAGTGAGTTGGGCTTACTTTAGCTTGGGATCATTTAAATTAATTATTTTAGGCTTGTGGGTTGTTGTATTTTAGAGTTAATAAGTTTGGGCTTTAGTTATTTGGTGGGAGGCCCATGTGTTAGGTGGCCATGTGTTAGGTGGCCTTTTGACTTATTTAGGGTTTGGTGGGAGGCCCATGTGTTAGGTGGCAATGTGTTAGGTGGACTTTTGACTTATTTAGGGCTACCTACCTTTTGGGGGCTATAAATACCTCATTATAAGTTGTAAAAGACATATCTAAAACACTTTTGAATACCATCATTTGGCTTGGCCGAATTTTCTTCATTGGAGAGGGAAGCTTGTCTTCTTCTTTTGCATCAAGAACTTAAATTCTTATCAAGGTATTTACTTTGTGGCGAATTCTGTTCTTGTGTTTTTAAATCAATCTATTATAAGCGTTTCCATTCACATGTTGTTTGGGGGTTCTTTAGATTGGGAGTTTCTTCTTGTTCATGTTCATGCCATATTGTATGTTTAAGGGGTTTTGGGTTCTTTAGCCTTGGGGTTCCGCATCATTTGGTATCAGAGCTTGGATTAGGATAAATTCTTATTTATCTTGTGTTAATTTGCTGTTCTATTATTTTATTTCCATTAGAACAAGATAATCCCGCGTTGTTTAACTTGCAATCTTATTTTATCAATTTCATGTTCTTTTTTATTTTTGAATTTGTTTTTTGTGTTCTTCTTTATTCTTACATCAGATCTTGTGTTTGATATTTTAAGTTCTAAAAAAAAAAAGGAAAAAAATCGTTGGTACTGTTCAAGTTACTGTTCATAGTACTATTCACAGCACTGTTCATCCGAATTTAAAAAAAGAAAAAAAGAAAAAGAAAAAAGAAAAGTCAGCATTGAGATAAAGCTAGGAAAGAAAAATCACAAAGAAACAAAAAATTCAGATTTGTCATACTTTGAATTTGGAGATTAATTTGAAAAGTCAAAGTGAATATCTATGGGTAGGTGTCATTTTTGACCTTCTTTGATTTCTTGTCTTCACATCCATTGCATCAAAATTGACTTTTCCATTAGGGAAATACCAAAATTCAAATTTGTCCAACATTTGAATTTGAAAATTAATTTGAAAAGTCAAAGTGGCAATTTGTGGGTAGGCGTCATTCTTGACTTTCTTTGTTAAGTGTTTTCATTGCATTCTCATTTAAATTTGTTGACTTGTGAATCATCTTGACTTGAGATTGAGTTCTAAAGTGCAATTGAAAACAGCAAGCTTGAATAGTAAAAAGGCTTAAGTGAGTGAGCTTAAAAGAGAGTAAAAGCCAAATAGAGTGACACGAGTGGAGTGCCATATTTTGAGTGAAACACGTGAGGAAGTGATTGTGAGGATGTCCTATTACAAGTCAAGACGACATTTAGATCAAGAAACATTGGATGAGTTAAAAAAGGATACTAAGTTATTGAAGGAAGACCTTAAAAATGCAGAATTGCGGTTTAAACAACTTTTTAGACAACTAGATAAGTGTTTGCAAAAGGAAAAAAGAAAGAAAGAGGAAGTTGTAGTGGAAGAGATTATTTGTGAAGCTGAAAGAGATGCTATAGATTTATATGATAATGATGTTGTAAATGAGGAAGACATAAGTGGAAGTGTAGACGTTGATTATTTGAGGGAAAAGGAAGAAGATTGTAAAATGGAAGATGCTTGTTTAGTTGAGTTGGATGATCAACATGTTATAATTGATCATGTGGTGCTTCAGGAGGTTGAATTGAACATGGAAAAAGAAGATAATCATGATCAAAATGAGATTCCTGAATTAACTAACCATGCTTTTCCTAGTTTTTGTGTTAACTTGCAGGAACATGATGAGTTCTTTTTTGAAGATGCATTCATATTATTTCCACCTATTCCCAAGATCGTTTATGAAGATCAATTTATTCCACAAGCTTCAATTCCCAACTTAAATAAAACGAAGATTCGAGGACGAATCTTTTCTAAAGAGGGAGGGGATGATGCGTGCACAGGGGGGTCAACCCATCATGGCAATCCTACGCAGGCTGAATTGTGGAAGCTATGGAGATTCAAGAGAGAGTTGAGCCAAATTGTGCTATATCTAATCCAATGGGGCCAAATGCAAAAGATGGGCTTCAATTGTGCTTGATTAATTATTTCAATCTCGAAGAGTAGCTTTAGGCTGCCCAAGGGGCTTATTTTATTATGTTGAACTTGTTTTGTTTTAATTATTTAGTTGGACCCTCATATAGCTTAATAGGCTTATTTTAAGTGAGTTGGGCTTACTTTAGCTTGGGCTCATTTAAATTAATTATTTTAGGATTGTGGGTTGTTGTATTTTAGAGTTAATAAGTTTGGGTTTTAGTTATTTGGTGGGAGGCCCATGTGTTAGGTGGCCTTTTGACTTATTTAGGGTTTGGTGGAAGGCCCATGTGTTAGGTGGCCATGTGTTAGGTGGATTTTTGACTTATTTAGGGTTACCTACCTTTTGGGGGCTATAAATACCTCATTATAAGTTGTAAAAGACATATCAAAAACACTTTTGAATATCATCATTTGGCTTGGCCGAATTTTCTTCAAGGGAGAGGATTTGCTTGTCTTTTTCTTTTGCATCAAGAACTAATTTCTTATCAAGGTATTTTCTTGTGGCGAAATCTGTTCTTGTGTTTCTAAATCAATCTATTATAAGCGTTTCCATTCACATGTTGTTTGGGGGTTCTTTAGATTGGGAATTTCTTCTTGTTTATGTTCATTCCATATTGTATATTTAAGGGGTTTCGGGTTCTTTAGCCTTGGGGTTCCGCATCAATAGCTTTCCAGGGTTCCAAGATTAAATGGAGTAGTGTTTATTGAATTAATTCCAAATATGTCATGTGTCATGATTATTGTTTTGCATGATGCAGTTAGATGAGGCATTGCACAAGTGAGCAAAGTCATTTATATTATTAACATAAGCAGACAAAGGTATATTGTTCTCAAAGATATCAAGAATTTAAATTACATAAAAAAAATCACTATTTTAGATCTTCAAGTGCCGATGTAGTAGTAGAAGCTTCTCGCTCTTTGGCCGGTAAAGATGGGAAGACTAGATCTTTTCCTTTTCCTTCATACTCTAGTTCCACCATCTCTTTAGTAGTTCTAAAGTCATCACATCTTCTAGCTAGCTCAAATCCAAGTTTGACAGCTTGATCATGATCTCCTCATCCCAAAAATAGAGTATCAACTTGATGGTCCCAATGGCCCACTCATTGAAGATATCGAAACTGGGTACCACTTTCCCATTAACCATAATAGCCTCAAGTTCCCTACAGTATTTACATTCCTGGGAGGCTAGAACAAAGCTCTCGATAATGTTGGGGATGCCACCCACTTTCTTCTTTCCTTTCCCTTTGTCTTCTTCTAAATTGTAGCCTAAACCATTTCTATCCATCTGCCTTACAGGCACAATTGCTCTTTGGACCCCTTGTGAGTTTTTGCCGAAACTAGCTCCCAACAGATAGTTCATCCTCCTTGTCATACTAACCACATTCGGGTGCTTGCACTTCCCCTCATTATCAGCACTAGTTCCTATGAAACCCATTAAAAGGTTGACCAGCAATCTCCATTATCGAGACCTGGTTCTCCCTGACGGCCTTAATATTCACCACTTCTCCCTTATGATGAATTCGAATCATCTGGTAGAGGGTAGAAAAAACTTTCCCATTTTATGGAACCATGACCTGCCTAATAAGAGCAAAAGGTTAGCCGGGATATGAGCACTGCAAATTCTGCTTCTCTGAGAATGGGCCTCTCTTCACCAATGCCTTAAAGGTCCCGTAAGCTTCCCTTTTTGAATTGTCATAGGCTGCGATGGTAACTTGGTCTTATTGAGCATTGAGTCATCTATCACATAGGTTGTCATACTAGTGAAAGGGTACACATTAATAGAAGATCCAACATCCATTATCACACAGGACATGTGCTTGTTGTTTATCTCAGCCCTGATGTTACAAAGGCTTATTGTGCTCCCGTCCCTCAATGGGCAAATCTGTGTTCATAAATGTTATTTTCTCATCACCACTTCTTTTCACTATGTTCAACATTTGAGAAAGAGAAATGGCTATAAAAATGGCTTACTCGCATAGGGCCTCCACCACTTTTTAGTGGTGTGAAGGCAATTGCCTTAGGAGCTCCCATACTAATATTTGCGCTCACATTTTTTTCAGTTGCTTAAGGATTTGATCATCCTCAACTACCCTTTCATCTTCCGATGGGCTGATACGAGCTACCTCTTAATATTTGGAACAACACACCCACTCCATGTGATGCATCCACAATTTGCTCCTTCCCTTCAAGTTTTTCCTCCTCAGATTCTACCCATAAATCTTTCACATTCTCTTCATCACTGTCCTTATCCCGGGCATACCCATCTTCACTAACTGTAACCCAAATATCCACTAGGTTGATCGGTGTAGTCTATACCTAATCCTCAATAGTTATTGTGCCAACACTTGCACTTGAACCAATACCATTGTCTTTGTTATTCTCAATTGTACCCTCAGACTTTGTTTAGGCTTTAAAGGTGATGGCCAAGTATTCATTATCGTACAGATTTTGCAAGACATATCACTCCAAAAACCTAACCTAACCATGAACACTAGCGGTAGGACTACAATATAGACTTTTTATGACGCGGAACCCCAAGGTTATATGAACCCGAAACCCCTAAAACGCACACTATGATCAACAAAGACGAACAAGTTAAAATCCCTCCCTATTGAACCCACAATCAACCTGTGATTGAGAACGCAAATAATTGGGATGAAGGAAATAGAAAACGCCACAATCAATGATTGATAAGTTAACTAAATTCCTAATGCAAGATGAAAGAATGCAAATCTGCCTCTCTCACTAAGAAATTCGGCTAAACCAAATGAACTTTTCAATTAATCAAAAATCTGTTTTTACAATTAGGTTTAAGGTGGTATTTATATACCACCAACTAAAGACTTAACCCTAAGACTAATGGGCTGGCCGAATTCTCTACTTATTGGTAATGAGAATTTGGCCCAAATAACACATAAAGGAAAACACTTGGGCTGCCCAATACAAGTTGGCGTGAGCACACTTAAAAAGCCTAATAACAAACTAATTTAACCCAAAAGAAAAATACATATAAAGGTCCTAACTATGGGCCCAATCAAATCAATCCCCTTGTAGCCCATATGTGGCACATAAAGCATGGACCACACTTCCTTCAATTGGCCCTTCAGAATTCGGCCTCAATGGCAAGGCCTTGGCCTTGCTTTGCCCATCACGCCATTGTTCCTCCATGGCTTCCACCATTCGGCCCAAGTAGACTTCTAAGGCTCCCTTGAACTTCTTGGCCCTAGCTCTAGTAATTGGCCCACTTGGCAAAGCCAAGTCATCTCTTGATGGCTTCCTGGTCCATTTCGCATCACTTTTTATTTCTTCTTTCCCCCTTTTTCTTAGGGTCATTTACTTGCTTAGTGTTTATTAAATCCTGAATACAGTCCTTTAAAGTCTAGTAATAATCTGTCTCATAACCTATATGCTGGTGGTAGGTGCAGTACTGATCTAATATGTGCCCAACTATCCTTGGCTTCTAGCTAGTTTTGAAGGCAAAGGCTGTAACTTTCCTTCCTTTGAAAAATGGGCAAGACACTAGGACAAAGGTTTACCCAAGTTGGAGTAGTGCCTTGTATTTGTGCTCGTGGCCGATACCTTAGCTATCCTGCCACTACCACTTCCACTGTTGTTGTTGTTAGCATTCTTACCATAACTAGAATTTTGTAGCCTTTATGGTTGTTATTATAACCACCATTACTTAAGCCTCTAGAGTTGGCCTTCTTCGACAGATTCTCACCCTCAACTTTGATTTCACCATATCTTTTAAGGATTCCCAATCCTTCAGCCCTTTCATTTTAAGTCTTTCTTTTAAGTATGAGATGGCATTTAGAATAAATAGCTTAATTTAGTTATAAGTCTCGGGCTTTTTTTTCATTTCCATCACTCGATTTCTCCACCGAACAGTAACTTTAGATCTTTCAGTGTCATCTTATCTTTGTGCTGCAGTTAACAACTAGAGGAACTCCTCTGTTAGCCTATTTCAATCTTCTTTTATCCTCCTATCTAACCCATGGTACCAATTAATGATGGGTCTAACCATGCTAATGCTGAAGTACTCAACCTTTTCCTTTTTATGAGTATGGCACCTTTCATCACCAGAGAGTACTATTTGATATGGGCAGTGATGCGTGCACAGGGGGGTCAACATTACAAGATTATAAACTTTGCAAGTTCAGATTTATGGAGATTAAATTTATGGAAGTTAAAGAAGGCTTGAAGGTGGTTTACTGAATTATGAGGAAGCTGAATCAAAAAAGAGACTTTGAAGATAGGCATGTGCAAGTCTTGTGACACCTTGACATGTGCAAGTCATGTAACCTTGACATGTGCCATCATGTGCTTTGACATGTGCTAGACATGTGCCATGTCATATGCTATGCATGTGCCATCATGTGCTTTGACATGTGCTAGACATGTGCCATGTCATATGCTATGCCTGTGCCATATTGATGCGTGCACAGGGGGGTCAACATTGCAACGTTATAAACATTGCAAGTTCATATTCATGGAGATCAAATTTAAGAAGTGTTATAAAGAGCTTGAAGGAGGCTTTCACAAAGTACTTAGCCTTTTGGAAGCTTCTAGTGAAATTGGGCCAACTTAAGCCATTTTTGGGCCAATTTAAGTCATTTTTGGGTTTATACTACTTTGAGCTTTATTTGTACAAGTCATGTGCTTCATTTAAAAGTCACATGACCCATTTATTTAATGACTTAATGGGCTAAACAAATTGGGCTTTTAGTTTGGGTTTAGTTTAGTTATTTTGGGTTTTTAATTAGTCTTTCTTTTGGGCTTATTTTAAGTGTGTTTAATTCTTTAGTTTGGGCTTAATTTATCTTGTAAAGCCCATGGACAATTCGGCCTAGCTTAGTTTAAGGCCTCATTAGGGTTTTCTTTATGTTATTTTGCTAGCTAGGGTTAGCCACCATATAAATAGGCTATTATAGATTGTAAACGCAGATTTTGAATGATATTCTTGGCATAGCCGAATTTATTTGCTTAGATTAAGGGAGTGAATTGCTTTCTTTTCTATTGCATGAAGAATTTGATTAACTTATCAATCGTTTGATTGTGGCGTTTTTCAGTTCTTTGTTTCCCGATTATTTGCGTTTTCAGTCACAGGTTGATTGGGGGTTCAATAGGGAGGGTGTTTATCTGATTTGGTTTGCTATTCGAATTGTATGTGTGGGTTTGTAGCTCGTTAGCTATTGGGTTCCGCATCATTTGGTATCAGAGCCAAAATTAAGGTAAATTCCTATTTATCTTAGTGTTAGGTTTGCGTTTTCTTTTCCTTGAATTCTTTTTGTTTATGCCGAATTAGGTTGCATTAAGTTTCTTAGTTAATTGTGTTTCTTTGTGTGTTTAAATTAGCCTTTTTCTTTTCTTACCTTTACCTTGAATTCGTGAAATAGCCTTGAACCGAAAACTTGAACATCCTTAGCTTGAATCCGAATCCTTGTAGGAGGAGATTAGAGATTAGTTTGCTGTTTTGAAAAAAAAAAATCAGAAAACTTCGAAAGGCCATAACTTTTGATATAGGAGTCCGATTTGTTATTATAATATCATTCTGGAAAGGGAATTTGGAGCTCTACAATCGTTACTTGGGCTATGCCCTATGTAACTTCAATTTTCGGCCCTTAAAAATGACGTTTAAGCCTCCATTTTCCACCTTGAAGTTTTGCGTTTGAAAAAAAAAAATAAATGGTAGAAAACCGAATTTGATTTCTGATCACTTTGGGCTTGTGAAGTTTGGTAGTTGTAGACTGTTGTTATCTATTTCATATAAAAAAAAAGAAAAAAAAAACGTGAAAGAAGAGAAATAAAGAAGAATCTTGCGTGTGGAGAAAAGTGTAGAGGAGCAATTCGGTCAAGGGAGTTTATATAGTAATAAGGGAAGATCCAAATCCTTTAAGGGGTGGGAAAACTTAATCCTAAGTGCTTGAGGATTAGGGGCAGCAATTAATCCTTTTCATAATAGAGATAGGAAAAATTAATCCTATCTATTTTGGGAATAGGAAAATTAATCCTATCTGTTTTGGGAATAGGAAAACTTAATCCTATCTGTTTTGGGAATAGGAAAACTTAATCTTAAACCACCTTTGATTATTATTATTATCCACTTCGGATAAGGATTCATTTGTGCTACCATTTGCTTATCATTTTTGGTAACATTTTCCTATCATTTGCTATCCATTTTTGGTAACATTTTAGTACCATTTTTGCTGTCATTTTTGCACCATTTTGGTATCATTTTTGCCATCATTTGCCTAACATTTTTGCACCATTTTACCATCATTTGCCTACCATTTTGCACCATTTTGCCATCATTTTTTTCACCATTTTGCCATCATTTTGCACACAACTTGACACATTAATTAGAGCTTAATACACCATTCGGCCTAATCATCATTTTAGCTTTAAATTGAATTGTCTTGAGTGCATTCTATCTTAATTAGTATAATTAGGATTTTTTTTTCTTGCTTTGTTGGGTAGAATAACTAGGATCTATATTTGATTTACTTTGTAGTGAGTCAGATTCATACATTTTGTCCAGAATTGTCATTTTTTTATATTCTTGTTGCGTAGTTCTTTGTTTGAGCTTGCTTTTGTTCCATTACACTGTTAGAGTATCTTTGCTTGTTCTAATACTCTAATTTTGATATAATCAAGTGGTATACCAGTCTTGTCCGTGTACCACCTCCATTTTGTTTAGTGTCTTCTTTTCTAGCATTGAGCTTTCTGTTATTGTTAGTCGCTTATTTCCTTGCTTTCTAAAATGTACTCAAATTCTTGGTTTGTGTATTGAATTCTGAAGTGCAATTTAAGAGTTACAATTAGAGTGGTAAAAGGCAAGAGCGTGTGAGTACATTAAGAGGGTAAAAGCCTTGTTTGAGTGAAACACGAGAGGAGTGACATCTTTGAGTGTAAACACGTGAGGGAGTATGTGAGGTTATTGTCTAACATCTGTTTTGCAGCATTCACAACATGTCAAGAAGAGAAGAAAAGGAAATAATGTATGAGGAGGAGGAAGCGATGCCTGATATGAAAATGATGTACAAAGCCTTTATTAATGAGTTCAAGAAGTTAAATACTAGGATGGATAGGATGGAGGAGAGAATAAATGAATCTACTAAAATCAAAAATCGAAGTAAATCAATTGACCGTCATAGGAAAAATAAAGATTCTGAAGATATGGAATTGAGGTTTAAACAACTCTTTAGACAGCTAGATAAGTGTTTGAAAAAGGAGAAAAGAAAGAAAGAGGAAGTTGCAATGGAAGAGATGGTGTGTGAAGCTGAAAGAGATTCTATAGATTTGTATGACAATGAGGTTGTGAGTGAAGAAGAAATAAGTGGATGTGACGAAGATATTGTTTTGAGTGAAAAGGAAAACATAATTGAAAGAGAAGATGTTGCTTTGAGTGAACAGAAAGATGTTTGTGTAATTGAGATAGAAGATCAACATGTTATAATTGACCCTACAGTTCTTAAGGAGGTTGAATTGAACGTGGAAAGTGAAGATAATAATGATCAGAATGAAATGGTTGTATTGAATAATCATGTTTTTCCTAGTATTTTTGTTAAATTGCAGGAACATGATGAGTCCTCAGCTGAAGAATCATTCATTTTATTTCCACTTGTTCAAAAGATCGTATATGAAGATGATTTCATTCTACAAGTTTCCATTCCCAACTTGAACAAGACGAAGATTCGAGGACGAATCTTTTCTAAAGAGGGAGGGAATGATGCGTGCACAGGGGGGTCAACATTGCAACGTTATAAACATTGCAAGTTCATATTCATGGAGATCAAATTTAAGAAGTGTTATAAAGAGCTTGAAGGAGGCTTTCACAAAGTACTTAGCCTTTTGGAAGCTTCTAGTGAAATTGGGCCAACTTAAGCCATTTTTGGGCCAATTTAAGTCATTTTTGGGTTTATACTACTTTGGGCTTTATTTGTACAAGTCATGTGCTTCATTTAAAAGTCACATGACCCATTTATTTAATGACTTAATGGGCTAAACGAATTGGGCTTTTAGTTTGGGTTTAGTTTAGTTATTTTGGGTTTTTAATTAGTCTTTCTTTTGGGCTTATTTTAAGTGTGTTTAATTCTTTAGTTTGGGCTTAATTTATCTTGTAAAGCCCATGGACAATTCGGCCTAGCTTAGTTTAAGGCCTCATTAGGTTTTCTTTATGTTATTTTGCTAGCTAGGGTTAGCCACCATATAAATAGGCTATTATAGATTGTAAACGCAGATTTTGAATGATATTCTTGGCATAGCCGAATTTATTTGCTTAGATTAAGGGAGTGAATTGCTTTCTTTTCTATTGCATGAAGAATTTGATTAACTTATCAATCGTTTGATTGTGGCGTTTTTCAGTTCTTTGTTTCCCGATTATTTGCGTTTTCAGTCACAGGTTGATTGGGGGTTCAATAGGGAGGGTGTTTATCTGATTTGGTTTGCTATTCGAATTGTATGTGTGGGTTTGTAGCTCGTTAGCTATTGGGTTCCGCATCACATATGCATGTGCACATCATGTGATTATATGTGCAATGCATGTGCCAATTAATGGACTTAATGGGCTGTTTTGTTTGGGCTTTTAATATAGGCTTTTGTTTATTATTTTTATTTGATTATTTATAATATGTTAGGCCTTAACTTATTCTATTGGGTTTATTTAAGTGAGATGGGCTTTAATTAGCTTGGGCTCATTTAATTAGTTCTTTTTAGACTTTTTGGGCTGTATTTTAAGTTAATTAGTGTGGGCTTTAGTTATCTTAGTGTAAGGCCCATGTTTTAAGGCCTATTTGATTAATTAGGGTTTTTATTAGCTTAAAGGGGTATATATACTCCACAAAAACGTGATTTGTATTTAGAGATTGGAATTATTAAACATTGGAGGCTATCCTCTTTTCTTGGCTTTGCCAAAATTCTAATAGATTAGATTTGTGAGATTTGCTTGCTTTTCTTTTCTATTGCATGAAGAATTTCATTAACTTATCAATTATTTGATTGTGGCATTTTTCAGGTTCTTTATTTCCCAATTATTTGTGTTTCCATTCACATGTTGATTAGGGGTTCAATAGGGAGGGTTTTTTTTATCTCTTTTGTTCTTTGCCATCAAAGTGTATGTTCAAAGGGTTTCGGGTTCTTTAATCTTGGGTTTCCGCATCATTAAATGTCTAGCACATGTCGAGGTCACATGGCTTGCACATGTCAAGGTATCACATGACTTGCACATGCCTCTCTTTAAAGTCTCTTTTTTGATTCAGCTTCCTCATAATTCAGTAAACTACCTTCAAGCCTTCTTTAACTTCCATAAATTTAATCTCCATAAATCCGAACTTGCAAAGTTTATAATCTTGTAATGTTGACCCCCCTGTGCACGCATCAGGCTGATAGATTGGATGTGACATCACATTTGGGCAAATTGGGCATTTCCAAATTGGGCATCTCTGATGAGGCAACATGTCATCTATAATAACCTGAAAAGTACCCTAGAAAGATTTGTACACATTGAGGATAAGTGATGACCAAAGTTGTGCAAGTTGAAGTGTTGGGTATGCTAAATGGATAATTTAAGAATTAATGTGAAAGTTTCGGCAAGTGCAGCCAATAGTAAATTGTGAAGTGTGGAATTAGGACTTGATGGAAAGAATAAAGATTAATTTAGTGGGCCAATGTGAAGGTTTAGTAAGTTATAAGTGTCAATGCTTGAGGTTAAGAAAGTTGAAGGATTGAAAGGAGAATTTGACAAAAATATCGAAGTTGGACCAACAGCAAGGTGGCATGTGGCAAGGAACTAGAGGGAGTATAAAAGAAGAGAGAGGAGGAGAGAGAGAGGGCAGAAAATCTGCTCTCCCCTCTCTTGTTCCCGTTTTCCTCTTCCTCTTCTTCTTCTTCTTCTTCTTCTTCTTCTTCTTCTTCTTCTTCAATGCTAATTACTCTCTCTTAAGATCTAAGCCTAAGATTTAGTTGATGAAGTTGTTGGTCCAAGAGATTTAAGTGAAGATTTTGTTGGATAGGTAATTTAAGCTTCGATTTCTCCCATCTCTTTTGATTAAGCTTTTAAACCCTAGATTTATGTGTTATATATGTATGTGTGTGTTTGGATGAGGATTTTGGGATGAGAAAGATCTTGGATGAGTTTGGAAGCAAGAAAGATCATCTAAGAAAGCTATTAGGAGCAAAGGAGTTGAGGTCTGGGATTTATATGCCTTTTTATGCATTTTTATGATTTTTGTATTTTGATTGATTTCTTGGAGAATTTGGTAATTAATGAGGGTTATATTGGTATAATTGTTGTGGGTCTTGATCAATTTGTATGAAGAAGCTTTGATTATGATTTGTTGGATTAAATTGTGATGCGTGCACAGGGGGTTCAACATTGCAAGATTATAAATATTGCAAGTTCGGATTCATGGAGATCAAATTTGGGAAAGTTAAAGCAGACTTGAAGGTGGTTTACTGAACTTATGAAGAAGCCGAATCAAAAAGAGACTTTGACAGTTTGACATGTGTCGGTCATGTGACGACTTGACATGTGCCGGACATGTGACACCTGACATGTGCCGGACATGTGACCTAGAGCATGTGCAATACATGTGCTAATTGGTGGATTAAGGGGCTGATTTGTTTGGGCTTTTAATTAGGGCTTTATTTTTTATTTTTATTTGATTATTTGTAATATGTTAGGCCTTAACTTATTCTTTTGGTCTTATTTAAGTGAGATGGGCTTTAATTAGTTTGGGCTCATTTAATTAGTTCGTTTTAGGCTTTTTGGGCTGAATTTTAAGTTAATCAGTGTGGGCTTTAGTTATCTTGATGTAAGTCGCACGTTTTAAGGCCTATTTGATTAATTAGGGTTTTTTCTAGCTTAAGGGAGTATATATACTCCACAAAAACGAGATTGGAGGTAGATTTGATTAATTTGATAAATTTCTTTTGGCTTGTCCGAATTCATCTTTGGAGAGGACAGCTTGTCTTCTTCTTTTACATTAAGAACATAAATTCTTATCAAGGTAATTACTTGTGGCGAATTTTGTTCTTGTGTTTAAATCAACCTAATTATTTGTGTTTCCTTTCACTTTATTGATTGGGGGTTCAATAGGGTTGGGGATTTACTCTTATTCATGTCTATGCCATATTGTATATTCAAGGGGTTTCGGGTTCTTTAGCCTTGGGGTTCCGTATCATTTGGTATCAAAGCTTGGATTTGGATTAAATTCTTATTTATCCATGTCTACTTGCTGTTTTTGTTCATTATTTTTCAATTAATTTGATTCCTAAAATTTAGGAACCCTTGTTCATCATAGGGGCCGAAAATTTAGGAGCCTTGTTTTAGGCTGAATTCTTTGTTATTTGATCTTAAAGTTTAGGTTATTTGCTGCTCTAGTTGTTAAAAATAAAAAATAGAAAAAAAGTGAAAATTGTTGGCGGCTAAAAAAGAAAAGAATACAATTTAGGGTTTGGTTGATTTGGTTTGGGCGTGATACACATTGGGCTGAACCTATTTGGCCAGATTTGGAGTTGGACAATTATTTGGGTTTGATTTAAACCTATTGGGCCAGATTTAGAGTTGGATAATTATTTGGGTTTGACTTGAACCTATTGGGCTGAATTCGGTTTCCTTAACATTAAAACATAGTGGATAAGTCATTTTGTCTTAGTCTAGACATTTGGGTTTCTGATGCGTGCACAGGGGGGTCAACATTGCAACGTTATAAACATTGCAAGTTCATATTCATGGAGATCAAATTTAAGAAGTGTTATAAAGAGCTTGAAGGAGGCTTTCACAAAGTACTTAGCCTTTTGGAAGCTTCTAGTGAAATTGGGCCAACTTAAGCCATTTTTGGGCCAATTTAAGTCATTTTTGGGTTTATACTACTTTGGGCTTTATTTGTACAAGTCATGTGCTTCATTTAAAAGTCACATGACTCATTTATTTAATGACTTAATGGGCTAAATGAATTGGGCTTTTAGATTGGGTTTAGTTTAGTTATTTTTGGGTTTTAATTAGTCTTTCTTTTGGGCTTATTTTAAGTGTGTTTATTTCTTTAGTTTGGGCTTAATTTATCTTGTAAAGCCCATGGACAATTCGGCCTAGCTTAGTTTAAGGCCTCATTAGGGTTTTCTTTATGTTATTTTGCTAGCTAGGGTTAGCCACCATATAAATAGGCTATTATAGACTGTAAAGGGCAGATTTTGAATGATATTCTTGGCATAGCCGAATTTTCTTTGCTTAGAATGAGAGTGAATTGCTTTCTTTTCTATTGCATGAAGAATTTGATTAACTTATCAATTGTTTGACTGTGGCGTTTTTCAGGTTCTTTAATTCCCGATTATTTGCGTTTTCAGTCACAGGTTGATTGGAGGTTCAATAGGGAGGGTGTTTATCTAATTTATCTTTGCCATCAAAGTGTATGTTCAAGGGGTTTCGGGTTCTTTAACCTTGGGGTTCCGCATCAGTTTCCTAAACTTAAACTAATTAAGACATAGTGGATAAGTCATTTTGTCTTAGTCTAGACATTAGGGTTACCTTATCTTGAACTAATTAAGACATTGTGGATAAGTCATCTTGTCTTAGTCTAGACATTTGGGTTTCTTAAACTTGAACTAATTAAGACATAGTGGATAAGTCATTTTGTCTTAGTCTAGACATTGAGGTTTAGGTTGTTTGCTGCTCTAGTTGTTAAAAATAAGTGAAAATTGATTTCGACTAGAAAAGAAAAGAATACAAATTAGGGTTTGTTGATTTGGTTTGGGCGTGAACAACATTGGGCTGAACCTATTGGGCCAGATTTGGTATTGAATAATTATTTGGTTATTGGGCTTGATGCGTGCACAGGGGGGTCAACCCATCATGGCAATCCTACGCAGGCCGAATTGTAGAAGCTATGGAGATTCAAGAGAGAGTTGAGCCAAATTGTGCTATATCTAATCCAATGGGGCCAAATGCAAAAGATGGGCTTCAATTGTGCTTGATTAATTATTTCAATCTCAAAGAGTAGCTTTAGGCTGCCCAAGGGGGCTTATTTTATTATGTTGAACTTGTTTTGTCTTAATTATTTAGTTGGACCCTCATATAGCTTAATAGGCTTATTTTAAGTGAGTTGGGCTTACTTTAGCTTGGGCTCATTTAAATTAATTATTTTAGGCTTGTGGGTTGTTGTATTTTAGAGTTAATAAGTTTGGGCTTTAGTTATTTGGTGGGAGGCCCATGTGTTAGGTGGCCATGTGTTAGGTGGACTTTTGACTTATTTAGGGTTACCTACCTTTTGGGGGCTATAAATACCTCATTATAAGTTGTAAAAGACATATCTAAAACACTTTTGAATACCATCATTTGGCTTGGCCGAATTTTCTTCATTGGAGAGGAAAGCTTGTCTTCTTCTTTTGCATCAAGAACTTAAATTCTTATCAAGGTATTTACTTTGTGGCGAATTCTGTTCTTATGTTTTTAAATCAATCTATTATAAGCGTTTCCATTCACATGTTGTTTGGGGGTTCTTTAGATTGGGAGTTTCTTCTTGTTCATGTTCATGCCATATTGTGTGTTTAAGGGGTTTCGGGTTCTTTAGCCTTGGGGTTCCGCATCATTTGGTATCAGAGCTTGGATTAGGATAAATTCTTAATTATCTTGTGTTAATTTGCTATTCTATTGTTTTATTTTCATTAGAATAAGATAATTCCGCGTTGTTTAATTTGCAATCTTATTCTTATCAATTTCGTGTTCTTCTTTATTTTATAATTTGTTCTTTTGTGTTCTTCTTTATTCATACATCGGATCTTGTGTTTGATGTTTTAAGTTCTAAAAAAAAAGGAAAAAAAAAATCATTGGTACTGTTCATAGTACTATTCACAGTACTGTTCATCCTAATTAAAAAAAAAAAGAAAAGTCAGCATTGTGATAAAGTTAGGAAAGAAAAATCACAAAGAAACAAAAAAATTAGATTTGGTCATATTTGAATTTGGAAATTAATTTGAAAAGTCAAAGTGAATATTTATGGGTAGTTGTCATTTTTGACTTTCTTTGATTTCTTGTCTTCACATCCATTGTATCAAAATTAACTTTTCCATTAGGAAAGTACCAAAATTCAGATTTGTCCAACATTTGAATTTGGAAATTAATTTGAAAAGTCAAAGTGGCAATTTGTGGGTAGGCGTCATTCTTGACTTTCTTTGTTAAATGTTTTCATTGCATTCTCATTTAAATTTATTGAATTTTGAATCATCTTGTCTTGGGATTGAGTTCTAAAGTGCAATTGAAGACAGCAAGCTTGAATGGTAAAAGGCTTGAGTGAGTGAGCTTAAAAGAGGGCAAAAGCCAGATAGAGTGACACACGAGTGGAGTGCCATATTTTGAGTGAAACGCGTGAGGAAGTGATTGTGAGGATGTCCTATTACAAGTCAATACGACATTTAGATCAAGAAACATTGGATGAGTTAAAAAAGGATACTAAGTTATTGAAGGAAGACCTTAAAAATGCAGAATTGCGGTTTAAACAACTTTTTAGACAACTAGATAAGTGTTTGCAAAAGGAGAAAAGAAAGAAAGAGAAAGTTGTTGTGGAAGAGATTATTTGTGAAGCTGAAAGAGATGCTATAGATTTATATGATGATGATGTTATAAATGAGGAAGACATAAGTGGAAGTGCATACGATGATTGTTTAAGGGAAAAGGAAGAAGATTGTAAAATGGAAGATGCTTGTTTAGTTGAGTTGGACGATCAGCATGTTACGATTAATCCTGTAGTGTTTCAGGAGGCTGAATTGAACATGGAAAAAGAAGATAATCATGATCAAAATGAAATTAATGTATTGACTAACCATGCTTTTCCTAGTTTTCGTGTTAACTTGCAGGAACATAATGAGTTTTTTTCTGAAGAAGCATTCATATTATTTCCACCTATTCCTAAGATTGTCTATGAAGATCAATTTATTCCATAAGCTTCAATTCCCAACTTAAATAAAACGAAGATTCGAGGACGAATCTTTTCTAAAGAGGGAGGGGATGATGCGTGCACAGGGGGGTCAACCCATCATGGCAATCCTACGCAGGCCGAATTGTGGAAGCTATGGAGATTCAAGAGAGAGTTGAGCCAAATTGTGCTATATCTAATCCAATGGGACCAAATGCAAAAGATGGGCTTCAATTGTGCTTGATTAATTATTTCAATCTCAAAGAGTAGCTTTAGGCTGCCCAAGGGGGCTTATTTTATTATGTTGAACTTGTTTTGTCTTAATTATTTAGTTGGACCCTCATATAGCTTAATAGGCTTATTTTAAGTGAGTTGGGCTTACTTTAGCTTGGGCTCATTTAAATTAATTATTTTAGGCTTGTGGGTTGTTGTATTTTAGAGTTAATAAGTTTGGGCTTTAGTTATTTGGTGGGAGGCCCATGTGTTAGGTGGCCATGTGTTAGGTGGCCTTTTGACTTATTTAGGGTTTGGTGGGAGGCCCATGTGTTAGGTGGCCATGTGTTAGGTGGACTTTTGACTTATTTAGGGTTACCTACCTTTTGGGGGCTATAAATACCTCATTATAAGTTGTAAAAGACAGATTTTAAACACTTTTGAATACCATCATTTGGCTTGGCCGAATTTTCTTCATTGGAGAGGAAAGCTTGTCTTCTTCTTTTGCATCAAGAACTTAAATTCTTATCAAGGTATTTACTTTGTGGCGAATTCTGTTCTTGTGTTTTTAAATCAATCTATTATAAGCGTTTCCATTCACATGTTGTTTGGGGGTTCTTTAGATTGGGAGTTTCTTCTTATTCATGTTCATGCCATATTGTATGTTTAAGGGGTTTTTGGTTCTTTAGCCTTGGGGTTCCGCATCAGGGCTGAATTCGGATTCCTTAACATTAAGACATAGTGGATAAGTCATTTTGTCTTAGTCTAGACAATTGGGTTTCCTTATCTTGATCTAATTAAGACATAGTGGATAAGTCATTTTGTCTTAGCATAGACATTTTGGGTTTCCTTATTTGATCTTATTAAGACATATTGGATTAATCTTTGTCTTATTTTGGACAAACATTTGGGTTTCCTAATCTTGTTTTAGTTTGAACATCTTGTGTCTCCTTTTCATTTTGTCTTAGTGTAATAACCCATATTGTATCAAATTGAATTTTCCATTAGGGAGATTACAATTTCTGCATTATTGCATTAGTTTTGTCATTTCTTTCATTCTTAAGTTTCCATTTTTGGTGTCTTTGTGTTTTTGCTTCCGATTACACTATAATTAACAATTTAATTCTTATTTGTTAAATTCACAAAATTCGGACAGCATACATATCTTCACCTTGTATGCTCATTTCAATGTTCTTCACTTTGGTATTTTGCTTCTAGTTTTGTGCCTATCTTCTTTGGTAAGTATTTTCATTGCATTCTTTTACTATAACTTGAGTTTGAGTTCTGAAGTACAACTGAAGACAGCAAGCTTGAGTGGTAAAAGGCTTGAGAGTGTGAGCTTAAAGGAGGGTAAAAGCCAAATTTGAGCGAAACACGAGTGGAGTGTCACTTCTTTAAGTGTAAACACGTGAGGGAGTGTAGTGAGGCTGGTTTATTTAACATCTTTTGCAAGTAAAGCACCATGACTGACGAATCTAGTAAGAAGGAGATGTCTATAGAACAGGTTGTGTTTGCTAAGCAATGCAAGGGACCCTTGAGAATTTGTTGAGGGAAAGTGATGTGAGCACGACCAAGGAACCAAGAGATGAACTAGCTTTACCAGAAGGCCCAGTGACTAGATCAAGAGCCAAGAAATTCAAGGAGGGTCTCAAAGCCTATATGGGCTGAATGGTGGAAGATATGGACAAGCAAGAGGAGTTGGGGCTGAATCTTCAAGAGGGAACTCAAATGGGCTCATTAATTTGTTTAAAGCCAATGGAATAAGCTTTGGGCAGCCCAAGCATTATGTTAGGCGTGTGGGCTTGTGTTTGGACTCATTAAGTTGTGTTTTGTTATTTATTTAAGCTATAGGATTTAATTTCTTGTTTATTAGGCTTAATTAGCGAAATGGGCTTAAGTTAGCTATGTTTGGCAGCCCATTGTTAAGGCCTTATTCATTTAGGGTTTCATTTTAATTAGTGGTATAATAACCACGTGATAGGATGTATTAGGGATTATTACTTTGGCCGAATTTACCATTGGAGAGGATTTGTCTTCTTCTATTGCATCAAGAACGATTTTCTTATCAAGGTATTTCATCTTGTGGCGAATTTCTGTTCTTATTCTTCAAATCAATCTATCATAAGCGTTTCCTTTCATTTTATTGATTGGGGGTTCTTTAGATTGGGGATTTAAATTTTGTTCTTGTTCTTGCCATTTGTGTGTTTGGGGTTTCGGGTTCTACATAGCCTTGGGGTTCCGCATCAGTTGGTATCAGAGCCTGAATTAGGATTAGATTCTTAACTATCCTTGTTCTTTTGTTTTTAAATCGCATTTTTTTTTAGTTGTTTGCATCAAAATTTGCTTAGAATCCGAAATTAGATTTATTTGGCCATAACTTTTTTTTCCGGTGTCCGTTTTTGCTCTATAATAACTTTTCGGAAAGGGAATTTCGAGATCTACAAAAGTAACCAGCTATGCTTGTTAACTAGCCCTTCAAAATCCAAAAAAATGTCGTTTAAGCTTCTAAAATTGGGTCTGAAGTTTAAAAAAAAAATAAATAATAAAAAAATTCAGTGCGGCTGGAATAGTATAGACTTATCTCATTTCAATTAGGGTTAATTAAGCTTCATTAGGCCAAAATTGTATTGGGCTTGTCTATTAGGCTAAAATTGTATTGGGCTTGTCTATTAGGCTGAAATTACATTGGGCTTGTCTATTAGGCCAAAATTACATTGGGCTTGTCTATTAGGCTGAAATTACATTAGGCTTGTCTATTAGGCCGAAATTACATTGGGCTTGTCTATTAGGCCGAAATTTCATTGGGCTTGCTTTATAGGGCTGAATTGTATCTTGGTTTAGTCTTTGGGTTTTATCTCGTTTTGGAACAGATTTGAATTTGGGTTTCAGCAATTGGGTATTTCACCTGGTTGGGCCGAACCTTACATTATTCATCTGGTTTTGAACTTTTCCATTTCTGTCTTGCATCTAAGTTGAATTTTCCATTTGGGAGATTTCAATTTCCGCAATCTTGCATTAGTTTTGTCATTTCTTTCATTCTTAAGTTTCCATTTTTGGTGTCTTTGTGTTGTTGCTTCCGATTACACTATAATTAACAATTTGATTCTTGTTAGTTAAATTTATACAATTCGGACAGCATACATATCTTCACCTTGTATGCTCATTTCAACGTTCTTCATTTTGGTCTTTTGCTTCTAGAATTGAGCCTACCTTCCATTGTTAAGTATTTTTCATTGCATTCTTCTTTTTAATTTGCTGTTGTGAGTTATCTTGAACTGGAATTGAGTTCTGAATTGCAATTGGAGACGGCAAGTGGAGTGGAAAAAGGCTTGAGTGTGTGAGCTCATAAGAGGGTAAAATCCAGATTTGAGTGAAACACGAGTGGAGTGACATCATTTGAGTGCAAACACGTGAGGGAGTGTGGTGAGGTTGTTAAACTAACTTTGTTTTGCAGAAATACACACAATGACTGAAGAATCCAGCAAGAAAGGAATGTCCCAAGAGGAGATTGCCTTTGCAATTCAAGCGATGCAAGGAACTTTTGAGAGGTTCATGAGGGAAATGGGAAACGTTAATGACAGGCTAGACAGGTTGGAAACTAGTACTACTAACACCACCGGGAAGAATGCAAGGAGGGGTCACTTTCATAATGACGAATATGACCAAGATGATCATGATGGGGATGAAGTGCAATCTGTGAGAGGAAGGCCGAGAAGGGAGGAAGACAGAGATAGCAACATCAATGCTATCAAGATGAGGATTCCATCATTCAGGGGCAGAAATAATGCTGAGGAGTATTTGGAGTGGGAAAGGAAGGTGGAGCTGGTCTTTGCTTGCCATAACTATTCTGAAAATAAAAAGGTAAGACTTGCTGCTGTTGAATTTTCTAACTATGCTTTAGTATGGTGGGATGAATTGAACAAGACCAGAAGAAGAATTGGCGAAGCTCCTGTAGCTAGTTGGGAAGAAATGAAGAGAATCATGAGGAAGAGATTTGTACCAAGCTACTACTACAGGGATATACATCAACAATTGCAAAGACTCACTCAAGGGTCTCGGACAGTAGAAGATTACCACAAGGAGATGGAGATGTTGATGATTAAAGCCAATGTTGAGGAAGAAGAAGAAGCAATCATGGCTCGGTTTCTGAATGGCTTGAATAGGGAGATTGCTAATGTCGTGGAGTTACACCCATTCATCGTCATGGAAGAGTTGGTAAACATGGCCATGAAGGTGGAGAGACAATTGAAGTATAAGGGAAGCCATAGAATTCAGAATTCGGGTTCAACTTCAAATTGGAATCCGAAGTGGAAAAAGGAAGAGAACAAGACTGTTCAGAAGTCCATTGATTCAAAAGACAAATCTAAGGACATCAAGAGTGGCAAGACCGACTCAAAAGGTACTTCTAATGTAATTCCTTCTAATACTAAACATAGAGAAGTTAAATATTTTAAATGTCAAGGGCGTGGTCATTATGCATCTGAATGTCCAAATAGGAAGTCTATGTTTATTAGGGGAGGGGAAATTGTATCTGAGTCTGATGAGGGTAATGAATCTGATAGTGATGAAATGCCACCTTTAGAGGACTGTTCTGATAATGAGGAATTTGTTGAGTATGCTGTTAAGGGAGAATCCTTAGTTATTAGGCGTGCATTAAATGTGAATGTAAAAGAAGATAGCCTAGAACAGAGGGAGAACATCTTTCACACTAAATGCTTGGTAGGTGGTAAAGCTTGTAGTCTGATCATAGATGGGGGTAGTTGCACAAATGTTGCTAGCACGACATTGGTAGAGAAATTGGGGCTTAAATGTGAAAAACACCCTAGTCCCTATAGGCTGCAATGGCTGAATGATAGTGGTGAAGTCAGAGTGACCAAGCAGGTGGTTGTCTCATTTTCCATTGGTAGATATGCTGATGACGTCGTATGTGATGTTGTGCCTATGCAGGCTGGTCATGTATTGTTAGGTAGGCCTTGGCAATTTGATAGGCGTGTTACGCATGATGGGTATTTGAATAGGTATTCTTTTATGTATAATGGGCAAAAAAATCACTCTTGCACCTTTGTCACCTAAAGCAACATACATGGAACAGTTGAAGATTCAACAATCTTCAAGTGGGAATTCGGGTAGTGAGATGAAAAAAAAAGAAGAGAGAAAAGAGGCCATGAGAGAAAAGAATAAAAATAAAGGCCCAATGGTGAGTGACTGCACCAGTAAGGAAAAGAAGATGGGAAGTGCAGGAGAGAAAAAGTTAGTGAGTGAAGGAAAAGAAAAGAGTGAACAAAAAGAACTTGAGAGGAGTGAAAAGGTTAAGAAGCAACCATGTCTTTACGCAAAAGAGAGAGAGTTAAAAAGTGCGTGCTTAGGTAAGAGAGCTTTAATATTAATTCGGTTTAGGGAGGCTTTATTCTCTAACACTGACCTTGACCCGAGTTTGCCTAGTATTTTTGTGACCTTGTTGCAGGAATATGAAGATGTGTTTCCTGAAGATGTGCCACACGGACTGCCACCCTTAAGAGGGATTGAGCATCAGATTGACTTAGTACCAGGAGCTCAGATTCCAAACCGACCTGCTTATCGAAGTAACCCGGAGGAGATAAAGGAGTTACAAAGACAAGTGGATGAGTTGCTGCAAAAGGGGTACGTGAGAGAGAGTATGAGTCCATGTGCAGTACCAGTTCTTTTGGTACCTAAGAAAGATGGGACTTGGGGGATGTGTGTGGATTGTAGGGCGGTCAACAAAATCACTGTAAAGTATCGCCACCCTATTCCTAGATTAGATGATATGCTTGATGAATTGCATGGTGCATGTTTGTTTACAAAAATTGATTTAAAGAGTGGCTATCATCAGATTAGGATGAAAGAGGGAGATGAGTGGAAAACTGCGTTTAAGACTAAATACGGATTGTATGAGTGGTTAGTAATGCCTTTTGGGTTGTCTAATGCACCTAGCACTTTCATGCGCTTAATGAATTATGTCTTGCGTGAGTTCCTTGGAAAGTTTGTAGTTGTGTATTTTGATGATATTCTGGTTTACAGCAGATGCTTAGATGACCATATTTTGCATGTGAAAGCTGTTTTGAGTGTGTTGAGAAAGGAGAAGTTGTATGGAAACCTTAAGAAGTGCTCATTTTGCATGAATAAAGTAATTTTCTTAGGTTTTGTGGTTAGTGGGGAAGGAGTGGAAGTTGACACTGAAAAGGTGAAGGCTATTCAAGAATGGCCAACGCCTAAGACTGTTAGTGAGGTGAGGAGTTTTCATGGCTTAGCTAGTTTTTACAGGCGATTTGTTAGAGATTTCTCTACTATTGCCGCGCCACTGAATGAGATAGTCAAAAAAAATGTTGGGTTTAAATGGGGGAAAGAGCAAGAAAATGCTTTTTGCATGTTAAAAGAGAGATTATATAATGCTCCTGTTTTGTGTTTGCCTGACTTTTCTAAGACTTTTGAGATTGAATGTGATGCTTCTGGGATTGGTATAGGTGCTGTTTTGATGCAGGAAAAACGTCCCATAGCATATTTCAGTGAGAAGTTGAGTGGGCCAATTCTGAACTATTCCACCTATGATAAGGAGCTCTATGCAATGGTAAGAGCACTTGAAGTATGGGAGCACTACTTGCTGCCTAAGGAGTTTGTGATTCATAGTGATCATCAATCCCTCAAGTATTTAAAGGGACAAGGGAAATTGAGCAAAAGGCATGCAAGATGGGTGGAATTTCTAGAAACGTTTCCATATGTGATCAAGTACAAGCAGGGTAAGGAAAATGTGGTGGCAGATGCACTATCCAGAAGGTACGCTTTGATTTTTATGCTTACTTCTAAATTACTTGGATTTGAGCATTTGAAAGAGATGTATGTTGATGATGCTGATTTTGCTACTGTGTATCATGCATGTGAGCGTGCTGCATTTGATAGGTATTATAGGCATGAAGGATATCTTTTTAGGGGTAAACAACTTTGTATTCCTACATGTTCTATTAGGGAGTTGCTTGTGAGGGAATCACATAGTGGGGGGTTAATGGGGCATTTTGGTGTGCAAAAGACCTTAGGTATGCTTAATGAACATTTTTATTGGCCAAACATGAGAAAAGATGTGGAAAGGGTTTGTGCCAGATGCATTACTTGTAAACAGGCTAAATCTAGGACAATGCCTCATGGATTATATACACCATTGCCTGTACCTAGTGAACCTTGGACTGACATTTCTATGGATTTTGTTTTGGGTTTACCTAGGACCAGGAAAGGGAGGGACAACATATTTGTTGTTGTGGACAGGTTTAGTAAAATGGCTCATTTCATTGCTTGCCATAAAACAGATGATGCCACAAATATTGCTGAACTTTTCTTTAGGGAAGTGGTTCGGTTGCATGGGGTGCCAAGAACCATTGTGTCAGATAGAGATGTCAAGTTTCTAGGTCATTTCTGGAGAGTTTTGTGGGGAAAATTAGGTACTAAGCTTTTATTTTCTACTACATGTCACCCCCAGACTGATGGGCAAACTGAAGTAGTTAATAGAACCTTAGGAACTATGTTGCGTGCTATTGTTGGAAAGAATTTGAAAACTTGGGAGGATTGTTTACCATTCATTGAATTTGCATATAATCGTGCTATACATTCTTCTACAGGGTTTTCACTATTTGAGATTGTCTATGGTTTTAATCCTTTAACTGTGTTGGATTTAACGCCTTTACCTTTGAATAAGCTTGCTAGCTTAGATGGCAAAAAGAAGGCTGATTTGGTTAAAGAAATACATGAGAAAGCACGTGACCAGATTGAGAAGAAGAATCGCATGTATGCACAGAAGGCTAACAAAGGGCGAAAACAAATAATTTTTGAACCAGGTGACTGGGTTTGGGTGCATATGCGAAAGGAACGGTTCCCACAGCAAAGGAAGTCAAAGCTTGATGCGAGGGGTGATGGACCGTTTCAAGTTTTGCAACGCATCAATGACAATGCATACAAGATTGACTTACCAGGTGAATATGGTGTTAGTCCTACCTTTAATGTTTCTGATTTATCTCCTTTTGATTTTGACTCAGATTCGAGGACGAATTCTTTTGAAGAGGGAGGGGATGATGTGAGCACGACCAAGGAACCAAGAGATGAACTAGCTTTACCAGAAGGCCCAGTGACTAGATCAAGAGCCAAGAAATTCAAGGAGGGTCTCAAAGCCTATATGGGCCGAATGGTGGAAGATATGGACAAGCAAGAGGAGTTGGGGCTGAATCTTCAAGAGGGAACTCAAATGGGCTCATTAATTTGTTTAAAGCCAATGGAATAAGCTTTGGGCAGCCCAAGCATTATGTTAGGCGTGTGGGCTTGTGTTTGGACTCATTAAGTTGTGTTTTGTTATTTATTTAAGCTATTGGATTTAATTTCTTGTTTATTAGGCTTAATTAGCGAAATGGGCTTAAGTTAGCTATGTTTGGCAGCCCATTGTTAAGGCCTTATTCATTTAGGGTTTCATTTTAATTAGTGGTATAATAACCACGTGATAGGATGTATTAGGGATGATTACTTTGGCCGAATTTACCATTGGAGAGGATTTGTCTTCTTCTATTGCATCAAGAACGATTTTCTTATCAAGGTATTTCATCTTGTGGCGAATTTCTGTTCTTATTCTTCAAATCAATCTATCATAAGCGTTTCCTTTCATTTTATAGATTGGGGGTTCTTTAGATTGGGGATTTAAATTTTGTTCTTGTTCTTGCCATTTGTGTGTTTGGGGTTTCGGGTTCTACATAGCCTTGGGGTTCCGCATCAGAAAGAGTGGACGTTAAAGAGAGGTTGGATAAATTAGAAGGGGGAACATCCGACAACTCAAGGAGAACAGCTAGGTTGATCAAGTCGATTGGGATAAAGATGATGAAGTTCAATCCATGAGGGGTAGAGTGAGAAGAGAAGATAAAGTGGACAGCAACATCAATGCCATCAAGATGAACATTCCATCCTTTAAAGGTAGGAATGATGCTGAAGTGTATTTAGAATGGGAAAGGAAGGTGGACATGATTTTTGCTTGTCATAACTATTCTAAAGACAAGAAAGTAAGGATAGTAGTAGTGGAGTTTAGTGATTATGCGCTGGTTTGGTGGAATGAGTTAGTTAAGAGTAGAAGGAGGAATGGGGATCCACCTATCTCTACTTGGGAAGAAATGAAGAGAGTAATGAAGAGGAGGTTTGTACCATCCTACTACTATAGAGAGTTGCACCAGCAATTACATAGGCTGACTCATGGAGCTAGAACAGTGGAGGATTATCACAAGGAAATGGAGATGCTCATGATTAAAGCAAATATAGAAGAGGAAGAAGAGGTTACTATGGCTTGGTTCATGGGAGGTTTGAATAGGTAAATTGATGATGTGGTGGACTTACAACATTATGGAGTAATGGAGGACCTAGTGAATATTGCCATGAAAGTGGAGAGGCAACAAAAGCAAAGGAGGGCAGCAAGGTTATTTTCAAATTCCAACAACAAAAGTTGTCCAAACTAGAGCAAAAATGAAGATTTTAAAAATATGGAAATGCAATTTAAACAACTTTTTGGAGTATTGAGTACGTATATGAAACAAGAGGAAAGAAAGAAAGAAAGAAGAGGAAGTTATTATTGAAGAAATTGTTTGTGAAGCTGAAAGAGATACTATAAATTTATATGCTGATAAGGTTGTAAATGAGGAAGACATAAGTAAAAGTGTAGATGTTGTTGCTGTGAATAAAAATGAAGAAGATTGTGAAAAGGAAGATGTTTGTTTAGTTGAGTTGGAAGATCAGCATGTTATGATTGATCCTGTAGTGCTCGAGAAGGCTGAGTTGAACAATGAGAAAGAAGAGGACCATGATCAGAACGAAATGATTGTATTGAATAATCATGTTTTTCCTAGTATTTTTGATAAATTGCAGGAACATGATGACTTCTCAAATGAAGAAGCATTCATTTTATTTCCACCTGTTCAAAAGATAGTATATGAAGACGAATTCATTCTACAAGATTCAATTCCCAACTTGAACAAGACGAAGATTCGAGGATGAATCTTTTCTGAAGAGGGAGGGAATGATGCGTGGACAGGGGGGTCAACATTGCAAGATTATAAATATTGCAAGTTTGGATTCATGGAGATCAAATTTGGGGAAGTTAAAGCAGACTTGAAGGTGGTTTACTGAACCTATAAAGAAGTCGAATCAAAAAGAGACTTCGACAGTTTGACATGTGCCGGTCATGTGACGACTTGACATGTGCCGGTTATGTGACACCTGACATGTGCCGAACATCTGACCTAGAGCATGTGCAATGCATGTGCTAATTGGTGGATTAAGGGGCTGATTTGTTTGGGCTTTTAATTAGGGCTTTATTTATTATTTTTATTTGATTATTTGTAATATGTTAGGCCTTAACTTATTCTTTTGAGATTATTTAAGTGAGATGGGCTTTAATTAGCTTGGGCTCATTTAATTAGTTATTTTTAGGCTTTTTGGGCTGAATTTTAAGTTAATTAATGTGGGCTTTAGTTATCTTGATGTAAGGCCCATGTTTTAATTAGTTATTTTTAGGCTTTTTGGGCTGTATTTTAAGTTAATTAGTGTGGGCTTTAGTTATCTTGGTGTAAGACCCATGTTTAAAGGTCTATTTGATTAATTAGGGTTTTTATTAGCTTAAGAGAATATGAATACTCCTAAAAAACGAGATTGTAATTCAGACTTAAAGATTATGATATTTTGAGACTTTTATTTGGCTTGGCCGAATTCTTCATTGGAGAGGATTGTTTGTCTTCTTCTTTTGCATCAAGAACTTTTAATTCTTATCAAGATATTTACTTTGTGGCGAATTCTGTTCTTGTATTTTAAAATCAATTTATTATAAGCGTTTCCGTTCACATAGTTGTTTGGGGGTTCTTTAGATTGGGATTTGTTCTTATTCATGTTCATGCCATATTGTATGTTTAAGGGGTTTCAGGCTCTTTAACCTTGGGTTCCGTATCATTTGGTATCAGAGCCTGGATTAGGATTAAATTCTTATTTATCCTTGTTTGTTTGCTGTTTTTGTTAATTGTTCTTCAATTTATTTGATTCCTAAAATTTAGGGACTTTTGTTCATCATAGGGACCGAAATTATAGGGAGCTTTGTTTTAGGTGTTATTTCTTAATATTTTATCTTGATTTTTAGGTCATTAGTTGTTCTAGTTGTTATCTAGCTATTCATATAAAAAAAACAAAAAAAATCATTGGTACTGTTCATCACACTGTTCATGGTACTGTTCATCCGAATTTTTAAAAAAAAAGTCTTTCAATTTGGGTTAACTTTGGTTGGTGTGATCAATTAGAATTGTATTTCTTTAGGATATAATTGTTATTAACTAATTAGTTAGCGATAATTCAAAAAAAAAAATAGGATTAGGACATTATTTAAATTAGGACATTGAATTAGATAAGTTTCATTCTTGTCTTAATCTAGACATTTGGGTTTCCTTATTTTGATTTAAATTTGGACATAGTGGATTAATCATTTTCTCTTAACCTAGACATTTGAGTTTCCTTATTTTGTCTTAGACATAAGAGTTTCCTTATTTTGTCTTGGACATAATAGTTTCCTTAACTTGATTTGGAAATTTTTATTTTCCTTATTTGTCAATTTCTTTCATTCTTAAGTTGCTATTTTTTTTTGGTGTCTAGTATCTTTTGCTTCGATTTATACTATAATTAACAACTCGATTCTTGTTAATTTAAATTGCATATTCGGACAGCATACATACCTTCATCTTGTTTGCTTATTTCAACTTCCTTCAGTTTGGTATTTTTGCTTCTAGATTTGAGCCTATCTTCTTTGTTAGGTTTTTTTTCATTGCATTTTCATTTCAATCTGCTGAATTGTGAATCATCTTGACTTGGAATTGAGTTCTGAAGTGCAATCGAAGATAACAAGCTTGAGTGGTAAAAGGCTTGAGTGTGTGAGCTTAAAAGAGGGTAAAAGCCAAATTGACTGAAACACGAGTGGAGTGCCATATTTTGAGTGAAACACGTGAGGGAGTGATTGTGAGGATATACTATTACAAGTCAAGATGACACTTAGATCAAGAAGCATTGAATGAGTTGAAGAAGGATGCTAAGTTTTTGGATAAAGATCTTAAAGATATGGAATTGCAGTTTAAACAACTCTCTAGACTACTAAGTACGTATATAAGACAGGAGAAAAGAAATAAGGAAGAGGAAGTTGTAGTAGAAGATATTATTTGTGAAGTGAAGCGGAACCGTAAGGCTAAAGAACCCAAAACCCCTTGAACATACAATATGGCATAGACATGAATAAGAGTAAATCCCCAACCCTATTGAACCCCCAATTAGTGAAAGGAAACGCAAATAATTAGGTTGATTTATACACAAGAACAGAATTCGCCACAAGTAATTACCTTGATAAGAATTTATGTTCTTGATGCAAACGAAGAAGACAAGCTATCCTCTCCAAAGATGAATTCGGCCAAGCCAAAAGAAATTTATCAAATTATTCAAATCTCAAGTCTGAATTACAATCTCGTTTTTGAGGAGTATTTATACTCACTTAAGCTAATAAAAACCCTAATTAATCAAATATACCTTTAAACATGGGCCTTACACCAAGATAACTAAAACCCACACTAATTAACTTAAAATACATCCCAAAAAGCCTAAAAAGAACTAATTAAATGAGCCCAATCTAATTAAAGCCCATCTCACTTAAATAAGCCCAAAAGAATAAGTTAAGGCCTAACATATTACAAATAATCAAATAAAAATAATAAATAAAGCCCTAATTAAAAGCCGAAACCAAAACAAACCCTTAAGTCCATTAATAAGCACATGTAATACACATGTAATGTGTCACATAATGTGCACATGCAATGCACATGTAATGTGTCACATAATGTGCACATGCATATGATACATGCATAGCACATGACATGGCACATGTCTAGCACATGTCAAAGCACATGGATGGCACATGTCAAGGTCACATGACTTGCACATGCCTCTCTTCAAAGTCTCTTTTTGAATCGGCTTCTTCATAGCTTTAGTAAACCACCTTCAACCTTCTTGAACTTCCCCAAATTTGATCTCCATGAATCCGAACTTGCAATGTTTATAATCTTGCAATGTTGACCCCCCTGTGCACGCATCATTTCCTCCCTCTTTAGAAAAGATTCGTCCTCAAATCTTTGTCTTGTTCAAGTTGGGAATTGGCACTTCTATAATAAATTCATCTTCATATAACATCTTCTGAACAGCTGGAAATAAAATGAATGTGATACGGATCCACCAACCATCAAAGATCATTTGAAGATGCCTAGTGGTCCAATAACAAGAGGACGTGCTCAGAAGCTAAAGATGGCTATGACATCTTTTGTTCAGGCTTTTGTCACTCAAGAAATTCATGAAGAGGCTATTGAGAAATGTTCTGGAGAGCTTGAAGGCCAAATGAAAGTACTTAGCCTTCAGGAAGCAAGTGAAGGAATTGGGTCAATTTAAGCCATCAAGGGCTTATACAACTTTGGGCTTTTAATTGTACATGTCATGTGCCTCATTTAAAAGTCACATGACTCACTTAAGTTGTATTTAAATGGGCTAGGCGTGTGGGCTTCTTGTTGGGCTTGGTTTAGTTAGTTTGATTGTTTATTTTGTCTTGTTTTGGGCTTTCACATTCAGCCTTTAACACTTACCTTTAAGTATGTTTATTTTCTTTATTGTGGGCTTAATTTAGCTTGTAAAGCCCATGTCAATTTCGGCCTATCAATGATTAAGGCCTTAGTAGGGTTTGTTTTAGGTTTTAAGAGTAATTAGGGTTAGCCACCATATAAATAGGCTAACATAAGTTGTAACCTGCAGATTTTTGATCAATTAAACATTTGAGAGTATTCTCTTCTTGGCTTGGCCGAATTTCTTTAGGGAGATTAGTGAGATTGCTTGCTTTTCTTTTCTATTGCATGAGGAATTTGATAACTTATCAATTGTCTTGATTGTGGCATTTTCATTTTCTTCGATTTCCCAATTATTTGCGTTTCCATTCACGTGTTGTTTGGGGGTTCAATAGGGAGGGTTTTTGTCTTCTTTGTCTTTGCAATCAAAGTGTATGTTCAAGGTGTTTCGGGTTCTTTAACCTTGGGGTTCCGCATCAGAATGCTTCTTCAGCAAAGAACTCATCATGTTCCTGCAAGTTAACATAAACATTAGGAAAAACATGGTTATTCAATGCATCTTTTTCGTTCTGATCATGGTTCTTTTCTTCCTCCATGTTTAATTCAACCTCCTTAGGCACTACAGGATCTATCTTAACATGCTGATCTTCCATCTCAACTACAAAAGCATCTTCCTTTTTACAATCTTTTTCCATTTCACTTAAGGCAATAACATCTTCATTTACACTTATTTTTTCCTCACTCAGAACCTCATTGTCATATAAATCTATAGTATCCCCTTCAGCTTCGCAAATAATTTCTTCGACAATAACTTCCTCTTCTTTCTTTCTTTCCTCTTGTCTCCTATACGTACTTATTAGTCCAGAAAGTTGTTTAAACTGCAATTCTATATTTTTAAAATCTTTATTTTTGCTCCATTTCGAATTCCATTTATTGCTAGAATTCAAAAATGACCTTGCTGCCCTCCTTTGCTTTTGTTGCCTCTCCACCTTCATGGCAATATTTACTAAGTCCTCTATCACACCATAGTGTTGTAAGTCCACGACATCAGCAATTTCTCTATTCAAACCTCCTATTAACCGAGCCATAGTAACCTCTTCTTCCTCTTCTATATTGGCTTTAATCATGACTATCTCCATTTCCTTGTGATAATCCTCCACTGTTCTAGATCCTTGAGTTAGCCTATGTAATTGCTGGTACAACTCTCTCTAGTAGTAGGATGGTACAAACCTCCACTTCATTACTCTCTTCATTTCTTCCGAAGTAGAGATAGGTGGATCCCCATTCCTCCTTCTACTCTTAACTAACTCATTCCACCAAACCAGTGCATAATCACTAAACTCCACTGCTGCTATCCTTACTTTCTCATCTTCAGAATAGTTATGACATGCAAAAATCATATCCACCTTCCTTTCCCATTCTAAATACACTTCAACATCATTCCTACCTTTAAAGGATGGAATGTTCATCTTGATGGCATTGATGTTGCTATCCACTTTATCTTCTCTTCTCACTCTACCCTTCACGGATTGAACTTCATCATCTTCATTCTAATCGCCTTGATCAACCTCCTCTCGCTCATTAATCCATCTTCCACTCCTAGCTGTTCTCCTTGAGTTGTTGGATGTTCCCCCTTCTAATTTATCCAACCTCTCTTTAACGTCCACTCTTTCCCTCAACAAATTCTCAAGGGTACCTTGCATTGCTTGTATAGAAAACACAACCTGTTCTATAGACATCTCCTTCTTACTAGATTCGTCAGTCATGGTGCTTTACCTACAAAAGATGTTAAATAAACCAGCCTCACTGCACTCCCTCATGTGTTTACACTCAAAGAAGTGACACTCCACTCGTGTTTTGCTCAAATTTGGCTTTTACCCTCCTTTAAGCTCACACTCTCAAGCCTTTTACCACTTAAGCTTGCTGTCTTCAGTTGCACTTCAAAACTCAAACTCAAGTCAAAATAGTTCACAAGCAGCAAATTATAGTAAAAGAATGCAATGAAAATACTTAAAAAAGAAGATAGGCACAAAACTAGAAGCAAAAGACCAAAGTGAAGAACATTGAAATGAGCATACAAGGTGAAGATATGTATGCTATCCGAATTATGTGAATTTAACTAACAAGAATCAAATTGTTAATTATAGTGTAATCGGAAGCAAAAACACAAAGACACCAAAAATGGAAACTTAAGAATGAAAGAATTGACAAAACTAATGCAATAATGAAGAAATTGAAATCTCCCTAATGGAAAATTCAATTTGATACAATATAGGTTATTACACTAAGATAAAAGAAAAGGAGACACAAGATGTCCAAACTAAAACAAGATTAGGAAACCCAAATGTTTGTCCAAAATAAGACAAAGATTAATCCAATATGTCTTAATAAGATCAAATAAGGAAACCCAAATGTCTAGATTAAGACAAAATGACTTATCCATTATATCTTAATTAGTTCAAGTTTAGGAAACCCAAATGTTTAGACTAAGACAAGATGACTTATCCACAATGTCTTAATTAGTTCAAGATGAGGTAACCCCAATGTCTAGACTAAGACAAAATGACTTTATCCACTATGCCTTAATTAGTTTAAGTTTAGGAAACCCAAATGTCTAGACTAAGACAAAATTACTTATCCACTATGTCTTAATGTTAAGGAAACCGAATTCAGCCCACTAGGTTCAAGTCAAACCCAAATAATTATCCAACTCCAAATCTGGTCCAATAGGTTTAAATCAAACCCAAATAATTGTCCAACTCTAAATCTGGCCCAATAGGTTTAAATCAAACCCAAATCATTGTTCAACTCCAAATCTGGCCCAATAGGTTGAGCCCAATGTGTATGACGCCCAAACCAAATCAACCAAACCCTAAATTGTATTCTTTTCTTTTCTAGCCGCCAACAATTTTCACTTTTTTTATTTTTAACAACTAGAGCAGCAAACAACCTAAACTTCAAGATCAAATAACAAAGAATTCAGCCTAAAACATGGCTCCTAAATTTTCGGCCACTATGATGAACAAGGGTTCCTAAATTTTAGGATTCAAATTAATTGAAAAATAATGAACAAAAATAGCAAGTAAACATGGATAAATAAGAATTTAATCCAAATCCAAGCTCTGATACCAAATGATGCGGAACCCCAAGGCTAAAGAACCCGAAACCCCTTGAACATACAATATGGCATAGACATGAATAAAAGTAAATCCCCAACCCTATTGAACACCCAATCAATAAAGTGAAAGGAAACACAAATAATTAGGTTGATTTAAACACAAGAACAGAATTCGCCACAAGTAATTACCTTGATAAGAATTTATGTTCTTGATGCAAAAGAAGAAGACAAGCTATCCTATCCAAAGATGAGTTCGGCCAAGCCAAAAGAAATTTATCAAATTAATCAAATCTCAAGTCTGAATTACAATCTCGTTTTTTAGGAGTATTTATAATCACTTAAGCTAATAAAAACCCTAATTAATCAAAGATGCCTTTAAACATGGGCCTTACACCAAGATAACTAAAGCCCACACTAATTAACTTAAAATACAGCCCAAAAAGCCTAAAAAGAACTAATTAAATGAGCCTAAGCTAATTAAATGCATAGCACATGACATGACACATGTCTAGCACATGTCAAAGCACATGGATGGCACATGTCAAGGTCACATGACTTGCACATGCCTGTCTTCAAAGTCTTTTTTTGAATCGGCTTCTTCATAGCTTTAGTAAACCACCTTCAAGCCTTCTTGAACTTCCCCAAATTTTATCTCCATGAATCCGAACTTGCAATGTTTATAATCTTGCAATGTTGACTCCCCTGTGCACGCATGATGCGGGACCTTAGGATCTAATCAAAACCCCGAACTCTTCATTCAATTAACCATCAAATCCTAAACATGCAATCTGAAATTTTATTCACTTTAAACCCTAATATCAAAGATAATTAAGACCTAAAGTAGAAAAATGGAAGAATAGAACTACACAAGAACAAAGCTTGAATAACCCAATTCTTAAAACAACACAAAGTAAAGATTCACTTACTTTGCAAAAGATGTCTTGCAAACAGCAAAGAACAATTATATTTCTCTATTCAAAAACTGATGAAAAACACGCATAAGTATGCCTTATATAGGCAGCCACTTAACCCTAATACATGTAGGAGTAAATAAACCCTAAACCTAATTGAAATAATAAAATTAGCCAATTGGATGGGCTGCCAAAGTGGGTGGCGTGAGCCCATATTGAAAAGGCTTAGTTATTACAATTAATCAAGTTAAAAACTTAAATTGAGGCCCTAACTAAAAGCCCAAACCAAACAGCCCATTAGTTCATTAATTAAGCACATGCAATGCACATGACATAAGCCACATGTCTAGCACATGTCAAGCACATGCTTGGCACATGTCATTGTCACATGCCCGGCACATGTTTAGGTCACATGCTCGGCACATGTCAAGTGTCACATGACCGGCACATGTCAAGTGTTACTTGAGTTGAATATTCGGCTTCTTTCCCTTCATGGCCCATTTCTACTCCCAACATGTGAACCAGCTTCAAATCTCCTTGAACAACTCCAATTTTGGTCTCCATGGCCCCGGAATTAACCCCATAATATTTGTGCCCTTGAAGCTTCATTTCCTCTTCAATGAATGCTTGAATAAAGCCTTGTAACTTCTCATTGAGTTTCTTGGCTCTATTCCTTGTAATCGGTCCATTTGGAAGCTTTAATGGGTCCTTTCCATGGCTATCTACATCAACGCATCATGAAGCCAAAAGAGTTGGTATAGATTTATATGATGACGATGTTGTAAATGAGGAAAAAATGAGCGGAAGTGTAGACGATGATTGTGTGAGTGAAAAGGAAGAACATTATAAAAAGGAAAATGCTTGTGTAATTGAGAAATAAGATCAGCATGATACGATTGATCCTGTAGTGCTTAAGGAGGCTGGATTGAACAAGGAGGAAGAAAAGAACCATGAACAAAATGAAAATGATGCATTGAATAACCATGTTTTTCCTAATGTTTATGTTAACTTGCAGGAATATGATGAGTTCTTTGCCGAAGAAGCATTCATTTTATTTCCACCTGTTCAGAAGATGTTATATGAAGATGAATTTATTCTAGAAGTGCCAATTCCCAACTTGAACAAGATGAAGATTCGAGGACGAATCTTTTCTAAAGAGGGAGGGAATGATGCGTGCACAGGGGTGTCAACATTGCAAGATTATAAACTTTGCAAGTTCGAATTTATGGAGATTAAATTTATGGAAGTTAAAGAAGGCTTGAAGGTGGTTTACTGAATTATGAGAAAGCCGAATCAAAAAAGAGACTTTGAAGAGAGGCATGTGCAAGTCATGTGACACCTTGACATGTGCAAGTCATGTGACCTTGACATGTGCCATTCATGTGCTTTGACATGTGCTAGACATGTGCCATGTCATGTGCTATGCATGCACCATATGCATGTACACATCATATGACACATTACATGTGCAATGCATGTGCCAATTAATGGACTTAATGGGCTGTTTTGTTTTGCCTTTTAGTTTAGGCTTTTATTTATTATTTTTATTTGATTATTTGTAATATGTTAGGCCTTAACTTATTCTTTTGGGCTTATTTAAGTGAGATGGGCTTTAATTAGCAGGTGAGTATTGTTGCCATTATACTTGGTTGTGCTCATATCATTGAAGGAGGCTTTCACAAAGTACTTAGCCTTTTGTAAGCTTCTAGTGAAATTGGGCCAATTTAAGTCATTTTTGGATTTATACTACTTTGGGCTTTATTTGTACAAGTCATGTGCTTCATTTAAAAGTCACATGACTCATTTAATTAGTGACTTAATGGGCTAGACGTTTTGGGCTTCTTAGATTGGGTTTAGTTTAGTTATTTTGGGTTTTAATTAGTCTTTCTTTTGGGCTTATTTTAAGTGTGTTTAATTCTTTAGTTTGGGCTTAACTTATCTTGTAAAGCCCATGGACAATTCGGCCACACTATGTTTAAGGCCTCATTAGGGTTTGTTTTAGGTTATTTGCTAGCTAGGGTTAGCCACCCTATAAATAGAACATGTTATGTTAAGAATTTCAGATTTTGGATGATATTCATTGGCTTAGCCGAATTTTCTTTGCTTAGAATGAGAGTGAATTGCTTTCTTTTCCATTGCATGAAGAATTTGATTAACTTATCAATTGTTTGATTGTGGCGTTTTTCAGGTTCTTTAATTCCCGATTATTTGCATTTTCAGTCACAGGTTGATTGGAGGTTCAATAGGGAGGGTGTTTATCTGATTTTGCTTTGCTATTCGAATTGTATGTGTGGGTTGTAGCTCGTTAGCTATAGGGTTCCGCATCACAAGGTGCCAGATCAGTAGAAGATTATCACAAGGAGATGGAGATGCTATTGATCAAAGCTAACATAGAAGAGGAGGATGAGGTAATAATTGCTTGGTTCATGGGAGGTTTGAATAAAGAAATTGCTGATGTAGTTGAATTGCAACATTATGAAGAAATGAAGGACTTAGTGAACATTGCCATTAAGGTGGAGAGGCAACAGAAACAAAGGAGGGTAGCAAGGTCATTCTCAAATTTCAACAACAAAAGTTGTCCAAACTGGAGCAAAAATGAAGATTTTAAAAATATGGAATTGCAGTTTAAACAACTTTCTGGACTACTAAGTACGTATATGAAACAAGAGGAAAGAAGGAAAGAAGAGGAAGTTATTGTCAAAGAAATTGTTTGTGAAGCTAAAAGAGATGCCTTAGATTTATATGCTGATGAGCTTGTAAATGAGGAGGACATAAGTGAAAGTAAGGATGTTATCGACTGTTTGAGTAAAAAGGAAGAAGATTGTAAAAAGGAAGAAGATAGTGTAATTGAGATTGGAGATCAATATATTATGACTGATCCTGTAGTGCTTGAGGAGGCTGAGTTGAACATGGAGGAAGAAAAGAACCATGATCAGAACGAAAAGTATGCATTGAATAACCATGTTTTTCCTAATGTTTATGTTAACTTGCAGGAACATGATGAGTTCTTTGCTGAAGAAGCATTCATTTTATTTCCACCTGTTCAGAAGATGTTATATGAAGATGAATTTATTCTAGAAGTGCCAATTCCCAACTTGAACAAGACGAAGATTCGAGGACGAATCTTTTCTAAAGAGGGAGGGAATGATGCGTGCACAGTGGGGTCAACATTGCAAGATTATAAACTTTGCAAGTTTGAATTTATGGAGATTAAATTTATGGAAGTTAAAGAAGGCTTGAAGGTGGTTTACTGAATTATGAGGAAGCCGAATCAAAAAAGAGACTTTGAAGAGAGGCATGTGCAAGTCATGTGACACCTTAACATGTGCAAGTCATGTGACCTTGACATGTGCTATCTATATGCTTTAACATGTGCTAGACATGTGCCATGTCATGTGCTATGCATGTGCACATCATGTGACACATTACATGTGCAATGCATGTGCCAATTAATGGACTTAATGGGCTGTTTTGTTTGGGCTTTTAGTTAAGACTTTTATTTATTATTTTTATTTGATTATTTGTAATACATTAGGCCTTAACTTATTCTTTTGGGCTCATTTAATTAGTTTTTTTTAGGCTTTTTGGGCTGTATTTTAAGTTAATTAGTGTGGGCTTTAGTTATCTTGGTGTAAGACCCATGTTTAAAGGCCTATTTAATTAATTAGGGTTTTTATTAGGTTAAGGGAGTATAAATACTTCTCAAAAACGAGATTGTAATTCAGACTTAAAGATTATGATATTTTGAGACTTTTATTTGGCTTGGCCGAATTCTTCATTGGAGAGGATTGTTTGTCTTCTTCTTTTGCATTAAGAACTTTTAATTCTTATCAAGGCATTTACTTTATGGCGAATTTTGTTCTTGTAGTTTAAAATCAATCTATTATAAGCGTTTCCATTCACGTAGTTGTTTGGTGGTTTTTTAGATTGGGGGTTTGTTCTTATTCATGTTCATGCCATATTGTATGTTTAAGGGGTTTCGGGTTCTTTAACCTTGGGGTTCCGCATCAAAAGAAGAGGAGGGCAGCAAGGTTATTTTCAAATTCCAGTAATAAATGGAATCCGAAATGGAGTAAAAATGAAGAAAAGAAGAAGGAGTACCATTCGGCTTCTAAGGAGAAAGACTATGAAACAAACAAAGGCAAGGAAAAGAGTACTTCATTCCAAAAAGGTACTACTGATCCTTCACCTAAACTTTCTAAATATAGGGATATAAAGTGTTTTAAGTGTCAGGGACGTGGTCATTATGCATCTGAATGTCCTAATAGAAAAACTATGTTTATTAAGGGGGAAGAAATTATTTCTGAGTTTGATAATGGGGATGAGTCTGATGGTAGTGAATTGAGTACGCCACCTTTAGAAGATTGTTCAGATAATGATGAGTGTGTTGAATATGCTGTAAAAGGAGAGGTTCTAGTTACTAGGCGTGTTTTGAACTTGAATGTGAAGGAAGATGGCCTAGAGCAAAGGGAACATATATTTCACACTAGATGCTTGATAAGTGGGAAGGCTTGTAGTCTAATCATAGATGGGGGTAGTTGCACTAATGTAGCTAGTACTACCTTGGTAGAAAAATTGAGCTTGAAATGTGATAAGCATCCTAACCCATATAGGCTGCAATGGTTAAATGATAGTGGTCAAGTTAAAGTGACCAAGCAAGTGGTAGTTGCATTTTCCATTGGTAGGTACGCAGATGAGATTGTATGTGATGTAGTACCAATGCAAGCTGGTCATATCTTGTTGGGTAGGCCTTGGCAATTTGATAGGCATGTTGTCCATGATGGGTATAAGAATAGGTATTCTTTTGTGCATAACGGACATAAGATTACTCTTGCACCTTTGTCACCTAAAGAAACTTACATTGAGCAATTGAGAATTCAGCAAACTTCAAGTGGCAGTTCAGGTAGTGAGGTGAAAAAGAAAGAAGAGAGAAAAGAGGCCATGAGAGAAAAGAATATGAATAAAGACCCAATGGTGAGTGACTGCACAAGTGAGCAAAAGAAAGTGGCATGTGCAGAAGAGAAAAAGTTAGTGAGTGAAAAGAAAAATAATGATGTGAGAATTGAGAAAAAAGAAATTGAGAGGAGTGAAAAAGTTAAGAAATAATCACGTTTTTATGCAAAACAGAGAGAAGTTAAAAGTGCATACTTAGGCAAGAGAGCTCTAGTCTGGATTCGATTTAAGGAAACTTTGTTTACTGAAACTGATCTTAACCTCGAGTTGCCTAGTGTTTTTGTGACTTTATTGCAGGAATATGAAGATGTCTTTCCAGAAGAAGTTCCACATAGATTACCACCCTTAAGAGGGATTGAGCACCAAATTGATCTTGTACCTAGGGCTCAAATACCTAACCGTCCAGCTTAACGAAGCAATCCAGAGGAGACGAACGAGTTGCAAAGGCAAGTGGATGAACTGCTTCAAAAGGGGTATGTGAGGGAAAGCATGAGTCCTTATGCTGTACCAGTCTTATTGGTACCCAAGAAAGATGGAACATGGAGGATGTGTGTCGATTGCAGAGCGGTGAACAAAATCACTGTAAAGTATCGCCACCCTATTCCTCGGTTAGATGATATGCTAGATGAGTTACATGGTGCATGTATATTCACTGAAATTGATTTAAAAAGTGGCTATCATCAAATTAGGATAAAAGAGGGAGATGAATGGAAAACTGCGTTTAAAACTAAATATGGATTATATGAGTGGTTAGTAATGCCTTTTGGGTTATCTAATGCACCTAGTACTTTCATGCGATTAATGAACCATGTCTTGCGTGATTTTCTTGGTAAATTTGTGGTTGTTTACTTTGATGACATTCTAGTTTACAGCAAGTATTTAGATGAACATATCATGCATGTTAAAGCTGTTTTGGATGTGTTGAGAAAAGAAAAGTTGTATGCAAACCTTAAGAAGTGTTCTTTTTGCTTAGATAAAGTTGTCTTCTTAGGTTTTGTAGTGAGCTATAAAGGAGTGGAGGTTGATTCTGAAAAGGTGAGGGCTATTCAAGAATGGCCAACGCCTAAGTTAGTGACTGAGGTAAGGAGTTTCCATGGATTAGCTAGCTTTTATAGGCGGTTTGTTAGAGATTTTTCTACTATTGCTGCACCACTGAATGAGATTGTTAAAAAGAATGTTGGGTTTAAATGGGAAAAAGAGCAAGAAAAAGGATTTTGCACTTTAAAAGAGAAATTATGCACTGCTCCTATTTTGCGTTTACCTGATTTTTCTAAGACTTTTGAGATTGAATGTGATGCTTCTGGGATTGGTGTAGGTACTGTTTTGATGCAGAAAATCGTCCCATAGCTTATTTCAGTGAGAAGTTAAGTGGTCTAGTATTGAACTATTCCACCTATGACAAGGAGCTTTATGCATTGGTGAGAGCTCTTGAAGTGTGGGAGCACTACTTGCTGCCAAAGGAGTTCATGATACATAGTGATCACCAATCTCTCAAGTATTTGAAGGGACAAGGTAAATTGAGTAAGAGGCATGCAAGTTAGGTTGAGTTTTTGGAAACATTTCCATATGTGGTCAAATACAAGCAAGGTAAAGAAAATGTTGTGGCTGATCTAGAAGGTATGCTTTGATTTCTATGCTTACTTCTAAGTTGCTTGGATTTGAGCATTTGAAAGATTTGTATGTTAATGATGCTGATTTTGCCACTGTGTATCATGCTTGTGAAAATACTGCATTTGACAAGTACTATAGACATGAGGGATATCTTTTTAAAGGATAACAACTTTGCATTCCTATATGTTCTATTAGGGAGTTGCTTGTTAGGGAATCACATAGTGGAGGTTTAATGGGGCATTTTGGTGTGCACAAGACCTTAAATATGCTTAGTGAACATTTCTATTGGTCGAATATGAGGAGAGATGTAGAAAGGATTTGTTCCAAGTGCATTGCATGTAAACAAGCTAAATCTATGTTTATGCCGCATGGACTTTATACACCTTTACCTGTACCTAGTGAACCGTGGACTGATATCTCAATCGATTTTGTATTAGGTTTGCCTAGGACTAGGAAAGGAAGAGGTAGCATATTGACAGATTTAGTAAGATGGCTCATTTTATTGCTTGCCATAAAATAGATGATGCAACAAACATTGCTGATTTATTCTTTAGAGAGGTGGTTCGGCTTCATGGAGTGCCAAGAACCATTGTGTCAGATAGGGATACTAAGTTCCTGATTCATTTTTGGAGAGTTTTGTGGGGAAAGTTGGGAACTAAGCTTTTATTTTCTACTACATGTCATCCACAAACTGATGGACAAACAGAAGTAGTAAATAGAACTTTAGGAACCATGTTGCATGCTATTGTTAGAAAGAATTTAAAAACTTGGGAAGATTGTTTGCCATTCATTGAATTTGCATATAATCGTGCTGTACATTCTTCTACAGGTTTTTCGCCATTTAAAATTGTGTATGGTTTTAACCCATTGACTGCTTTGGACTTAATGCCTTTACCTGTGAATAAGCTTGCTAGTTTAGATGGTAAAAGGAAGGTTGATTTGGTTAAAACAATGCATGAGAAAGCACGGGAACAGATTGAGAGGAAGAATTGAATGTATGCACAAAAAGCTAATAAAGGAAGAAAACGAGTCATTTTTGAACCAGGTGACTGGGTTTGGGTGCAAATGCGAAAAGAGCGGTTTCTATAGCAAAGGAAGTCAAAACTTGATGCAAGGGGTGATGGACCATTCCAAGTGTTGGAAAGAATCAATGAAAATGCATATAACATTGACTTACCTGGTGAGTATAATGTTAGTGCTACTTTTAATGTTTCTGATTTATCTCTTTTTGACTTTGATTCAGATTCGAGGACGAATCCTTTTGAAAAGGGAGGGGATGATGCGAGCACTATCAAGGAATGACAAAAGGATGAGCTAGCATTACCAAATAGTCCAATGATGAGATTTTAGGCTAAGAAGTTCAAAGAGGCACTAAATGGTTACATGGGCCAAATTGTGGAAGCTATGGAAAGCCAAGAGAAGCTTGGGCCGAATAGCATCAAGACTCAATGGGGCAGAATTGTGAAGACCAAATGTGCATGATAAATTTGACATGTGCAAGTCATGTGCCACTTGACATGTGCCAGGCATGTGACACTTGACATGTGCACATCATGTGACACAATACATGTACAATGCATGTGTTGCTTAATGGACTTATGGGCTGATTTGTTTGGGCTCTTAGTTTAGGCTTTTATTTATTATTTTTATTTGATTATTTGTAATATGTTAGGCCTTAACTTATTCTTTTGGGCTTATTTAAGTGAGATGGGCTTTAATTAGCTTGGGCTCATTTAATTAGTTTTTTTTAGGCTTTTTGGGCTGAATTTTAAGTTAATTAGTGTGGGTTTTAGTTATCTTGATGTAAGGCCCATGTTTTAAGGCCTATTCGATTAATTAGGGTTTTTTCTAGCTTAAGGGAGTATATATACTCCACAAAAACGAGATTGGAGGCAGATTTGATTAATTTGATAAATTTCTTTTGGCTTGGCTAAATTCATCTTTGGAGAGGATAGCTTGTCTTCTTCTTTTGCATTAAGAATATAAATTTTTATCAAGGTAATTACTTGTGGCGAATTCTGTTCTTGTGTTTAAATCAACCTAATTATTTGCGTTACCTTTCACTTTATTGATTGGGGGTTCAATAGGGTTGGGGATTTACTCTTATTCATGTCTATGCCATATTGTATGTTCAAGGGGTTTCGGGTTCTTTAGCCTTGGGGTTCCGCATCAGGAGTATATTTATAGCAAAAGGGAAAATCCAAATCCATTAATACGTGGAAAAATTTAATCCTAAGTGCTTGAGGATTAGGGGCAGCAATTAATCCTTTTCTAAATAGAGGTGGGAATCCTTTAAAAAATAGGAAAAATTAATCCTATCTGTTTTGGTAATAGGAAAACTTAATCATAAACCACCTTTGATTATTATTATCCAATTCGGATAAGGATTCATTTGTGCTACCATTTGCTTATCATTTTGGATATCATTTTCCTATCATTTGCCTACCATTTTGGTAACATTTTGCCATCATTTTTACACCATTTTCTTATCATTTTGACATCATTTTTCTACCACTTTGCCATCATTTTGCACACAACTTGACACATTAATTAGAGCTTGATACACCATTCGGCCTATTCATCATTTTGGCTCTAAATTGAATTGTATTGAGTGCATTCTGTCTTACTTAGTATAATTAGTTTTCTTTGTTATTTTCTTGCTTTGTTGGGTAGAATAACTAGGTTTTATATTTGGTTTACTTTGTAGTGAATCAGATTCATACATTTTATCCAGATTGTCATTTTTCTTAATTCTTGTTGCTTATTTCTTTGTTTTGAGCTTACTTTTGTTCCTTTACACTGTTAGAGTATCTTTGCTTGTTCTAATACTCTAATTTGGATATAATCAAGTGGTATACCAGTCTTGTCTGTGTACCACCTTCATTGTGTTTAGAGTCTTCTTTTCTAGCTTTGAACTTTCTTTTATTATTAGTTGCTTATTTCTTTGCTTCCACAATTCGGCCCATATAAGCTTTTAGTGCCTCTTTGAACTTCTTAGCCCGAAATCTTGTCATTGGGCCATTTGGTAATGCTAGCTCATCCTTTTGTTGTTCCTGGATAGTGCTCGCATCATCCCCTCCCTCTTCAAAAGGATTCATCCTTGAATCAGAATCAAAGTCAAAAGGAGATAAATCAGAAACATTAAAAGTAGCACTAACATTATACTCACCAGGCAAGTCAATCTTATATGCATTTTCATTGATGCGTTCCAACCCTTGGAATGGTCCATCACCCCTTGCATCAAGTTTTGACTTCCTTTGCTGTGGAAACCTCTCTTTTCGCATATGCACCCAAACCCAGTCACCTGGTTCAAAAATGACTCGTTTTCTTCCTTTATTAGCTTTTTATGCATACATGCGATTCTTCTTCTCAATATGTTCCCGTGCTTTTCATGCATTGTTTTAACCAAATCAACCTTCTTTTTGCCATCTAAACTAGCAAGCTTATTCACAGGTAAAGGCATCAAATCCAAAACAGTTAATGGATTAAAACCATACACAATTTCAAATGGAGAAAAACCTACAGAAGAATGTACAGCACGATTATATGCAAATTCAATGAATGGCAAACAATCTTCCCAAGTTTTCAAATTTTTCCCAACAATAGCACGCAACATGGTTCCTAGAGTCCTATTTACTACTTCTATTTGTCCATCAGTTTATGGATGAAATGTAGTAGAAAATAAAAGCTTAGTACCCAATTTTCCCCACAAAACTCTCCAAAAATGACTCAGGAACTTAGTATCTCTATCTGACACAATGGTTCTTGGCACTCCATGAAGCCGAACCACCTCTCTAAAGAATAAATTAGCAATGTTTGTTGCATCATCTATTTTATGGCAAGTAATAAAATGAGCCATCTTACTAAATCTGTCCGCAACAACAAATATGCTATCTCTTCCCTTCCAGGTCCTAGGCAAACCCAATACAAAATCCATTGAAATATCAGTCCACGGTTCACTAAGTACAGGCAATGCTGTATACAGTCCATGAGGCATAGACCTAGATTTAGCTTGTTTACATGCAAGGCACTTGGCACAAATTCTTTCTACATCTCTCCACATATTCGGCCAATAAAAATGTTCACTAAGTATATTTAAGATCTTTTGCACACCAAAATGCCCCATTAAACCCCCACTATGTGATTCCCTAACAAGCAACTCCCTAATAGAACATGTAGGAATACAAAGTTGTTTTCCTTTAAAAAGATATCCTTCATGTCTATAGTACTTGTCAACTGCAGTATTTTCACAAGCATGATACACAGTGGCAAAATCAGCATCACCAACATACAAATCTTTCAAATGCTCAAATCCAAGCAACTTAAAAGTAAGCATAGAAATCAAAGCATACCTTCTAGATAGTGCATCAGCCACGACATTTTCTTTACCTTGCTTGTATTTGATCACATATGGAAATGTTTCCAAAAACTCTACCCAACTTGCATGCCTTTTACTCAATTTACCTTGTGCCTTCAAATACTTAAGAGACTGGTGATCACTATGTATGATGAATTCCTTTGGCAGCAAGTAGTGCTCCCACACCTCAAGAGCTCTCACCAATGCATAAAGCTCCTTGTCATAGGTGGAATAGTTCAATACTGGACCACTTAACTTCTCACTGAAATATGCTATGGGACGATTTTCCTGCATCAAAACAGCACCTATACCAATCCCAGAAGCATCACATTCAATCTCAAAGGTCTTAGAAAAATCAGATAATGCAAAATAGGAGCAGTACATAATTTCTCTTTTAAAGTGCAAAATGCATTGTCTTGCTCTTTTTCCCATTTAAACCCAACATTCTTTTTAACAATCTCATTCAGTGGTGCAACAATAGTAGAGAAATCTCTAACAAACCGCCTATGAAAACTAGCTAATCCATGGAAACTCCTTACCTCGATCACTAACTTAGGTGTTGGCCATTCTTGAATAGCTCTCACCTTTTCAGAATCAACCTCCACTCCTTTAGAACTCACTACAAAACCTAAGAAGACAACTTTATGCAGGCAAAAAGAACACTTCTTAAGGTTTGCATACAACTTTTCCTTTCTCAACACATTCAAAACAGCTTTAACATGCATAATATGTTCATTCATACAATCCATATTTAGTCTTAAATGCAGTTTTCCATTCATCTCCCTCTTTCATCCTAATTTGATAATAGCCACTTTTTAAATCAATTTTAGTGAATATACATGCAACATGCAACTCATTTAGCATATCATCTAATCTAAGAATAGTGATGTGGAACCCAATAGCTAACAAGCTACAAACCCACACATACAAGATGGTTAGCAAAGAAACAAAGAGTAAAATCCCTCCCTATTGAACCCCCAATCAACCTGTGATTGAAAACGCAAATAATCTGGAAAAATGAAGAAGATAAAAATGCCACAATCAAGACAGTTGATAAGTAATCAAATTTTTCATGCAATAGAAAAGATAAGCAAGCAACCCTCACTAATCTCTCTAAAGAAATTCGGCCAAGCTAATAAGAGAAAACTCTCAAAATGTTTAATTGATCAAATCTGAAGTTTACAACTCATATTAGCCTATATATATGGTGGTTAACCCTAATTACCCTTAAAACCTAACAACAAACCCTAATAAAGCCTTAAACACACATAGGCCGAAATTACCATGGGCTTTACAAGATAAATTAAGCCCAAACTAAAAAATTAAACACACTTAAAGTTAAGTCTAATAGGCTGAATATGAAAGCCCAAAAGAAAGACTAAATAAATAACAAAACTTACTAAACTAAGCCCAAATAAGAAGCCCACACGCCTAGCCCTTTTAGATTATAACTTAAGTGAGTCACGTGACTTTTAAATGAAGCACATGACTTGTACAATTAAAGTCCAAAGTCATATAAGCCCTTGATGGCTTAAATTGGCCAAATTCCTTCACTTGCTTTCAAAAGGCTAAGTACTTTAATTTGGCCTTCAAGCTCTCCATAGCATTTCTCCATAGCCTCTTTATGAATTTCTTGAGTGACAAAGTCTTGAACAAAAGATGACATAGCCATCTTTAGCTTCTGAGTACGTTCTCTTGTTATTGGATCACTAGGTGATACGTTCACAACGGGGTCAACATTGCAAGATTATAAACTTTGCAAGTTCGAATTTATGGAGATTAAATTTATGGAAGCTAAGGAAGGCTTGAAGGTGGTTTACTGAATTATGAGGAAGCTGAATCAAAAAAGAGACTTTGAAGAGAGGCATGTGCAAGTCATGTGACACCTTGACATGTGCAAGTCATGTGACCTTGACATGTGCTATCCATGTGCTTTGACATGTGCTAGACATGTGCCATGTCATGTGCTATGCATGTGCCATATACATGCGCACATCATGTGACACATTACATGTGCTAATTAATGGACTTAATGGGCTGTTTTATTTGGGCTTTTAGTTTAGGCTTTTATTTATTATTTTTATTTGATTATTTGTAATATATTAGGCCTTAACTTATTCTTTTGGGCTTATTTAAGTGACATGGTGATGCGGAACCCCAAGGCTAAAGAACCCGAAACCCCTAAAAACACACAATATGGCAAGAACAAGAATATGTATAAATCCCCAACCCTAATGGACCCCCAATCAATTTATGAAAGGAAACACATATAATAAGGTTGATTTAAAACATAAGAACAGATTTCGCCACAAGTAAATACCTTGATAAGAAATTAGTTCTTGATGCAAAAGAAGAAGACAAGCAAATCCTCTCCCTTGAAGAAAATTTGGCCAAGCCAAATAATGATATTCAAAAGTGTTTAAAATCTGCCTTTTACAACTTATAATGAGGTATTTATAGCCCCCAAAAGGTAGGTAACCCTAAATAAGTCAAAAAGGCCACCTAACACATGGGCCTCCCACCAAATCCAGTATAAGTCAAAAGGCCACCTAACACATGGGTCTCCCACCAAACCCTAAATAAAAAAGGCCACCTAACACATGGGCGTCCCACTAAATAACTAAAGCCCAGACTTATTGACTCTAAAATACAGCCCACAAGCCTAAAATGATTAAATTAAATGCGCCCAAGCTAAAATAAGCCCAACTCACTTAAAATAAGCCTATTAAGCTATATAAGGGTCCAACTAAACAAATTAAAACAAAACAAGTCCAACATAATAAAATAAGCCCCTTGGGCCACCTAAAGCTACTCTCCTAGCTTAAAATAGTCAATCAAGCCCATTTGATTCTTCTCATGTCCATTCGGCCCCATTGGATTAGCATTGATGCTATTTGGCCCCAATCTCCCTTGACTTTCCGTAATTTCCACAATTTGGCTCGTGTAGGATTGTCATGATGGGTTGACCCCCCTGTGCACGCATCACATGGGCTTTAATTAGCTTGGGCTCATTTAATTAGTTCTTTTTAGGCTTTTTGGGCTGAATTTTAAGTTAATTTGAGTGGGCTTTAGTTATCTTGATGTAAGGCCCATGTTTTAAGGCCTATTTGATTAATTAGGGTTTTTTCTAGCTTAAGGGAGTATATATACTCCACAAAAACGAGATTGGAGGCAGATTTGATTAATTTGATAAATTTCTTTTGGCTTGGCCGAATTCATCTTTGAAGAGGATAGCTTGTCTTCTTCTTTTGCATCAAGAACATAAATTCTTATCAAGGTAATTACTTGTGGCGAATTCTATTCTTGTGTTTAAATTAACCTAATTATTTGCGTTTCCTTTCACTTTATTGATTGGGGGTTCAATAGGGTTGGGGATTTACTCTTATTCATGTCTATTCCATATTGTATGTTCAAGGGGTTTCGGGTTCTTTAGCCTTGAAGTTCCACATCATTTGGTATCAGAACCTGGATTAGGATTAAATTCTTATTTATCCTTGTTTATTTGCTGTTTTTGTTCAATGTTCTTCAATTTATTTGATTCCTAAAATTTAGGAACTTTTGTTCATCATAGGGACCGAAATTACAGGGAGATTTGTTTTAGGTGTTATTTCTTATTATTTGATATTGATTTTTAGGCTATTAGTTGTTCTAGTTGTTATCTAGATATTTATATAAAAAAATTACAAAAAAATTGCGGTACTGTTCACGTACTGTTCATTATACCATTTATATTTCTATTCATCGCACTGTTCACGTTACTGTTCATCCAAATTTTTTTAAAAAAAGTCTTTTAATTTGGATTTACTTGTGGTTGGTGTGAAAAATTAGGATTGTATATCTTTAGGATAGAATTGTTATTATCTAATTAGTTAGAGATAATTGAAAAAGAAATAAAAAAAAATCAGGATTAGGACATTATTTAAATTAGGACATTAAATTAGATAAGTTGCATTTTTGTCTTTGTCTAGACAAATTAGTTTCCTTATTTTGTATTAGACATATTAGTTTCCTTATTTTGTTTTAGACATAATAGTTTCCTTAACTTGACTTGGACATTTTTGGTTTCCTTATTTGTCAATTTCTTTCATTCTTAGTTTCCATTTTTGGTGTCTTATATTCTTTTGCTTCCATTTACACTATAATTAACAAATTGATTCTTGTTAATTCATTTCTATATATTTTCGAACAACATACATTTCTTCTTTTTGTATGTTCATTTCGTTTTCTTCATTTTGGTATTTTTGTTTCTAGAATTAAGCCTATCTTCTTTGTTAAGTGTTTTAATTGCATTTTCATTTAAATTTGCTGAATTGTGAATCATATTGACTTGGAATTGAGTTCTGAAGTGCAATTGAAGATAGAAATTTTGAGTGGAAAAAGGCTCGAGTGTGTGAGTTTAAAATAGGATAAAAGACAAAATAGAGTGAAACGCGGGTGGAGTGCCATCCTGTGAGTGAAGCAAAATATGTGAGGGAGTGTCTTGTGAGGTTGTTTTTATCTAACATCTTTTACAGGCATACATAATGACTGAAGGACTGCATAGTACATTTGAGAAGTTTATGAGGGATATGAAAAACATCAATAATAGGTTGGATAAGTTGGAAGTGAGTACATCCAACAATTCTAAAAGGACAGTCAGGAGAAGTCGATGGGTCAATGAGAATGAAGAGGCTGACCATGATGAGTTGGAGGATGAGGATGAAGTTCAATCGGTAAGGGGAAGAGTGAGAAGAGGAGACAGAATGGAGAGGAGAGACAACAATATTAGTGCTATCAAGGTGAACATTCCATCCTTTAAAGGTAGGAATGATGCTGAAGTGTACCTAGAATGGGAAAGAAAGGTGGACATGATTTTTGCTTGTCATAATTAATCTGAAGATAAGAAGGTAAGATTAGCTACAGTGGAGTTTTGTGATTATGCTTTGGTTTGGTGGAATGAGTTAGTCAAGAATAGAAGGAGGAATAGGGATCCACCTATACAAAATGATGCGAGCACTATCAAGGAACAACAAAAGGATGAGCTAGCATTACCAAATGGTCCAATGACAAGATTTCGGGCTAAGAAGTTCAAAGAGGCACTAAAAGCTTATATGGGCCGAATTGTGGAAGCTTTGTGATGCGTGCACGGGGAGTCAACATTGCAAGATTATAAACTTTGCAAGTTTGGATTTATGGAGATTAAATTTGGGGAAGTTCAAGAAGGCTTAAAGGTGGTTTACTGTAGATATGAAGAAGCCGAATCAAAAAAAACTTTGAAGAGAGGCATGTGCAAGTCATGTGACCTTGACATGTGCCATCCATGTGCTTTAACATGTACTAGACATGTGCCATGCAATGTGCTATGCATGTGCCATATGCATGTGCACATCACATGACACATTACATGTGCAATGCATATGCCAATTAATGGACTTAATGGGCTGTTTTGTTTGGACTTTTAGTTTAGGCTTTTATTTGATTATTTGTAATATATTAGGCCGTAACTTATTCTTTTGGGCTTATTTAAGTGAGATAGGCTTTAATTAGCTTGGGCTCATTTAATTAGTTCTTTTTAAGCTTTTTGGGCTGTATTTTAAGTTAATTAGTGTGAGCTTTAGTTATCTTGGTGTAAGGCCCATGTTTTAAGGCCTATTTGATTAATTAGGGTTTTTATTAGCTTAAGAGAGTATAAATACTCTACAAAAACGAGATTGGAGGCAGATTTGATGAATTAAACATTTTGAGAGTGTTCTCTTATTGGCTTGGCCGAATTCTATAGAGAGATTTGTGAGAATTTGCTTGCTCATCTTTTCTATTACATGAAGAATTTGATTACTTATCAATTGTCTTGATTGTGGCGTTTTCATCTTCTTCGTTTTCCCGATTATTTGTGTTTTCAATCACAGGTTGATTGGGGGTTCAATAGGGAGGGATTTTTATCTCTTTGTTTCTTTGCTATTCGAATCGTATGTGTGGGTTTGTAGCTTGTTAGCTATTGGGTTCCGCATCACTTTGGATAGCCAAGAGGAGCTTGGGCCGTATGGCGTCAATACCAACTCAATGGGGCAGAATTGTGAAGGCCAAATGTGCATGATAAATTTGACATGTGCAAGTCATGTGCCACTTGACATGTGCCATGCATGTGACACTTGACATGTGCACATCATGTGACACAATACATGTGCAATGCATGTGTTGCTTAATGGACTTATGGGCTGATTTGTTTGGGCTCTTAGTTTAGGCTTTTATTTATTATTTTTATTTGATTATTTGTAATATGCTAGGCCTTTTGGGCTTATTTAAGTGAGATGGGCTTTAATTAGCTTGGGCTCATTTAATTAGCAATTTTTAGGCTTTTTGGGCTGAATTTTAAGTTAATTAGTGTGGGCTTTAGTTATCTTGATGTAAGGCCCATGTTTTAAGGCCTATTTGATTAATTAGGGTTTTTTCTAGCTTAAGGGAGTATATATACTCCACAAAAACGAGATTGGAGGCAGATTTGACTAATTTGATAAATTTCTTTTGGCTTGGCCAAATTCATCTTTGGAGAGGATAGCTTGTCTTCTTCTTTTGCATCAAGAACTTTAATTCTTATCAAGGTATTTGCTTTGTGGCGAATTCTGTTCTTGTGTTTTTAAATCAACCTAATTATTTGCGTTTCCTTTCACTTTATTGATTGGGGCTTCAATAGGGTTGGAGATTTACTCTTATTCATGTCTATGCCATATTGTATGTTCAAGGGGTTTCGGGTTCTTTAGCCTTGGGGTTCCGCATCATTTGGTATCAGAGCTTGGATTTGGATTAAATTCTTATTTATCCATGTTTGTTTGCTATTTTTATTCATTAATTTTCAGTTTATGTGATTCCTAAAATTTAAGAACCCTTGTTCATCATAGGGGCCGAAAATTTAGGAGCCTTATTTTTAGGCTGAATTCTTTGTTATTTGATCTTAAAGTTTAGGTTGTTTGCTATTCTAGTAGTTAAAAATCAAAATATAAAAAAAATAAAAAGAAAAGAAAAGAAAAAGTTGTTGGCGGCTAGAAAAGAAAAGTATACAAATTAGGGTTGTTGAATTAGTTTGGGCGTGAATTACATTGAATTAAACCTATTGGGCCAGATTTGGAGTTGGATAATTATTTGGGTTTGATTTAAACCTATTGGGCAAGATTTGGAGTTGGATAATTATTTTGGTTTGATTTAAACCTATTGGGCCAGATTTGGGGTTGGATAATTATTTGGGTTTGATTTAAACCTATTGGGCTAGATTTGGAGTTGGATAATTATTTGGGTTTAACTTGAACCTATTGGGCTGAATTTGGGTTTCCATATCTTAAACTAATTAAGACATGGTGGATAAGTCATTTTGTCTTAAGTCTAGACATTTGGGTTTCCATATTTTGAACTAATTAAGACATAGTGGATAAGTTATTTTGTCTTAGTCTAGACATTTGAGTTTCCTTATTTGATCTTATTAAGACATATTAGTTTAAACTTTGTCTTATTTTGGACAATCATTTGGGTTTCCTAATCTTGATTTAGTTTGGACATATTGTTGTTTCCTTTTCATTTTGTCTTAGTGTGTTAACCCATATTGTATCAAATTGAATTTTCCATTTGGGAGATTTCAATTTCCGCAATCTTGCATTAGTTTTGTCATTTATTTCATTCTTAAGTTTCCATTTTTGGTGTCTTTGTGTTTTTGCTTCCGATTACACTATAATTAACAATTTGATTCTTGTTAGTTAAATTTATACAATTCGGACAGCATACATATCTTCACCTTGTATGCTCATTTCAACGTTCTTCATTTTGGTCTTTTGCTTCTAGTTTTGTGCCTATCTTCTTGTTAAGTATTTTCATTGTATTCTTTTACTATAATTTGCTGCTTGTAAACTATTTTGACTTGAGTTTGAGTTCTGAAGTGCAACTGAAGACAGCAAGCCTAAGTGGTAAAAGGCTTGAGAGTGTGAGCTTAAAAGAGGGTAAAAGCCAAATTTGAGGGAAACACGAGTGGAGTGTCACCTCTTTGAGTGTAAACACGTGAGGGAGTGTAGTGAGGCTGTTTTATTTAACATCTTTTGCAGGTAAAGCACCATGACTGACGAATCCAGTAAGAAGGAGATGTCTATAGAACAGGTTGTGTTTGCTATACAAGCAATACAAGGTACTATTGAGAATTTGTTGAGAGAAAGGGTCGACGTTAAAGAGAGGTTGGATAAATTAGAAGGGGGAACATCCAATAACTCAAGGAGAACAGCTAGGAGGGAAAGATGGATTAATGAGCGAGAGGAGGTTGATCAAGGCGATTGGGATGAAGATGATGAAGTTCAATCCGTGAGAGGTAGAGTGAGAAGAGAAGAGAAGATAAAGTGGATAGTAACATCAATGCCATCAAAATGAACATTCCATCCTTTAAAGGTAGGAATGATGCTGAAGTGTATTTAGAATGGGAAAGGAAGGTGGACATGATTTTTGCTTGTCATAACTATTCTGAAGACAAGAAAGTAAGGATAGCAGCAGTGGAGTTTAGTGATTATGCGCTGGTTTGGTGGAATGAGTTAGTTAAGAGTAGAAGGAGGAATGAGGATCCGCCTATCTCTACCTGGGAAGAAATGAAGAGAGTAATGAAGAGGAGGTTTGTACCATCCTACTACTATAGAGAGTTGCACCAGCAATTACATAGGCTCACTCAAGGAGCTAGAACAGTGGAGTATTATCACAAGGAAATGGAGATGCTCATGATTAAAGCCAATATAGAAGAGGAAGAAGAGGTTACTATGGCTCGGTTCATGGGAGGTTTGAATAGGGAAATTGCTGATGTGGTGGACTTACAACATTATGGAGTAATGGAGGACCTAGTAAATATTGCCATGAAAGTGGAGAGACAACAAAAGCAAAGGAGGGCAGCAAGGTCATTTTCAAATTCTAGCAATAAATGGAATCTGAAATGGAGTAAAAATGAAGAAAAGAAGAAGGAATACCATTCTGTTTCTAAGGAGAAAGACTATGAAACAAACAAAGGCAAGGAAAAGAGTACTTCATTCCAAAAAGGTACTACTGATCCTACACCTAAACTTTCTAAACATAGGGATATAAAGTGTTTTAAGTGTCAGGGACGTGGTCATTATGCATCTGAATGTCCTAATAGAAAAACTATGTTTATTAAAGGGGAAGAAATTGTTTCTGAGTCTGATAATGGGGATGAGTCTGATGGTAGTGAATTGAGTATGCCACCTTTAGAAGATTGTGCAGATAACGATGAGTGTGTTGAATATGCTGTAAAAGGGGAGGCTTTAGTTACTAGGCGTGTTTTGAATATGAATGTGAAGGAGGATGGCCTAGAACAAAGGGAACATATATTTCACACTAGATGCTTGATAAGTGGGAGGGCTTGTAGCCTAATCATAGATGGGGGTAGTTGCACTAATGTAGCTAGTACTACTTTGGTAGAAAAATTGAGCTTGAAATGTGAAAAGCATCCTAACCCATATAGGCTGCAATGGTTAAATGATAGCGGTGAAGTTAAAGTGACCAAACAGGTGGTAGTTGCTTTTTCTATTGGTAGGTACGCAGATGAAATTGTATGTGATGTAGTACCAATGCAAGCTGGTCATATTTTGTTGGGTAGGCCTTGGCAATTTGATAGGCGTGTTGTGCATGATGGGTATAAGAATAGGTATTCTTTTGTGCATAATGGACATAAAATTACTCTTGCACCTTTGTCACCTAAAGAAACTTACCTTGAGCAATTGAGAAATCAACAAACTTCAAGTGGGAGTTCAGGTAGTGAGGTGAAAAAGAAAGAAGAGAGAAAAGAGGCCATAAGAGAAAAGAATAAGAATAAAGGCCCAATGGTGAGTGACTGCACAAGTGAGCAAAAGAAAGTGGGATGTGCAGAAGAGAAAAAGTTAGTGAGTGAAAAGAAAAAGAATGATGTGAGAATTGAGAAAAAGGAAATTGAGAGTGAAAAAGTGAAGAAACAATCATGTTTTTATGCAAAATAGAGAGAAGTTAAAAGTGCATACTTAGGCAAGAGAGCTCTAGTCTTGATTCGGTTTAAGGAAACTTTGTTTACTAAAACTGATCTTAACCCCGAGTTGCCTAGTGTTTTTGTGACTTTATTGCAGGAATATGAAGATGTCTTTCCAGAAGAAGTTCCACATGGATTACCACCCTTAAGAGGGATTGAGCACCAGATTGATCTTGTACCCGGGGCTCAAATACCTAACCGTCCAGCTTACCGAAGAAATCCAGAGGAGACAAAGGAGTTGCAGAGGCAAGTGGATGAATTGCTTCAAAAGGGGTATGTGAGGGAAAGCATGAGTCCTTGTGCTGTACCAGTCTTATTGGTACCCAAGAAAGATGGAACATGGAGGATGTGTGTCGATTACAGAGCGGTCAACAAAATCATTGTAAAGTATCGCCATCCTATTCCTAGGTTAGATGATTTGCTAGATGAGTTGCATGGTGCATGTATGTTCACTAAAATTGATTTAAAAAGTGGCTATCATCAAATTAGGATGAAAGAGGGAGATGAATGGAAAACTGCGTTTAAGACTAAATATAGATTGTATGAGTGGTTAGTAATGCCTTTTGGGTTATCTAATGCACCTAGTACTTTCATGCGATTAATGAACCATGTCTTGCGTGATTTTCTTGGTAAATTTGTGGTTGTTTACTTTGATGACATTCTAGTTTATAGCAAGTGCTTAGATGAACATATTATGCATGTTAAAGCTGTTTTGGATGTATTGAGAAAAGAAAAGTTGTATGCAAACCTTAAGAAGTATTCTTTTTGCTTGGATAAAGTTGTCTTCTTAGGTTTTGTAGTGAGCTCTAAAGGAGTGGAGGTTGATTCTGAAAAGGTGAGGGCCATTCAAGAATGGCCAACGCCTAAATCAGTGACTGAGGTAAGGAGTTTCCATGGATTAGCTAGCTTTTATAGGCGGTTTGTTAGAGATTTTTCTACTATTGCTGCACCACTGAATGAGATTGTTAAAAAGAATATTGGGTTTAAATGGGAAAAAGAGCAAGAAAATGCATTTTGCACTTTAAAAGAGAAATTATGTACTGCTCCTATTTTGCGTTTACCTGATTTTTCTAAGACTTTTGAGATTGAATGTGATGCTTCTGGGATTGGTATTGGTGCTGTTTTGATGCAGGAAAATCGTCCCATAGCTTATTTCAGTGAGAAATTAAGTGGTCCAGTATTGAACTATTCCACCTATGACAAGGAGCTTTATGCATTGGTGAGAGCTCTTGAAGTGTGGGAGCACTACTTGCTGCCAAAGGAATTCGTCATACATAGTGATCACCAATCTCTCAAGTATTTAAAGGGACAAGGTAAATTGAGTAAGAGGCACGCAAGTTGGGTTGAGTTTTTGGAAACATTTCCATATGTGATCAAATACAAGCAAGGTAAGGAAAACGTTGTGGCTGATGCACTATCTAGAAGGTATGCTTTGATTTCTATGCTTACTTCTAAGTTGCTTGGATTTGAGCATTTGAAAGATTTGTATGTTAATGATGCTGATTTTGCCACCATGTATCATGCTTGTGAAAATACTGCATTTGACAAGTACTATAGACATGAGGGATATCTTTTTAAAGGAAAACAACTTTGCATTCCTACATGTTCTATTAGGGAGTTGCATGTTAGGGAATCACATAGTGGGGGTTTAATGGGGCATTTTGGTGTGCACAAGACCTTAAATATGCTTAGTGAACATTTCTATTGGCCGAATATGAGGAGAGATGTAGAAAGGATTTGTGCCAAGTGCATTGCATGTAAATAAGCTAAGTCTAGATCTATGCCTCATGGACTGTATACACCATTGCCTGTACCTAGTGAACCGTGGATTGATATCTCAATGGATTTTGTATTGGGTTTACCTAGGACTAGGAAGGGAAGAGATAGCATACTTGTTGTTGTGGACATATTTAGTAAGATGGCTCATTTTATCGCTTGCCATAAAACAGATGATGCAACAAACATTGCTGATTTATTCTTTAGAGAGGTGGTCGGCTTCATCGAGTGCCAAGAACCATTGTGTCAGATAGGGATACTAAGTTCCTGAGTCATTTTTGGAGAGTTTTATGGGGAAATTTAGGTACTAAGCTTTTATTTTCTGCTACATGTTATCCACAAACTGATGGACAAACAGAAGTAGTAAATAGGACTTTAGGAACCATGTTGCGTGCTATTGTTGGAAAGAATTTGAAAACTTGGGAAGATTGTTTGCCATTCATTGAATTTGCATATAATCGTTGATGCGGAACCCCAAGGCTAAAGAACCCGAAACCCCTTAAACACACAATATGGCATGAACATGAACAAGAAGAAACTCCCAATCTAAAGAACCCCCAAACAACATGTGAATGGAAACGCTTATAATAGATTGATTTAGAAACATAAGAACAGAATTCGCCACAAGTAAATACCTTGATAAGAATTTAAGTTCTTGATGCAAAAGAAGAAGACAAGCTTTCCTCTCCCATGAAGAAAATTCGGCCAAGCCAAATGATGATATTCAAAAGTGTTTTAGATATGTCTTTTACAACTTATAATGAGGTATTTATAGCCCCCAAAAGGTAGGTAACCCTAAATAAGTCAAAATGCCACCTAACACATGGCCACCTAACACATGGGTCTCTCACCAAACCCTAAATAAGTCAAAAGGCCACCTAACACATGGCCACCTAACACATGGGCCTCCCACCAAATAACTAAAGCCCAAACTTATTAACTCTAAAATACAATAACCCACAAGCCTAAAATAATTAATTTAAATGAGCCCAAGCTAAAGTAAGCCCAACTCACTTAAAATAAGCCTATTAAGCTATATGATGGTCCAACTAAATAATTAAAACAAAACAAGTTCAACATAATAAAATAAGCCCCTTGGGCAGCCTAAAGCTACTCTTCGAGATTGAAATAATTAATCAAGCACAATTGAAGCCCATCTTTTGCATTTGGCCCCATTGGATTAAATATAGCACAATTTGGCTCAACTCTTTCTTGAATCTCCATAGCTTCCACAATTCGGCCTGCGTAGGATTGCCATGATGGGTTGAACCCCCTGTGCACGCATCAATCGTACTGTACATTCTTCTACAGGTTTTTCTCCATTTGAAATTGTGTATGGTTTTAACCCATTGACTATTTTGGATTTAATGCCTTTACCTGTGAATAAGCTTGCTAGTTTAGACGGTAAAAAGAAGGCTGATTCGGTTAAAACAATGCATGAGAAAGCACGGGAACAGATTGAGAAGAAGAATCGCATGTATGCACAAAAAGCAAATAAAGGAAGAAAACGAGTCATTTTTGAACCAGGTGACTGGGTTTGGGTGCATATGAGAAAAGAGCGGTTTCCACAGCAAAGAAAGTGAAAACTTGATGCAAGGGGTGATGGACCATTCTAAGTGTTGGAAAGAATCAATGAAAATGCATATAAGATTGACTTGCCTGGTGAGTATAATGTTAGTGCTACTTTTAATGTTTCTGATTTATCTCCTTTTGACTTTGATTCAGATTCGAGGACGAATCCTTTTGAAGAGGGAGGGGATGATGCGAGCACTATCAAGGAACAACAAAAGGATGAGCTAGCATTACCAAATGGTCCAATGACAAGATTTTGGGCTAAGAAGTTCAAAGAGGAACTAAAAGCTTATATGGGCCGAATTGTGGAAGCTTTGGATAGCCAAGAGGAGCTTGGGCCGTATGGCGTCAATACCAACTCAATGGGGCAGAATTGTGAAGGCCAAATGTGCATGATAAATTTGATATGTGCAAGTCATGTGCCACCTGACATGTGCCATGCATGTGACACTTGACATGTGCACATCATGTGACACAATACATGTGCAATGCATGTGTTGCTTAATGGACTTATGGACTGATTTGTTTGGGCTCTTAGTTTAGGCTTTTATTTATTATTTTTATTTGATTATTTGTAATATGCTAGGCCTTTTGGGTTTATTTAAGTGAGATGGGCTTTAATTAGCTTGGGCTCATTTAATTAGCTATTTTTAGGCTTTTTGGGCTGAATTTTAAGTTAATTAGTGTGAGCTTTAGTTATCTTGATGTAAGGCCCATGTTTTAAGGCCTATTTGATTAATTAGGGTTTTTTCTAGCTTAAGGGAGTATATATACTCCACAAAAACGAGATTGGAGGCAGATTTGACTAATTTGATAAATTTCTTTTGGCTTGGCCAAATTCATCTTTGGAGAGGATAGCTTGTCTTCTTCTTTTGCATCAAGAACTTTAATTCTTATCAAGGTATTTGCTTTGTGGCGAATTCTGTTCTTGTGTTTTTAAATCAACCTAATTATTTGCGTTTCCTTTCACTTTATTGATTGGGGGTTCAATAGGGTTGGAGATTTACTCTTATTCATGTCTATGCCATATTGTATGTACAAGGGGTTTTGGGTTCTTTAGCCTTGGGGTTCCGCATCACAAAAGGCTAAGAAGAGATTTGTGCCATCCTATTACTACAGGGAGTTGCCCAAGCAATTACATAGACTCACACAAGGTGATACGGATCATCCAACCATTAAAGACCCTTTGAAGATGCCTAGTAGTCCAGTCACAAGAGGGAGAGCTAAGAAGCTGAAGATGGCTATGACAACCTATGTGCAAGGCTTTGTTACTCAAGAACTACATGAAGATGCCTTTAAGAAGTGTTATAAAGAGCTTGAATGATGCGGAACCCCAGCCTATATGTAAACTAGAATGCCAACATACCATGAATATTGATCATAAACAAGTGAATAAATCCCCAATCTAAAGAACCCCCAAACAAGATTGAATGGAAACGCTTATAATAGATTGATTTAGAAAGTAAGAAGAATAAGAATCAAGCATACATTAACCATGCAAATTGCCTAAGTCTAATTCTTCATACAATAGTAAGAATCAATAGAAATTAACTCTCACAAATTCAGTCAATGAAAATTCATTAATCATAAGATATGCAAAATGTAAAGTACAAATGAAGAAGTTCAGCCCTTTATATAGGCTAGGCAGCCACCCCTCCCTAGAGGAGTTATAATTAAATACTAACTCTAAGAGATAATTAATAAAATAAATAACAAAAATAATTCCTAACCTTTATCTACATGTATTTGGCCACAATATGGACTAAGTACATGAATAAATAAAGATAAATACAATCTGAAAATAATCCTAAAAGCTAGTGATTATCCTAAGGAAAATGAATGTAGACTCAATTTTGGCTATAAGTGGAATTTGGCTAACTCACTCAAGATAAATTCATCCTATTGTTTCTCCATCAAACTCTATTTAATAATATCACAAAATAATAAGTATTTGTCAAAGAAAAGCCATTCCTAAAATTTAGGACCCCAAGTTCACCAATGTAGGCATAAAGCTAAATTTGACTCAAACCCATCCAAATTCAGCTCTCCCCTTTAAAATCCGGCCCCCTCATGTTTTCTAAGCCTCAATTAGTTATTTACGCCCAACTCTTTAGAAGAGATAAGCCCAACTTTAGCCTACCCACTTAAACTACCCAAAATACTCAAATAAGCCCAAAAATAAAACAAACCTAATTAAATAAGCCCAAAACGTTTTCTAAGGTACTAGGCTGCCCAAATACATTTAATTATATGTCATTACAAGAATAGAAGCTAAACAAAATAGCTTGAAGGCCCATTTGACCATTCGGCCCCAACTTGTCTTCATAGCCCAATTCAGCTTCTTTCCCCTCTTGAACTTGTATCTTCTCTACATAAGGCCTCATGAATGCTTGTAGGACTTCTTTAAGCTTCTTTGACCTTGCTCTTGTGATTGGTCCTTGAGGAAGTGCTAGTTCATCTCTCTTGTTGCCATTATGCTTGGTTGTGCTCATATCATTGAAGGAGGCTTTCACAAAGTACTTAGCCTTTTGTAAGCTTCTAGTGAAATTGGGCCAATTTAAGTCATTTTTGGATTTATACTACTTTGGGCTTTATTTGTACAAGTCATGTGCTTCATTTAAAAGTCACATGACTCATTTAATTAGTGACTTAATGGGCTAGACGTTTTGGGCTTCTTAGATTGGGTTTAGTTTAGTTATTTTGGGTTTTAATTAGTCTTTCTTTTGGGCTTATTTTAAGTGTGTTTAATTCTTTAGTTTGGGCTTAACTTATCTTGTAAAGCCCATGGACAATTCGGCCACACTATGTTTAAGGCCTCATTAGGGTTTGTTTTAGGTTATTTGCTAGCTAGGGTTAGCCACCCTATAAATAGAACATGTTATGTTAAGAATTTCAGATTTTGGATGATATTCATTGGCTTAGCCGAATTTTCTTTGCTTAGAATGAGAGTGAATTGCTTTCTTTTCCATTGCATGAAGAATTTGATTAACTTATCAATTGTTTGATTGTGGCGTTTTTCAGGTTCTTTAATTCCCGATTATTTGCATTTTCAGTCACAGGTTGATTGGAGGTTCAATAGGGAGGGTGTTTATCTGATTTTGCTTTGCTATTCGAATTGTATGTGTGGGTTGTAGCTCGTTAGCTATAGGGTTCCGCATCACAAGGTGCCAGATCAGTAGAAGATTATCACAAGGAGATGGAGATGCTATTGATCAAAGCTAACATAGAAGAGGAGGATGAGGTAATAATTGCTTGGTTCATGGGAGGTTTGAATAAAGAAATTGCTGATGTAGTTGAATTGCAACATTATGAAGAAATGAAGGACTTAGTGAACATTGCCATTAAGGTGGAGAGGCAACAGAAACAAAGGAGGGTAGCAAGGTCATTCTCAAATTTCAACAACAAAAGTTGTCCAAACTGGAGCAAAAATGAAGATTTTAAAAATATGGAATTGCAGTTTAAACAACTTTCTGGACTACTAAGTACGTATATGAAACAAGAGGAAAGAAGGAAAGAAGAGGAAGTTATTGTCAAAGAAATTGTTTGTGAAGCTAAAAGAGATGCCTTAGATTTATATGTTGATGAGCTTGTAAATGAGGAGGACATAAGTGAAAGTAAGGATGTTGTCGACTGTTTGAGTAAAAAGGAAGAAGATTGTAAAAGGAAGAAGATAGTGTAATTGAGATTGGAGATCAATATATTATGACTGATCCTGTAGTGCTTGAGGAGGCTGAGTTGAACATGGAGGAAGAAAAGAACCATGATCAGAACGAAAAGTATGCATTGAATAACCATGTTTTTCCTAATGTTTATGTTAACTTGCAGGAACATGATGAGTTCTTTGCTGAAGAAGCATTCATTTTATTTCCACCTGTTCAGAAGATGTTATATGAAGATGAATTTATTCTAGAAGTGCCAATTCCCAACTTGAACAAGACGAAGATTCGAGGACGAATCTTTTCTAAAGAGGGAGGGAATGATGCGTGCACAGTGGGGTCAACATTGCAAGATTATAAACTTTGCAAGTTTGAATTTATGGAGATTAAATTTATGGAAGTTAAAGAAGGCTTGAAGGTGGTTTACTGAATTATGAGGAAGCCGAATCAAAAAAGAGACTTTGAAGAGAGGCATGTGCAAGTCATGTGACACCTTAACATGTGCAAGTCATGTGACCTTGACATGTGCTATCTATATGCTTTAACATGTGCTAGACATGTGCCATGTCATGTGCTATGCATGTGCACATCATGTGACACATTACATGTGCAATGCATGTGCCAATTAATGGACTTAATGGGCTGTTTTGTTTGGGCTTTTAGTTAAGACTTTTATTTATTATTTTTATTTGATTATTTGTAATACATTAGGCCTTAACTTATTCTTTTGGGCTTATTTAAGTGAGATGGGCTTTAATTAGCTTGGGGCTCATTTAATTAGTTCTTTTTAGGCTTTTTGGGCTGTATTTTAAGTTAATTAGAGTGAGCTTTAGTTATCTTGATGTAAGGCCCATGTTTTAAGGCCTATTTGATTAATTAGGGTTTTTTCTAGCTTAAGGGAGTATATATACTCCACAAAAACGAGATTGGAGGCAGATTTGATTAATTTGATAAGTTTCTTTTGGCTTGGCCGAATTCATCTTTGGAGAGGATAGCTTGTCTTCTTCTTTTGCATCAAGAACATAAATTCTTATCAAGGTAAATACTTGTGGCGAATTCTGTTCTTGTGTTTAATCAACCTAATTATTTGCGTTTCCTTTCACTTTATTGATTGGGGGTTCAATAGGGTTGGGGATTTACTCTTATTCATGTCTATGCCATATAGTATGTTCAAGAGTTTTCGGGTTCTTTAGCCTTGGGGTTCCGCATCACTAGGCATCTTCAAAGGATCTTTGGTGGTTGATGGCATTATTATTGGATTCGTATTATTCCCTTCCTCCTCAAAAAGATTTGTCCTCAAATCTGCATCCACATCAAAAGAAGAAAGGTCAGAAACATTAAATGTAGCAGAAACACAATACTCACCTGGTAAATCTATCTTGTAAGCATTATCATTGATGCGCTCCAAGACTTGAAATGGACCATCACCACGTGCATCTAACTTTCCTTTCCTTTGGTTTGGTAACCTTTCCTTCCGAAAATGCACCCAAACCCAATCTCCAGGGGCAAATACCACTTGTCTCCTTCCTTTATTAGCTCTTTCAGCATACTTTTGGTTCCCCTTCTCGATGTTAGCCCTTGCTTTCTCATGCAAAGTCTTTACCAATTCTGCCTGCCTGTTGCCATTTAAACTTGAAAGCTCATTTAAAGGCAATGGACAAAGATCACGCACAGTCAGTGGGTTAAAACCATAAACAATTTCAAATGGTGAAAAACCAGTAGAAGAATGAATACTTCTATTATAAGCAAATTCAATAAAAGTAGACAATCCTGCCATGTTTTGAGATTCTTACCCACTATAGCACGAAGTAAGGTACCTAAAGATCTATTCACTACCTCTGTTTGACCATCTGTCTGCGGGTGGCAAGTAGTAGAAAATAACAACTTTGTACCCAACTTACCCCATAGAACACGCCAAAAATGTGAAAGGAACTTTGTATCCCTGTCAGAAACAATGATGCGTGGTATACCATGCAAACGCACAACTTCTTTAAAGAATAGGTCAGCAACATGAACAGCATCATCACATTTATGACAAGCAATAAAGTGAGCCATTTTGCTAAACCTATCTACCACAACAAAAATGCTATCTCTACCACGTTTAGCTCTAGGCAATCCAAGCACAAAATCCATAGAAACATCAGTCCAAGGTGAACTAGGTACAGGTAGAGGCATATACAAACCATGGGGCATAGTTTTAGACTTAGCTTGCCTACATGCAACACATGAATTACATACTTTTTCCACATCCCTGCGCATATGAGGCTAATAAAAATGCTCATTTAACATGTCATAAGTCTTATGCACCCCAAAATGTCCCATCAATCCCCCACAATGAGATTCTAATACAAGCAAATCACGCATTGAACACTTAGGCAAACAAAGCTTGCTGCCCTTAAACAAAAAACCATCATGCCTATAAAATTTGTCAAAAGCTTGATGCTCACATGCTGCACACACATTACCAAAATCGAGATCTCCAACATATAGTTCTTTAACATGCTCAAAACCAATCAACTTAGAACTAAGTGTAGAAATTAAAGTATATCTTCTTGACAATGCATCGGCAACAATATTATCCTTTTCATGCTTGTATTGAATAACATAGGGAAATGTTTCAATAAATTCAACCCATTTAGCATGCCTTTTATTCAACTTACCTTGTCCCTTCAAGTGTTTGAGGGACTCGTGATCAGTGTGAATAACAAACTCCTTGGGTAGGAGGTAATGCTGCCACACATCCAATGCTCTCACCAAGGCATAAAGATCCTTGTCATAGGTTGAATAATTGAGTTGGGCTCCATGAAGCTTCTCACTGAAATAGGCAATTGGTTTCTTTTCTTGCATCAAAACCGCTCCAATACCTACACCAGAAGCATCACATTCTATTTCAAATGTTTTATCAAAGTTAGGTAAAGATAAAATAGGAGCAGAACACAAATTCCCTTTCAAAGTCTCAAATGCCTTTTGTTGTGCTTCTGATGCGTGCACAGGGGGTCAACCCATCATGACAATCCTATACGAGCCAAATTGTGGAAACTATGGAAAGTCAAGGGAGATTGGGGTCGAATGGCATCAATGCCAATCCAATGGGGCCGAATGGACATGAGGAGAATCAAATGGGCTTGATTAATTTTTTCAATCTCGAAGAGTAGCTTTAGGCTGCCCAAGGGGCTTATTTTATTATGTTAAATTTGTTTTGTTTTAATTATTTAGTTGGACCCTCATATAGCTTAATAGGCTTATTTTAAGTGAGTTGGGCTTACTTTAGCTTGGGCTCATTTAAATTAATTATTTTAGGCTTGTGAGTTGTTGTATTTTAGAGTTAATAAGTTTGGGCTTTTAGTTATTTGGTGGGAGGCCCATGCGTTAGGTGGCCTTTTGACTTATTTAGGGTTTGGTGGGAGGCTTATGTGTTAGGTGGCCATGTGTTAGATGGCCATGTGTTAGGTGGCCTTTTGACTTATTTAGGGTTTGGTGGGAAGCCCATGTGTTAGGTGGACTTTTGACTTATTTAGGGTTACCTACCTTTTGGGGGCTATAAATACCTCATTATAAGTTGTAAAAGACACATTTAAAACACTTTTGAATATCATCATTTGGCTTGGCCGAATTTTCTTCATTGGAGAGGAAAGCTTGTCTTCTTCTTTTGCATCAAGAACTTAAATTCTTATCAAGGTATTTACTTTGTGGCGAATTCTGTTCTTATATTTTTAAATCAATCTATTATAAGCGTTTCCATTCACATGTTGTTTGGGGGTTCTTTAGATTGGGAGTTTCTTCTTGTTCATGTTCATGCCATATTGTGTGTTTAAGGGGTTTCGGGTTCTTTAGCCTTGGGGTTCCGCATCATTTGGTATCAGAGCTTGGATTAGGATAAATTCTTATTTATCTTGTGTTAGTTTGCTATTCTATTGTTTTATTTCCATTAGAACAAGATAATTCCGCGTTGTTTAATTTGCAATCTTATTCTTATCAATTTCGTGTTGTTCTTTATTTTTGAATTTGTTCTATTGTGTTCTTCTTTGTTCCTATATCAGATCTTGTGTTTGATGTTTTAAGTTTAAAAAAAAATCGTTGGTACTGTTCAAGTTACTGTTCATAGTACTATTCACAGCACTGTTCATCCGAATTTTAAAAAAAAAAAGAGAAGTCAGCATTGAGATAAAGTTTGGAAAGAAAAATCACAAAGAAACAAAAATTTAGATTTGGTCATACTTTGAATTTGGAGATTAATTTAAAAAGTCAAAGTGAATATTTATGGGTAGTTGTCATTTTTGACTTTCTTTGATTTCTTGTCTTTACATCCATTGTATCAAAATTGACTTTTCCATTAGGGAAATACCAAAATTCAGATTTGTCATACTTTGAATGTGAAAATTAATTTGAAAAGCCAAAGTGGCAATTTGTTGGTAGGCGTCATTCTTGACTTTCTTTGTTAAGTGTTTTCATTGCATTCTTATTTAAATTTGTTGAATTGTGAATCATCTTGACTTGGAATTAAATTCTGAAGTGCAACTGAGGACAGCAAGCTGGAGTGAAAAAAAAGGCTTGAGTGTGTAAGCTTAGAAGAGGGTAAAAGCCAAGTTGAGTGAAACACGGGTGGAGTGCAATATTTTGAGTGAAACACGTGAGGGGGTGAATTGTGAGGATGTCCTATTACAAGTCAAGACGACATTTAGATCAAGAAACATTGGATGAGTTAAAAAAGGATACTAAGTTGTTGAAGGAAGACCTTAAAAATGCAGAATTGCGATTTAAACAACTTTTTAAACAACTAGATAAGTGTTTGCAAAAGGAGAAAAGAAAGAAAGAGAAAGTTGTAGTGGAAGAGATTATTTGTGAAGCTGAAAGAGATGCTATAGATTTATATGATAATGATGTTGTAAATGAGGAAGACATAAGTGAAAGTGTAGACGTTGATTGTTTGAGTGAAAAGGAAGAAGATTGTAAAATGGAAGATGCTTGTTTAGTTGAGTTGGACGATCAGCATGTTACGATTAATCCTGTAGTGTTTCAGGAGGCTGAATTGAACATGGAAAAAGAAGATAATCATGATCAAAATGAGATTCATGTATTGACAAACCATGCTTTTCCTAGTTTTCGTGTTAACTTGCAGGAACATAATGAGTTCTTTTCTGAAGAAGCATTCATATTATTTCCACCTATTCCCAAGATTGTCTATGAAGATCAATTTATTCCACAAGCTTCAATTCCCAACTTAAATAAAACGAAGATTCGAGGACGAATCTTTTCTAAAGAGGGAGGGGATGATGCGTGCACAGGGGGGTCAACCCATCATGACAATCCTATACGAGCCAAATTGTGGAAACTATGGAAAGTCAAGGGAGATTGGGGTCGAATGGCATCAATGCCAATCCAATGGGGCCGAATGGACATGAGGAGAATCAAATGGGCTTGATTAATTTTTTCAATCTCGAAGAGTAGCTTTAGGCTGCCCAAGGGGCTTATTTTATTATGTTGAATTTGTTTTGTTTTAATTATTTAGTTGGACCCTCATATAGCTTAATAGGCTTATTTTAAGTGAGTTGGGCTTACTTTAGCTTGGGCTCATTTAAATTAATTATTTTAGGCTTGTGAGTTGTTGTATTTTAGAGTTAATAAGTTTGGGCTTTTAGTTATTTGGTGGGAGGCCCATGCGTTAGGTGGCCTTTTGACTTATTTAGGGTTTGGTGGGAGGCTTATGTGTTAGGTGGCCATGTGTTAGATGGCCATGTGTTAGGTGGCCTTTTGACTTATTTAGGGTTTGGTGGGAAGCCCATGTGTTAGGTGGACTTTTGACTTATTTAGGGTTACCTACCTTTTGGGGGCTATAAATACCTCATTATAAGTTGTAAAAGACACATCTAAAACACTTTTGAATACCATCATTTGGCTTGGCCGAATTTTCTTCATTGGAGAGGAAAGCTTGTCTTCTTCTTTTGCATCAAGAACTTAAATTCTTATCAAGGTATTTACTTTGTGGCGAATTCTGTTCTTATGTTTTTAAATCAATCTATTATAAGCGTTTCCATTCACATGTTGTTTGGGGGTTCTTTAGATTGGGAGTTTCTTCTTGTTCATATTCATGCCATATTGTATGTTTAAGGGGTTTCGGGTTCTTTAGCCTTGGGGTTCCGCATCAGCTTCTCCCCACTTGAACCCAACTTCCTTCTTCATAATATCTGTAAGTGGTGTAGCAACAGAAGAGAAATCCTGCACAAAACGCCTATAAAAACTCGCTAAGCCATGAAAGCTCCTCACATCCCAAACCCCTTGAACATACGCTTTGATGGCAAAGAACAAAAGAGATAAAAATCCCTATTGAACCCCCAGTCAACATGTGAATGAAAACGCAAATAATTGGGAAATAAAGAACCTGAAAAATGCCACAATCAAATAATTGATAAGTTAATCAAATTCTTCATGCAATAGAAAAGAAAAGAAAGCAAATCTCACAAATCTAATCTATTAGAATTTTGGCAAAGCCAAGAAAAGAGGATAGCCTCCAATGTTTAATAATTCCAATCTCTCTCCATAAATCATGTTTTTGTGAAGTATATATATTCCTTTAAGCTAATAAAAACCCTAATTAATCAAATAGGCCTTAAAATATGGGCCTTACTCCGAGATAACTAAAGCCCACACTAATTAACTTAAAATACAGCCCAAAAAGCTTAAAAAGTACTAATTAAATGAGCCCAAGCTAATTAAAGCCCATCTCACTTAAATAAACCCAAAAGAATAAGTTAAGGCCTAACATATTACAAATAATCAAATAAAAATAATAAATAAAAGCCTAAACTAAAAGCCCAAACAAAGCAGCCCATTAAGTCCATTAATCGGCACATGCATTGCACATGTAATGTGTCACATGATGTGCACATGCATACGGCACATATATAGCATATGACATGGCACACGTCTAGCAATGTAAAAGCACATGGATGGCACATGTAGGGGAAAGAAGCTGAATTGGGCTATGAAGACAAGTTGGGGCCTAATGGTCAAATGGGCCTTCAAGCTATTTTGTTTAGCTTCTATTCTTGTAATGACATATAATTAACTGTATTTGGGCAGCCTAGGACCTTAGAAAACGTTTTGGGCTTATTTAATTAGGTTTGTTTTATTTTTGGGCTTATTTGAGTATTTTGGGTAGTTTAAGTGGGTAGGCTAAAGTTGGGCTTATCTCTTCTAAAGAGTTGGGCCTATGATGAGTGCACAGGGGGGTCAACATTTCAAGATTATAAACAATGGAAGTTCATATTCATGGAGATCAAATTTGGAGAAGTTAAAGAAGGCTTGACGGAAGTCCTTGGGCTAAATTTATGAAGAAGCCAAATTGAAGATGGACATGTGCTAGTCATGTGCCGACTTAACATGTGCAGGTCATGTGACACTTGACATGTGCCGACCATGTGACCTTGACATGTGCTATGCATGTGAGCCAGAGCATGTGCAATGCATGTGCTAATTTGTGGATTAAGGGGCTGATTTATTTGGGCTTTTAGTTTAGGCTTTTATTTATTATTTTCATTTGATTATTTGTAATATGTTAGGGCTTAACTTATTCTTTTGGGCTTATTTAAGTGAGATGGGCTTTAATTAGCTTGGGCTCATTTAATTAGTTCTTTTTAGGCTTTTTGGGCTGAATTTTAAGTTAATTAGTGTGGGCTTTAGTTATCTTGATGTAAGGCCCATGTTTTAAGGCCTATTTGATTAATTAGGGTTTTTATTAGCTTAAGAGAGTATAAATACTCTACAAAAACGAGATTGGAGGCAGATTTGATTAATTTGATAAATTTCTTTTGGCTTGGCCGAATTCTTCATTGGAGAGGATTGTTTGTCTTCTTCTTTTGCATCAAGAACTTTAATTCTTATCAAGGTATTTACTTTGTGGCGAATTCTGTTTTTGTGTTTATAAATCAATCTATTATAAGCGTTTCCATTCACATAGTTGTTTGGGGGTTCTTTAGATTGGGGGTTTATTCTTGTTCATGTCTATGCCATATTGTATGTTCAAGGGGTTTCGGGTTCTTTAGCCTTGGGGTTCCGCATCAGCCTAAATAACTAATTGAGGCTTAGAAAACATGAGGGGGCCGGATTTTAAAGGGGAGAGCTGAATTTGGATGGGTTTGAGTCAAATTTAGCTTTATGCCTACATTGGTGAACTTGGGGTCCTAAATTTTAGGAATGGCTTTTCCTTGATAAATACTTATTATTTTGGGATATTATTGAATAGAATTTGATGGAGAAACAATAGGATGAATTTATCTTGAGTGAGTTAGCCAAATTCCACTTATAGCCAAAATTGAGTCTACATTCATTTTCCTTAGGATAATCATTAGCTTTCAGGATTATTTTCAGATTGTATTTATCTTTATTTATTCATGTTCTTAGTCCATATTGTGGCCAAATACATGTAGATAAAGTTTAGGAATTATCTTTTTTATTTATTTTATTAATTATCTCTTAGAGTTAGTGTTTGATTATAACTCCTCTAGGGAGGGGTGGCTGCCTAGCCTATATAAAGGGCTGAACTTCTTCATTTGTACTTTACATTTTTGCATATCTTATGATTAATGAATTTTCATTGATTGAATTTGTGAGAGTTAATTTCTATTGATTCTTGCTATTGTATGAAGAATTAGACTTGGGCAATTTGCATGGTTAATGTATGCTTGATTCTTATTCTTCTTACTTTCTAAATCAATCTATTATAAGCATTTCCATTCAATCTTGTTTGGGGGTTCTTTAGATTGGGGATTTATTCACTTATTTATGATCAATATTCATGGTATGTTGGCGTTCTAGTTTGCATATAGGCTGGGGTTCCGCATCAATTGGTATCAGAGCTTTAGGCTAAGTGATAAATTCTTAACTATCCTTTAATTTTGTCTTCTTGAAATTCTTTCTTTGTTTTGGCCGAATAGGACTTTGCATCTAGTTCCTTATTTGGTTGTTGCTCAATTGTGTTAAATTACCTATCTCAAGTATTTGATCATTAGTTGTGTGATTTACGTTTTGAAAAAAAAAAAGAAGAAGAAGAAAAGAAATCTTATATACATATCAAAAAAAAAAAATCTGAAAATTACCTTGTGTTCAATTCAGGTCCTATTATCTTGTTAAGTTCAAATTTGATCAATTAAGCTAGAACTTCCATAATTTGTTTGATTTCTTCAAAGGGCAGGTTAAGTACTCGTTGCTTTTAGATTTTGGGTTATATTATTGCATGCTTTCTTTGATTTTATTTTTGTTGAGTCTATATAAAATCTGTTTAAACTAATCATTAGGTTTAGTTAAACATCACATTTAAGTGCATCCGTCTTGTCTATTCTTTTCATTCTAAGTTATCAATTTGTGTGTCTAAACTGTTTTTGGTTCCAACTACACTAGCTTAACATATTGCACATTGTTGAACATCTTTATACACTAAAGCGCACGAAATTTATCTCTTGTGTGCTAATTTCTAATTTTGTTCAATTTGGTCAATTTGCCTCTAGAATTGGTACTTTTTGTTGTTCTTGTTAAGTACTCGTTGTTTCCAAATCAAACTACTCAATTGTGCATATTTGTTTGAGTTTGTTTCTGAAGTACAATTGTGAGAAATCAATTTGTGAGTTGAGAGACAAACACGTGAGGTTGAGTGGATCTTTTCTTTACTTGTTTACTTAAGTTTAAAGATGTCTGGAAACAATAGTAAAGATGAGACTGAGATTCCCCATGATACTAAACTTATGATTAAAGCTTTTATGGATAGTTTGCAAAAGCTAAATCTCAGGATGGATAGCATGGAGAGTGACCTTAAAGCTTCCAAGGGCAAATATACAAGGGAGGAAGAAGTAGACCAATTATACAATGATGATGGAGAAGAGGAGGCTCATTCCTTCCCAATGAGAGCAAGGAGGTATGACAATCGAATGGAAAGTAAAGACAATAATTTGAGTGCTATCAAGATGAAGATTCCCCCATTCAAAGGCAAAAATGATGTGGATGCCTATCTCGATTGGGAAAGAAAGGTAGAGATGATCTTTTCATGCCACCATTATTCAGATGAGAAAAAGGTAAAACTCGCAGCCATTGAATTTTCTGATTATGCACTAATTTGGTGGGATGAGTTATTGAAAAGTAGGAGGAGAAATGGGGAACTCCCTATCACTTCTTGGGAGGAAATGAAAAGAATCATGAGAAAGAAGTATGTGCCTAGTTACTATCATAAGGAACTCCACAATCAGTTACAAAGACTTACACAAGGATCTAGTTTAGTGGAGGATTACTACAAGGAGATGGAGATGCTCATGATTAAAGCAAGCATTGTGGAGGATGAATATCAAACGATGTCTCGTTTTTTGGGAGGTATGAATAGAGAACTTGCTGATATTGTTGAATTGCAGCATTATGTGGATATGGATGATTTGGTGAACATTGCAATTAAAGTGGAGAGACAAAGAAGTAGACGTGGGATAACCAAGTCCTATACAAATTCTAATAACAATAGATGGAATTCAAAGTGGAACAAGGGTGACTCAAAGAAAGAATCCACTCCCAAGTACCAATCAAATTCCAAAGAGAAAACGGTTACCGCACAAAAAGGTACTTCTGAAACAACCCATAAAACTAATAGACATAGGGACATTCAATGTTTTAAATATAAGGGCCGTGGTCATTATGCTAATGAATGTGGGAATAAAAAGACCATGATAATAAGGGGGGATGAAATTATTTCTGATTCTGAATCTGATGATGACTGTGATGATATGCCACCTTTAGAGGATTGTTCTGATGTAGATGAAAATGTAGAGTATCCTGTTCAGGGAGAGTCCTTATTGGTGTTGCGTGCATTGAATTTAAATGTAAAAGAAGAAGGACTAGAACAGAGGGAAAACATATTTCATACTAGATGCCTAATAGGTGGGAAAGTCTGTAGCATGATAATTGATGGGGGTAGTTGCGTTAATGTTGCTAGTACAGTCTTAGTTGATAAATTAGGACTTAAAACTAAGAAACACCCTAACCCATACAGACTTTAGTGGTTGAATGATAGTGGGGAAGTTAAGGTGACCAAATGTGTAACTATATTATTTTCCATTGGTAAATATGAAGATGAAGTCACTTGTGATGTTGTACCTATGCATGCTGGTCATATTTTGCTAGGAAGGCCTTGGCAATTTGATAGGCGCGTATTACATGATGGATTTAGAAATAGGTACACTTTTGAATTTAAAGGATGTAAACACACACTTGCCCCTTTGGCACCTAAAGATGTATATGCAGATCAAGTGAAGATACATCAATCTGCAAAAGAGGTAAAGGGAAGTGAGAAAGAAAAGAAAAATGAGAGAGAAGAGGCCAGTAGTGAAAAGAATAAAAGTAAAGGCCCAATGGTGAGTGACTGCACTAGTGAGAGAAAGAATGAGAGAAGTGCAGGAGAGAAGAAGTTAATGTGTGTTGAGGTAAAAGGAGAGCAGAGTGAGTTGAGTGAAAAATTCAGCAAATATTCCTTTTATGCAAAAGAGAGAGAGTTGAAGAGTGCTTACTTAGGCATGAGAACTTTAGTACTTTTGAGGTTTAAGGACAATTATTTTTCTGAAACTAACCTTAACCCAAATTTGCCTAGTTCTTTTTCTAACTTATTGCAGGATTATAAAGATGTCTTCCCTGAGGAGATACCACCTGGGTTGCCACCAATTAGAGGGATTGAACATCAAATCGATTTTGTTCCTGGTGCACAAATTCCAAACCGTCCAGCTTATCGAAGCAATCCTGAAGAAACAAAGGAGTTGCAAAGACAAGTGGAGGAACTTTTAGCAAAGGGACACGTGAGAGAAAGCCTAAGTCCTTGTGCCGTACCTGTTCTTTTGGTACCTAAAAAGGATGGAATCATGCGCATGTGTGTTGATTGTCGAGCAGTTAACAAGATCACTGTAAAGTATCGCCATCCCATTCCTAGGTTAGATGATATGCTTGAAGAGTTAAATGGTGCTGTAATATTCACTAAAATTGACTTAAAAAGTGGTTATCATCAAATCAGGATGAAGTTAGGTGATGAATGGAAAACTGCCTTTAAAACAAAATATGGTTTGTATGAATGGTTGGTTATGCCTTTTGGTTTAACTAATGCGCCTAGCACATTTATGAGACTCATGAACCATGTTTTGCGTGAATTTTTAGGTAAATTTGTTGTTGTATACTTTGATGATATCTTAATTTACAGTAAAAACCTAAAAGAACATTTAAGGCATGTTGCACTTGTGTTAGCTGTTTTGAGAGAACAACAATTGTATGCTAATTTGAAGAAATGCACTTTTTATGTTGATAGTGTTGTTTTCCTAGGATTTATTGTTAGTGCACGTGGTGTTGAAGTTGATAATGAAAAGGTTAAGGCTATCCAAGAATGGCCAACACCTAAGAATGCAAGTGAGGTAAGGAGCTTTCATGGTTTAGCAAGTTTCTATAGGAGATTTGTTAAAGATTTTTCCACCATTGCTGCACCTTTAAATGAAATCATTAAAAAGTCTGTTGGTTTTAAATGGGGTAAAGAACAGGAAGATGCTTTTAATGCTTTGAAAGATAAATTGTGTACTGCTCCTGTTTTGAAATTACCTGATTTTTCTAAGACTTTTGAGATTGAATGTGATGCTTCTGGGATTGGTATAGGTGCTGTTTTGATGCAGGAAAACCGCCCAATAGCATACTTTAGTGAGAAGTTGAGTGGAGCACAGCTGAATTACTCTACCTATGATAAAGAGTTCTATGCGTTGGTGAGAGCTCTTGAGGTTTGGGAACACTACCTTTTGCCTAAAGAATTCGTGATACACACAGATCACCAGTCTCTCAAATATCTAAAGGGACAAGGTAAGTTGAATAGAAGGCATGGTAAGTGGGTAGAGTACCTTGATACTTTTCCATATGTAATTAAATACAAGCAAGGTAAAGAGAATGTTGTTGCCGATGCGCTTTCTAGGAGATATGCACTGATTTCTATGCTAAGTTCCAAATTGTTAGGTTTTGAGCATTTGAAAGAAATGTATGAGCATGATTCTGATTTTGGTGAAATGTATAAGGCATGTGAACATTATGCATTTAATAAGTTCTATAGACATGATGGGTTTCTTTTTAGGGGAAAACAATTGTGTATACCTGCATGTTCTATTAGAGAGTTGCTTGTGAAAGAATCACATAGCGGGGGATTGATGGGACACTTTGGTGTGCAAAAGACTTTAGACATGCTTAATGAACATTTTTATTGGCCTAATATGCGAAAATATGTTGAAAACGTGTGTGCCCAATGTTTTGCATGTAAACAGGCTAAGTCTAAGTCTTTAAATCATGGTTTGTATACTCCTTTGCCTGTTCCTACTGAACCTTGGACTGACATTTCTATGGACTTCATTGTAGGTTTACTAAGGACAAAAAGGGGAAGGGATAGTGTGTTTGTTGTAATGGACCGATTTAGTAAAATGGCGCATTTCATTGCTTGTCATAAAACTGATGATGCAACAAACATAGCTGATTTATTTTTCAAGGAAGTAGTTCGATTGCATGGTATACCTAGAACTATTGTCTCTGATAGAGATTCTAAGTTCCTAAGTCACTTTTGGCGTGTTTTGTGGGGTAAACTTGGTACTAAACTTGTGTTTTCTACTACTTGTCATCCACAAACTGATGGGCAAACTGAGGTTGTTAATAGAACTTTAGGAACTATGTTGCGTGCTATAATTGGTAAGAATCTTAAAACTTGGGAAGAATGTTTGCCATTTGTTGAGTTTGCTTATAATCGTGCAATTCATACTTCCACAGGGTTTTCACCTTTTGAAATTGTGTATGGTTTTAATCCATTGACTGTGTTGGATTTGATGCCTTTACCTTTCAATGAACTTTCTAATTTAGATGGAAAGGCTAAGGTTGATTTGGTTAAGACAATACATAGTAAAGCACGTGAGCACATTGAGAAGAAGAACAAGATGTATGCAAAGCAGGCTAACAAGGGCCGTAGACAAGTGATATTCGAACCAGGAGATTGGGTTTGGATCCATATGCGTAAAGAGAGGTTTCCTAACCAAAGGAAGTCTAAACTTGATGCAAGAGGAGATGGACCATTTCAAGTGCTAAAACGAATCAATGACAATGCATACAAGATTGATTTGCCAGGTGAGTATGGTGTAAGTGCAACTTTTAATGTTTCTGACTTATCTCCATTTGACTGTGATTCAGATTTGAGGACTAATCCTTTCGAAGGGGGAGGGGATGATATGAGCACAACCAAGCATAATGGCAACAAGAGAGATGAACTAGCACTTCCTCAAGGACCAATCACAAGAGCAAGGTCAAAGAAGCTTAAAGAAGTCCTACAAGCATTCATGAGGCCTTATGTAGAGAAGATACAAGTTAAAGAGGGGAAAGAAGCTGAATTGGGCTATGAAGACAAGTTGGGGCCGAATGGTCAAATGGGCCTTCAAGCTATTTTGTTTAGCTTCTATTCTTGTAATGACATATAATTAAATGTATTTGGGCAGCCTAGGACCTTAGAAAACGTTTTGGGCTTATTTAATTAGGTTTGTTTTATTTTTGGGCTTATTTGAGTATTTTAGGTAGTTTAAGTGGGTAGGCTTGGGCCTATCTCTTCTAAAGAGTTGGGCCTAAATAACTAATTGAGGCTTAGAAAACATGAGGGGGCCGGATTTTAAAGGGGAGAGCAGAATTTGGATGGGTTTGAGTTAAATTTAGCTTTATGCCTACATTGGTGAACTTGGGGTCCTAAATTTTAGGAATGGCTTTTCCTTGATAAATACTTATTATTTTGGGATATAATTGAATAGAATTTGATGGAGAAACAATAGGATGAATTTATCTTGAGTGAGTTAGCCAAATTCCACTTATAGCCAAAATTGAGTCTACATTCATTTTCCTTAGGATAATCATTAGCTTTTAGGATTATTTTCAGATTATATTTATCTTTATTTATTCATGTACTTAGTCCATATTGCGGCCAAATACATGTAGATAAAGTTTAGGAATTATCTTTGTTATTTATTTTATTAATTATCTCTTAGAGTTAGTGTTTGATTATAACTCCTCTAGGGAGGGGTGGCTGCCTAGCCTATATAAAGGGCTGAACTTCTTCATTTGTACTTTACATTTTTGCATATCTTATGATTAATGAATTTTCATTCATTGAATTTGTGAGAGTTAATTTCTATTTATTCTTGCTATTGTATGAAGAATTAGACTTAGGCAATTTGCATGGTTAATGTATGCTTGATTCTTATTCTTCTTACTTTCTAAATCAATCTATTATAAGCGTTTCCATTCAATCTTGTTTGGGGGTTCTTTAGATTGGGGATTTATTCACTTGTTTATGATCAATATTCATGGTATGTTGGCGTTCTAGTTTGCATATATGCTGGGGTTCCGCATCACAATTCGGTTTTTTTTTCTTCTCAAAATGCAAAAACTTCAAAGTGAAAAACAGATTAAATGTCGTCTTTGAGGTCCCAAAAAGGCAGTGGATCCCCATTCCTCCTTCTACTCTTAACTAACTCATTCAACCAAACCAATGCATAAACACTAAACTCCACTGCTGTTATCCTTACTTTCTTATCTTTAGAGTAATTATGACAAGCAAAAATCATGTCCACCTTCCTTTCCCATTCTAGGTATACTTCAGCATCATTCCTACCTTTGAGAGATGGAATGTTCATTTTTATGGCATTGATGTTGCTGTCCATTTTATCTTCTCTTCTCACTCTACCCCTCACGGATTGAACTTCATCATCTTCATCCCAATCACCTTGATCAACCTCCTCTCGCTCATTAATCCATCTTCCCCTCCTAGCTGTTCTCCTTGAGTTGTTAGATGTTCCCCCTTCTAATTTCTCAAACCTCTCTTTAACGTTTACTCTTTCCCTCAACAAATTCTCAAGGGTACCTTGCATTGCTTGTATAGCAAAAACAACTTGTTCTATTGACAACTCTTTCTTAGTAGACTCTCCAGTCATGGCGCTTTACCTGCAAAAGATGTTAGATAAACCAGCCTCACAATTCTCACTCACGTGTTTACACTCAAAGAAGTGACACTCCACTCGTGTTTCACTCAAATTTGGCTTTTATCCTCCTTTAAGCTCACACCCTCAAGCCTTTTACCACTCAAGTTTGCTGTCTTCAGTTGCACTTCAGAACTCAAACTCAAGTCAAAATGATTCACAAGCAGCAAATTATAGTGAAAGAATGCAATGAAAATACTTAACAAAGAAGATAGGCACAAGACTAGAAGCAAAACACCAAAGTGTAAAACGCTAAAATGAGCATACAAGAAGAAGATATGTATGATGTCCGAATTATGTGAATTTAACTAACAAGAATCAAATTGTTAATTATAGTGTAATCGGAAGCAAAAACACAAAGACAACAAAAGAAGAAACTTAGAGTAGAAGAAATGACAAAACTAATGCAACAATGCAGAAATTGAAATTTCCCTAATGGAAAATTCAATTTGATACAATATGTGTTATCACACTAAGACAAAATGAAAAGGACACAACAAGATGTCCAAACTAAAACAAGATTAGGAAACCGAAATGATTGTCCAAAATAAGACAAAGATTAATCTAATATATCTTAATAAGGAAACCCAAAATGTCTATGCTAAAGACAAAATGACTTATCCATTATGTCTTAATTAGTTCAAGATAAGGAAACCCAATTGTCTAGACTAAGACAAAATGACTTATCCACTATGTCTTAATGTTAAGGAATCCGAATTCAACCCAATAAGTTTAAATCAAACCCAAATAATTATTCAACACCAAATCTGGCCCAATAGGTTCAGCCCAATGTTGTCCACGCCCAAACCAAATCAACAAACCCTAAATTGTATTCTTTTCTTTTCTAGCCGAAATCAATTTTCACTTTTTTTTAACAACTAGAGCAGCAAACAACCTAAACCTCAAGATCAAATAACAAGGAATTTTGCCTAAAACAAAGCTCCTAAATTTTTCGTCCCTATGATGAACAAGGGTTCCTAAATTTTAGGAGTCAAATAAATTGAAAATTAATGAATAAAAACATCAAATAAACATGGATAAATAAGAATTTAATCCTAATCCAAGCTATGATACCAAATGATGCGGAACCCCAAGGTTAAAAAACCCGAAACCCCTTGAACATATAATATGGCATAAACATGAATAAGAGTAAATCCCCAACCCTATTGAACCCCCAATTAATAAAGTGAAAGGAAACGCAAATAATTAGATTGATTTAAACGCAAGAACAGAATTCGCCACAATTAAATACCTTGATAAGAATTAATGTTCTTGATGCAAAAGAAGAAGACAAACTATCCTCTCCAAAAAAGGTGAATTCGGCCAAGCCAAATAAGTTTTTATCAAAATAGTCAAATCTGAATACAAATGAGTTTAATGAGGTATTTATATCCTCCTAAAGCAAACCCTAACCTTAATTAAGTAAGAGAGGCCGAATTCCCCAAGCCCATTAGGATTGGAAATTAGGTCCATTTTCCTACTTAGAAAAGATAAAACAAAACCAAATGGATGGGCTGCCCAACAAGGATGGCATGAGCCCATGTCCAAAGGCCTAACTAATACACTTAGTCAAATAAAGATAACAAACGTAAGTCCTAGCTAAGAGCCCAAACAATTCAGCCCATAAGTCCATTAAGCATCACATGCATTGCACATGTATTTTGTCACATGATGTGCACATGTCAAGTGTCACATGCATTGCACATGTCAAGTGGCACATAACTTGCACATGTCAAATTTATCATGCACATTTGGTCTTCACAATTCTGCCCCATTGAGTTGGTCTTAATGCCACTCGGCCCAACCTTCTCTTAGCTATCCATAGCTTCCACAATTCGGCCCATATAAGCTTTTAGTGCCTCTTTGAACTTCTTAGCCCGAAATCTTGTCATTGGGCCATTTGGTAATGCTAGCTCATCCTTTTGTTGTTCCTAGATAGTGCTCGCATCACCATGGCATTTGTCTGAATGTGCATGCTTTGAACTGACTGCTTAGGCTCTTTAGATATTTAATGTAAGGTACCCGTTTCTCCTCGCTCATTGACTACTCACCCTTTGCGAGTGGACCACTAGATATGAATCCCTAAATACCTCAACCATCTTTGCCTCCAAGGCTATCAACTCTTCTAGGCCATATATACAGGCTTCATATGTAGCCTCATTATTAGTTACCTTATACCCTAACTTCTTTGCTACAGGTAGCTTCTCACCCTTCAGAGTGAGAAGAATGACCTTGCCCTAACACCTCTGTTGTTGATGGCTCTATTAAATAACATTTGCCAGCCATAAGCCATTACAGTTGAGATGCTTTCATCCAGGAACTCTTATTCAATATGATCCCTTTCTAATAGATGGTTGGCCAAGAACTCTATAACTGCTCGACTTTTAATTATCTTCCTCGTTACATATTCCACCCCGATAATACAAAATCCGTCTTCCCATTTTATCCAGGAGAGATGACACCATCTAAAGGTACATAAAGGGGTTATGCTTAGCCACTACTTGTATTGGATAAGAGTAAAGTAGTGCCTTATTTTCTTTGAGGCCCCGACAACTGCGAGACAGATTTTCTCTACATCTCCATACCTAGCCTCATATGGGAGAAACTTCTTATTCAAGTAATAGAAGACAAATTCCACCCCAAATTGATCGTTTGGAGTAGGCATGGTGCCTATTGAATTATGCTCTACTACTAGATAAAGGATCAAAGCCTTTCTCGATCGAAGTGGCTGAAGGATTAAAAGATGCAATAGATATTCCTTGATTGTGTCAAAGTCCTCTTAATAGTCATTGATCTACTTAACTAGTTGATATTTTCTTAAAAAATTAAAGATAAGCTCACAAATGGAAATGAGCTTTGCAATGAACCGACTAATGTATTGAATCCTCCTTAAGAACCCTCTAATCTCTTTCTCCTTCTAATGCGTGCACAGGGGGTCAACATTGCAAGATTATAAACATTGCAAATTTGGATTCATAGAGATCAAATTTGGGGAAGTTAAAGAAGGATTGAAGGAAGTCCATGGGCTGAATCTATGAATAAGCCAAATCGAAGATGGACATGTGCTAGTCATGTGACGGTTTGACATGTGTCGGTCATGTGACGACCTAACATGTGCCGGACAAGTGACCTTAACATGTGCCAAGCATATGCCATGCATGTGCCCTATGTCATGTGCTATGCAAGTGAACTAGAGCATGTGCAATGCATGTGCTAATTGGTGAATTAAGGGGCTGATTTGTTTGGGATTTTAATTAGGGCTTTATTTATTATTTTTATTTGATTAATTGTAATATGTTAGGCCTTAACTTATTCTTTTGGGCTTATTTAAGTGAGATGGGCTTTAATTAGGTCGGGTTCATTTAATTAGTTCTTTTTAGGTTTTTTGGGCTGTATTTTAAGTTAATTAGTGTGGGCTTTAGTTATCTTGGTGTAAGGCCCATGTTTAAAGGCCTACTTGATTAATTAGGGTTTTTATTAGCTTAAAGGAGTATATATACTCCACAAAAACGTGATTTGTATTCAGATTTTGATTAATTAAACATTGAGAGGTTTCTCTTTATAGGCTTGGCCGAATTCTTCATTGGAGAGGATTGTTTGTCTTCTTATTTTATACCAAGAACTTTTAATTCTTATCAAGGTAATTTACTTTGTGGCGAATTCTGTTCTTGTATTTTTAAATCAATCTATTATAAGCGTTTCTATTCACATAGTTGTTTGGGGGTTCTTTAGATTGGGGGTTTGTTTTTTTTTCATGTTCATGCCATATTGTATGTTCAAGGGGTTTCGGGTTCTTTAGCCTTGGGGTTCCGCATCATTTGGTATCAGAGTTTGGATTAGGATTAAATTCTTATTTATCCTTATTTATTTGCTATTTTTGTTCATTGTTTTTCAATTTATTTGATTCCTAAAATTTAGGACCTTGTTCATCATAGGGGCCGAAATTATAGGGAGCTTTATTTTAGGTGTTATTCTTATTGTTTGATCTTGATTTTTAGGTTATTAGTTGTTCTAGTCGTTATCTAGCTATTCATATAAAAAAAAATCCAAAAAAAATCGTTGGTACTATTCACGGTACTGTTCATCACACTGTTCATGGTACTGTTCATCCGAATTTAAAAAAAAAGTCTTTCAATTTGGGTTAACTTTGGTTGGTGTGATCAATTAGGATTGTATTTCTTTAGGATAGAATTGTTATTATCTAATTAATTAGCAATAATTCAAAAAAAAAATAGGATTAGGACATTATTTAAATTAGGACATCGAATTAGATAAGTTTCATTCTTGTCTTAATCTAGACATTTGGGTTTCCTTATTTTGATTTAAATTAGGACATAGTGGATTAATCATTTTGTCTTAACCTAGACATTTGAGTTTCCTTATTTTGTCGTAGACATAATAGTTTCCTTATTTTGTCTTGGGCATAATAGTTTCCTTAACTTGACTTGGAAATTTTTGGTTTCCTTATTTGTCAATTTCTTTCATTCTTAAGTTGTTATTTTTTTTTGGTGTCTAGTATCTTTTGCTTCCATTTATACTATAATTAACAACTCGATTCTTGTTAATTTAAATTGCATACTCGGACAGCATACATAACTTCATCTTGTGTGCTTATTTCAACTTTCTTCATTTTGATATTTTTGCTTCTAGATTTGAGCCTATCTTCTTTGTTAGGTTTTTTTCTCATTGCATTTTCATTTCAATTTGCTGAATTGTGAATCATCTTGACTTGGGATTGAGTTCTGAAGTGGAATCGAAGATAACAAGCTTGAGTGGTAAAAGGCTTGAGTGTGTGAGCTTAAAAGAGGGTAAAAACCAAATTGACTGAAACACGAGTGGAGTGCCATCTTTTGAGTGAAACACGTGAGGGAGTGATTGTGAGGATATACTATTACAAGTCAAGATGACACTTAGATCAAGAAGCATTGAATGAGTTGAAGAAAGATGCTAAGTTGTTGGATAAAGATCTTAAAGATATGAAATTGCAGTTTAAACAACTTTCTAGACTACTAAGTACGTATATAAGACACGAGAAAAGAAAGAAGGAAGAGGAAGTTGTAGTAAAAGGAGTTATTTGTGAAGCTGAAAGAGATGGTATAGATTTATATGATGATGATGTTGTAAATGAGGAAGAAATGAGCGGAAGTGTAGACGATGATTGTGTGAGTGAAAAGGAAGAAGATTGTAAAAAGGAAGATGCTTGTGTAATTGAGATAGAAGATCAGCATGATACGATTGATCCTATAGTGCTTAAGGAGGCTAAGTTGAACATGGAGAAAGAAGAGGACCATGATCAGAACGAAATTATTGTATTGAATAATCATGTTTTTCCTAGTGTTTTTGTTAAATTGCAGGAACATGATGAGTCCTTAACTGAAGAAGCATTCATTTTATTTCCACCTGTTCAAAAGATCGTATATGAAGATGAATTCATTCTACAAGTTTCCATTCCCAACTTGAACAAGACGAAAATTTGAGGACAAATCTTTTCTAAAGAGAGAGGGAATGATGCATGCACAGGGGGTCAACATTGCAAGATTATAAACATTGCAAGTTTGGATTCATGGAGATCAAATTTGGAGAAGTTAAAGAAAGATTGAAGGAAGTCCATGGGCCGAATCTATGAAGAAGACAAATCGAAGATGGACATGTGCTAGTCATGTGACGGTTTGACATGTGTCGGTCATGTGATGACCTGACATGTGCCAAGCATGTGCCCTATGTCATGTGCTATGCATATGAGCTAAAGCATGTGCAATGCATGTGCTAATTGGTGGATTAAGGGGCTGATTTGTTTGGGATTTTAATTAGGGCTTTATTTATTATTTTTATTTGATTATTTGTAATATGTTAGGCCTTAACTTATTCTTTTGGACTTATTTAAGTGAGATGGGCTTTAATTATGTCGGGCTCATTTAATTAATTCTTTTTAAGTTTTTTGGGCTTATTTTAAGTTAATTAGTGTGGGCTTTAGTTATCTTGTAAGGCCCATGTTTAAAGGTCTATTTGATTAATTAGGATTTTTATTAGCTTAAAGGAGTATATATACTCGACAAAAACGTGATTTGTATTCAAATTTTGATTAATTAAACATTGAGAGGTTTCTCTTTATAGGCTTGGCCGAATTCTTCATTGGAGAGGATTGTTTGTCTTCTTCTTTTACACCAAGAACTTTTAATTCTTATCAAGGTAATTTACTTTGTGGTGAATTCTGTTCTTGTGTTTTTAAATCAATCTATAAATAGCGTTTTCATTCACATAGTTGTTTGGGGGTTCTTTAGATTGGGGGTTTGTTCTTTTTCATGTTCATGCTATATTGTATATTCATGGAGTTTTGGGTTCTTTAGCCTTGGGGGTTCCGCATCACCTTCTTAGTCACTAACATCTCTTTGACTACCCTGACTTCGTTCGAGTCCAGTTCAATCCATCATTGATTCACAATATGGCCTGATAGCTTTCCAAAGGTCGCCCCAAACACACATATGATATGAGCACAACCAAGCATAATGGCAACAAGAGAGATGAACTAGCACTTCCTCAAGGACCAATCACAAGAGCAAGGTCAAAGAAGCTTAAAGAAGTCCTACAAGCATTCATGAGGCCTTATGTAGAGAAGATATAAGTTCAAGAGGGGAAAGAAGCTGAATTGGGCTATGAAGACAAGTTGGGGCCGAATGGTCAAATGGGCCTTCAAGCTATTTTGTTTAGCTTCTATTCTTGTAATGACATATAAATAAATGTATTTGGGCAGCCTAGTACCTTAGAAAACGTTTTGGGCTTATTTAATTAGGTTTGTTTTATTTTTGGGTTTATTTGAGTATTTTGGGTAGTTTAAGTGGGTAGGCTAAAGTTGGGCTTATCTCTTCTAAAGAGTTGGGCCTAAATAACTAATTGAGGCTTAGAAAACATGAGGGGGCCGGATTTTAAAGGGGAGAGCTGAATTTGGATGGGTTTGAGTCAAATTTAGCTTTATGCCTACATTAGTGAACTTGGGGTCCTAAATTTTAGGAATAGCTTTTCTTTGATAAATACTTATTATTTTGGGATATTATTGAATAGAGTTTGATGGAGAAACAATAAGATGAATTTATCTTGAGTGAGTTAGCCAAATTCCACTTATAGCCAAAATTGAGTCTACATTCATTTTCCTTAGGATAATCACTAGCTTTTAGGATTATTTTCAGATTGTATTTATCTTTATGTACTTAGTCCATATTATGGCCAAATACATGTAGATAAAGGTTAGGAATTATCTTTGTTATTTATTTTATTAATTATCTCTTAGAGTTAGTGTTTGATTATAACTTCTCTAGGGAGGGGTGGCTGCCTAGCCTATATAAAGGGCTGAACTTCTTCATTTGTACTTTACATTTTGCATATCTTATGATTAATGAATTTTCATTGACTGAATTTGTGAGAGTTAATTTCTATTGATTCTGGCTATTGTATGAAGAATTAGACTTAGGCAATTTGCATGGTTAATGTATGCTTGATTCTTATTCTTCTTACTTTCTAAATCAATCTATTATAAGCGTTTCCATTCAATCTTGTTTGGGGGTTCTTTAGATTGGGGGTTTATTCACTTGTTTATGATCAATATTCATGGTATGTTGGCGTTCTAGTTTGCATATAGGCTGGGGTTCCGCATCAATTGGTATCAGAGCTTAGGCTAAGTGATAAATTCTTAACTATCCTTTAATTTTATCTTCTTGAAATTCTTTCTTTGTTTTGGCCGAATAGGACTTTGCATCTAGTTCCTTATTTGGTTGTTGCTCAATTGTGTTAAATCACCTATCTCAAGTATTTGATCATTAGTTGTGTGATTTATGTTTTGAAAAAAAAATAAAAGAGAAGAAAAAAAGAAAGCTTATATACATATCGAAAAAAAAACTCTGAAAATTACCTTGTGTTCAATTCAGGTCCTATTATCTTGTTAAGTTCAAATTTGATCAATTAAGCTAGAACTTCCATAATTTGTTTGATTTCTTCAAAGGGCAGGTTAAGTACTCGTTGCTTTTAGATTTTGGGTTATATTCTTGCATGCTTTCTTTGATTTTATTTTTGTTGAGTCTATATAAAATCTGTTTAAACTAATCATTAGGTTTAGTTAAACATCGCATTTAAGTGCATCCGTCTTGTCTATTCTTTTCATTCTAAGTTATCAATTTGTGTGTCTAAACTGTTTTTGGTTCCAACTACACTAGTTTAACATATTGCACATTGTTGAACATCTTTATACACTAAAGCGCACGAGATTTATCTCTTGTGTGCTAATTTCTAAGTTTGTTCAATTTGGTCAATTTGCCTCTAGAATTGGTACTTTTTGCTGTTCTTGTTAAGTACTCATTGTTTCCAAATCAAACTACTCAATTGTGCATATTTGTTTGAGTTTGTTTTTGAAGTACAATTGTGAGAAATCAATTTGTGAGTTGAGAGACAAGCACGTGTGATATGAGCACAACCAAGCATAATGGCAACAAGAAGCTTAAAGAAGTCCTACAAGCATTCATGAGGCCTTATGTAGAGAAGATACAAGTTTAAGAGGGGAAAGAAGCTGAATTGGGCTATGAAGACAAGTTGGGGCCGAATGGTCAAATGGGCCTTCAAGCTACTTTGTTTAGTTTCTATTCTTGTAATGACATATAATTAAATGTATTTGGGCAGCCTAGTACCTTAGAAAACGTTTTGGCCTTATTTAATTAGGTTTGTTTTATTTTTGGGCTTATTTGAGTATTTTGGGTAGTTTAAGTGGGTAGGCTAAAGTTGGGCTTATCTCTTCTAAAGAGTTGGGCCTAAATAACTAATTGAGGCTTAGAAAACATGAGAGGGCCGGATTTTAAAGGGGAGAGCTGAATTTGGATGGGTTTGAGTCAAATTTAGCTTTATGCCTATATTAGTGAACTTGGGGTCCTAAATTTTAGGAATGGCTTTTCTTTGATAAATACTTATTATTTTGGGATATTATTGAATAGAGTTTGATGGAGAAACAATAGGATGAATTTATCTTGAGTGAGTTAGCCAAATTCCACTTATAGCCAAAATTGAGTCTACATTCATTTTCCTTAGGATAATCATTAGCTTTTAGGATTATTTTCAGATTGTATTTATCTTTATTTATTCATGTACTTAGTCCAGATTGTGGCCAAATACATGTAGATAAAGGTTAGGAATTATTTTTGTTATTTATTTTATTAATTATCTCTTAGAGTTAGTGTTTGATTATAACTCCTCTAGGGAGAGGTGGCTGCCTAGCCTATATAAAGGGCCGAACTTCTTCATTTGTACTTTACATTTTTTTGCATATCTTATGATTAATGAATTTTCATTGACTGAATTTGTGAGAGTTAATTTCTATTGATTCTTTCTATTGTATGAAGAATTAGACTTAGGCAATTTGCATGGTTAATGTATGTTTGATTCTTATTCTTCTTACTTTCTAAATCAATCTATTATAAGCGTTTCCATTCAATCCTGTTTGGGGGTTCTTTAGATTGGGGGTTTATTCACTTGTTTATGATCAATATTCATGGTATGTTGGCGTTCTAGTTTGCATATAGGCTGGGGTTCCGCATCAATTGGTATCAGAGCTTAGGCTAAGTGATAAATTCTTAACTATCCTTTAATTTTGTCTTCTTGAAATTCTTTCTTTGTTCTGGCCGAATAGGACTTTGCATCTAGTTCCTTATTTGGTTGTTGCTCAATTGTGTTAAATTACCTATCTCAAGTATTTGATCATTAGTTGTGTGATTTACGTTTTGAAAAAAAAAAAGAAGAAGAAGAAGAAAAGAAAGCTTATATACATATCAAAAAAAAAAATCTGAAAATTACCTTGTGTTTAATTCAGCTCCTATTATCTTGTTAAGTTCAAATTTGATCAATTAAGCTAGAACTTCCATAATTTATTTGATTTCTTCAAAGGGCAGGTTAAGTACTCAGATTTTGGGTTATATTATTGCATGCTTTCTTTGATTTTATTATTGTTGAGTCTATATAAAATCTGTTTAAACTAATCATTAGGTTTAGTTAAACATCGCATTTAAGTGCATCCGTCTTGTCTATTCTTTTCATTCTAAGTTATCAATTTGTGTGTCTAAACTGTTTTTTGGTTCCAACTACGCTAGTTTAACATATTGCACATTGTTGAACATCTTTTTATACTAAAGCGCACGAAATTTATCTCTTGTGTGCTATTTCCAAGTTTGTTCAATTTTAGTCAATTTGCCTCTAGAATTAGTACTCGTTGTTCTTGTTAAGTATTCATTTTTTCCAAATCAAACTACTTAATTGTGCATATTTGTTTGAGTTTGTTTCTGAAGTACAATTGTGAGAAATCAATTTGTGAGTTGAGAGACAAACACGTGAGGGAGTGAATTGTGAGGTTTCTTTTTCCTTCTAATGTTTATTTGCAGCTTATAAATCATGTCAAGAAGGGAAAAAATAGAGACAATGCATGAGGAGGAGGATGGAAGTGTGTCTGATGTGAAAACAATGTATAAAATATTCCTGAGTGAGGTTAAGAAGTTGAATTCTAGGATGGATCGGGTGGAGGAGATAATTGACAAGTCTACTAGAATTCAAAACCGACGTAGATTAATTAACACTCATAGTAAAAATGAAGATTCTAAAGATATGGAATTGCATTTTAAATAACTTTCTAGACTATTAAGTACGTATATGAGACAAGAGAAAAGAAAGAAAGAGGAAGTTGTAGTAGAAGAGATTATTTGTGAAGCTGAAAGAGATACCATAGATTTGTATGACAGTGAGGTTGTGAGTGAGGAAGGAATAAGTGTAAGTGAAGATGTTATTGCCTTGAGTGAAAAGGAAGAAGATTGTGAAAGGGAAAAAGATTGTGTAATAGAGATGAAAGATCAACATGTTATGATTGATCCTGTAATTCTTAAGGAGGTTGAATTGAACATGGAAAAAGAAGAGAGTCATATTCAGAATGAAATGGTTGTACTGACTAACAATGTTTTTCCGAGTTTTCATGTTAACTTGCAGGATCATGATGAGTTCTTTCCTCAAGAAGCATTCATTTTATTTCCATCTGTTCACAAGATCATCTATGAAGATCAATTTATTCCACAAGTTTCCATTCCCAATTTGAACAAGACGAAGATTCGAGGACGAATCTTTTCTAAAGAGGGAGGGGATGATATGAGCACAACCAAGCATAATGGCAACAAGAAGCTTAAAGAAGTCCTACAAGCATTCATGAGGCCTTATGTAGAGAAGATACAAGTTTAAGAGGGGAAAGAAACTGAATTGGGCTATGAAGACAAGTTGGGGCCGAATGGTCAAATGGGCCTTCAAGCTACTTTGTTTAGTTTCTATTCTTGTAATGACATATAATTAAATGTATTTGGGCAGCCTAGTACCTTAGAAAACGTTTTGGGCTTATTTAATTAGGTTTGTTTTATTTTTGGGCTTATTTGAGTATTTTGGGTAGTTTAAGTGGGTAGGCTAAAGTTGGGCTTATCTCTTCTAAAGAGTTGGGCCTAAATAACTAATTGAGGCTTAGAAAACATGAGGGGGCCGGATTTTAAAGGGGAGAGCTGAATTTGGATGGGTTTGAGTCAAATTTAGCTTTATGCCTACATTAGTGAACTTGGGGTCCTAAATTTTAGTAATGGCTTTTCTTTGATAAATACTTATTATTTTGGGATATTATTGAATAGAGTTTGATGGAGAAACAATAGGATGAATTTATCTTGAGTGAGTTAGCCAAATTCCACTTATAGCCAAAATTGAGTCTACATTCATTTTCCTTAGGATAATCATTAGCTTTTAGGATTATTTTCAGATTGTATTTATCTTTATTTATTCATGTACTTAGTCCAGATTGTGGCCAAATACATGTAGATAAAGGTTAGGAATTATTTTTGTTATTTATTTTATTAATTATCTCTTAGAGTTAGTGTTTGATTATAACTCCTCTAGGGAGAGGTGGCTGCCTAGCCTATATAAAGGGCCGAACTTCTTCATTTGTACTTTACATTTTTTTGCATATCTTATGATTAATGAATTTTCATTGACTGAATTTGTGAGAGTTAATTTCTATTGATTCTTGCTATTGTATGAAGAATTAGACTTAGGCAATTTGCATGGTTAATGTATGTTTGATTCTTATTCTTCTTACTTTCTAAATCAATCTATTATAAGCGTTTCCATTCAATCCTGTTTGGGGGTTCTTTAGATTGGAGGTTTATTCACTTGTTTATGATCAATATTCATGGTATGTTGGCGTTCTAGTTTGCATATAGGCTGGGGTTCCGCATCAACGTGAGGTTGAGTGGATCTTTTCTTTACTTGTTTACTTAAGTTTAAAGATGTCTAGAAACAATAGTAAAGATGAGACTGAGATTCCCCATGATACTAAACTTATGATTAAAGCTTTTATGGATAGTTTGCAAAAGCTAAATCTCAGGATGGATAGCATGGAGAGTGACCTTAAAGCTTCCAAGGGCAAATATACAAGGGAGGAAGAAGTAGACCAATTATACAATGATGATGGAGAAGAGGAGGCTCATTCCTTCCCAATGAGAGCAAGGAGGTATGACAATCGAATGGAAAGTAAAGACAATAATTTGAGTGCTATCAAGATGAAGATTCCCCCATTCAAAGGCAAAAATGACGTGGATGCCTATCTCGATTGGGAAAGAAAGGTAGAGATGATCTTTTCATGCCACCACTATTCAGATGAGAAAAAGGTAAAACTCGCAGCCATTGAATTTTCTGATTATGCACTAATTTGGTGGGATGAGTTATTGAAAAGTAGGAGGAGAAATGGGGAACTCCCTATCACTTCTTGGGAGGAAATGAAAAGAATCATGAGAAAGAAGTATGTGCCTAGTTATTATCATAAGGAACTCCACAATCAGTTACAAAGACTTACATAAGGATCTAGTTCAGTGGAGGATTACTACAAGGAGATGGAGATGCTCATGATTAAAGCAAGCATTGTGGAGGATGAATATCAAACGATGTCTCGCTTTTTGGGAGGTATGAATAGAGAACTTGCTGATATTGTTGAATTGCAGCATTATGTGGATATGGATGATTTGGTGAACATTGCAATTAAAGTGGAGAGACAAAGAAGTAGACGTGGGACAACCAAATCCTATGCAAATTCCAATAACAATAAATGGAATTCAAAGTGGAACAAGGGTGACACAAAGAAAGAATCCACTTCCAAGTATCGGTCAAATTCCAAAGAGAAAACGGTTACTGCACAAAAAGGTACTTCTGAAACAACCCCTAAACCTAATAGACATAGGGACATTCAGTGTTTCAAATGTAAGGGTCGTGGTCATTACGCTAATGAATGTGGGAATAAAAAGACCATGATAATAAGGGGGGATGAAATTGTTTCTGATTCTGAATCTGATAATGACTGTGATGATATGCCACCTTTGGAGGATTGTTCTGATGTAGATGAAAATTTAGAGTATCCTGTTCAGGGAGAGTCCTTAGTGGTGTTGCGTGCATTGAATGTAAATGTAAAAGAAGAAGGACTAGAACAGAGGGAAAACATATTTCATACTAGATGCCTAATAGGTGGGAAAGTCTGTAGCATGATAATTGATGGGGGTAGTTGCGTTAATGTTGCTAGTACAGTCTTAGTTGATAAATTAGGACTTAAAACTAAGAAACACCCTAACCCATACAGACTTCAGTGGTTGAATGATAGTGGGGAAGTTAAGGTGACCAAATGTGTAACTATATTATTTTCCATTGGTAAATATGAAGATGAAGTCACTTGTGATGTTGTACCTATGCATGCTGGTCATATTTTGCTAGGAAGGCCTTGGCAATTTGATAGGCGCGTATTACATGATGGATTTAGAAATAGGTACACTTTTGAATTTAAAGGATGTAAACACACACTTGCCCCTTTGGCACCTAAAGATGTATATGCAGATCAAGTGAAGATACATCAATCTGCAAAAGAGGTAAAGGGAAGTGAGAAAGAAAAGAAAAATGAGAGAGAAGAGGCCAGTAGTGAAAAGAATAAAAGTAAAGGCCCAATGGTGAGTGACTGCACTAGTGAGAGAAAGAATGAGAGAAGTGCAGGAGAGAAGAAGTTAATGTGTGTTGAGGTAAAAGGAGAGCAGAGTGAGTTGAGTGAAAAATTCAGCAAATATTCCTTTTATGCAAAAGAGAGAGAGTTGAAGAGTGCTTACTTAAGCATGAGAACTTTAGTACTTTTGAGGTTTAAGGACAATTATTTTTCTGAAACTAACCTTAACCCAAATTTGCCTAGTTCTTTTTCTGACTTATTGCAGGATTATAAAGATGTCTTCCCTGAGGAGATACCACCTGGGTTGCCACCAATTAGAGGGATTGAACATCAAATTGATTTTGTTCCTGATGCACAAATTCCAAACCGTCCAGCTTATCGAAGCAATCCGGAAGAAACAAAGGAGTTGCAAAGACAAGTGGAGGAACTTTTAGCAAAGGGACACGTGAGAGAAAGCCTAAGTCCTTGTGCCGTACCTGTTCTTTTGGTACCTAAAAAGGATGGAACCATGCGCATGTGTGTTGATTGTCGAGCAGTTAACAAAATCACTGTAAAGTATCGCCATCCCATTCCTAGGTTAGATGATATGCTTGAAGAGTTAAATGGTGCTGTAATATTCACTAAAATTGACTTAAAAAGTGGTTATCATCAAATCAGGATGAAGTTAGGTGATGAATGGAAAACTGCCTTTAAAACATAATATGGTTTGTATGAATGGTTGGTTATGCCTTTTGGTTTAACTAATGCGCCTAGCACATTTATGAGACTCATGAACCATGTTTTGCGTGAATTTTTAGGTAAATTTGTTGTTGTATACTTTGATGATATCTTAATTTACAGTAAAAACCTAAAAGAACATTTAAGGCATGTTGCACTTGTGTTAGCTGTTTTGAGAGAACAACAATTGTATGCTAATTTGAAGAAATGCACTTTTTATGTTGATAGTGTTGTTTTCCTAGGATTTATTGTTAGTGCACGTGGTGTTGAAGTTGATAATGAAAAGGTTAAGGCTATCCAAGAATGGCCAACACCTAAGAATGCAAGTGAGGTAAGGAGCTTTCATGGTTTAGCAAGTTTCTATAGGAGATTTGTTAAAGATTTTTCCACCATTGCTGCACCTTTAAATGAAATCATTAAAAAGTTTGTTGGTTTTAAATGGGGTAAAGAACAGGAAGATGCTTTTAATGCTTTGAAAGATAAATTGTGTACTGCTCCTGTTTTGAAATTACCTGATTTTTCTAAGACTTTTGAGATTGAATGTGATGCTTCTGGGATTCGTATAGGTGCTATTTTGATGCAGGAAAACTGCCCAATAGCATACTTTAGTGAGAAGTTGAGTGGAGCACAGCTGAATTACTCTACCTATGATAAAGAGTTCTATGCGTTGGTGAGAGCTCTTGAGGTTTGGGAACACTACCTTTTGCCTAAAGAATTCGTGATACACACAGATCACCAGTCTCTCAAATATCTAAAGGGACAAGGTAAGTTGAATAGAAGGCATGGTAAGTGGGTAGAGTACCTTGATACTTTTCCCTATGTAATTAAATACAAGCAAGGTAAAGAGAATGTTGTTGCCGATGCGCTTTCTAGGAGATATGCACTGATTTCTATGCTTAGTTCCAAATTGTTAGGTTTTGAGCATTTGAAAGAAATGTATGAGCATGATTCTGATTTTGGTGAAGTGTATAAGGCATGTGAACATTATGCATTTAATAAGTTCTATAGACATGATGGGTTTCTTTTTAGGGGAAAACAACTGTGTATACCTGCATGTTCTATTAGAGAGTTGCTTGTGAAAGAATCGCATAGCGGGGGATTGATGGGACACTTTGGTGTGCAAAAGACTTTAGACATGCTTAATGAACATTTTTATTGGCCTAATATGCGAAAATATGTTGAAAAAGTGTGTGCCCAATGTTTTGCATGTAAACAGGCTAAGTCTAAGTCTTTAAATCAAGGTTTGTATACTCCTTTGCCTGTTCCCACTGAACCTTGGACTGACATTTCCATGGACTTCATTGTAGGTTTACCTAGGACAAAAAGGGGAAGGGATAGTGTGTTTGTTGTAGTGGACCGATTTAGTAAAATGGCGCATTTCATTGCTTGTCATAAAACTGATGATGCAACAAACATAGCTGATTTGTTTTTTAGGGAAGTAGTTCGATTGCATGGTATACCTAGAACTATTGTCTCTGATAGAGATTCTAAGTTCCTAAGTCACTTTTGGCGTGTTTTGTGGGGTAAACTTGGTACTAAACTTGTGTTTTCGACTACTTGTCATCCACAAACTGATGGCCAAACTGAGGTTGTTAATAGAACTTTAGGAACTATGTTGCGTGCTATAGTTGGTAAGAATCTTAAAACTTGGGAAGAATGTTTGCCATTTGTTGAGTTTGCTTATAATCGTGCAATTCATACTTCCACAGGGTTTTCACCTTTTGAAATTGTGTATGGTTTTAATCCATTGACTGTGTTGGATTTGATGCCTTTACCTTTGAATGAACTTTCTAATTTAGATGGCAAGGCTAAGGCTGATTTGGTTAAGACAATACATAATAAAGCACGTGAGCACATTGAGAAGAAGAACAAGATGTATGCAAAGCAGGCTAACAAGGGTCGTAGACAAGTGATATTCGAACCAGGAGATTGGGTTTGGATCCATATGCGTAAAGAGAGGTTTCCTAACCAAAGGAAGTCTAAACTTGATGCAAGAGGAGATGGACCATTTCAAGTGCTAAAACGAATCAATGACAATGCATACAAGATTGATTTGCCAGGTGACTATGGTGTAAGTGCAACTTTTAATGTTTCTGACTTATCTCCATTTGATTGTGATTCAGATTCGAGGACGAATCCTTTCGAAGGGGGAGGGGATGATATGAGCACAACCAAGCATAATGGCAACAAGAGAGATGAACTAGCACTTCCTCAAGGACCAATCACAAGAGCAAGGTCAAAGAAGCTTAAAGAAGTCCTACAAGCATTCATGAGGCCTTATGTAGAGAAGATACAAGTTCAAGAGGGGAAAGAAGCTGAATTGGGCTATGAAGACAAGTTGGGGCCGAATGGTCAAATGGGCCTTCAAGCTATTTTGTTTAGCTTCTATTCTTGTAATGACATATAAATAAATGTATTTGGGCAGCCTAGTACCTTAGAAAACGTTTTGGGCTTATTTAATTAGGTTTGTTTTATTTTTGGGTTTATTTGAGTATTTTGGGTAGTTTAAGTGGGTAGGCTAAAGTTGGGCTTATCTCTTCTAAAGAGTTGGGCCTAAATAACTAATTGAGGCTTAGAAAACATGAGGGGGCCGGATTTTAAAGGGGAGAGCTGAATTTGGATGGGTTTGAGTCAAATTTAGCTTTATGCCTACATTAGTGAACTTGGGGTCCTAAATTTTAGGAATAGCTTTTCTTTGATAAATACTTATTATTTTGGGATATTATTGAATAGAGTTTGATGGAGAAACAATAAGATGAATTTATCTTGAGTGAGTTAGCCAAATTCCACTTATAGCCAAAATTGAGTCTACATTCATTTTCCTTAGGATAATCACTAGCTTTTAGGATTATTTTCAGATTGTATTTATCTTTATGTACTTAGTCCATATTATGGCCAAATACATGTAGATAAAGGTTAGGAATTATCTTTGTTATTTATTTTATTAATTATCTCTTAGAGTTAGTGTTTGATTATAACTTCTCTAGGGAGGGGTGGCTGCCTAGCCTATATAAAGGGCTGAACTTCTTCATTTGTACTTTACATTTTGCATATCTTATGATTAATGAATTTTCATTGACTGAATTTGTGAGAGTTAATTTCTATTGATTCTTGCTATTGTATGAAGAATTAGACTTAGGCAATTTGCATGGTTAATGTATGCTTGATTCTTATTCTTCTTACTTTCTAAATCAATCTATTATAAGCGTTTCCATTCAATCTTGTTTGGGGGTTCTTTAGATTGGGGGTTTATTCACTTGTTTATGATCAATATTCATGGTATGTTGGCGTTCTAGTTTGCATATAGGCTGGGGTTCCGCATCAACATATCTTCTGGTTAAGGCAAAGGTTGTACTTATCGATTCTCTAAAAGACCCTCTCTTATAGTTGACTTGATGGATTAGCACACTAAGGATCTTTATGGCCATTTGCCGGTATGTTGCCCTAGCATTCTTTAACCCAAATGGCATTACCTTATAAGTATAAGTACCCTATTCTATTGTGAAAGTTGTCTCAATCTTGTTTGCAATTTTATTGAGGATCTTATTGTAACCTGCATACCCATCTATAAAGATATAAATCATGCATATGGTCGTACTATCTATCGGTAGGTCTATGTAAGGGAGCGAAAAGTCATCCTTACGGCATGCCTTGTTCAAGTCCCTATAGTCCACATATATCTGTACTTTTCAATCTTTCTTAGCCACTAGGACCACATTTGTTAACCAAGTGGGATATTGGACTTCAACTAAGAACTTGGCCTCTTTCACCTTTTCAGCCAATTTTGGCCATACCCTCCGTAGCTTCTACTTGATAGGCTTACTGTCTTGATAAGTTGGAATGGCATGTTGAGGAAAAACCTTTTAATATTTTTTTAATATTCTTTCAAATTGTTTTCTTTCTTTTGGAGTTATATCAAATGCAATTAAGATAGCTTCCGGGGTTCCAAGATTAAATGGAGTAGTGTTTATTGAATTAATTCCAAATATGTCATATGTGTCATGATTAATGTTTTGCATGATGCAGTTAGATGAGGCATTGCACAAGTAAGCAAAGTCATTCATATTATTAACATAAGCAGGCAAAGGTATATTGTTCTCAAAGATATCGGGAATTTAAATTACATAAAAAAATCACTATTTAGATCTTTAAGTGCCGATGCAGTAGTAGAAGCTTCTCGCTCTTTGGCCGGTAAAGATGGCAAGACCAGATCTTTTCCTTTTCCTTCATACTCTGGTTCCACCATCTCTTTAGTAGTTCTAAAGTCATCACATCTTCTAGCTAGCCCAAATCCAAGTTTGATAGCTTGATCATGATCTCCTCATCCCAGAAATAGAGTATCAACTTGATGGTCCCAATGGCCCACTCATTGAAGATATCGAAACTAGGTACCACTTTCCCATTAACCATGATAGCCTCAAGTTCCCTACAGTATTTACATTCTTGGGAGGCTAGAACAAAGCTATTGATAATGTTGGGGATGCTACCCACTTTCTTCTTTCCTTTCCCTTTGTCTTCTTCTAAATTGTAGCCTAAACCATTTCTATCCATCTGCCTTACAAGCACAATTACTCTTTGGCCCCTTATGAGTTTTTGCTGAAACTAGCTCCCAACAGATAGTTCATCCTCCTTGTCATACTAACCACATTTGGGTGCTTGCACTTCCCTTTATTATAAGCACTAGTTCTTATGATGTGAAACCCATTAAAAGGTTGACTAGCAATCTCCATTATTAAGACCCGGTTCTCCCTGACGGCCTTAATATTCACCACTTCTCCCTTACGATGAATTCGAATCATCTGGTAGAGGGTAGAAAAAACCTTTCCCATTTTATGGAACCATGACCTGCCTAATAAGAGCAAAAGGTTAGCCGGGATATGAGCACTGCAAATTCTGCTTCTCTGATAATGGGCTTGATGCGGAACCCCAAGGCTAAAGAACCCGAAACCCCTTAAACACACAATATGGCATGAACATGAACAAGAAGAAACTCCCAATCTAAAGAACCCCCAAACAACATGTGAATGGAAACGCTTATAATAGATTGATTTAAAAACATAAGAACAGAATTCGCCACAAAGTAAATACTTTGATAAGAATTTAAGTTCTTGATGCAAAAGAAGAAGACAAGCAAATCCTCTCCCTTGAAGAAAATTCGGCCAAGCCAAATGATAATATTCAAAAGTGTTTTAGATATGTCTTTTACAACTTATAATGAGGTATTTATAGCCCCCAAAAGGTAGGTAACCCTAAATAAGTCAAAAGGCCACCTAACACATGGCCACCTAACACATGGGTCTCCCACCAAACCCTAAATAAGTCAAAAGGCCACCTAACACATGGGCCTCCCACCAAATAACTAAAGCCCAAACTTATTAACTCTAAAATACAACAACCCACAAGCCTAAAATAATTAATTTAAATGAGCCCAACCTAAAGTAAGCCCAACTCACTTAAAATAAGCCTATTAAGCTATATGAGGGTCCAACTAAATAATTAAAACAAAACAAGTTCAACATAATAAAATAAGCCCCTTGGGCAGCCTAAAACTACTCTTCGAGATTATAATAATTAATCAAGCCCAATTGAAGCCCATCTTTTGCATTTGGCCCCATTGGATTAGATATAGCACAATTTGGCTCAACTCTCTCTTGAATCTCCATAGCTTCCTCAATTCGGCCTGCGTAGGATTGCCATGATGGGTTGACCCCCATGTGCACGCATCATCCCCTCCCTCTTTAGAAAAGATTCGTCCTCGAATCTTCGTTTTATTTAAGTTGGGAATTGAAGCTTGTGGAATAAATTGATCTTCATAGACAATCTTGGGAATAGGTGGAAATAATATGAATGCTTCTTCAGAAAAGAACTCATTATGTTCCTGCAAGTTAACACGAAAACTAGGAAAAGCATGGTTAGTCAATACATGAATTTCATTTTGATCATGATTATCTTCTTTTTCCATGTTCAATTCAGCCTCCTGAAATACTACAGGATTAATCGTAACATGCTGATCGTTCAACTCAACTAAACAAGCATCTTCCATTTTACAATCTTCTTCCTTTTCCCTTAAACAATCATCGTCTGCACTTCCACTTATGTCTTCCTCATTTATAACATCATCATCACATAAATCTATAGCATCTCTTTCAGCTTCACAAATAATCTCTTCCACTACAACTTTCTCTTTCTTTCTTTTCTCCTTTTGCAAACACTTATCTAGTTGTTTAAAAAGTTGTTTAAATCGCAATTCTGCATTTTTAAGGTCTTCTTTCAATAACTTAGTATCATTTTTTAACTCATCCAATGTTTCTTGATCTAAATGTCGTCTTGACTTATAATAGGACATCCTCACAATCACTTCCTCACGTGTTTCACTCAAAATTTAGCACTCCACTCGTGTCACTTTATTTGGTTTTTACCCTCTTTTAAGCTCACTCACTCAAGCCTTTTTACCATTCAGGCTTGCTGTCTTCAATTGCACTTTAGAACTCAATCTCAAGTCAAGATGATTCACAAGTCAACAAATTTAAATGAGAATGCAATGGAAACACTTAACAAAGAAAGTCAAGAATGACGCCTACCAACAAATTGCCACTTTGACTTTTCAAATTAATTTTCAAATTCAAATGTTGGACAAATCTGAATTTTGCTATTTTTCTAATGGAAAATTCAATTTTGATACAATGGATGTGAAGACAATAAATCAACGAAAGTCAAAAATGACAACTACCCATAAATATTCACTTTGATTTTTCAAATTAATCTCCAAATTCAAAATATGACCAAATCTAAATTTTTTTGTTTCTTTGTGATTTTTCTGTCCTAACTTTATCACAATGCTGACTTTTCTCTTTTTTTTTTTAGGATTAACAGTACTGTGAATAGTACTATGAACAGTACCAACGATTTTTTTTTCCTTTTTTTTTTAGAACTTAAAACATCAAACACAAGATCTGATGTAGGAACAAAGAAGAACACAAAAGAACAACTTCAAAAATAAAGAAGAACACAAAATTGAAAAGAATAAGATTGCAAATTTAATAACGCGGAATTATCTTGTTCTAATGAAAATAAAACAATAGAATAGCAAATTAACACAAGATAAATAAGAATTTATCCTAATCCAAGCTCTGATACCAAATGATGCGGAACCCCAAGGCTAAAGAACCCGAAACCCCTTAAACACACAATATGGCATGAACATGAACAAGAAGAAACTCCCAATCTAAAGAACCCCCAAACAACATGTGAATGGAAACGCTTATAATAGATTGATTTAAAAACATAAGAACAGAATTCGCCACAAAGTAAATATTTTGATAAGAATTTAAGTTCTTGATGCAAAAGAAGAAGACAAGCAAATCCTCTCCCTTGAAGAAAATTCGGCCAAGCCATATGATAATATTCAAAAGTGTTTTAGATATGTCTTTTACAACTTATAATGAGGTATTTATAGCCCCCAAAAGGTAGGTAACCCTAAATAAGTTAAAAGGCCACCTAACACATGGGCCTCCCACCAAATAACTAAAGCCCAAACTTATTAACTCTAAAATACAACAACCCACAAGCCTAAAATAATTAATTTAAATGAGCCCAACCTAAAGTAAGCCCAACTCACTTAAAATAAGCCTATTAAGCTATATGAGGGTCCAACTAAATAATTAAAACAAAACAAGTTCAACATAATAAAATAAGCCCCTTGGGCAGCCTAAAGCTACTCTTCGAGATTGAAATAATTAATCAAGCCCAATTGAAGCCCATCTTTTGCATTTGGCCCCATTGGATTAGATATAGCACAATTTGGCTCAACTCTCTCTTGAATCTCCATAGCTTCCACAATTCGGCCTGCGTAGGATTGTCATGATGGGTTGACCCCCCTGTGCACGCATCAGGGCTTCTCTTCACTAATGCCTTAAAGGTCCCGTAAGCTTCACTTTTTGAGTTGTCATAGGCTGCGATGGTGACTTGGTCTTATTGAGCATCGAGTCATTTATCACATAGGCAGTCATACTAGTGAAAGGGTACACATTGATAGAAGATCCAACATCCACTATCACATAGGACATGTGCTTGTTGTTTATCTCAGCCCTGATGTACAAAGGCTTATTATGCTACCGTCCCTCAATGGGCAAATCTACATTCATAAATGTTATTTTCTCATCACCACTTCTTTTCACTATGTTCAACATTTGAGAAAGAGAAATGGCTGTAAAAATGGCTTACTCGCATAGGGCCTCCACCACTTTTTAGTGGTGTGAAGGCAATTGCCTTAGGAGCTCCCATACCAATATTTGCGCTCACATCTTTTTCAGTTGCTTAAGGATTTGATCATCCTCAACTACCCTTTCATCTTCCGATGGGCTGATACGAGCTACCTCTTAACATTTGGAACAACACACCCACTCCATGTGATGCATCCACAATTTGCTCCTTCCCTCCAAGTTTTTCCTCCTCAGATTCTACCCATAAATCTTTCACATTCTCTTCATCACTGTCCTTATCTCGGGCATACCCTTCTTCACTAACTGTAACCCAAATATCCACTAGGTTGATCGGTGTAGTCTCTACCTAATCCTCAACAGCTATTGTGCCAACACTTGCACTTGAACCAATACCATTGTCTTTGTTATTCTCAATTGTACCCTCAGACTTTGTCTAGGCTCTAAAGGTGATGGCCAAGTATTCATTATCGTACAGATTTTGCAAGACAGATCACTCCAAAAGACCTAACCTAACCATGAACACTAGCGGTAGGACTACAATATAGACTTTTTATTTCTTCTTTCCCCCTTTTTCTTAGGGTCATTTACTTGCTTAGTGTTTATTAAATCCTGAATACAGTCCTTTAAAGTCTAGTAATAATCTGTCTCATAACCTATATGCTAGTGGTAGGTGCAGTACTGATCTAATATGTGCCCAACTATCCTTGGCTTCTAGCTAGTTTTGAAGGCAAAGGCTGTAACTTTCCTTCCTTTGAAAAATGGGCAAGACACTAGGGCAAAGGTTTGCCCGAGTTAGAGTAGTGCCTTGTATTTGTGCTCGTGGCCGATACCTTAGCTATCCTGCCACTACCACTTCCACTGTTGTTGTTGTTAGGATTCTTACCATAACTAGAATTTTGTAGCCTTTATGGTTGTTATTATAACCACCATTGCTTAAGCCTCCAAAGTTGGCCTTCTTCGACAGATTCTCACCCTCAACTTTGATTTCACCATATCTTTTAAGGATTCCCAATCCTTCAGCCCTTTCATTTTAAGTCTTTCTTTTAAGTATATGAGATGGCATTTAGAATAAATAGCCTAATTTAGTTATAAGTCTCGGGCTTTTTTTTCATCTCCATCACTCGATTTCTCCACCGAACAGTAACTTTAGATCTTTCAGTGTCATCTTATCTTTGTGTTGCAGTTAACAACTAGAGGAACTCCTCTGTTAGCCTATTTCAATCTTCTTTTATCCTCCTATCTAACCCATGGTGCCAATTAATGATGGGTCTAACCATGCTAATGCTGAAGTACTCAACCTTTTCCTTTTTATGAGTATGGCACCTTTCATCACCTGAGAGTACTATTTGATATGGGCTGTGATACGTGCACAGGGGGGTCAACATTACAAGATTATAAACTTTGCAAGTTCAGATTTATGGAGATTAAATTTATGGAAGTTAAAGAAGGCTTGAAGATGGTTTACTAAATTATGAGGAAGCTGCATCAAAAAAGAGACTTTAAAGAGAGGCATGTACAAATCATGTGACACCTTGACATGTGTAAGTCATGTGACCTTGACATGTGCCATCAACGTGCTTTGACATGTGCTAGACATGTGCCATGTCATGTGCTATGTATGTGCCATATGCATTTGCACATCATGTGACACATTACATGTGCACATCATGTGACACATTACATGTGCAATGCATGTGCCAATTAATGGACTTAATGGGCTGTTTTGTTTGGGCTTTTAGTTTAGGCTTTTATTTATTATTTTTATTTGATAATTTGTAATATGTTAGGCCTTAACTTATTATGTTGGGTTTATTTAAGTGAGATGGGCTTTAATTAGCTTGGGCTCATTTAATTAGTTTTTTTTAGACTTTTTGGGCTGTATTTTAAGTTAATTAGAGTGGGCTTTAGTTATCTTGGTGTAAGGCCCATGTTTTAAGGCCTATTTGATTAATTGGGATTTTTATTAGCTTAAAGGAGTATATATACTCCACAAAAACGTTATTTGTATTTAGAGATTAGGATTATTAAACATTGGAGGCTATCCTCTTTTCTTGGCTTTGCCAAAATTCTAATAGATTAGATTTGTGAGATTTGCTTACTTTTCTTTTCTATTGCATGAAGAATTTCATTAACTTATCAATTATTTGATTGTGGTATTTTTCAGGTTCTTTATTTTCCAATTATTTGTATTTCCATTCACATGTTGATTGGGGGTTTAATAGGGAGGGTTTTTATCTCTTTTGTTCTTTGCCATCAAAGTGTATGTTCAAGGGGTTTCGGGTTCTTTAACCTTGGGGTTCCGCATCATTAAATGTCTAGCACATGTCAAGGTCACATGACTTGCACATGTCAAGGTATCACATGACTTGCACATGCCTCTCTTCAAAGTCTCTTTTTTGATTCAGCTTCCTCATAATTCAGTAAACCACCTTCAAGCCTTCTTTAACTTCCATAAATTTAATCTCCATAAATCCGAACTTGCAAAGTTTATAATCTTGTAATGTTGACCCCCCTGTGCACGCATCAGGCTGATAGATTGGATGTGCTATCACATTTGGGCAAATTGGGCATTTCCAAATTGGGCATCTCTGATGAGGCAACATGATGTGAGCACGACCAAGGAACCAAGAGATGAACTAGCTTTACCAGAAGGCCCAGTGACTAGATCAAGAGCCAAGAAATTCAAGGAGGGTCTCAAAGCCTATATGGGCCGAATGGTGGAAGATATGGACAAGCAAGAGGAGTTGGGGCTGAATCTTCAAGAGGGAACTCAAATGGGCTCATTAATTTGTTTAAAGCCAATGGAATAAGCTTTGGGCAGCCCAAGCATTATGTTAGGCGTGTGGGCTTGTGTTTGGACTCATTAAGTTGTGTTTTGTTATTTATTTAAGCTATTGGATTTAATTTCTTGTTTATTAGGCTTAATTAGCGAAATGGGCTTAAGTTAGCTATGTTTGGCAGCCCATTGTTAAGGCCTTATTCATTTAGGGTTTCATTTTAATTAGTGGTATAATAACCACGTGATAGGATGTATTAGGGATTATTACTTTGGCCGAATTTACCATTGGAGAGGATTTGTCTTCTTCTATTGCATCAAGAACGATTTTCTTATCAAGGTATTTCATCTTGTGGCGAATTTCTGTTCTTATTCTTCAAATCAATCTATCATAAGCGTTTCCTTTCATTTTATTGATTGGGGGTTCTTTAGATTGGGGATTTAAATTTTGTTCTTGTTCTTGCCATTTGTGTGTTTGGGGTTTCGGGTTCTACATAGCCTTGGGGTTCCGCATCAGTTGGTATCAGAGCCTGAATTAGGATTAGATTCTTAACTATCCTTGTTCTTTTGTTTTTAAATCGCATTTTTTTTTAGTTGTTTGCATCAAAATTTGCTTAGAATCCGAAATTAGATTTATTTGGCCATAACTTTTGTTTCCGGTGTCCGTTTTTGCTCTATAATAACTTTTCGGAAAGGGAATTTCGAGATCTACAAAAGTAACCAGCTACGTTCGTTAACTAGCCCTTCAAAATCCAAAAAACGTCGTTTAAGCTTCTAAAATTGGGTCTGAAGTTTAAAAAAAAATAAATAATAAAAAAATTCAGTGCGGCTGGAATAGTATAGACTTATCTCATTTCAATTAGGGTTAATTAAGCTTCATTAGGCCAAAATTGTATTGGGCTTGTCTATTAGGCTGAAATTGTATTGGGCTTGTCTATTAGGCTGAAATTACATTGGGCTTGTCTATTAGGCCAAAATTACATTGGGCTTGTCTATTAGGCTGAAATTACATTAGGCTTGTCTATTAGGCCGAAATTACATTGGGCTTGTCTATTAGGCCGAAATTTCATTGGGCTTGCTTTATAGGGCTGAATTGTATCTTGGTTTAGTCTTTGGGTTTTATCTCGTTTTGGAACAGATTTGAATTTGGGTTTCAGCAATTGGGTATTTCACCTGGTTGGGCCGAACCTTACATTATTCATCTGGTTTTGAACTTTTCCATTTCTGTCTTGCATCTAAGTTGAATTTTCCATTTGGGAGATTTCAATTTCCGCAATCTTGCATTAGTTTTGTCATTTCTTTCATTCTTAAGTTTCCATTTTTGGTGTCTTTGTGTTGTTGCTTCCGATTACACTATAATTAACAATTTGATTCTTGTTAGTTAAATTTATACAATTCGGACAGCATACATATCTTCACCTTGTATGCTCATTTCAACGTTCTTCATTTTGGTCTTTTGCTTCTAGAATTGAGCCTACCTTCCATTGTTAAGTATTTTTCATTGCATTCTTCTTTTTAATTTGCTGTTGTGAGTTATCTTGAACTGGAATTGAGTTCTGAATTGCAATTGGAGACGGCAAGTGGAGTGGAAAAAGGCTTGAGTGTGTGAGCTCATAAGAGGGTAAAAGCCAGATTTGAGTGAAACACGAGTGGAGTGACATCATTTGAGTGCAAACACGTGAGGGAGTGTGGTGAGGTTGTTAAACTAACTTTGTTTTGCAGAAATACACACAATGACTGAAGAATCCAGCAAGAAAGGAATGTCCCAAGAGGAGATTGCCTTTGCAATTCAAGCGATGCAAGGAACTTTTGAGAGGTTCATGAGGGAAATGGGAAACGTTAATGACAGGCTAGACAGGTTGGAAACTAGTACTACTAACACCACCGGGAAGAATGCAAGGAGGGGTCACTTTCATAATGACGAATATGACCAAGATGATCATGATGGGGATGAAGTGCAATCTGTGAGAGGAAGGCCGAGAAGGGAGGAAGACAGAGATAGCAACATCAATGCTATCAAGATGAGGATTCCATCATTCAGGGGCAGAAATGATGTTGAGGAGTATTTGGAGTGGGAAAGGAAGGTGGAGCTGGTCTTTGCTTGCCATAACTATTCTGAAAATAAAAAGGTAAGACTTGCTGCTGTTGAATTTTCTAACTATGCTTTAGTATGGTGGGATGAATTGAACAAGACCAGAAGAAGAATTGGCGAAGCTCCTGTAGCTAGTTGGGAAGAAATGAAGAGAATCATGAGGAAGAGATTTGTACCAAGCTACTACTACAGGGATATACATCAACAATTGCAAAGACTCACTCAAGGGTCTCGGACAGTAGAAGATTACCACAAGGAGATGGAGATGTTGATGATTAAAGCCAATGTTGAGGAAGAAGAAGAAGCAATCATGGCTCGGTTTCTGAATGGCTTGAATAGGGAGATTGCTAATGTCGTGGAGTTACACCCATTCATCGTCATGGAAGAGTTGGTAAACATGGCCATAAAGGTGGAGAGACAATTGAAGTATAAGGGAAGCCATAGAATTCAGAATTCGGGTTCAACTTCAAATTGGAATCCGAAGTGGAAAAAGGAAGAGAACAAGACTGTTCAGAAGTCCATTGATTCAAAAGACAAATCTAAGGACATCAAGAGTGGCAAGACCGACTCAAAAGGTACTTCTAATGTAATTCCTTCTAATACTAAACATAGAGAAGTTAAATGTTTTAAATGTCAAGGGCGTGGTCATTATGCATCTGAATGTCCAAATAGGAAGTCTATGTTTATTAGGGGAGGGGAAATTATATCTGAGTCTGATGAGGGTAATGAATCTGATAGTGATGAAATGCCACCTTTAGAGGACTGTTCTGATAATGAGGAATTTGTTGAGTATGCTGTTAAGGGAGAATCCTTAGTTATTAGGCGTGCATTAAATGTGAATGTAAAAGAAGATAGCCTAGAACAGAGGGAGAACATCTTTCACACTAAATGCTTGGTAGGTGGTAAAGCTTGTAGTCTGATCATAGATGGGGGTAGTTGCACAAATGTTGCTAGCACGACATTGGTAGAGAAATTGGGGCTTAAATGTGAAAAACACCCTAGTCCCTATAGGCTGCAATGGCTGAATGATAGTGGTGAAGTCAGAGTGACCAAGCAGGTAGTTGTCTCATTTTCCATTGGTAGATATGCTGATGACGTCGTATGTGATGTTGTGCCTATGCAGGCTGGTCATGTATTGTTAGGTAGGCCTTGGCAATTTGATAGGCGTGTTATGCATGATGGGTATTTGAATAGGTATTCTTTTATGTATAATGGGCAAAAAATCACTCTTGCACCTTTGTCACCTAAAGCAACATACATGGAACAGTTGAAGATTCAGCAATCTTCAAGTGGGAATTCGGGTAGTGAGATGAAAAAAAAAGAAGAGAGAAAAGAGGCCATGAGAGAAAAGAGGCCATGAGAGAAAAGAATAAAAATAAAGGCCCAATGGTGAGTGACTGCACCAGTAAGGAAAAGAAGATGGGAAGTGCAGGAGAGAAAAAGTTAGTGAGTGAAGGAAAAGAAAAGAGTGAACAAAAAGAACTTGAGAGGAGTGAAAAGGTTAAGAAGCAACCATGTCTTTACGCAAAAGAGAGAGAGTTAAAAAGTGCGTGCTTAGGTAAGAGAGCTTTAATATTAATTCGGTTTAGGGAGGCTTTATTCTCTAACACTGACCTTGACCCGAGTTTGCCTAGTATTTTTGTGACTTTGTTGCAGGAATATGAAGATGTGTTTCCTGAAGATGTGCCACACGGACTGCCACCCTTAAGAGGGATTGAGCATCAGATTGACTTAGTACCAGGAGCTCAGATTCCAAACCGACCTGCTTATCGAAGTAACCCGGAGGAGATAAAGGAGTTACAAAGACAAGTGGATGAGTTGCTGCAAAAGGGGTACGTGAGAGAGAGTATGAGTCCATGTGCAGTACCAGTTCTTTTGGTACCTAAGAAAGATGGGACTTGGAGGATGTGTGTGGATTGCAGGGCGGTCAACAAAATCACTGTAAAGTATCGCCACCCTATTCCTAGATTAGATGATATGCTTGATGAATTGCATGGTGCATGTTTGTTTACAAAAATTGATTTAAAGAGTGGCTATCATCAGATTAGGATGAAAGAGGGAGATGAGTGGAAAACTGCGTTTAAGACTAAATACGGATTGTATGAGTGGTTAGTAATGCCTTTTGGGTTGTCTAATGCACCTAGCACTTTCATGCGCTTAATGAATTATGTCTTGCGTGAGTTCCTTGGAAAGTTTGTAGTTGTGTATTTTGATGATATTCTGGTTTACAGCAGATGCTTAGATGACCATATTTTGCATGTGAAAGCTGTTTTGAGTGTGTTGAGAAAGGAGAAGTTGTATGGAAACCTTAAGAAGTGCTCATTTTGCATGAATAAAGTAATTTTCTTAGGTTTTGTGGTTAGTGGGGAAGGAGTGGAAGTTGACACTGAAAAGGTGAAGGCTATTCAAGAATGGCCAACGCCTAAGACTGTTAGTGAGGTGAGGAGTTTTCATGGCTTAGCTAGTTTTTACAGGCGATTTGTTAGAGATTTCTCTACTATTGCCGCACCACTGAATGAGATAGTCAAAAAAAATGTTGGGTTTAAATGGGGGAAAGAGCAAGAAAATGCTTTTTGCATGTTAAAAGAGAGATTATGTAATGCTCCTGTTTTGTGTTTGCCTGACTTTTCTAAGACTTTTGAGATTGAATGTGATGCTTCTGGGATTGGTATAGGTGCTGTTTTGATGCAGGAAAAACGTCCCATAACATATTTCAGTGAGAAGTTGAGTGGGCCAATTCTGAACTATTCCACCTATGATAAGGAGCTCTATGCATTGGTAAGAGCACTTGAAGTATGGGAGCACTACTTGCTGCCTAAGGAGTTTGTGATTCATAGTGATCATCAATCCCTCAAGTATTTGAAGGGACAAGGGAAATTGAGCAAAAGGCATGCAAGATGGGTGGAATTTCTAGAAACGTTTCCATATGTGATCAAGTACAAGCAGGGTAAGGAAAATGTGGTGGCAGATGCACTATCCAGAAGGTACGCTTTGATTTCTATGCTTACTTCTAAATTACTTGGATTTGAGCATTTGAAAGAGATGTATGTTGATGATGCTGATTTTGCTACTGTGTATCATGCATGTGAGCGTGCTGCATTTGATAGGTATTATAGGCATGAAGGATATCTTTTTAGGGGTAAACAACTTTGTATTCCTACATGTTCTATTAGGGAGTTGCTTGTGAGGGAATCACATAGTGGGGGGTTAATGGGGCATTTTGGTGTGCAAAAGACCTTAGGTATGCTTAATGAATATTTTTATTGGCCAAACATGAGAAAAGATGTGGAAAGGGTTTGTGCCAGATGCATTACTTGTAAACAGGCTAAATCTAGGACAATGCCTCATGGATTATATACACCATTGCCTGTACCTAGTGAACCTTGGACTGACATTTCTATGGATTTTGTTTTGGGTTTACCTAGGACCAGGAAAGGGAGGGACAGCATATTTGTTGTTGTGGACAGGTTTAGTAAAATGGCTCATTTCATTGCTTGCCATAAAACAGATGATGCCACAAATATTGCTGAACTTTTCTTTAGGGAAGTGGTTCGGTTGCATGGGGTGCCAAGAACCATTGTGTCAGATAGAGATGTCAAGTTTCTAGGTCATTTCTGGAGAGTTTTGTGGGGAAAATTAGGTACTAAGCTTTTATTTTCTACTACATGTCACCCCCAGACTGATGGGCAAACTGAAGTAGTTAATAGAACCTTAGGAACTATGTTGCGTGCTATTGTTGGAAAGAATTTGAAAACTTGGGAGGATTGTTTACCATTCATTGAATTTGCATATAATCGTGCTATACATTCTTCTACAGGGTTTTCACCATTTGAGATTGTCTATGGTTTTAATCCTTTAACTGTGTTGGATTTAACGCCTTTACCTTTGAATAAGCTTGCTAGCTTAGATGGCAAAAAGAAGGCTGATTTGGTTAAAGAAATACATGAGAAAGCACGTGACCAGATTGAGAAGAAGAATCGCATGTATGCACAAAAGGCTAACAAAGGGCGAAAACAAATAATTTTTGAACCAGGTGACTGGGTTTGGGTGCATATGCGAAAGGAACGGTTCCCACAGCAAAGGAAGTCAAAGCTTGATGCGAGGGGTGATGGACCGTTTCAAGTTTTGCAACGCATCAATGACAATGCATACAAGATTGACTTACCAGGTGAATATGGTGTTAGTGCTACCTTTAATGTTTCTGATTTATCTCCTTTTGATTTTGACTCAGATTCGAGGACGAATTCTTTTGAAGAGGGAGGGGATGATGTGAGCACGACCAAGGAACCAAGAGATGAACTAGCTTTACCAGAAGGCCCAGTGACTAGATCAAGAGCCAAGAAATTCAAGGAGGGTCTCAAAGCCTATATGGGCCGAATGGTGGAAGATATGGACAAGCAAGAGGAGTTGGGGTTGAATCTTCAAGAGGGAACTCAAATGGGCTCATTAATTTGTTTAAAGCCAATGGAATAAGCTTTGGGCAGCCCAAGCATTATGTTAGGCGTGTGGGCTTGTGTTTGGACTCATTAAGTTGTGTTTTGTTATTTATTTAAGCTATTGGATTTAATTTCTTGTTTATTAGGCTTAATTAGCGAAATGGGCTTAAGTTAGCTATGTTTGGCAGCCCATTGTTAAGGCCTTATTCATTTAGGGTTTCATTTTAATTAGTGGTATAATAACCACGTGATAGGATGTATTAGGGATGATTACTTTGGCCGAATTTACCATTGGAGAGGATTTGTCTTCTTCTATTACATCAAGAACGATTTTCTTATCAAGGTATTTCATCTTGTGGCGAATTTCTGTTCTTATTCTTCAAATCAATCTATCATAAGCGTTTCCTTTCATTTTATTGATTGGGGGTTCTTTAGATTGGGGATTTAAATTTTGTTCTTGTTCTTGCCATTTGTGTGTTTGGGGTTTCAGGTTCTACATAGCCTTGGGGTTCCGCATCACAACATCTCAGCTAGAACAAACTCGAAAAGTACCCTAGAAGGATTTGTACACATTGAGGATAAGTGATGACCAAAGTTGTGCAAGTTGAAGTGTTAGGTATGCTAAATGGACAATTTAAGAATTAATGTCAAAGTTTCGGCAAGTGCAGCCAATAGTAAATTGTGAAGTGTGGAATTAGGACTTGATGGAAAGAATAAAGATTAATTTAGTGGGCCAATGTGAAGGTTTAGTAAGTTATAAGTGTCAATGCTTGAGGTTATGAAAGTTGAAGGATTGAATGGAGAATTTGACAAAAATATCTAAGTTGGACCAACAGCAAGGTGACATGTGGCAAGGAACTAGAGGGAGTATTAAAGAAGAGAGAGGAGGAGAGAGGGAGGGCAGAAAATCTGCTCTCCCCTCTCTTGTTCCCGTTTCCCTCTTCCTCTTCTTCTTCTTCTTCTTCTTCTTGTTCTTGCTTCAATGCTAATTACTCTCTCTTAAGATCTAAGCCTAAGATTTAGTTGATTGATGCGTGCACAGGGGGGTCAACATTTCAAGATTATAAACAATGGAAGTTCATATTCATGGAGATCAAATTTGGAGAAGTTAAAGAAGGCTTGAAGGAAGTCCGTGGGCCAAAATTTATGAAGAAGCCAAATTGAAGATGGACATGTGCTAGTCATGTGACGACTTAACATGTGCAGGTCATGTGACACTTGACATGTGCCGACCTTGTGACCTTGACATGTGCTATGCATGTGACACTTGACATGTGCCGACCATGTGACCTTGACATGTGCTATGCATGTGAGCCAGAGCATGTGCAATGCATGTGCTAATTGGTGGATTAAGGGGCTGATTTATTTGGACTTTTAGTTTAGGTTTTTATTTATTATTTTTATTTGATTATTTGTAATATGTTAGGCCTTAACTTATTCTTTTGGGCTTATTTAAGTGAGATGGGCTTTAATTAGTTTGGGCTCATTTAATTAGTTATTTTTAGGCTTTTTGTGCTGTATTTTAAGTTAATTAGTGTGGGCTTTAGTTATCTTGATGTAAGGCCCATGTTTTAAGGCCTATTTGATTAATTAGGGTTTTTATTAGCTTAAGTGAGTATAAATACTCCTCAAAAACGAATTTGTAATTCAGACTTGGAGATTATGATATTTTGAGACTTTTATTTGGCTTGGCCAAATTCTTCATTGGAGAGGATTGTTTGTCTTCTTCTTTTGCATCAAGAACTTTAATTCTTATCAAGGTATTTACTTTGTGGCGAATTCTGTTCTTGTATTTTAAATCAATCTATTATAAGCGTTTCCATTCACATAGTTTGATGTGAGCACGACCAAGGAACCAAGAAATGAGCTAGCTTTACCAGAAGGCCCAGTGACCAGATCAAGAGCCAAGAAATTCAAGGAGAGTCTCAAAGCCTACATGGGCCGAATGGTGGAAGATATGGACAAGCAAGAGGAGTTGGGTTCGAATCTTCAAGAGGGAACTCAAGTGGGCTCTTTAATTTGTATAAAGCCATTGGAATAAGCTTTGAGCAGCCCAATCCTTATGTTAGGCGTGTGGGCTTGTATTTGGGCTCTTAAGTTGTGTTTTGTTATCTTACTTAAGTTATTGGACTTATTTTTGTTATTAGGTTTATTTTAGTGAATGGGCTTAAGTAGCTGTATTTTGGGCAGCCCATTGTTAAGGCCTTTTTAATTAGGGTTAGGGTTATGATTAGAAGGATATAAATTCATCCTTAACTATTTCTGTATTCAGATTATGATATTGAATGAACTTTGGCCGAATTTCATCTTTGGAGAGGATTTGTCTTCTTCGATTGCATCAGGAACGATTTTCTTATCAAGGTATTCATCTTGTGGCGAATTTCTGTTCTTGTTATTTTAATCAATCTATCATAAGCGTTTCCTTTCATTTTTATTGATTGGGGGTTCTTTAGATTGGGGATTTAAATTCTGTTCTTGTTCTTGCCATTTGTGTGTTTGGGGTTTCGGGTTCTAAATAACCTAGGGGTTCCGCATCATAGTTGTTTGGGGGTTCTTTAGATTGGGGGTTTATTCTCGTTCATGTTCATGCCATATTGTATGTTCAAGGGGTTTCGGGTTCTTTAGCCTTGGGGTTCCGCATCATTTGGTATCAGAGCTTGGATTTGGATTAAATTCTTATTTATCCATGTTTGTTTGCTGTTTTTATTCATTAATTTTCAGTTTATGTGATTCCTAAAATTTAGGAACCCTTATTCATCATAGGGGCCGAAAATTTAGGAGCCTTGTTTTAGGCTGAATTCTTTGTTATTTGATCTTAAAGTTTAGGTTGTTTGCTATTCTAGTTGTTAAAAATCAAAATATAAAAAAAAAAAAAAGAAAAGAAAAAGTTGTTGGCGGCTAGAAAAGAAAAGTATACAAATTAGGGTTGTTGAATTAGTTTGGGAATGAATTACATTGAATTAAACCTATTGGGCCAGATTTGGAGTTAGATAATTATTTGGGTTTGATTTAAACCTATTGGGCCAGATTTGGAGTTGGATAATTATTTGGGTTTGATTTAAACCTATTGGGCCAGATTTGGAGTTGGATAATTATTTGGGTTTAACTTGAACCTATTGGGCTGAATTGGGTTTCCTAAGCTTAAACTAATTAAGACATAGTGGATAAGTCATTTTGTCTTAAGTCTAGACATTTGGGTTTCCATATCTTGAACTAATTAAGACATAGTGGATAAGTTATTTTGTCTTAAGTCTAGACATTTGGGTTTCCATATCTTGAACTAATTAAGACATAGTGGATAAATTATTTTGTCTTAGTCTAGACATTTGGGTTTCCTTATTTGATCTTATTAAGACATATTGGTTTAAACTTTGTCTTATTTTGGACAATCATTTGGGTTTCCTAATCTTGATTCAGTTTGGACATATTGGTGCTTCCTTTTCATTTTGTCTTAGTGTGTTAACCCATATTGTATCAAATTGAATTTTCCATTTGGGAGATTTCAATTTCCGCAATCTTGCATTAGTTTTGTCATTTCTTTCATTCTTAAGTTTCCATTTTTGGTGTCTTTGTGTTTTTGCTTCTGATTACACTATAATTAACAATTTGATTCTTGTTAGTTAAATCTATACAATTCGGACAGCATACATATCTTCACCTTGTATGCTCATTTCAAAGTTCTTCACTTTGGTCTTTTGCTTCTAGTTTTGTGCCTATCTTCTTTGTGAAGTATTTTCATTGCATTATTTACCATAATTTGCTGCTTGTGAACTATTTTGACTTGAGTTTGAGTTCTGAAGTGCAACTGAAGATAACAAGCTTGAGTGGTAAAAGGCTTGAGAGTGTGAGCTTAAAGGAGGGTAAAAGCCAAATTGAGCTAAATACGAGTGGAGTGTAATATTTTGAGTGAAACACGTGAGGAAGTGATTGTGAGGATGTACTATTTAGATCAAGAAGCATTGAATGAGTTGAAGAAGGATGCTAAGTTGTTGGATAAAAATCTTAAAGATTTTGAGTTACAGTTTAAACAACTTTCTAGACTAGTAAGTACATATATAAGACAGGAGGAAAGAAAGAAAGAAGAGGAAGTTATTGTCGATAAAATATTTTGTGAAGCTAAAAGAGATGGTATAGACTTATATGCTGATGAAGTTGTAAATGAGGAAGAAATAAGTGGATGTGATGAAGATGTTGTTTTGAGTGAAAAGGAAAACATAATTGAAAGAGAAGATGTTGCTTTGAGTGAACAGAAGGATGTTTGTGTAATTGAGATAGAAGATCAGCATGTTATAATTGACCCTACAGTTCTTAAGGAGGTTGAATTGAACGTGGAAAGTGAAGATAATGATTTTCATGTTAAATTGCAGGAACATGATGAGTCCTCAGCTGAAGAAGCATTCATTTTATTTCCACCTATTCAGAAGATCTTATATGAAGATGAATTTATTCTACAAGTGTCAATTCCCAACTTGAACAAGACAAAGATTTGAGGACGAATCTTTTCTAAAGAGGGAGGGAATGATGCGTGCACAGGGGGGTCAACATTTCAAGATTATAAACAATGGAAGTTCATATTCATGGAGATCAAATTTGGAGAAGTTAAAGAAGGCTTGAAGGAAGTCCGTGGGCCAAAATTTATGAAGAAGCTAAATTGAAGATGGACATGTGCTAGTCATGTGACGACTTAACATGTGCAGGTCATGTGACACTTGACATGTGCCGACCATGTGACCTTGACATGTGCTATGCATGTGACACTTGACATGTGCCGACCATGTGACCTTGACATGTGCTATGCATGTGAGCCAGAGCATGTGCAATGCATGTGCTAATTGGTGGATTAAGGGGCTGATTTATTTGGGCTTTTAGTTTAGGCTTTTATTTATTATTTTTATTTGATTATTTGTAATATGTTAGGCCTTAACTTATTCTTTTGGGCTTATTTAAGTGAGATGGGCTTTAATTAGTTTGGGCTCATTTAATTAGTTATTTTTAGGCTTTTTGGGCTGTATTTTAAGTTAATTAGTCTGGGCTTTAGTTATCTTGATGTAAGGCCCATGTTTTAAGGCCTATTTGATTAATTAGGATTTTTATTAGCTTAAGTGAGTATAAATACTCCTCAAAAACGAATTTGTAATTCAGACTTGGAGATTATGATATTTTGAGACTTTTATTTGGCTTGGCCAAATTCTTCATTGGAGAGGATTGTTTGTCTTCTTCTTTTGCATCAAGAACTTTAATTCTTATCAAGGTATTTACTTTGTGGCGAATTCTGTTCTTGTGTTTTAAATCAATCTATTATAAGCGTTTCCATTCACATAGTTGTTTGGGGGTTCTTTAGATTGGGGGTTTATTCTTGTTCATGTTCATGCCATATTGTATGTTCAAGGGGTTTCGGGTTCTTTAGCCTTGGGGTTCCGCATCATTTGGTATCAGAGCTTGGATTTGGATTAAATTCTTATTTATCCATGTTTGTTTGCTGTTTTTATTCATTAATTTTCAGTTTATGTGATTCCTAAAATTTAGGAACCCTTATTCATCATAGGGGCCGAAAATTTAGGAGCCTTGTTTTAGGCTGAATTCTTTGTTATTTGATCTTAAAGTTTAGGTTGTTTGCTATTCTAGTTGTTAAAAATCAAAATATAAAAAAAAAAAGAAAAGAAAAAGTTGTTGGCGGCTAGAAAAGAAAAGTATACAAATTAGGGTTGTTGAATTAGTTTGGGCCTGAATTACATTGAATTAAACCTATTGGGCCAGATTTGGAGTTAGATAATTATTTGGGTTTGATTTAAACCTATTGGGCCAGATTTGGAGTTGGATAATTATTTGGGTTTGATTTAAACCTATTGGGCCAGATTTGGAGTTGGATAATTATTTGGGTTTAACTTGAACCTATTGGGCTGAATTGGGTTTCCTAAGCTTAAACTAATTAAGACATAATGGATAAGTCATTTTGTCTTAAGTCTAGACATTTGGGTTTCCATATCTTGAACTAATTAAGACATAGTGGATAAGTTATTTTGTCTTAAGTCTAGACATTTGGGTTTCCATATCTTGAACTAATTAAGACATAGTGGATAAATTATTTTATCTTAGTCTAGACATTTGGATTTCCTTATTTGATCTTATTAAGACATATTGGTTTAAACTTTGTCTTATTTTGGACAATCATTTGGGTTTCCTAATCTTGATTCAGTTTGGACATATTGGTGCTTCCTTTTCATTTTGTCTTAGTGTGTTAACCCATATTGTATCAAATTGAATTTTCCATTTGGGAGATTTCAATTTCCGCAATCTTGCATTAGTTTTGTCATTTCTTTCATTCTTAAGTTTCCATTTTTGGTGTCTTTGTGTTTTTGCTTCTGATTACACTATAATTAACAATTTGATTCTTGTTAGTTAAATCTATACAATTCGGACAGCATACATATCTTCACCTTGTATGCTCATTTCAAAGTTCTTCACTTTGGTCTTTTGCTTCTAGTTTTGTGCCTATCTTCTTTGTGAAGTATTTTCATTGCATTATTTACCATAATTTGCTGCTTGTGAACTATTTTGACTTGAGTTTGAGTTCTGAAGTGCAACTGAAGATAACAAGCTTGAGTGGTAAAAGGCTTGAGAGTGTGAGCTTAAAGGAGGGTAAAAGCCAAATTGAGCTAAATACGAGTGGAGTGTAATATTTTGAGTGAAACACGTGAGGAAGTGATTGTGAGGATGTACTATTTAGATCAAGAAGCATTGAATGAGTTGAAGAAGGATGCTAAGTTGTTGGATAAAAATCTTAAAGATTTTGAGTTACAGTTTAAACAACTTTCTAGACTAGTAAGTACATATATAAGACAGGAGGAAAGAAAGAAAGAAGAGGAAGTTATTGTCGATAAAATATTTTGTGAAGCTAAAAGAGATGGTATAGACTTATATGCTGATGAAGTTGTAAATGAGGAAGAAATAAGTGGATGTGATGAAGATGTTGTTTTGAGTGAAAAGGAAAACATAATTGAAAGAGAAGATGTTGCTTTGAGTGAACAGAAGGATGTTTGTGTAATTGAGATAGAAGATCAGCATGTTATAATTGACCCTACAGTTCTTAAGGAGGTTGAATTGAACGTGGAAAGTGAAGATAATGATTTTCATGTTAAATTGCAGGAACATGATGAGTCCTCAGCTGAAGAAGCATTCATTTTATTTCCACCTATTCAGAAGATCTTATATGAAGATGAATTTATTCTACAAGTGTCAATTCCCAACTTGAACAAGACAAAGATTCGAGGACGGATCTTTTCTAAAGAGGGAGGGAATGATGCGTGCACAGGGGGGTCAACATTTCAAGATTATAAACAATGGAAGTTCATATTCATGGAGATCAAATTTGGAGAAGTTAAAGAAGGCTTGAAGGAAGTCCGTGGGCCAAAATTTATGAAGAAGCCAAATTGAAGATGGACATGTGCTAGTCATGTGACGACTTAACATGTGCAGGTCATGTGACACTTGACATGTGCCGACCATGTGACCTTGACATGTGCTATGCATGTGACACTTGACATGTGCCGACCATGTGACCTTGACATGTGCTATGCATGTGAGCCAGAGCATGTGCAATGCATGTGCTAATTGGTGGATTAAGGGGCTGATTTATTTGGGCTTTTAGTTTAGACTTTTATTTATTATTTTTATTTGATTATTTGTAATATGTTAGGCCTTAACTTATTCTTTTGGGCTTATTTAAGTGAGATGGGCTTTAATTAGTTTGGGCTCATTTAATTAGTTATTTTTAGGCTTTTTGGGCTGTATTTTAAGTTAATTAGTGTGGGCTTTAGTTATCTTGATGTAAGGCCCATGTTTTAAGGCCTATTTGATTAATTAGGATTTTTATTAGCTTAAGTGAGTATAAATACTCCTCAAAAACGAATTTGTAATTCAGACTTGGAGATTATGATATTTTGAGACTTTTATTTGGCTTGGCCAAATTCTTCATTGGAGAGGATTGTTTGTCTTCTTCTTTTGCATCAAGAACTTTAATTCTTATCAAGGTATTTACTTTGTGGCGAATTCTGTTCTTGTGTTTTAAATCAATCTATTATAAGCGTTTCCATTCACATAGTTGTTTGGGGGTTCTTTAGATTGGGGGTGTATTCTTGTTCATGTTCATGCCATATTGTATGTTCAAGGGGTTTCGGGTTCTTTAGCCTTGGGGTTCCACATCAGTTGATGAAGTTGCTGGTCCAAGAGATTTATTTAAGTGAAGATTTTGTTGGATAAGTAATTTAAGATTCGATTTGTCCCATCTCTTTTGATTAAGCTTTTAATCCCTAGATTTATGTGTTATATATGTGTGTGTGTTTGGATGAGGATTTTGGGATGAGAAAGATCTTAGATGAGTTTGGAAGCAAGAAAGATCATCTAAGAAAGCTATTAGGAGCAAAGGAGTTGAGGTCTGGGATTTATATGCCTTTTTATGCATTTTTATGATTTTTGTATTTTGATTGATTTCCTGGAGAATTTGGTAATTAATGAGGGTTATGTTGGCATAATTGTTGTGGGTCTTGATCAATTTGTATGAAGAAGCTTTGATTATGATTTGTTAGATTAAATTGTGATGTGTGCACAGGGGGGTCAACATTGCAAGATTATAAATATTGCAAGTTCGAATTCATGGAGATCAAATTTGGGAAAGTTAAAGCAGACTTGAAGGTGGTTTAGTAAACCTATGAAGAAACCGAATCAAAAAGAGACTTTGACAGTTTGACATGTGTCGGTCATGTGATGACTTGACATGTGCCGGTCATGTGACACCTGACATGTGCCGGACATGTGACCTAGAGCATGTGCAATGCATGTGCTAATTGGTGGATTAAGGGGCTGATTTGTTTGGGCTTTTGATTAGGGCTTTATTTTTTATTTTTATTTGATTATTTGTAATATGTTAGGCCTTAACTTATTCTTTTGGGCTTATTTAAGTGAGATGGGCTTTAATTAGCTTGGGCTCATTTAATTAGTTCTTTTTAGGCTTTTTGGGCTGAATTTTAAGTTAATTAGTGTGGGCTTTAGTTATCTTGATGTTTTAAGGCCTATTTGATTAATTAGGGTTTTTTCTAGCTTAAGGGAGTATATATACTCCACAAAAATGAGATTGGAGGCAGATTTGATTAATTTGATAAATTTCTTTTGGCTTGGCCGAATTCATCTTTGGAGAGGATAGCTTGTCTTCTTCTTTTGCATTAAGAACATAAATTCTTATCAAAGTAATTACTTGTGGCGAATTCTGTTCTTGTGTTTAAATCAACCTAATTATTTACGTTTCCTTGCACTTTATTGATTGGGGGTTCAATAGGGTTGGGGATTTACTCTTATTTATGTCTATGCCATATTGTATGTTCAAGGGGTTTCGGGTTCTTTAGCTTTGGGGTTCCGCATCATTTGGTATCAGAGCTTGGATTTGGATTAAATTCTTATTTATCCATGTTTACTTGTTGTTTTTGTTAATTATTTTTCAATTCATTTGATTCCTAAAATTTAGGAACCCTTGTCATCATAGGGGCCGAAAATTTAGGAGCCTTGTTTTAGGCTAAATTCTTTGTTATTTGATCTTGAAGTTTAGGTTATTTGCTGCTCTAGTTGTTAAAAATAAAAAAAAAAGTAAAAATTGTTGGCGACTAGAAAAGAAAATAATACAATTTAGGGTTTGATTGATTTGGTTTGGGCGTGATACACATTGGGCTGAACCTATTGGGCCAGATTTAGAGTTGGACAATTATTTGGGTTTGATTTAAACCTATTAGGCCAGATTTGGAGTTGGATAATTATTTGGGTTTGACTTGAACCTATTGGGCTGAATTCGGTTTCCTTAATATTAAGACATAGTGGATAAGTCATTTTGTCTTAGTCACATTTGGGTTTCCTAAACTTAAACTAATTAAGACATAGTGGATAAGTCATTTTGTCTTAGTCTAGACATTAGGGTTACCTTATCTTGAACTAATTAAGACATTGTGGATAAGTCATCTTGTCTTAGTCTAGACATTTGTGTTTCCTAAACTTAAACTAATTAAGACATAGTGGATAAGTCATTTTGTCTTAGTCTAGACATTTGGGTTTCCTTATTTGATCTTATTAAGACATATTGGATTAATCTTTGTCTTATTTTGGACAAACATTTGGGTTTCCTAATCTTGTTTTAGTTTGGATATCTTGTGTCTCCTTTTTATTTTGTCTTAGTGTAATAACCCATATTGTATCAAATTGAATTTTCCATTAGTGAAATTTCAATTTCTGCATTATTGCATTAGTTTTGTCATTTCTTTCATTTTTAAGTTTCCATTTTTGGTGTCTTTGTGTTTTTGCTTCCGATTACACTATAATTAACAATTTTATTCTTGTTAGTTAAATTCACATAATTCGGACAGCATACATATCTTCACCTTGTATGCTCATTTCAACGTTCTTCACTTTGGTCTTTTACTTCTAGTTTTGTGCCTATCTTCTTTAGTAAGTATTTTCATTGCATTCTTGTACTATAATTTGCTGCTTGTGAACTATTTTGACTTGAGTTTGAGTTCTGAAGTACAACTGAAGACAACAAGCTTGAGTGGTAAAAGGCTTGAGAGTGTGAGCTTAAAGGAGGGTAAAAGCAAAATTTGAGAGAAACACGAGTGGAGTGTCACTTCTTTGAGTGTAAACACATGTGGGAGTGTAGTGAGGCTGGTTTATTTAACATCTTTTGCAGGTAAAGCACCATGACTGACGAATCTAGTAAGAAGGAGATGTCTATAGAACAGGTTGTGTTTGCTATACAAGCAATGCAAGGTACCCTTGAGAATTTGTTGAGGGAAAGAGTGGACATTAAAGAGAGGTTGGATAAATTAGAAGGGGGAACATCCAACAACTCAAGGAGAATTGCTAGGAGGGGAAGATGGATTAATGAGCGAGAGGAGGTTGATCAAAGTGATTGGGATGAAGATGATGAAGTTCATTCCGTGAGGGGTAGAGTGAGAAGAGAAGATAAAGTGGACAGCAACATCAATGCCATCAAGATGAACATTCCATCCTTTAAAGGTATGAATGATGTTGAAGTGTATTTAGAATGGGAAAGGAAGGTGGACATGATTTTTGCTTGTCATAACTATTCTAAAGAAGTAAGGATAGCAGCAGTGGATTTTAGTGATTATGCGCTGGTTTGGTGGAATGAGTTAGTTAAGAGTAGAAGGAGGAATGGGGATCCACCTATCTCTACTTGGGAAGAAATGAAGAGAGTAATGAAGAGGAGGTTTGTACCATCCTACTTGATGCGTGCACAGGGGGGTCAACCCATCATGGCAATCCTACGCAGGCCGAATTGTGGAAGCTATGGAGATTCAAGAGAGAGTTGAACCAAATTGTGCTATATCTAATCCAATGCGGCCAAATGCAAAAGATGGGCTTCAATTGTGCTTGATTAATTATTTCAATCTCGAAGAGTAGCTTTAGGCTGCCCAAGGGGCTTATTTTATTATGTTGGACTTGTTTTGTTTTAATTTGTTTAGTTGGACCCTCATATAGCTTAATAGGCTTATTTTGAGTTGGGCTTACTTTAGGTTGGGCTCATTTAAATTAATTATTTTAGGCTTGTGGGTTGTTGTATTTTAGAGTTAATAAGTTTGGGCTTTAGTTATTTGGTGGGAGGCCCATGTGTTAGGTGGCCTTTGACTTATTTAGGGTTTGGTGGGAGGCCCATGTGTTAGGTGGCCTTTTGACTTATTTAGGGTTTGGTGGGAAGCCCATGTGTTAGGTGGCCATGTGTTAGGTGCACTTTTGACTTATTTAGGGTTACCTACCTTTTGGGGGCTATAAATACCTCATTATAAGTTGTAAAAAATACATCTAAAACACTTTTGAATATCATCATTTGGCTTGGCCGAATTTTCTTCATTGGAGAGGAAAGCTTGTCTTCTTCTTTTGCATCAAGAACTTAAATTCTTATCAAGGTATTTACTTTGTGGCGAATTCTGTTCTTGTGTTTTTAAATCAATCTATTATAAGCGTTTCCATTCACATGTTGTTTGGGGGTTCTTTAGATTGGGAGTTTCTTCTTGTTCATGTTCATGCCATATTGTGTGTTTAAGGGGTTTCGGGTTCTTTAGCCTTGGGGTTCCGCATCATTTGGTATCAGAGCTTGGATTAGGATAAATTCTTATTTATCTTGTGTTAATTTGCTATTCTATTGTTTTATTTTCATTAGAACAAGATAATTCTGCGTTATTAAATTTGCAATCTTATTCTTATCAATTGTGTTCTTCTTTATTTTTGAATTTGTTCTTTTGTGTTCTTCTTTGTTCCCACATCATATCTTGTGTTTGATGTTTAAAAAAAAAAATCGTTGGTACTGTTCATGTTACTGTTCATAGTACTATTCACAGCACTGTTCATCCGAATTTAAAAAAAAAGTCAGCATTGAGATAAAGCTAGGAAAGAAAAATCACAAAGAAACAAAAAAGTTTAGATTTGGTCATACTTTGAATTTGGAAATTAATTTGAAAAGTCAAAGTGAATATTTATGGGTAGTTGTCATTTTTGACTTTCTTTGATTTCTTGTCTTCACATACATTGTATCAAAATTGACTTTTCCATTAGGGAAATACCAAAATTCAAATTTGTCCAGCTTGTCTTCACATCCATTGTATCAAAATTGACTTTTCCATTAGGGAAATACCAAAATTCAAATTTGTCCAACATTTGAATTTGAAAAATTAATTTGAAAAATCAAAGTGGCAATTTGTTGGTAGGCGTCATTCTTGACTTTCTTTGTTAAGTGTTTTCATTGCATTCTCATTTAAATTTGTTGACTTGTGAATCATCTTGACTTGAGATTGAGTTCTAAAGTGCAATTGAAGACAGCAAGCTTGAATGGTAAAAAGGCTTGAGTGAGTGAGCTTAAAAGAGGGTAAAAGCCAAATAGAGTGACACGAGTGGAGTGCCATATTTTGAGTGAAACACGTGAGGAAGTGATTGTGAGGATGTCCTATTACAAGTCAAGACGACATTTAGATCAAGAAACATTGGATAAGTTAAAAAAGGATACTAAGTTATTGAAGGAAGACCTTAAAAATGCAGAATTGCGGTTTAAACAACTTTTTAGACAACTAGATAAGTGTTTGCAAAAGAAAAAAAGAAAGAAAGAGGAAGTTGTAGTGGAAGAGATTATTTGTGAAGCTGAAAGAGATGCTATAGATTTATATGATAATGATGTTTGTAAATGAGGAAGACATAAGTGGAAGTGTAGACGTTGATTATTTGAGGGAAAAGGAAGAAGATTGTAAAATGGAAGATGCTTGTTTAGTTGAGTTGGACGATCAACATGTTATAATTGATCATGTGGTGCTTCAAGAGGCAGAATTGAACATGAAAAAAGAAGATAATCATGATCAAAATGAAATTCCTGTATTGACTAACCATGCTTTTCCTAGTTTTCGTGTTAACTTGCAGGAACATGATGAGTTCTTTTCTAAAGAAGCATTCATATTATTTCCACCTATTCCCAAGATCGTCTATGAAGATCAATTTATTCCACAAGCTTCAATTCCCAACTTGAATAAGACGAAAATTCGAGGACGAATCTTTTCTAAAGAGGGAGGGGATGATGCGTGCACAGGGGGGTCAACCCATCATGGCAATCCTACGCAGGCCGAATTGTGGAAGCTATGGAGATTCAAGAGAGAGTTGAGCCAAATTGTGCTATATCTAATCCAATGGGGCCAAATGCAAAAGATGGGCTTCAATTGTGCTTGATTAATTATTTCAATCTCGAAGAGTAGCTTTAGGCTGCCCAAGGGGCTTATTTTATTATGTTGGACTTGTTTTGTTTTAATTTGTTTAGTTGGACCCTCATATAGCTTAATAGGCTTATTTTGAGTTTGGCTTACTTTAGGTTGGGCTCATTTAAATTAATTATTTTAGGCTTGTGGATTGTTGTATTTTAGAGTTAATAAGTTTGGGCTTTAGTTATTTGGTGGGAGGCCCATGTGTTAGGTGGCCTTTGACTTATTTAGGGTTTGGTGGGAGGCCCATGTGTTAGGTGGCCTTTTGACTTATTTAGGGTTTGGTGGGAAGCCCATGTGTTAGGTGGCCATGTGTTAGGTGCACTTTTGACTTATTTAGGGTTACCTACCTTTTGGGGGCTATAAATACCTCATTATAAGTTGTAAAAAATACATCTAAAACACTTTTGAATATCATCATTTGGCTTGGCCGAATTTTCTTCATTGGAGAGGAAAGCTTGTCTTCTTCTTTTGCATCAAGAACTTAAATTCTTATCAAGGTATTTACTTTGTGGCGAATTCTGTTCTTGTGTTTTTAAATCAATCTATTATAAGCGTTTCCATTCACATGTTGTTTGGGGGTTCTTTAGATTGGGAGTTTCTTCTTGTTCATGTTCATGCCATATTGTGTGTTTAAGGGGTTTCGGGTTCTTTAGCCTTGGGGTTCCGCATCACTACTACTATAGAGAGTTGCACTAGCAATTACATAGGCTGACTCAAGAAGCTAGAACAGTGGAGGATTATCACAAGGAAATGGAGATGCTCATGATTAAAGCCAATATAGAAGAGGAAGAAGAGGTTACTATGGCTCAGTTCATGGGAGGTTTGAATAGGGAAATTGCTGATGTGGTGGACTTAAAACATTATGGAGTAATGGAGGACCTAGAAAATATTACCATGAAAGTGGAGAGGCAACAAAAGCAAAGGAGGGCAGCAAGGTTATTTTCAAATTCCAACAACAAAAGTTGTCCAAACTGGAGCAAAAATGAAGATTTTAAAAATATGGAATTGCAATTTAAATAACTTTCTGGACTACTAACTACATATATGAAACAAGAGGAAAGAAAGAAAGAAGAGGAAGTTATTATTGAAGAAATATTTTGTGAAGCTAAAAGAGATACTATAAATTTATATACTGATGAGGTTGTAAATGAGGAAGACATAAGTGGAAGTGTAGATGTTGTTGATGTGAGTGAAAATGAAGAAGATTGTGAAAAGGAAGATGTTTGTTTAGTTGAGATGGAAGATCAGCATGTTATGATTGATCTTGTAGTGCTTGAGAAGGCTGAGTTGAATATGGAGAAAGAAGAGGACCATGATCAGAACGAAATGGTTGTATTGAATAATCATGTTTTTCCTAGTGTTTTTGTTAAATTGCAGGAACATGATGACTCCTCAAATGAAGAAGCATTCATTTTATTTCCACCTGTTCAAAAGATAGTATATGAAGACGAATTCATTCTACAAGATTCAATTCCCAACTTGAACAAGACGAAGATTCGAGGACGAATCTTTTTTAAAGAGGGAGAGAATGATGCGTGCACAGGGGGGTCAACATTGCAAGATTATAAATATTGCAAGTTCGGATTCATGGAGATCAAATTTAGGGAAGTTAAAGCAGATTTGAAGGTGGTTTACTGAACCTATGAAGAAGCCGAATCAAAAAGAGACTTTGACAGTTTGACATGTGTCGGTCATGTGACGACTTGACATATGCCGATCATGTGACACTTGACATGTGCCGGACATGTGACCTAGAGCACGTGCAATGAATGTGCTAATTGGTGGATTAAGGGGCTGATTTGTTTGGGCTTTTAATTAGGGCTTTATTTATTATTTTTATTTGATTATTGTAATATGTTAGGTCTTAACTTATTCTTTTGGGCTTATTTAAGTGAGATGGGCTTTAATTAGCTTGGATTCATTTAATTAGTTCTTTTTAAGCTTTTTGGGCTGAATTTTAAGTTAATTAGTGTGGGCTTTAGTTATCTTGATGTAAGGCCCATATTTTGAGGCCTATTTGATTAATTAGGGTTTTTTCTAGCTTAAGGGAGTATATATACTCTACAAAAACGAGATTGGAGGCAGATTTGATTAATTTGACAAATTTCTTTTAGCTTGGCCGAATTCATCTTTGGAGAGGATAGCTTGTCTTCTTCTTTTGCATTAAGAACATAAATTCTTATCAAGGTAATTACTTGTGGCGAATTCTGTTCTTGTGTTTAAATCAACCTAATTATTTGTGTTTCCTTTCACTTTATTGATTGGGGGTTCAATGGGGTTGGGGATTTACTCTTATTCATGTCTATGCCATATTGTACGTTCAAGGAGTTTCGAGTTCTTTAGCCTTGGGGTTCCGCATCAAATTGTGCATTTGATTGAGATTTTGAAGTTTGGATTTGATTTTAGAAATTCTGGGTTTTCTGTGTTCTGGGCTGAGGTTTGGAAGACATGACAATGTCGCGCGTGCGACAGAATCATAAAATCCAATTCTCGCGGTTGAAATCCATTGTAGGGGCGAGACGTTCCGACTCATGAGGGGCAGCACGACTCGTGAGGCTTTCAGCATGCACGAATCATGAATCTTGTAGTGAGTCGGCATGGAGCAAGGCACCTTTACGAGTCGTGATGGATGCTCGTGACTCGTGAAAGAAGATAGCACAATTCGTGCTTGCTGGGGAGCCAAGTCACGAGTCGTGCACTAGAGCACGACTCGTGACAAGGCAGAGGAGCATCGACATGAGTCGTGTCGACCTGCACGACTCGTGTCCCTTGCTTCTTCCCTAGCGATCAGCTTTCTAGCCACTGTCGCGAGCACAACTCTTATAGTGATCTCGACATTGACCCCCTGCCTGCCCTGTTTTTTCGATATTGCCCTGTTCTTCTAAAATGAATTTCATATCTATTCTTCATGGGTTTTTACTATTGTATGAAATAAAACATGCTTATATATATGTATTATATCATGGTTTCTTTATGATAAATGTAATTAGTGCAAATGATAAGCAAGTATATGAGTGCATGTGTCTATGTAAAAATAAAAGAATATTGCAAGCCTTTAATGGTAACACATGTGAACTTAGCCTGCGTAGTCGATCGTGGATAGATAGACATGCCTATAGAGTTCTGATAACTACAGTCCCTTTGGTTCTGGACCCTGATCAAGTCCCCGTTTGGATCCTCGCGATCCTCAATGTGTATGGATCTTGTTTAAGATCCCCCAATGTGAAAATATTTTCGAATGAAAAAATAAAAGATGTTGCTTTTCGATTGTACCCTCGGGTACCCCCAATGTGTTCTGTTACTCATTTATCCACTCCCTTGACTTAGCAGGAAATTAAAGAGTAAAACAATGTGAAAGAATGATAAGTTCTTTAATGAAATGCAAAAGACATGTGAATAAGCATTGAATGTGTTTGTTAATATATATATATATATATATATCCTTCGAGCTTCTGCTTTACGCACACATATGTTCTGGATCTTTTATGGAAACTTATGTGGAATTGTGTGGTATCTTTGAATACCTAAATGCGTTGCATCTGAACCTAATGTCAGTTAAATGAAAAGAGGTATAGCAAATAATGTTTAATCTAATGAAGGTTTATGAATGACTATTGACTGCATAAAAATTTGTATGTGATAAATGCATGTCATTAATCTATTTAAAAGTCAGGAGTATGATTGCCTTTATTGAGTTGTAACGTAAAACATTATGCGTAATTGCTATAGTCAATTATTCAGTAAATGAATTCTATGAATGTATTCGTTTATATGCTTGAAATGAGAATACAGGTATGTTACATGTTATCTGCCTTCTAGACCATTGCCGGGATAACTATTGTAAGTATATTGGTAAGCAATTTATGTGCATTGTTTGTTGGTTTTACTAAATACGGTAACTAAGTAATGCTTGGTAAGTATGGAATAATAAAGTAGTATGCATGATATAAATAACTGGGTTTAGAGAATGAGTTAAGATTATGTGTGTATAAAGATTTTCTGTAGAACTACTTGGTTCTGATTCCCAACTATAGGGATACATAGGAAGCTTGGGATAATTATTTCAAGCCCGAACCAAATATGAGAATTGAAGTGTTTTGTTTAGTTCTGAACAGGTAATGGCTTAATCAAAAGAAATGTTTTGACTTAAGTATTGATATTGTAATTTGCATGGTTTTGGAAATATTCATAATAATGGGAATTTCTAGATTTTATATTTTGATTTTCGAAAACGCATTTCGAGAATTCATGGGGTATAACTATTTATAAGGTCATTAAGCAATTTAATGTAAACTATAAGTATGTATTTTGTATTGTGATGAAAAGTAGTAAAGTATTTCTGTTTATGGTTTATAAAAGCCATATGCGTGTGAAATGGCTTAAGTTTTTGTATGAGATTAATGTTGCAATTCCGTGCTAACTCTAGCCGGTATCTTTATGCTTATGTACTTATGGCTTATGCATGTATTTGAATCGACCGTCACTGTGATTGGCTGTCTATTATTTGTGTATCCCTGCTAAGTGTTATCTCTTAGAACGGTTATTTATCCGTACAGGTTAGGAGATTGAAGTTTAGTTCATGCGGTCCGTTGTGACTTTGGCCAACAAGTCAATAGAGTTGTAATAGGCTTTTGTTATTGTATTTCGGAATGTAATTAAGTGTCTTTATTTATTGTTTAATGGGTTGTAATATTTGTTGTGTGTGAGTTATCGTCTGTCGGCTATATATGCATGTGTTGGGTATGTTTTAGTGGTTTAGTCTTAGAAATTTTTATTGTTCGGTTTTCTGTTATGTTTTCATGTGGTAGCACCCTCCACTCACCGTAGCTCTCTGCCCATGTTTTCCTCTGTATGTATGTGCGGGAGTTGGGGGTGTACATCATCATTATCCAAATCCATGTCTTTTGGGCTGATTATGTAACACCCCCTAGCCATACGTAGGGGAACCCATCCGCAATGGAGAGAGAATGATGCGGAACCCCAAGGCTAGAAAACCTGAAACCCCTTAAACACATAATATGGCATGAACATGAACAAGAAGAAACTCCCAATCTAAAGAACCCCCAAACAATATGTGAATGGAAACGCTTATAATAGATTGATTTAAAAACACAAGAACAGAATTCGCCACAAAGTAAATACCTTGATAAGAATTTAAGTTCTTGATGCAAAAGAAGAAGACAAGCTTTCCTCTCCAATGAAGAAAATTCGGCCAAACCAAATGATGATATTCAAAAGTATTTTAGATGTATCTTTTACAACTTATAATGAGGTATTTATAGCCCCCAAAAGGTAGGTAACCCTAAATAAGTCAAAAGTCCACCTAACACATGGCCACCTAACACATGGGCCTCCCACCAAACCCTAAATAAGTCAAAAGGCCACCTAACACATGGCCACCTAACACATGGGCCTCCCACCAAACCCTAAATAAGTCAAAAGGCCACCTAACACATGGCCACGTAACACATGGGCCTCCCACCAAATAACTAAAGCCCAAACTTATTAACTCTAAAATACAACAACCCACAAGCCTAAAATAATTAATTTAAATGAGCCCAACCTAAAGTAAGCCCAACTCACTTAAAATAAGCCTATTAAGCTATAAGAGGGTCCAACTAAATAATTAAAACAAAACAAGTTCAACATAATAAAATAAGCCCCTTGGGCAGCCTAAAGCTACTCTTCAAGATTGAAAAAATTAATCAAGCCCATTTGATTCTTCTCATGTCCATTTGGCCCCATTGGATTGGCATTGATGCCATTCGACCCCAATCTCCCTTTACTTTCCATAATTTCCACAATTTGGCTCGTATAGGATTGTCATGATGGGTTGACCCCCCTGTGCACGCATCATCCCCTCCCTTTTTAGAAAAGATTCGTCCTCGAATTTTCGTCTTATTCAAGTTAGCTTGTGGAATAAATTGGTCTTCATAAACGATCTTGGGAATAGGTGGAAATAATATGAATGCTTCTTCTGAAAAGAACTCATCATGTTCCTGCAAGTTAACACGAAAACTAGGAAAAGCATGGTTAGTTAATACAGGAATTTCATTTTGAACATGATTATCTTCTTTTTCCATGTTCAATTCAGCCTCTTGAAGCACCACATGATCAATCATAACATGTTGATCATCCAACTCAACTAAACAAGCATCTTCCATTTTACAATCTTCTTCCTTTTCCCTCAAACAATCAACGTCTACACTTCTACTTATGTCTTCCTCATTTACAACATCATCGTCATATAAATCTATAGCATCTCTTTCAGCTTCACAGATAATCTCTTCCACTATAACTTCCTCTTTCTTTATTTTCTCCTTTTGCAAGCACTTACCTAGTTGTCTAAAAAGTTGTTTAAACCGCAATTCTGCATTTTTAAGGTCTTCCTTCAATAACTTAGTATCCTTTTTTAACTCATCCAATGTTTCTTGATCTAAATGTCGTCTTGACTTGTAATAGAACATCCTCGCAATCACTTCCTCACGTGTTTCACTCAAAATATGGCACTCCACTCGTGTCACTCTATTTCGCTTTTACCCTCTTTTAAGCTCACTCACTCAAGCCTTTTTACCATTCAAGCTTGCTATCCTCAGTTGCACTTCAGAATTTAATTTCCAACCAAAATAATTCACAAGCAGCAAATTTAAATGAGAATGCAATGAAAACACTTAACAAAGAAAGTCAAGAATGACGCCTACCAACAAATTGCCACTTTGGCTTTTCAAATTAATTTTCAAATTCAAAGTATGACAAATCTGAAATTTTGGTATTTTCCTAATGGAAAAGTCAATTTTGATACAATGGATGTTAAGACAAGAAATCAAAGAAAGTCAAGAATGACAACTACCTATAAATATTCACTTTGACTTTTCAAATTAATCTCCAAATTCAAAGTATGACCAAATCTAAATTTTTGTTTCTTTGTGATTTTTCTTTCTTAGCTTTATCTCAATGCTGACTTTTCTTTTTTTTTTTTTAATTCGGATGAACAGTACTATGAACAGTAACGTGAAAAGTACCAACGATTTTTTTTTTTAGAACTTAAAACATCAAACACAAGATCTGATGTAGGAACAAAGAAGAACACAAAAGAACAAATTCAAAAATAAAGAAGAACACAAAATTAATAAAAATAAGATTGCAAATTTAACAACGCGGAATTATCTTGTTCTAATGAAAATAAAACAATAGAATAGCAAATTAACACAAGATAAATAAGAATTTATCCTAATCCAAGCTCTGATACCAAATGATGCGGAACCCCAAGGCTAGAGAACCCGAAACCCCTTAAACACACAATATGGCATGAACATGAACAAGAAGAAACTCCCAATCTAAAGAACCCCCAAACAATATGTGAATGGAAACGCTTATAATAGATTGATTTAAAAACACAAGAACAGAATTCGCCACAAAGTAAATACCTTGATAAGAATTTAAGTTCTTGATGCAAAAGAAGAAGACAAGCTTTCCTCTCCAATGAAGAAAATTCGGCCAAGCCAAATGATGATATTCAAAAGTATTTTAGATGTATCTTTTACAACTTATAATGAGGTATTTATAGCCCCCAAAAGGTAGGTAACCCTAAATAAGTCAAAAGTCCACCTAACACATGGGCCTCCCACCAAACCCTAAATAAGTCAAAAGGCCACCTAACACATGGCCACCTAACACATGGGCCTCCCACCAAACCCTAAATAAGTCAAAAGGCCACCTAACACATGGCCACGTAACACATGAGCCTCCCACCAAATAACTAAAGCCCAAACTTATTAACTCTAAAATACAACAACCCATAAGCCTAAAATAATTAATTTAAATGAGCCCAACCTAAAGTAAGCCCAACTCACTTAAAATAAGCCTATTAAGCTATAAGAGGGTCCAACTAAATAATTAAAACAAAACAAGTTCAACATAATAAAATAAGCCCCTTGGACAGCCTAAAGCTACTCTTCAAGATTGAAAAAATTAATCAAGCCCATTTGATTCTTCTCATGTCCATTTGGCCCCATTGGATTGGCATTGATGCCATTCGACCCCAATCTCCCTTTACTTTCCATAATTTCCACAATTTGGCTCGTATAGGATTGTCATGATGGGTTGACCCCCCTGTGCACGCATCAGAGAACCCGTATGAGCAGGGGTGTTTATACGAATCAGCCAAGCAAGACACCTACTAGTGATTCTTTGAAGATGCCAAGTGATCCAATTACAAGAGGAAGAGCTCAAAAACTAAGGATGGTCATGGCAGCCTATGTACAAGGCTTAGTGACACAAGAACTAAATGAAGAGGCTTTTAAAAAGTGTCAAAGTGGGCTTGAAGACAAACATAAGCTACTTAGCTTATTGGAAGCTTGTCATGAAGATGGGCTACACATCTAGCCCATTCGGATTTGTAATGGCTTTGGGCTGTATTTGTTTAAATCGTGGGCTAGGCTTGTGGGCTACTTTTACTTTAGCTAGTTGAATTAGTTAGTTGGGTCATTAGTTAGGCTTTTAATTTGGGCTTGTTTTCCTGCCACTTAGCCTTGTTATTTTGGGCTTATTTAAGTGAGATAGGCTTTAATTAGCTTGTGCTCATTTAATTAGTTATTTTTAGCCTTTTTGGGCTGTATTTTAAGTTAATTAGTATGGGCTTTAGTTATCTTCATGTAAGGCCCATGTTTTAAGGCCTATTTGATTAATTAGGGGTTTTTTTAGCTTAAGGGAGTATACATACTCCACAAAAACGAGATTATAAGGTCAGACTTTTGATTTTCTTGATTAATTCGATTGACTTGGCCAAATTTAACTTGCTTAGAGAGGGAGTTATTTGCTTTCTTTTCTATTGCATCAAGAAGTTGAATAACTTATCAATTATTTTGATTGTGGCGTTTTTCATCTTCTTTAATTCCCAATTATTTGCGTTTTCAATCACAGGTTGATTGGGGGTTCAATAGGGAGGGATTTTTATCTCTTTGTTTCTTTGCTAACCATCTTGTATGTGTGGGTTTGTAGCTTGTTAGCTATTGGGTTCCGCATCATTTGGTATCAAAACCAAACTAAGGTAAATTCCTATTTATCTTAGTGTTAGGGTTGTGTTTTCTTTTTCTTGATTCTTTTATGTTCGTGCCGAATTTGGTTTCATCAAGTTTCTGATTTTTGTGTGTTTTTTTTTGTGTGTTAAATTAGCCTTTTCTTAGCCTTTGTTTTATTTACTTTTTTTTGCCTTGAGATTCTGATTTTTGCCTTGAACCGAAACATTTATTATCCTTGGCTTGAAATCTGAATTTTGGGAGTAGAAGTTATATTTTGTTTGCTGAAATTATAAAAAAAATGAGAAGAAAAAAAAGAAGTAGAACATCTTTGGGTTTAGAAATCCGAACCTTGTAGGAGTTTGTTTTGATTTGATTGCTGAAATTTATTTAAAAAAAAATAAACAGCAAGAAGAAAAGAAAGAAAAACATACAAAAGAAAAGAATAGAAGAAACAGAGAAAAGAAGAGAAAAAAAAAAACGTGAAAGAAAGGAATATAGGAGGAGAAAAGGGTAGGGAGCAATTCGGCCAAGGAGGGTTTATATAGCAAAGGGCAAATCCAAATCCTATAATAGGTGGGAGAAAATTAATCCATATTGCTTGGGGAATTAGGAATCCTTTAAGGGTTAGTAAAATTAATCCTTATCCCTTTGGGTTTAGGTTTTCAAAGATCTTAATCCATATCAGAATTGGAGTTGTAATCCTAATACTACTTAACCAAGGATTTACTTTGCAATCATTGATCCACCATTTGTGTTATCCATTTCTTATCCATTTGTGTTATCCATTTCTTATCCATTTGAGTTGCCATTTTTTATATCATTTATTATCCATTTGAGCTGCCATTTTTGTTTTATTTCTTATCCATTTGAGCTGCCATTTTATCATATCTTATCCATTTGTTCCACCATTTTTGGAATCATTTTTTATCATTTGTGCCATCATTTTTCTACCATTTTCCCATCATTTTTCTACCATTTTGCTATCATTTTGCCATTATTTTCCTATCATTTCGCCATCATTTTGCACACAACTTGACACATTAATTACAGCTTGATACACCATTCGGCCTATTCATTATTGTGGCTCTAAATTGAATTGTCTTGCAAACAAACTACTTTATTTAGTTCAGTTTCGTCTTTTTGTTGATTTCTTGCTTTGCTGGGTAGAATATCTAGGTCTATATTTGGTTTACTTTGTAGTAAATCAAATTCATGCATTTTGTCCAAATTGTCATTTTTTTTCTTAATTCTTGTTGCTTATTTCTTTGTTTTAAGCTTGCTTTTTATTCCTTTACATTGTTAGAGTATCTTTGCTTGTTCTAATACTCTAATTTGGATGTAATCAAGTGGTACACCACTCTTGACCGTGTATCACCTCCATTGTGTCTAGTGTCTACTTTTCTAGTTTTGAGCTTTCTTTTATGGTAGCTCAAATGGATAATAAATGATATCAAAAATGGCAACTCAAATGGATAACACAAATGGATAAGAAATGGATAACAAAAATGGTGGATCAATGATTGCAAATTAAATCCTTGGTTAAGTAGGATTAGGATTACAACTCCGATTCTGATATGGATTAGGATTTTTAAAAACCTAAACCCAAAGGGATAAGGATTAATTTTACTAACCCTTAAAGGATTCCTAATTCCCCAAGCTATATGGATTAATTTTCTCTCACCTATTATAGGATTTGGATTTGCCCTTTGCTATATAAACCCTCCTTGGCCGAATTGCTCCCTACCCTTTTCTCCTCCTATATTCCTTTCTTTCACATTTTTTTTTCTCTTCTTTTCTCTGTTTCTTCTATTCTTTTCTTTTGTATGTTTTTCTTTCTTTTCTTTTTGCTGTTTATTTTTTTTTAAATAAATTTCAGCAATCAAATCAAAACAAACTCCTACAAAGTTCGGATTTCTAAACCCAAAGATGTTCTCCTTCTTTTTTTTTCTTCTCCTTTTTTTTTTTATAATTTCAGCAAACAAAGTATAATTTCTACTCCCAAAATTCAGATTTCAAGCCAAGGATAATAAATGTTTCGGTTCAAGGCAAAAATTAGAATCTCAAGGCAAAAAAAAAGTAAATAAAACAAAGGCTAAGAAAAGGCTAATTTAACACACACAAAAAATACACAAAAATCAGAAACTTGATGAAACCAAATTCGGCAAAAACATAAAAGAATCAAGAAAAAGAAAACACAACCCTAACACTAAGATAAATAGGAATTTACCTTACTTTGGCTCTGATACCAAATGATGTGGAACCCAATAGCTAACAAGCTACAAACCCACACATACAAGATGGTTAGCAAAGAAATAAAGAGATAAAAATCCCCCCTGATACGGATCATCCAACCATTAAAGACCCTTTGAAGATGCCTAGTGGTCCAGTCACAAGAGGGAGAGCTAAGAAGTTGAAGATGGCTATGACAACCTATGTGCAAGGCTTTGTTACTCAAGAACTACATGAAGATGCCTTTAAGAAGTGTTATAAAGAGCTTGAAGGAGGCTTTCACAAAGTACTTAGCCTTTTGGAAGCTTCTAGTGAAATTGGGCCAACTTAAGTCATTTTTGTGTTTATTCTACTTTGGGCTTTAATTGTACAAGTCATGTGCTTCATTTAAAAGTCACATGACTCATTTAATTAGTGACTTAATGGGCTAGACGTTTTGGGCTTCTTAGATTGGGTTTAGTTTAGTTATTTTGGGTTTTAATTAGTCTTTCTTTTGGGCTTATTTTAAGTGTGTTTAATTCTTTAGTTTGGGCTTAACTTATCTTGTAAAGCCCATGGACAATTCGGCCACACCATGTTTAAGGCCTCATTAGGGTTTGTTTTAGGTTATTTGCTAGCTAGGGTTAGCCACCCTATAAATAGAACATGTTATGTTAAGAATTTCAGATTTTTGGATGATATTCATTGGCTTAGCCGAATTTTCTTTGCTTAGAATGAGAGTGAATTGCTTTCTTTTCTATTGCGTGAAGAATTTAATTAACTTATCAATTGTTTGATTGTGGCGTTTTTCAGGTTCTTTAATTCCCGATTATTTGCGTTTCAGTCACAGGTTGATTGGGGGTTCAATAGGGAGGGTGTTTATCTGATTTGGTTTGCTATTAGAATTGTATGTGTGGGTTTGTAGCTCATTAGCTATTGGGTTCCACATCATTTGGTATCAGAGCTTGGATTTGGATTAAATTCTTATTTATCCATGTTTGTTTGCTGTTTTTATTCATTAATTTTCAATTTACTGCTCATCGCACTGTTCATCCGAATTTACTGTTCATCCGAATTTAGAAAAAGTATTTTAATTTGGGTTAACTTTGGTTGGTGTGAACAATTAGGATTGTATTTCTTTAGGATAGAATTGTTATTATCTAATTAGTTAGAGATAATTCAAAAAAAAAAAAAGAAATTAGGATTGGAACATTATTTAAATTAGGACATTAAATTAGATAAGTTTCATTTTGTCTTAAGTCTAGACATTTGGGTTTCCATATCTTGAACTAATTAAGACATAGTGGATAAGTCATTTTGTCTTAGTTTAGACATTTGGGGTTTCCTTATTTGATCTTATTAAGACATATTGGTTTAATCTTTATCTTATTTTGGACAAACATTTGGGTTTCTTAATCTTGTTTTAGTCTGGACATTTTGTTGTCTCCTTTCCATTTTGTCTTAGTGTGTGATGCGGAACCCCAGCCTATATGCAAACTAGAACGCCAACATACTATAAATATTGATCATAAACAAGTGAATAAACCCCCAATCTAAAGAACCCCCAAACAAGATTGAATGGAAACGCTTATAATAGATTGATTTAGAAAGTAAGAAGAATAAGAATCAAGCATACATTAACCATACAAATTGCCTAAGTCTAATTCTTCATACAATAGCAAGAATCAATAGAAATTAACTCTCACAAATTCAGTCAATGAAAATTCATTAATTATAAGATATGCAAAATGTAAAGTACAAATGAAGAAGTTCAGCCCTTTATATAGGCAAGGCAGCCACCCCTCCCTAGAGAAGTTATAATCAAACACTAACTCTAAGAGATAATTAATAAAATAAATAATAAAGATAATTCCTAACCTTTATCTACATGTATTTGGCCATAATATGGACTAAGTACATGAATAAATAAAGATAAATACAATCTGAAAATAATCCTAAAAGCTAGTGATTATCCTAAGGAAAATGAATGTAGACTCAATTTTGGCTATAAGTGGAATTTGGCTAACTCACTCAAGATAAATTCATCCTATTGTTTCTCCATCAAACTCTATTCAATAATATCCCAAAATAATAAGTATTTATCAAAGAAAAGCCATTCCTAAAATTTAGGACCCCAAGTTCACACCAATGTAGGCATAAAGCTAAATTTGACTCAAACCCATCCAAATTCAGCTCTCCCCTTTAAAATCCGGCCCCCTCATGTTTTCTAAGCTTCAATTAGTTATTTAGGCCCAACTCTTTAGAAGAGATAAGCCCAACTTTAGCCTACCCACTTAAACTACCCAAAATACTCAAATAAGCCCAAAAATAAAACAAACCTAATTAAATAAGCCCAAAACGTTTTCTAAGGTACTAGGCTGCCCAAATACATTTAATTATAAGTCATTACAAGAATAGAAGCTAAACAAAATAGATTGAAAGCCCATTTGACCATTCGGCCCCAACTTGTCTTCATAGCCCAATTCAGCTTCTTTCCCCTCTTGAACTTGTATCTTCTCTACATAAGGCCTCATGAATGCTTGTAGGACTTCTTTAAGCTTCTTTGACCTTGCTCTTGTGATTGGTCCTTGAGGAAGTGCTAGTTCATGTCTCTTGTTGCCATTATGCTTGGTTGTGCTCATATCATCCCCTCCCCCTTCGAAAGGATTCGTCCTCGAATCTGAATCACAGTCAAATGGAGATAAGTCAGAAACATTAAAAGTTGCACTTACACCATACTCACCTGGCAAATCAATCTTGTATGCATTGTCATTGATTCATTTTAGCACTTGAAATGGTCCATCTCCTCTTGCATCAAGTTTAAACTTCCTTTGGTTAGGAAATCTCTCTTTACGCATATGGATCCAAACCCAATCTCCTGGTTCAAATATCACTTGTCTACGGCCCTTGTTAGCCTGCTTTGCATACATCTTGTTCTTCTTCTCAATGTGCTCACGTGCTTTATTATGTATTGTCTTAACCAAATCAGCCTTAGCCTTGCCATCTAAATTAGAAAGTTCATTCAAAGGCAAAGGCATCAAATCCAACACAGTCAATGGATTAAAACCATACACAATTTCAAAAGGTGAAAACCCTGTGGAAGTATGAATTGCATGATTATAAGCAAACTCAACAAATGGCAAACATTATTCCCAAGTTTTAAGATTCTTACCAATTATAGCACGCAACATAGTTCCTAAAGTTCTATTAACAACCTCAGTTTGGCCATCAGTTTGTGGATGACAAGTAGTAGAAAACACAAGTTTAGTACCAAGTTTACCCCACAAAACACGCTAAAAGTGACTTAGGAACTTAGAATCTCTATCAGAGACAATAGTTCTAGGTATACCATGCAATCGAACTACTTCCCTAAAGACTTAGACTTAGCCTGTTTACATGCAAAACATTGGGCACACACTTTTTCAACATATTTTCGCATATTAGGCCAATAAAGATGTTCATTAATGACGCGGAACCCCAAGGTTATATGAACCTGAAACCCCTAAAACGCACACTATGATCAACAAAGACGAACAAGTTAAAATCCCCCCCCTATTGAACCCACAATCAACCTGTGATTGAGAACGCAAATAATTGGGATGAAGGAAATAGAAAACGCCACAATCAATGATTGATAAGTTAACTAAATTCCTAATGCAAAATGAAAGAATGCAAATCTGCCTCTCTCACTAAGAAATTCGGCTAAGCCAAATGAAATTCTCAATTAATCAAAATCTGTTTTACAATTAGGTTTAAGGTGGTACTTATATGCCACCAACTAAAGACTTAACCCTAAAACTAATGGGCTGGCCGAATTCTCTACTTATTGGTAATGAGAATTTGGCCCAAATAATACATAAAGGAAAAACACTTGGGCTGCCCAATACAAGTTGGCGTGAGCCCACTTAAAAAGCCCAATAACAAACTAATTTAACCCAAAAGAAAAATACATATAAAGGTCCTAACTATGGGCCCAATCAAATCAATCCCCTTGTAGCCCATATGTGGCACATAAAGCATGGACCACACTTCCTTCTATGGGCCCTTCAGAATTCGGCCTCAATGGCAAGGCCTTGGCCTTGCTTTGCCCATCACGCCATTGTTCCTCCATGGCTTCCACCACTCGGCCCAAGTAGACTTCTAAGGCTCCCTTGAACTTCTTGGCCCTAGCTCTAGTAATTGGCCCACTTGGCAAAGCCAAGTCATCTCTTGATGGCTTCTTGGTCCATTTCGCATCATCCCCTCCCTCTTCGAAAGGATTCGTCCTCGAATCTGAATCAAAATCAAAAGGAGACAAATCAGAAACATTAAAAGAGGCACTAATGTTATACTCACCAGGCAAGTCGATTTTATAAGCATTGTCATTGATGCGTTCTAACACTTGGAACGGGCCATCACCCCTTGCATCAAGTTTCGACTTCCTTTGCTGTGGAAACCGTTCTTTCCTCATATGCACCCAAACCCAATCTCCTGGTTCAAATATGATTTGCTTTCGCCCTTTATTCGCTTTTTGAGCATACATGCGATTTTTCTTTTCAATCTGCTCACGTGCCTTCTCATGTATTGCTTTAACCACTTCAGCCTTCCTTTTACCATCTAAACTAGTAAGCTCATTCAAAGGCAAAGGCATTAAATCCAAAACAGTTAAAGGATTAAAACCATACACAATCTCAAAAGGTGAAAATCCTGTAGAAGAATGCACAGCACGATTATATGCAAATTCAATAAATGGCAAACAATCTTCCCAAGTTTTCAGGTTCTTTCCAACAATGGCACGCAACAAAGTCCCTAAAGTCCTGTTAACTACTTCAGTTTGTCCATCGGTTTGTGGGTGACATGTAGTAGAAAATAAAAGTTTAGTACCCAGTTTTCCCCACAAAACTCTCCAAAAATGACTAAGGAACTTAACATCTCTGTCTGAAACAATGGTCCTTGGCATCCCATGTAGCCGAACCACCTCCCTGAAGAACAACTCAGCAACATTTGTTGCATCATCTGTCTTATGGCAAGCAATGAAATGTGCCATTTTACTAAATCTATCCACAACAACAAATATGCTATCTCTCCCTCTCCTAGTCCTAGGTAATCCCAACACAAAGTCCATAGAAACATCTACCCAAGGTTCACGAGGTACTGGCAAGGGTGTATACAAACCATGTGGCATTGTTCTAGACTTAGCTTGTCTACATGCAATACACTTAGCACATATTCTTTCAACCTCACGTTTCATTTTAGGCCAATAGAAATGTTCACTAAGCATATCCAATGTCTTTTGCACACCAAAATGCCCCATCAACCCCCCACTATGTGACTCCCTCACAAGCAACTCTCTAATAGAACATGTAGGAATGCAAAGTTGTTTTCCTCTAAATAAATATCCCTCATGCCTATAGAACTTATCAAAAGCAGCATTTTCACAAGCATGAAATATAGTGGCAAAATCAGCATCTTTCACATACAATTCTTTCAATTGCTCAAATCCAAGTAATTTAGAAGTAAGCATAGAAATCAAAGCATACCTTCGAGATAGTGCATCAGCCACCACATTTTCTTTACCTTGCTTGTATTTTATCACATATGGAAAGGTTTCCAAGAATTCTACCCAACTTGCATGCCTTCGGTTCAATTTTCCTTGACCCTTCAAATACTTGAGCGATTGATGGTCACTGTGGATTACAAACTCCTTAGGCAGCAAATAGTGCTCCCACACTTCAAGTGCTCTCACTAATGCATACAACTCCTTATCATAGGTGGAATAGTTCAGAACTGGTCCACTTAGCTTCTCACTGAAGTATGCAATAGGATGATTTTCCTGCATCAAAACAGCACCTATACCAATCCCGGAAGCATCACATTCAATTTCAAAAGTTTTAGAAAAATCAGGTAAATGTAAAATAGGAGCATGACATAACTTTTCTTTCAAGGTACAAAATGCATGTTCTTGCTCTTTTCCCCATTTAAACCCGACATTCTTTTTCACAATTTCATTCAATGGTGCAGCAATTGTAGAAAAATCCCTAACAAACCGTCTATAGAAACTAGCTAACCCATGGAAGCTTCTTACCTCGGTCACGGTTTTAGGTGTTGGCCACTCTTGAATTGCTTTAACTTTCTCAGCATCAACTTCTACACCATTAGCACTTACTACAAAACCTAAGAAGATAACTTTATCCATGCAAAATGAGCACTTCTTAAGGTTTGCAAATAATTTCTCCTTTCTCAAAACGTCAAGAACAGCCCTAACATGCATCATATGTTCATCTAAGCATTTGCTGTATACTAGAATATCATCAAAGTAAACAACCACAAATTTACCAAGAAACTCACGCAAGACATGATTCATTAAACGCATGAATGTACTAGGTGCATTAGATAACCCAAATGGCATTACTAACCACTCATACAAACCATATTTTATCTTAAACGCAGTTTTCCACTCATCTCCCTCTTTCATCCTAATTTGATGATAGCCACTTTTTAAATCAATTTTGGTGAAAACACAAGCACCATGCAATTCATCCAGCATATCATCTAATCTAGGAATAGGGTGGCGATACTTTACCGTGATTTTGTTGACCGCACGGCAATCAATGCACATCCTCCATGTTCCATCCTTCTTTGGCACTAATAGGACCGGAACAGCACAAGGACTCATGCTTTCCCGCACATATCCCTTTTGGAGTAATTCATCCACTTGTTGTTGCAATTCCTTTGTCTCCTCGGGATTGCTCCTATAAGCTGGACGATTTGGAATTTGGGATCCTGGCACAAAGTCTATTTGATGCTCAATCCCTCTCAAGGGTGGTAAGCCATGTGGAACATCATCTGGAAAGACATCTGCATATTCCTGCAAAAGATCCACAAAAACACTAGGCAAATCGGGGTTAAGGTCAGTTTGAGAACAGAAATTCTCCCTAAACCGAATTATGACCAAAGCCCTCTTGCCTAAGTAGGCACTATTGAGTTCCCTCGGTTTTGCATAAAAACATGATTGCACTTTTACCTTTTCACTCCTCTCATTGTCTTTTCTTACAACTCTCATATCACTCTTCTTTTTTTTCACTCACTAACTTCTTCTCTCCTGCACATCCCACTTTCTTTTCCTCTCCTGTGCAGTCACTCACCATTGGGCCTTTATCATGTTTCTTTTCTCTCATGGCCTCTTTGCTCTCATTTTTCTTTTCCTCACTTCCCGAACTCCCACTTGAAGATTGCTGCATTCTCATTTGTTCAAGATAAGTTTCTTGTGGTGACATTGGTGCAAGTGTAACTTTATTACCATTGTGTACAAAAGAGTACCTATTCTTATACCCATCATGCATTACTCTCCTATCAAACTGCCAAGGTCTACCCAACAATATGTGACCAGCTTGCATAGGGACTACATCACACACAATTTCATCCACATATCTACCAATAGAAAATGTAACTCTAACTTGCTTAGTCACCTTAACTTCCCCACTGTCATTTAGCCATTGCAATCTATAGGGACTAGGGTGTTTTTCACATTTCAAGCCCAATTTATCCACTAGGATAGTGCTAGCCACGTTCGTGCAACTACCCCCATCAATGATCAAACTACAAGCCTTCCCACCTATCAAACATCTAGTATGGAAAATATGTTCACGCTGTTCTAAGCCTTCTTCTTTTACATTCATATTCAATACACGCCTAGTAACTAAAGCTTCCCCTTTAACAGCATACTCAACATACTCATCATTATCAGAACAATCCTCTAAAGGTGGCATGCTCAACTCCCCATCATCAGACTCATTTTCATGTTCAGACTCAGAAACAATTTCACCCCCCTTAATAAACATAGTTTTTCTATTAGGACAATCAGATGCATAATGACCTCTACCCTGACATTTAAAGCACTTAATATCCCTATGTTTAGAAAGTTTGGTTGAAGGATCAGTAGTACCTTTTTGAATGGGTGTACTCTTATCCTTGCTTTTGTTTGCTTCGGTTTCTTTCTCTTTAGGAGCTGAATGATATTCTTTCTTCCTTTCTTCAAATTTGCTCCATTTCTGGTTCCACTTACTGCTGGAACTCGAAAATGTCCTTGCTGTCCTCCTTTGCTTTTGTTGCCTCTCCACCTTCATGGCAATGCCAACTAAATCATCCATGTCTCCATAGTATTGTAGTTCCACTACTTCAGCAACTTCTCGATTCAATCCACCCAAAAACCGAGCCATAGTCACCTCTTCTTCTTCTTCTATGTTGGCTTTGATCATTAGTAACTCCATCTCCTTATGATAATCTTCCACTGATTTACTTCCTTGGGTAAGCCTATGTAGTTGCTGGTGCAATTCTCGATAATAATAAGATGGAACAAACCTCTTTTTCATGACCCTCTTCATTTCATCCCATGTGGAAATAGGTGGTTCTCTATGTCTTCTTCGGTTTTTAACTACTTCATTCCACCAAACCAAGGCATAGTCACAAAACTCCACGGCTGCCAACTTTACCTTTTTATCTTCGGAATAGTTATGGCAGGAAAAGATCATATCTACCTTCCTCTCCCATTCCAAATAAACTTCAGCATCATTCCTTCCTTTGAAAGGTGGAATGTTCATCTTGATTGCACTTACATTGCTGTCCAATCTTTCCACTCTCCTTGCTCTACCCCTTGTGGATTGTACTTCATCAAAGTCTTCCCAGTCCTCCACTTCGGCTTCTTCATGTTCATTTATCCACCTTCCTCTTCTTGCTGTTCTCTTTGAGCCATTGGATGTACTTGCTTCTAACTTATCCAACCTCCCGTTATTTTCTCTGTGCTCCCTTATCAAGGTTTCAAGAGTTCCTTGTATGGCTTGTAGGGCAAACGACATTTGTTCCGGGGTCATAGCTGATGCGAAATGGACCAAGAAGCCATCAAGAGATGACTTGGCTTTGCCAAGTGGGCCAATTACTAGAGCTAGGGCCAAGAAGTTCAAGGGAGCCTTAGAAGTCTACTTGGGCCGAGTGGTGGAAGCCATGGAGGAACAATGGCGTGATGGGCAAAGCAAGGCCAAGGCCTTGCCATTGAGGCCGAATTCTGAAGGGCCCATAGAAGGAAGTGTGGTCCATGCTTTATGTGCCACATATGGGCTACAAGGGGATTGATTTGATTGGGCCCATAGTTAGGACCTTTATATGTATTTTTCTTTTGGGTTAAATTAGTTTGTTATTGGGCTTTTTAAGTGGGCTCACGCCAACTTGTATTGGGCAGCCCAAGTGTTTTTCCTTTATGTATTATTTGGGCCAAATTCTCATTACCAATAAGTAGAGAATTCGGTCAGCCCATTAGTTTTAGGGTTAAGTCTTTAGTTGGTGGCATATAAATACCACCTTAAACCTAATTGTAAAACAGATTTTGATTAATTGAGAATTTCATTTGGTTTAGCCGAATTTCTTAGTGAGAGAGGCAGATTTGCATTCTTTCATTTTGCATTAGGAATTTAGTTAACTTATCAATCATTGATTGTGGCGTTTTCTATTTCCTTCATCCCAATTATTTGCGTTCTCAATCACAGGTTGATTGTGGGTTCAATAGGGGGGGATTTTAACTTGTTCGTCTTTGTTGATCATAGTGTGCGTTTTAGGGGTTTCGGGTTCATATAACCTTGGGGTTCCGCGTCATTTGGTATCAGAGCTCGGATTAAGGTAAATTCCTATTTATCTTAGAAATTAGGTTTTGAGTTTTCTTTTATTGTTTCTTGTGTTTTATGGTTGCCGAATTGTTCAAGTTTTGATTTTGTGTTTTAATTGTGTGATTAAACTTGTTTTTGCCATAACTTTTGCATCCGGTGTCCGTTTTTGCTCTATAATAACTTTTCGGAAAGGGAATTTCGAGATTTACAAAAGTAACGAGCTTCGCTCGTTAGCTACCCCTTCAAAATCCAAAAAAAGGTCGTTTAAGCTTCTAAAATTGGGTCTGAAGTTTAAAAAAAAAAAAAAAAAAAAAAAAAAATTCCGAAGTGTAGTAGAGTTTGAGTTTAATTTCGGTTGTTGAGATTAATTAAAAAAAAAAAAAAAAAAAGTGAACAAGGAAGGAAAACCGAGAGAGAAGGAAAGAAAAAAAAAACAAAAGAAGAAAGTGAACCAAGAAGGAAAGTGGCGTGAAGGGTATATATAGGAAGAGAAATCCGAATCCTATTTAGGAAGAAATCACAATCCTAGTGGGAAAGAAATCACAATCCTAGTTGGGAAACAATCCGAAATCCTATTGGGAAAACAATTCGAAATCCTAGTTAGGTAAAGGAATCTGAATCCTATTCTAGGTAGGAAAAATTAACCCTTATTGTTTTCGGTTTACAATCTCTATTTCGTTTTTTGAATTAGGATTATAACCTATCATACATTATCCATTTATTATCCATACATTATCCATTTATTATCCATACATTATCCATTTATTATCCATACATTATCCATTTCTTATCCATTCATTATCCATTTTTCTATCCATATATTATCCATTTCTTATCCATTTCCAATCATTTTCTTACCATTTTTACCATCATTTGTCTACTGTTTTGCCATCTTTTCTTACCATCTTGTTACTGTTTTGCCATCCTTTTATCATCACTTTGCCTCCAATTTTCGCACACAATTAATACGCTAATCAAGCTTGTGTACATTTCGGCCTAGTGTCATCTTTAGCAACTCAAATTTCTTTGTTGCATGCAAACTGATTTCTTATTGTCTGAATTGAGTCTTTTAATGTTTTCTTGCTTTGCTGGGTAGATTAAATAGGTTCTATATTTGATTTACTCTGTAGTGGATCAAATTCATACATCTTGTCCAGAATTGTCATTTTCTTTGTTTCTTGTTGCTTAATTTCTTGTTTAAGCTAGCTTTTGTTCATTTTACATTGTTAGAGTATTTTTGATTGTTCTAGTACTCTAATTTGATTAATTCAAGTGGTATACCTTTTCTTTGTCCGTGTATCACCTCCATCGTGTCTAGTGTCTTCTTTCTAGTTTTTGAGCTTTCTGTTTTATTGTTAGTGTTTATTTCTTTGTATTTCTAACGTTTTTCAAATTGATTTGTCTTCTGGATTCCGAAGTGCAATTTGAGAGTTGCAAATAAGAGAGGAAAAAGGCAAGAGCTTGTGAGGACAACAAAGAGGGTAAAAGCCTTATTGAGTGTAAACACGAGAGCTTGTGAGATTGTTTATTCTAACAATTTTTGCAGGTTAAACACCATGTCTGACGAATCCAGCAAGAGAGCTATGACCCCGGAACAAATGTCGTTTGCCCTACAAGCCATACAAGGAACTCTTGAAACCTTGATAAGGGAGCACAGAGAAAATAACGGGAGGTTGGATAAGTTAGAAGCAAGTACATCCAATGGCTCAAAGAGAACAGCAAGAAGAGGAAGGTGGATAAATGAACATGAAGAAGCCGAAGTTGAGGAATGGGAAGACTTTGATGAAGTACAATCCACAAGGGGTAGAGCAAGGAGAGTGGAAAGGTTGGACAGCAATGTAAGTGCAATCAAGATGAACATTCCACCTTTCAAAGGTAGGAATGATGCTGAAGTTTATTTGGAATGGGAGAGGAAGGTAGATATGATCTTTTCCTGCCATAACTATTCCGAAGATAAAAAGGTAAAGTTGGCAGCCGTGGAGTTTTGTGACTATGCCTTGGTGTGGTGGAATGAAGTAGTTAAAAACCGAAGAAGACATAGAGAACCACCTATTTCCACATGGGATGAAATGAAGAGGGTCATGAAAAAGAGGTTTGTTCCATCTTATTATTATCGAGAATTGCACCAGCAACTACATAGGCTTACTCAAGGAAGTAAATCAGTGGAAGATTATCATAAGGAGATGGAGTTACTAATGATCAAAGCCAACATAGAAGAAGAAGAAGAGGTGACTATGGCTCGGTTTTTGGGTGGATTGAATCGAGAAGTTGCTGAAGTAGTGGAACTACAATATTATGGAGACATGGATGATTTAGTTGGCATTGCCATGAAGGTGGAGAGGCAACAAAAGCAAAGGAGGACAGCAAGGACCTTTTCGAGTTCCAGCAATAAGTGGAACCAGAAATGGAGCAAATTTGAAGAAAGGAAGAAAGAATATCATTCAGCTCCTAAAGAGAAAGAAACCGAAGCAAACAAAAGCAAGGATAAGAGTACACCCATTCAAAAAGGTACTACTGATCCTTCAACCAAACTTTCTAAACATAGGGATATTAAGTGCTTTAAATGTCAGGGTAGAGGTCATTATGCATCTGATTGTCCTAATAGGAAAACTATGTTTATTAAGGGGGGTGAGATTGTTTCTGAGTCTGAACATGAAAATGAGTCTGATGATGGGGAGTTGAGCATGCCACCTTTAGAGGATTGTTCTGATAATGATGAGTATGTTGAGTATGCTGTTAAAGGGGAAGCTTTAGTTACTAGGCGTGTTTTGAATATAAATGTAAAAGAAGAAGGCTTAGAACAGCGTGAACATATTTTCCATACTAGATGTTTGATAGGTGGGAAGGCTTGTAGTTTGATCATTGATGGGGGTAGTTGCACGAACGTGGCTAGCACTATCCTAGTGGATAAATTGGGCTTGAAATGTGAAAAACACCCTAGTCCCTATAGATTGCAATGGCTAAATGACAGTGGGGAAGTTAAGGTGACTAAGCAAGTTAGAGTTATATTTTCTATTGGTAGATATGTGGATGAAATTGTGTGTGATGTAGTCCCTATGCAAGCTGGTCACATATTGTTGGGTAGACCTTGGCAGTTTGATAGGAGAGTAATGCATGATGGGTATAAGAATAGGTACTCTTTTGTACATAATGGTAATAAAGTTACACTTGCACCAATGTCACCAAAAGAAACTTATCTTGAACAAATGAGAATGCAGCAATCTTCAAGTGGGAGTTCGGGAAGTGAGGAAAAGAAAAATGAGAGCAAAGAGGCCATGAGAGAAAAGAAACATGATAAAGGCCCAATGGTGAGTGACTGCACAGGAGAGGAAAAGAAAGTGGGATGTGCAGGAGAGAAGAAGTTAGTGAGTGAAAAAAAGAAGAGTGATATGAGAGTTGTAAGAAAAGACAATGAGAGGAGTGAAAAGGTAAAAGTGCAATCATGTTTTTATGCAAAACCGAGGGAACTCAATAGTGCCTACTTAGGCAAGAGAGCTTTGGTCATAATTCGGTTTAGGGAGAATTTCTGTTCTCAAACTGACCTTAACCCCGATTTGCCTAGTGTTTTTGTGGATCTTTTGCAGGAATATGCAGATGTCTTTCCAGAAGATGTTCCACATGGCTTACCACCCTTGAGAGGGATTGAGCATCAAATAGACTTTGTGCCAGGATCCCAAATTCCAAATCGTCCAGCTTATAGGAGCAATCCCGAGGAGACAAAGGAATTGCAACAACAAGTGGATGAATTACTCCAAAAGGGATATGTGCGGGAAAGCATGAGTCCTTGTGCTGTTCCGGTCCTATTAGTGCCAAAGAAGGATGGAACATGGAGGATGTGCATTGATTGCCGTGCGGTCAACAAAATCACGGTAAAGTATCGCCACCCTATTCCTAGATTAGATGATATGCTGGATGAATTGCATGGTGCTTGTGTTTTCACCAAAATTGATTTAAAAAGTGGCTATCATCAAATTAGGATGAAAGAGGGAGATGAGTGGAAAACTGCGTTTAAGACAAAATATGGTTTGTATGAGTGGTTAGTAATGCCATTTGGGTTATCTAATGCACCTAGTACATTCATGCGTTTAATGAATCATGTCTTGCGTGAGTTTCTTGGTAAATTTGTGGTTGTTTACTTTGATGATATTCTAGTATACAGCAAATGCTTAGATGAACATATGATGCATGTTAGGGCTGTTCTAGATGTTTTGAGAAAGGAGAAATTATTTGCAAACCTTAAGAAGTGCTCATTTTGCATGGATAAAGTTATCTTCTTAGGTTTTGTAGTAAGTGCTAATGGTGTAGAAGTTGATGCTGAGAAAGTTAAAGCAATTCAAGAGTGGCCAACACCTAAAACCGTGACCGAGGTAAGAAGCTTCCATGGGTTAGCTAGTTTCTATAGACGGTTTGTTAGGGATTTTTCTACAATTGCTGCACCATTGAATGAAATTGTGAAAAAGAATGTCGGGTTTAAATGGGGAAAAGAGCAAGAACATGCATTTTGTACCTTGAAAGAAAAGTTATGTCATGCTCCTATTTTACATTTACCTGATTTTTCTAAAACTTTTGAAATTGAATGTGATGCTTCCGGGATTGGTATAGGTGCTGTTTTGTTGCAGGAAAATCATCCTATTGCATACTTCAGTGAGAAGCTAAGTGGACCAGTTCTGAACTATTCCACCTATGATAAGGAGTTGTATGCATTAGTGAGAGCACTTGAAGTGTGGGAGCACTATTTGCTGCCTAAGGAGTTTGTAATCCACAGTGACCATCAATCGCTCAAGTATTTGAAGGGTCAAGGAAAATTGAACCGAAGGCATGCAAGTTGGGTAGAATTCTTGGAAACCTTTCCATATGTGATAAAATACAAACAAGGTAAAGAAAATGTGGTGGCTGATGCACTATCTCGAAGGTATGCTTTGATTTCTATGCTTACTTCTAAATTACTTGGATTTGAGCAATTGAAAGAATTGTATGTGAAAGATGCTGATTTTGCCACTATATTTCATGCTTGTGAAAATGCTGCTTTTGATAAGTTCTATAGGCATGAGGGATATTTATTTAGAGGAAAACAACTTTGCATTCCTACATGTTCTATTAGAGAGTTGCTTGTGAGGGAGTCACATAGTGGGGGGTTGATGGGGCATTTTGGTGTGCAAAAGACATTGGATATGCTTAGTGAACATTTCTATTGGCCTAAAATGAAACGTGAGGTGGAGAGAATATGTGCTAAGTGTATTGCATGTAGACAAGCTAAGTCTAGAACAATGCCACATGGTTTGTATACACCCTTGCCAGTACCTAGTGAACCTTGGGTAGATGTTTCTATGGACTTTGTGTTGGGATTACCTAGGACTAGGAGAGGGAGAGATAGCATATTTGTTGTTGTGGATAGATTTAGTAAAATGGCACATTTCATTGCTTGCCATAAGACAGATGATGCAACAAATGTTGCTGAGTTGTTCTTTAGGGAAGTGGTTCGGCTACATGGGATGCCAAGGACCATTGTTTCAGACAGAGATGTTAAGTTCCTTAGTCATTTTTGGAGAGTTTTGTGGGGAAAACTGGGTACTAAACTTTTATTTTCTACTACATGTCACCCACAAACCGATGGACAAACTGAAGTAGTTAACAGGACTTTAGGGACTTTGTTGCGAGCCATTGTTGGAAAGAACCTGAAAACTTGGGAAGATTGTTTGCCATTTATTGAATTTGCATATAATCGTGCTGTGCATTCTTCTACAGGATTTTCACCTTTTGAAATTGTGTATGGTTTTAATCCTTTAACTGTTTTGGATTTAATGCCTTTGCCTTTGAATGAGCTTACTAGTTTAGATGGTAAAAGGAAGGCTGAAGTGGTTAAAGCAATACATGAGAAGGCACGTGAGCAGATTGAAAAGAAAAATCGCATGTATGCTCAAAAAGCGAATAAAGGGCGAAAGCAAATCATATTTGAACCAGGAGATTGGGTTTGGGTGCATATGAGGAAAGAACGGTTTCCACAGCAAAGGAAGTCGAAACTTGATGCAAGGGGTGATGGCCCGTTCCAAGTGTTAGAACGCATCAATGACAATGCTTATAAAATCGACTTGCCTGGTGAGTATAACATTAGTGCTTCTTTTAATGTTTCTGATTTGTCTCCTTTTGATTTTGATTCAGATTCGAGGACGAATCCTTTCGAAGAGGGAGGGGATGATGCGAAATGGACCAAGAAGCCATCAAGAGATGACTTGGCTTTGCCAAGTGGGCCAATTACTAGAGCTAGGGCCAAGAAGTTCAAGGGAGCCTTAGAAGTCTACTTGGGCCGAGTGGTGGAAGCCATGGAGGAACAATGGCGTGATGGGCAAAGCAAGGCCAAGGCCTTGCCATTGAGGCCGAATTCTGAAGGGCCCATAGAAGGAAGTGTGGTCCATGCTTTATGTGCCACATATGGGCTACAAGGGGATTGATTTGATTGGGCCCATAGTTAGGACCTTTATATGTATTTTTCTTTTGGGTTAAATTAGTTTGTTATTGGGCTTTTTAAGTGGGCTCACGCCAACTTGTATTGGGCAGCCCAAGTGTTTTTCCTTTATGTATTATTTGGGCCAAATTCTCATTACCAATAAGTAGAGAATTCGGTCAGCCCATTAGTTTTAGGGTTAAGTCTTTAGTTGGTGGCATATAAATACCACCTTAAACCTAATTGTAAAACAGATTTTGATTAATTGAGAATTTCATTTGGTTTAGCCGAATTTCTTAGTGAGAGAGGCAGATTTGCATTCTTTCATTTTGCATTAGGAATTTAGTTAACTTATCAATCATTGATTGTGGCGTTTTCTATTTCCTTCATCCCAATTATTTGCGTTCTCAATCACAGGTTGATTGTGGGTTCAATAGGGGGGGATTTTAACTTGTTCGTCTTTGTTGATCATAGTGTGCGTTTTAGGGGTTTCGGGTTCATATAACCTTGGGGTTCCGCGTCAATAGCTCTCTTGCTGGATTCGTCAGACATGGTGTTTAACCTGCAAAAATTGTTAGAATAAACAATCTCACAAACTCTCGTGTTTACACTCAACAAGGCTTTTACCCTCTTTGTTGTCCTCACAAACTCTTGCCTTTTTCCTCTCTTATTTGCAACTCTCAAATTGCACTTCGGAATCCAGAAGACAAATCAATTTGAAAAACGTTAGGAATACAAAGAAATAAACACTAACAATAAAACAGAAAGCTCAAAAACTAGAAAGAAGACACTAGACACAATGGAGGTGATACACGGACAAAGAAAAGGTATACCACTTGAATTAATCAAATTAGAGTACTAGAACAATCAAAAATACTCTAACAATGTAAAATGAACAAAAGCTAGCTTAAACAAGAAATTAAGTAACAAGAAACAAAGAAAATGACAATTCTGGCCAAGATGAACGAATTCAATTCACTACAAAGTAAATCGAATTTAGAAACTATTTAATCTACCCAGCAAAGCAAGAAAACATTAAAAGACTCAATTCAGACAATAAGAAATCAGTTTGCATGCAACAAAGAAATTTGAGTTGCTAAAGATGACACTAGGCCGAAATGTACACAAGCTTGATTAGTGTATTAATTGTGTGCGAAATTGGAGGCAAAGTGATGATAAAAGGATGGCAAAACAGTAACAAGATGGTAAGAAAAGATGGCAAAACAGTAGACAAATGATGGTAAAAATGGTAAGAAAATGATTGGAAATGGATAAGAAATGGATAATATATGGATAGAAAAATGGATAATGAATGGATAAGAAATGGATAATGTATGGATAATAAATGGATAATGTATGATAGGTTATAATCCTAATTCAAAAACGAAATAGAGATTGTAAACCGAAAACAATAAGGGTTAATTTTTTCCTACCTAGAATAGGATTCAGATTCCTTTACCTAACTAGGATTTCGAATTGTTTTCCCAATAGGATTTCGGATTGTTTCCCAACTAGGATTGTGATTTCTTTCCCACTAGGATTGTGATTTCTTCCTAAATAGGATTCGGATTTCTCTTCCTATATATACCCTTCACGCCACTTTCCTTCTTGGTTCACTTTCTTCTTTTGTTTTTTTTTTTTTTTCTTTCCTTCTCTCTCGGTTTTCCTTCCTTGTTCACCTTTCTTTTTTTTTTTTTTTTAATTAATCTCAACAACCGAAATTAAACTCAAACTCTACTACACTTCGGATTTTTTTTTTTTTTTTTTTTTTTTTTTTAAACTTCAGACCCAATTTTAGAAGCTTAAACGACCTTTTTTTGGATTTTGAAGGGGTAGCTAACGAGCAAAGCTGGTTACTTTTGTAAATCTCGAAATTCCCTTTCCGAAAAGTTATTATAGAGCAAAAACGGACACCGGATGCAAAAGTTATGGCAAAAACAAGTTTAATCACACAATTAAAACACAAAATCAAAACTTGAACAATTCGGCAACCATAAAACACAAGAAACAATAAAAGAAAACTCAAAACCTAATTTCTAAGATAAATAGGAATTTACCTTAATCCGAGCTCTGATACCAAATGACGCGGAACCCCAAGGTTATATGAACCTGAAACCCCTAAAACGCACACTATGATCAACAAAGACGAACAAGTTAAAATCCCCCCCCCCCCTATTGAACCCACAATCAACCTGTGATTGAGAACGCAAATAATTGGGATGAAGGAAATAGAAAACGCCACAATCAATGATTGATAAGTTAACTAAATTCCTAATGCAAAATGAAAGAATGCAAATCTGCCTCTCTCACTAAGAAATTCGGCTAAGCCAAATGAAATTCTCAATTAATCAAAATCTGTTTTACAATTAGGTTTAAGGTGGTACTTATATGCCACCAACTAAAGACTTAACCCTAAAACTAATGGGCTGGCCGAATTCTCTACTTATTGGTAATGAGAATTTGGCCCAAATAATACATAAAGGAAAAACACTTGGGCTGCCCAATACAAGTTGGCGTGAGCCCACTTAAAAAGCCCAATAACAAACTAATTTAACCCAAAAGAAAAATACATATAAAGGTCCTAACTATGGGCCCAATCAAATCAATCCCCTTGTAGCCCATATGTGGCACATAAAGCATGGACCACACTTCCTTCTATGGGCCCTTCAGAATTCGGCCTCAATGGCAAGGCCTTGGCCTTGCTTTGCCCATCACGCCATTGTTCCTCCATGGCTTCCACCACTCGGCCCAAGTAGACTTCTAAGGCTCCCTTGAACTTCTTGGCCCTAGCTCTAGTAATTGGCCCACTTGGCAAAGCCAAGTCATCTCTTGATGGCTTCTTGGTCCATTTCGCATCAATTAAGCATGACTAAAGTCTTTTGCACACCAAAGTGTCCCATCAATCCCCCGCTATGTGATTCTTTCACAAGCAACTCTCTAATAGAACATGCAGGTATACACAATTGTTTTCCCCTAAAAAGAAACCCATCATGTCTATAGAACTTATTAAATGCATAATGTTCACATGCCTTATACACTCTACCAAAATCAGAATCATGCTCATACATTTCTTTCAAATGCTAAAAACCTAACAATTTGGAACTAAGCATAGAAATCAGTGTATATCTCCTAGAAAGTGCATCAGCAACAACATTCTCTTTACCTTGCTTATATTTAATCACATATGGAAAAGTATCAAGGTACTCTACTGATGCGGAACCCCAAAGTTAAAGAACCCGAAACACCTTGAACATACACTTTGATTGCAAAGACAAAGAAGACAAAAACCCTCCCTATTGAACCCCCAAACAACACGTGAATGGAAACGCAAATAATTGGGAAATCGAAGAAAATGAAAACGCCACAATCAAGACAATTGATAAGTTATCAAATTCCTCATGCAATAGAAAAGAAAAGCAAGCAATCTCACTAATCTCCCTAAAGAAATTCGGCCAAGCCAAGAAGAGAATACTCTCAAATGTTTAATTGATCAAAATCTGCAGGTTACAACTTATGTTAGCCTATTTATATGGTGGCTAACCCTAATTGCTCTTAAAACCTAAAACAAACCCTACTAAGGCCTTAATCATTCATAGGCCGAAATTGACATGGGCTTTACAAGCTAAATTAAGCCCACAATAAAGAAAATAAACATACTTAAAGGTAAGTGTTAAAGGCTGAATGTGAAAGCCCAAAACAAGACAAAATAAACAATCAAACTAACTAAACCAAGCCCAACAAGAAGCCCACACGCCTAGCCCATTTAAATACAACTTAAGTGAGTCATGTGACTTTTAAATGAGGCACATGATATGTACAATTAAAAGCCCAAAGTTGTATAAGCCCTTGATGGCTTAAATTGACCCAATTCCTTCACTTGCTTCCAGAAGGCTAAGTACTTTCATTTGGCCTTCAAGCTCTCCAGAACATTTCTCAATAGCCTCTTCATGAATTTCTTGAGTGACAAAAGCCTGAACAAAAGATGTCATAGCCATCTTTAGCTTCTGAGCACGTCCTCTCGTTATTGGACCACTAGGCATCTTCAAATAATCTTTGATGGTTGGTGGATCCGTATCATTCCCTCCCTCCTCAAAAAGATTTGTCCTCAAATCTGCATCCACATCAAAAGGAGAAAGGTCAGAAACATTAAATGTTGCAGAAACACCATACTCACCTGGTAAATCTATCTTATAAGCATTATCATTGATGCGCTCCAAAACTTGGAATGGACCATCACCACGTGCATCCAACTTTCCTTTCCGTTGGTTTGGGAACCTTTCCTTGCGAAAATGCACCCAAACCCAATCTCCAGGAGCAAATACCACTTGTCGCCTTCCTTTATTAGCTCTTTCAGCATACTTCTGGTTCCTCTTCTCAATATTAGTCCTGGCTTTCTCATGCAAAGTCTTTACCAATTCTGCCTTCCTGTTGCCATCTAAACTTGAAAGCTCATTTAAAGGCAATGGACAAAGATCAAGCACAGTCAGTGGGTTAAAACCATAAACAATCTCAAATGGTGAAAACCCAGTAGTAGAATGAATACTTCTATTATAAGCAAATTCAATGAAAGGTAAACAATCTTCCCATGTTTTGAGGTTCTTACCCACTATAGCACGAAGTAAGGTACCCAAAGATCTATTCACTACCTCTGTTTGACCATCTGTCTGCGGGTGGCAAGTAGTAGAAAATAACAACTTTGTACCCAACTTACCCCATAGAACACGCCAAAAATGAGAAAGGAACTTTGTATCTCTGTCAGAAACAATGGTGCGTGGTATACCATGCAAACGCACAACTTCTTTAAAGAATAGGTCAGCAACATTAACAGCATCATCACATTTATGACAAGCAATAAAGTGAGCCATTTTACTAAACCTGTCCACCACAACAAAAATGCTATCTCTACCACGTTTAGTTCTAGGCAATCCAAGCACAAAATCCATAGAAACATCAGTCCAAGGAGAACTAGGTACAGGTAGAGGCATATACAAACCATGGGGCATAGTTTTAGACTTAGCTTGCCTACATGCAACACATGAATTACATACCTTTTCCACATCCCTGCGCATATGAGGCCAATAAAAATGCTCATTTAACATATCATAAGTCTTATGCACCCCAAAATGTCCCATCAATCCCCCACAATGGGATTCTAATACAAGCAAATCACGCATAGAACACTTAGGCAAACAAAGCTTGCTGCCCTTAAACAAAAACCCATCATGCCTATAAAATTTATCAAAAGCTTGATGTTCACATGCTGCATACACATTACCAAAATCAAGATCTCCAACATATAATTCCTTAATATGCTCAAATCCTAACAATTTAGAACTAAGTGTAGAAATCAAGGCATATCTTCTTGATAATGCATCAGCAACAATATTATCCTTTCCATGCTTGTATTGAATAACATAAGGAAATGTTTCAATAAATTCAACCCATTTAGCATGCCTTTTATTCAACTTACCTTGTCCCTTCAAGTGTTTGAGGGACTCATGATCGGTGTGAATGACAAACTCCTTGGGTAGGAGGTAATGCTGCCACACATCCAACGCTCGCACTAATGCATAAAGCTCCTTGTCATAGGTTGAATAATTGAGTTGGGCTCCATGAAGCTTCTCACTAAAGTATGCTACTGGTTTCTTTTCTTGCATTAGAACAGCCCCAATACCTACACCAGAAGCATCACACTCAATTTCAAAAGTCTTATCAAAATTAGGCAAAGATAAAATAGGAGCAGAACACAACTTCCCTTTCAGAGTCTCAAATGCCTTTTGCTGTGCTTCTCCCCACTTGAACCCAACTTCCTTCTTGATAATTTCTGTAAGTGGTGCAGCAATGGAAGAAAAGTCCTGCACAAAACGCCTATAAAAGCTTGCCAAGCCATGGAAGCTTCTCACATCTGAAGTAGTCTTAGGCGTAGGCCATTCCTTAATTGCCTTTACTTTCTCTTCATCCACTTCAATTCCCTGTGCACTCACCACAAAACCAAGAAACACAAGTCTATCTATGCAAAATGTGCATTTCTTAAGCTTAGCATACAACTTTTCAGATCTCAAAGCGTGTAAAACTAGCCTAACATGCTCAATATGCTCTTCATAAGACTTGCTATAAATGAGTATATCATCAAAGTACACAACAACAAACTTTCCTAAATATGCACGCAATACATGGTTCATAAGCCTCATAAAAGTGCTAGGGGCATTAGATAGCCCAAATGGCATAACCAACCACTCATACAAACCATACTTAGTCTTGAAAGCAGTTTTTCACTCATCTCCCGATTTCATTCTAATTTGATGATATCCATTCATTAAATCAATTTTAGTAAAATACACAGCACCACATAATTCATCCAACATATCATCTAGCCTAGGGATGGGATGTCTATACTTTACAGTGATTTTGTTGACTGCACGACAATCGACACACATCCTCCATGTTCCATCCTTCTTAGGCACCAAAAGAACAGGTACTGCGCACGGACTCATGCTTTCTCTCACCAATCCCTTCTCCATGAGTTCTTCCACTTGCCTTTGCATCTCCTTAGTTTCCATAGGATTGCTTCTATAGGCTGGTCTATTGGGAATGTTAGATCCTGGCACAAAATCAATCTGATGTTCTATCCCTCTCAAAGGTGGTAAACCATCTGGCATCTCATCAGGAAAAACATCAGAATACTCCTGCAACAAAGAAACAAAACTAGAAGGCAAAGAGTCAAGGTTAGGGTCAGTGTCAGTAAACAAAACTTCCTTGTAGATAATAAGAACCAGAGGTTGCCTTAAGGCTAATGCACTCTTGACCTCCCTTACTCTAACATAGAAATTCTGTTTTTGTCTCCCCCCTTGCTTGTTTTCACTCACCACTGGGCCATTTATTTGTTTTGTTTCTTTTTGGGCCTCTTTTCCCCCTTTCTTTTCTTTTCCTCTCTCTCTCACCCCTTGGGCCGAAACCTCTCTCCCTTTTTCTCTTTTGGCTGAAACCTCTTTCTCTTTTTCAAACATTCTCTTTTGATCTTCATAAATCTCTTAAGGAGATAATGGGGCTAAAACAACCTTTTTACCTTCATAAGAAAAAGAAAATCTGTTAGTGTACCCATTATGAATAGCCTGTCTATCAAATTGCCAAGGCCTTCCCAAAAGCAAATGGCCTGCCTGCATAGGTACAACATCACATAAAACTTCATCCTTGTACCATCCAATAGAAAATGGCACTCTAACCTGGCGTGTCACCTTAACCTCTCCACTATCATTCAACCATTGCAATCTATAAGGTCAAGGATGCTTCTCACATGCCAAGTTCAACTTCTCAACCATACTCACACTAGCTACATTTGTGCAACTCCCCCCATCAATAATGATTGTGCACACTCTCCCATTAACTAAACACTTAGTGTGAAATATGTTCTCTCTTTGTTCTAGGCTATCTTCCCTAACATTCAAGTTTAAAGCTCGCCTAGCAACTAATGACTTCCCACTTTCAGCAACTAACAACTCCCCCTCACTATCGCAATCACTACAATCTTCTAAAGGAGGCATTTCATTATCACTCTGTTCTGATTCAGAAGTAATTTCCCCATCATCCCTAGCAATTATTACCCTCTTATTAGGACAATCTCGTGCTACATGCCCCTTACCCAAACATTTAAAACATTTAATTTCTCTACTAGGGGTAGGAGTACTAGAGTTACCTTTAACACCTTTATTTGGGACTTGGGTTGCTTTTACTTCTTTGGAACTCGAATCTGCCCCATAGGGTTTAGATACCCTAAAATCCTTCTTCTCCTCCTTTTTGGTCCATTTAGACCCCAAAGTATAGCTTGAGTTGTTGTTGATCTTACTGAAATTTTTACTCCTCTTTTGCTTTTCAATCTTTATTGCCATGTGCAACATCTCTTCCATCGTGTCATATCTATACATCTCAATGGCATCAGCAACCTCCTTGTTTAAACCACCTAAAATCCGAGCCATGGTGACCTCCTCGTCCTCCTCAATGTTTGCTCTCACCATGCACATTTCCATGTCTTTATAGTAATCCTCCACTGATTTTCCTCCCTGCACAAGTCTATGCAATTTTTGATGTAATTCCCTAAAATAGTGTGAAGGAACAAACCTTTTTCTCATGGCTTTCTTCATGTCCTCCCAATTACTAATAGGACGCCTCCCCACTTTCCTTCTGCTCAAATTGAGTTGCTCCCACCAAAACATTGCATAATCAGTGAACTCTACAGCTGCAATCTTCACCTTCTTTTCCTCTGAATATCTATTGCATTCAAAGATCATCTCCACCTTTCTCTCCCACTCCAAGTACTCTTCTGCACTATTTCTGCCTTTGAATGGAGGAATCTTGAGTTTGATGTTCCCCAAGTTCCCATCTATCCTTGCACTAGTCTCCTCCTCCTCTTCATCGTCAAAATCATGCTCCCCATGCCCTTGAATAATTCGGCCTCTCCTTGCTGCCCTTCTAGGTGCATTAGATATACTTCCTTCAAGCCTCTCTTCCATTCCATCCATTCTAAGAGACAACTTTCGCATCTCACTGATGAAGGCTTGTGATGCGGAACCCCAGCCTATATGCAAACTAGAACGCCAACATACCATGAATATTGATCATAAACAAGTGAATAAACCCCCAATCTAAAGAACCCCCAAACAAGATTGAATGGAAACGCTTATAATAGATTGATTTAGAAAGTAAGAAGAATAAGAATCAAGCATACATTAACCATGCAAATTGCCTAAGTCTAATTCTTCATACAATAGCAAGAATCAATAGAAATTAACTCTCACAAATTCAGTCAATGAAAATTCATTAATCATAAGATATGCAAAATGTAAAGTAAAAATGAAGAAGTTCAGCCCTTTATATAGGCTAGGCAGCCACCCCTCCCTAGAGAAGTTATAATCAAACACTAACTCTAAGAGATAATTAATAAAATAAATAACAAAGATAATTCCTAACCTTTATCTACATGTATTTGGCCATAATATGGACTAAGTACATGAATAAATAAAGATAAATACAATCTGAAAATAATCCTAAAAGCTAGTGATTATCCTAAGGAAAATGAATGTAGACTCAATTTTGGCTATAAGTGGAATTTGGCTAACTCACTCAAGATAAATTCATCTTATTGTTTCTCCATCAAACTCTATTCAATAATATCCCAAAATAATAAGTATTTATTAAAGAAAAGCCATTCCTAAAATTTAGGACCCCAAGTTCACTAATGTAGGCATAAAGCTAAATTTGACTCAAACCCATCCAAATTCAGCTCTCCCCTTTAAAATCCGGCCCCCTCATGTTTTCTAAGCCTCAATTAGTTATTTAGGCCCAACTCTTTAGAAGAGATAAGCCCAACTTTAGCCTACCCACTTAAACTACCCAAAATACTCAAATAAACCCAAAAATAAAACAAACCTAATTAAATAAGCCCAAAACGTTTTCTAAGGTACTAGGCTGCCCAAATACATTTATTTATATGTCATTACAAGAATAGAAGCTAAACAAAATAGCTTGAAGGCCCATTTGACCATTCGGCCCCAACTTATCTTCATAGCCCAATTCAGCTTCTTTCCCCTCTTGAACTTGTATCTTCTCTACATAAGGCCTCATGAATGCTTGTAGGACTTCTTTAAGCTTCTTTGACCTTGCTCTTGTGATTGGTCCTTGAGGAAGTGCTAGTTCATCTCTCTTGTTGCCATTATGCTTGGTTGTGCTCATATCATCCCCTCCCCCTTCGAAAGGATTCGTCCTCGAATCTGAATCACAATCAAATGGAGATAAGTCAGAAACATTAAAAGTTGCACTTACACCATAGTCACCTGGCAAATCAATCTTGTATGCATTGTCATTGATTCGTTTTAGCACTTGAAATGGTCCATCTCCTCTTGCATCAAGTTTAGACTTCCTTTGGTTAGGAAACCTCTCTTTACGCATATGGATCCAAACCCAATCTCCTGGTTCGAATATCACTTGTCTACGGCCCTTGTTAGCCTGCTTTGCATACATCTTGTTCTTCTTCTCAATGTGCTCACGTGCTTTATTATGTATTGTCTTAACCAAATCAACCTTAGCCTTGCCATCTAAATTAGAAAGTTCATTCAAAGGTAAAGGCATCAAATCCAACACAGTCAATGGATTAAAACCATACACAATTTCAAAAGGTGAAAACCCTGTGGAAGTATGAATTGCACGATTATAAGCAAACTCAACAAATGGCAAACATTCTTCCCAAGTTTTAAGATTCTTACCAACTATAGCACGCAACATAGTTCCTAAAGTTCTATTAACTACCTCAGTTTGGCCATCAGTTTGTGGATGACAAGTAGTCGAAAACACAAGTTTAGTACCAAGTTTACCCCACAAAACACGCCAAAAGTGACTTAGGAACTTAGAATCTCTATCAGAGACAATAGTTCTAGGTATACCATGCAATCGAACTACTTCCCTAAAAAACAAATCAGTTATGTTTGTTGCATCATCAGTTTTATGACAAGTAATGAAATGCGCCATTTTACTAAATCGGTCCACTACAACAAACACACTATCCCTTCCCCTTTTTGTCCTAGGTAAACCTACAATGAAGTCCATGGAAATGTCAGTCCAAGGTTCAGTGGGAACAGGCAAAGGAGTATACAAACCTTGATTTAAAGACTTAGACTTAGCCTGTTTACATGCAAAACATTGGGCACACACTTTTTCAACATATTTTCGCATATTAGGCCAATAAAAATGTTCATTAAGCATGTCTAAAGTCTTTTACATACCAAAGTGTCCCATCAATCCCCCGCTATGCGATTCTTTCACAAGCAACTCTCTAATAGAACATGCAGGTATACACAGTTGTTTTCCCCTAAAAAGAAACCCATCATGTCTATAGAACTTATTAAATGCATAATGTTCACATGCCTTATACACTTCACCAAAATCAGAATCATGCTCATACATTTCTTTCAAATGCTCAAAACCTAACAATTTGGAACTAAGCATAGAAATCAGTGCATATCTCCTAGAAAGCGCATCGGCAACAACATTCTCTTTACCTTGCTTGTATTTAATTACATATGAAAAAGTATCAAGGTACTCTACCCACTTACCATGCCTTCTATTCAACTTACCTTGTCCCTTTAGATATTTGAGAGACTGGTGATCTGTGTGTATCACGAATTCTTTAGGCAAAAGGTAGTGTTCCCAAACCTCAAGAGCTCTCACCAACGCATAGAACTCTTTATCATAGGTAGAGTAATTCAGCTGTGCTCCACTCAACTTCTCACTAAAGTATGCTATTGGGCGGTTTTCCTGCATCAAAACAGCACCTATACCAATCCCAAAAGCATCACATTCAATCTCAAAAGTCTTAGAAAAATCAGGTAATTTCAAAACAGGAGCAGTACACAATTTATCTTTCAAAGCATTAAAAGCATCTTCCTGTTCTTTACCCCATTTAAAACCAACAGACTTTTTAATGATTTCATTTAAAGGTGCAGCAATGGTGGAAAAATCTTTAACAAATCTCCTATAGAAACTTGCTAAACCATGAAAGCTCCTTACCTCACTTGCATTCTTAGGTGTTGGCCATTCTTGGATAGCCTTAACCTTTTCATTATCAACTTCAACACCACGTGCACTAACAATAAATCCTAGGAAAACAACACTATCAACATAAAAAGTGCATTTCTTCAAATTAGCATACAATTGTTGTTCTCTCAAAACAGCTAACACAAGTGCAACATGCCTTAAATGTTCTTTTAGGTTTTTGCTGTAAATTAAGATATCATCAAAGTATACAACAACAAATTTACCTCAAAATTCACGCAAAACATGGTTCATGAGTCTCATAAATGTGCTAGGCGCATTAGTTAAACCAAAAGGCATAACCAACCATTCATACAAACCATATTTTGTTTTAAAGGCAGTTTTCCATTCATCACCTAACTTCATCCTGATTTGATGATAACCACTTTTTAAGTCAATTTTAGTGAATATTACAACACCATTTAACTCTTCAAGCATATCATCTAACCTAGGAATGGGATGGCGATACTTTACAGTGATTTTGTTAACTGCTCGACAATCAACACACATGCGCATGGTTCCATCCTTTTTAGGTACCAAAAGAATAGGTACGGCACAAGGACTTAGGCTTTCTCTCACGTGTCCCTTTGCTAAAAGTTCCTCCACTTGTCTTTGCAACTCCTTTGTTTCTTCCGGATTGCTTCGATAAGCTGGACGGTTTGGAATTTGTGCACCAGGAACAAAATCAATTTGATGTTCAATCCCTCTAATTGGTGGCAACCCAGGTGGTATCTCCTCAGGGAAGACATCTTTATAATCCTGCAATAAGTCAGAAAAAGAACTAGGCAAATTTGGGTTAAGGTTAGTTTCAGAAAAATAATTGTCCTTAAACCTCAAAAGTACTAAAGTTCTCATGCCTAAGTAAGCACTCTTCAACTCTCTCTCTTTTGCATAAAAGGAATATTTGCTGAATTTTTCACTCAACTCACTCTGCTCTCCTTTTACCTCAACACACATTAACTTCTTCTCTCCTGCACTTCTCTCATTCTTTCTCTCACTAGTGCAGTCACTCACCATTGGGCCTTTACTTTTATTCTTTTCACTACTGGCCTCTTCTATCTCATTTTTCTTTTCTTTCTCACTTCCCTTTACCTCTTTTGCAGATTGATGTATCTTCACTTGATATGCATATACATCTTTAGGTGCCAAAGGGGCAAGTGTGTGTTTACATCCTTTAAATTCAAAAGTGTACCTATTTCTAAATCCATCATGTAATACGCGCCTATCAAATTGCCAAGGCCTTCCTAGCAAAATATGACCAGCATGCATAGGTACAACATCACAAGTGACTTCATCTTCATATTTACCAATGGAAAATAATATAGTTACACGTTTGGTCACCTTAACTTCCCCACTATTATTCAACCACTGAAGTCTGTATGGGTTAGGGTGTTTCTTAGTTTTAAGTCCTAATTTATCAACTAAGACTGTACTAGCAACATTAACGCAACTACCCCCATCAATTATCATGCTACAGACTTTCCCACCTATTCGGCATCTAGTATGAAATATGTTTTCCCTCTGTTCTAGTCCTTCTTCTTTTACATTTACATTCAATGCACGCAACACCACTAAGGACTCTCCCTGAACAGGATACTCTAAATTTTCATCTACATCAGAACAATCCTCCAAAGGTGGCATATCATCACAGTCATTATCAGATTCAGAATCAGAAACAATTTCATCCCCCCTTATTATCATGGTCTTTTTATTCCCACATTCATTAGCGTAATGACCACGACCCTTACATTTGAAACACTGAATGTCCCTATGTCTATTAGGTTTAGGGGTTGTTTCAGAAGTACCTTTTTGTGCAGTAACCGTTTTCTCTTTGGAATTTGACAGGTACTTGGAAGTGGATTCTTTCTTTGTGTCACCCTTGTTCCACTTTGAATTCCATTTATTGTTATTGGAATTTGCATAGGATTTGGTTGTCCCACGTCTACTTCTTTGTCTCTCCACTTTAATTGCAATGTTCACCAAATCATCCATATCCACATAATGCTGCAATTCAACAATATCAGCAAGTTCTCTATTCATACCTCCCAAAAAGCGAGACATCGTTTGATATTCATCCTCCACAATGCTTGCTTTAATCATGAGCATCTCCATCTCCTTGTAGTAATCCTCCACTGAACTAGATCCTTGTGTAAGTCTTTGTAACTGATTGTGGAGTTCCTTATGATAATAACTAGGCACATACTTCTTTCTCATGATTCTTTTCATTTCCTCCCAAGAAGTGATAGGGAGTTCCCCATTTCTCCTCCTACTTTTCAATAACTCATCCCACCAAATTAGTGCATAATCAGAAAATTCAATGGCTGCGAGTTTTACCTTTTTCTCATCTGAATAGTGGTGGCATGAAAAGATCATCTCTACCTTTCTTTCCCAATCGAGATAGGCATCCACGTCATTTTTGCCTTTGAATGGGGGAATCTTCATCTTGATAGCACTCAAATTATTGTCTTTACTTTCCATTCGATTGTCATACCTCCTTGCTCTCATTGGGAAGGAATGAGCCTCCTCTTCTCCATCATCATTGTATAATTGGTCTACTTCTTCCTCCCTTGTATATTTGCCCTTGGAAGCTTTAAGGTCACTCTCCATGCTATCCATCCTGAGATTTAGCTTTTGCAAACTATCCATAAAAGCTTTAATCATAAGTTTAGTATCATGGGGAATCTCAGTCTCATCTTTACTATTGTTTCCAGACATCTTTAAACTTAAGTAAACAAGTAAAGAAAAGATCCACTCAACCTCACGTGTTTGTCTCTCAACTCATAAATTGATTTCTCACAATTGTACTTCAGAAACAAACTCAAACAAATATGCACAATTGAGTAGTTTGATTTGGAAACAATGAGTACTTAACAAGAACAGCAAAAAGTACCAATTCTAGAGGCAAATTGACCAAATTGAACAAACTTAGAAATTAGCACACAAGAGATAAATTTCGTGCGCTTTAGTGTATAAAGATGTTCAACAATGTGCAATATGTTAAACTAGTGTAGTTGGAACCAAAAACAGTTTAGACACACAAATTGATAACTTAGAATGAAAAGAATATACAAGACGGATGCACTTAAATGCGATGTTTAACTAAACCTAATGATTAGTTTAAACAGATTTTATATAGACTCAACAAAAATAAAATCAAAGAAAGCATGCAAGAATATAACCCAAAATCTAAAAGCAACGAGTACTTAACCTGCCCTTTGAAGAAATCAAACAAATTATGGAAGTTCTAGCTTAATTGATCAAATTTGAACTTAATAAGATAATAGGACCTGAATTGAACATAAGGTAATTTTCAGATTTTTTTTTTCGATATGTATATAAGCTTTCTTTTTTTTCTTCTCTTTTTTTTTTTCAAAACATAAATCACACAACTAATGATCAAATACTTGAGATAGGTGATTTAACACAATTGAGCAACAACCAAATAAGGAACTAGATGCAAAGTCCTATTCGGCCAAAACAAAGAAAGAATTTCAAGAAGACAAAATTAAAGGATAGTTAAGAATTTATCACTTAGCCTAAGCTCTGATACCAATTGATGCGGAACCCCAGCCTATATGCAAACTAGAACGCCAACATACCATGAATATTGATCATAAACAAGTGAATAAACCCCCAATCTAAAGAACCCCCAAACAAGATTGAATGGAAACGCTTATAATAGATTGATTTAGAAAGTAAGAAGAATAAGAATCAAGCATACATTAACCATGCAAATTGCCTAAGTCTAATTCTTCATACAATAGCAAGAATCAATAGAAATTAACTCTCACAAATTCAGTCAATGAAAATTCATTAATCATAAGATATGCAAAATGTAAAGTACAAATGAAGAAGTTCAGCCCTTTATATAGGCTAGGCAGCCACCCCTCCCTAGAGAAGTTATAATCAAACACTAACTCTAAGAGATAATTAATAAAATAAATAACAAAGATAATTCCTAACCTTTATCTACATGTATTTGGCCATAATATGGACTAAGTACATGAATAAATAAAGATAAATACAATCTGAAAATAATCCTAAAAGCTAGTGATTATCCTAAGGAAAATGAATGTAGACTCAATTTTGGCTATAAGTGGAATTTGGCTAACTCACTCAAGATAAATTCATCTTATTGTTTCTCCATCAAACTCTATTCAATAATATCCCAAAATAATAAGTATTTATCAAAGAAAAGCCATTCCTAAAATTTAGGACCCCAAGTTCACTAATGTAGGCATAAAGCTAAATTTGACTCAAACCCATCCAAATTCAGCTCTCCCCTTTAAAATCCGGCCCCCTCATGTTTTTTAAGTCTCAATTAGTTATTTAGGCCCAACTCTTTAGAAGAGATAAGCCCAACTTTAGCCTACCCACTTAAACTACCCAAAATACTCAAATAAACCCAAAAAATAAAAGAAACCTAATTAAATAAGCCCAAAACGTTTTCTAAGGTACTAGGCTGCCCAAATACATTTATTTATATGTCATTACAAGAATAGAAGCTAAACAAAATAGCTTGAAGGCCCATTTGACCATTCGGCCCCAACTTGTCTTCATAGCCCAATTCAGCTTCTTTCCCCTCTTGAACTTGTATCTTCTCTACATAAGGCCTCATGAATGCTTGTAGGACTTCTTTAAGCTTCTTTGACCTTGCTCTTGTGATTGGTCCTTGAGGAAGTGCTAGTTCATCTCTCTTGTTGCCATTATGCTTGGTTGTGCTCATATAATAACCATGGCTCGGTTTTTAGGTGGATTGAATAAGGAGATTGCTGATGTCATTGAGCTTCATAGATATGACTCCATGGAGGAAATGTTGAATATGGCAATGAAAATTGAGAAACAGAAGAAGAGTAGGAGCTTCAACCGAACTAGCAACAACTCAAGGGATAGTTTGGGATCTAGATGGACCAAAGGGGAGGATAGAAGAGACTTTAGGAGATCCAAACCTTATGGGGCAGATTCGGGTTCCAAAGATGTAAGGGCTGTCCAATCACCATCTAAGGTTGTAAAAGGTAACCCTAATACCCCAACTCCTAGTAGAGAGATTAAATGCTTTAAATGCTTGGGGAAGGGGCATATGGCACGTGATTGTCCTAATAAAAGGGTGATAATAGCTAGGGATGATGGGGAAATTGTTTCTGAATTAGACCATAGTGAAGATGAGATGCCACCTTTGGAAGATTGTAGTGATTGTGATAGTGATGGAGAGTTATTGGTTGCTGAAAGTGGGAAGTCTTTAGTGGCTAGGCATGATGCAGAACCCAATAGCTAACGAGCTACAAACCCACACATACGATTTGAATAGCAAACCAAAATCAGACAAACACCCTCCCTATTGAACCCCCAATCAACCTGTGACTGAAAACGCAAATAATCGGGAAACAAAGAACTGAAAAACGCCACAATCAAACGATTGATAAGTTAATCAAATGCTTCATGCAATAGAAAAGAAAGCAATTTACTCTCTTAATCAAAGCAAATAAATTCGGCTATGCCAATAATAATCATTCAAAAATCTCCGTTTACAATCTATAATAGCCTATTTATATGGTGGCTAACCCTAGCTAGCAAAATAACATAAAGAAAACCCTAATGAGGCCTTAAACTAAGCTAGGCCGAATTGTCCATGGGCTTTATAAGATAAATTAAGCCCAAACTAAAGAATTAAACACACTTAAAATAAGCCCAAAAGAAAGACTAATTAAAAACCCAAATTAACTAAACTAAACCCAAACTAAAAGCCCAATTCGTTTAGCCCATTAAGTCATTAAATAAATGAGTCATGTGACTTTTAAATGAAACACATGACTTGTACAAATAAAGCCCAAAGTAGTATAAACCCAAAAATGACTTAAATTGGCCCAAAAATGGCTTAAGTTGGCCCAATTTCACTAGAAGCTTCCAAAAGGCTAAGTACTTTATGAAAACCTCCTTCAAGCTCTTTTTGACACTTCTCAAAGACATCTTCATTCAGCTCTTGAGTAACAAAGCCTTGTACATAAGTTGTCATAGCCATTTTCAGCTTCTTAGCTCGCCCCCTTGTAATTGGTCCACTTGGAATCTTCAAAGAATCCTGAGTATCTGGCTGATCCGTATCATTCCCTCCCTCCTCAAAAAGATTTGTCCTCAAATCTGCATCCACATCAAAAGGAGAAAGGTCAGAAACATTAAATGTAGCAGAAACACCATACTCACCTGGCAAGTCTATTTTATAGGCATTATCGTTGATGCGCTCCAAAACTTGAAAAGGACCATCACCGCGTGCATCCAGCTTTCCTTTCCTTTGGTTTGGAAATCTTTCCTTCCGAAAATGCACCCAAACCCAATCTCTAGGGGTGAACACCACGTGTTTCCTTCCTTTATTCGCCTTATCAGCATATTGCCTGTTTTTCTTTTCAATGTTTGCCCATGCTTTCTCATGTAAGGATTTGACCAATTCTGCCTTCCTATTACCATCCAAACTTGAAAGCTCATGTCGTAAAGGACAAAGATCAAGCACAGTTAGTGGGTTAAAACCATAAACAAGCTCAAATGGTGAAAAACCAGTGGAAGAATGAATACTTCGATTATAAGCAAATTCAATAAAAGGCAAACAATCTTCCCAAGTTTTAAGATTCTTACCCACAATAGCACGTAATAAAGTCCCTAACGTCCTATTCACAACCTCTGTTTGTCCATCAGTTTGAGGATGACAAGTAGTAGAAAACAATAACTTTGTTCCTAACTTACCCCATAAAACACGCCAAAAATGTGAAAGGAAATTTGTATCCCTATCTGAAACTATGGTGTGTGGAATACCATGCAAACGGACAACTTCCTTAAAGAATAAATCAGCAACATGCACAGCATCATCACATTTATGACAAGCAATAAAATGAGCCATTTTACTAAACCTATCTACCACAACAAAGATACTATCCCTACCACGTTTTGTCCTGGGCAAACCAAGCACAAAATCCATGGAAATGTCAGTCCAAGGAGAACTAGGTACGGATAAAGGCATATACAATCCATGAGGCATAGATTTAGACTTAGCTTGTTTACATGCAACACATGCATTACACACCTTTTCCACATCTTTTCGCATGCGTGGACAAAAGAAATGCTCATTCAACATGTCATAGGTCTTATGTACCCCAAAATGTCCCATCAATCCCCCACAATGAGACTCTAATACAAGCAAGTCACGCATAGAACACTTAGGTAAACAAAGCTTGCTGCCCTTAAATAAAAATCCATCATGTCTATAGAATTTATCAAAGGCTTTATGTTCACATGCATGATATACATTACCAAAATCAGAATCATCAACATACAATTCCTTAACATGCTCAAATCCTAACAACTTAGAACTAAGTGTAGAAATCAAGGCATATCTTCTGGATAATGCATCAGCAACAATATTGTCCTTTCCATGCTTGTATTGAATAACATAGGGAAATGTTTCAATAAATTCAACCCATTTAGCATGCCTTTTATTTAGCTTACCTTGTCCCTTCAAGTGTTTGAGGGACTCGTGATCCGTGTGAATAACAAACTCCTTGGGTAGGAGGTAATGTTGCCACACATCCAAGGCTCTCACCAAGGCATAAAGCTCCTTGTCATAGGTTGAATAATTGAGCTGGGCTCCATGAAGCTTCTCACTAAAATATGCTACTGGCTTCTTTTCTTGCATTAGAACAGCCCCAATACCTACACCAGAAGCATCACACTCAATTTCAAAAGTTTTATCAAAATTAGGCAAAGATAAAATAGGAGCAGAACACAACTTCCCTTTTAAATTCTCAAAAGCCTTTTGCTGTGCTTCTCCCCATTTAAACCCAACGTCCTTCTTTATGATTTCTGTAAGTGGTGCAGCAACAGAAGAGAAATCCTGCACAAAACGCCTATAAAAACTTGCTAAGCCATGAAAGCACCTCACATCCGAAATGGACTTAGGCGTGGGCCAATCTCTAATTGCCTGAACTTTCTCTTCATCTACTTCAATACCCTGTGCACTCACCACAAAACCAAGAAAAACAAGTCTATCTATACAAAATGTGCACTTCTTAAGTTTAGCATACAACTTTTCATACCTCAAAGTTTGCAAAACTAACTTAACATGCTCAATATGTTCCTCAAAAGACTTGCTGTAAATGAGTATATCATCAAAATAAACAACAACAAACTTTCCTAAATATGCACGCAATACATGGTTCATAAGTCTCATAAATGTGCTAGGGGCGTTAGATAGCCCAAAAGGCATGACTAACCACTCATACAAACCATATTTAGTTTTGAAAGCTGTTTTCCATTCATCACCAGGTTTCATTCTTATTTGATGATATCCACTCATTAAATCAATCTTAGTAAAATACACAACACCACACAATTCATCTAACATATCATCAAGCCTAGGGATAGGATGTCTATACTTTACAGTGATTTTGTTGACTGCACGACAATCAACACACATCCTCCAAGTTCCATCCTTCTTAGGCACCAATAAAACGGGTACTGCGCAAGGACTCATACTCTCCCTAACCAAACCCTTCTCCATGAGTTCTTCCACTTGCCTTTGCATTTCCTTAGTTTCCTTAGGATTGCTTCTATAGGCTGGTCGGTTAGGAATGGTTGATCCAGGTATGAAATCAATCTGATGTTCTATCCCTCTCAAAGGTGGTAATCCATCTGGTAGCTCATCAGGAAAGACATCTGAATATTCCTGCAACAAAGACACAAAACTAGAAGGCAAAGATTCATGGTCAATGTCAGTGTCAGAAAACAAAATCTCTTTATAGGTTACAAGGATCAATGGCTGCCCTATTGCTAAAGCACTCTTAACCTCCCTTGCCCTTACATAAAAATTCTGTTTTTGCCTCCCACCTTTCTTGTTTTCACTCACCAATGGGCCATTTATTTGTTTTGTTTCTTTTCTGGCCTCTTTTTCCCCTTTTCTTTCTTTTTCTCTCTTAATTTCACTCCCCTCTTCTCTCTTGGCCAAAGCCTCTCTCTCCCTCTCAACTAATTTCTTTTGATCTTCAAACACTTCTTGAGGTGATAATGGAGCTAATGTAACCTTTGTACCTTCATAAGAAAAAGAATAACGGTTAGTGTAACCATTATGCAAAACATGTCTATCAAATTGCCAAGGCTTTCCCAAAAGCAAATGGCCTGCCTGCATAGGTACCACATCACAAACCACCTCATCCTTATACCTCTCGATAGAAAATGGCACTCTTACTCGCCTTGTTACCTTGACCTCTCCACTGTCATTCAGCCATTGTAATTTATAAGGTCTAGGATGCTTTTCACATACCAAATTCAGCTTATCAACCATATTCACACTAGCTACATTGGTGCAACTACCTCCATCAACAATAAGTGTGCACACCCTTCCACTAATTAAACACTTAGTGTGAAATATGTTTTCTCTTTGTTCTAGGCTCTCTTCCTTAACATTCAAATTCAAAGGTAGTAAACACCTCATTATAAGTTATAGCCCCCAAAAGGTAGGTAACCCTAAATAAGTCAAAAGTCCACCTAACACATGGGCACCTAACACATGGGCCTCCCACCAAACCCTAAATAAGTCAAAAGGCCACCTAACACATGGGCCTCCCACCAAATAACTAAAGCCACCAAATAACTAAAGCCCAAACTTATTAACTCTAAAATACAACAACCCACAAGCCTAAAATAATTAATTTAAATGAGCCCAAGCTAAAGTAAGCCAAACTCACTTAAAATAAGCCTATTAAGCTATATGAGGGTCCAACTAAATAATTAAAACAAAACAAGTTGAACATAATAAAATAAGCCCCTTGGGCAGCCTAAAGCTACTCTTCGAGATTAATCAAGCACAATTGAAGCTCATCTTTTGCATTTGGCCCCATTGGATTAGATATAGCACAATTTGGCTCAACTCTCTCTTGAATCTCCATAACTTCCACAATTTGACCTGTGTAGGATTGCCATGATGGGTTGACCCCCCTGTGCACGCATCACCTACCTTTTGGGGGCTATAAATACCTCATTATAAGTTGTAAAAGACACATCTAAAACACTTTTGAATATCATCATTTGGCTTGGCCGAATTTTCTTCATTGGAGAGGATTTGCTTGTCTTCTTCTTTTGCATCAAGAACTTAAATTCTTATCAAGGTATTTACTTTGTGGCGAATTCTGTTCTTGTGTTTCTAAATCAATCTATTATAAGCGTTTCCATTCACATGTTGTTTGGGGGTTCTTTAGATTGGGAGTTTCTTCTTGTTCATGTTCATGCCATATTGTGTGTTTAAGGGGTTTCGGGTTCTTTAGCCTTGGGGTTCCGCATCATTTGGTATCAGAGCTTGGATTAGGATAAATTCTTATTTATCTTGTGTTAGTTTGCTATTCTATTATTTTATTTCCATTAGAACAAGATAATTCCGTATTGTTTAATTTACAATCTTGTTCTTATCAATTTCGTGTTCTTCTTTATTTTTGAATTTATTCTTTTGTGTTCTTCTTTGTTCCTACATCAGATCTTGTGTTTGATGTTTTATTTTATGTTCTAAAAAAAAAGGAAAAAAAATCGTTGGTACTGTTCATCCGAATTTAAAAAAAGAAAAAAAGAAAAAGAAAAAAGAAAAGTCAGCATTGAGATAAAGTTAGGAAAGAAAAATCACAAAGAAACAAAAAATTTAGATTTGGTCATACTTTGAATTTGGAGATTAATTTGGAAAGTCAAAGTGAATATTTATAGGTAGTTGTCATTCTTGACTTTCTTTGATTTCTTGTCTTTACATCCATTGTATCGAAATTGACTTTTCCATTAGGAAAATACCAAAATTCAAATTTGTCCAATATTTGAATTTGAAAATTAATTTGAAAAGTCAAAGTGGCAATTTGTTGGTAGGCGTCATTCTTGACTTTCTTTGTTAAGTGTTTTCATTGCATTCTCATTTAAATTTGTTGAATTGTGAATCATCTTGACTTGGAATTAAATTCTGAAGTGTAACTGAGGACAGCAAGCTGGAGTGGAAAAAGGCTTGAGTGTGTAAGCTTAGAAGAGGGTAAAAGCCAAGTTGAGTGAAACACGGGTGGAGTGCAATATTTTGAGTGAAACACGTGAGGGAGTGAATTATGAGGTCTTTTTATTCCCTATTAACATTTATTTGCAGTTTATAAATCAAGTCGAGAAGGGAAAAGAAAGAAGACAATTTTTTTGAGGAAGAAGATGAAAACGTGCCTAATGTGAAGATGATGTACAAAACAATCATGAGTGAGTTTAAGAAGTTAAATTCCAGGATGGATCAGATGGCAGAGAGAATGGATGAGTCTACTAGAATCCAAAATCGAAGTAGATTAATTGACCGTCAGAGGAATAAGGAAGAATCTAAAGATATGGAATTGCGGTTTAAACAACTATTTAGACAGCTAGATAAGTGTTTAAAAAAGGAGAAAAGAAAGAAAGAGAAAGTTGTAGTGGAAGAGATTATTTGTGAAGCTGAAAGAGATGCTATAGATTTATATGATGATGATGTTATAAATGAGGAAGACATAAGTGGAAGTGCAGACGATGATTATTTAAGTGAAAAGGAAGAAGATTGTAAAATGGAAGATGCTTGTATAGTTGAGTTGGATGATCAGCATGTTACGATTAATCCTATAGTGTTTCCGGAGGCTGAATTGAACATGGAAAAAGAAGATAATTATGATCAAAATGAAATTCATGTATTGACTAACCATGCTTTTCCTAGTTTTTGTGTTAACTTGCAGGAACATAATGAGTTCTTTTCTGAAGAAGCATTCATATTATTTCCACCTATTCCCAAGATTGTTTATGAAGATCAATTTATTCCACAAGCTTCAATTCCCAACTTAAATAAAACGAAGATTCGAGGACGAATCTTTTCTAAAGAGGGAGGGGATGATGCGTGCACAGGGGGGTCAACCCATCATGGCAATCCTACGCAGGTCAAATTGTGGAAGTTATGGAGATTCAAGAGAGAGTTGAGCCAAATTGTGCTATATCTAATCCAATGGGGCCAAATGCAAAAGATGGGCTTCAATTATGCTTGATTAATCTCGAAGAGTAGCTTTAGGCTGCCCAAGGGGCTTATTTTATTATGTTCAACTTGTTTTGTTTTAATTATTTAGTTGGACCCTCATATAGCTTAATAGGCTTATTTTAAGTGAGTTTGGCTTACTTTAGCTTGGGCTCATTTAAATTAATTATTTTAGGCTTGTGGGTTGTTGTATTTTAGAGTTAATAAGTTTGGGCTTTAGTTATTTGGTGGCTTTAGTTATTTGGTGGGAGGCCCATGTGTTAGGTGGCCTTTTGACTTATTTAGGGTTTGGTGGGAGGCCCATGTGTTAGGTGGCCTTTTGACTTATTTAGGGTTTGGTGGGAAGCCCATGTGTTAGGTGCCCATGTGTTAGGTGGACTTTTGACTTATTTAGGGTTACCTACCTTTTGGGGGCTATAAATACCTCATTATAAGTTGTAAAAGACACATCTAAAACACTTTTGAATATCATCATTTGGCTTGGCCGAATTTTCTTCATTGGAGAGGATTTGCTTGTCTTCTTCTTTTGCATCAAGAACTTAAATTCTTATCAAGGTATTTACTTTGTGGCGAATTCTGTTCTTGTGTTTCTAAATCAATCTATTATAAGCGTTTCCATTCACATGTTGTTTGGGGGTTCTTTAGATTGGGAGTTTCTTCTTGTTCATGTTCATGCCATATTGTGTGTTTAAGGGGTTTCGGGTTCTTTAGCCTTGGGGTTCCGCAGTACTGTTCATCCGAATTTAATAAAAAAAAAAAAGAAAAGTCAGCATTGAGATAAAGCTAGGAAAGAAAAATCACAAAGAAACAAAAATTCAGATTTGTCATACTTTGAATTTGGAAATTAATTTGAAAAGTCAAAGTGAATATTTATGGGTAGTTGTCATTCTTGACTTTCTTTGATTTCTTGTCTTCACATCCATTGTATCAAAATTGACTTTTCCATTAGGGAAATACCAAAATTCAAATTTGTCCAACATTTGAATTTGAAAATTAAACATGTGAATGGAAACGCTTATAATAGATTGATTTAAAAACATAAGAACAGAATTCGCCACAAAGTAAATACCTTGATAAGAATTTAAGTTCTTGATGCAAAAGAAGAAGAAAAGCTTTCCTCTCCAATGAAGAAAATTCGGCCAAGCCAAATAATGATATTCAAAAGTGTTTTAGATGTGTCTTTTACAACTTATAATGAGGTATTTATAGCCCCCAAAAGGTAGGTGACCCTAAATAAGTCAAAAGTCCACCTAATACATGGCCACCTAACACATGGGCTTCCCACCAAACCCTAAATAAGTCAAAAGGCCACCTAACACATGGCCACCTAACACATGGGCCTCTAACACATGGCCACCTAACACATAAGCCTCCCACCAAACCCTAAATAAGTCAAAAGGCCACCTAACACATGAGCCTCCCACCAAATAACTAAAGCCCAAACTTATTAACTCTAAAATACAACAACCCACAAGCCTAAAATAATTAATTTAAATGAGCCCAACCTAAAGTAAGCCCAACTCACTTAAAATAAGCCTATTAAGCTATAGGAGGGTCCAACTAAATAATTAAAACAAAACAAGTTCAACATAATAAAATAAGCCCCTTGGGCAGCCTAAAGCTACTATTCGAGATTGAAATAATTAATCAAGCACAATTGAAGCCCATCTTTTGCATTTGGCCCCATTGGATTAGATATAGCACAATTTGGCTCAACTCTCTCTTGAATCTCCATAGCTTCCACAATTCGGCATGCGTAGGATTGCCATGATGGGTTGACCCCCCTGTGCACGCATCATCCCCTCCCTCTTTAGAAAAGATTCGTCCTCGAATCTTTGTCTTGTTCAAGTTGGGAATTGGCACTTGTTACATTTCTAAGTGGGTGGAAGCAAAAGCCACCAGGACTAATGATTCTAAGATTGTCGTAGGTTTTGTCAAGAGTCATATTTTCAGCAGATATGGAGTACCAAGGGCAATCATCAGTGACAGAGGCACTCATTTTTGCAATCGTACGTTTGAAAGTCTGTTAAGAAAATATGGTGTGACTCACAGAATTTCGACGGCCTACCACCCACAGACTAGTGGTCAAGCAGAGGTGTCCAATAGAGAAATCAAGTCTATTCTGGAAAAGACTGTCAATCCTACTCGCAAAAATTGGAGCATACGTCTAGAAGATGCTTTATGGGCATACAGAACTGCATATAAAAATCCAATTGGTATGTCTCCATATCGCTTCTTGTTTGGTAAGTTTGCCACCTTCCTGTTGAACTAGAGCATAAAGCGTATTGGGCAATAAAACAGTGTAACATGAACATGGAAGAAGCAGGTGAACAAAGGAAGTTACAACTCCAAGAACTTGAGGAACTTAGACTTGATGCTTATGAGAATTCTAGAATTTACAAAGAGAAAATTAAACTTTTTCATGATAAAAATATTTCTAGAAAAAATTTTCAAATTGGTCAGAAAGTTCTCTTGTTTCATTCTAGACTTAAGCTTTTCCCAGGAAAATTAAGGTCACGTTGGACTGGACCTTTTATTGTTACTAATATATTTTCTCATGGTGCAGTAGAAATTCAAAGTCTCATCACTGCCAAAACGTTTAAGGTCAATAGGCATCGTTTAAAACCTTTTTATGAGGGATTTCAAGTGACAAATATTGAAACCATTCAATTGGAAGTTCCAAATTATGAAGAGTGATGCTGCATTATGTCTAGCCTTCAGACATAAAATAAGGGCGCTGGTTGGGAGGCAACCCAACATCTTTATCTTTAATTTTAATTTTTAAATTTTTTTTATTTTATTTTCGTTTTTTTTTTAAAAAAAAAAAGAGAGAGAGAGAAGCTGGTGTGTTCTTTTTGAATTCTGGGTAGAAGTTTGGTTTTAATGGTTAATGTGCTAAATCTTTACGTTTTCTTTTATTTTTATTCTCTTTGTTATGTTAAATTTTTTGCTTTTTCATTTCTCTTTCCCTGTTGCTTTTTAACAATTGTACTTTGTCTTTTTATTGTTTGTTCCTTTGGTTCACGATTTTTCATTCTCCTATCTTCACCTTTCTTTGTTACTTTTTAATAATTGTATTTCTACTTTGTCTTTTTGTTGTTTCTTTTTACTTCTATTTGTTCACGATTTTTCGTTGTTTCTTTCACTCTTCATCTTTCCTTCTTACTTTTTCTTTTAATGATTATTTTTACTTGTTTATTTTATTCTTTGTTTTTATTATTTATCTTTCCTCACAATTTCTTCTTTTCAAACATCTTTATTTTTAATTTTTCTATTTTTTTTATTTTATTTTCACCTTCCAAAAAAAAATAAAAAATAAAAAATAAAAAAAAAAGAAGAGAAAAGCTGGTGTGTTTTTCAATTCTGGGTAACAGGTTGAGTTCTAATGGTTAATGTGATTTAAAATAAAGTAATTCTTTGAGTTGAGTTTTATTTTGTTTTATTCTCTTTTATTTTGATATTTTTCTCTCTCTTTGACTTTTACTTTTACTTTTCTATTTTATTCTTTGGTTTCTTCTCTTCACCGAAGTCGACTCCCCTGTTATCACCATTCTTATTTCCTTTCTTCTTTCAGCCACCGAGCACCGACCAGCGACCCACCGGAGTACGATCAGCTGTCCACCGAGCGCCGATCAGCAGCCTACCTCCTCGCCATCTCTCCTCCACCGACAGCAGCAAGTGCTCCCTTTTCTGCTCTGCTCAGCTTCAACGGAAATCAGAAAGCCCAAGCTTCTCCACTGTTCTCTTCAGCGATCACTATCTCCACCGGAGCTTGCACATGGGTTTGGTTAGTTTTGTGTTTGATTTGGTAGATTTGGATTAATTTGTGGTTAATTTGTGGTTATCTAGGAATTGATTTTCATGTTCAGTTGTGGTTGATTTTGGTTTGAAATTGGAATTGCTTCTTCAATTGAGCTATTATCTTGGTTATGATTGTGAACCGATTCAGATTGTTGGCATGATTGGGTATTTTGGGCGTTTAGTGCATTTTTGCTAATGACAATTCTGCTGAAAATTATTGGGTAATTTCAGGATTTAAGAAAATTGAATCACAAATGCTGGGTTGAAATTAATTGGTGGAATTTTATATTGTGAGTGCTAGCTGCCCAAGCCACACCTTACTCTGTTTTGCATTCTCTGGGTCTCGTTTTTGGAAATATTTGTTGGGTAGAATTTAAAAATGGTGAAGAAGTCTGTTGCTAGAACCAAAAGAAAGCTGAAAAAAAAGGAAGAACCACCTATCCCTAGAACTAAGCTTGGGAAAAGAAAATCTTTTCTTCCTCCATCTGACCAACAAATGGGTGGGAATGTCAAATTCAATAGGAAGGCACATAAGGATAGGTATTCTGTGTTGATGAATAGAAAAATTGTGCCTAGCAAATGTCAGGATAATAAAGTTATTGATAGCTTGCCCATGCTTTTTTATCCTACTTTGGTTGAGGATTCTGGTTGGGAGCCTATTCTTTCTAATGACTGTCCCCTTTTTTTATGAGCTGACCAGGGAGTTCTTGATGTGAGCACGACCAAGGAACCAAGAGATGAGCTAGCTTTACCAGAAGGCCCAGTGACCAGATCAAGAGCCAAGAAATTCAAGGAGAGTCTCAAAGCCTACATGGGCCGAATGGTGGAAGATATGGACAAGCAAGAGGAGTTGGGGTCGAATCTTCAAGAGGGAATTCAAGTGGGCTCTTTAATTTGTATAAAGCCATTGGAATAAGCTTTGAGCAGCCCAATCCTTATGTTAGGCGTGTGGGCTTGTATTTGGGCTCTTAAGTTGTGTTTTGTTATCTTACTTAAGTTATTGGATTTATTTTTGTTATTAGGTTTATTTTAGTGAATGGGCTTAAGTAGCTGTATTTTGGGCAGCCCATTGTTAAGGCCTTTTTAATTAGGGTTAGGGTTATGTTTAGGAGGATATAAATTCATCCTTAACTATTTTTGTATTCAGATTATGATATGGAATGAACTTTGGCCGAATTTCACCTTTGGAGAGGATTTGTCTTCTTCGATTGCATCAGGAACGATTTTCTTATCAAGGTATTCATCTTGTGGCGAATTTCTGTTCTTGTTATTTTAATCAATCTATCATAAGCGTTTCCTTTCATTTTTATTGATTGGGGGTTCTTTAGATTGGGGATTTGATTTCTGTCCTCTGTTCTTGCCATTTTGTGTGTTTGGGGTTTCGGGTTCTAAATAACCTAGGGGTTCCGCATCATTTTGGTATCAGAGCCTGGATTTGGATTAAATTCTTATTTATCCATGTCTGTTGCTGTTCTAGCTGTTTAACAAAGATTTAAAAAAAAAAAAAAAACGAGATCAGATTTGTTTTGGCCATAACTTTTGACTCGGGTGTCCGTTTTTGCTCCAAGAGTACTTTTCGGAAAGGGAATTTCGAGATCTACAAAAATAGGTGCTTCGCTGCCTAACTAGCCCTTTAAAGTCCAGAAAAAACATCGTTTATGCCTCCGAAATTGGGTCTGAAGTTTGAAAAAAAAAAAATAAAAATTTGCGGCTGGAACCATATAGGGTTACTTCAATTAGGGTTAATTGAGTTTCATTTGGATTGAACTTTACCTTGGGCTTGGGCTTGTTCATTAGACCGAATCTGTTTTGGGTTTAACTTGGGTCCATTGAGCTGGTTTCGGTTTTCCTTCACTTTAAGACATAGTGGATGAGTCATTTGGGTTTCCTAGTCTTGTCTTAACTTAGACATAATAGTTTCCTTTTCTATCTTAGTGTCATTACATACCTTTGCATCCGAATTGACTTTTCTATTAGAGAAATTTCAATTTCTGCATTTATGCATTAGTTTTGTCATTTCTTTCATTCTTAAGTTTCCATTTTTCGGTGTCTTGTATCCTTTGCTTCCATTTACATCATAATTAACAAATTGTTTCTTGTTAATTCACCATTTAATATTCAGGTAGCATACACTTCTTCTTCTTGTATGTTCATTTCGATTTCCTTCATTTTCGGTATTTTGCTTCTAGATTTGAGCCTATCTCCTTTGTTAAGTATTATCATTGCATTCCCATTTTAATTTGCTGTTTGTGAATTATCTTGAATTGGATTTAAGTTCTAAAGTGCAATTGGAGACAACAAGTAGAGTGGAAAGAGGCTTGAGTGTGTGAGCTCGTAAAAGCCAGAATTGTGTGAAAACACGAGTGGAGTGACATCATTTGAGTGCAAACACGTGAGGGAGTGTTGTGAGGTTGTCAAACTAACCTTTTTTTTGCAGGTCTACAAACAATGAGTGACGAATCCAGCAAGAAAGGAATGTCCCAAGAGGAGGTTACCTTTGCATTACAAGCAATGCAAGGAACGTTTAAGAGGTTCATGAGGGAAATGGGAAACGTTAATGACAGGCTGGACAGGTTGGAAAATAGTACTAATACCACCAGGAGGAATGCGAGGAGGGGTCAATTCCGTAATGATGAGGATGACCAAGATGAGTATGATGAAGTGCAATCTGTGAGAGGGAGGCCGAGAAGAGAGGAAGATAGAGATAGAAACATCAATGCTATCAAGATGAGGATTCCATCGTTCAGGGGCAGAAATGATGCTGAGGAGTATTTGGAGTGGGAAAGGAAGGTGGAGCTGGTTTTTGCTTGCCATACCTATTCTGAAAATAAGAAGGTACGACTTGCTGCTGTTGAATTTTCTAACTATGCTTTAGTATGGTGGGATGAATTGAACAAAACCAGAAGAAGAATCGGTGAAGCTCCTGTAGCTAGTTGGGAAGAAATGAAGAGAATCATGAGGAAGAGGTTTGTACCAAGCTACTACTACAGGGATATATATCAACAATTGCAAAGACTCACTCAAGGGTCTAGGACAGTGGAAGATTACCACAAGGAGATGGAGATGTTGATGATTAAAGCCAATGTTGAAGAAGAAGAAGAAGCAGTCATGGCTCGGTTTCTGAATGGCTTGAATAGGGAGATTGCTAATGTCGTGGAGTTACACCCATTCATTGTCATGGAAGAGTTGGTAAACATGGCCATGAAGGTGGAGAGACAATTGAAGTATAGGGGAAGCCATAGAGTTCAGAATTCGGGTTCAACTTCAAATTGGAATCCGAAGTGGAAAAGGGAAGAGAACAAGACTGTTCAGAAGTCCAATGATTCCAAAGACAAATCCAAGGATATCAAGAGTGGCAAAACCGACTCAAAAGGTACTTCTAATGTAATCCCTTCTAATACTAAACATAGAGAAGTTAAATGCTTTAAATGTCAAGGGCGTGGTCATTATGCATCTGAATGTCCAAATAGGAAGTCTATGTTTATTAGGGGTGGGGAAATTGTATCTGAATCTGATGGGGATCATGAATCTGATAGTGATGAAATGCCACCTTTAGAGGACTGTTCTGATAATGAGGAGTTTGTTGAGTATGCTGTTAAGGGAGAATCCTTAGTTATTAGGCGTGCATTGAATGTGAATGTAAAAGAAGATAGCCTAGAACAGAGGGAGAACATCTTTCACACTAAATGCTTGGTAGGTGGTAAAGCTTGTAGTCTGATTATAGATGGGGGTAGTTGCACAAATGTTGCTAGCAGTACCTTGGTAGAGAAATTGGGGCTCAAATGTGAGAAACACCCTAGTCCTTATAGGCTGCAATGGCTGAATGATAGTGGTGAAGTCAAAGTGACCAAGCAGGTAGTTGTCTCTTTTTCCATTGGTAGATATGCTGATGATGTTGTATGTGATGTTGTGCCTATGCAGGCTGGTCATGTATTGTTGGGTAGGACTTGGCAATTTGATAGGCGTGTTATGCATGATGGGTATTTAAATAGGTATTCTTTTATGTATAATGGGCAGAAAGTCATTCTTGCACCAATGTCACCTAAAGAAACATACATGGAGCAGTTGAAAATTCAGCAATCTTCAAGTGGGAATTCGGGTAGTGAGATAAAAAAAAAGAAGAGAGAAAAGAGGCCATGAGAGAAAAGAATAAAAATAAAGGCCCGATGGTGAGTGACTGCACTAGTGAGGAAAAGAAAGTGGGATGTGCAGGAGATAAGAAGTTAGTGAGTGAGAGGAAAGAAAAAAATTTAAAAGGTGAGAGAAAAGAAATTGAGAGGAGTGAAAAAGTAAAGAATCAACCGTGTTATTATGCCAAAGAGAGAGAAGTTAAGAGTGCATACTTAGGCAAGAGAGCTCTAGTCTTGATTCGATTTAAGGAAACTTTGTTTACTGAAACTGACCTTAACCCCGAGTTGCCTAGTGTTTTTGTGACCTTATTGCAGGAATATGAAGATGTCTTTCCAGAAGAAGTTCCACATGGATTGCCACCCTTGAGGGGGATTGAGCACCAGATTGACCTTGTACCCGGGGCTCAAATACCTAACCGTCCAGCTTACCGAAGCAATCCAGAAGAGACGAAGGAGTTGTAAAGGCAAGTGGATGAACTGCTACAAAGGGGGTATGTGAGGGAAAGCATGAGTCCTTGTGCAGTACCAGTTCTTTTGGTGCCTAAGAAAGATGGGACTTGGAGGATGTGTGTAGATTGCAGGGCGGTCAACAAAATCACTGTAAAGTATCGCCACCCTATTCCTAGATTAGATGATATGCTTGATGAATTGCATGGTGCATGTTTGTTTACAAAAATTTATTTGAAGAGTGGCTATCATCAGATTAGGATGAAAGAGGGAGATGAGTGGAAAACTGCGTTTAAGACTAAATACGGATTGTATGAGTGGTTAGTGATGCCTTTTGGGTTGTCTAATGCACCTAGTACTTTCATGCGCTTAATGAATTATGTCTTGCGTGAGTTCCTTGGAAAGTTTGTAGTTGTGTACTTTGATGATATTCTGGTTTACAGCAGATGTTTAGATGATCATATTTCGCATGTCAAAGCTGTTTTGAGTGTGCTGAGGAATGAGAAGTTGTATGGAAACCTTAAGAAGTGTTCTTTTTGCATGGATAAAGTAACTTTCTTAGGTTTTGTGGTTAGTGAGAAGGGAGTGGAAGTTGACATTGAAAAGGTGAAGGCTATTCAAGAATGGCCAACGCCTAAGACTATTAGTGAGGTGAGGAGTTTTCATGGCTTAGCTAGTTTTTACAGGCGATTTGTTAGGGACTTCTCTACTATCGCCGCACCATTGAATGATATAGTCAAAAAGAATGTTGGATTTAAATGGGGAAAAGAGCAAGAAAATGCTTTTTGCATGTTAAAAGAGAAATTATGTACTGCTCCTGTTTTGTGTTTGCCTGATTTTTCTAAAACTTTTGAGATAGAATGTGATGCTTCTGGGATTGGTATAGGTGCTGTTTTGATGCAGGAAAGACGTCCCATAGCATATTTCAGCGAGAAGTTGAGTGGGCCAATTTTGAACTATTCCACCTATGACAAGGAGCTTTATGCATTGGTGAGAGCACTTGAAGTATGGGAGCACTACTTGCTGCCTAAGGAGTTTGTGATTCATAGTGATCATCAATCCCTCAAGTATTTGAAGGGACAAGGGAAACTGAACAAAAGGCATGCAAGGTGGGTGGAATTTCTAGAAACATTCCCATATGTGATCAAGTACAAGCAGGGTAAGGAAAATGTGGTGGCAGATGCACTATCCAGAAGGTATGCTTTGATTTCTATACTTACTTCTAAATTACTTGGATTTGAGCATTTGAAAGAGATGTATGTTGACGATACTGATTTTGCTTCTGTGTATCATGCATGTGAGCGTGCTGCATTTGACAAGTATTATAGGCATGAAGGATATCTTTTTAGGGGAAAACAACTTTGCATTCCTACATGTTCTATTAGGGAGTTGCTTGTGAGGGAGTCACATAGTGGGGGGTTAATGGGGCATTTTGGTGTGCAAAAGACCTTGGGCATGCTTAATGAACATTTTTATTGGCCAAATATGAGAAGAGATGTGGAGAGGGTTTGTGCCAGATGCATTACTTGTAAGCAGGCTAAATCTAGGACAAAGCCTCATGGGTTATATACACCATTGCCTGTACCTAGTGAGCCTTGGACTGACATTTCTATGGATTTTGTTTTGGGTTTACCTAGGACCAGGAAAGGGAGGGACAGCATATTTGTTGTTGTGGACAGGTTTAGTAAAATGGCTCATTTCATTGCTTGCCATAAAACAGATAATGCAACAAACATTGCTGAACTTTTCTTTAGGGAAGTGGTTAGGTTGCACGGGGTGCCAAGAACCATTGTATCAGATAGGGATGTCAAATTTCTAGGTCACTTTTGGAGAGTTTTGTGGGGGAAATTAGGTACTAAGCTTTTATTTTCTACTACATGTCATCCCCAGACTGATGGGCAAACTGAAGTAGTTAATAGAACCTTAGGAACTATGTTGCGTGCTATTGTTGGAAAGAATTTGAAAACTTGGGAGGATTGTTTGCCATTCATTGAATTTGCATATAATCGTGCTATACATTCTTCTACAGGGTTTTCACCATTTGAGATTGTCTATGGTTTTAATCCTTTAACTGTGTTGGATTTAACGCCTTTACCTTTGAATAAGCTTGATAGCTTAGATGGCAAAAAGAAGGCTGATTTGGTTAAAGAGATACATGAGAAAGCACGTGAACAGATTGAGAGGAAGAATCGCATGTATGCACAGAAGGCTAACAAAGGGCGAAAACAAATAATTTTTGAACCAGGTGACTGGGTTTGGGTGCATATGCGAAAGGAACGGTTCCCACAACAAAGGAAGTCAAAGCTTGATGCAAGGGGTGATGGGCCATTTCAAGTTTTGCAACGCATCAATGACAATGCCTACAAGATTGACTTACCAGGTGAGTATGGCGTTAGTGCTACCTTTAATGTTTCTGATTTATCTCCTTTTGATTTTGACTCAGATTCGAGGACGAATTCTTTCGAAGAGGGAGGGGATGATGTGAGCACGACCAAGGAACCAAGAGATGAGCTAGCTTTACCAGAAGGCCCAGTGACCAGATCAAGAGCCAAGAAATTCAAGGAGAGTCTCAAAGCCTACATGGGCCGAATGGTGGAAGATATGGACAAGCAAGAGGAGTTGGGGTCGAATCTTCAAGAGGGAATTCAAGTGGGCTCTTTAATTTGTATAAAGCCATTGGAATAAGCTTTGAGCAGCCCAATCCTTATGTTAGGCGTGTGGGCTTGTATTTGGGCTCTTAAGTTGTGTTTTGTTATCTTACTTAAGTTATTGGACTTATTTTTGTTATTAGGTTTATTTTAGTGAATGGGCTTAAGTAGCTGTATTTTGGGCAGCCCATTGTTAAGGCCTTTTTAATTAGGGTTATGGTTATGTTTAGGAGGATATAAATTCATCCTTAACTATTTTTGTATTCAGATTATGATATGGAATGAACTTTGGCCGAATTTCACCTTTGGAGAGGATTTGTCTTCTTCGATTGCATCAGGAACGATTTTCTTATTAAGGTATTCATCTTGTGGCGAATTTCTGTTCTTGTTATTTTAATCAATCTATCATAAGCGTTTCCTTTCATTTTTATTGATTGGGGGTTCTTTAGATTGGGGATTTGATTTCTGTCCTCTGTTCTTGCCATTTTGTGTGTTTGGGGTTTCGGGTTCTAAATAACCTAGGGGTTCCGCATCAGTTCTTTGCTACCTTTGAGTTCCATAATAATGCTACTTTGACCACAGACACTTCAGGGGTTATTAAATTTCGGTTATTGGGTACCAGTTACTCTTTTTCATTGACTGAGTTTAACATTCGTTGCGGCTTTATGGATGAATCTTTTGTTGCTAGCCCACAATATGCAGACTGTCCCTGTGATGTACCAGTTGAGTGGGACCCGGCCACCTATTGGAGTGAGGTTTCCACAGACCCAGCCCCTTACAATTCCAGCCTATCACGAGCCACTTATCTGAGGAAAATGGAGCTTCGGTATGTTCATAAGTTGATTGCCTACAATTACTCTGGAACTAATGAAGACTCCAGCAAACTGAGTAAGACATAATTATTTTTCTTGTTTTGTTTGGAGTCAAAGATGAGAATTAATTTTGCAGCATTTTATGGTAGACAATTGTTAGCAATGGCTAAAAAGAAGAGAGGGCATCTCTGTTTGGGTTCTTTGGTCACTTTTATTGCTATGCGTTTGGAAGTTTTAGATCTCAACAATACTGATATGCATATTGCTTGTGAAGTTGGTCCATTGGACATTGATTGTTTGCACAGGATGGGAGAGGTAGAGAAGTTGCCCAATGGCCAATACAGGGCAACCCCTTCTGGCCCTGGTTTTTATACTCGGATTGTGCGCAACAAGCGAGCTCGCCCGTCTGAATCCGATGATGACGCTGGCCCATCTCAACCGTGGCGTGAGCTGACCTCTAGACTTGACAGATTAGATGGTCGATTGGGCAGATTGGAGCAATATATGGATACACTTTTTGATCATTTCGGGTTACCCAAACCCCCTCTCTAGATCTTTTCAGGGCAGTATTTTTACCTCCCAATTTTGTTTCATTTTTATTTTTGATGTATTTTGATCCTAGCTTTACATTGGGGACAATGTAAAGTTTAGGTGTGGGGAAGGGAATACTATATTATGTCTGTATTAAATCTAGCATTACTGCATTTACACATTATTGCACTTTTATTTATTTTAATAATTTGTTTTCAGCTGCTATTTATTTTGATATTTTTATTTGCTTTGATGTTTTTAATTGCACCCCTTTGAGTGTTTTTGAGCAGAAAAATATGGAAATGTCCTTTGGCTAAGTCTATTCTCCTTGGAAAAATTGAAATACAGGTTCTCATGTCTCCAATTTTGATTTTTAAAGTTTTGTTTTGACACATCATTTAAGTGTTCTGATTTGTATGATAAAATTGCAAGATTTAAGCACCAATTTTAACCCTTAATATTTGTTGTGAGTTTTTGAGCCTAAATGAACATACATTATATGTGTTCTTATTTTTCTTGCGAGTGTGTCCAATATAAATTGTGAATTCTAGAACTTGCCATGAGATTCATTTTGAGATTACATTCCTAATTTATTTCATTAAAGTGATAAGGGCATTTAGGATAATAACTGATGCGGAACCCAATAGCTAACGAGTTACAAACCCACACATACGATTTGAATAGCAAACCAAAATCAGACAAACACCCTCCCTATTGAACCCCCAATCAACCTGTGACTGAAAACGCAAATAATCGGGAATTAAAGAACCTGAAAAACGCCACAATCAAACAATTGATAAGTTAATCAAATTCTTCATGCAATAGAAAAGAAAGCAATTCACTCTCATTCTAAGCAAAGAAAATTCGGCTAAGCCAATGAATATCATTCAAAATCTGCCCTTTACAGTCTATAATAGCCTATTTATATGGTGGCTAACCCTAGCTAGCAAAATAACATAAAGAAAACCCTAATGAGGCCTTAAACTAAGCTAGGCCGAATTGTCCATGGGCTTTACAAGATAAATTAAGCCCAAACTAAAGAATTAAACACACTTAAAATAAGCCCAAAAGAAAGACTAATTAAAAACCCAAAATAACTAAACTAAACCCAAACTAAAAGCCCAATTCGTTTAGCCCATTAAGTCATTAAATAAATGAGTCATGTGACTTTTAAATGAAGCACATGACTTGTACAAATAAAGCCCAAAGTAGTATACACCCAAAAATGACTTAAAATGGCCCAAAAATGGCTTAAGTTGGCCCAATTTCACTAGAAGCTTCCAAAAGGCTAAGTACTTTGTGAAAACCTCCTTCAAGCTCTTTTTGACACTTCTCAAAGACATCTTCATTCAGCTCTTGAGTAACAAAGCCTTGTACATAAGTTGTCATAGCCATTTTCAGCTTCTTAGCTCACCCCCTTGTAATTGGTCCACTTGGAATCTTCAAAGAATCCTGAGTATCTGGCTGATCCGTATCATTCCCTCCCTCCTCAAAAAGATTTGTCCTCAAATCTGCATCCACATCAAAAGGAGAAAGGTCAGAAACATTAAATGTAGCAGAAACACCATACTCACCTGGCAAGTCTATTTTATAGGCATTATCGTTGATGCGCTCCAAAACTTGAAAAGGACCATCACCGCGTGCATCCAGCTTTCCTTTCCTTTGGTTGGGAAATCTTTCCTTCCGAAAATGCACCCAAACCCAATCTCCAGGGGTGAACACCATGTGTTTCCTTCCCTTATTCGCCTTATCAGCATATTGCCTGTTTTTCTTTTCAATGTTTGCCCGTGCTTTCTCATGTAAGGATTTGACCAATTCTGCCTTCCTATTACCATCCAAACTCGAAAGCTCATGTAAAGGTAAAGGACAAAGATCAAGCACAGTTAGTGGGTTAAAACCATAAACAAGCTCAAATGGTGAAAAACCAGTGGAAGAATGAATACTTCGATTATAAGCAAATTCAATAAAAGGCAAACAATCTTCCCAAGTTTTAAGATTCTTACCCACAATAGCACGTAATAAAGTCCCTAAAGTCCTATTCACAACCTCTGTTTGTCCATCAGTTTGAGGATGACAAGTAGTAGAAAACAATAACTTTGTTCCTAACTTACCCCATAAAACACGCCAAAAATGTGAAAGGAACTTTGTATCCCTATCTGAAACTATGGTGTGTGGAATACCATGCAAACGGACAACTTCCTTAAAGAATAGATCAGCAACATGCACAGCATCATCACATTTATGACATGCAATAAAATGAGCCATTTTACTAAACCTATCTACCACAACAAAGATACTATCCCTACCACGTTTTGTCCTGGGCAAACCAAGCACAAAATCCATGGAAATGTCAGTCCAAGGAGAACTAGGTACGGGTAAAGGCATATACAATCCATGAGGCATAGATTTAGACTTAGCTTGTTTACATGCAACACATGCATTACACACCTTTTTCACATCTTTTCGCATGCGTGGCCAAAAGAAATGCTCATTCAACATGTCATAGGTCTTATGTACCCCAAAATGTCCCATCAATCCCCCACAATGAGACTCTAATACAAGCAAGTCACGCATAGAACACTTAGGTAAACAAAGCTTGCTGCCCTTAAATAAAAATCCATCATGTCTATAGAATTTATCAAAGGCTTTATGTTCACATGCGTGATACACATTACCAAAATCAGAATCATCAACATACAATTCCTTAACATGCTCAAATCCTAACAACTTAGAACTAAGTGTAGAAATCAAGGCATATCTTCTGGATAATGCATCAGCAACAATATTGTCCTTTCCATGCTTGTATTGAATAACATAGGGAAATGTTTCAATAAATTCAACCCATTTAGCATGCCTTTTATTTAGCTTACCTTGTCCCTTCAAGTGTTTGAGGGACTCGTGATCCGTGTGAATAACAAACTCCTTGGGTAGGAGGTAATGTTGCCACACATCCAAGGCTCTCACCAAGGCATAAAGCTCCTTGTCATAGGTTGAATAATTGAGCTGGGCTCCATGAAGCTTCTCACTAAAGTATGCTACTGGTTTCTTCTCTTGCATTAGAACAGCCCCAATACCTACACCAGAAGCATCACACTCAATTTCAAAAGTCTTATCGAAATTAGGCAAAGATAAAATAGGGGCAAAACACAACTTCCCTTTCAATTTTTCGAAAGCTTTTTGCTGTGCTTCTCCCCACTTAAACCCAACGTCCTTCTTTATGATTTATGTAAGTGGTGCAGCAACAGAAGAGAAATCCTGCACAAAACGCCTATAAAAACTTGCTAAGCCATGAAAGCTCCTCACATCCGAAATGGACTTAGGCGTGGGCCAATCTCTAATTGCCTGAACTTTCTCTTCATCTACTTCAATACCCTGTGCACTCACCACAAAACCAAGAAAAACAAGTCTATCTATACAAAATGTGCACTTCTTAAGTTTAGCATACAACTTTTCATACCTCAAAGTTTGCAAAACTAACTTAACATGCTCAATATGTTCCTCAAAAGACTTGCTGTAAATGAGTATATCATCAAAATAAACAACAACAAACTTTCCTAAATATGCACGCAATACATGGTTCATAAGTCTCATAAATGTGCTAGGGGCGTTAGATAGCCCAAAAGGCATGACTAACCACTCATACAAACCATATTTAGTTTTGAAAGCTGTTTTCCATTCATCACCAGGTTTCATTCTTATTTGATGATATCCACTCATTAAATCAATCTTAGTAAAATACACAGCACCACACAATTCATCTAACATATCATCAAGCCTAGGGATAGGATGTCTATACTTTACAGTGATTTTGTTGACTGCACGACAGTCAACACACATCCTCCAAGTTCCATCCTTCTTAGGCACCAATAAAACGGGTACTGCGCAAGGACTCATACTCTCCCTAACCAAACCCTTCTCCATGAGTTCTTCCACTTGCCTTTGCATTTCCTTAGTTTCCTTAGGATTGCTTCTATAGGCTGGTCGGTTAGGAATGGTTGATCCAGGTATGAAATCAATCTGATGTTCTATCCCTCTCAAAGGTGGTAATCCATCTGGTAGCTCATCAGGAAAGACATCTGAATATTCCTGCAACAAAGACACAAAACTAGAAGGCAAAGATTCATGGTCAATGTCAGTGTCAGAAAACAAAATCTCTTTGTAGGTTACAAGGATCAATGGCTGCCCTATTGCTAAAGCACTCTTAACCTCTCTTGCCCTTACATAAAAATTCTGTTTTTGCCTCCCACCTTTCTTGTTTTCACTCACCAATGGGCCATTTATTTGTTTTATTTCTTTTCTGGCCTCTTTTTCCCCTTTTCTTTCTTTTTCTCTCTTAATTTCACTCCCCTCTTCTCTCTTGGCCAAAGCCTCTCTCTCCCTCTCAACTAATTTCTTTTGATCTTCAAACACTTCTTGAGGTGATAATGGAGCTAATGTAACCTTTGTACCTTCATAAGAAAAAGAATAACGGTTAGTGTACCCATTATGCAAAACATGTCTATCAAATTGCCAAGGCCTTCCCAAAAGTAAATGGCCTGCCTGCATAGGTACCACATCACAAACCACCTCATCCTTATACCTCCCAATAGAAAATGGCACTCTTACTCGCCTTGTTACCTTGACCTCTCCACTGTCATTCAGCCATTGTAATTTATAAGGTCTAGGATGCTTTTCACATACCAAATTCAGCTTATCAACCATACTCACACTAGCTACATTGGTGCAACTACCTCCATCAACAATAAGTGTGCACACCCTTCCACTAATTAAACACTTAGTGTGAAATATGTTTTCTCTTTGTTCTAGGCTCTCTTCCTTAACATTCAAATTCAAAGCTCGCCTAGCCACTAAAGATTTTCCACTTTCAGCAACCAATAACTCTCCATCACTATCACAATCACTACAATCTTCCAAAGGTGGCATCTCATCTTCACTATGGTCTGATTCAGAAACAATTTCCCCATCATCCCTAGCTATAATGACCCTTTTATTAGGACAATCACGTGCCATATGCCCCTTCCCCAAGCATTTAAAGCATTTAATCTCTCTAATAGGAGTTGGAGTATTAGGGTTACCTTTTACAACCTTAGATGGTGATTGGACAGCCCTTGCATCTTTGGAACCCGAATCTGCCCCATAAGGTTTGGATCCCCTAAAGTCTCTTCTATCCTCCCCCTTGGTCCATCTGGATCCCAAACTTTCCCTTGAGTTATTGCTGGTTCGGTTTAAGCTCCTACTCTTCTTCTGTTTTTCAATCTTCATTGCCATATTCAATATTTCCTCCATGGAGTCATATCTATGAAGCTCAATGACATCAGCAATCTCCTTATTCAATCCACCTAAAAACCGAGCCATGGTTACTTCTTCATCTTCCTCAATGTTAGCTCTAACCATGCACATTTCCATTTCTTTATGGTAGTCCTCTACTGATCTACCCCCTTGCACTAGCCTATGCAATCTCTGATGTAGCTCCCTAAAGTAGTGTGAAGGAATAAATCTTTTCCTCATGGCCTCCTTCATATCCTCCCAATTACCAATAGGACGTCTACCCACTTTCCTTCTGCTCAAGTTCAATTGATCCCACCAAAATAATGCATAATCTGTGAACTCCACAGCTGCTATCTTCACTTTCTTCTCCTCAGAATACCTATTACAATCAAAGATCATTTCAACCTTCCTTTCCCATTCTAGGTACTCTTCAGCACTATTTCTACCCTTAAATGGAGGAATCTTAAGCTTAATGTTACCTAAATTCCCATCTAATCTACCACTAGTCTCTTCTTCATCTAAATCTTCTAAGTCAGCCCTGACATTCTCATCAGTCCATCTTCCTCTCCTTGCTGTTCTCCTAGAATTATTAGATGCACTCACTTCAAATTTCTCCTCCATCCCGTCCATTCTAGCGTTTAGCTTCTTGAACTCATTAATGAAGGCCTTGTACATCACTTTCATATCGGGCATGGCTTCCTCCTCCTCATATATTGTTTCCTTTTCTTCTCTTCTTGACATGATTTGAATTCTGCAAAACAGATGTTAGACAATAACCTCACACACTCCCTCACGTGTTTGCACTCAAAGGATGTCACTCCTCTCGTGTTTCACTCAAACAAGGCTTTTACCCTCTTAATGTACTCACACGCTCTTGCCTTTTACCACTCTAATTGCAACTCTTAAATTGCACTTCAGAATTCAATACACAAACCAAGAATTTGAGTACGTTTTAGAAAGCAAGGAAATAAGCGACTAACAATAACAAAAAGCTCAATGCTAGAAAAGAAGACACTAAACAAAATGGAGGTGGTACACGGACAAGACTGGTATACCACTTGATTATATCAAAATTAGAGTATTAGAACAAGCAAAGATACTCTAACAGTGTAATGGAACAAAAGCAAGCTCAAACAAAGAACTACGCAACAAGAATATAAAAAAAATGACAATTCTAGACAAAATGTATGAATCTGACTCACTACAAAGTAAATCAAATATAGATCCTAGTTATTCTACCCAACAAAGCAAGAAAATAACAAAAAAAATCCTAATTATACTAAATAAGATAGAATGCACTCAAGACAATTCAATTTAAAGCTAAAATGATGATTAGGCCGAATGGTGTATTAAGCTCTAATTAATGTGTCAAGTTGTGTGCAAAATGATGGCGAAATGGTGTAAAAATGATGGCAAAATGGTAGGTAAATGATGGCAAAATGGTGCAAAATGGTAGGCAAATGATGGTAAAATGGTGCAAAATGGTAGGCAAATGATGGTAAGATGGTAGAAAAAAATGATGGCAAAATGATACCAAAATGGTGTAAAAAAATGACAGCAAAAATGGTACCAAAATGTTACCAAAAATGGATAGCAAATGATAGGCAAATGTTACCAAAATGGATAGCAAATGTTACCAAAAATGGTTAGCAAATGATAAGAAAATGTTACCAAAAATGACAAGCAAATGGTAGCACAAATAATTCCTTATTTGAATTGGATAATAATAATAATCAAAGGTGGTTTAGGATTAAGTTTTCCTATTCCCAAAACAGATAGGATTAAGTTTTCCTATTCCCAAAACAGATAGGAATAGTTTTTCCTATTCCCAAAATAGATAGGATTAAGTTTTCCTATTCCCAAAACAGATAGGATTAATTTTCCTATTCCCAAAATAGATAGGATTAATTTTTCCTATCTCTATTATGAAAAGGATTAATTTCTGCCCCTAATCCTCAAGCACTTAGGATTAAGTTTTCCCACCCCTTAAAGGATTTGGATCTTCCCTTATTACTATATAAACTCCCTTGACCGAATTGCTCCTCTACACTTTTCTCCACACGCAAGATTCTTCTTTATTTCTCTTCTTTCACGTTTTTTTTTTCTTTTTTTTATATGAAATAGATAACAACAGTCTACAACTACCAAACTTCACAAGCCCAAAGTGATCAGAAATCAAATTCGGTTTTCTACCATTTATTTATTTTTTTTTTCAAACGCAAAACTTCAAGGTGGAAAATGGAGGCTTAAACGTCGTTTTTAAGGGCCGAAAATTGCAGTTACGTAGGCAAAGCCCAAGTAACGATTGTAGAGCTCCAAATTCCCTTTCCAGAATGATATTATAATAACAAATCGGACTCCTATATCAAAAGTTATGGCCTTTCGAAGTTTTCTGATTTTTTTTTTTCAAAACAGCAAACTAATCTCTAATCTCCTCCTACAAGGATTCGGATTCAAGCTAAGGATGTTCAAGTTTTCGGTTCAAGGCTATTTCACGAATTCAAGGTAAAGGTAAGAAAAGAAAAAAGCTAATTTAAACACACAAAACACAATTAACTAAGAAACTTAATGCAACCTAATTCGGCATAAATAACTAGAATTCAAAGAAAAGAAAACGCAAACCTAACACTAAGATAAATAGGAATTTACCTTAACTTTGGCTCTGATACCAAATGATGCGGAACCCAATAGCTAACGAGCTACAAACCCACACATACGATTTGAATAGCAAACCAAAATCAGACAAACACCCTCCCTATTGAACCCCCAATCAACCTGTGACTGAAAACGCAAATAATCGGGAATTAAAGAACCTGAAAAACGCCACAATCAAACAATTGATAAGTTAATCAAATTCTTCATGCAATAGAAAAGAAAGCAATTCACTCTCATTCTAAGCAAAGAAAATTCGGCTAAGCCAATGAATATCATTCAAAATCTGCCCTTTACAGTCTATAATAGCCTATTTATATGGTGGCTAACCCTAGCTAGCAAAATAACATAAAGAAAACCCTAATGAGGCCTTAAACTAAGCTAGGCCGAATTGTCCATGGGCTTTACAAGATAAATTAAGCCCAAACTAAAGAATTAAACACACTTAAAATAAGCCCAAAAGAAAGACTAATTAAAAACCCAAAATAACTAAACTAAACCCAAACTAAAAGCCCAATTCGTTTAGCCCATTAAGTCATTAAATAAATGAGTCATGTGACTTTTAAATGAAGCACATGACTTGTACAAATAAAGCCCAAAGTAGTATAAACCCAAAAATGACTTAAATTGGCCCAAAAATGGCTTAAGTTGGCCCAATTTCACTAGAAGCTTCCAAAAGGCTAAGTACTTTGTGAAAACCTCCTTCAAGCTCTTTTTGACACTTCTCAAAGACATCTTCATTCAGCTCTTGAGTAACAAAGCCTTGTACATAAGTTGTCATAGCCATTTTCAGCTTCTTAGCTCGCCCCCTTGTAATTGGTCCACTTGGAATCTTCAAAGAATCCTGAGTATCTGGCTGATCCGTATCAATAACCATTTGTTTTAAACCTTTTTCTTGATAGCCTACCTTTTAATCCAATAGTTAACCATTTTGAGCCTATAACCATATTCTTGGAAATAACCCTTAACATTGTTAGCCTGAACCTGTTTCTTGAAGCCATAATTTTGAGCCCCTTATTTGTTGAACTAATAGATAAATTGTTTTAAGAATATCTGCATATTTTTATTTTTGAAAAGGAGGATTCAAAAAGAAAAAAAATAATAATAATAATAAGAAAAGCATTTGTGGCCGTTAAATTTGAAAATGAATAAAGGTCAAGTCAAAAGCCTTAGAGGAATTAATTTCTCTCTAAAATAAAATAAAATAAAAAGAAGAAGAAAATAAAAAAGCTTGGGCCACTTTAATAAAGAAATTTATGTTTCTATTTTCCTCACATTGCAGAAATTCATTCTAAATTCTTTAAAGGCATTTGTTTATTATGTTCAACTTATTTAAGCCTAAATTTTCCCTTTTTCCATCCCTTTGACCTTAGCCCCATTACAACCCAATTGAAGACCCTTTGATTTTTGGATGAATTAATGGTTAGTGGTGGAGATTTGATTGAATGGCAAGCCTATGGTAATTCCTTTTTATTTTTGTGACTTGGAGTGCTCTATTGTTAAATACTTAGCCTAAACACTTGAGTGATTTGAGTGATATCTTTTGTGAGGGTATTAAGTCTTGCATCTTTGGATAACATTGAAAGATCACTTGAACTGATGAAAATTTTTATGAATTTATTTCTTTGAGACATATTGAGTTTTGAAAAGAAATTTTGAAGGGGAGAATATGGCAAGGTTATGGGGTGTGGAAATTGATTTGCTTGAGGACAAGCAAAGGTTTGGTGTGGGGGAATTTGATGAAGCAAAAATATTCCTATTTATTTTCCATGAAAAACTCCTATTTTGTGCTTATTTAATAAGATAAATATTTGATTTAATTTCTATTTAATCTTTTAGTAGGAATTCATGCTCAATGGGAAAAAGAAATTAAAAAGTAGGAATTTAAAGTCAAATAAAATCTGGAGCTAATTGGAAGTCAAGAAATGGAGCTGAGAATCAAAGAAATTAAAGTTGGAAGTCAAGAATGGAAGCTGAAAGTATCAGGTCTACATTTTCAACATGAAATCACACTTAAGCGTGCCCACGGTCGCTTGCGCAGAAATTATGCAGTGCAGATTTTTCAAGGATTGCTGCTATTGAAAATCAATTTAGCCAGATCTTTTACCCGACTTTTGGCAGCAAAAAATTGGACCTTTGAAAAGTTCTTGAGAAAAATGATCAAATTCCTAGTCTAAGTTTTCTATAAATAGGATCTTTGTGATGAAGGAAATCATATCTTAAACCTTGAAATAAACTTTTGAATTACTGCTTTCTTTATTTTCTAGTTGATTGTTTTACAGCCATGAGTGGCTGAATTTTCTTTTCTAGTCAAGGATATTAAGGTATGATTCATGAATAAATTGTGAGAATTCGTTTTCATTGTTTTCTCTTCTCAAATATCTGAATATTTTCTAAACTTAATGATATTTTGTTCCATTAAAATTATTGACGTCTGATTTTGAAGGAATAAATATTGCTAGTCAGATTGATAAATCCGTAATTGTTTATTTAATTTGGCAAAGTGGCAAATCTGTGCACTCATTGAATTGAATCTTTGAGTTTAGTGTGGGTGAATTTATTTGGTCCAATTTAAATAATCGAGCTTGTGTATTATTGATTGGAATTGGTAGCTTTTCTAATTCTTAATGCTATTTCTCAATTAAATCCTAAGAGCTTGTTTAGTGGTTGTTGAGAAATAAAATTTACCAGCTGATCTTATCACTTTTAAATTAATATTAAGGAAGAGCAGAATACTAGAGCTTGTTAGTGTTCATAACCAATTTATTTGAAGAAGTAGGAATTTATCCAATTGTATTCAATGATCAATTTGAATGAATCATAACCAATATATTCCTTTGACTAGAAGTTTTTAATATTTGATTTACCCTTTTTAATTTTCTGCTTCATGATTTATTTGTTTTAATCTTATTTTTCATAAACAAAAACCCCCCTTCATCTTTCTCTTATTTCATAAGTAAAAATCAGATTTAATAATTTGACCAATCTCTTGGGAGACAACTCTACTCATGCTTTGCTATAAATATTTATAGAGTAGAATTTTATTTTTGTTGGATTCGACACCCATCAAATTTTGCCAGAGACTAGCACCGATTTAATTCTAAATAACCAGATTTTTAACAATAAAAATATAAAGGGGGGATTTTTATCGATTAAAAACTAACTAATGATGAATTGAAAGAATCAAATAAAATAACAGTAAATTAATTAAAAGAAATTCAATATGCGATAAATTCCAGTTAAAGATATTCTTAGCACAGGTTTAACTCAACTGATCATTCACGAAAGATTAACTCCAAAAATCATATAATGGGCCAGTTATAGCCGTCGGCTTCGCGCTCCCGACCTAATCTCTCCGTATTATTGAATTAATTAAGTAAGACTATAATTAATTCCTAATCAATAAATAACCCAAAACACGCGCAAGAATTTAATTTATTGACAGCATTAATAAAATAGAAAGACCCGACCTAAGCCAACCAACCTCACGCGAGATCAATTTAGACACAATCATGTATTTACTCAACATAACAGCCCTTGTGAGGAAGCTATGCTGATTGCCACTTATTGTTAACTTCACCAAACAATTACGGATTCAGCAAAATTAATCTAGCAATATATTATCTATTAAGATGAACAACGGCGCCTCATTGAACATAAAATAAATAATAATTGAGATATAGTTTCTCTAATCTTCAATAAATAGCATGAACATCATATGAAATTAAGAACAATGAATAGAAATAACAATCTCACAATGAATAAAACCTGGCTTTGAATTAATCTTTAACTAGAATTGGAGTTTTAGCCACACATAATTGAAATAACAATCAAAATAAAATTAAAAACAGAAAATGAACTCCCTGTTACAGCCTTGAGAAAACCCAGATAAAGAAGAAGAAGAAGATCTGTCCTTCTTCACGTTTTTTCCTAGATATAGAGGAATTCAAACTTGGTGGGATAGAAAAGTCACCAAATTCCCACCAAACTTTGAAAATAGCACAACAAACTTTGAAAATAAATTAAATATAATATAATAGTCTTAAAGTACTGCCTAACATCCCCCTAATTTCAGCTTAATTATCCCTAAAAATCTGGTGAAGAAAAGCTAGCGGCTAGGTCAACTTTCAGATTAAAATTCAAAATCTGCATCTGCTGACGCGTTTTGGCTGTTAGCCTTGGGCAAGGCAACTCCTTACCCTTGCCCCTTAGCCTTGGGCAAGGTTAAGCTCAAAATCAGCTTTCTGCTCCTAAATTCCTTGATTTTCCTTGGCTGTTCCATATTCACTCTCTTGGGCTTCATTTGCTTTCTTTCCATCACTTTGACTCTACAATGACAAAAATAATAAAACAAGTGAAAAGTACTAATTTAAGCCAAAATAAAGTACAATAAAGTGATGGTAAACATGCTAAAATATGCAACATTAGACACTTAACAAATTCCCCCACACTTATCCAATGCTTGTCCTCAAGAATAAATTAAATCTCAAGCACAATCATTTCAAAAGTTCATTCACCCAAATATCAAATTCCATTCCCATAAGTTCCTAATAAATCAAAATGTAAGGCAAGTTAAAGATAGAAATCCACAACAGTTTACCACATAATCATATTAAAACATGGGTATCTCAACTACCTTTTAAAATTAGAAACAGCAAGATTCATGAACATTAAGCACACACAAATTTATATTTCAATTCAAAATTTAATCAATGTATAAAAGAAAACTTATCAAACCAAATTAGACACTATAATTTCTCATTTTTTCAATAGATCAAGGAATAAAGATACTCAGAAAAAATATTTTTCAGATTTTTTTTTTTTTTGACTCTTGGACTATAATGGACGTGAGGGCACCCGGTTCTGACCCGCATACACCCAGTTTTTCTAGTCAAAGAGGAGATTAAGATGCTTACAAGGAATGTAGAGATCCTTTTTACGCGAAAGTATCCGGTTCTGACCTGCATACACCCGGTTACTCAGATAACACATTTCCAAGCGGCTACTAGCTCTACTCTTAACCGCTTTTTGAGCGGACAGCGGAGTAAAATTGGCTGAATTTTCTTTTCTAGTCAAGGATATTAAGGTATGATTCATGAATAAATTGTGAGAATTCGTTTTCATTGTTTTCTCTTCTCAAATATCTGAATATTTTCTATACTTAATGATATTTTGTTCCATTAAAATTATTGACGTCTGATTTTGAAGGAATAAATATTGCTAGTCAGATTGATAAATCCGTAATTGTTTATTTAATTTGGCAAAGTGGCAAATCTGTGCACTCATTGAATTGAATCTTTGAGTTTAGTGTGGGTGAATTTATTTGGTCCAATTTAAATAATCGAGCTTATGTATTATTGATTGGAATTGGTAGCTTTTCTAATTCTTAATGCTATTTCTCAATTAAATCCTAAGAGCTTGTTTAGTGGTTGTTGAGAAATAAGATTTACCAGCTGATCTTATCACTTTTAAATTAATATTAAGGAAGAGCAGAATACTAGAGCTTGTTAGTGTTCATAACCAATTTATTTGAAGAAGTAGGAATTTATCCAATTGTATTCAATGATCAATTTGAATGAATCATAACCAAGATATTCCTTTGACTAGAAGTTTTTAATATTTGATTTACCCTTTTTAATTTTCTGCTTCATGATTTATTTTTTTTAATCTTATTTTTCATAAACAAAAACCCCCCTTCATCTTTCTCTTATTTCATAAGTAAAAATCAGATTTAATAATTTGACCAATCTCTTGGGAGACAACTCTACTCATGCTTTGCTATAAATATTTATAGAGTAGAATTTTATTTTTGTTGGATTCGACACCCATCAAATTTTGGCGCCGTTGCCGGGGATTGGTGTTATTATTGATCTGAATTTTATTTTACTTTATTTTGCAATTTCTTTATGACTCGTACTTCTCGTGGAAGTGAATTAAATTTTGATTCAGAAATAGAGAAGACAGCCCGAAGATTGAGAAAGACAACTAAACAACAAAAAGCTTCCTCTTCTGGTTCATCACAAACAGAGACAATTGTTGATTTATCAGAATTTTTCAAAGAACCTAAAATCATGGCTGAACCAGAACAAACTTTGAGAAGAATGGCTAATCCGGATGTCAACCAACAGCCCTTGTGCATTGAGCTCCCTAATGTAGAGGTAAATTTTGAATTAAAATCTGGTTTGATTCATTTATTACCTACTTTTCGTGGCCTTGCAGGAGAAGACCCTCATAAACATCTCAAGGAATTCCATGTAGTATGTTCCAGCATGAAACCACAAGGAGTAACAGTTGACTAAATCAAAATGCGAGCCTTTCCTTTTTCTTTGACAGAAAAAGCTAAAGATTGGCTGTATTATCTTCCACCTGGATCAATAACGTCCCCATATCGACTTGTGTATGGCAAACCATGTCACTTACCTGTAGAGCTGGAACACAGAGCATATTGGACTATAAAGCAGTGCAATATGGAGCTAAAAGCAGCAGGAGAGAACCGTAAATTAGAGCTCCAGGAACTTGAAGAATTAAGGAATGAAGCTTATGAAAGTTCAAAAATTTACAAAGAGAAAACAAAGAAGTTCCATGACAAGATGATCTCTAGGAAAGAATTTCAAATAGGACAGAAAGTTTTATTATTTCATTCACGTTTGAAATTATTTCCAGGAAAATTAAGGTCCAGATGGATAGGACCTTTTGTTGTTACTAACATTTTTGCTCATGGTGCAATTGAAATACAGAGCATGGAGAATGGGAAGATTTTTAAAGTTAATGGTCATCGCCTCAAGCCTTTCTATGAAGGGTTTATAGCATAAGGACATGAGCAGACACAGCTAGCTTTGCCTGTGAAAGAGAATTGAAACGGGAACGTCTAGCCAAAGACGTTAAATAAAGGCGCTTCTGGGAGGCAACCCATTACTTAGCCTTGTTCAAGGCTAAACAAATACTATTTAGATTTTGATTGCAATTTGTTTCGTTTTAGTTTACTGTCTTCTTCTTCTTCTCCCTGATTGCATTCTCATGGTTAACTTCACTCCTTTTTCTTCACATATACGTTGGTAACGAGTGGGAAATTTTGGGCACATAAGAACTAATAGTTCAAACGAACTAATGTCATGTTCTTGAGGAATAAGTAGTTAAGGGTGGTTTTAATGGAGTTTTTGTTGGGTCTTGATTTAATATTTTGAGTTGCAGGCTATCTTTACTTTGTTCTGGGTTTTATTATAATTGTTGGGTTGCTGAGTTTTTATTCATGGGCTTCTAATCTTTCAATGGATTTTAATTTTAATTTTTAATTCAATTGTATTATTTTAATTCAATTGTGTTAATTTATCATTTTTTTCCTCACCCATTTGCTGTTACTTTGAGGTCTGTGTTATTTTTACGTGTAAATGGGTTTTAATTGCATATTGTTGTGTTAATTTACTTCAATTGAATTGATTTTAACCTATTTACAATTCTTTACCACCGATCAGCAACGACCCACGCCGACCACACCCCGACGCCAACCAACAGCCACCACCGCCGGCGCACGCCTGCCAGCCCGTCGCCGCCGCACCTGCAGATCCGCGCAGCCACCGCGAGCAGCCACCAGCCACCGATCTCCTCCGTCGCCAGTCACCGCTGCTCCAACAGCCCGTCGCACACTCACCAACCGGACTCTCCACTCCTCCAAGCGCCGATCTCCTCACCGGAAGTCACCATCGCGACCCACATCTGCGATCTCCTCCGTGACGAGCCCTCCATCGCGACCCAACCCACCAGCAGGTCCATGGACACTCATTCCCAGCCACCGTCTTCTCCTCACCATCGCGCAACCAACCCACGCAAGCCCGATCTCCTCACCGGCGCAGCCGATCGCGAGACTCACCAGCCACCGACGATCACCAGCGAGCGTCACCACTCCGATCCGCACCACCGATCTCCCCCACGCTACTACAGATCATAGCTTCCACTCCTTCACGCACGTTGCTCCTTCAGCCATCGAGTTCCAGTAGCAGAAAACTAAAGACAGAGTACCTCTGTTCATAACAGGACAGTTTTCTACATCTAATTTTTTATTTTATTTTATTTTATTTTATTTAATTGTGTTACCCTTCGTCCCACGTTTGTGTGCAATTCCGCATTGGGGACAATGCGAGGAGAAAGTGTGGGGGAGGGGTTGAATTAGAAGTGCTGTGTGTTTATGTGGCTGTATGTTTATATTGATTGTGTTTATGTGGCTGTATGTTTATATTGATTTTGAATTCTGTGTTAATGATTGTTGATGTGGTGCTACGCTGATGCTGCTTTGAATGTTAGTTTGGTTGTTGCTGGAGTCTTAAATTTTTGCTGAATTTTTATTGTGAATTGAGGGTGCTTTGTGGTTAACGATTCTGGTAAATTTTGAACAAAACTTTTGTTGCTGAAATTGTGTTTAATTGGCTGCATTTATGCAAGAATTTTTGAGAATTTTGTGAAATCAAATCTGAATTGTTCAAAATTTGTGAAGAAAAAAATTTGTTAATTAATTTGAATGATTTTGCCCTCTTTGTTTTCACGGCTCCAATGTTGAATTCTTTTGAAATCCTGTTAGGTTGGTCAAGTTTGTGCAAACTCTAGATGTATTTGCTCTTATAGAGTATTATTTTTGTAGCCATTTTGAGCAAATTTGCACACAAGTTAGGTTGCCGTTTGACCTTAGCTAGTTCGATGTTTTGGCTGTGAATTCTATGAAAATGTGTGCACATATAAGTTGATTTACCATTTTGGTAGTAGTTGGTTGTTAATTATTGTGCAAATCTTGAGTGGTCGTGCCATTTTTAGTGCTTAATTGTATATGCTTGTGTTGTGATTCTGTTAATTTGGTTGATTCTATGCAAATTTTTGATATATCTACTTCTATAAAGTATTTCTGGTAACCATTTGTGGCAGAATTGTGCATAAGTTTTGGGTTAGAGTTTAATTTGGAGTTTACCTGAAAATGGCTTAAATTGATGCATTGGGCATGATTTTTGTGCATAAATATTGTTATCTTCATCGGAATTTTATGGCTTGCCCCCTTGTTTGATGTTGCATCCATCTTGTTCTTAAATATTTGTTAAGTTTCATTCACAATTCTAGAGAAAAGTGTTTGTCTAAATCAGTTCCAATATCATTTAGTTTTTGATGCATCAAATTGTTAGGCAGTGTGAGTAGTGTTCATAAATTATTTATCCATTTTCATACAAATTATGGTGATCTTAATTATTTTTTGAGTTAGAAATATCAAGGTTCAGTTTTTAAGGTGAAACATAAACTTTTGCATGTGTTTAAATTGGACTCTTTGTATTTTAGAAACTTGTTAAAACTATTTTGGACACTTATTTGGTATGTGTGCTTATGGATTAAGGAATTTGATTACCAGAAAAAAAATAATAATAAATAAAATAAAATAAATTTTACTCCGCTGTACGCTCAAAAAGCGGTTAAGAGTAGAGCTAGTAGCCGCTTGAAAATGTGTTATCTGAGTAACCGGGTGTATGCGGGTCAGAACCGGATACTTTCGCGTAAAAAGGATCTCTACATTCCTTGTAAGCATCTTAATCTCCTCTTTGACTAGAAAAACTGGGTGTATGCGGGTCAGAACCGGGTGCCCTCACGTCCATTATAGTCCAAGAGTCAAAAAAAAAAAAATCTGAAAAATATTTTTTCTGAGTATCTTTATTCCTTGATCTATTGAAAAAATGAGAAATTATAGTGTCTAATTTGGTTTGATAAGTTTTCTTTTATACATTGATTAAATTTTGAATTGAAATATAAATTTGTGTGTGCTTAATGTTCATGAATCTTGCTGTTTCTAATTTTAAAAGGTAGTTGAGATACCCATGTTTTAATATGATTATGTGGTAAACTGTTGTGGATTTCTATCTTTAACTTGCCTTACATTTTGATTTATTAGGAACTTATGGGAATGGAATTTGATATTTGGGTGAATGAACTTTTGAAATGATTGTGCTTGAGATTTAATTTATTCTTGAGGACAAGCATTGGATAAGTGTGGGGGAATTTGTTAAGTGTCTAATGTTGCATATTTTAGCATGTTTACCATCACTTTATTGTACTTTATTTTGGCTTAAATTAGTACTTTTCACTTGTTTTATTATTTTTGTCATTGTAGAGTCAAAGTGATGGAAAGAAAGCAAATGAAGCCCAAGAGAGTGAATATGGAACAGCCAAGGAAAATCAAGGAATTTAGGAGCAGAAAGCTGATTTTGAGCTTAACCTTGCCCAAGGCTAAGGGGCAAGGGTAAGGAGTTGCCTTGCCCAAGGCTAACAGCCAAAACGCGTCAGCAGATGCAGATTTTGAATTTTAATCTGAAAGTTGACCTAGCCGCTAGCTTTTCTTCACCAGATTTTTAGGGATGATTAAGCTGAAATTAGGGGGATGTTAGGCAGTACTTTAAGACTATTATATTATATTTAATTTATTTTCAAAGTTTGTTGTGCTATTTTCAAAGTTTGGTGGGAATTTGGTGACTTTTCTATCCCACCAAGTTTGAATTCCTCTATATCTAGGAAAAAACGTGAAGAAGGACAGATCTTCTTCTTCTTCTTTATCTGGGTTTTCTCAAGGCTGTAACAGGGAGTTCATTTTCTGTTTTTAATTTTATTTTGATTGTTATTTCAATTATGTGTGGCTAAAACTCCAATTCTAGTTAAAGATTAATTCAAAGCCAGGTTTTATTCATTGTGAGATTGTTATTTCTATTCATTGTTCTTAATTTCATATGATGTTCATGCTATTTATTGAAGATTAGAGAAACTATATCTCAATTATTATTTATTTTATGTTCAATGAGGCGCCGTTGTTCATCTTAATAGATAATATATTGCTAGATTAATTTTGCTGAATCCGTAATTGTTTGGTGAAGTTAACAATAAGTGGCAATCAGCATAGCTTCCTCACTGATATGAGCACAACCAAGCATAATGGCAACAAGAGAGATGAACTAGCACTTCCTCAAGGACCAATCACAAGAGCAAGGTCAAAGAAGCTTAAAGAAGTCCTACAAGCATTCATGAGGCCTTATGTAGAGAAGATACAAGTTCAAGAGGGGAAAGAAGCTGAATTGGGCTATGAAGACAAGTTGGGGCCGAATGGTCAAATGGGCCTTCAAGCTATTTTGTTTAGCTTCTATTCTTGTAATGACATATAAATAAATGTATTTGGGCAGCCTAGTACCTTAGAAAACGTTTTGGGCTTATTTAATTAGGTTTGTTTTATTTTTGGGTTTATTTGAGTATTTTGGGTAGTTTAAGTGGGTAGGCTAAAGTTGGGCTTATCTCTTCTAAAGAGTTGGGCCTAAATAACTAATTGAGGCTTAGAAAACATGAGGGGGCCGGATTTTAAAGGGGAGAGCTGAATTTGGATGGGTTTGAGTCAAATTTAGCTTTATGCCTACATTAGTGAACTTGGTGTCCTAAATTTTAGGAATGGCTTTTCTTTGATAAATACTTATTATTTTGGGATATTATTGAATAGAGTTTGATGGAGAAACAATAAGATGAATTTATCTTGAGTGAGTTAGCCAAATTCCACTTATAGCCAAAATTGAGTCTACATTCATTTTCCTTAGGATAATCACTAGCTTTTAGGATTATTTTCAGATTGTATTTATCTTTATTTATTCATGTACTTAGTCCATATTATGGCCAAATACATGTAGATAAAGGTTAGGAATTATCTTTGTTATTTATTTTATTAATTATCTCTTAGAGTTAGTGTTTGATTATAACTTCTCTAGGGAGGGGTGGCTGCCTAGCCTATATAAAGGGCTGAACTTCTTCATTTGTACTTTACATTTTGCATATCTTATGATTAATGAATTTTCATTGACTGAATTTGTGAGAGTTAATTTCTATTGATTCTTGCTATTGTATGAAGAATTAGACTTAGGCAATTTGCATGGTTAATGTATGCTTGATTCTTATTCTTCTTACTTTCTAAATCAATCTATTATAAGCGTTTCCATTCAATTTTGTTTGGGGGTTCTTTAGATTGGGGGTTTATTCACTTGTTTATGATCAATATTCATGGTATGTTGGCGTTCTAGTTTGCATATAGGCTGGGGTTCCGCATCACTCACAAGGGCTGTTATGTTGAGTAAATACATGATTGTGTCTAAATTGATCTCGCGTGAGGTTGGTTGGCTTAGGTCGGGTCTTTCTATTTTATTAATGCTGTCAATAAATTAAATTCTTGCGCGTGTTTTGGGTTATTTATTGATTAGGAATTAATTATAGTCTTACTTAATTAATTCAATAATACGGAGAGATTAGGTCGGGAGCGCGAAGCCGACGGCTATAACTGGCCCATTATATGATTTTTGGAGTTAATCTTTCGTCAATGATCAGTTGAGTTAAATCTGTGCTAAGAATATCTTTAACTGGAATTTATCGCATATTGAATTTCTTTTAATTAATTTACTGTTATTTTATTTGATTCTTTCAATTCATCATTAGTTAGTTTTTAATCCAATGGGGCCAAATGCAAAAGATGGGCTTCAATTGTGCTTGATTAATCTCGAAGAGTAGCTTTAGGCTGCCCAAGGGCTTATTTTATTATGTTGAACTTGTTTTGTTTTAATTATTTAGTTGGACCCTCATATAGCTTAATAGGCTTATTTTAAGTGAGTTTGGCTTACTTTAGCTTGGGCTCATTTAAATTAATTATTTTAGGCTTGTGGGTTGTTGTATTTTAGAGTTAATAAGTTTGGGCTTTAGTTATTTGGTGGGAGGCCCATGTGTTAGGTGGCCTTTTGACTTATTTAGGGTTTGGTGGGAGGCCCATGTGTTAGGTGGCCATGTGTTAGGTGGCCTTTTGACTTATTTAGGGTTTGGTGGGAAGCCCATGTGTTAGGTGCCCATGTGTTAGGTGGACTTTTGACTTATTTAGGGTTACCTACCTTTTGGGGGCTATAAATACCTCATTATAAGTTGTAAAAGACACATCTAAAACACTTTTGAATACCATCATTTGGCTTGGCCGAATTTTCTTCATTGGAGAGGAAAGCTTGTCTTCTTCTTTTGCATCAAGAACTTAAATTCTTATCAAGGTATTTACTTTGTGGCGAATTCTGTTCTTATATTTTTAAATCAATCTATTATAAGCGTTTCCATTTCTTTAGATTGGGAGTTTCTTCTTGTTCATGTTCATGCCATATTGTGTGTTTAAGGGGTTTCGGATTCTTTAGCCTTGGGGTTCCGCATCATTTGGTATCAGAGCTTGGATTAGGATAAATTCTTATTTATCTTGTGTTAATTTGCTATTCTATTGTTTTATTTTCATTAGAACAAGATAATTCCGCGTTATTAAATTTGCAATCTTATTCTTATCAATTTTGTGTTCTTCTTTATTTTTGAATTTATTTTTTTTTTGTGTTCTTCTTTGTTCCTACGTCAGATCTTGTGTTTGATGTTGTAAGTTCTAAAAAAAATCGTTGGTACTGTTCATAGTACTATTCATAGCACTGTTCATCCGAATTTAAAAAAAAAAAGAAAAGTCAACATTGAGATAAAGTTAGGAAAAAAAAATCACAAAGAAACAAAAATTTAGATTTGGTCATACTTTGAATTTGGAGACTAATTTGAAAAGTCAAAGTAAATATTTATGGGTAGTCGTCATTTTTGACTTCTTTGATTTCTTGTCTTTACATTCATTGTATCAAAATTGACTTTTCCATTAGGGGGATATCAATTTCTGCATTAGTTGTCTTTTTCTTTCACTCTAAGTTGCTATTTTTATTGTCTTTTGTAATTTTGCTTCTAGTACACCATAATTAACAAATTGATTCTTGTTAATTAAAATCTGTAATTTTGGACAGCATACATATCTTCTTCTTGTGTGCTCTTTCGTTTTATTTCTTCCGGTAATTTTTGCTTCTAGTTTTGAACCTATCTTATTTGTTAAGTATTTTCATTGTATTCCTTTTATATTTTGCTGCTTGTGAATTATTTTGGTTGGAAATTAAATTCTGAAGTGCAACTGAGGACAGCAAGCTTGAGTGGGAAAAGGTTTGAGTGTGTAAGCTTAAAAGAGGGTAAAAGCCAAATAGAGTGACACACGAGTGCAGTGCCATATTTTGAGTGAAGCACGTGAGGAAGTGATTGTGAGGATGTCCTATTACAAGTCAAGACGACATTTAGATCAAGAAACATTGGATGAGTTAAAAAAGGATACTAAGTTATTGAAGGAAGAACTTAAAAATGCAGAATTACGGTTTAAACAACTTTTTAGACAACTAGGTAAGTGTTTGCAAAAGGAGAAAATAAAGAAAGAGGAAGTTGTAGTGGAAGAGATTATCTGTGAAGCTGAAAGAGATGCTATAGATTTATATGACGATGATGTTGTAAATGAGGAAGACATAAGTGGAAGTGTAGACGTTGATTGTTTGAGGGAAAAGGAAGAAGATTGTAAAATGGAAGATGCTTGTTTAGTTGAGTTGGATGATCAACATGTTATGATTGATCATGTGGTGCTTCAGGAGGTTGAATTGAACATGGAAAAAGAAGATAATCATGATCAAAATGAGATTCCTGAATTAACTAACCATGCTTGTCCTAGTTTTTGTGTTAACTTGCAGGAACATGATGAGTTCTTTTTTGAAGATGCATTCATATTATTTCCACCTATTCCCAAGATCGTTTATGAAGACCAATTTATTCCACAAGCTTCAATTCCCAACTTGAATAAGACGAAAATTCGAGGACGAATCTTTTCTAAAGAGGGAGGGGATGATGCGTGCACAGGGGGGTCAACCCATCATGACAATCCTACACGAGCCAAATTATTGAAATTATGGAAAGTCAAGGGAGATTGGAGTCGAATAGCATCAATGCCAATCCAATGGGGCTGAATGGACATGAGAAGAATCAAATGGGCTTGATTAATTATTTCGATCTCGAAGAGTAGCTTTAGGCTGCCCAAAGAGCTTATTTTATTATGTTGGACTTGTTTTGTTATAATTTATTTAGTTGGACCCTTATATAGCTTAATAAGCTTATTTTAAGTGAGTTGGGCTTATTTTAGCTTGGGCTCATTTAAATTAATTATTTTAGGCTTGTAGGTTATTGTATTTAAGAGTTAATAAGTTTGGGCTTTAGTTATTTGGTGGGAGGCTTATGTGTTAGGTGGCCATGTGTTAGATGGCCATGTGTTAGGTGGCCTTTTGACTTATTTAGGGTTTGGTGGGAAACCCATGTGTTAGGTGGACTTTTGACTTATTTAGGGTTACCTACCTTTTGGGGGCTATAAATACCTCATTATAAGTTGTAAAAGACACATCTAAAACACTTTTGAATACCATCATTTGGCTTGGCCGAATTTTCTTCATTGGAGAGGAAAGCTTGTCTTCTTCTTTTGCATCAAGAACTTAAATTCTTATCAAGGTATTTACTTTGTGGCGAATTCTGTTCTTATGTTTTTAAATCAATCTATTATAAGCGTTTCCATTCACATGTTGTTTGGGGGTTCTTTAGATTGGGAGTTTCTTCTTGTTCATGTTCATGCCACATTGTGTGTTTAAGGGGTTTCGGGTTCTTTAGCCTTGGGGTTCCGCATCAGTTGTTTACCCCTAAAGAGATATCCTTCATGCCTATAGTACTTATCAAATGCAGTATGTTCACAAGCTTGATACACACTAGCAAAATCAACATCACTAACATACAATTCTTTCAAATGCTCAAATCTAAGTAACTTAGAAGTAAGCATAGAAATCAAAGCATACCTTCTAGATAGTGCATCAGCTACAACATTTTCCTTGCCTTGCTTGTACTTAATCACATATGGAAATGTTTCCAGAAATTCCACCCAACCTGTATGCCTCTTGCTCAACTTGCCTTGTCCCTTCAGGTACTTGAGAGATTGATGATCGCTATGAATCACAAACTCTTTAGGTAGCAAGTAGTGCTCCCACACTTTAAGTGCTCTCACCAATGCATAAAACTCCTTATCATATGATGCGAAATGGACCAAGAAGCCATCAAGAGATGACTTGGCTTTGCCAAGTGGGCCAATTACTAGAGCTAGGGCCAAGAAGTTCAAGGGAGCCTTAGAAGTCTACTTGGGCCGAGTGGTGGAAGCCATGGAGGAACAATGGCGTGATGGGCAAAGCAAGGCCAAGGCCTTGCCATTGAGGCCGAATTCTGAAGGGCCCATAGAAGGAAGTGTGGTCCATGCTTTATGTGCCACATATGGGCTACAAGGGGATTGATTTGATTGGGCCCATAGTTAGGACCTTTATATGTATTTTTCTTTTGGGTTAAATTAGTTTGTTATTGGGCTTTTTAAGTGGGCTCACGCCAACTTGTATTGGGCAGCCCAAGTGTTTTTCCTTTATGTATTATTTGGGCCAAATTCTCATTACCAATAAGTAGAGAATTCGGCCAGCCCATTAGTTTTAGGGTTAAGTCTTTAGTTGGTGGCATATAAATACCACCTTAAACCTAATTGTAAAACAGATTTTGATTAATTGAGAATTTCATTTGGTTTAGCCGAATTTCTTAGTGAGAGAGGCAGATTTGCATTCTTTCATTTTGCATTAGGAATTTAGTTAACTTATCAATCATTGATTGTAGCGTTTTCTATTTCCTTCATCCCAATTATTTGCGTTCTCAATCACAGGTTGATTGTGGGTTCAATAGGGAGGGATTTTAACTTGTTCGTCTTTGTTGATCATAGTGTGCGTTTTAGGGGTTTCGGGTTCATATAACCTTGGGGTTCCGCGTCATTTGGTATCAGAGCTCGGATTAAGGTAAATTCCTATTTATCTTAGAAATTAGGTTTTGAGTTTTCTTTTATTGTTTCTTGTGTTTTATGGTTGCCGAATTGTTCAAGTTTTGATTTTGTGTTTTAATTGTGTGATTAAACTTGTTTTTGCCATAACTTTTGCATCCGGTGTCCGTTTTTGCTCTATAATAACTTTTCGGAAAGGGAATTTCGAGATTTACAAAAGTAACCAGCTTTGCTCGTTAGCTACCCCTTCAAAATCCAAAAAAAGGTCGTTTAAGCTTCTAAAATTGGGTCTGAAGTTTAAAAAAAAAAAAAAAAAAAAAAAAATTCCGAAGTGTAGTAGAGTTTGAGTTTAGTTTCGGTTGTTGAGATTAATTAAAAAAAAAAAAGGTGAACAAGGAAGGAAAACCGAGAGAGAAGGAAAGAAAAAAAAAAACAAAAGAAGAAAGTGAACCAAGAAGGAAAGTGGCGTGAAGGGTATATATAGGAAGAGAAATCCGAATCCTATTTAGGAAGAAATCACAATCCTAGTGGGAAAGAAATCACAATCCTAGTTGGGAAACAATCCGAAATCCTATTGGGAAAACAATTCGAAATCCTAGTTAGGTAAAGGAATCTGAATCCTATTCTAGGTAGGAAAAAAATTAACCCTTATTGTTTTCGGTTTACAATCTCTATTTCGTTTTTGAATTAGGATTATAACCTATCATACATTATCCATTTATTATCCATACATTATCCATTTCTTATCCATTCATTATCCATTTTTCTATCCATATATTATCCATTTCTTATCCATTTCCAATCATTTTCTTACCATTTTTACCATCATTTGTCTACTGTTTTGCCATCTTTTCTTACCATCTTGTTACTGTTTTGCCATCCTTTTATCATCACTTTGCCTCCAATTTCGCACACAATTAATACACTAATCAAGCTTGTGTACATTTCGGCCTAGTGTCATCTTTAGCAACTCAAATTTCTTTGTTGCATGCAAACTGATTTCTTATTGTCTGAATTGAGTCTTTTAATGTTTTCTTGCTTTGCTGGGTAGATTAAATAGTTTCTAAATTCGATTTACTTTGTAGTGAATTGAATTCGTTCATCTTGGCCAGAATTGTCATTTTCTTTGTTTCTTGTTACTTAATTTCTTGTTTAAGCTAGCTTTTGTTCATTTTACATTGTTAGAGTATTTTTGATTGTTCTAGTACTCTAATTTGATTAATTCAAGTGGTATACCTTTTCTTTGTCCGTGTATCACCTCCATTGTGTCTAGTGTCTTCTTTCTAGTTTTTGAGCTTTCTGTTTTATTGTTAGTGTTTATTTCTTTGTATTCCTAACGTTTTTCAAATTGATTTGTCTTCTGGATTCCGAAGTGCAATTTGAGAGTTGCAAATAAGAGAGGAAAAAGGCAAGAGTTTGTGAGGACAACAAAGAGGGTAAAAGCCTTGTTGAGTGTAAACACGAGAGTTTGTGAGATTGTTTATTCTAACAATTTTTGCAGGTTAAACACCATGTCTGACGAATCCAGCAAGAGAGCTATGACCCCGGAACAAATGTCGTTTGCCCTACAAGCCATACAAGGAACTCTTGAAACCTTGATAAGGGAGCACAGAGAAAATAACGGGAGGTTGGATAAGTTAGAAGCAAGTACATCCAATGGCTCAAAGAGAACAGCAAGAAGAGGAAGGTGGATAAATGAACATGAAGAAGCCGAAGTGGAGGACTGGGAAGACTTTGATGAAGTACAATCCACAAGGGGTAGAGCAAGGAGAGTGGAAAGATTGGACAGCAATGTAAGTGCAATCAAGATGAACATTCCACCTTTCAAAGGAAGGAATGATGCTGAAGTTTATTTGGAATGGGAGAGGAAGGTAGATATGATCTTTTCCTGCCATAACTATTCCGAAGATAAAAAGGTAAAGTTGGCAGCCGTGGAGTTTTGTGACTATGCCTTGGTTTGGTGGAATGAAGTAGTTAAAAACCGAAGAAGACATAGAGAACCACCTATTTCCACATGGGATGAAATGAAGAGGGTCATGAAAAAGAGGTTTGTTCCATCTTATTATTATCGAGAATTGCACCAGCAACTACATAGGCTTACCCAAGGAAGTAAATCAGTGGAAGATTATCATAAGGAGATGGAGTTACTAATGATCAAAGCCAACATAGAAGAAGAAGAAGAGGTGACTATGGCTCGGTTTTTGGGTGGATTGAATCGAGAAGTTGCTGAAGTAGTGGAACTACAATACTATGGAGACATGGATGATTTAGTTGGCATTGCCATGAAGGTGGAGAGGCAACAAAAGCAAAGGAGGACAGCAAGGACATTTTCGAGTTCCAGCAGTAAGTGGAACCAGAAATGGAGCAAATTTGAAGAAAGGAAGAAAGAATATCATTCAGCTCCTAAAGAGAAAGAAACCGAAGCAAACAAAAGCAAGGATAAGAGTACACCCATTCAAAAAGGTACTACTGATCCTTCAACCAAACTTTCTAAACATAGGGATATTAAGTGCTTTAAATGTCAGGGTAGAGGTCATTATGCATCTGATTGTCCTAATAGAAAAACTATGTTTATTAAGGGGGGTGAAATTGTTTCTGAGTCTGAACATGAAAATGAGTCTGATGATGGGGAGTTGAGCATGCCACCTTTAGAGGATTGTTCTGATAATGATGAGTATGTTGAGTATGCTGTTAAAGGGGAAGCTTTAGTTACTAGGCGTGTATTGAATATGAATGTAAAAGAAGAAGGCTTAGAACAGCGTGAACATATTTTCCATACTAGATGTTTGATAGGTGGGAAGGCTTGTAGTTTGATCATTGATGGGGGTAGTTGCACGAACGTGGCTAGCACTATCCTAGTGGATAAATTGGGCTTGAAATGTGAAAAACACCCTAGTCCCTATAGATTGCAATGGCTAAATGACAGTGGGGAAGTTAAGGTGACTAAGCAAGTTAGAGTTACATTTTCTATTGGTAGATATGTGGATGAAATTGTGTGTGATGTAGTCCCTATGCAAGCTGGTCACATATTGTTGGGTAGACCTTGGCAGTTTGATAGGAGAGTAATGCATGATGGGTATAAGAATAGGTACTCTTTTGTACACAATGGTAATAAAGTTACACTTGCACCAATGTCACCACAAGAAACTTATCTTGAACAAATGAGAATGCAGCAATCTTCAAGTGGGAGTTCGGGAAGTGAGGAAAAGAAAAATGAGAGCAAAGAGGCCATGAGAGAAAAGAAACATGATAAAGGCCCAATGGTGAGTGACTGCACAGGAGAGGAAAAGAAAGTGGGATGTGCAGGAGAGAAGAAGTTAGTGAGTGAAAAAAAGAAGAGTGATATGAGAGTTGTAAGAAAAGACAATGAGAGGAGTGAAAAGGTAAAAGTGCAATCATGTTTTTATGCAAAACCGAGGGAACTCAATAGTGCCTACTTAGGCAAGAGGGCTTTGGTCATAATTCGGTTTAGGGAGAATTTCTGTTCTCAAACTGACCTTAACCCCGATTTGCCTAGTGTTTTTGTGGATCTTTTGCAGGAATATGCAGATGTCTTTCCAGATGATGTTCCACATGGCTTACCACCCTTGAGAGGGATTGAGCATCAAATAGACTTTGTGCCAGGATCCCAAATTCCAAATCGTCCAGCTTATAGGAGCAATCCCGAGGAGACAAAGGAATTGCAACAACAAGTGGATGAATTACTCCAAAAGGGATATGTGCGGGAAAGCATGAGTCCTTGTGCTGTTCCGGTCCTATTAGTGCCAAAGAAGGATGGAACATGGAGGATGTGCATTGATTGCCGTGCGGTCAACAAAATCACGGTAAAGTATCGCCACCCTATTCCTAGATTAGATGATATGCTGGATGAATTGCATGGTGCTTGTGTTTTCACCAAAATTGATTTAAAAAGTGGCTATCATCAAATTAGGATGAAAGAGGGAGATGAGTGGAAAACTGCGTTTAAGACAAAATATGGTTTGTATGAGTGGTTAGTAATGCCATTTGGGTTATCTAATGCACCTAGTACATTCATGCGTTTAATGAATCATGTCTTGCGTGAGTTTCTTGGTAAATTTGTGGTTGTTTACTTTGATGATATTCTAGTATACAGCAAATGCTTAGATGAACATATGATGCATGTTAGGGCTGTTCTAGACGTTTTGAGAAAGGAGAAATTATTTGCAAACCTTAAGAAGTGCTCATTTTGCATGGATAAAGTTATCTTCTTAGGTTTTGTTGTAAGTGCTAATGGTGTAGAAGTTGATGCTGAGAAAGTTAAAGCAATTCAAGAGTGGCCAACACCTAAAACCGTGACCGAGGTAAGAAGCTTCCATGGGTTAGCTAGTTTCTATAGACGGTTTGTTAGGGATTTTTCTACAATTGCTGCACCATTGAATGAAATTGTGAAAAAGAATGTCGGGTTTAAATGGGGAAAAGAGCAAGAACATGCATTTTGTACCTTGAAAGAAAAGTTATGTCATGCTCCTATTTTACATTTACCTGATTTTTCTAAAACTTTTGAAATTGAATGTGATGCTTCCGGGATTGGTATAGGTGCTGTTTTGATGCAGGAAAATCATCCTATTGCATACTTCAGTGAGAAGCTAAGTGGACCAGTTCTGAACTATTCCACCTATGATAAGGAGTTGTATGCATTAGTGAGAGCACTTGAAGTGTGGGAGCACTATTTGCTGCCTAAGGAGTTTGTAATCCACAGTGACCATCAATCGCTCAAGTATTTGAAGGGTCAAGGAAAATTGAACCGAAGGCATGCAAGTTGGGTAGAATTCTTGGAAACCTTTCCATATGTGATAAAATACAAGCAAGGTAAAGAAAATGTGGTGGCTGATGCACTATCTCGAAGGTATGCTTTGATTTCTATGCTTACTTCTAAATTACTTGGATTTGAGCAATTGAAAGAATTGTATGTGAAAGATGCTGATTTTGCCACTATATTTCATGCTTGTGAAAATGCTGCTTTTGATAAGTTCTATAGGCATGAGGGATATTTATTTAGAGGAAAACAACTTTGCATTCCTACATGTTCTATTAGAGAGTTGCTTGTGAGGGAGTCACATAGTGGGGGGTTGATGGGGCATTTTGGTGTGCAAAAGACATTGGATATGCTTAGTGAACATTTCTATTGGCCTAAAATGAAACGTGAGGTTGAAAGAATATGTGCTAAGTGTATTGCATGTAGACAAGCTAAGTCTAGAACAATGCCACATGGTTTGTATACACCCTTGCCAGTACCTCGTGAACCTTGGGTAGATGTTTCTATGGACTTTGTGTTGGGATTACCTAGGACTAGGAGAGGGAGAGATAGCATATTTGTTGTTGTGGATAGATTTAGTAAAATGGCACATTTCATTGCTTGCCATAAGACAGATGATGCAACAAATGTTGCTGAGTTGTTCTTCAGGGAGGTGGTTCGGCTACATGGGATGCCAAGGACCATTGTTTCAGACAGAGATGTTAAGTTCCTTAGTCATTTTTGGAGAGTTTTGTGGGGAAAACTGGGTACTAAACTTTTATTTTCTACTACATGTCACCCACAAACCGATGGACAAACTGAAGTAGTTAACAGGACTTTAGGGACTTTGTTGCGTGCCATTGTTGGAAAGAACCTGAAAACTTGGGAAGATTGTTTGCCATTTATTGAATTTGCATATAATCGTGCTGTGCATTCTTCTACAGGATTTTCACCTTTTGAGATTGTGTATGGTTTTAATCCTTTAACTGTTTTGGATTTAATGCCTTTGCCTTTGAATGAGCTTACTAGTTTAGATGGTAAAAGGAAGGCTGAAGTGGTTAAAGCAATACATGAGAAGGCACGTGAGCAGATTGAAAAGAAAAATCGCATGTATGCTCAAAAAGCGAATAAAGGGCGAAAGCAAATCATATTTGAACCAGGAGATTGGGTTTGGGTGCATATGAGGAAAGAACGGTTTCCACAGCAAAGGAAGTCGAAACTTGATGCAAGGGGTGATGGCCCGTTCCAAGTGTTAGAACGCATCAATGACAATGCTTATAAAATCGACTTGCCTGGTGAGTATAACATTAGTGCCTCTTTTAATGTTTCTGATTTGTCTCCTTTTGATTTTGATTCAGATTCGAGGACGAATCCTTTCGAAGAGGGAGGGGATGATGCGAAATGGACCAAGAAGCCATCAAGAGATGACTTGGCTTTGCCAAGTGGGCCAATTACTAGAGCTAGGGCCAAGAAGTTCAAGGGAGCCTTAGAAGTCTACTTGGGCCGAGTGGTGGAAGCCATGGAGGAACAATGGCGTGATGGGCAAAGCAAGGCCAAGGCCTTGCCATTGAGGCCGAATTCTGAAGGGCCCATAGAAGGAAGTGTGGTCCATGCTTTATGTGCCACATATGGGCTACAAGGGGATTGATTTGATTGGGCCCATAGTTAGGACCTTTATATGTATTTTTCTTTTGGGTTAAATTAGTTTGTTATTGGGCTTTTTAAGTGGGCTCACGCCAACTTGTATTGGACAGCCCAAGTGTTTTTCCTTTATGTATTATTTGGGCCAAATTCTCATTACCAATAAGTAGAGAATTCGGCCAGCCCATTAGTTTTAGGGTTAAGTCTTTAGTTGGTGGCATATAAATACCACCTTAAACCTAATTGTAAAACAGATTTTGATTAATTGAGAATTTCATTTGGTTTAGCCGAATTTCTTAGTGAGAGAGGCAGATTTGCATTCTTTCATTTTGCATTAGGAATTTAGTTAACTTATCAATCATTGATTGTGGCGTTTTCTATTTCCTTCATCCCAATTATTTGCGTTCTCAATCACAGGTTGATTGTGGGTTCAATAGGGAGGGATTTTAACTTGTTCGTCTTTGTTGATCATAGTGTGCGTTTTAGGGGTTTCGGGTTCATATAACCTTGGGGTTCCGCGTCATCATAGGTGGAATAGTTCAATACCGATCCGCTCAGCTTCTCACTGAAATATGCTATAGGACGATTTTCCTGCATTAAAACGGCACCTATACCAATCCTAGAAGCATCACACTCAATCTCAAAAGTCTTAGAAAAATCAGGTAAACGTAAAATAAGAGCAGTACATAACCTTTCTTTTAAATTGCAAAATGCATGTTCTTTTCCCCATTTAAACCCAACATTCTTTTTGACTATGTCATTCAGTGGTGCAGCAATAGTAGAGAAATCTCTAACAAATTGCCTATAGAAACTAGCTAAGCCATTGAAACTCCTTACCTCACTAACAGTCCTAGGCGTTGGCCATTCTTGGATGGCCTTCACTTTTTCAGAATCTACCTCCACTCCTTTGGAACTCACTACAAAACCTAAGAAGACAACTTTATCCATGCAAAATGAACACTTCTTAAGGTTTGCATACAACTTTTCTTTCCTAAGCACATCCAAAATAGCTTTTACATGCATAATGTGATCATTTAAGCACTTATTGTAACCTAAAATGTCATCAAAGTATACAACCACAGATGTACCAAGAAAATCACTCAAGACATAATTCATTAGGTGCATGAAAGTACTAGGTGCATTAGATAACCCAAAAGGCATTACTAACCACTCATACAATCCGTATTTAGTCTTAAATGCAGTTTTCCATTCATCTCCTTCTTTCATCCTAATTTGATGATAGCCACTCTTAAGATCTATTTTAGTGAACAAATATGCACTATGCAACTCATCAAGTATATCATCTAATCTATGAATAGGGTTGATACGGACCAGCCATGCAAGACACCAACTAAAGACCCTTTGAAGAAGCCAAGTGGCCCAATTACAAGAGGGAGAGCTCAAAAGCTAAAGATGGCAATGGCAACCTATGTACAAGGCTTAGTGACACAAGAACTAAATGAAGAGGCTTTTGAAAAGTGTCAAAATGGGCTTGAAGACAAACATAAGCTACTTAGCTTATTGGAGGCTTCTCATGAAGATGGGCTTAACATCTAGCCCATTCGGATTTGTAATGGCTTTGGGTTGTATTTGTTTAAATCATGGGCTAGGCTTGTGGGCTATTTTTACTTTAGCTAGTTGAATTAGTTAGTTGGGTCATTATTTAGGCTTTTAATTTGGGCTTGTTTTCCTGCCACTTAACCTTGTTATTTTGGGCTTATTTAAGTGAGATAGGCTTTAACTAGCTAGGGCTCATTTAATTAGTTATTTTTAGGCTTTTTGGGTTATATTTTAAGTTAATTAGTGTGGCCTTTAGTTATCTTGAAATAAGGCCCATGTTTTAAGACCTATTTGATTAATTAGGGTTTTTTTTAGCTTAAGGGAGTATATATACTCCACGAAAACGAGATTGTAAGATTAGACTTTGATTATTGATTAATTCCAATTGGCTTGGCTGAATTCTACTTGCTTAGAGAGGGAGTTATTTGCTTTCTTTTCAATTGCACCAAGAAGTTGAATAACTTATCAATTATTTTGATTGTGCATTTTTCATCTTCTTTAATTCTCGATTATTTGCATTTTCAATCACAGGTTGATTGGGGGTTCAATCGGGAGGTGATGCGGAACCCAATAGCTAATGAGCTACAAACCCACACATACAGTTCGAATAGCAAACCAAATCAGATAAACACCCTCCCTATTGAACCCCTAATCAACCTGTGACTGAAAACGCAAATAATCGGGAATTAAAGAACCTGAAAAACGCCACAATCAAACAATTGATAAGTTAATCAAATTCTTCATGCAATAGAAAAGAAAGCAATTCACTCTCATTCTAAGCAAAGAAAATTCGGCTAAGCCAATGAATATCATCCAAAAATCTGAAATTCTTAACATAACATGTTCTATTTATAGGGTGGCTAACTCTAGCTAGCAAATAACCTAAAACAAACCCTAATGAGGCCTTAAACATGGTGTGGCCGAATTGTCCATGGGCTTTACAAGATAAGTTAAGCCCAAACTAAAGAATTAAACACACTTAAAATAAGCCCAAAAGAAAGACTAATTAAAACCCAAAATAACTAAACTAAACCCAATCTAAGAAGCCCAAAACGTCTAGCCCATTAAGTCACTAATTAAATGAGTCATGTGACTTTTAAATGAAGCACATGACTTGTACAATTAAAGCCCAAAGTAGAATAAACCCAAAAATGACTTAAGTTGGCCCAATTTCACTAGAAGCTTCCAAAAGGCTAAGTACTTTGTGAAAGCCTCCTTCAAGCTCTTTATAACACTTCTTAAAGGCATCTTCATGTAGTTCTTGAGTAACAAAGCCTTGCACATAGGTTGTCATAGCCATCTTCAGCTTCTTAGCTCTCCCTCTTATGACTGGACCACTAAGCATCTTCAAAGGGTCTTTAATGGTTGGATGATCTGTATCATGTTTATCTGATTTTGCTTTGCTATTCGAATTGTATGTGTAGGTTTGTAGCTCGTTAGCTATTGGGTTATCATTTGGTATCAGAGCCAAGTTAAGGTTCTTTAATTCCCGATTATTTGCGTTTCTATTCACAAGTTGTTTGAGGGTTCAATAGGGAGGGTGTTTATCTGATTTTGCTTTGTTATTCGAATTGTATGTGTGAGTTTGTAGCTCGTTAGCTATTGGGCTCCGCATCATTAAATGATGCGGAGCCCAATAGCTAACGAGCTACAAACCCACACATACAATTCGAATAGCAAACCAAATCAGATAAACACCCTCCCTATTGAACCCCCAATCAACCTGTGACTGAAAACGCAAATAATCGGGAATTAAAGATGCAGAACCCAATAGCTAACGAGCTACAAACCCACACATACAATTCGAATAGCAAAGCAAAATCAGATGAACACCCTCCCTATTGAACCCCCAATCAACCTGTGACTGAAAACGCAAATAATCGGGAATTAAAGAACCTGAAAAATGCCACAATCAAACAATTGATAAGTTAATCAAATTGTTCATGCAATAGAAAAGAAAGCAATTCACTCTCATTCTAAGCAAAGAAAATTCGGCTAAGCCAATGAATATTATCCAAATCTGAAATTCTTAACATAACATGTTCTATTTATAGGGTGGCTAACCCTAGCTAGCAAATAACCTAAAACAAACCCTAATGAGGCCTTAAACATGGTGTGGCCAAATTGTCCATGGGCTTTACAAGATAAGTTAAGCCCAAACTAAAGAATTAAACACACTTAAAATAAGCCCAAAAGAAAGACTAATTAAAACCCAAAATAACTAAACTAAACCAATCTAAGAAGCCCAAAACGTCTAGCCCATTAAGTCACTAATTAAATGAGTCATGTGACTTTTAAATGAAGCACATGACTTGTACAATTAAAGCCCAAAGTAGAATAAACACAAAAATGACTTAAGTTGGCCCAATTTCACTAGAAGCTTCCAAAAGGCTAAGTACTTTGTGAAAGCCTCCTTCAAGCTCTTTATAACACTTCTTAAAGGCTTCTTCATGTAGTTCTTGAGTAACAAAGCCTTGCACATAGGTTGTCATAGCCATCTTCAGCTTCTTAGCTCTCCCTCTTGTGACTGGACCACTAGGCATCTTCGAAGGGTCTTTAATGGTTGGATGATCCGTATCATTAATGATGCGGAATCCCAAGGCTAAAGAACCCGAAACCCCTTGAACATACAATATGGCATGAATATGAACAAGAATAAACCCCCAATCTAAAGAACCCCCAAAAAACTATGTGAATGGAAACGCTTATAATAGATTGATTTAAAACACAAGAACAGAATTCTCCACAAAGTAAATACTTTGATAATAATTAAAGTTCTTGATGCAAAAGAAGAAGACAAACAATCCTCTCCAATGAAGAATTTGGCCAAGCCAAATAAAAGTCTCAAAATATCATAATCTCCAAGTCTGAATTAAAAATTCGTTTTTGAGGAGTATTTATACTCACTTAAGCTAATAAAAACCCTAATTAATCAAATAAGCCTTACACTAAGATAACTAAAGCCCAAACTAATTAACTTAAAATTCAGCCCAAAAAAACCTAAAAAGAACTAATTAAATGAGCCCAAGCTAATTAAAGCCCATCTCACTTAAATAAGCCCAAAAGAATAAGTTAAGTCCTAACATATTACAAATAATCAAACGAAAATAATAAATAAAAGCCTAAACTAAAAGCCCAAATAAATCAGCCTCTTAATCCACCAATTAGCACATGCATTGCACATGCTCTGGCTCACATGCATAGTACATGTCAAGGTCACATGGTCGGCACATGTCAAGTGTCACGTACATAGCACATGTCAAGGTCACATGGTCAGCACATGTCAAGTGTCACATGACCTGCACATGTTAAGTCGTCACATGACTAGCACATGTCCATCTTCAATTTGGCTTCTTCATAAATTTAGCCCACGGACTTCCTTCGAGCCTTCTTTAACTTCTCCAAATTTGATCTCCATGAATATGAACTTCCATTGTTTATAATCTTGAAGTGTTGACCCCCCTGTGCACGCATCATTCCCTCCCTCTTTAGAAAAGATTCGTCCTCGAATCTTCGTCTTGTTCAAGTTGGGAATTGGCACTTGTAAAATAAATTTATCTTCATATGAGATCTTCTGAATAGGTGGAAATAAAATGAATGCTTCTTCAGCTGAGGACTCATCATGTTCCTGCAATTTAACAAAAACACTAAGAAAAACATGATTTTTCAATACAACCATTTCGTTCTGATCATGGTCCTCTTCTTTCTCCATGTTTAACTCAGCCTCCTTAAGCACTACAGGATCAATCATAACATGCTGATCTTCCATCTCAACTAAACAAACATCTTCCTTCTCACTCAAAACAACAACTACTTCACTTCCACTGATTTCTTCTTCACTCACAACCTTATTGTCATAGAAATCTATAGCATCTCTTTCAGCTTCACAAATAATCTCTTCCATTGTAGCTTCCTCTTTCTTTCTTTTCTCCTCTTTCTTTCTTTTCTCCTTTTTCAAACACTTATCTAACTGTCTAAAAAGTTGTTTAAACCTCAATTCCATATCTTCAGAATCTTCATTTTTCCTATGACGGTCAATTGATTTACTTCGATTTTTGATTTTAGTAGATTCATTTATTCTCTCCTCCATCCTATCCATCCTAGTATTCAACTTCTTAAACTCTCTCATGAATGTTTTATACATCATCTTCACATTAGGCACGTTTTCATCCTCTTTCTCACCCATTGTCTCCTTTATGTCCTTTCTTGACATGATTTATAAACTGCAAATAAATGTTAGAAGAGAAATAAAAACTCACATTTCACTCCCTCACGTGTTTCACTCAAAAAGATGGCACTCCACTTGTGTTTCACTCAAGTAGGCTTTTACCCTCTTTTAAGCTCACACACTCAAGCCACCACTCAAGCTTGTTATCTTCAGTTGCACTTCAGAACTCAAACTCAAGTCAAAATAGTTCACAAGCAGCAAATTATGGTAAAGAATGCAATGAAAATACTTAACAAAAAAGATAGGCACAAAGCTAGAAGCAAAAGACCAAAGTGAAGAACGTTGAAATGAGCATACAAGGTGAAGATATGTATGCTGTCCGAATTATGTAAATTTAACTAACAAGAATCAAATTGTTAATTATAGTGTAATCGGAAGCAAAAACACAAAGACACCAAAATGGAAACTTAAGAATGAAAGAAAAGACAAAACTAATGCAATAATGCAGAAATTGAAATCTCGCTAATGGAAAATTCAATTTGAGACAATATGTATTATCACACTGATATGAGCACAACCAAGCATAATGGCAACAAGAGAGATGAACTAGCACTTCCTCAAGGACCAATCACAAGAGCAAGGTTAAAGAAGCTTAAAGAAGTCCTACAAGCATTCATGAGGCCTTATGTAGAGAAGATACAAGTTCAAGAGGGGAAAGAAGCTGAATTGGGTTATGAAGACAAGTTGGGGCCGAATGGTCAAATGGGCCTTCAAGCTATTTTGTTTAGCTTCTATTCTTGTAATGACATATAATTAAATGTATTTGGGCAGCCTAGTACCTTAGAAAACGTTTTGGGCTTATTTAATTAGGTTTGTTTTATTTTTGGGCTTATTTGAGTATTTTGGGTAGTTTAAGTGGGTAGGCTAAAGTTGGGCTTATCTCTTCTAAAGAGTTGGGCCTAAATAACTAATTGAGGCTTAGAAAACATGAGGGGGCCGGATCTTAAAGGGGAGAGCTGAATTTGGATGGGTTTGAGTCAAATTTAGCTTTATACCTACATTGTGAACTTGGGGTCCTAAATTTTAGGAATGGCTTTTCTTTGATAAATACTTATTATTTTGGGATATTATTGAATAGAGTTTAATGGAGAAACAATAGGATGAATTTATCTTGAGTGAGTTAGCCAAATTCCACTTATAGCCAAAATTGAGTCTACATTCATTTTCCTTAGGATAATCACTAGCTTTTAGGATTATTTTCAGATTGTATTTATCTTTATTTATTCATGTACTTAGTCAATATTATGGCCAAATACATGTAGATAAAGGTTAGGAATTATCTTTATTATTTATTTTATTAATTATCTCTTAGAGTTAGTGTTTGATTATAACTCCTCTAGGGAGGGGTGGCTGCCTTGCCTATATAAAGGGCTGAACTTCTTCATTTGTACTTTATATTTTGCATATCTTATGATTAATGAATTTTCATTGACTGAATTTGTGAGAGTTAATTTCTATTGATTCTTGCTATTGTATGAAGAATTAGACTTAGGCAATTTGCATGGGTAATGTATGCTTGATTCTTATTCTTCTTACTTTCTAAATCAATCTATTATAAGCGTTTCCATTCAATCTTGTTTGGGGGTTCTTTAGATTGGGGGTTTATTCACTTGTTTATGATCAATATTCATGGTATGTTGGCGTTCTAGTTTGCATATAGGCTGGGGTTCCGCATCAATTGGTATCAGAGCTTAAGCTAAGTGATAAATTCTTAACTATCCTTTAATTTTGTCTTCTTGAAATTCTTTCTTTGTTCTGGCCGAATAGGACTTTGCATCTAGTTCCTTATTTGGTTGTTGCTCAATTGTGTTAAATTACCTATCTCAAGTATTTGATCATTAGTTGTGTGATTTACGTTTTGAAAAAAAAAAAGAAGAAGAAGAAAAGAAAGCTTATATACATATCAAAAAAAAAATCTGAAAATTACCTTGTGTTCAATTCAGCTCCTATTATCTTGTTAAGTTCAAATTTAATCAATTAAGCCAGAACTTCCATAATTTGTTTGATTTCTTCAAAGGGCAGGTTAAGTACTCATTGCTTTTAAGATTTTGGGTTATATTATTGCATGCTTTCTTTGATTTTATTTTTGTTGAGTCTATATAAAATCTGTTTAAACTAATCATTAGGTTTAGTTAAACATCGCATTTAAGTGCATCCGTCTTGTCTATTCTTTTCATTCTAAGTTATCAATTTGTGTGTCTAAACTGTTTTTGGTTCCAACTACAATAGTTTAACATATTGCACATTGTTGAACATCTTTATACACTAAAGCGCACAAAATTTATCTCTTGTGTGCTAATTTCTAAGTTTGTTCAATTTGGTCAATTTGCCTCTAGAATTGGTACTTTTTGCTGTTCTTGTTAAGTACTCATTGTGTCCAAATCAAACAACTTAATTGTGCATATTGTTTGAGTTTGTTTCTGAAGTACAATTGTGAGAAATCAATTTGTGAGTTGAGAGACAAACACGTGAGGTTGAGTGAATTCTTTTCTTTACTTGTTTACTTAAGTTTAAAGATGTCTGGAAACAATAGTAAAGATGAGACTGAGATTCCCCATGATACTAAACTTATGATTAAAGCTTTTATGGATAGTTTGCAAAAGCTAAATCTCAGGATGGATAGCATGGAGAGTGACCTTAAAGCTTCCAAGGGCAAATATACAAGGGAGGAAGAAGTAGACCAATTATACAATGATGATGGAGAAGAGGAGGCTCATTCCTTCCCAATGAGAGCAAGGAGGTATGACAATCGAATGGAAAGTAAAGACAATAATTTGAGTGCTATCAAGATGAAGATTCCCCATTCAAAGGCAAAAATGACGTGGATGCCTATCTCGATTGGGAAAGAAAGGTAGAGATGATCTTTTCATGCCACCACTATTCAGATGAGAAAAAGGTAAACTCGCAGCCATTGAATTTTTTGATTATGCACTAATTTGGTGGGATGAGTTATTGAAAAGTAGGAGGAGAAATGGGGAACTCCCTATCACTTCTTGGGAGGAAATGAAAAGAATCATGAGAATGAAGTATGTGCCTAGTTATTATCATAAGGAACTCCACAATCAGTTACAAAGAATTACACAAGGATCTAGTTCAATGGAGGATTACTACAAGGAGATGGAGATGCTCATGATTAAAGCAAGCATTATGGAGGATGAATATCAAACGATGTCTCGCTTTTGGGAGGTATGAATAGAGAACTTGCTGATATTGTTGAATTGCAGCATTATGTGGATATGGATGATTTGGTGAGCATTGCAATTAAAGTGGAGAGACAAAGAAGTAGACGTGGGACAACCAAATCCTATGCAAATTCCAATAACAATAAATGGAATTCAAAGTGGAACAAGGGTGACACAAAGAAAGAATCGACTTCAAGTACCGGTCAAATTCCAAAGAGAAAACGGTTACTGCACAAAAAGGTACTTCTGAACAACCCCTAAACCTAATAGACATAGGGACATTCAGTGTTTCAAATGTAAGGGTCGTGGTCATTACGCTAATGAATGTGTTGAATAAAAAGACCATGATAATTAGGGGGGGATGAAATTGTTTCTGAATCTGACAATGACTGTGATGATATGCCACCTTTGGAGGATTGTTCTGATGTAGATGAAAATGTAGAGTATCCTGTTCAGGGAGAGTCCTTAGTGGTGTTGCGTGCATTGAATGTAAATGTAAAAGAAGAAGGACTAGGAACAGAGGGAAAACATATTTCATACTAGATGCCTAATAGGTGGGAAAGTCTGTAGCATGATAATTGATGGGGGTAGTTGCGTTAATGTTGCTAGTACAGTCTTAGTTGATAAAATTAGGACTTAAAACTAAGAAACACCCTAACCCATACAGACTTCAGTAGTTGAATGATAGTGGGGAAGTTAAGGGTGACCAACGTGTAACTATATTATTTTCCATTGGTAAATATGAAGATGAAGTCACTTGTGATGTTGTACCTATGCATGTTGGTCATATTTTGCCTAGGAAGGCCTTGGCAATTTGATAGGCGCGTATTACATGATGGATTTAGAAATAGGTACACTTTTGAATTTAAAGGATGTAAACACAATACTTGCCCCTTTGGCACTGATACGGATCCACCAACCATCAAAGATCATTTGAAGATGCCTAGTGGTCCAATAACGAGAGGACGTGCTCAGAAGCTAAAGATGGCTATGACATCTTTTGTTCAGGCTTTTTGTCACTCAAGAAATTCATGAAGAGGCTATTGAGAAATGTTCTGGAGAGCTTGAAGGCCAAATGAAAGTACTTAGCCTTCTGGAAGCAAGTGAAGGAATTGGTCAATTTAAGCCCATCAAGGGCTTATACAACTTTGGCTTTTAATTTGTACATGTCATGTGCCTTATTTAAAAGTCACATGACTCACTTAAGTTGTATTTAAATGGGCTAGGCGTGTTGGCTTCTTGTTGGGCTTGGTTTAGTTAGTTTGATTGTTTATTTTGTCTTGTTTTGGGCTTTCGCATTCAGCTTTTAACACTTACCTTTAAGTATATTTATTTTCTTTATTGTGGGCTTAATTTAGCTTGTAAAGCCCCATGTCAATTTCGGCCTATGAATGATTAAGGCCTTAGTAGGGTTTGTTTTAGGTTTAAGAATAATTAGGGTTAGCCACCATATAAATAGGCTAACATAAGTTGTAACCTGCAGATTTTTGATCAATTAAACATTTGAGAGTATTCTCTTCTTGGCTCTTGCCGAATTTCTTTAGGGAGATTAGTGAGATTGCTTGCTTTTCTTTTCTATTGCATGAGGAATTGAATAACTTATCAATTGTCTTGATTGTGGCGTTTTCATTTTCTTCGATTTCCCAATTATTTGCGTTTCCATTCACGTGTTGTTTGGGGGTTCAATAGGGAGGGTTTTTGTCTTCTTTGTCTTTGCAATCAAAGTGTATGTTCAAGGTGTTTCGGGTTCTTTAACCTTGGGGTTCCGCATCATTTGGTATCAGAGCCAAAAGTAAGGTAAATTCCTATTTATCTTAGTGTTAGGTTTGTGTTTTCTTTTCTTTGAATTCTTTATGTTTATGCCGAATTAGGTTGCATTAAGTTTCTTAGTTAATTGAGTTTCTTTGTGTGTTTAAATTAGCCGTTTTCTTTGCTTACCTTTACCTTGAACCGAATCTTGAACATCCTTAGTTTGATTTTCGATCTTAGTAGAAGAATAGTCCTGATTTATAGAGAAAAAGAAAAAAAAATCAGAAAAAAACTTCGAAAGGCCATAACTTTTGCCATAGGTGTCCGTTTTTGCTCTACAATAACTTTTCGGAAAGGGAATTTCGAGATCTACAAAAGTAACGAGCTTTGCTCGTTAGCTAGCCCTTCAAAATCCCAAGAAAGGACGTTTAGGCTTCGGAAATTGGCTCTGAAGTTCTAAAAAAAAAATTAAAAAGTAAAAACCGAATTTGAGTTCTGATCACCTTGGGCGTGAGAAGTTTGGTGATTTGTGTTATCCATTTTCTTATCCATTTGTGTTATCCATTTACTTATCCATTTGTGTTATCCATTTTCTTATCCATTTGTGTTACTTATCCATTTGTGTTATCCATTTACTTATCCATTTGTGTTATCCATTTTCTTATCCATTTGTGCTACTTATCCATTTGTGTTATCCATTTTCTTATCCATTTTTCTTATCCATTTGAGCTGCCATTTTTAACATTTCTTATCCATTTGTGGAATCATTTTTTTTTATCATTTGTGTTACCATTTTGGTATCTTTTTGCCATCATCTTTCTATCACTTTGCCATCCTTTTGCACACAACTTGACACATTAATTAGAGCTTGATACACCATTCGGCCTACTCATCTTTTAGCTCTTAATTGAATTGTCTTGCATGCAATTTGCTTTATTTAGTTTAATTTGTCTTTTTATTGATTTCTTGCTTTGCTGGGTAGAATATCTAGGTTCTATATTTGGTTTACTTTGTAGTGAATCAGATTCATACATCTTGTCCAGAATTGTCATTTTTTTCTTAATTCTTGTTGCTTATTTCTTTGTTTTAAGCTTGCTTTTGTTCCTTTACACTGTTAGAGTATCTTTGCTTGTTCTAATACTCTAATTTGGATATAATCAAGTGGTGCACTACTCTTGACCGTGTATCACCTCCATTGTGTCTAGTGTCTTCTTTTTTAGTTTTGAGCTATCTTTTTATTGTTAGTACTTACTTATTCTTTGCTTTCTTAAACGTGCTCGAGATTCTTGATCTGTGAATTGATTTCTGAAGTGCAATTTTGAAGTTGCAAGCTCGAGTGGTAAAAGGCAAGAGAGTGTGAGGACATTAAGAGGGTAAAAGCCTTGATTGTGTGAAACACGAGAGGAGTGACATTCTTTGAGTGTAAACACGTGAGGGAGTGCTTGTGAGGATTTTATCTAACAAATTTTACAGGTATTACACCATGACTGAAGAGACTAGTGGGAAAGGAATATCCCAAGCTGAAGATCATGTACCGGACAACAAGATGCTATATCAAGCCTTCATCAGTGAGATGCGAAAGTTGTCTCTTAGAATGGATGGAATGGAAGAGAGGCTTGAAGGAAGTATATCTAATGCACCTAGAAGGGCAGCAAGGAGAGGCCGAATTATTCAAGGGCATGGGGAGCATGATTTTGACGATGAAGAGGAGGAGGAGACTAGTGCAAGGATAGATGGGAACTTGGGGAACATCAAACTCAAGATTCCTCCATTCAAAGGCAGAAATAGTGCAGAAGAGTACTTGGAGTGGGAGAGAAAGGTGGAGATGATCTTTGAATGCAATAGATATTCAGAGGAAAAGAAGGTGAAGATTGCAGCTGTAGAGTTCACTGATTATGCAATGTTTTGGTGGGAGCAACTCAATTTGAGCAGAAGGAAAGTGGGGAGGCGTCCTATTAGTAATTGGGAGGACATGAAGGAAGCCATGAGAAAAAGGTTTGTTCCTTCACACTATTTTAGGGAATTACATCAAAAATTGCATAGACTTGTGCAGGGAGGAAAATCAGTGGAGGATTACTATAAAGACATGGAAATGTGCATGGTGAGAGCAAACATTGAGGAGGACGAGGAGGTCACCATGGCTCGGTTTTTAGGTGGTTTAAACAAGGAGGTTGATGCGGAACCCCAAGGCTAAAGAACCCGAAACCCCTTGAACATACAATATGGCATAGACATGAACAAGAATAAACCCCCAATCTAAAGAACCCCCAAACAACTATGTGAATGGAAACGCTTATAATAGATTGATTTAAAAACACAAGAACAGAATTCGCCACAAAGTAAATACCTTGATAAGAATTAAAGTTCTTGATGCAAAAGAAGAAGACAAACAATCCTCTCCAATGAAGAATTTGGCCAAGCCAAATAAAAGTCTCAAAATATCATAATCTCCAAGTCTGAATTACAAATTCGTTTTTGAGGAGTATTTATACTCACTTAAGCTAATAAAAACCCTAATTAATCAAATAGGCCTTAAAACATGGGCCTTACACTAAGATAACTAAAGCCCACACTAATTAACTTAAAATTTAGCCCAAAAAGCCTAAAAAGAACTAATTAAATGAGCCCAAGCTAATTAAAGCCCATCTCACTTAAATAAGCCCAAAAGAATAAATTAAGGCCTAACATATTACAAATAATCAAATGAAAATAATAAATAAAATCCTAAACTAAAAGCCCAAATAAATCAGCCCCTTAATCCACTAATTAGTACATGCATTGCACATGCTCTAGCTCACATGCATAGCACATGTCAAGGTCATATGGTGGGCACATGTCAAGTGTCACATGCATAGCACATGTCAAGGTCACATGATCGGCACATGTCAAGTGTCACATGACCTGCACATGTTAAGTCGTCACATGACTAGCACATGTCCATCTTCAATTTGGCTTCTTCATAAATTTGGCCCATAGACTTCCTTCGAGCCTTCTTTAACTTCTCCAAATTTGATCTCCATGAATATGAACTTCCATTGTTTATAATCTTGAAGTGTTGACCCCCCTGTGCACGCATCATTCCCTCCCTCTTTAGAAAAGATTCGTCCTCGAATCTTCGTCTTGTTAAAGTTGGGAATTGACACTTGTAGAATAAATTCATCTTCATATAAGATCTTCTGAATAGGTGGAAATAAAATGAATGCTTCTTCAGCTGAGGACTCATCATGTTCCTGCAATTTAACAAAAACACTAAGAAAAACATGATTTTTCAATACAACCATTTCGTTCTGATCATGGTCCTCTTCTTTCTCCATGTTCAACTCAGCCTCCTTAAGCACTACAGGATCAATCATAACATGCTGATCTTCCATCTCAACTAAACAAACATCTTCTTTCTCACTCAAAACAACAACTACTTCACTTCCACTAATTTCTTCTTCACTCACAACCTCATTGTCATACAAATCTATAGCATCTCTTTCAGCTTCACACATAATCTTTTCCATTGTAGCTTCCTCTTTCTTTCTTTTCTCCTTTTTCAAACACTTGTCTAACTGTCTAAAAAGTTGTTTAAACCTCAATTCCATATCTTCAGAATCTTCATTTTTCCTATGACAGTCAATTGATTTACTTTGATTTTTGATTTTAGTAGATTCATTTATTCTCTCCTCCATCCTATCCATCCTAGTATTCAACTTCTTAAACTCACTCATGAATGTTTTATACATCATCTTCACATTAGGCACGTTTTCATCCTCTTTCTCACCCATTGTCTCCTTTATGTCCTTTCTTGACATGATTTATAAACTGCAAATAAACGTTAGAAGAGAAATAAAAACTCACATTTCACTCCCTCACGTGTTTCACTCAAAAAGATGGCACTCCACTCGTGTTTCACTCAAGTAGGCTTTTACCCTCTTTTAAGCTCACACACTCAAGCCTTTTACCACTCAAGCTTGTTATCTTCAGTTGCACTTTAGAACTCAAACTCAAGTCAAAATAGTTCACAAGCAGCAAATTATGGTAAAGAATGCAATGAAAATACTTAACAAAGAAGATAGGCACAAAGCTAGAAGCAAAAGACCAAAGTGAAGAACGTTGAAATGAGCATACAAGGTGAAGATATGTATGCTGTCCAAATTATGTAAATTTAACTAACAAGAATCAAATTGTTAATTATAGTGTAATCGGAAGCAAAAACACAAAGACACCAAAAATGGAAACTTAAGAATGAAAGAAATGACAAAACTAATGCAATAATGCAGAAATTGAAATCTCCCTAATGGAAAATTCAATTTGAGACAATATGTATTATCACACTAAGACAAAATGAAAAGGAGACACAAGATGTCCAAACTAAAACAAGATTAGGAAACCCAAATGTTTGTCCAAAATAAGACAAAGATTAATCCAATATGTCTTAATAAGATCAAATAAGGAAACCCAAATGTCTAAACTAAGACAAAATGACTTATCCACTATGTCTTAATTAGTTCAAGATATGGAAACCCAAATGTCTAGACTTAAGACAAAATGAAACTTATCTAATTTAATGTCCTAATTTAAATAATGTCCCAATCCTAATTTCTTTTCTTTTTTTTTTTTTGAATTATCTCTAACTAATTAGATAATAACAATTCTATCCTAAAGAAATACAATCCTAATTGTTCACACCAACCAAAGTTAACCCAAATTAAAATACTTTTTCTAAATTCGGATAAACAGTAAATTCGGATGAACAGTGCGATAAACAGTACGTGTGAACAGTGCAATGAACAGTACATGTGAACAGTACCAGGAACAGTATGACGAATTTTTTTTTTTTAATTTTTAGCTAGATAACAACTAGAACAACTAATAACCTAGAAATCAAGATCAAACAATAAGAAATAACACCTAAACAACGCTCCCTATAATTTAGGCCACTATGATGAACAAGTTTTCCTAAATTTTAGGAATCAAATAAATTGAAAATTAATGAATAAATACAGTAAGTAAACATGGATAAATAAGAATTTAATCCAAATCCAAGCTCTGATACCAAATGATGCGGAACCCCAAGGCTAAAGAACCCGAAACCCCTTGAACATACAATATGGCATAGACATGAACAAGAATAAACCCCCAATCTAAAGAACCCCCAAACAACTATGTGAATGGAAACGCTTATAATAGATTGATTTAAAAACACAAGAACAGAATTCGCCACAAAGTAAATACCTTGATAAGAATTAAAGTTCTTGATGCAAAAGAAGAAGACAAACAATCCTCTCCAATGAAGAATTTGGCCAAGCCAAATAAAAGTCTCAAAATATCATAATCTCCAAGTCTGAATTACAAATTCGTTTTTGAGGAGTATTTGTACTCACTTAAGCTAATAAAAACCCTAATTAATCAAATAGGCCTTAAAACATGGGCCTTACACTAAGATAACTAAAGCCCACACTAATTAACTTAAAATTTAGCCCAAAAAGCCTAAAAAGAACTAATTAAATGAGCCCAAGCTAATTAAAGCCCATCTCACTTAAATAAGCCCAAAAGAATAAATTAAGGCCTAACATATTACAAATAATCAAATGAAAATAATAAATAAAATCCTAAACTAAAAGCCCAAATAAATCAGCCCCTTAATCCACTAATTAGTACATGCATTGCACATGCTCTAGCTCACATGCATAGCACATGTCAAGGTCATATGGTGGGCACATGTCAAGTGTCACATGCATAGCACATGTCAAGGTCACATGGTCGACACATGTCAAGTGTCACATGACCTGCACATGTTAAGTCGTCACATGACTAGCACATGTCCATCTTCAATTTGGCTTCTTCATAAATTTGGCCCACAGACTTCCTTCGAGCCTTCTTTAACTTCTCCAAATTTGATCTCCATGAATATGAACTTCCATTGTTTATAATCTTGAAGTGTTGACCCCCCTGTGCACGCATCAGAGGTTGTTGATGCCATTGAGATGTATAGATATGACACGATGGAAGAGATGTTGCACATGGCAATAAAGATTGAAAAGCAAAAGAGGAGTAAAAATTTCAGTAAGATCAACAACAACTCAAGCTATACTTTGGGGTCTAAATGGACCAAAAAGGAGGAGAAGAAGGATTTTAGGGTATCTAAACCCTATGGGGCAGATTCGAGTTCCAAAGAAGTAAAAGCAACCCAAGTCCCAAATAAAGGTGTTAAAGGTAACTCTAGTACTCCTACCCCTAGTAGAGAAATTAAATGTTTTAAATGTTTGGGTAAGGGGCATGTAGCACGAGATTGTCCTAATAAGAGGGTAATAATTGCTAGGGATGATGGGGAAATTACTTCTGAATCAGAACAGAGTGATAATGAAATGCCTCCTTTAGAAGATTGTAGTGATTGCGATAGTGAGGGGGAGTTGTTAGTTGCTGAAAGTGGGAAGTCATTAGTTGCTAGGCGAGCTTTAAACTTGAATGTTAGGGAAGATAGCCTAGAACAAAGAGAGAACATATTTCACACTAAGTGTTTAGTTAATGGGAGAGTGTGCACAATCATTATTGATGGGGGGAGTTGCACAAATGTAGCTAGTGTGAGTATGGTTGAGAAGTTGAACTTGGCATGTGAGAAGCATCCTAGACCTTATAGATTGCAATGGTTGAATGATAGTGGAGAGGTTAAGGTGACACGCCAGGTTAGAGTGCCATTTTCTATTGGATGGTACAAGGATGAAGTTTTATGTGATGTTGTACCTATGCAGGCAGGCCATTTGCTTTTGGGAAGGCCTTGGCAATTTGATAGATAGGCTATTCATAATGGGTACACTAACAGATTTTCTTTTTCTTATGAAGGTAAAAAGGTTGTTTTAGCCCCATTATCTCCTCAAGAGATTTATGAAGATCAAAAGAGATTGTTTGAAAAAGAGAAAGAGGTTTCAGCCAAAAGAGAAAAAGGGAGAGAGGTTTCGGCCCAAGGGGTGAGAGAGAGAGGAAAAGAAAAGAAAGGGGGAAAAGAGGCCCAAAAAGAAACAAAACAAATAAATGGCCCAGTGGTGAGTGAAAACAAGCAAGGGGGGAGACAAAAACAGAATTTCTATGTTAGAGTAAGGGAGGTCAAGAGTGCATTAGCCTTAAGGCAACCTTTGGTTCTTGTTATCTACAAGGAAGTTTTGTTTACTGACACTGACCCTAACCTTAACTCTTTGCCTTCTAGTTTTGTTTCTTTGTTGCAGGAGTATTCTGATGTTTTTCCTGATGAGATGCCAGATGGTTTACCACCTTTGAGAGGGATAGAACATCAGATTGATTTTGTGCCAGGATCTACCATTCCCAATAGACCAGCCTATAGAAGCAATCCTATGGAAACTAAGGAGATGCAAAGGCAAGTGGAAGAACTGATGGAGAAGGGATTGGTGAGAGAAAGCATGAGTCCGTGCGCAGTACCTGTTCTTTTGGTGCCTAAGAAGGATGGAACATGGAGGATGTGTGTCGATTGTCGCGCAGTCAACAAAATCACTGTAAAGTATAGACATCCCATCCCTAGGCTAGATGATATGTTGGATGAATTATGTGGTGCTGTGTATTTTACTAAAATTGATTTAATGAGTGGATATCATCAAATTAGAATGAAATCGGGAGATGAGTGGAAAACAGCTTTCAAGACTAAGTATGGTTTGTATGAGTGGTTGGTTATGCCATTTGGGCTATCTAATGCCCCTAGCACTTTTATGAGGCTTATGAACCATGTATTGCGTGCATATTTAGGAAAGTTTGTTGTTGTGTACTTTGATGATATACTCATTTATAGCAAGTCTTATGAAGAGCATATTGAGCATGTTAGGCTAGTTTTACACGCTTTGAGATCTGAAAAGTTGTATGCTAAGCTTAAGAAATGCACATTTTGCATAGATAGACTTGTGTTTCTTGGTTTTGTGGTGAGTGCACAGGGAATTGAAGTGGATGAAGAGAAAGTAAAGGCAATTAAGGAATGGCCTACGCATAAGACTACTTCAGATGTGAGAAGCTTCCATGGCTTGGCAAGCTTTTATAGGCATTTTGTGCAGGACTTTTCTTCCATTGCTGCACCACTTACAGAAATTATCAAGAAGGAAGTTGGGTTCAAGTGGGGAGAAGCACAGCAAAAGGCATTTGAGACTCTGAAAGGGAAGTTGTGTTCTGCTCCTATTTTATCTTTGCCTAATTTTGATAAGACTTTTGAAATTGAGTGTGATGCTTCTGGTGTAGGTATTGGGGCTGTTCTAATGCAAGAAAAGAAACCAGTAGCATACTTTAGTGAGAAGCTTCATGGAGCCCAACTCAATTATTCAACCTATGACAAGGAGCTTTATGCATTAGTGCGAGCGTTGGATGTGTGGCAGCATTACCTCCTACCCAAGGAGTTTGTCATTCACACCGATCATGAGTCCCTCAAACACTTGAAGGGACAAGGTAAGTTGAATAAAAGGCATGCTAAATGGGTTGAATTTATTGAAACATTTCCTTATGTTATTCAATACAAGCATGGAAAGGATAATATTGTTGCTGATGCATTATCAAGAAGATATGCCTTGATTTCTACACTTAGTTCTAAATTGTTAGGATTTGAGCATGTTAAGGAATTATATGTTGGAGATCTTGATTTTGGTAATGTGTATGCAGCATGTGAACATCAAGCTTTTGATAAATTTTATAAGCATGATGGGTTTTTGTTTAAGGGCAACAAGCTTTGTTTGCCTAAGTGTTCTATGCGTGATTTGCTTGTATTAGAATCCCATTGTGGGGGATTGATGGGACATTTTGGGGTGCATAAGACTTATGATATGTTAAATGAGCATTTTTATTGGCCTCATATGCGCAGGGATGTGGAAAAGGTATGTAATTCATGTGTTGCATGTAGGCAAGCTAAGTCTAAAACTATGCCCCATGGTTTGTATATGCCTCTACCTGTACCTAGTTCTCCTTGGACTGATGTTTCTATGGATTTTGTGCTTGGATTGCCTAGAACTAAACGTGGTAGAGATAGCATTTTTGTTGTGGTGGATAGGTTTAGTAAAATGGCTCACTTTATTGCTTGTCATAAATGTGATGATGCTGTTAATGTTGCTGACCTATTCTTTAAAGAAGTTGTGCATTTGCATGGTATACCACGCACCATTGTTTCTGACAGAGATACAAAGTTCCTTTCTCATTTTTGGCGTGTTCTATGGGGTAAGTTGGGTACAAAGTTGTTATTTTCTACTACTTGCCATCGCAGACAGATGGTCAAACAGAGGTAGTGAATAGATCTTTGGGTACCTTACTTCGTGCTATAGTGGGTAAGAACCTCAAAACATGGGAAGATTGTTTACCTTTCATTGAATTTGCTTATAATAGAAGTATTCATTCTACTACTGGGTTTTCACCATTTGAGATTGTTTATGGTTTTAACCCACTGACTGTGCTTGATCTTTGTCCATTGCCTTTAAATGAGCTTTCAAGTTTAGATGGCAACAAGAAGGCAGAATTGGTAAAGACTTTGCATGAGAAAGCCAGGACTAATATTGAGAAGAGGAACCAGAAGTATGCTGAAAGAGCTAATAAAGGAAGGCGACAAGTGGTATTTGCTCCTGGAGATTGGGTTTGGGTGCATTTTCGCAAGGAAAGGTTCCCAAACCAACGGAAAGGAAAGTTGGATGCACGTGGTGATGGTCCATTCCAAGTCTTGGAGCGCATCAATGATAATGCTTACAAGATAGATTTACCAGGTGAGTATGGTGTTTCTGCAACATTTGATGTTTCTGACCTTTCTCCTTTTGATGTGGATGCAGATTTGAGGACAAATCTTTTTGAGGAGGGAGGGAATGATACGGATCCACCAACTATCAAAGATCATTTGAAGATGCCTAGTGGTCCAATAACGAGAGGACGTGCTCAGAAGCTAAAGATGGCTATGACATCTTTTGTTCAGGCTTTTGTCACTCAAGAAATTCATGAAGAGGCTATTGAGAAATGTTCTGGAGTGCTTGAAGGCCAAATGAAAGTACTTAGCCTTCTGGAAGCAAGTGAAGGAATTGGGTCAATTTAAGCCATCAAGGGCTTATACAACTTTGGGCTTTTAATTGTACATGTCATGTGCCTCATTTAAAAGTCACATGACTCACTTAAGTTGTATTTAAATGGGCTAGGCGTGTGGGCTTCTTGTTGGGCTTGGTTTAGTTAGTTTGATTATTTATTTTGTCTTGTTTTGGGCTTTCACATTCAGCCTTTAACACTTACCTTTAAGTATGTTTATTTTCTTTATTGTGGGCTTAATTTAGCTTGTAAAGCCCATGTCAATTTCGGCCTATGAATGATTAAGGCCTTAGTAGGGTTTGTTTTAGGTTTTAAGAGTAATTAGGGTTAGCCACCATATAAATAGGCTAACATAAGTTGTAACCTGCAGATTTTTGATCAATTAAACATTTGAGAGTATTCTCTTCTTGGCTTGGCCGAATTTCTTTAGGGAGATTAGTGAGATTGCTTGCTTTTCTTTTCTATTGCATGAGGAATTTGATAACTTATCAATTGTCTTGATTGTGGCATTTTCATTTTCTTCGATTTCCCAATTATTTGCGTTTCCATTCACGTGTTGTTTGGGGGTTCAATAGGGAGGGTTTTTGTCTTCTTTGTCTTTGCAATCAAAGTGTATGTTCAAGGTGTTTCGGGTTCTTTAACCTTGGGGTTCCGCATCAGGCACCTAAAGATGTATATGCAGATCAAGTGAAGATACATCAATCTGCAAAAGAGGTAAAGGGAAGTGAGAAAGAAAAGAAAAATGAGAGAAAAGAGGCCAATAGTGAAAAGAATAAAAGTAAAGGCCCAATGGTGAGTGACTGCACTAGTGAGAGAAAGAATGAGAGAAGTGCAGGAGAGAAGAAGTTAATGTGTGTTGAGGTAAAAGGAGAGCAGAGTGAGTTGAGTGAAAAATTCAGCAAATATTCCTTTTATGCAAAAGAGAGAGAGTTGAAGAGTGCTTACTTAGGCATAAGAACTTTAGTACTTTTGAGATTTAAGGACAATTATTTTTCTGAAACTAACCTTAACCCAAATTTGCCTAGTTCTTTTTCTAACTTATTACAGGATTATAAAGATGTCTTCCCTGAGGAGATACCACCTGGGTTGCCACCAATTAGAGGGATTGAACATCAAATTGATTTTGTTCCTGGTGCACAAATTCCAAACCGTCCAGCTTATCGAAGCAATCCGGAAGAAACAAAGGAGTTGCAAAGACAAGTGGAGGAACTTTTAGCAAAGGGACACATGAGAGAAAGCCTAAGTCCTTGTGCCATACCTGTTCTTTTGGTACCTAAAAAGGATGGAACCATGCGCATGTGTGTTGATTGTCGAGCAGTTAACAAAATCACTGTAAAGTATCGCCATCCCATTCCTAGGTTAGATGATATGCTTGAAGAGTTAAATGGTGCTGTAATATTCACTAAAATTTACTTAAAAAGTGGTTATCATCAAATCAGGATGAAGTTAGGTGATGAATGGAAAACTGCCTTTAAAATAAAATATGGTTCGTATGAATGGTTGGTTATGCTTTTTGGTTTAACTAATGCGCCTAGCACATTTATGAGACTCATGAACCATGTTTTGCGTGAATTTTTAGGTAAATTTGTTGTTGTATGCTTTGATGATATCTTAATTTACAGCAAAAACCTAGAAGAACATTTAAGGCATGTTGCACTTGTGTTAGCTGTTTTGAGAGAACAACAATTATATGCTAATTTGAAGAAATGCACTTTTTGTGTTGATAGTGTTGTTTTCCTAGGATTTATTGTTAGTGCACGTGGTGTTGAAGTTGATAATGAAAAGGTTAAGGCTATCCAAGAATGGCCAACACCTAAGAATGCAAGTGAGGTAAGGAGCTTTCATGGTTTAGCAAGTTTCTATAGGAGATTTGTTAAAGATTTTTCCACCATTGCTGCACCTTTAAATGAAATCATTAAAAAGTCTGTTGGTTTTAAATGGGGTAAAGAACAGGAAGATGCTTTTAATGCTTTGAAAGATAAATTGTGTACTGCTCCTGTTTTGAAATTACCTGATTTTTCTAAGACTTTTGAGATTGAATGTGATGCTTCTGGGATTGGTATAGGTGCTGTTTTGATGCAGGAAAACCGCCCAATAGCATACTTCAGTGAGAAGTTGAGTGGAGCACAGCTGAATTACTCTACATATGATAAAGAATTCTATGCGTTGGTGAGAGCTCTTGAGGTTTGGGAACACTACCTTTTGCCTAAAGAATTCGTGATACACACATATCACCAATCTCTCAAATATCTAAAGGGACAAGGTAAGTTGAATAGAAGGCATGGTAAGTGGGTAGATGATACGGATCCACCAACCATCAAAGATCATTTGAAGATGCCTAGTGGTCCAATAACGAGAGGACGTGCTCAGAAGCTAAAGATGGCTATGACATCTTTTGTTCAGGCTTTTGTCACTCAAGAAATTCATGAAGAGGCTATTGAGAAATGTTCTGGAGAGCTTGAAGGCCAAATGAAAGTACTTAGCCTTCTGGAAGCAAGTGAAGGAATTGGGTCAATTTAAGCCATCAAGGGCTTATACAACTTTGGGCTTTTAATTGTACATGTCATGTGCCTCATTTAAAAGTCACATGACTCACTTAAGTTGTATTTAAATGGGCTAGGCGTGTGGGCTTCTTGTTGGGCTTGGTTTAGTTAGTTTGATTGTTTATTTTGTCTTGTTTTGGGCTTTCACATCCAGCCTTTAACACTTACCTTTAAGTATGTTTATTTTCTTTATTGTGGGCTTAATTTAGCTTGTAAAGCCCATGTCAATTTCGGCCTATGAATGATTAAGGCCTTAGTAGGGTTTGTTTTAGGTTTTAAGAGTAATTAGGGTTAGCCACCATATAAATAGGCTAACATAAGTTGTAACCTGCAGATTTTGATCAATTAAACATTTGAGAGTATTCTCTTCTTGGCTTGGCCGAATTTCTTTAGGGAGATTAGTGAGATTGCTTGCTTTTCTTTTCTATTGCATGAGGAATTTGATAACTTATCAATTGTCTTGATTGTGGCGCTTTCATTTTCTTTTATTTCCCAATTATTTGCGTTTCCATTCACGTGTTGTTTGGGGGTTCAATAGGGAGGGTTTTTGTCTTCTTTGTCTTTGCAATCAAAGTGTATGTTCAAGGTGTTTCGGGTTCTTTAACCTTGGGGTTCCGCATCATTTGGTATCAGAGCCAAAAGTAAGGTAAATTCCTATTTATCTTAGTGTTAGGTTTGTGTTTTCTTTTCTTTGAATTCTTTATGTTTATGCCGAATTAGGTTGCATTAAGTTTCTTAGTTAATTGAGTTTCTTTGTGTGTTTAAATTAGCCGTTTTCTTTGCTTACCTTTACCTTGAACCGAATCTTGAACATCCTTAGTTTGATTTTCGATCTTAGTAGAAGAATAGTCCTGATTTATAGAGAAAAAGAAAAAAAAAATCAGAAACAAACTTCGAAAGGCCATAACTTTTGCCATAGGTGTCCGTTTTTGCTCTACAATAACTTTTCGGAAAGGGAATTTCGAGATCTACAAAAGTAACAAGCAAAGCTTGTTAGCTAGCCCTTCAAAATCCCAAAAAAGGTCGTTTAGGCTTCGGAAATTGGCTCTGAAGTTCTAAAAAAAAAAAAAAGTAAAAACCGAATTTGAGTTCTGATCACCTTGGGCGTGAGAAGTTTGGTGATTTGTGTTATCCATTTTCTTATCCATTTGTGTTATCCATTTACTTATCCATTTGTGTTATCCATTTTCTTATCCATTTGTGTTATCCATCTTCTTATCCATTTGTGTTACTTATCCATTTGTATTATCCATTTACTTATCCATTTGTGTTATCCATTTACTTATCCATTTGTGTTATCCATTTTCTTATCCATTTGTGCTACTTATCCATTTGTGTTATCCATTTTCTTATCCATTTTTCTTATCCATTTGAGCTGCCATTTTTAACATTTCTTATCCATTTGTGGAATCATTTTTTTTTTATCATTTGTGTTACCATTTTGGTATCTTTTTGCCATCATCTTTCTATCACTTTGCCATCCTTTTGCACACAACTTGACACATTAATTAGAGCTTGATACACCATTCGGCCTACTCATCTTTTAGCTCTTAATTGAATTGTCTTGCATGCAATTTGCTTTATTTAGTTTAATTTGTCTTTTTATTGATTTCTTGCTTTGCTGGGTAGAATATCTAGGTTCTATATTTTGTTTACTTTGTAGTGAATCAGATTCATACATCTTGTCCAGAATTGTCATTTTTTTTCTTAATTCTTGTTGCTTATTTCTTTGTTTTAAGCTTGCTTTTGTTCCTTTACACTGTTAGAGTATCTTTGCTTGTTCTAATACTCTAATTTGGATATAATCAAGTGGTGCACTACTCTTGACCGTGTATCACCTCCATTGTGTCTAGTGTCTTCTTTTTTAGTTTTGAGCTATCTTTTTATTGTTAGTGCTTACTTATTCTTTGCTTTCTTAAACGTGCTCGAGATTCTTGATCTGTGAATTGATTTCTGAAGTGCAATTTTGAAGTTGCAAGCTCAAGTGGTAAAAGGCAAGAGAGTGTGAGGACATTAAGAGGGTAAAAGCCTTGATTGTGTGAAACACGAGAGGAGTGACATTCTTTGAGTGTAAACACGTGAGGGAGTGCTTGTGAGGATTTTATCTAACAAATTTTACAGGTATTACACCATGACTGAAGAGACTAGTGGGAAAGGAATATCCCAAGCTGAAGATCATATACCGGACAACAAGATGCTATATCAAGCTGATATGAGCACAACCAAGCATAATGGCAACAAGAGAGATGAACTAGCACTTCCTCAAGGACCAATCACAAGAGCAAGGTCAAAGAAGCTTAAAGAAGTCCTACAAGCATTCATGAGGCCTTATGTAGAGAAGATACAAGTTCAAGAGGGGAAAGAAGCTGAATTGGGCTATGAAGATAAGTTGGGGCCGAATGGTCAAATGGGCCTTCAAGCTATTTTGTTTAGCTTCTATTCTTGTAATGACATATAAATAAAGGTATTTGGGCAGCCTAGTACCTTAGAAAACGTTTTGGGCTTATTTAATTAGGTTTGTTTTATTTTTGGGTTTATTTGAGTATTTTGGGTAGTTTAAGTGGGTAGGCTAAAGTTGGGCTTATCTCTTCTAAAGAGTTGGGCCTAAATAACTAATTGAGGCTTAGAAAACATGAGGGGGCCGGATTTTAAAGGGGAGAGCTGAATTTGGATGGGTTTGAGTCAAATTTAGCTTTATGCCTACATTAGTGAACTTGGGGTCCTAAATTTTAGGAATGGCTTTTCTTTGATAAATACTTATTATTTTGGGATATTATTGAATAGAGTTTGATGGAGAAACAATAAGATGAATTTATCTTGAGTGAGTTAGCCAAATTCCACTTATAGCCAAAATTGAGTCTACATTCATTTTCCTTAGGATAATCACTAGCTTTTAGGATTATTTTCAGATTGTATTTATCTTTATTTATTCATGTACTTAGTCCATATTATGGCCAAATACATGTAGATAAAGGTTAGGAATTATCTTTGTTATTTATTTTATTAATTATCTCTTAGAGTTAGTGTTTGATTATAACTTCTCTAGGGAGGGGTGGCTGCCTAGCCTATATAAAGGGCTGAACTTCTTCATTTTTACTTTACATTTTGCATATCTTATGATTAATGAATTTTCATTGACTGAATTTGTGAGAGTTAATTTCTATTGATTCTTGCTATTGTATGAAGAATTAGACTTAGGCAATTTGCATGGTTAATGTATGCTTGATTCTTATTCTTCTTACTTTCTAAATCAATCTATTATAAGCGTTTCCATTCAATCTTGTTTGGGGGTTCTTTAGATTGGGGGTTTATTCACTTGTTTATGATCAATATTCATGGTATGTTGGCGTTCTAGTTTGCATATAGGCTGGGGTTCCGCATCAATTGGTATCAGAGCTTAGGCTAAGTGGTAAATTCTTAACTATCCTTTAATTTTGTCTTCTTGAAATTCTTTCTTTGTTTTGGCCGAATAGGACTTTGCATCAAGTTCCTTATTTGGTTGTTGCTCAATTGTGTTAAATCACCTATCTCAAGTATTTGATCATTAGTTGTGTGATTTATGTTTTGAAAAAAAAAAGAGAAGAAAAAAAAGAAAGCTTATATACATATCGAAAAAAAAAATCTGAAAATTACCTTGTGTTCAATTCAGGTCCTATTATCTTGTTAAGTTCAAATTTGATCAATTAAGCTAGAACTTCCATAATTTGTTTGATTTCTTCAAAGGGCAGGTTAAGTACTCGTTGCTTTTAGATTTTGGGTTATATTCTTGCATGCTTTTTTTGATTTTATTTTTGTTGAGTCTATATAAAATCTGTTTAAACTAATCATTAGGTTTAGTTAAACATCGCATTTAAGTGCATCCGTCTTGTCTATTCTTTTCATTCTAAGTTATCAATTTGTGTGTCTAAACTGTTTTTGGTTCCAACTACACTAGTTTAACATATTGCACATTGTTGAACATCTTTATACACTAAAGCGCACGAAATTTATCTCTTGTGTGCTAATTTCTAAGTTTGTTCAATTTGGTCAATTTGCCTCTAGAATTTTTACCATCATTTGTCTACTGTTTTGCCATCTTTTCTTACCATCTTGTTACTGTTTTGCCATCCTTTTATCATCACTTTGCCTCCAATTTCGCACACAATTAATACACTAATCAAGCTTGTGTACATTTCGGCCTAGTGTCATCTTTAGCAACTCAAATTTCTTTGTTGCATGCAAACTGATTTCTTATTGTCTGAATTGAGTCTTTTAATGTTTTCTTGCTTTGCTGGGTAGATTAAATAGTTTCTAAATTCGATTTACTTTGTAGTGAATTGAATTCGTTCATCTTGGCCAGAATTGTCATTTTCTTTGTTTCTTGTTACTTAATTTCTTGTTTAAGCTAGCTTTTGTTCATTTTACATTGTTAGAGTATTTTTGATTGTTCTAGTACTCTAATTTGATTAATTCAAGTGGTATACCTTTTCTTTGTCCGTGTATCACCTCCATTGTGTCTAGTGTCTTCTTTCTAGTTTTTGAGCTTTCTGTTTTATTGTTAGTGTTTATTTCTTTGTATTCCTAACGTTTTTCAAATTGATTTGTCTTCTGGATTCCGAAGTGCAATTTGAGAGTTGCAAATAAGAGAGGAAAAAGGCAAGAGTTTGTGAGGACAACAAAGAGGGTAAAAGCCTTGTTGAGTGTAAACACGAGAGTTTGTGAGATTGTTTATTCTAACAATTTTTGCAGGTTAAACACCATGTCTGACGAATCCAGCAAGAGAGCTATGACCCCGGAACAAATGTCGTTTGCCCTACAAGCCATACAAGGAACTCTTGAAACCTTGATAAGGGAGCACAGAGAAAATAACGGGAGGTTGGATAAGTTAGAAGCAAGTACATCCAATGGCTCAAAGAGAACAGCAAGAAGAGGAAGGTGGATAAATGAACATGAAGAAGCCGAAGTGGAGGACTGGGAAGACTTTGATGAAGTACAATCCACAAGGGGTAGAGCAAGGAGAGTGGAAAGATTGGACAGCAATGTAAGTGCAATCAAGATGAACATTCCACCTTTCAAAGGAAGGAATGATGCTGAAGTTTATTTGGAATGGGAGAGGAAGGTAGATATGATCTTTTCCTGCCATAACTATTCCGAAGATAAAAAGGTAAAGTTGGCAGCCGTGGAGTTTTGTGACTATGCCTTGGTTTGGTGGAATGAAGTAGTTAAAAACCGAAGAAGACATAGAGAACCACCTATTTCCACATGGGATGAAATGAAGAGGGTCATGAAAAAGAGGTTTGTTCCATCTTATTATTATCGAGAATTGCACCAGCAACTACATAGGCTTACCCAAGGAAGTAAATCAGTGGAAGATTATCATAAGGAGATGGAGTTACTAATGATCAAAGCCAACATAGAAGAAGAAGAAGAGGTGACTATGGCTCGGTTTTTGGGTGGATTGAATCGAGAAGTTGCTGAATTAGTGGAACTACAATACTATGGAGACATGGATGATTTAGTTGGCATTGCCATGAAGGTGGAGAGGCAACAAAAGCAAAGGAGGACAGCAAGGACATTTTCGAGTTCCAGCAGTAAGTGGAACCAGAAATGGAGCAAATTTGAAGAAAGGAAGAAAGAATATCATTCAGCTCCTAAAGAGAAAGAAACCGAAGCAAACAAAAGCAAGGATAAGAGTACACCCATTCAAAAAGGTACTACTGATCCTTCAACCAAACTTTCTAAACATAGGGATATTAAGTGCTTTAAATGTCAGGGTAGAGGTCATTATGCATCTGATTGTCCTAATAGAAAAACTATGTTTATTAAGGGGGGTGAAATTGTTTCTGAGTCTGAACATGAAAATGAGTCTGATGATGGGGAGTTGAGCATGCCACCTTTAGAGGATTGTTCTGATAATGATGAGTATGTTGAGTATGCTGTTAAAGGGGAAGCTTTAGTTACTAGGCGTGTATTGAATATGAATGTAAAAGAAGAAGGCTTAGAACAGCGTGAACATATTTTCCATACTAGATGTTTGATAGGTGGGAAGGCTTGTAGTTTGATCATTGATGGGGGTAGTTGCACGAACGTGGCTAGCACTATCCTAGTGGATAAATTGGGCTTGAAATGTGAAAAACACCCTAGTCCCTATAGATTGCAATGGCTAAATGACAGTGGGGAAGTTAAGGTGACTAAGCAAGTTAGAGTTACATTTTCTATTGGTAGATATGTGGATGAAATTGTGTGTGATGTAGTCCCTATGCAAGCTGGTCACATATTGTTGGGTAGACCTTGGCAGTTTGATAGGAGAGTAATGCATGATGGGTATAAGAATAGGTACTCTTTTGTACACAATGGTAATAAAGTTACACTTGCACCAATGTCACCACAAGAAACTTATCTTGAACAAATGAGAATGCAGCAATCTTCAAGTGGGAGTTCGGGAAGTGAGGAAAAGAAAAATGAGAGCAAAGAGGCCATGAGAGAAAAGAAACATGATAAAGGCCCAATGGTGAGTGACTGCACAGGAGAGGAAAAGAAAGTGGGATGTGCAGGAGAGAAGAAGTTAGTGAGTGAAAAAAAGAAGAGTGATATGAGAGTCGTAAGAAAAGACAATGAGAGGAGTGAAAAGGTAAAAGTGCAATCATGTTTTTATGCAAAACCGAGGGAACTCAATAGTGCCTACTTAGGCAAGAGGGCTTTGGTCATAATTCGGTTTAGGGAGAATTTCTGTTCTCAAACTGACCTTAACCCCGATTTGCCTAGTGTTTTTGTGGATCTTTTGCAGGAATATGCAGATGTCTTTCCAGATGATGTTCCACATGGCTTACCACCCTTGAGAGGGATTGAGCATCAAATAGACTTTGTGCCAGGATCCCAAATTCCAAATCGTCCAGCTTATAGGAGCAATCCCGAGGAGACAAAGGAATTGCAACAACAAGTGGATGAATTACTCCAAAAGGGATATGTGCGGGAAAGCATGAGTCCTTGTGCTGTTCCGGTCCTATTAGTGCCAAAGAAGGATGGAACATGGAGGATGTGCATTGATTGCCGTGCGGTCAACAAAATCACGGTAAAGTATCGCCACCCTATTCCTAGATTAGATGATATGCTGGATGAATTGCATGGTGCTTGTGTTTTCACCAAAATTGATTTAAAAAGTGGCTATCATCAAATTAGGATGAAAGAGGGAGATGAGTGGAAAACTGCGTTTAAGACAAAATATGGTTTGTATGAGTGGTTAGTAATGCCATTTGGGTTATCTAATGCACCTAGTACATTCATGCGTTTAATGAATCATGTCTTGCGTGAGTTTCTTGGTAAATTTGTGGTTGTTTACTTTGATGATATTCTAGTATACAGCAAATGCTTAGATGAACATATGATGCATGTTAGGGCTGTTCTAGACGTTTTGAGAAAGGAGAAATTATTTGCAAACCTTAAGAAGTGCTCATTTTGCATGGATAAAGTTATCTTCTTAGGTTTTGTAGTAAGTGCTAATGGTGTAGAAGTTGATGCTGAGAAAGTTAAAGCAATTCAAGAGTGGCCAACACCTAAAACCGTGACCGAGGTAAGAAGCTTCCATGGGTTAGCTAGTTTCTATAGACGGTTTGTTAGGGATTTTTCTACAATTGCTGCACCATTGAATGAAATTGTGAAAAAGAATGTCGGGTTTAAATGGGGAAAAGAGCAAGAACATGCATTTTGTACCTTGAAAGAAAAGTTATGTCATGCTCCTATTTTACATTTACCTGATTTTTCTAAAACTTTTGAAATTGAATGTGATGCTTCCGGGATTGGTATAGGTGCTGTTTTGATGCAGGAAAATCATCCTATTGCATACTTCAGTGAGAAGCTAAGTGGACCAGTTCTGAACTATTCCACCTATGATAAGGAGTTGTATGCATTAGTGAGAGCACTTGAAGTGTGGGAGCACTATTTGCTGCCTAAGGAGTTTGTAATCCACAGTGACCATCAATCGCTCAAGTATTTGAAGGGTCAAGGAAAATTAAACCGAAGGCATGCAAGTTGGGTAGAATTCTTGGAAACCTTTCCATATGTGATAAAATACAAGCAAGGTAAAGAAAATGTGGTGGCTGATGCACTATCTCGAAGGTATGCTTTGATTTCTATGCTTACTTCTAAATTACTTGGATTTGAGCAATTGAAAGAATTGTATGTGAAAGATGCTGATTTTGCCACTATATTTCATGCTTGTGAAAATGCTGCTTTTGATAAGTTCTATAGGCATGAGGGATATTTATTTAGAGGAAAACAACTTTGCATTCCTACATGTTCTATTAGAGAGTTGCTTGTGAGGGAGTCACATAGTGGGGGGTTGATGGGGCATTTTGGTGTGCAAAAGACATTGGATATGCTTAGTGAACATTTCTATTGGCCTAAAATGAAACGTGAGGTTGAAAGAATATGTGCTAAGTGTATTGCATGTAGACAAGCTAAGTCTAGAACAATGCCACATGGTTTGTATACACCCTTGCCAGTACCTCGTGAACCTTGGGTAGATGTTTCTATGGACTTTGTGTTGGGATTACCTAGGACTAGGAGAGGGAGAGATAGCATATTTGTTGTTGTGGATAGATTTAGTAAAATGGCACATTTCATTGCTTGCCATAAGACAGATGATGCAACAAATGTTGCTGAGTTGTTCTTCAGGGAGGTGGTTCGGCTACATGGGATGCCAAGGACCATTGTTTCAGACAGAGATGTTAAGTTCCTTAGTCATTTTTGGAGAGTTTTGTGGGGAAAACTGGGTACTAAACTTTTATTTTCTACTACATGTCACCCACAAACCGATGGACAAACTGAAGTAGTTAACAGGACTTTAGGGACTTTGTTGCGTGCCATTGTTGGAAAGAACCTGAAAACTTGGGAAGATTGTTTGCCATTTATTGAATTTGCATATAATCGTGCTGTGCATTCTTCTACAGGATTTTCACCTTTTGAGATTGTGTATGGTTTTAATCCTTTAACTGTTTTGGATTTAATGCCTTTGCCTTTGAATGAGCTTACTAGTTTAGATGGTAAAAGGAAGGCTGAAGTGGTTAAAGCAATACATGAGAAGGCACGTGAGCAGATTGAAAAGAAAAATCGCATGTATGCTCAAAAAGCGAATAAAGGGCGAAAGCAAATCATATTTGAACCAGGAGATTGGGTTTGGGTGCATATGAGGAAAGAACGGTTTCCACAGCAAAGGAAGTCGAAACTTGATGCAAGGGGTGATGGCCCGTTCCAAGTGTTAGAACGCATCAATGACAATGCTTATAAAATCGACTTGCCTGGTGAGTATAACATTAGTGCCTCTTTTAATGTTTCTGATTTGTCTCCTTTTGATTTTGATTCAGATTCGAGGACGAATCCTTTCGAAGAGGGAGGGGATGATGCGAAATGGACCAAGAAGCCATCAAGAGATGACTTGGCTTTGCCAAGTGGGCCAATTACTAGAGCTAGGGCCAAGAAGTTCAAGGGAGCCTTAGAAGTCTACTTGGGCCGAGTGGTGGAAGCCATGGAGGAACAATGGCGTGATGGGCAAAGCAAGGCCAAGGCCTTGCCATTGAGGCCGAATTCTGAAGGGCCCATAGAAGGAAGTGTGGTCCATGCTTTATGTGCCACATATGGGCTACAAGGGGATTGATTTGATTGGGCCCATAGTTAGGACCTTTATATGTATTTTTCTTTTGGGTTAAATTAGTTTGTTATTGGGCTTTTTAAGTGGGCTCACGCCAACTTGTATTGGACAGCCCAAGTGTTTTTCCTTTATGTATTATTTGGGCCAAATTCTCATTACCAATAAGTAGAGAATTCGGCCAGCCCATTAGTTTTAGGGTTAAGTCTTTAGTTGGTGGCATATAAATACCACCTTAAACCTAATTGTAAAACAGATTTTGATTAATTGAGAATTTCATTTGGTTTAGCCGAATTTCTTAGTGAGAGAGGCAGATTTGCATTCTTTCATTTTGCATTAGGAATTTAGTTAACTTATCAATCATTGATTGTGGCGTTTTCTATTTCCTTCATCCCAATTATTTGCGTTCTCAATCACAGGTTGATTGTGGGTTCAATAGGGAGGGATTTTAACTTGTTCGTCTTTGTTGATCATAGTGTGCGTTTTAGGGGTTTCGGGTTCATATAACCTTGGGGTTCCGCGTCACAAAACGCCTATAAAAACTTTCTAAGCCATGAAAACTTCTCACATCTGAAGTAGTCTTAGGCATAGGCCATTCCTTAATTGCCTTCACTTTCTCTTCATCCACTTCAATTCCCTATGCACTCACCACAAAACCAAGAAACACAAGTCTATCTATACAAAATGTGCACTTCTTAAGTTTAGCATACAACTTTTCATTCCTCAAAGTTTACAAAACTAACTTAACATGCTCAATATGTTCCTCAAAAGACTTGCTGTAAATGAGTATATCATCAAAGTAAACAACAACAAACTTTCCTAAATATGCACGCAATACATGGTTCATAAGTCTCATAAATGTGTTAGGGGCATTAGATAGCCCAAATGGCATAACCAACCACTCATACAAATCATATTTAGTTTTGAAAGCTATTTTCCACTCATCACCAGGTTTCGTTCTAATTTGATGATATCTACTCATTAAATCAAGTTTAGTAAAATACACAGCATCACATAATTCATCCAACATATCATCTAGCCTAGGAATGGGATGTCTATACTTTACAGTGATTTTGTTGACTGCACGACAATCAACACACATCCTCCATGTTCCATCCTTCTTAGGCACCAAAAGGACAGGCACTGGGCTCGAACTCATGCTTTCTCTCACCAATCCCTTCTCCATGAGTTCTTCCACTTGCCTTTGCATCTCCTTAGTTTCCAAAGGATTGCTTCTATAGGCTGGTCTATTGGGAATGGTAGATCCTGGCACAAAATCAATCTAATGTTCTATCCCCCTCAAAGGTGGTAACCCATCTGGCATCTCATAAGGAAAAACATCAGAATACTCTTGCAACAAAGAAACAAAACTAGGAGGCAAAGAATCAGGTCAGTGTCAGAAAACAAAACTTCCTTGTAGATTACAAGGACCAAAGATTGTCTTAAAGCTAATGCACTCTTGACCTATCTTGCCCTCAAATAGAAATTCTGTTTTTGTCGCCCCCCTTGCTTGTTTTCACTCACCACTGGGCCATTTATTTATTTTGTTTCTTTTTGGGCCTCTTTTCCCCCTCTCCTTTCTTTTTCTCTCTCTCTCACCCCTTGGGCCGAAACCTCTCTCCCTTTTTCTGATGCGGAACCCCAAGGCTAGAGAACCCGAAATCCCTTAAACACACAATATGGCATGAACATGAACAAGGAGAAACTCCCAATCTAAAGAACCCCCAAACAACATGTGAATGGAAACGCTTATGATAGATTGATTTATAAACACAAGAACAGAATTCGCCACAAAGTAAATACCTTGATAAGAAATAAGTTCTTGATGCAAAAGAAGAAGACAAGCAAATACTCTCCCTTGAAGAAAATTCGGCCAAGCCAAATGATGATATTCAAAAGTGTTTAAAATCTGCCTTTTACAACTTATAATGAGGTATTTATAGCCCCCAAAAGGTAGGTAACCCTAAATAAGTCAAAAGTCCACCTAACACATGGCCACCTAACACATGGTCCTCCCACCAAACCCTAAATAAGTCAAAAGGCCACCTAACACATGGCCACCTAACACATGGGCCTCCCACCAAATAACTAAAGCCCAAACTTATTAACTCTAAAATACAACAACCCACGAGCCTAAAATAATTAATTTAAATTAGCCCAACCTTAAGTAAGCCCAACTCACTTAAAATAAGCCTATTAAGCTATATGAGGGTCCAACCAAATAATTAAAACAAAACAAGTCAACATAATAAAATAAGCCCCTTGGGGAGCTAAAGCTACTCTTCGAGATTGAAATAATTAATCAAGCACAATTGAAGCCCATCTTTTGCATTTGGCCCCATTGGATTAGATATAGCACAATTTGGCTCAACTCTCTCTTGAATCTCCATAACTTCCACAATTCGGCCTGCGTAGGATTGCCATGATGGGTTGACCCCCCTGTGCACGCATCATCCCCTCCCTCTTTAGAAAAGATTCGTCCTCGAATCTTCGTTTTATTTAAGTTGGGAATTGAAGCTTGTGGAATAAATTGATCTTCACAGACGATCTTGGGAACATGTGGAAATAATATGAATGTTTCTTCAGAAAAGAACTCATCATGTTCCTGCAAGTTAACACGAAAACTAGGAAAAGCATGGTTAGTCAATACAGGAATTTCATTTTGATCATGATTATCTTCTTTTTCCATGTTCAATTCAGCCTCCTGAAGCACTACAAGATCAATCATAACATGCTGATCGTCCAACTCAACTAAACAAGCATCTTCCATTTTACAATCTTTTTCCTTTTTCCTCAAACAATCAACGTCTACACTTCTACTTATGTCTTCCTCATTTACAACATCATCATCATATAAATCTATAGCATCTCTTTCAGCTTCACAAATAATCTCTTCCACTACAACTTCCTCTTTCTTTATTTTCTCCTTTTGCAAACACTTATCTAGTTGTCTAAAAAGTTGTTTAAACCGCAATTCTGCATTTTTAAAGTCTTCCTTCAATAACTTAGTATCCTTTTTTAACTCATCCAATGTTTCTTGATCTAAATGTCGTCTTGACTTGTAATAGGACATCCTCACAATCACTTCCTCACGTGTTTCACTCAAAATATGGCACTCCACTCGTGTATCACTCTATTTGGCTTTTACCCTCTTTTAAGCTCACTCAAGACTTTTTACCATTCAAACTTGCTGTCTTCAATTGCACTTTAGAACTCAATCTCAAGTCAAGATGATTCACAATTCAACAAATTTAAATGAGAATGCAATGGAAACACTTAACAAAGAAAGTCAAGAATGACGCCTACCAACAAATTGCCACTTTGACTTTTCAAATTAATTTTCAAATTCAAATGTTGGACAAATTTGAATTTTGGTATTTTCCTAATGGAAAAGTCAATTTTGATACAATGGATGTGAAGACAAGAAATCAAAGAAAGTCAAAAATGACACCTACCTATAAATTACCACTTTGACTTTTCAAATTAATTTCCAAATTCAAAGTATGACAAATCTGAATTTTGGTATTTCCCTAATGGAAAAGTCAATTTTGATACAATGGATGTGAAGACAAGCAATCAAAAAAAAGTCAAGAATGACAACTACGCATAAATATTCACTTTGACTTTTCAAATTAATTTCCAAATTCAAAGTATGACAAATCTGATTTTTTTTGTTTCTTTGTGATTTTTCTTTCCTAACTTTATCTCAATACTGACTTTTCTTTCTCTTTTTTTTTTTAATTCAGATGAACAGTGCTGTGAATAGTAACTTGAACAGTACCAACGATTTTTTTTTTTTTAGAACTTAAAACATCAAACACAAGATCTGATGTAGGAATAAAGAAGAACAGAAAAGAACAAATCAAAAATAAAGAAGAACACGAAATTGATAAGAATAAGATTGTAAATTAAACAATGCGGAATTATCTTGTTCTAATGGAAATAAAACAATAGAATAGCAAATTAACACAAGATAAATAAGAATTTATCCTAATCCAAGCTCTGATACCAAATGATGCGGAACCCCAAGGCTAGAGAACCCGAAACCCCTTAAACACACAATATGGCATGAACATGAACAAAGAGAAACTCCCAATCTAAAGAACCCCCAAACAACATGTGAATGGAAACGCTTATGATAGATTGATTTATAAACACAAGAACAGAATTCGCCACAAAGTAAATACCTTGATAAGAAATAAGTTCTTGATGCAAAAGAAGAAGACAAGCAAATCCTCTCCCTTGAAGAAAATTCGGCCAAGCCAAATGATGATATTCAAAAGTGTTTAAAATCTGCCTTTTACAACTTATAATGAGGTATTTATAGCCCCCAAAAGGTAGGTAACCCTAAATAAGTCAAAAGTCCACCTAACACATGGTCCTCCCACCAAACCCTAAATAAGTCAAAAGGCCACCTAACACATGGCCACCTAACACATGGGCCTCCCACCAAATAACTAAAACCCAAACTTATTAACTCTAAAATACAACAACCCACGAGCCTAAAATAATTAATTTAAATGAGCCCAACTTAAAGTAAGCCCAACTCACTTAAAATAAGCCTATTAAGCTATATGAGGGTCCAACCAAATAATTAAAACAAAACAAGTCAACATAATAAAATAAGCCCCTTGGGCAGCCTAAAGCTACTCTTCGAGATTGAAATAATTAATCAAGCACAATCGAAACCCATCTTTTGCATTTGGCCCCATTGGATTAGATATAGCACAATTTGGCTCAACTCTCTCTTGAATCTCCATAGCTTCCACAATTCGGCCTGCGTAGGATTGCCATGATGGGTTGACCCCCCTGTGCATGCATCATTTTCTCTTTTGGCCAAAGCCTCTTTCTCTTTCTCAAACATTTTCTTTTGATCTTCATAAATCTCTTGAGGAGATAATGGGGCTAAAACAACCTTTTTACCTTCATAAGAAAAAGAAAATCTGTTAGTGTACCCATTATGAATAGCTTGTCTATCAAATTGCCAAGGCCTTCCCAAAAGCAAATGGCCTGCCTGCATAGGTACAACATCACATAAAACTTCATCCTTGTACCATCCAATAGAAAATGGCACTCTAACCTGGCGTGTCACTTTAACCTCTCCACTATCATTTAACCATTGCAATCTATAAGGTCTAGGATGCTTCTCACATGCCAAGTTCAACTTCTCAACCATACTAACACTAGCTACATTCGTGCAACTCCCCCCATCAATAATGATTGTGCACACTCTCCCATTAACTAAACACTTAGTGTGAAATATGTTTTCTTTTTGTTCTAGGCTATCTTCCTTAACATTCAAGTTTAAAGCTCGCCTAGCCACTAATGATTTCCCACTTTCAGCAACTAACAACTGCCCCTGATGCGGAACCCCAGCCTATATGTAAACTAGAACGCCAACATACCATGAATATTGATCATAAACAAGTGAATAAACCCCCAATCTAAAGAACCCCCAAACAAGATTGAATGGAAACGCTTATAATAGATTGATTTAGAAAGTAAGAAGAATAAGAATCAAGCATACATTAACCATGCAAATTGCCTAAGTCTAATTCTTCATACAATAGCAAGAATCAATAGAAATTAACTCTCACAAATTCAGTCAATGAAAATTCATTAATCATAAGATATGCAAAAATGTAAAGTACAAATGAAGAAGTTCAGCCCTTTATATAGGCTAGGCAGCCACCTCTCCCTAGAGGAGTTATAATCAAACACTAACTCTAAGAGATAATTAATAAAATAAATAACAAAGATAATTCCTAACCTTTATCTACATGTATTTGGCCATAATATGGACTAAGTACATGAATAAATAAAGATAAATACAATCTGAAAATAATCCCAAAAGATAGTGATTATCCTAAGGAAAATGAATGTAGACTCAATTTTGGTTATAAGTGGAATTTGGCTAACTCACTCAAGATAAATTCATCCTATTGTTTCTCCATCAAACTCTATTCAATAATATCCCAAAATAATAAGTATTTATCAAATAAAACCCATTCCTAAAATTTAGGACCCTAAGTTCACCAATGTAGGCATAAAGCTAAATTTGACTCAAACCCATCAATATTCAGCTCTCCCCTTTAAAATCCGGCCCCCTCATGTTTTCTAAGCCTCAATTAGTTATTTAGGCCCAACTCTTTAGAAGAGATAAGCCCAACTTTAGCCTACCCACTTAAACTACCCAAAATACTCAAATAAGCCCAAAAATAAAACAAACCTAATTAAATAAGCCCAAAACGTTTTCTAAGGTACTAGGCTGCCCAAATACATTTAATTATATGTCATTACAAGAATAGAAGCTAAACAAAATAGCTTGAAGGCCCATTTGACCATTCGGCCCCAACTTGTCTTCATAGCCCAATTCAGCTTCTTTCCCCTCTTGAACTTGTATCTTCTCTACATAAGGTCTCATGAATGCTTGTAGGACTTCTTTAAGCTTCTTGTTGCCATTATGCTTGGTTGTGCTCATATCATCCCCTCCCTCTTTAGAAAAGATTCGTCCTCGAATCTTCGTCTTGTTCAAATTGGGAATGGAAACTTGTAGAATAAATTGATCTTCATAGATGATCTTGTGAATAGGTGAAAATAAAATGAATGCTTCTTCAGAAAATAACTCATGTTCCTGCAAGTCAACAAAAACACTGGACAAAACATGGTTAGTTCTTAATACAATCTTTTTGTTCTGATCATTATTCTCTTCATTTTTCACGTGCAATTCAGCCTCCTCAATTAATAAAGGAGCAATCATAAAATGCGGATCTTCTAACTCAATTACACAAACATCTTCCTTTTCACCTAAACAAGTGACAACATCTTCATCTTCAATTGTCTCTTCATCATTCACCACCTCATCTTTACATAAATCTATAGCATCTCTTTCAGCTTCACAAATAATTTCTGCTACTACAACTTCCTCTTCTTTCTTTCTTTTCTCTTGTCCCATATACGTACTTAGTAGTCTAGAAAGTTGTTTAAAATGCAATTCCATATCTTTAGAATCTTCATTTTTACTATGAGTGTTAATTGATCTACGTCGGTTTTGAATTCTAGTAGACTTGTCAATTATCTCCTCCACCCGATCCATCCTAGAATTCAACTTCTTAACCTCACTCAGGAATATTTTATACATTGTTTTCACATTAGGCACACTTCTATCCTCCTCCTCATGTATTGTCTCTGTTTTTTCCCTTCTTAACATGATTTATAAGCTGCAAATAAACATTAGAAGGAAAAAGAAACCTCACAATTCACTCCCTCACGTGTTTGTCTCTCAACTCACAAATTGATTTCTCACAATTGTACTTCAGAAACAAACTCAAACAAATATGCACAATTAAGTAGTTTGATTTGGAAATGATACGGATCCACCAACCATCAAAGATCATTTGAAGATGCCTAGTGGTCCAATAACGAGAGGACGTGCTCAGAAGCTAAAGATGGCTATGACATCTTTTGTTCAGGCTTTTGTCACTCAAGAAATTCATGAAGAGGCTATTGAGAAATGTTCTGGAGAGCTTGAAGGCCAAATGAAAGTACTTAGCCTTCTGGAAGCAAGTGAAGGAATTGGGTCAATTTAAGCCATCAAGGGCTTATACAACTTTGGGCTTTTAATTGTACATGTCATGTACCTCATTTAAAAGTCACATGACTCACTTAAGTTGTATTTAAATGGGCTAGGCGTGTGGGCTTCTTGTTGGGCTTGGTTTAGTTAGTTTGATTGTTTATTTTGTCTTGTTTTGGGCTTTCACATTCAGCCTTTAACACTTACCTTTAAGTATGTTTATTTTCTTTATTGTGGGGCTTAATTTAGCTTGTAAAGCCCATGTCAATTTCGGCCTATGAATGATTAAGGCCTTAGTAGTGTTTGTTTTAGGTTTTAAGAGTAATTAGGGTTAGCCACCATATAAATAGGCTAACATAAGTTGTAACCTGCAGATTTTTTATCAATTAAACATTTGAGAGTATTCTCTTCTTGGCTTGGCCGAATTTCTTTAGGGAGATTAGTGAGATTGCTTGCTTTTCTTTTCTATTGCATGAGGAATTTGATAACTTATCAATTGTCTTGATTGTGGCGTTTTCATTTCCTTCGATTTCCCAATTATTTGCGTTTCCATTCACGTGTTGTTTGGGGGTTCAATAGGGAGGGTTTTTGTCTTCTTTGTCTTTGCAATCAAAGTGTATGTTCAAGGTGTTTCGGGTTCTTTAACCTTGGGGTTCCGCATCAGGAAACAATGAATACTTAACAAGAACAACAACGAGTACTAATTCTAGAGGCAAATTGACTAAAATTGAACGAACTTGGAAATAGCACACAAGAGATAAATTTCGTGCGCTTTAGTATAAAAAGATGTTCAACAATGTGCAATATGTTAAACTAGTGTAGTTGGAACCAAAAACAGTTTAGACACACAAATTGATAACTTAGAATGAAAAGAATAGACAAGATGGATGCACTTAAATGCGATGTTTAACTAAACCTAATGATTAGTTTAAACAGATTTTATATAGACTCAACAAAAATAAAATCAAAGAAAGCATGCAATAATATAACCCAAAATCTAAAAGCAACGAGTACTTAACCTGCCCTTTGAAGAAATCAAACAAATTATGGAAGTTCTAGCTTAATTGATCAAATTTGAACTTAACAAGATAATAGGACCTGAATTGAACACAAGGTAATTTTCAGATTTTTTTTTTTTTATATGTATATAAGCTTTCTTTTCTTCTTCTTCTTTTTTTTTTCAAAACGTAAATCACACAACTAATGATCAAATACTTGATATAGGTAATTTAACACAATTGAGCAACAACCAAATAAGGAACTAGATGCAAAGTCCTATTTGGCCAGAACAAAGAAAGAATTTCAAGAAGACAAAATTAAAGGATAGTTAAGAATTTATCACTTAGCCTAAGCTCTGATACCAATTGATGCGGAACCCCAGCCTATATGTAAACTAGAACGCCAACATACCATGAATATTGATCATAAACAAGTGAATAAACCCCCAATCTAAAGAACCCCCAAACAAGATTGAATGGAAACGCTTATAATAGATTGATTTAGAAAGTAAGAAGAATAAGAATCAAGCATACATTAACCATGCAAATTGCCTAAGTCTAATTCTTCATACAATAGCAATAATCAATAGAAATTAACTCTCACAAATTCAGTCAATGAAAATTCATTAATCATAAGATATGCAAAAATGTAAAGTACAAATGAAGAAGTTCAGCCCTTTATATAGGCTAGGCAGCCACCTCTCCCTAGAGGAGTTATAATCAAACACTAACTCTAAGAGATAATTAATAAAATAAATAACAAAGATAATTCCTAACCTTTATCTACATGTATTTGGCCATAATATGGACTAAGTACATGAATAAATAAAGATAAATACAATCTGAAAATAATCCCAAAAGCTAGTGATTATCCTAAGGAAAATGAATGTAGACTCAATTTTGGTTATAAGTGGAATTTGGCTAACTCACTCAAGATAAATTCATCCTATTGTTTCTCCATCAAACTCTATTCAATAATATCCCAAAATAATAAGTATTTATCAAATAAAACCCATTCCTAAAATTTAGGACCCTAAGTTCACCAATGTAGGCATAAAGCTAAATTTGACTCAAACCCATCCAAATTCAGCTCTCCCCTTTAAAATCCGGCCCCCTCATGTTTTCTAAGCCTCAATTAGTTATTTAGGCCCAACTCTTTAGAAGAAATGATACGGATCAGCCAGATACTCAGGATTCTTTGAAGATTCCAAGTGGACCAATTACAAGGGGGCGAGCTAAGAAGCTGAAAATGGCTATGACAACTTATGTACAAGGCTTTGTTACTCAAGAGCTGAATGAAGATGTCTTTGAGAAGTGTCAAAAAGAGCTTGAAGGAGGTTTTCACAAAGTACTTAGCCTTTTGGAAGCTTCTAGTGAAATTGGGCCAACTTAAGCCATTTTTGGGCCAATTTAAGTCATTTTTGGGTTTATACTACTTTGGGCTTTATTTGTACAAGTCATGTGCTTCATTTAAAAGTCGCATGACTCATTTATTTAATGACTTAATGGGCTAAACGAATTGGGCTTTTAGTTTGGGTTTAGTTTAGTTATTTTGGGTTTTTAATTAGTCTTTCTTTTGGGCTTATTTTAAGTGTGTTTAATTCTTGGGTTCTTTACATAAATATACATAAAAAAAATAAAAATTACAAAAAAATAAACATTTTTTAAAATATTTCAAAAATACAATCTTTTAAATTTTTAGTTTCATTTATACAGTTTTTCTTTTCAAAAATATCACTTTTATATAAACCCTAAAAAAGACTACTTTAACATTTTATTTTATTTTATTTCAATTCTCTTTCTCACTTTCCTCTTTCTCGCTTTCCTCCTGCATTTTTTCCTCTCATTTCTACTCTCACTTTTCTACTGATATCAAAATCGGTGGAGCAGATTTTACGAGAAGTAGTTAGATGAGTGGATGAAAGAATCAGTGGTGGATATCGTCAAGAATTTACGAGAAGCGCCGTTGTTGGTTAAGGTCTACGACGGAGGTGAAACCACGACGTTGAAGACGGTTGAGGAAGAGACGTGGCCGGCGATGATTGAAAAGTGGGGGAAACGAGAGGTTCTGTTGCCGGAAGGAGTGATTTTCGTGGAGCAATTGGAGGAGGACGGCAGAAAGATGGCGGAGGAGATAACACGGGCGTGGGGGATAGTGGTGCAAGGAAAAGGAGTAGATCACGATCCGGTTTGTTACTTGTTGAAAACGAGTAGGGTCAGAGCCGGGTCAGGAATGGGATTGTTTTGCACACACTTCTGCTTGATGAAGGTGAAGAATTTTAGAGAAACTGCGGAGTCCCAGCTGAAGAATTGCTGGCTGCTTCAAGGGCAGTGAATTAATCGGTGAATTTTTTTTTTTTTATTCTTGCTGACATATACCATTATTATTGATGACTTTTAATCAATTGTATTGTTGGTTTATGATGTAAATGAAAAGTTTATAGGAAGTTGATATTATATCATTATTGAATTTTGATAAAGGATCAATGAAATGTGCAGTCAAATTGATTCTATTAATTTTATTGTTTTCTGTCGGAGATCGATGCTCAATAAGTTCTGAGTGGAGCTCATACGTGCACAAGCACAACTATCTTTATTCTACTAATCCATCGCATCAACCTCACCTCTAAACATCCTACGTAATGAGATTGAGTTTGTTTGTTTTTCACATTAATAACAAATTAAGCAAATAAATTAACTAAACAAGTAAATTTGGTCCCTTCTTGGTTTGGTGATAAATAAAAATGGCTCAATGCATTTGTAGCACTTGCGTTTGTTTTAAAAAAAAAATAATAATAAAACCATTCTGAAAATTTAGTTCTCGTTTTATTTTTTAAAAGAAAAGCTATTACCAATATTTGTTTTTTTGATAGAAGATGAACTTTCAGGGTAGAAAATACACCTGCTAGAACATAAGGAGTTAGAACATAAGGAGCAATAGATGGAGAACACTTTTCAATCCAAATTAGTTCATCAAAAGAAAAATCATAGTATTTGGATTAAAAGTGAGCTGATCTGTAAAGTAAAGAACTACAAGTAACAAATGAGTACCTTGATGAGCAAATCTGTCAATAACAAATTTGTAGTCTGTTTGAACCAAAACATCAAGGAAGGACGATTATTGCTAAACGAGGCCAAAACCAATTAAAAGTGCTTCAGCAACAAACTACAACTATAAAACTCTACATTTGTATTAAAGGAAAAAATATTATAGGACTATTTTTGTTTGTTATAAGAAAGAGGTCCATTTAATGTCTAATGAACAATGCAAATGCTATTAGAATAAGTAAAAATTAGAATAGCTAATAATGCTATAATATATTAATTTCACCCTAGTTTTCTTTTTCTTTTTGACACGGTTGCTAATAAAAACATTTCGAAGGTACATATAATAATAATAATAATAATAATAATAATAATAATAATAATAATAAAAAGACAATTTAAACAGTGTACATAATATCTGTAGATTATTTTATCATATTTTTTTCCATCCAAGATCGACTTAATCATTAAATTTTGTATGTTATGCACAAATTATATATATATATAAAGGGAAAGTAGACTCAAAAACTCCAACTCAAGATTTTCTAAAACATTAAGACTAATAATATTTACTGCCCGGTTGAATAAAAATTTTAAAAAATAATGTGTTATTTAAACAAATTTCAAATAATAATTTTCATAATAAAATGTTCAAAATACTAATATTCATTATAAGAAAATTTACTTGAGAAAGTAAAAAGAAGAAAATAAATTTAGTATGCTCACAGTAAGCAACAATGCACACGTATCAGAGAGACCAGAATCGGATCATATTGGGTGAACCAATTTATGGTTCAACTGGCTAATTCTAGTGGTTTTCTTTCAATTTTTTGATTAATAGTTTTTATAGGACATGAATGGAAAATAATATGCCATATGTATATTTGGAGATATGATAATCGGGTTATATGCTACTTATTTCGTGTAGTACACATCTAGTATACGCACTATATATATCTAGTATATACATAATATTCATCTAGTACACATTTAGTATACGCAATATATACATCTAGTATATGACTATATACATCTAGTATACGCACTATATACATCTATTATACATATAATATACATCTAATATACACACTATATACATCTAGTACACATATAATATATGCATAATATACATCTAGTATACGCACTATATACATTTAGCATACGCACAATTACATCTAGTACATATCTAGTATAGCAACAATATACATCTAGTACACATTTAGTATACGCATAATATATATTTAGTACACATTTAGTATACACACTATATACATTTAGTATACGAACAATATACATCTCATACACACTAGATACATCTAGTATACAGACAATATATATCTAGTACGTATTTAGTATATATACTATATACATCTAGTATACACATAATATACATCTAGTACACATCTAATATACGCACTATATATATCTAGTATACAAATAATATACATCTATTATACGCACTATATACATGTAGTACACATCTGCTATACACATAATATACATCTAGTATACATTTAATATATGCACTATATACATCTAGTATACGCACTATATCCATCTAGTATACATCTAATATATGCACTATATACATCTAGTATACGAATAATATACATCTAGTATACATCTAATATATGCACTATATACATCTAGTATACGAATAATATACATCTAGTATACATCTATTATACGCACTAGATACATCTAGTATACGAATAATATTCATTTAGTACGCATCTAGTATACGCATTATATACATTTAGCATACGCATAATATATATCTAGTACGTATCTAGTATACGCACTATATATATCTAGTACATATCTAGTATACGCACTATATACATATATTATACACATAATTTATATCTAGTATACGCATTATATACATTTATTATATGCACAATATATATCAAGTACACATCTAGTATACGCATAATTAGTTTACACACAATATACATCAAGTATATGTAAGTTCACATCTAGTATACGCTCAGTATGCACACAATATACAACAAGTACCCATCAAATATATGCACATTATATAACTAATATATTAGAATAGACAGCAAGTATACATCTAGTATATATGCAATATACAGCAAGTATACGCACAATATACAACGAGTACACATCTAATATAGACACAGTATACGTCTAATATAAGTCTAGTATACATCTAGTATACGTCTAGTATAAATTTAGTATACATCTAGCATAAGTCTAATATATATCTAGTATACGTCTAATATATGTCTAGTATACATCTAATATAAGTCTAATATACATCTAGTATACGTCTAATATAAGTATAACATACGTCTAGTATATATCTAGTATACTTTTAATATACGTCTAGTATACATTTAGTATACGTCTAAGATACTTCTAGTATAAGTCCAGTATAAGTCTTGTATACGTCTAGTATACATCTAATATAAGTCTAATATACATCTAGTATAAGTCTAATATACGTTTAATACACGTCTAGTATATGTCTAATATACGTCTAATATATTTCTAGTATACATCTAGTATACGTCTAATATAAGTCTAATATATATCTAGTATATGTCTAATATAAGTCTAATATATATTTAGTATACGTCTAATATAAGTTTAATATACATCTAATATACGTATAATATAAGTCTAATATACGTCTAGTATGCGTCTAGTATCCATCTAGTATACGCACTATATACATATACGTCTAGTATGCGTCTAGTATACGTCTATTATCCATCTAGTATACGCACTATATACATATACGCACTATATACATCTAGTATACACAATATATACATTTAGTACATGAATAATATACATCTAGTACACATCTATAATAAACACTATATACATCTAGAATATGAACAATATAAATCTAATATATGCACTATATACATTTAGTATACGCACAATATATATTTAATACACATATAGTATACGTATTATATATATTTAATACACACATAATATATATTTAATACACATATAGTATATTGTAGATGAGTAGCCCAGAATGCTCTGATTGGTTTAACATTTTTTAATCTGTATGAGGGTTGCGGAACAACAAATTAACATATTATTTTTTAATAAATTAAGTATAAAATTATTCTGAAATTTCATGATGTGTCACTTATATGAGTTAATGTGATATATTTAATAAATTAATATATATTTTATATAATTTTAAATAATATAAAAATATTATTTATATTTTAATAAATTTTAAAAAAATAATCTAATACCCCATTAATTGATAAAAAAAAAAATGTTTTACAGCTAATATAGTTTAAAAAAATTTTATAAGTCATCAGTTCAGGAGGATAACTCGATGTCTAGATAGACATGGAGAGGAAGGCGTTTTCATTTTACTTATTTATTTAATTATTTCTTTTTTATTTAGTACCATGTGCACTTGCACGTGTTGATTGGGACCGAATTGGAGTTTCACTGATTAAAACTCTTAAAATTTGGCTATTTATGATTACAATATAATAATTATGTTGTTTTACTAATACAAATCATTATATTATGATCATAATATGAAATTAATCACAATTTTATGATTATAATTGAAATTAACTGTAATAAAAATGGTGTAAAATTAAAACTATTTGCTAAATTGATTCAAAATTTAATTTTAGAATTTGTGCAATTTGGAAACAAATATAAAGAGAGCGCTGAAATTGACCGGTCAATCTGCACAATAGTAAGGGATTACCATTTTCTATCAAGTATAAACAATACAGACATCCCAATCTCTATCAAGAATGCAAAATTTTTTATATTTACATCTATAGAGTTTATCGTAGCTAAAAATATTAATTCATGTATATTAGTCATGATAAAACATATTATAGCACGAAATTGTATAACTAAAAATTAGTTATATAATTTATTATTTTCTTTTTCTTAACTAATTAAATATCAATATATCTTAATACGTGCTTAAATTTACAGTTAAAAAAAGGTTAAAATATTTAAAATATTTTGTCATAAAAATAATATATTGGCAGCAAATAATTGATACTTTTAAGTATATTATAAATATAACAATATATGTTACAGTTACATATGATAAATTTGCAGTTATATTAAAAGCTTAATTTATTTGTTTTGAATATAATATTGAAAGCTTACAGTTTTCTACATTATAAAGGAGAAAGAGAATAGAGAAGGAAAAAGAGTAGGTGAAAGAGAATGACACGGAGAGAGAGTGCAAAAAGTGAAGAGAAAAGTTACATTTCTGAAAACAAAAGTTTAAAAAATGTCATTTATGAAAGATTATTAGAAAATATGGTATTTTTGAAATAAAACATAAAAAAGTGACAATTGGTGTAATTTCCTCTTAATTCTTTAGTTTGGGCTTAATTTATCTTGTAAAGCCCATGGACAATTCGGCCTAGCTTAGTTTAAGGCCTCATTAGGGTTTTTTTTATGTTATTTTGCTAGCTAGGGTTAGCCACCATATAAATAGGCTATTATAGACTGTAAAGGGCAGATTTTGAATGATATTCATTGGCTTAGCCGAATTTTCTTTGCTTAGAATGAGAGTGAATTGCTTTCTTTTCTATTGCATGAAGAATTTGATTAACTTATCAATTGTTTGATTGTGGCGTTTTTCAGGTTCTTTAATTCCCAATTATTTGCGTTTTCAGTCACAGGTTGATTGGGGGTTCAATAGGGAGGGTGTTTGTCTGATTTTGGTTTGCTATTCAAATCGTATGTGTGGGTTTGTAGCTCGTTAGCTATTGGGTTCCGCATCATTTGGTATCAGAGCCAAAGTTAAGGTAAATTCCTATTTATCTTAGTGTTAGGTTTGCGTTTTCTTTTCTTTGAATTCTAGTTATTTATGCCGAATTAGGTTGCATTAAGTTTCTTAGTTAATTGTGTTTTGTGTGTTTAAATTAGCTTTTTTCTTTTCTTACCTTTACCTTGAATTCGTGAAATAGCCTTGAACCGAAAACTTGAACATCCTTAGCTTGAATCCGAATCCTTGTAGGAGGAGATTAGAGATTAGTTTGCTGTTTTGAAAAAAAAAAAATCAGAAAACTTCGAAAGGCCATAACTTTTGATATAGGAGTCCGATTTGTTATTATAATATCATTCTGGAAAGGGAATTTGGAGCTCTACAATCGTTACTTGGGCTTTGCCCTATGTAACTGCAATTTTCGGCCCTTAAAAACGACATTTAAGCCTCCATTTTCCACCTTGAAGTTTTGCGTTTGAAAAAAAAAAATAAATAAATGGTAGAAAACCGAATTTGATTTCTGATCACTTTGGGCTTGTGAAGTTTGGTAGTTGTAGACTGTTGTTATCTATTTCATAAAAAAAAAAAAAGAAAAAAAAACGTGAAAGAAGAGAAATAAAGAAGAATCTTGTGTGTGGAGAAAAGTGTAGAGGAGCAATTCGGTCAAGGGAGTTTATATAGTAATAAGGGAAGATCCAAATCCTTTAAGGGGTGGGAAAACTTAATCCTAAGTGCTTGAGGATTAGGGGCAGAAATTAATCCTTTTCATAATAGAGATAGGAAAAATTAATCCTATCTATTTTGGGAATAGGAAAACTTAATCCTATCTATTTTGGGAATAGGAAAATTAATCCTATCTGTTTTGGGAATAGGAAAACTTAATCCTATCTGTTTTGGGAATAGGAAAACTTAATCTTAAACCACCTTTGATTATTATTATTATCCACTTCGGATAAGGATTCATTTGTGCTACCATTTGCTTATCATTTTTGGTAACATTTTCCTATCATTTGCTATCCATTTTTGGTAACATTTTAGTACCATTTTTGCTCTCATTTTTGCACCATTTTGGTATCATTTTTTGCCATCATTTGCCTATCATTTTTGCACCATTTTACCATCATTTGCCTACCATTTTGCACCATTTTGCCATCATTTTTACACCATTTTGCCATCATTTTGCACACAACTTGACACATTAATTAGAGCTTAATACACCATTCGGCCTAATCATCATTTTAGCTTTAAATTGAATTGTCTTGAGTGCATTCTATCTTAATTAGTATAATTAGGATTTTTTTTTTGTTATTTTCTTGCTTTGTTGGGTAGAATAACTAGGATCTATATTTGATTTACTTTGTAGTGAGTCAGATTCATACATTTTGTCCAGAATTGTCATTTTTTTATATTCTTGTTGCGTAGTTCTTTGTTTGAGCTTGCTTTTGTTCCATTACACTGTTAGAGTATCTTTGCTTGTTCTAATACTCTAATTTTGATATAATCAAGTGGTATACCAGTCTTGTCCGTGTACCACCTCCATTTTGTTTAGTGTCTTCTTTTCTAGCATTAAGCTTTCTGTTATTGTTAGTCGCTTATTTCCTTGCTTTCTAAAACGTACTCAAATTCTTGGTTTGTGTATTGAATTCTGAAGTGCATTTTAAGAGTTGCAATTAGAGTGGTAAAAGGCAAGAGCGTGTGAGTACATTAAGAGGGTAAAAGCCTTGTTTGAGTGAAACACGAGAGGAGTGACATCCTTTGAGTGCAAACACGTGAGGGAGTGTGTGAGGTTATTGTCTAACATCTGTTTTGCAGAATTCAAATCATGTCAAGAAGAGAAGAAAAGGAAACAATGTATGAGGAGGAGGAAGCCATGCCCGATATGAAAGTGATGTACAAGGCCAATCTCAATAATGAGTTCAAGAAGCTAAACGCTAGAATGGACGGGATGGAGGAGAAATTTGAAGTGAGTGCATCTAATAATTCTAGGAGAACAGCAAGGAGAGGAAGATGGACTGATGAGAATGTCAGGGCTGACTTAGAAGATTTAGATGAAGAAGAGACTAGTGGTAGATTGGATGGGAATTTAGGTAACATTAAGCTTAAGATTCCTCCATTTAAGGGTAGAAATAGTGCTGAAGAGTACCTAGAATGGGAAAGGAAGGTTGAAATGATCTTTGATTGTAATAGGTATTCTGAGGAGAAGAAAGTGAAGATAGCAGCTGTGGAGTTCACAGATTATGCATTATTTTGGTGGGATCAATTGAACTTGAGCAGAAGGAAAGTGGGTAGACGTCCTATTGGTAATTGGGAGGATATGAAGGAGGCCATGAGGAAAAGATTTGTTCCTTCACACTACTTTAGGGAGCTACATCAGAGATTGCATAGGCTAGTGCAAGGGGGTAGATCAGTAGAGGACTACCATAAAGAAATGGAAATGTGCATGGTTAGAGCTAACATTGAGGAAGATGAAGAAGTAACCATGGCTCAGTTTTTAGGTGGATTGAATAAGGAGATTGCTGATGTCATTGAGCTTCATAGATATGACTCCATGGAGGAAATGTTGAATATGGCAATGAAGATTGAAAAACAGAAGAAGAGTAGGAGCTTCAACCGAACCAGCAACAACTCAAGGGAAAGTTTGGGATCCAGATGGACCAAGGGGGAGGATAGAAGAGACTTTAGGGGATCCAAACCTTATGGGGCAGATTCGGGTTCCAAAGATGCAAGGGCTGTCCAATCACCATCTAAGGTTGTAAAAGGTAACCCTAATACTCCAACTCCTAGTAGAGAGATTAAATGCTTTAAATGCTGGGGGAAGGGGCATATGGCACGTGATTGTCCTAATAAAAGGGTCATTATAGCTAGGGATGATGGGGAAATTGTTTCTGAATCAGACCATAGTGAAGATGAGATGCCACATTTGGAAGATTGTAGTGATTGTGATAGTGATGGAGAGTTATTGGTTGCTGAAAGTGGAAAATCTTTAGTGGCTAGGCGAGCTTTGAATTTGAATGTTAAGGAAGAGAGCCTAGAACAAAGAGAAAACATATTTCACACTAAGTGTTTAATTAGTGGAAGGGTGTGCACACTTATTGTTGATGGAGGTAGTTGCACCAATGTAGCTAGTGTGAGTATGGTTGATAAGCTGAATTTGGTATGTGAAAAGCATCCTAGACCTTATAAATTACAATGGCTGAATGACAGTGGAGAGGTCAAGGTAACAAGGCGAGTAAGAGTGCCATTTTCTATTGGGAGGTATAAGGATGAGGTGGTTTGTGATGTGGTACCTATGCAGGCAGGCCATTTACTTTTGGGAAGGCCTTGGCAATTTGATAGACATGTTTTGCATAATGGGTACACTAACCGTTATTCTTTTTCTTATGAAGGTACAAAGGTTACATTAGCTACATTATCACCTCAAGAAGTGTTTGAAGATCAAAAGAAATTAGTTGAGAGGGAGAGAGAGGCTTTGGCCAAGAGAGAAGAGGGGAGTGAAATTAAGAGAGAAAAAGAAAGAAAAGGGGAAAAAGAGGCCAGAAAAGAAATAAAACAAATAAATGGCCCATTGGTGAGTGAAAACAAGAAAGGTGGGAGGCAAAAACAGAATTTTTATGTAAGGGCAAGAGAGGTTAAGAGTGCTTTAGCAATAGGGCAGCCATTGATCCTTGTAACCTACAAAGAGATTTTGTTTTCTGACACTGACATTGACCATGAATCTTTGCCTTCTAGTTTTGTGTCTTTGTTGCAGGAATATTCAGATGTCTTTCCTGATGAGCTACCAGATGGATTACCACCTTTGAGAGGGATAGAACATCAGATTGATTTCATACCTGGATCAACCATTCCTAACCGACCAGCCTATAGAAGCAATCCTAAGGAAACTAAGGAAATGCAAAGGCAAGTGGAAGAACTCATGGAGAAGGGTTTGGTTAGGGAGAGTATGAGTCCTTGCGCAGTACCCGTTTTATTGGTGCCTAAGAAGGATGGAACTTGGAGGATGTGTGTTGACTGTCGTGCAGTCAACAAAATCATTGTAAAGTATAGACATCCTATCCCTAGGCTTGATGATATGTTAGATGAATTGTGTGGTGCTGTGTATTTTACTAAGATTGATTTAATGAGTGGATATCATCAAATAAGAATGAAACCTGGTGATGAATGGAAAACAGCTTTCAAAACTAAATATGGTTTGTATGAGTGGTTAGTCATGCCTTTTGGGCTATCTAACGCCCCTAGCACATTTATGAGACTTATGAACCATGTATTGCGTGCATATTTAGGAAAGTTTGTTGTTGTTTATTTTGATGATATACTCATTTACAGCAAGTCTTTTGAGGAACATATTGAGCATGTTAAGTTAGTTTTGCAAACTTTGAGGTATGAAAAGTTGTATGCTAAACTTAAGAAGTGCACATTTTGTATAGATAGACTTGTTTTTCTTGGTTTTGTGGTGAGTGCACAGGGTATTGAAGTAGATGAAGAGAACGTTCAGGCAATTAGAGATTGGCCCACGCCTAAGTCCATTTCGGATGTGAGGAGCTTTCATGGCTTAGCAAGTTTTTATAGGCGTTTTGTGCAGAATTTCTCTTCTGTTGCTGCACCACTTACAGAAATCATAAAGAAGGACGTTGGGTTTAAGTGGGGAGAAGCACAGCAAAAAGCTTTTGAAAAATTGAAAGGGAAGTTGTGTTCTGCTCCTATTTTATCTTTGCCTAATTTTGATAAGACTTTTGAAATTGAGTGTGATGCTTCTGGTGTAGGTATTGGGGCTGTTCTAATGCAAGAGAAAAAACCAGTAGCATACTTTAGTGAGAAGCTTCATGGAGCCCAGCTCAATTATTCAACCTATGACAAGGAGCTTTATGCCTTGGTGAGAGCCTTGGATGTGTGGCAACATTACCTCCTACCCAAGGAGTTTGTTATTCACACGGATCACGAGTCCCTCAAACACTTGAAGGGACAAGGTAAGCTAAATAAAAGGCATGCTAAATGGGTTGAATTTATTGAAACATTTCCCTATGTTATTCAATACAAGCATGGAAAGGACAATATTGTTGCTGATGCATTATCCAGAAGATATGCCTTGATTTCTACACTTAGTTCTAAGTTGTTAGGATTTGAGCATGTTAAGGAATTGTATGTTGATGATTCTGATTTTGGTAATGTGTATCATGCATGTGAACATAAAGCCTTTGATAAATTCTATAGACATGATGGATTTTTATTTAAGGGCAGCAAGCTTTGTTTACCTAAGTGTTCTATGCGTGACTTGCTTGTATTAGAGTCTCATTGTGGGGGATTGATGGGACATTTTGGGGTACATAAGACCTATGACATGTTGAATGAGCATTTCTTTTGGCCACGCATGCGAAAAGATGTGGAAAAGGTGTGTAATGCATGTGTTGCATGTAAACAAGCTAAGTCTAAATCTATGCCTCATGGATTGTATATGCCTTTACCCGTACCTAGTTCTCCTTGGATTGACATTTCCATGGATTTTGTGCTTGGTTTGCCCAGGACAAAACGTGGTAGGGATAGTATCTTTGTTGTGGTAGATAGGTTTAGTAAAATGGCTCATTTTATTGCTTGTCATAAATGTGATGATGCTGTGCATGTTGCTGATTTATTCTTTAAGGAAGTTGTCCGTTTGCATGGTATTCCACACACCATAGTTTCAGATAGGGATACAAAGTTCCTTTCACATTTTTGGCGTGTTTTATGGGGTAAGTTAGGAACAAAGTTATTGTTTTCTACTACTTGTCATCCTCAAACTGATGGACAAACAGAGGTTGTGAATAGGACTTTAGGGACTTTATTACGTGCTATTGTGGGTAAGAATCTTAAAACTTGGGAAGATTGTTTGCCTTTTATTGAATTTGCTTATAATCGAAGTATTCATTCTTCCACTGGTTTTTCACCATTTGAGCTTGTTTATGGTTTTAACCCACTAACTGTGCTTGATCTTTGTCCTTTACCTTTACATGAGCTTTCAAGTTTGGATGGTAATAGGAAGGCAGAATTGGTCAAATCCTTACATGAGAAAGCACGGGCAAACATTGAAAAGAAAAACAGGCAATATGCTGATAAGGCGAATAAGGGAAGGAAACACATGGTGTTCACCCCTGGAGATTGGGTTTGGGTGCATTTTCGGAAGGAAAGATTTCCAAACCAAAGGAAAGGAAAGCTGGATGCACGCGGTGATGGTCCTTTTCAAGTTTTGGAGCGCATCAACGATAATGCCTATAAAATAGACTTGCCAGGTGAGTATGGTGTTTCTGCTACATTTAATGTTTCTGACCTTTCTCCTTTTGATGTGGATGCAGATTTGAGGACAAATCTTTTTGAGGAGGGAGGGAATGATACGGATCAGCCAGATACTCAGGATTCTTTGAAGATTCCAAGTGGACCAATTACAAGGGGGCGAGCTAAGAAGCAGAAAATGGCTATGACAACTTATGTACAAGGCTTTTTTACTCAAGAGCTGAATGAAGATGTCTTTGAGAAGTGTCAAAAAGAGCTTGAAGGAGGTTTTCACAAAGTACTTAGCCTTTTGGAAGCTTCTAGTGAAATTGGGCCAACTTAAGCCATTTTTGGGCCAATTTAAGTCATTTTTGGGTTTATACTACTTTGGACTTTATTTGTACAAGTCATGTGCTTCATTTAAAAGTCACATGACTCATTTATTTAATGACTTAATGGGCTAAACGAATTGGGCTTTTAGTTTGGGTTTAGTTTAGTTATTTTGGGTTTTTAATTAGTCTTTTTTTTGGGCTTATTTTAAGTGTGTTTAATTCTTTAGTTTGGGCTTAATTTATCTTGTAAAGCCCATGGACAATTCGGCCTAGCTTAGTTTAAGGCCTCATTAGGGTTTTCTTTATGTTATTTTGCTAGCTAGGGTTAGCCACCATATAAATAGGCTATTATAGACTGTAAAGGGCAGATTTTGAATGATATTCTTGGCATAGCCGAATTTATTTGCTTAGATTAAGAGAGTGAATTGCTTTCTTTTCTATTGCATGAAGAATTTGATTAACTTATCAATCGTTTGATTGTGGCGTTTTTCAGTTCTTTGTTTCCCGATTATTTGCGTTTTCAGTCACAGGTTGATTGGGGGTTCAATAGGGAGGGCGTTTGTCTGATTTTAGTTTGCTATTCAAATCGTATGTGTGGGTTTGTAGCTCGTTAGCTATTGGGTTTCGCATCAAGAAATAAGCCCAACTTTAGCCTACCCACTTAAACTACCCAAAATACTCAAATAAGCCCAAAAATAAAACAAACCTAATTAAATAAGCCCAAAACGTTTTCTAAGGTACTAGGCTGCCCAAATACATTTAATTATATGACATTACAAGAATAGAAGCTAAACAAAATAGCTTGAAGGCCCATTTGACCATTCGGCCCCAACTTGTCTTCATAGCCCAATTCAGCTTCTTTCCCCTCTTGAACTTGTATCTTCTCTACATAAGGTCTCATGAATGCTTGTAGGACTTCTTTAAGCTTCTTGTTGCCATTATGCTTGGTTGTGCTCATATCATCCCCTCCCTCTTTAGAAAAGATTCGTCCTCGAATCTTCGTCTTGTTCAAATTGGGAATGGAAACTTGTAGAATAAATTGATCTTCATAAATGATCTTGTGAATAGGTGAAAATAAAATGAATGCTTCTTCAGAAAATAACTCATGTTCCTGCAAGTCAACAAAAACACTGGACAAAACATGGTTAGTTCTTAATACAATCTTTTTGTTCTGATCATTATTCTCTTCATTTTTCACGTGCAATTCAGCCTCCTCAATTAATAAAGGAGCAATCATAAAATGCGGATCTTCTAACTCAATTACACAAACATCTTCCTTTTCACCTAAACAAGTGACAACATCTTCATCTTCAATTGTCTCTTCATCATTCACCACCTCATCTTTACATAAATCTATAGCATCTCTTTCAGCTTCACAAATAATTTCTGCTACTACAACTTCCTCTTCTTTCTTTCTTTTCTCTTGTCCCATATACGTACTTAGTAGTCTAGAAAGTTGTTTAAAATGCAATTCCATATCTTTAGAATCTTCATTTTTACTATGAGTGTTAATTGATCTACGTCGGTTTTGAATTCTAGTAGACTTGTCAATTATCTCCTCCACCCGATCCATCCTAGAATTCAACTTCTTAACCTCACTCAGGAATATTTTATACATTGTTTTCACATCAGGCACACTTCTATCCTCCTCCTCATGTATTGTCTCTGTTTTTTCCCTTCTTAACATGATTTATAAGCTGCAAATAAACATTAGAAGGAAAAAGAAACCTCACAATTCACTCCCTCACGTGTTTGTCTCTCAACTCACAAATTGATTTCTCACAATTGTACTTCAGAAACAAACTCAAACAAATATGCACAATTAAGTAGTTTGATTTGGAAATGATACGGATCCACCAACCATCAAAGATCATTTGAAGATGCCTAGTGGTCCAATAACGAGAGGACGTGCTCAGAAGCTAAAGATGGCTATGACATCTTTTGTTCAGGCTTTTGTCACTCAAGAAATTCATGAAGAGGCTATTGAGAAATGTTCTGGAGAGCTTGAAGGCCAAATGAAAGTACTTAGCCTTCTGGAAGCAAGTGAAGGAATTGGGTCAATTTAAGCCATCAAGGGCTTATACAACTTTGGGCTTTTAATTGTACATGTCATGTGCCTCATTTAAAAGTCACATGACTCACTTAAGTTGTATTTAAATGGGCTAGGCGTGTGGGCTTCTTGTTGGGCTTGGTTTAGTTAGTTTGATTGTTTATTTTGTCTTGTTTTGGGCTTTCACATTCAGCCTTTAACACTTACCTTTAAGTATGTTTATTTTCTTTATTGTGGGGCTTAATTTAGCTTGTAAAGCCCATGTCAATTTCGGCCTATGAATGATTAAGGCCTTAGTAGTGTTTGTTTTAGGTTTTAAGAGTAATTAGGGTTAGCCACCATATAAATAGGCTAACATAAGTTGTAACCTGCAGATTTTTGATCAATTAAACATTTGAGAGTATTCTCTTCTTGGCTTGGCCGAATTTCTTTAGGGAGATTAGTGAGATTGCTTGCTTTTCTTTTCTATTGCATGAGGAATTTGATAACTTATCAATTGTCTTGATTGTGGCGTTTTCATTTTCTTCGATTTCCCAATTATTTGCGTTTCCATTCACGTGTTGTTTGGGGGTTCAATAGGGAGGGTTTTTGTCTTCTTTGTCTTTGCAATCAAAGTGTATGTTCAAGGTGTTTCGGGTTCTTTAACCTTGGGGTTCCGCATCAGGAAACAATGAATACTTAACAAGAACAACAACGAGTACTAATTCTAGAGGCAAATTGACTAAAATTGAACGAACTTGGAAATAGCACACAAGAGATAAATTTCGTGCGCTTTAGTATAAAAAGATGTTCAACAATGTGCAATATGTTAAACTAGTGTAGTTGGAACCAAAAACAGTTTAGACACACAAATTGATAATTTAGAATGAAAAGAATAGACAAGACGGATGCACTTAAATGCGATGTTTAACTAAACCTAATGATTAGTTTAAACAGATTTTATATAGACTCAACAAAAATAAAATCAAAGAAAGCATGCAATAATATAACCCAAAATCTAAAAGCAACGAGTACTTAACCTGCCCTTTAAAGAAATCAAACAAATTATGGAAGTTCTAGCTTAATTGATCAAATTTGAACTTAACAAGATAATAGGACCTGAATTGAACACAAGGTAATTTTCAGATTTTTTTTTTGATATGTATATAAGCTTTCTTTTCTTCTTCTTCTTTTTTTTTTCAAAACGTAAATCACACAACTAATGATCAAATACTTGATATAGGTAATTTAACACAATTGAGCAACAACCAAATAAGGAACTAGATGCAAAGTCCTATTTGGCCAGAACAAAGAAAGAATTTCAAGAAGACAAAATTAAAGGATAGTTAAGAATTTATCACTTAGCCTAAGCTCTGATACCAATTGATGCGGAACCCCAGCCTATATGTAAACTAGAACGCCAACATACCATGAATATTGATCATAAACAAGTGAATAAACCCCCAATCTAAAGAACCCCCAAACAAGATTGAATGGAAACGCTTATAATAGATTGACTTAGAAAGTAAGAAGAATAAGAATCAAGCATACATTAACCATGCAAATTGCCTAAGTCTAATTCTTTATACAATAGCAAGAATCAATAGAAATTAACTCTCACAAATTCAGTCAATGAAAATTCATTAATCATAAGATATGAAAAAATGTAAAGTACAAATGAAGAAGTTCAGCCCTTTATATAGGCTAGGCAGCCACCTCTCCCTAGAGGAGTTATAATCAAACACTAACTCTAAGAGATAATTAATAAAATAAATAACAAAGATAATTCATAACCTTTATCTACATGTATTTGGCCATAATATGGACTAAGTACATTAATAAATAAAGATAAATACAATCTGAAAATAATCCCAAAAGCTAGTGATTATCCTAAGGAAAATGAATGTAGACTCAATTTTGGTTATAAGTAGAATTTGGCTAACTCACTCAAGATAAATTCATCCTATTGTTTCTCCATCAAACTCTATTCAATAATATCCCAAAATAATAAGTATTTATCAAATAAAACCCATTCCTAAAATTTAGGACCCTAAGTTCACCAATGTAGGCATAAAGATAAATTTGACTCAAACCCATCCAAATTCAGCTCTCCCCTTTAAAATCCGGCCCCCTCATGTTTTCTAAGCCTCAATTAGTTATTTAGGCCCAACTCTTTAGAAGAGATAAGCCCAACTTTAGCCTACCCACTTAAACTACCCAAAATACTCAAATAAGCCCAAAAATAAAACAAACCTAATTAAATAAGCCCAAAACGTTTTCTAAGGTACTAGGCTGTCCAAATACATTTAATTATATGTCATTACAAGAATAGAAGCTAAACAAAATAGCTTGAAGGCCCATTTGACCATTCGGCCCCAACTTGTCTTCATAGCCCAATTCAGCTTCTTTCCCCTCTTGAACTTGTATCTTCTCTACATAAGGTCTCATGAATGCTTGTAGGACTTCTTTAAGCTTCTTGTTGCCATTATGCTTGGTTGTGCTCATATCAGCCCCTCACTATCACAATCACTACAATCTTCGAAAGGAGGCATTTCATCATCACTATGTTCTGATTCAGAAGTAATTTCCCTATTATCCCTAGCAATTATTACCCTCTTATTAGGACAATCATGTGCTGCATACCCCTTACCCAAACATTTAAAACATTTAATTTCTCTACTAGGGGTAGGAGTACTAGAGTTACCTTTAACACCTTTATTTGGAATTTGGGATGCCTTTACTTCTTTTGGACCTGAATCTGCCCCATAGGGTTTAGATACCCTAAAGTCATTCTTCTCCTCCTTTTTGTTCCATTTAGACCCCAAAGTATAGCTTGAGTTGTTGCTGATCTTATTGAAGCTTTTACTCCTCTTTTGCTTTTCAATCTTCATTGCCATATGCAACATCTCTTCCATAGTGTCATATCTATATGATGCGTGCACAGGGGGGTCAACATTGGAACGTTATAAACATTGCAAGTTCATATTTATGGAGATCAAATTTAAGAGGTGTTATAAAGAGCTTGAAGGAGGCTTTCACAAAGTACTTAGCCTTTTGGAAACTTCTAGTGAAATTGGGCCAACTTAAGCCATTTTTGGGCCAATTTAAGTCATTTTTGGGTTTATACTACTTTGGGCTTTATTTGTACAAGTCATATGCTTCATTTAAAAGTCACATAACTCATTTAATTAGTGACTTAATGGGCTAAACGAATTGGGCTTTTAGTTTGAGTTTAGTTTAGTTATTTTTGGGTTTTAGTTAGTCTTTATTTTGGGCTTTAAACAATTCGGCCCACTCTTTTCTTAATGGGTTTTGTTTTAAGTTAAGTCTTGTAAATGGGCTTATTTGATAGCTTAAGCCCATGGACAATTCGGCCACACCATGTTTAAGGCCTCATTAGGGTTTGTTTTAGGTTATTTGCTAGCTAGGGTTAGCCACCCTATAAATAGAACATGTTATGTTAAGAATTGCAGATTTTGAATGATATTTATTGGCTTAGCCGAATTTTCTTTGCTTAGAATGAGAGTGAATTGCTTTCTTTTCTATTGCATGAAGAATTTGATTAACTTATCAATTGTTTGATTGTGTCATTTTTCAGGTTCTTTAATTCCCGATTATTTGCGTTTTTAGTCACAGGTTGATTGGGGGTTCAATAGGGAGGGTGTTTATCTGATTTGGTTTGCTATTCGAATTGTATGTGTGGGTTTGTAGCTCGATAGCTATTGGGTTCCGCATCATTTGGTATCAGAGCCAAAGTTAAGTTAAATTCCTATTTATCTTAGTATTAGGGTTTGCATTTTCTTTTCTTTGATTTCTTTTTGTTTATGCCGAATTAGGTTGCATTAAGTTTCTTAGTTAATTGTGTTTTGTGTGTTTAAATTAGCCTTTTTCTTTTCTTACCTTTACCTTGAATTCGTGAAATAGCCTTGAACCGAAATCTTGAACATCCTTAGCTTGAATCCGAATCCTTGGAGGAGGAGATTAGAGATTAGAGATTAATTTGTTGTTTTGAAAAAAAAAAAATCAGAAAACTTCGAAAGGCCATAACTTTTGATATAGGAGTCCGATTTGTTATTATAATATCATTCCGGAAAGGGAATTTCATGCTCTACAATCATTACTAAGCGAAGCCCTATGTAACTGACTTTTTCGGACCTTAAAAACGACGTTTAAGCCTCCGTTCTTCACTTTGAAGTTTTTGCGTTTTGAAAAAAAAGAAAAAAAAAAGGGTTAGAAAACCGAATTTGAGTTCTGATCTTGTGGGCTTGAGAAGTTTGGTGGTTTGTAGTGTAGTTGTTCTCTATTTCATATAACTAAAAAAAAAGAAGAAAAAAAAAAAAAAAAAAGTGAAAGAAAAGAAATAGAGGAGGAAAAAAAGGGTAGGAAGCAATTCGGCCAAGGGGTATTTATATAGCAATAAGGGAAAATCCAAATCCTTTAATAGGTGGGAAAACTTAATCCTAAGTGCTTGAGGATTAGGAGCAGCAATTAATCATTTTCTAAATAGAGGTGGGAAATCCTTTAAGTAATAGGAAAAACTAACCCTATCTGTTTTGGGAATAGGAAAACTTAATCCTATCTGTTTTGGGAATAGGAAAACTTAATCCTAAACCACCTTTGATTATTATTATTATCCAATTCAGATAAGGAATTATTTGTGCTACCATTTGCTTGTCATTTTTGGTAACATTTTCCTATCATTTGCTAACCATTTTTGGTAACATTTGCTATCCATTTTGGTAACATTTGCCTATCATTTGCTATCCATTTTTGGTAACATTTTGGTACCATTTTTGCTGTCATTTTTTTACGCCATTTTGGTATCATTTTGCCATCATTTTTTTCTACCATCTTGCCATCATTTTTTTCTACCATCTTACCATCATTTGCCTACCATTTTGCACCATTTTACCATCATTTGCCTACCATTTTGCCATCATTTTTACACCATTTTGCCATCATTTTGCACACAACTTGACACATTAATTAGAGCTTAATACACCATTCGGCCTAATCATCATTTTAGCTTTAAATTGAATTGTATTGAGTGCATTCTATCTTATTTAGTATAATTAGGATTCTTTGTTATTTTCTTGCTTTGTTGGGTAGAATAACTAGATTCTATATCTGATTTACTTTGTAGTGAGTCAGATTCATACATTTTGTCCAGAATTGTCATTTTTTTAATTCTTATTGCGTAGTTCTTTGTTTGAGCTTGCTTTTGTTCCATTACACTGTTAGAGTATCTTTGCTTGTTCTAATACTCTAATTTTGATATAATCAAGTGGTATACCAGTCTTGTCCGTGTACCACCTCCATTTTGTTTAGTGTCTTCTTTTCTAGCATTGAGCTTTCTGTTATTGTTAGTCGCTTATTTCCTTGCTTTCTAAAACGTACTCAAATTCTTGGTTTGTGTATTGAATTCTGAAGTGCAATTTAAGAGTTGCAATTAGAGTGGTAAAAGGCAAGAGCGTGTGAGTACATTAAGAGGGTAAAAGCCTTATTTGAGTGAAACATGAGGGGAGTCACATCCTTTGAGTGTAAACACGTGAGGGAGTGTGTGAGGTTATTATCTAACATCTTTTTGCAGATTTTTCAATCATGACTGAAGAATCGGGTAAAAAGGGAGCAACTCTCGACGAGGTAGTGTTCTCCATTCAAGCTATGCATGGTACGTTTGAAAAATTCATGAGAGATATGGGAAATATGAATGATAGAATAGAGAGGCTAGAATTGGGTTCAAATAGTACATCTAGGAGAACAACAAGGAGAGGAAGATGGACTGATGAGAATGTAAGGGCTGACTTAGAAGATTTAGATGAAAAAGAGACTAGTGGTAGATTGGATGGGAATTTAGGTAACATTAAGCTTAAGATTCCTCCATTTAAGGGTAGAAATAGTGCTGAAGAGTACCTAGAATGGGAAAGGAAGGTTGAAATGATCTTTGAGTGTAATAGGTATTCTGAGGAGAAGAAAGTGAAGATAGCAGCTGTGGAGTTTATAGATTATGCCTTATTTTGGTGGGATCAATTGAACTTGAGCAGAAGGAAAGTGGGTAGACGTCCTATTAGTAGTTGGGAGGATATGAAGGAGGCCATGAGGAAAAGATTTGTGCCTTCACACTACTTTAAGGAGTTACATCAGAGGTTGCATAGGCTAGTGCAAGGAGCTAGATCAGTAGAAGATTATCACAAGGAGATGGAGATGCTATTGATCAAAGCTAACGTAGAAGAGGAGGAAGAGGTAATAATGGCTTGGTTTCTAGGAGGCTTGAATAAAGAAATTGCGGATGTAGTTGAATTGCAACATTATGGAAAAATGGAGGACTTAGTGAACATTGCCATTAAGGTGGAGAGGCAACAGAAACAAAGGAGGATAGCAAGGTTATTCTCAAATTCCAATAACAAAATTTGGCCAAACTGGAGCAAAAATAAAGATTCTGAAGATATGGAATTGAGGTTTAAACAACTCTTTAGACAGCTAGATAAGTGTTTAAAAAAAGAGAAAAGAAAGAAAGAGGAAGTTGCAATGGAAGAGATTATGTGTGAAGCTGAAAGAGATTCTATAGATTTGTATGACAATGAGGTTGTGAGTGAAGAAGAAATCAGTGGAAGTGAAGTAGTTGTTGTTTTGAGTGAGAAAGAAGATGTTTGTTTAGTTGAGATGGAAGATCAGCATGTTATGATTGATCCTATAGTGCTTAAGGAGGCTAAGTTGAACATGGCGAAAGGAGAGGACCATGATCAGAATGAAATAGTTGTATTGAATAATCATGTTTTTCCTAGTATTTTTATTAAATTGCAGGAACATGATGAGTCCTCAGCTGAAGAAGCATTCATTTTATTTCCACCTGTTCAAAAGATCATATATGAAGATGAATTCATTCTACAAGTTTCCATTCCCAACTTGAACAAGACGAAGATTCGAGGACGAATCTTTTCTAAAGAGGGAGGGAATGATGCGTGCACAGGGGGGTCAACATTGTAACGTTATAAACATTGCAAGTTCATATTCATAGAGATCAAATTTAATAAGTGTTATAAAGAGCTTGAATGAGGCTTTCACAAAGTACTTAGCCTTTTGGAAGCTTCTAGTGAAATTGGGCCAACTTAAGCCATTTTTGGGCAAATTTAAGTCATTTTTGGGTTTATACTACTTTGGGCTTTATTTGTACAAGTCATGTGCTTCATTTAAAAGTCACATAACTCATTTAATTAGTGACTTAATGGGCTAAACGAATTGGGCTTTTAGTTTGGGTTTAGTTTAGTTATTTTTGGGTTTTAGTTAGTCTTTATTTTGGGCTTTAAACAATTCGGCCCACTCTTTTCTTAATGGGTTTTGTTTTAAGTTAAGTCTTGTAAATGGGCTTATTTGATAGCTTAAGCCCATGGACAATTCGGCCACACCATGTTTAAGGCCTCATTAGGGTTTGTTTTAGGTTATTTGCTAGCTAGGGTTAGCCACCCTATAAATAGAACATGTTATGTTAAGAATTATAGATTTTGAATGATATTCATTGGCTTAGCCGAATTTTCTTTGCTTAGAATGAGAGTGAATTGCTTTCTTTTCTATTGCATGAAGAATTTGATTAACTTATCAATTGTTTGATTGTGGCGTTTTTCAGGTTCTTTAATTCCCGATTATTTGCGTTTTCAGTCACAGGTTGATTGGGAGTTCAATAGGGAGGGTGTTTATCTGATTTGGTTTGCTATTCGAATTGTATGTGTGGGTTTGTAGCTCGATAGCTATTGGGTTCCGCGTCACTATACAACTCAATGGCATCAGCAATCTCCTTGTTTAGACCACTTAAGAACCGAGCCATGGTGACCTCCTGATATGAGCACAACCAAGCATAATGGCAACAAGAAGCTTAAAGAAGTCCTACAAGCATTCATGAGACCTTATGTGGAGAAGATGCAAGTTCAGGAGGGGAAAGAAGCTAAATTGGGCTATGAAGATAAGTTGTGGCTGAATGGTACAAATGGGCCTTCAAGCTATTTTGTTTAGCTTCTATTCTTGTAATGACATATAATTAAATGTATTTGGGCAGCCTAGTACCTTAGAAAACGTTTTGGGCTTATTTAATTAGGTTTGTTTTATTTTTGGGCTTATTTGAGTATTTTGGGTAGTTTAAGTGGGTAGGCTAAAGTTGGGCTTATCTCTTCTAAAGAGTTGGGCCTAAATAACTAATTGAGGCTTAGAAAACATGAGGGGGCCGGATTTTAAAGGGGAGAGCTGAATTTGGATGGGTTTGAGTCAAATTTAGCTTTATGCCTACATTGGTGAACTTAGGGTCCTAAATTTTAGGAATGGATTTTATTTGATAAATACTTATTATTTTGGGATATTATTGAATAGAGTTTGATGGAGAAACAATAGGATGAATTTATCTTGAGTGAGTTAGCCAAATTCCACTTATAGCCAAAATTGAGTCTACATTCATTTTCCTTAGGATAATCATTAGCTTTTAGGATTATTTTCAGATTGTATTTATCTTTATTTATTCATGTACTTAGTCCATATTGTGGCCAAATACATGTAGATAAAGGTTAGGAATTATCTTTGTTATTTATTTTATTAATTATCTCTTAGAGTTAGTGTTTGATTATATCTCCTCTAGGGAGGGGTGGCTGCCTAGCCTATATAAAGGGCTGAACTTCTTCATTTGTATTTTTACATTTTGCATATCTTATGATTAATGAATTTTCGTTGATTGAATTTGTGAGAGTTAATTTCTATTGATTCTTGCTATTGTATGAAGAATTAGACTTAGGCAATTTGCATGGTTAATGTATGCTTGATTCTTATTCTTCTTACTTTCTAAATCAATCTATTATAAGCGTTTCCATTCAATCTTGTTTGGGGGTTCTTTAGATTGGGGATTTATTCACTTGTTTATGATCAATATTCATGGTATGTTGGCGTTCTAGTTTGCATATAGGCTGGGGTTCCGCATCAATTGGTATCAGAGCTTAGGCTAAGTGATAAATTCTTAACTATCCTTTAATTTTGTCTTCTTGAAATTCTTTCTTTGTTTTGGCCGAATAGGACTTTGCATCTAGTTCCTTATTTGGTTCTTGCTCAATTGTGTTAAATTACCTATCTCAATTATTTGATCATTAGTTCTGTGAATAACGATTGAAAAAAAAAAGAAAAAAAAAAGAAAACTTATATACATATCAAAAAAAAAATCTAGAAATTATCTTGTGTTCAATTCAAGTCGTATTATCTTGTTAAGTTCAAATTTACATAATTCGGACAGCATACATATCTTCACCTTGTATGCTCATTTCAACGTTCTTCACTTTGGTCTTTTGCTTCTAGCTTTGTGCCTATCTTCTTTGTTAAGTATTTTCATTGCATTCTTTACCATAATTTGCTACTTGTGAACTATTTTGACTTGAGTTTGAGTTCTGAAGTGCAACTGAAGATAACAAGCTTGAGAGGTAAAAGGCTTGAGTGTGTGAGCTTAAAAGAGGGTAAAAGCCTACTTGAGTGAAACACGAGTGGAGTGCCATCTTTTTGAGTGAAACACGTGAGGGAGTGAAATGTGAGTTTTTATTTCTCTTCTAACGTTTATTTGCAGTTTATAAATCATGTCAAGAAAGGACATAAAGGAGACAATGGGTGAGAAAGAGGATGAAAACGTGCCTAATGTGAAGATGATGTATAAAACATTCATGAGTGAGTTTAAGAAGTTGAATACTAGGATGGATAGGATGGAGGAGAGAATAAATGAATATACTAAAATCAAAAATCGAAGTAAATCAATTGACCGTCATAGAAAAAATGAAGATTCTGAAGATATGGAATTGAGGTTTAAACAACTTTTTAGACAGTTAGATAAGTGTTTGAAAAAGGAGAAAAGAAAGAAAGAGGAAGCTACAATGGAAGAGATTATTTGTGAAGCTGAAAGAGATGCTATAGATTTGTATGACAATAAGGTTGTGAGTGAAGAAGAAATCAGTGGAAGTGAAGTAGTTGTTGTTTTGAGTGAGAAGGAAGATGTTTGTTTAGTTGAGATGGAAGATCAGCATGTTATGATTGATCCTGTAGTGCTTAAGGAGGCTGAGTTAAACATGGAGAAAGAAGAGGACCATGATCAGAACGAAATGGTTGTATTGAAAAATCATGTTTTTCTTAGTGTTTTTGTTAAATTGCAGGAACATGATGAGTCCTCAGCTGAAGAAGCATTAATTTTATTTCCACCTATTCAGAAGATCTCATATGAAGATAAATTTATTTTACAAGTGCCAATTCCCAACTTGAACAAGACGAAGATTCGAGGACGAATCTTTTCTAAAGAGGGAGGGAATGATGCGTGCACAGGGGGGTCAACACTTCAAGATTATAAACAATGGAAGTTCATATTCATAGAGATCAAATTTGGAGAAGTTAAAGAAGGCTCGAAGGAAGTCCGTGGGCCAAATTTATGAAGAAGCCAAATTGAAGATGGACATGTGCTAGTCATGTGACGACTTAACATGTGCAGGTCATGTGACACTTGACATGTGCCGACCATGTGACCTTGACATGTGCTATGCATGTGAGCCAGGGCATGTGCAATGCATGTGCTAATTGGTGGATTAAGGGGCTGATTTATTTGGGCTTTTAGTTTAGGCTTTTATTTATTATTTTCATTTGATTATTTGTAATATATTAGGCCTTAACTTATTCTTTTGGGCTTATTTAAGTGAGATGGGCTTTAATTAGCTTGAGCTCATTTAATTAGTTCTTTTTAGGCTTTTTGGGCTGAATTTTAAGTTAATTAGTGTGGGCTTTAGTTATCTTGATGTAAGGCCCATGTTTTAAGGCCTATTTGATTAATTAGGGTTTTTATTAGCTTAAGAGAGTATAAATACTCTACAAAAACGAGATTGGAGGCAGATTTGACTAATTTGATAAATTTCTTTTGGCTTGGCCGAATTCTTCATTGGAGAGGATTGTTTGTCTTCTTCTTTTGCATCAAGAACTTTAATTCTTATCAAGGTATTTACTTTGTGGCGAATTCTGTTCTTGTTTTTAAATCAACCTAATTATTTGCGTTTCCTTTCACTTTATTGATTGGGGGTTCAATAGGGTTGGGGATTTACTCTTATTCATGTCTATGCCATATTGTATGTTCAAGGGGTTTCGGGTTCTTTAGCCTTGGGGTTCCGCATCACCTCCTCATCCTCCTTAATGTTTGCTCTCACCATGCACATTTCCATATCTTTATAGTAATCTTCCATTGATTTTCCTCCCTGCACAAGTCTATACAATTTCTGATGTAATTCTCTAAAGTAGTGTGAAGGAACAAACCTTTTTCTCATGGCTTCCTTCACATCCTCCCAATTACTAATAGGATGCCTCCCCACTTTCCTTCTACTCAAATTGACTTGCTCCCACCAAAACTGATGCGTGCACAAGTGGGTCAACATTGCAAGATTTTAAACATTGCAAGTTCGGATTCACGAAAATCAAATTTGGGAAAGTTCAAGAAGGCTTGAAGGTGGTTTACTGTAGCTATGAAGAAGCCGAATCAAAAAGAGACTTTGAAGAGAGGCATGTGCAAGTCATGCGACCTTGACATGTGCCATCCATGTGCTTTGACATGTGCTAGACATGTGCCATGTCATGTGCTATGCATGTGCCATATGCATGTGCACATCATGTGGCACATTACATGTGCAATGCATGTGCCAATTAATGGACTTAATGGGCTGTTTTGTTTGGGCTTTTAGTTTAGGCTTTTATTTGATTATTTGTAATATATTAGGCCTTAACTTATTCTTTTGGGTTTATTTAAGTGAGATTGGTTTTAATTAGCTTGGGCTCATTTAATTAGTTCTTTTTAGGCTTTTTGGGCTATATTTTAAGTTAATTAGTGTGGGCTTTAGTTATCTTGGTGTAAGGCCCATGTTTTAAGGCCTATTTGATTAATTAGGATTTTTTCTAGCTTAAGGGAGTATATATACTCCACAAAAACGAGATTGGAGGCAGATTTGATGAATTAAACATTTTGAGAGTGTTCTCTTATTGGCTTGGCCGAATTCTATAGAGAGATTAGTGAGGATTGCTTGCTCATCTTTTCTATTGCATGAAGAATTTGATTACTTATCAATTATCTTGATTGTGGCGTTTTCATCTTCTTCATTTTTCCCGATTATTTGCATTTTCAATCACAGGTTGATTGGGGGTTCAATAGGAAGGGATTTTATCTCTTTGTTTTTTTGCTATTCGAATCGTATGTGTGGGTTTATAGCTTGTTAGCTATTGGGTTCCGCATCAAAAACATTGCATAATCAGTGAACTCTGCGGCTGCAATCTTCACCTTCTTTTCCTCTGAATATCTATTGAATTCAAAGATTATCTCTACCTTTTTCTCCCACTCTAAGTACTCTTCTGCACTATTTCTGCCTTTGAATGGAGGAATCTTGAGTTTGATGTTGCCCAAGTTTCTATCTATCTTTGTACTAGTTTCCTCTTCCTCTTCATCATCAAAATCATTCTCCATATGTCCTTGAATAATTCGGCCTCTCCTTGCTGCCCTTCTAGGTACATAGATATACTTCCTTCAGGCCTCTCTTTCATTCCATCCATTCTAAGAGACAACTTTTGGATCTCACTAATGAAAGCTTGATATAGCATCTTGTTATCTGGTACATGATCTTAATCTTAGGATATTCCCTTCCCACTAGTTTTTTCAGTCATGGTGTATTACCTGCAAAATTGTTAGATAAAAACCTCACAAGCACTCCCTCATGTGTTTACACTCAAAGAATGTCACTCCTCTCGTGTTTTACACAATTAAGGCTTTTACCCTCTTAATGTCCTCACACTCTCTTGCCTTTTACCACTCAAGCTTGCAACTTTAAAATTGCACTTTAGAATTCAATCCACAAAGCAAGAATCTTGAGCACATTTAAGAAAACAAAGAAAAAGTAAGCACTAACAATAAAAAGATAGCTCAAAACTAGAAAAGAAGACACTAGACACAATGGAGGTGATACACGGTCAAGAGTGGTGTACCACTTGATTACATCCAAATTAGAGTATTAGAACAAGCAAAGATACTCTAACAATGTAAAGGAACAAAAGCAAGCTTAAAACAAAGAAATAAGCAATAAAAATTAAGAAAAATGACAATTTTGGACAAAATGTATGAATTTGATTCACTACAAAGTAAACCAAATATAGAACCTAGATATAGAACCTAGATATTCTACCCAGCAAAGCAAGAAATCAACAAAAAAAACAAAATTAAACTAAATAAAGTAGTTTGCATACAAGACAATTTAATTTAGAGACAATATAATGAATAGGCCGAATGGTGTATCAAGTTCTAATTAATGTGTCAAGTTGTGTGCAAAATGATGGTAAAATGATAGTAAAATGGTAGAAAAATGATGGCAAAATGATACCAAAATGGTACAAAAATGATGAAAAAATGATACCAAAATGGTGGAACAAATGGATAAGATATGATAAAATGGCAGCTCAAATGGATAAGAAATAAAATGGATAACACAATGATGCGGAACCCAATAGCTAACAAGCTACAAATCCACACATACAAATTCGGTTAACAAAACAAAAGAGATAAAAAAAAACCCTCCCTATTGAACCCCCAATCAACATGTGAATGGAAACGCAAATAATTGGGAAATAAAGAACCTGAAAAATGTGATACAATCAAATAATTGATAAGTTAATCAAATTCTTCATGCAATAGAAAAGAAAAGCAAGCAAATCTCACAAATCTAATCTATTAGAATTTTGGCAAAGCCAAGAAAAGAGGATAGCCTCCAATGTTTAATAAATACTTATTATTTTGGGATATTATTGAATAGAGTTTGATGGAGAAACAATAGGATGAATTTATCTTGAGTGAGTTAGCCAAATTCCACTTATAGCCAAAATTGAGTCTACATTCATTTTCCTTAGGATAATCATTATCTTTTAGGATTATTTTCAGATTGTATTTATCTTTATTTATTCATGTACTTAGTCCATATTGTGGCCAAATACATGTAGATAAAGGTTAGGAATTATCTTTGTTATTTATTTTATTAATTATCTCTTAGAGTTATTTTATTACTACAAGGAGATGGAGATGCTCATGATTAAAGCAAGCATTGTGGAGGATGAATATCAAATGATGTCTCGCTTTTTGGGAGGCATGAATAGAGAACTTGCTGATATTGTTGAATTGCAGCATTATGTGGATATGGATGATTTGGTTAACATTGCAATTAAAGTGGAGAGACAAAGAAGTAGATGTGGGACAACCAAGTCCTATTGTTCTTTATTTATTCATGTACTTAGTCCATATTGTGGCCAAATACATGTAGATAAAGGTTAGGAATTATCTTTGTTATTTATTTTATTAATTATCTCTTAGAGTTATTTTATTACTACAAGGAGATGGAGATGCTCATGATTAAAGCAAGCATTGTGGAGGATGAATATCAAATGATGTCTCGCTTTTTGGGAGGCATGAATAGAGAACTTGCTGATATTGTTGAATTGCAGCATTATGTGGATATGGATGATTTGGTTAACATTGCAATTAAAGTGGAGAGACAAAGAAGTAGATGTGGGACAACCAAGTCCTATGCAAATTCCAATAACAATAAATGGAATTCAAATTGGAACAAGGGTGACTCAAAGAAAGAATCCACTTCCAAGTACCAGTCAAATTCCAAAGAGAAAACGGTTATTGCACAAAAAGGTACTTCTGAAACAACCCCTAAAACTAATAGACATAGGGACATTCAATGTTTTAAATGTAAGGGTCGTGGTCATTATGTTAATGAATATGGGAATAAAAAGACCATGATAATAAGGGCGGATGAAATTATTTCTGATTCTGAATCTGATGATGATTATGACATATGCCACCTTTAGAGCATTGTTCTGATGTAGATGAAAATGTAGAGTATCTTGTTCAGGGAGAGTCCTTAGTGGTGTTGCGTGCATTGAATTTAAATGTAAAAGAATAAGGACTAGAACAGAGGGAAAACATATTTCATACTAGATGCCTAATTGGTGGGAAAGTCTGTAGCAGGATAATTGATGGGGGTAGTTGTGTTAATAATTGATGGGGGTAGTTGATAAATTAGGACTTAAAACTGAGAAACACCCTAACCCATACAGACTTCAGTGGTTGAATGATAGTGGGGAAGTTAAGGTGACTGATGCGGAACCCAATAGCTAACGAGCTACAAACCCACACATACAATCCGAATAGCAAACCAAATCAGATAAACACCCTCCCTATTGAACCCCCAATCAACCTGTGACTGAAAACGCAAATAATCGGGAATTAAAGAACCTGAAAAACGCCACAATCAAACAATTGATAAGTTAATCAAATTCTTCATGCAATAGAAAATAAAGCAATTTACTCTCTTAATCTAAGCAAATAAATTCGGCTATGCCAATAATAATCATTCAAAATCTGCCCTTTACAATCTATAATAGCCTATTTATATGATGGCTAACCCTAGCTAGCAAAATAACATAAAGAAAACCCTAATGAGGCCTTAAACATGGTGTGGCCGAATTGTCCATGGACTTACAAGATAAGTTAAGCCCAAGCTAAAGAATTAAACACACTTAAAATAAGCCCAAAAGAAAGACTAATTAAAACCCAAAAATAACTAAACTAAACCCAATCTAAAAGTCCAATTCGTTTAGCCCATTAAGTCATTAAATAAATGAGTCATGTGACTTTTAAATGAAGCACATGACTTGTACAAATAAAGCCCAAAGTAGTATAAACCCAAAATGACTTAAATTGGCCCAAAAATGGCTTAAGTTGGCCCAATTTCACTAGAAGCTTCCAAAAGGCTAAGTACTTTGTGAAAACCTCCTTCAAGCTCTTTTTGACACTTCTCAAAGACATCTTCATTCAGCTCTTGAGTAACAAAGCCTTGTACATAAGTTGTCATAGCCATTTTCAGCTTCTTAGCTCTCCCTCTTGTGACTGGACCACTAGCCATCTTCAAAGAATCCTGAGTATCTAGCTGATCCGTATCATTCCCTCCCTCCTCAAAAAGATTTGTCCTCAAATCTGCATCTACATCAAAAGGAGAAAGGTCAGAAACATTAAATGTAGCAGAAACACCATACTCACCTGGCAAGTCTATTTTATAGGCATTATCGTTGATGCGCTCCAAAACTTGAAAAGGACCATCACCGCGTGCATCCAGCTTTCCTTTCCTTTGGTTTGGAAATCTTTCCTTCCGAAAATGCACCCAAACCCAATCTCCAGGGGTGAACACCACTTGTTTCCTTCCCCTATTTGCCTTATCAGCATATTGCCTGTTTTTCTTTTCAATGTTTGCTCGTGCTTTCTCATGTAAGGATTTGACCAATTCTGCCTTCCTATTACCATCCAAACTCGAAAGCTCATGTAAAGGTAAAGGACAAATATCAAGCACAGTTAGTGGGTTAAAACCATAAACAAGCTCAAATGGTGAAAAACTAGTGGAAGAATGAATACTTCGATTATAAGCAAATTCAATAAAAGGCAAACAATCTTCCCAAGTTTTAAGATTCTTACCCACAATAGCACGTAATAAAGTCCCCAAAGTTCTATTCACAACTTCTGTTTGCCCATCAGTTTGAGGGTGACAGGTAGTAGAAAACAATAACTTTGTTCCTAACTTACCCCATAAAACACGCCAAAAATGTGAAAGGAACTTTGTATCCCTATCTGAAACTATGGTGTGTGGAATACCATGCAAACGGACAACTTCCTTAAAGAATAGATCAGCAACATGCACAGCATCATCACATTTATGACATGCAATAAAATGAGCCATTTTACTAAACCTATCTACCACAACAAAGATACTATCCCTACCACGTTTTGTCCTGGGCAAACCAAGCACAAAATCCATGGAAATGTCAGTCCAAGGAGAACTAGGTACGGGTAAAGGCATATACAATCCATGAGGCATAGATTTACACTTAGCTTGTTTACATGCAACACATGCATTACACACCTTTTCCACATCTTTTCGCATGCGTGGCCAAAAGAAATGCTCATTCAACATGTCATAGGTCTTATGTACCCCAAAATGTCCCATCAATCCCCCACAATGAGACTCTAATACAAGCAAGTCACGCATAGAACACTTAGGTAAACAAAGCTTACTGCCCTTAAATAAAAATCCATCATGTCTATAGAATTTATCAAAGGCTTTATGTTCACATGCATGATATACATTACCAAAATCAGAATCATCAACATACAATTCCTTAACATGCTAAAATCCTAACAACTTAGAACTAAGTGTAGAAATCAAGGCATATCTTCTGGATAATGCATCAGTAACAATATTGTCCTTTCCATGCTTGTATTGAATAACATAGGGAAATGTTTCAATAAATTCAACCCATTTAGCATGCCTTTTATTCAGCTTACCTTGTCCCTTCAAGTGTTTGAGGGACTCGTTGATGCGGAACCCCAGCCTATATGCAAACTAGAACGCCAACATACCATGAATATTGATCATAAACAAGTGAATAAACCCCCAATCTAAAGAACCCCCAAACAAGATTGAATGGAAACGCTTATAATAGATTGATTTAGAAAGTAAGAAGAATAAGAATCAAGCATACATTAACCATGCAAATTGCCTAAGTCTAATTCTTCATACAATAGCAAGAATCAATAGAAATTAACTCTCACAAATTCAGTCAATGAAAATTCATTAATCATAAGATATGCAAAATGTAAAGTACAAATGAAGAAGTTCAGCCCTTTATATAGGCTAGGCAGCCACCCCTCCCTAGAGAAGTTATAATCAAACACTAACTCTAAGAGATAATTAATAAAATAAATAACAAAGATAATTCCTAACCTTTATCTACATGTATTTGGCCATAATATGGACTAAGTACATGAATAAATAAAGATAAATACAATCTGAAAATAATCCTAAAAGCTAGTGATTATCCTAAGGAAAATGAATGTAGACTCAATTTTGGCTATAAGTGGAATTTGGCTAACTCACTCAAGATAAATTCATCTTATTGTTTCTCCATCAAACTCTATTCAATAATATCCCAAAATAATAAGTATTTATCAAAGAAAAGCCATTCCTAAAATTTAGGACCCCAAGTTCACTAATATAGGCATAAAGCTAAATTTGACTCAAACCCATCCAAATTCAGCTCTCCCCTTTAAAATCCGGCCCCCTCATGTTTTCTAAGCCTCAATTAGTTATTTAGGCCCAACTCTTTAGAAGAGATAAGCCCAACTTTAGCCTACCCACTTAAACTACCCAAAATACTCAAATAAATCCAAAAATAAAACAAACCTAATTAAATAAGCCCAAAACGTTTTCTAAGGTACTAGGCTGCCCAAATACATTTATTTATATGTCATTACAAGAATAGAAGCTAAACAAAATAGCTTGAAGGCCCATTTGACCATTCGGCCCCAACTTGTCTTCATAGCCCAATTCAGCTTCTTTCCCCTCTTGAACTTGTATCTTCTCTATATAAGGCCTCATGAATGCTTGTAGGACTTCTTTAAGCTTCTTTGACCTTGCTCTTGTGATTGGTCCTTGAGGAAGTGCTAGTTCATCTCTCTTGTTGCCATTATGCTTGGTTGTGCTCATATCATCCCCTCCCCCTTCGAAAGGATTTGTCCTCGAATCTGAATCACAGTCAAATGGAGATAAGTCAGAAACATTAAAAGTTGCACTTACACCATAGTCACCTGGCAAATCAATCTTGTATGCATTGTCATTGATTCGTTTTAGCACTTGAAATGGTCCATCTCCTCTTGCATCAAGTTTAGACTTCCTTTGGTTAGGAAACCTCTCTTTACGCATATGGATCCAAACCCAATCTCCTGGTTCGAATATCACTTGTCTACGGCCCTTGTTAGCCTGCTTTGCATACATCTTGTTCTTCTTCTCAATGTGCTCACGTGCTTTATTATGTATTGTCTTAACCAAATCAGCCTTAGCCTTGCCATCTAAATTAGAAAGTTCATTCAAAGGTAAAGGCATCAAATCCAACACAGTCAATGGATTAAAACCATACACAATTTCAAAAGGTGAAAACCCTGTGGAAGTATGAATTGCACGATTATAAGCAAACTCAACAAATGGCAAACATTCTTCCCAAGTTTTAAGATTCTTACCAACTATAGCACGCAACATAGTTCCTAAAGTTCTATTAACAACCTCAGTTTGGCCATCAGTTTGTGGATGACAAGTAGTCGAAAACACAAGTTTAGTACCAAGTTTACCCCACAAAACACGCCAAAAGTGACTTAGGAACTTAGAATCTCTATCAGAGACAATAGTTCTAGGTATACCATGCAATCGAACTACTTCCCTAAAAAACAAATCAGCTATGTTTGTTGCATCATCAGTTTTATGACAAGCAAAGAAATGCGCCATTTTACTAAATCGGTCCACTACAACCAACACACTATCCCTTCCCCTTTTTGTCCTAAGTAAACCTACAATGAAGTCCATGGAAATGTCAGTCCAAGGTTCAGTGGGAACAAGCAAAGGAGTATACAAACCTTGATTTAAAGACTTAGACTTAGCCTGTTTACATGCAAAACATTGGGCACACACTTTTTCAACATATTTTCGCATATTAGGCCAATAAAAATGTTCATTAAGCATGTCTAAAGTCTTTTGCACACCAAAGTGTCCCATCAATCCCCCGCTATGCGATTCTTTCACAAGCAACTCTCTAATAGAACATGCAGGTATACACAGTTGTTTTCCCCTAAAAAGAAACCCATCATGTCTATAGAACTTATTAAATGCATAATGTTCACATGCCTTATACACTTCACCAAAATCAGAATCATGCTCATACATTTCTTTCAAATGCTCAAAACCTAACAATTTGGAACTAAGCATAGAAATCAGTGCATATCTCCTAGAAAGCACATCGGCAACAACATTCTCTTTACCTTGCTTGTATTTAATTACATATGGAAAAGTATCAAGGTACTCTACCCACTTACCATGCCTTCTATTCAACTTACCTTGTCCCTTTAGATATTTGAGAGACTGGTGATCTGTGTGTATCACGAATTCTTTAGGCAAAAGGTAGTGTTCCCAAACCTCAAGAGCTCTCACCAACGCATAGAACTCTTTATCATAGGTAGAGTAATTCAGCTGTGCTCCACTCAACTTCTCACTAAAGTATGCTATTGGGCGGTTTTCCTGCATCAAAATAGCACCTATACCAATCCCAGAAGCATCACATTCAATCTCAAAAGTCTTAGAAAAATCAGGTAATTTCAAAACAGGAGCAGTACACAATTTATCTTTCAAAGCATTAAAAGCATCTTCCTGTTCTTTACCCCATTTAAAACCAACAGACTTTTTAATGATTTCATTTAAAGGTGCAGCAATGGTGGAAAAATCTTTAACAAATCTCCTATAGAAACTTGCTAAACCATGAAAGCTCCTTACCTCACTTGCATTCTTAGGTGTTGGCCATTCTTGGATAGCCTTAACCTTTTCATTATCAACTTCAACACCACGTGCACTAACAATAAATCCTAGGAAAACAACACTATCAACATAAAAAGTGCATTTCTTCAAATTAGCATACAATTGTTGTTCTCTCAAAACAGCTAACACAAGTGCAACATGCCTTAAATGTTCTTTTAGGTTTTTGCTGTAAATTAAGATATCATCAAAGTATACAACAACAAATTTACCTAAAAATTCACGCAAAACATGGTTCATGAGTCTCATAAATGTGCTAGGCGCATTAGTTAAACCAAAAGGCATAACCAACCATTCATACAAACCATATTTTGTTTTAAAGGCAGTTTTCCATTCATCACCTAACTTCATCCTGATTTGATGATAACCACTTTTTAAGTCAATTTTAGTGAATATTACAGCACCATTTAACTCTTCAAGCATATCATCTAACTTAGGAATGGGATGGCGATACTTTACAGTGATTTTGTTAACTGCTCGACAATCAACACACATGCGCATGGTTCCATCCTTTTTAGGTACCAAAAGAACAGGTACGGCACAAGGACTTAGGCTTTCTCTCACGTGTCCCTTTGCTAAAAGTTCCTCCACTTGTCTTTGCAACTCCTTTGTTTCTTCCGGATTGCTTCGATAAGCTGGACGGTTTGGAATTTGTGCACCAGGAACAAAATCAATTTGATGTTCAATCCCTCTAATTGGTGGCAACCCAGGTGGTATCTCCTCAGGGAAGACATCTTTATAATCCTGCAATAAGTCAGAAAAAGAACTAGGCAAATTTGGGTTAAGGTTAGTTTCAGAAAAATAATTGTCCTTAAACCTCAAAAGTACTAAAGTTCTCATGCCTAAGTAAGCACTCTTCAACTCTCTCTCTTTTGCATAAAAGGAATATTTGCTGAATTTTTCACTCAACTCACTCTGCTCTCCTTTTACCTCAACACACATTAACTTCTTCTCTCCTGCACTTCTCTCATTCTTTCTCTCACTAGTGCAGTCACTCACCATTGGGCCTTTACTTTTATTCTTTTCACTACTGGCCTCTTCTCTCTCATTTTTCTTTTCTTTCTCACTTCCCTTTACCTCTTTTGCAGATTGATGTATCTTCACTTGATCTGCATATACATCTTTAGGTGCCAAAGGGGCAAGTGTGTGTTTACATCCTTTAAATTCAAAAGTGTACCTATTTCTAAATCCATCATGTAATACGCGCCTATCAAATTGCCAAGGCCTTCCTAGCAAAATATGACCAGCATGCATAGGTACAACATCACAAGTGACTTCATCTTCATATTTACCAATGGAAAATAATATAGTTACACGTTTGGTCACCTTAACTTCCCCACTATCATTCAACCACTGAAGTCTGTATGGGTTAGGGTGTTTCTTAGTTTTAAGTCCTAATTTATCAACTAAGACTGTACTAGCAACATTAACGCAACTACCCCCATCAATTATCATGCTACAGACTTTCCCACCTATTAGGCATCTAGTATGAAATATGTTTTCCCTCTGTTCTAGTCCTTCTTCTTTTACATTTACATTCAATGCACGCAACACCACTAAGGACTCTCCCTGAACAGGATACTCTAAATTTTCATCTACATCAGAACAATCCTCCAAAGGTGGCATATCATCACAGTCATTATCAGATTCAGAATCAGAAACAATTTCATCCCCCCTTATTATCATGGTCTTTTTATTCCCACATTCATTAGCGTAATGACCACGACCCTTACATTTGAAACACTGAATGTCCCTATGTCTATTAGGTTTAGGGGTTGTTTCAGAAGTACCTTTTTGTGCAGTAACCGTTTTCTCTTTGGAATTTGACTGGTACTTGGAAGTGGATTCTTTCTTTGTGTCACCCTTGTTCCACTTTGAATTCCATTTATTGTTATTGGAATTTGCATAGGATTTGGTTGTCCCACGTCTACTTCTTTGTCTCTCCACTTTAATTGCAATGTTCACCAAATCATCCATATCCACATAATGCTGCAATTCAACAATATCAGCAAGTTCTCTATTCATACCTCCCAAAAAGCGAGACATCGTTTGATATTCATCCTCCACAATGCTTGCTTTAATCATGAGCATCTCCATCTCCTTGTAGTAATCCTCCACTGAACTAGATCCTTGTGTAAGTCTTTGTAACTGATTGTGGAGTTCCTTATGATAATAACTAGGCACATACTTCTTTCTCATGATTCTTTTCATTTCCTCCCAAGAAGTGATAGGGAGTTCCCCATTTCTCCTCCTACTTTTCAATAACTCATCCCACCAAATTAGTGCATAATCAGAAAATTCAATGACTGCGAGTTTTACCTTTTTCTCATCTGAATAGTGGTGGCATGAAAAGATCATCTCTACCTTTCTTTCCCAATCGAGATAGGCATCCACGTCATTTTTGCCTTTGAATGGGGGAATCTTCATCTTGATAGCACTCAAATTATTGTCTTTACTTTCCATTCGATTGTCATACCTCCTTGCTCTCATTGGGAAGGAATGAGCCTCCTCTTCTCCATCATCATTGTATAATTGGTCTACTTCTTCCTCCCTTGTATATTTGCCCTTGGAAGCTTTAAGGTCACTCTCCATGCTATCCATCCTGAGATTTAGCTTTTGCAAACTATCCATAAAAGCTTTAATCATAAGTTTAGTATCATGGGGAATCTCAGTCTCATCTTTACTATTGTTTCCAGACATCTTTAAACTTAAGTAAACAAGTAAAGAAAAGATCCACTCAACCTCACGTGTTTGTCTCTCAACTCACAAATTGATTTCTCACAATTGTACTTCAGAAACAAACTCAAACAAATATGCACAATTGAGTAGTTTGATTTGGAAACAATGAGTACTTAACAAGAACAGCAAAAAGTACCAATTCTAGAGGCAAATTGACCAAATTGAACAAACTTAGAAATTAGCACACAAGAGATAAATTTCGTGCGCTTTAGTGTATAAAGATGTTCAACAATGTGCAATATGTTAAACTAGTGTAGTTGGAACCAAAAACAGTTTAGACACACAAATTGATAACTTAGAATGAAAAGAATAGACAAGACGGATGCACTTAAATGCGATGTTTAACTAAACCTAATGATTAGTTTAAACAGATTTTATATAGACTCAACAAAAATAAAATCAAAGAAAGCATGCAAGAATATAACCCAAAATCTAAAAGCAACGAGTACTTAACCTGCCCTTTGAAGAAATCAAACAAATTATGGAAGTTCTAGCTTAATTGATCAAATTTGAACTTAACAAGATAATAGGACCTGAATTGAACACAAGGTAATTTTCAGATTTTTTTTTCGATATGTATATAAGCTTTCTTTTTTTTTTCTTCTCTTTTTTTTTTTTTCAAAACATAAATCACACAACTAATGATCAAATACTTGAGATAGGTGATTTAACACAATTGAGCAACAACCAAATAAGGAACTAGATGCAACGTCCTATTCGGCCAAAACAAAGAAAGAATTTCAAGAAGACAAAATTAAAGGATAGTTAAGAATTTATCACTTAGCCTAAGCTCTGATACCAATTGATGCGAAACCCCAGCCTATATGCAAACTAGAACGCCAACATACCATGAATATTGATCATAAACAAGTGAATAAACCCCCAATCTAAAGAACCCCCAAACAAGATTGAATGGAAACGCTTATAATAGATTGATTTAGAAAGTAAGAAGAATAAGAATCAAGCATACATTAACCATGCAAATTGCCTAAGTCTAATTCTTCATACAATAGCAAGAATCAATAGAAATTAACTCTCACAAATTCAGTCAATGAAAATTCATTAATCATAAGATATGCAAAATGTAAAGTACAAATGAAGAAGTTCAGCCCTTTATATAGGCTAGGCAGCCACCCCTCCCTAGAGAAGTTATAATCAAACACTAACTCTAAGAGATAATTAATAAAATAAATAACAAAGATAATTCCTAACCTTTATCTACATGTATTTGGCCATAATATGGACTAAGTACATGAATAAATAAAGATAAATACAATCTGAAAAGCTAGTGATTATCCTAAGGAAAATGAATGTAGACTCAATTTTGGCTATAAGTGGAATTTGGCTAACTCACTCAAGATAAATTCATCTTATTGTTTCTCCATCAAACTCTATTCAATAATATCCCAAAATAATAAGTATTTATCAAAGAAAAGCCATTCCTAAAATTTAGGACCCCAAGTTCACTAATGTAGGCATAAAGCTAAATTTGACTCAAACCCATCCAAATTCAGCTCTCCCCTTTAAAATCCGGCCCCCTCATGTTTTCTAAGCCTCAATTAGTTATTTAGGCCCAACTCTTTAGAAGAGATAAGCCCAACTTTAGCCTACCCACTTAAACTACCCAAAATACTCAAATAAACCCAAAAATAAAACAAACCTAATTAAATAAGCCCAAAACGTTTTCTAAGGTACTAGGCTGCCCAAATACATTTATTTATATGTCATTACAAGAATAGAAGCTAAACAAAATAGCTTGAAGGCCCATTTGACCATTCGGCCCCAACTTGTCTTCATAGCCCAATTCAGCTTCTTTCCCCTCTTGAACTTGTATATTCTCTACATAAGGCCTCATGAATGCTTGTAGGACTTCTTTAAGCTTCTTTGACCTTGCTCTTGTGATTGGTCCTTGAGGAAGTGCTAGTTCATCTCTCTTGTTGCCATTATGCTTGGTTGTGCTCATATCACTCGTGATCCGTGTGAATAACAAACTCCTTGGGTAGGAGGTAATGTTGCCACACATCCAAGGCTCTCACCAAGGCATAAAGCTCCTTGTCATAGGTTGAATAATTGAGCTGGGCTCCATGAAGCTTCTCACTAAAATATGCCACTGGCTTCTTTTCTTGCATTAGAACAGCCCCAATACCTACACCAGAAGCATCACACTCAATTTCAAAAGTTTTATCAAAATTAGGCAAAGATAAAATAGGAGCAGAACACAACTTCCCTTTTAAATTCTCAAAAGCCTTTTGCTGTGCTTCTCCCCATTTAAACCCAACGTCCTTCTTTATGATTTCTGTAAGTGGTGCAGCAACAGAAGAGAAATCCTGTACAAAACGCCTATAAAAACTTGCTAAGCCATGAAAGCTCCTCACATCCGAAATGGACTTAGGCGTGGGCCAATCTCTAATTGCCAGAACTTTCTCTGCATCTACTTCAATACCCTGTGCACTCACCACAAAACCAAGAAAAACAAGTCTATCTATACAAAATGTGCACTTCTTAAGTTAGCATACAACTTTTCATACCTCAAAGTTTGCAAAACTAACTTAAAATGCTCAATATGTTCCTCAAAAGACTTGCTGTAAATGAGTATATCATCAAAATAAACAACAACAAACTTTCCTAAATATGCACGCAATACATGGTTCATAAGTCTCATAAATGTGCTAGGGGCGTTAGATAGCCCAAAAGGCATGACTAACCACTCATACAAACCATATTTAGTTTTGAAAGCTGTTTTCCATTCATCACCAGGTTTCATTCTTATTTGATGATATCCACTCATTAAATCAATCTTAGTAAAATACACAGCACCACACAATTCATCTAACATATCATCAAGCCTAGGGATAGGATGTTTATACTTTACAGTGATTTTGTTGACTGCACGACAATCAAAACACATCCTCCAAGTTCCATCCTTCTTAGGCACCAATAAAACGGGTACTGCGCAAGGACTCATACTCTCCCTAACCAAACCCTTCTCCATGAGTTCTTCCACTTGCCTTTGCATTTCCTTAGTTTCCTTAGGATTGCTTCTATAGGCTGGTCGGTTAGGAATAGTTGATCCAGGTATGAAATCAATCTGATGTTCTATCCCTCTCAAAGGTGGTAATCCATCTGGTAGCTCATCAGGAAAGACATCTGAATATTCCTGTAACAAAGACACAAAACTAGAAGGCAAAGATTCATGGTCAATGTCAGTGTTAGAAAACAAAATCTCTTTGTAGGTTACAAGGATCAATGGCTGCCCTATTGCTAAAGCACTCTTAACCTCCCTTGCCCTTACATAAAAATTCTGTTTTTGCCTCCCACCTTTCTTGTTTTCACTCACCAATGGGCCATTTATTTGTTTTGTTTCTTTTCTGGCCTCTTTTTCCCTTTTCTTTCTTTTTCTCTCTTAATTTCACTCCCCTCTTCTCTCTTGGCCAAAGCCTCTCTCTCCCTCTCAACTAATTTCTTTTGATCTTCAAACACTTCTTGAGGTGATAATGGAGCTAATGTAACCTTTGTACCTTCATAAGAAAAAGAATAACGGTTAGTGTACCCATTATGCAAAACATGTCTATCAAATTGCCAAGGCCTTCCCAAAAGTAAATGGCCTGCCTGCATAGGTACCACATCACAAACCACCTCATCCTTATACCTCCCAATAGAAAATGGCACTCTTACTCGCCTTGTTACCTTGAACTCTCCACTGTCATTCAGCCATTGTAATTTATAAGGTCTAGGATGCTTTTCACATACCAAATTCAGCTTATCAACCATACTCACACTAGCTACATTGGTGCAACTACCTCCATCAACAATAAGTGTGCACACCCTTCCACTAATTAAACACTTAGTGTGAAATATGCTTTCTCTTTGTTCTAGGCTCTCTTCCTTAACATTCAAATTCAAAGCTCGCCTAGCCACTAAAGATTTTCCACTTTCAGCAACCAATAACTCTCCATCACTATCACAATCACTACAATCTTCCAAAGGTGGCATCTCGTCTTCACTATGGTCTGATTCAGAAACGATTTCCCCATCATCCCTAGCTATTATGACCCTTTTATTAGGACAATCACGTGCCATAAGCCCCTTCCCCAAGCATTTAAAGCATTTAATCTCTCTACTAGGAGTTGGAGTATTAGGGTTACCTTTTACAACCTTAGATGGTGATTGGACAGCCCTTGCATCTTTGGAACCCGAATCTGCCCCATAAGGTTTGGATCCCCTAAAGTCTCTTCTATCCTCCCCTTTGGTCCATCTGGATCCCAAACTATCCCTTGAGTTGTTGCTGGTTCGGTTGAAGCTCCTACTCTTCTTCTGTTTTTCAATCTTCATTGTCATATTCAACATTTCCTCCATGGAGTCATATCTATGAAGCTCAATGACATCAGCAATCTCCTTATTCAATCCTCCTAAAAACCGAGCCATGGTCACCTCTTCATCTTCCTCAATATTAGCTCTAACTATGCAACCTCTGATGTAGCTCCCTAAAGTAGTGTGAAGGCACAAATCTTTTCCTCATGGCCTCCTTCATATCCTCCTAATTACCAATAGGACGTCTACCCACTTTCCTTCTGCTCAAGTTCAATTGATCCCACCAAAATAATGCATAATCTGTGAACTCCACAGGTGCTATCTTCACTTTCTTCTCCTCAGAATACCTATTACAATCAAAGATCATTTCAACCTTCCTTTCCCATTCTAGGTACTCTTCAGCACTGTTTCTACCCTTAAATGGAGGAATCTTAAGCTTAATGTTACCTAAATTCCCATCCAATCTACCACTAGTCTCTTCTTCATCTAAATCTTCTAAGTCAGCCCTTACATTCTCATCAGTCCATCTTCCTCTCCTTGCTGTTCTCCTAGATGTACTATTTGAACCCAATTCTAGCCTCTCTATTCTATCATTCATGTTTCCCATATCTCTCATGAATTTTTCAAACGTACCATGCATAGCTTGAATGGAGAACGCTACCTCGTCGAGAGTTGCTCCCTTTTTACCCGATTCTTCAGTCATGATTGAAAAATCTGCAAAAAGATGTTAGATAATAACCTCACACACTCCCTCACATGTTTACACTCAAAGGATGTCACTCCTCTCGTGTTTCACTCAAACAAGGCTTTTACCCTCTTAATGTACTCACACGCTCTTGCCTTTTACCACTCTAATTGCAACTCTTAAATTGCACTTCAGAATTCAATACACAAACCAAGAATTTGAGTACGTTTTAGAAAGCAAGGAAATAAGCGACTAACAATAACAGAAAGCTCAATGCTAGAAAAGAAGACACTAAACAAAATGGAGGTGGTACACGGACAAGACTGGCATACCACTTGATTATATCAAAATTAGAGTATTAGAACAAGCAAAGATACTCTAACAGTGTAATGGAACAAAAGCAAGCTCAAACAAAGAACTACGCAACAAGAATTAAAAAAAAATGACAATTCTGGACAAAATGTATGAATCCGACTCACTACAAAGTAAATCAGATATAGAACCTAGTTATTCTACCCAACAAAGCAAGAAAATAACAAAGAATCCTAATTATACTAAATAAGACAGAATGCACTCAAGACAATTCAATTTAAAGCTAAAATGATGACTAGCCCGAATGGTGTATTAAGCTCTAATTAATGTGTCAAGTTGTGTGCAAAATGATGGCAAAATGGTGTAAAAATGATGGCAAAATGGTGTAAAATGGTAGGCAAATGATGGTAAATTGGTGCAAAAATGATAGGCAAATGATAGCAAAAATGATACCAAAATGGTGCAAAAATGACAGCAAAAATGGTACCAAAATGTTACCAAAAATGGATAGCAAATGATAGGAAAATGTTACCAAAAATGATAAGCAAATGGTAGCACAAATGAATCCTTATCCGAAGTGGATAATAATAATCAAAGGTGGTTTAGGATTAAGTTTTCCTATTCCCAAAACATATAGGATTAGTTTTCCCTATTACTTAAAGGATTTCCCACCTCTATTTAGAAAAGGATTAATTGCTGCTCCTAATCCTCAAGCACTTAGGATTAAGTTTTCCCACCTATTAAAGAATTTGGATTTTCCCTTATTGCTATATAAATACCCTTTGGCCGAATTGCTCCTCTACCCTTTTCTCCAAACGCAAAGTTCTTTATTTCTCTTCTTTCACGTTTTTTTTTTCTCTTTTTTTTTTCTTCTTTTTTTTTATAGAAAATAGAGAACAACTAGACTACAACTACCAAACTTCACAAGCCCAAAGTGATCAGAACTCAATTTCGGTTTTTTACCCCTTTGTTTTTTTTTTCTTTTTTTTTATTCAAAACACAGAAACTTCAAAGTGAAGAACGGAGGCTTAAACGTCGTTTTTAAGGGCCGAAAAAGTCAGTTACATAGGGCTTTGCCCGAGTAACGATTGTAGAGCACGAAATTTCCTTTCCGGAATGATATTATAATAACAAATCGGACTCCTATATCAAAAGTTATGGCCTTTCGAAGTTTTCTGATTTTTGTTTTTTTTTTTTCAAAACAGCAACTAATCTCTAATTTTCTCCTACAAGGATTCGGATTCAAGCTAAGGATGTTCAAGATTTCGGTTCAAGGCTATTTCACGAATTCAAGGTAAAGGTAAGAAAAGAAAAAGGCTAATTTAAACACACAAAACACAATTAACTAAGAAACTTAATGCAACCTAATTCGGCATAAACAAAAAGAAATCAAAGAAAAGAAAACGCAAACCCTAACACTAAGATAAATAGGAATTTACCTTAACTTTGGCTCTGATACCAAATGATGCGGAACCCAATAGCTAACGAGCTACAAACCCACACATACAATTCGAATAGCAAACCAAATCAGATAAACACCCTCCCTATTGAACCCCCAATCAACCTGTGACTGAAAACGCAAATAATCGGGAATTAAAGAACCTGAAAAATGCCACAATCAAACAATTGATAAGTTAATCAAATTCTTCATGCAATAGAAAAGAAAGCAATTCACTCTCTTAATCTAAGCAAATAAATTCGGCTATGCCAATAATAATCATTCAAAATCTGCCCTTTACAATCTATAATAGCCTATTTATATGGTGGCTAACCCTAGCTAGCAAAATAACATAAAGAAAACCCTAATGAGGCCTTAAACATGGTGTGGCCGAATTGTCCATGGACTTTACAAGATAAGTTAAGCCCAAGCTAAAGAATTAAACACACTTAAAATAAGCCCAAAAGAAAGACTAATTAAAACCCAAAAATAACTAAACTAAACCCAATCTAAAAGCCCAATTCGTTTAGCCCATTAAGTCATTAAATAAATGAGTCATGTGACTTTTAAATGAAGCACATGACTTGTACAAATAAAGCCCAAAGTAGTATAAACCCAAAATAACTTAAATTGGCCTAAAAACGGCTTAAGTTGGCCCAATTTCACTAGAAGCTTCCAAAAGGCTAAGTACTTTGTGAAAACCTCCTTCAAGCTCTTTTTGACACTTCTCAAAGACATCTTCATTCAGCTCTTGAGTAACAAAGCCTTGTACATAAGTTGTCATAGCCATTTTCAGCTTCTTAGCTCTCCCTCTTGTGACTGGACCACTAGGCATCTTCAAATAATCCTGAGTATCTAGCTGATCCGTATCAGTGACCAAACGTGTAACTATGTTATTTTCCCTTGGTAAATATGAAGATGAAGTCACTTGTGATGTTGTACCTATGCATGCTGGTCATATTTTGCTAGGAAGGCCTTGGCAATTTGATAGGCGCGTATTACACGATGGATTTAGAAATAGTTACACTTTTGAATTTAAAGGATGTAAACACACACTTGCCCCTTTGGCACCTAAAGATGTATATGCAGATCAAGTGAAGATACATCAATCTGCAACAGAGGTAAACGGAAGTGAGAAAGAAAAGAAAAATGAGAGAAAAGAGGCCAGTAGTGAAAAAAATAAAAGTAAAGGCCCGGTGAGTGACTGCACTAGTGAGAGAAAGAATGAGAGAAGTGCAGGAGAGAAGAAATTAATGTGTGTTGAGGTAAAAGGAGAGCAGAGTGAGTTGAGTGAAAAATTCAGCAAATATTCCTTTTACGCAAAAGAGAGAGAGTTGAGGAGTGCTTACTTAGGCATGAGAACTTTAGTACTTTTGAGGTTTAAGGACAATTATTTTTCTGAAACTAACCTTAACCCAAATTTGCCTAGTTCATTTTCTAAGTTGTTGCAGGATTATAAAGATGTCTTCCCGGAGGAGATACCACTTGGGTTGCCACCAATTAGAGGGAATGAACATCAAATTGATTTTGTTCCTAGTTCACAAATTCTAAACCGTCCAGCTTATCGAAGCAATTCGGAAGAAACAAAGGAGTTGCAAAGACAAGTGGAGGAACTTTTAGCAAAGGGACACGTGAGAAAAAGCCTAAGTCCTTGTGCCATACCTGTTCTTTTGGTACCTAAAAAGGGTGGAACCATGCGCATGTGTGTTGATTGTCGAGCAGTTAACAAAATCACTATAAAGTATCGCCATCCCATTCCTAGGTTAGATGATATACTTGAAGAGTTAAATGGTGCTGTAATATTCACTAAAATTGACTTAAAAAGTGGTTATCATCAAATCAGGATGAAGTTAGGTGATGAATGGAAAACTGCCTTTAAAACAAAATATGGTTTGTATGAATGGTTGGTTATGCCTTTTGGTTTAACTAATGCGCCTAGAACATTTATGAGACTCATGAACCATGTTTTGCATGAATTTTAAGTAAATTTATTGTTGTATACTTTGATGATATCTTAATTTACAACAAAAACCTAGAAGAACATTTAAGACATGTTGCACTTGTGTTAGCTGTTTTGAGAGAACAACAATTGTATACTAATTTGAAGAAATGCACTTTTTGTGTTGATAGTGTTGTTTTCCTAGGATTTATTGTTAGTGCACGTGGTGTTGAAGTTGATAATGAAAAGGTTAAGGCTATCCAAGAATGGTCAACACCTAAGAATGCAAGTGAGGTAAGGAGCTTTCATGGTTTAGCAAGTTTCTATAGGAGATTTGTTAAAGATTTTTCCACCATTGCTGTACCTTTAAATGAAATCATTAAAAAGTATATTGGTTTTAAATGGGGTAAAGAAAAGGAAGATGCTTTTAATGCTTTGAAAGATAAATTGTGTACTGCTTCTGTTTTGAAATTACCTGATTTTTCTAAGACTTTTGAGATTGAATGTGATGCTTCTGGGATTGGTATAGGTGCTGTTTTGATGCAGGAAAACCGGCCAATAGCCTACTTTAGTGAGAAGCTGAGTGGAGCACAGCTGAATTACTCTACCTATGATAAAGAGTTCTATGCGTTGGTGAGAGCTCTTGAGGTTTGGGAACACTAGCTTTTGCCTAAAGAATTCGTGATACACACAGATCACCAGTCTCTCAAATATCTAAAGGGACAAGGTAAGTTGAATAGAAAGCATGGTAAGTGGGTAGAGTACCTTGATACTTTTCCATATGTGATTAAATACAAGCAAGGTAAAGAGAATGTTGTTGCCGATGCACTTTCTAGGAGATATGCACTGATTTTCTATGCTTAGTTCCAAATTGTTAGGTTTTGAGCATTTGAAAGAAATGTATGATCATGATTTTGATTTTGGTGAAGTGTATAAGGCATGTGAACATTATGCATTTAATAAGTTCTATAGACATGATGGGTTTCTTTATAGGGGAAAACAACTGTGTATACCTGCATGTTCTATTAGAGAGTTGCTTGTGAAAGAATCGCATAGCGGGGGACTGATGGGACACTTTGGTGTGCAAAAGACTTTAGACATGCTTAATGAACATTTTTATTGGCCTAATATGCGAAAATATGTTGAAAAAGTGTGTGCCCAATGTTTTGCATGTAAACAGGCTAAGTCTAAGTCTTTAAATCAAGGTTTGTATACTCCTTTGCCTATTCCTACTGAACCTTGGACTGACATTTCTATGGACTTCATTGTAGGTTTACCTAGGACAAAAAGGGGAAGGGAAAGTGTGTTTGATGTAGTGGACCGATTTAGTAAAATGGCGTATTTCATTGCTTGTCATAAAACTGATGATGCAACAAACATAGATGATTTGTTTTTCAGGGAAGTAGTTTGATTGCATGGTATACCTAGAACTATTGTCTCTGATAGAGATTCTAAGTTCCTAAGTCACTTTTGGCGTGTTTTGTGGGGTAAACTTGGTTCTAAACTTGTGTTTTCTACTACTTGTCATCCACAAACTTATGGCCAAACTGAGGTTGTTAATAGAACTTTAGGAACTCTGTTGCGTGCTATAATTGGTAAGAATCTTAAAACTTGGGAAGAATGTTTGCCATTTGTTGAGTTTGCTTATAATCGTGCAATTCATACTTCCACAGGGTTTTCACCTTTTGAAATTGTGTATGATTTTAATCCATTGACTGTGTTGGATTTGATGCCTTTACCTTTGAATGAACTTTCTAATTTAGATGGCAAGGCTAAGGCTGATTTGGTTAAGACAGTACATAATAAAGCACGTGAGCACATTAAGAAGAAGAACAAGATGTATGCAAAGCGGGCTAACAAGGGCCGTAGACAAGTGATACTCAAACCAGGAGATTGGGTTTGGATCCATATGCGTAAAGAGAGGTTTCCTAACCAAAGGAAGTCTAAACTTGATGCAAGAGGAGATGGACCATTTTAAGTGCTGGAACGAATCAATGACAATGCATACAAGATTGATTTGCCAGGTGAGTATGTTTCTGACTTATCTCTATTTGAGTGTGATTCAGATTCGAAGATGAATCCTTTCGAAGGGGGAGGGGATGATATGAGCACAACCAAGCATAATGGCAACAAGAGAGATGAACTAGCCCTTCCTTAAGGACCAATCACAAGGGCAAGGTCAAAGAAGCTTAAAGAAGTCCTACAAGCATTCATGAGGCCTTATGTAGAGAAGATACAAGTTCAAGAGGGGAAAGAAGCTGAATTGGGCTATGAAGACAAGCTGGGGCCGAATGGTCAAATGGGCCTTCAAGCTATTTTGTTTAGCTTCTATTCTTGTAATGACATATAACTAAATGTATTTGGGCAGCCTAGTACCTTAGAAAATGTTTTGGGCTTATTTTATTAGGTTTGTTTTATTTTTGGGCTTATTTGAGTATTTTGGGTAGTTTAAGTGGGTAGGCTAAAGTTGGGCTTATCTCTTCTAAAGAGTTGGGCCTAAATAACTAATTGAGGCTTAGAAAACATGAGGGGGCCGGATTTTAAAGGGGAGAGCTGAATTTGGATGGGTTTGAGTCAAATTTAGCTTTATGCTTACATTGGTGAACTTAGGGTCCTAAATTTTAGGAATGGATTTTCCTTGATAAATACTTATTATTTTGGGATATTATTGAATAGAGTTTGATAGAGAAACAATAGGATGAATTTATCTTGAGTGAGTTAGCCAAATTCCACTTATAGCCAAAATTGAGTCTACATTCATTTTCCTTAGGGTAATCATTAGCTTTTAGGATTATTTTCATATTGTATTTATCTTTATTTATTCATGTACTTATTCCATATTGTGGCCAAATACATGTAGATAAAGGTTAGGAATTATCTTTATTATTTATTTTATTAATTATCTTTTAGAGTTAGTGTTTGATTATAACTCTAGGGAGGGGTGGCTGCCTAGCCTATATAAAGGGCTGAACTTTTTCATTTGTACTTTACATTTTGCATATCTTGTGATTATTGAATTTTCATTGACTGAATTTGTGAGAGTTAATTTCTATTGATTCTTGCTATTGTATAAAGAATAAGACTTAGGCAATTTGCATGGTTAATGTATGCTTGATTCTTATTCTTCTTACTTTCTAAATCAATCTATTATAAGCGTTTCCATTCAATCTTGTTTGGGGGTTCTTTAGTGGGGGTTTATTCACTTGTTTATGATCAATATTCATGGTATGTTGGCGTTCTAGTTTGCATATAGGCTGCGGTTCCTCATCAGGAAATGTCCATGAACAATTGCATGTGGCCAACTGTAAGAATAAGGGAATCGAATTCTTCAATGCTAGAGGGGTACATTCAATTGATTCGGTGGTAGTGTTGTAAGGACAAGTTGAGGATTTGACTCATAAGATTAATAGCCTAGGTATGGGAGGAAGTCCACCAAATACATTCACCATTTGTGGTCAACAAGGTCATACTAGTGAAGTGTGTAATTTGGGAATGGCTAGTATGGAGGAACAAGTGAGTTTCATCCAAGGACAAGGGCGTGGGAATCCATATTCAAATACCTATAACCCTGGCTGGAGAAGCCATCCAAATTTTTCATGGGGAAATAATAGCAATCAGAGTAGAGGTGTAGGGTTTCAACAACCTCAAGATAGGTTTGGAGCTTTAGAGGTTAAGATGGATAGGTTCTTAGATGATGCGGAACCCCAAGGCTAAAGAACCCGAAACCCCTAAAACACACACTTTGGCATGAATATGAACAAAGAATAAACCCCAATCTAAAGAACCCCAAAACAACTATGTGAATGGAAACGCTTATAATAGATTGATTTAAAAACACAAGAACAGAATTCGCCACAAAGTAAATTACCTTGATAAGAATTAAAAGTTTTTGGTGTTACAGAAGAAGACAAAAAATCCTCTCCAATGAAGAATTCGGCCAAGCCTATAAAGAGAAACCTCTCAATGTTTAATTAATCAAAATTTGAATACAAATCACGTTTTTGTGGAGTATATATACTCCTTTAAGCTAATAAAAACCCTAATTAATCAAATAGGCCTTTAAACACGGGCCTTACACCAAGATAATTAAAATCCACACTAATTAAGTTAAAATACAGCCCAAAAAAACCTAAAAAGAACTAATTAAATGAGCCCAAGCTAGTTAAAGCCCATTTCACTTAAATAAGTACAAAAGAATAAGTTAAGGCCTAACATATTACAAATAATCAAATAAAAATAATAAATAAAGCCCTAATTAAAATTCCAAACAAATCAGCCCCTTAATCCACCAATTAGCACATGCATTGCACATGCTCTAGCTCACATGCATAGCACATGACATAGGGCACATGACATGGCACATGTTAAGTCACATGTCCGGCACATGTCAGGTCGTCACATGACCGACACATGTCAAACCGTCACATGACTAGCACATGTCCATCTTCGATTTGGCTTCTTTATAGATTCGGCCCATGGACTTCCTTCAATCCTTCTTTAACTTCCCCAAATTTGATCTCCATGAATCCGAACTTGCAATGTTTATAATCTTGCAATGTTGACCCCCCCTATGCACGCATCATTAGAGGGCATTAATTTGAAATTTAGTTCACAAGAAGAGAACCAAAAGAGGCTAGAGACAAAGTTTGATCAAATCACTAAAAATAATGCCTCATCTATCCATAACTTGGAGGTGCAATTAGGGCAAATTGCTAAGGCATTACCTTCACGATTACAAGGAAATTTACTAAGTAATACGGAGGAAAATCCAAGGGAACATCTTAAGGTAATTAAATTGAGGTCAGGTAAATCCTATACTAATAATTTGTTTCTACTAACAAGGATGACAATTTGCAGAAAAAAAAATTTCTGAAGGGAGATGAGTCTTCTGTCGCGAGTGCGACAGAGGAAAGATCGGCCAACATCGCGAGCGCGCTAGAGTAGAGTCCACCTGCTGTCGTGAGCGCGATAGAAGGGGCTACCAAGGCAAATCCTTCAAAAATTTTCCAACCTCATCCACCATTTTCGCAACGTCTTAAGCAGCAAATTCAAGATAAGCAATTTCAAACTTTTCTTGATAAATTAAAGCATTTACATATTAATTTGAATTTTATTGAGGCTATAACTCAAAGTCCTAACTATGCAAAGTTTCTTAAATACTTAATTTCTAAGAAAAGAAGTTGGAAATACCTATCTACTGTTGAGTTGACTGAAGCATATCGTTCAGTGATCACTAATAATTTGCCAACTAAGCTTAAAAATAATGGGAGTTTACTATTCCTTATACTTTGGGGATGTTGAATTTCCTAAGTGTTTGTGTGATTTAGGGGCAAGTATTAATCTTATGCCATTATCAATTTTAAACAGTTAGGTTTGAATGATGTTAAGTCTACATCAATAGTCTTGTAATTGGTTGACCAATCTAAGAGACCATATGGCATCGTAGAGGATGTGCTTGTTAAAGTGGATAAATTCATCTTGTCTGCTGACTTTGTTATTTTAGAGTTTGCTTATGATATTAAATGTCTTTTGATTTTGGGTAGACCATTCATGAGAACTGGAAGGGCTTTAGTTGATATCTATGAAGGAACATTAGTTTTAAGAGTGAGGGAAAATAGTGTAGAATATCACATGGACAAAGAACTTAAATACCCGATGGATGAGAATGTATGCATGAAAGTTAATGTTATTGATGCATGTGTGTTAGAAGTTTTGGAAGATGCAGGTCAAGAGGATGTAAATCTTGATGAGGCAGCTCATGAGGAGGTGAAGCAAGATAGATCACGACCAGAATTATTGTATCGGAATGAGGAACCATTGCCACCATCCATTGTAAGTCCACCTAATGTTAAGTTGAAAGAACTACCAAGCCATTTAAGGTGTGCATTTCTTGGTTCAAATAATACTTTACCTATCATTGTTTCTAATAAGCTAACTACTAAGCAAGAAGATTTGTTGTTAGAGGTTGTTAGAAAGAGGATTAAAAGTATAGGTTGGCAAATTTCTGATTTGAAGGGAATTAGTCCAAACATTATCATGCATAGAATTAAATGGAAGATGAGTGTCAACCTAAGGCTGATAGACAAAGGAGGCTTAATCCCAATATGAAGGAAGTAGTTAAAAAATAAGTTATTAAGTTATTAGATGCTGGGATTATCTATCTGATTTCAGATAGTGTATAGGTGAGTGGAATGACTGTAATTAAAATTGAGAATGGAGATTTGATTCCTACTAGAACCACCGCAGGTTGGAGGGTTTGTATTGACTATAGAAAGTTAAATTTAGCTACTAGGAAAGATCACTTTCTTTTGCCATTCATTGATCAAATGTTAGAGAGGATAGCTGGCCATTCTCATTATTGTTTCTTAGATGGTTTTTCGGGGGTATTTCCAAATATTCATATACCCTAGTGATCAAGAAAAGACCACCTTTACTTGTCCATATGGGACTTTTGCCTATAAAATGATGCCCTTTGGGCTATGTAATGCACCAGCAACTTTTCAAAGGTGTATGACTTTTAATTTTGGGGATATGATAGAAGAGATCATGGAAGTTTTTATGGATGATTTTTCTGTTTATGGTGACTCATTTGAGTTGTGTTTAAGAAATTTGGATAGAGTGTTGGCTAGATGTGAAGAGACTAACTTGGTACTAAATTAGAAAAAAATGCCATTTTATGGTTGAAGAAGGAATAGTTTTAGGACATAAGATCTCAAGTAGGGGTATAGAGGTTGACACAGCAAAAACTGAATTGATAGAAAAATTGCCACCTCCTACTACACTTAAAGGGGTTAGATCATTTTTAGGACATTCTGGATTTTAGAGAAGGTTCATTAAGGATTTTTCATTAATTACTAAGCCTTTAACTAACTTGTTGGTAAAAGATGTGCCTTCTGAATTCTCTGATGCATGTATGAAAGCTTTTGAAACATTAAAGAAAGCTCTTTTACGTGCACCCATAATAACATCACCTAATTAGGATCTCCCTTTTGAAATAATGTGTGATGCTAGTAACTTAGCTATTGGATGTGTATTAGGTCAACGTCAAGGTAAGTGCATGTCATTTATTATGCTAGTCATACATTATCGGCACCTCAATTGAATTACACAACATTATAAAAAGAAATATTGGCTGTTGTCTATGCATGTGATAAATTTAGATCATATCTTTTGGGATCTAAGGTTATAATCTACACATATCATGTAGCACTTAAGTACTTGTTTGCTAAAAAAGATATTAAACCTCGTTTAATTCGTTGGGTTCTTTTGTTACAAGAATTTGACATTGAAATTTGATGCGGAACCCCAAGGTTAAAGAACCTGAAACCCCTTGAACATACAATATGGCATAGACATGAACAAGAATAAACCCCCAATCTAAAGAACCCCCAAACAACTATGTGAATGGAAACGCTTATAATAGATTGATTTAAAAACACAAGAACAGAATTCGCAACAAAGTAAATACCTTGATAAGAATTAAAGTTCTTGATGCAAAAGAAGAAGACAAACAATCCTCTCCAATGAAGAATTTGGCCAAGCCAAATAAAATTCTCAAAATATCATAATCTCCAAGTCTGAATTACAAATTCGTTTTTGAGGAGTATTTATACTCACTTAAGCTAATAAAAACCCTAATTAATCAAATAGGCCTTAAAACATGGGCCTTACACCAAGATAACTAAAGCCCACACTAATTAACTTAAAATATAGCCCAAAAAGCCTAAAAAGAACTAATTAAATGAGCACAAGCTAATTAAAGCCCATCTCACTTAAATAAGCCCAACAGAATAAGTTAAGGCCTAACATATTACAAATAATCAAATGAAAATAATAAATAAAAGCCTAAACTAAAAGCCCAAATAAATCAGCCCCTTAATCCACCAATTAGCACATGCTCTGGCTCACATGCATAGCACATGTCAAGGTCACATGATCGGCACATGTCAAGTGTCACATGACCTGCACATGTTAAGTCGTCACATGACTAGCATATGTCCATCTTCAATTTGGCTTCTTCATAAATTTGGCCCACGGACTTCCTTCAAGCCTTCTTTAACTTCTCCAAATTTGATTTCCATGAATATGAACTTCCATTGTTTATAATCTTGAAATGTTGACCCCCCCGTGCACGCATCATTCCCTCCCTCTTTAGAAAAGATTCGTCCTCGAATCTTCGTCTTGTTCAAGTTGGGAATTGACACTTGTAGAATAAATTCATCTTCATATAAGATCTTCTGAATAGGTGGAAATAAAATGAATGCTTCTTCAGCTGAGGACTCATCATGTTCCTGCAATTTAACATGAAAACTAGGTAAAACATGGTTAGTCTTTAATATAATCTTTTCATTCTGATCATTATTATCTTCACTTTCCACATTCAATTCAACCTCCTTAAGAACTGTAGGGTCAATTATAACATGCTGATCTTCTATCTCAATTACACAAACATCCTTCTGTTCACTCAAAGCAACATCTTCTCTTTCAATTATGTTTTCCTTTTCACTCAAAACAACATCTTCATCACATCCACTTATTTCTTCCTCATTTACAACTTCATCAACATATAAGTCTATACCATCTCTTTCAGCTTCACAAACAATTTCGTTGACAATAACTTCCTCTTCTTTCTTTCTTTCCTCCTGTCTTATATATGTACTTACTAGTCTAGAGAGTTGTTTATGAAGGAATATGTCATGGTATGTGTATGTAGATAACGCAGCGGAAAAATATCGAAAAACGATCATACACATCAAACAAATCCACGACAAGAATCGAAACATGCACTTTTAGGGTTTTTAAAAACTTACAACTTTAGATGCCTATTCCGAAATGAATTTGATGATGACCAGCAACTAAGATGATATTGTCCACCTTTGATCTTCACCACCAATGCCAAGGAATAGCCTTTGCGCCAATCCTCTCTATGCTCACACACACACTTTCAAGCAAGGCTTAAAACCGAGAATGCTAGCTCTCAATATAAGTATTTTGTAATGGCAAGGGTTATAGCTACAAGATTTTTTGATCTTGCACTTTCTTTTGGTGCTATTAATGCCTAATCACACAAGAAAGCAAGAAAGAATTCTTCTCCTTATGTATTTCGGCCAAGAAAAGATTTTGAGAGAGAGAGAGGGAAGTTCACGCCTACTATCATCTTTTCACTAGGGTTTTTCTTTTTTAATCTTTATCCTCATCTTATGGCAAGTGTTTATTCCGAATTTTACCACCTAAAAGTAGTTTATTCAACCTTAAACACTTCCTATAGATAAGTAACAAACATTAATTTAAACCCTTTTGAATTTAAAATTCAATTAGGATTTAATACTCAATTAACTTAATCAATATTATTAAATTAATTGACATTAAACCATGTGGGCCGAAATCTTCCTCTCTCATGGACCAAGGTCCAATAGCAATTTAATACCCATTACATACATTAGCTTGACTTTTATTAAAAGCCCAAATTAATGCTCAATGCCTTATTTAAATATTTTAAGCCCAATGCTTTGTGTGCGATCCTATAGGTCCATTTAATATTGGCAATTGAATTAATGAATTAATTCAAAGGCTATATATATTCTCTAGCAAGATATTTATAGCATTCCAAATTAAATGAAAATGCAAATGGCATTTGATGACCTAATGCAATTTTGCATAGTCCCTTACCCATAAATATCAGAATTAATATAAGGCATGGAACTAGTTGATGCGTGCACAGTGATATGAGCACAACCAAGCATAATGGCAACAAGAGAGATGAACTAGCACTTCCTCAAGGACCAATCACAAGAGCAAGGTCAAAGAAGCTTAAAGAAGTCCTACAAGCATTCATGAGGCTTTATGTAGAGAAGATACAAGTTCAAGAGGGGAAAGAAGCTGAATTGGGCTATGAAGACAAGTTGGGGCCGAATGGTCAAATGGGCCTTCAAGCTATTTTGTTTAGCTTCTATTCTTGTAATGACATATAAATAAATGTATTTGGGCAGCCTAGTACCTTAGAAAACGTTTTGGGCTTATTTAATTAGGTTTGTTTTATTTTTGGGTTTATTTGAGTATTTTGGGTAGTTTAAGTGGGTAGGCTAAAGTTGGGCTTATCTTTTCTAAAGAGTTGGGCCTAAATAACTAATTGAGGCTTAGAAAACATGAGGGGGCCGGATTTTAAAGGGGAGAGCTGAATTTGGATGGGTTTGAGTCAAATTTAGCTTTATGCCTACATTAGTGAACTTGGGGTCCTAAATTTTAGGAATGGCTTTTCTTTGATAAATACTTATTATTTTGGGATATTATTGAATAGAGTTTGATGGAGAAACAATAAGATGAATTTATCTTGAGTGAGTTAGCCAAATTCCACTTATAGCCAAAATTGAGTCTACATTCATTTTCCTTAGGATAATCACTAGCTTTTAGGATTATTTTCAGATTGTATTTATCTTTATTTATTCATGTACTTAGTCCATATTATGGCCAAATACATGTAGATAAAGATTAGGAATTATCTTTGTTATTTATTTTATTAATTATCTCTTAGAGTTAGTGTTTGATTATAACTTCTCTAGGGAGGGGAGGCTGCCTAGCCTATATAAAGGGCTGAACTTCTTCATTTGTACTTTACATTTTGCATATCTTATGATTAATGAATTTTCATTGACTAAATTTGTGAGAGTTAATTTCTATTGATTCTTGCTATTGTATGAAGAATTAGACTTAGGCAATTTGCATGGTTAATGTATGCTTGATTCTTATTCTTCTTACTTTCTAAATCAATCTATTATAAGCGTTTCCATTCAATCTTGTTTGGGGGTTCTTTAGATTGGGGGTTTATTCACTTGTTTATGATCAATATTCATGGTATGTTGGCGTTCTAGTTTGCATATAGGCTGGGGTTCCGCATCACACAGGGGGGTCAACACTTCAAGATTATAAACAATGGAAGTTCATATTCATGGAGATCAAATTTGGAGAAGTTAAAGAAGGCTCGAAGGAAGTCTGTGGGCCAAATTTATGAAGAAGCCAAATTGAAGATGGACATGTGCTATTCATGTGACGACTTAACATGTGCAGGTCATGTGACACTTGACATGTGCCGACCATGTGACCTTGACATGTGCTATGCATGTGACACTTGACATGTGCCCACCATATGACCTTGACATGTGCTATGCATGTGAGCTAGAGCATGTGCAATGCATGTACTAATTAGTGGATTAAGGGGCTGATTTATTTGGGCTTTTAGTTTAGGATTTTATTTATTATTTTCATTTGATTATTTGTAATATGTTAGGCCTTAATTTATTCTTTTGGGCTTATTTAAGTGAGATGGGCTTTAATTAGCTTGGGCTCATTTAATTAGTTCTTTTTAGGCTTTTTGGGCTAAATTTTAAGTTAATTAGTGTGGGCTTTAGTTATCTTAGTGTAAGGCCCATGTTTTAAGGCCTATTTGATTAATTAGGGTTTTTATTAGCTTAAGTGAGTATAAATACTCCTCAAAAACGAATTTGTAATTCAGACTTGGAGATTATGATATTTTGAGACTTTTATTTGGCTTGGCCAAATTCTTCATTGGAGAGGATTGTTTGTCTTCTTCTTTTGCATCAAGAACTTTAATTCTTATCAAGGTATTTACTTTGTGGCGAATTCTTTTCTTGTGTTTTTAAATCAATCTATTATAAGCGTTTCCATTCACATAGTTGTTTGGGGGTTCTTTAGATTGGGGGTTTATTCTTGTTCATGTCTATGCCATATTGTATGTTCAAGGGGTTTCGGGTTCTTTAGCCTTGGGGTTCCGCATCATTTGGTATCAGAGCTTGGATTTGGATTAAATTCTTATTTATCCATGTTTACTTACTGTATTTATTCATTAATTTTCAATTTATTTGATTCCTAAAATTTAGGAACCCTTGTTCATCATAGTGGCCTAAATTATAGGGAGCGTTGTTTAGGTGTTATTTCTTATTGTTTGATCTTGATTTCTAGGTTATTAGTTGTTCTAGTTGTTATCTAGCTAAAAATTAAAAAAAAAAATCGTCATACTGTTCCTGGTACTGTTCACATGTACTGTTCATTGCACTGTTCACACGTACTGTTTATCGCACTGTTCATCCGAATTTACTGTTTATCCGAATTTAGAAAAAGTATTTTAATTTGGGTTAACTTTGGTTGGTGTGAACAATTAGGATTGTATTTCTTTAGGATAGAATTGTTATTATCTAATTAGTTAGAGATAATTCAAAAAAAAAAGAAAAGAAATTAGGATTGGGACATTATTTAAATTAGGACATTAAATTAGATAAGTTTCATTTTGTCTTAAGTCTAGACATTTGGGTTTCCATATCTTGAACTAATTAAGACATAGTGGATAAGTCATTTTGTCTTAGTTTAGACATTTGGGTTTCCTTATTTGATCTTATTAAGACATATTGGATTAATCTTTGTCTTATTTTGGACAAACATTTGGGTTTCCTAATCTTGTTTTAGTTTGGACATCTTGTGTCTCCTTTTCATTTTGTCTTAGTGTGATAATACATATTGTCTCAAATTGAATTTTCCATTAGGGAGATTTCAATTTCTGCATTATTGCATTAGTTTTGTCATTTCTTTCATTCTTAAGTTTCCATTTTTGGTGTCTTTGTGTTTTTGCTTCCGATTACACTATAATTAACAATTTGATTCTTGTTAGTTAAATTTACATAATTTGGACAGCATACATATCTTCACCTTGTATGCTCATTTCAACGTTCTTCACTTTGGTCTTTTGCTTCTAGCTTTGTGCCTATCTTCTTTGTTAAGTATTTTCATTGCATTCTTTACCATAATTTGCTGCTTGTGAACTATTTTGACTTGAGTTTGAGTTCTGAAGTGCAACTGAAGATAACAAGCTTGAGTGGTAAAAGGCTTGAGTGTGTGAGCTTAAAAGAGGGTAAAAGCCTACTTGAGTGAAACACGAGTGGAGTGCCATCTTTTTGAGTGAAACACGTGAGGGAGTGAAATGTGAGTTTTTATTTCTCTTCTAACGTTTATTTGCAGTTTATAAATCATGTCAAGAAAGGACATAAAGGAGACAATGGGTGAGAAAGAGGATGAAAACGTGCCTAATGTGAAGATGATGTATAAAACATTCATGAGTGAGTTTAAGAAGTTGAATACTAGGATGGATAGGATGGAGGAGAGAATAAATGAATCTACTAAAATCAAAAATCAAAGTAAATCAATTGACTGTCATAGGAAAAATGAAGATTCTGAAGATATGGAATTGAGGTTTAAACAACTTTTTAGACAGTTAGATAAGTGTTTGAAAAAGGAGAAAAGAAAGAAAGAGGAAGCTACAATGGAAAAGATTATGTGTGAAGCTGAAAGAGATGCTATAGATTTGTATGACAATGAGGTTGTGAGTGAAGAAGAAATTAGTGGAAGTGAAGTAGTTGTTGTTTTGAGTGAGAAAGAAGATGTTTGTTTAGTTGAGATGGAAGATCAGCATGTTATGATTGATCCTGTAGTGCTTAAGGAGGCTGAGTTGAACATGGAGAAAGAAGAGGACCATGATCAGAACGAAATGGTTGTATTGAAAAATCATGTTTTTCTTAGTGTTTTTGTTAAATTGCAGGAACATGATGAGTCCTCAGCTGAAGAAGCATTCATTTTATTTCCACCTATTCAGAAGATCTTATATGAAGATGAATTTATTCTACAAGTGTCAATTCCCAACTTGAACAAGACGAAGATTCGAGGACGAATCTTTTCTAAAGAGGGAGGGAATGATGCGTGCACAGGGGGGTCAACACTTCAAGATTATAAACAATGGAAGTTCATATTCATGGAGATCAAATTTGGAGAAGTTAAAGAAGGCTCGAAGGAAGTCTGTGGGCCAAATTTATGAAGAAGCCAAATTGAAGATGGACATGTGCTAGTCATGTGACGACTTAACATGTGCAGGTCATGTGACACTTGACATGTGCCGACCATGTGACCTTGACATGTGCTATGCATGTGACACTTGACATGTGCCCACCATATGACCTTGACATGTGCTATGCATGTGAGCTAGAGCATGTGCAATGCATGTACTAATTAGTGGATTAAGGGGCTGATTTATTTGGGCTTTTAGTTTAGGATTTTATTTATTATTTTCATTTGATTATTTGTAATATGTTAGGCCTTAATTTATTCTTTTGGGCTTATTTAAGTGAGATGGGCTTTAATTAGCTTGGGCTCATTTAATTAGTTCTTTTTAGGCTTTTTGGGCTAAATTTTAAGTTAATTAGTGTGGGCTTTAGTTATCTTAGTGTAAGGCCCATGTTTTAAGGCCTATTTGATTAATTAGGGTTTTTATTAGCTTAAGTGAGTATAAATACTCCTCAAAAACGAATTTGTAATTCAGACTTGGAGATTATGATATTTTGAGACTTTTATTTGGCTTGGCCAAATTCTTCATTGGAGAGGATTGTTTGTCTTCTTCTTTTGCATCAAGAACTTTAATTCTTATCAAGGTATTTACTTTGTGGCGAATTCAATTCTTGTGTTTTTAAATCAATCTATTATAAGCGTTTCCATTCACATAGTTGTTTGGGGGTTCTTTAGATTGGGGGTTTATTCTTGTTCATGTCTATGCCATATTGTATGTTCAAGGGGTTTCGGGTTCTTTAGCCTTGGGGTTCCGCATCACTAGTCATCCTTATATGTAAGTTAATTCCTTTCTTGATATTCCAGTGACACTGAACTCTCAGATAAATAATGGTTACTCATTATTTCATCTCGGTATGGCCATACACTTCTCAGTTCACTGATCAAGTGGCCGATGATATTTTCTCTCTTATAGAGAGGGGTAATCCCTTCACTTCTCTCATGCTCTCTGACATGAATCAATGTATACCCAAGCATACCCATACTTGTCACTCTATTACGAGCACGTTAGGTGTATGTCAAAGTACACAGTAATTCATAAAGAGTTTCATAGAGATTTCAGGTCTAAGAACTCCGATACAAAACTTGCATATGAGAAACACTTATGACTTGTACCATGTAGTGTTCTCATTAATGGATCGAATCCAGATACCATATTGTAAACATCTATCTATGATCTCTGATTGACACTCTTGTCCTTATGATCCGTAAGACATAACTCAATTTATCAGAGAGAGCATACTAATCTTAATTCATTTGTTATTCCCATAACAATGACTGACTAGGGATATTTAGAATGAAGTCTCATTTGTTTCAAGGTCTTACAACCATGTGCCTCACACATGATAACTTAAACTGAAACAACATTATTGGATAGTTCTATCAATTGACATGCACAGGAATACAATGGATAAAACAAATGCCTCATTTATTAGCTAAAGTGTTTTATTACAATGTATTGGGGCTAGGGCTAACACTAACAGTTTAAACTGTAACTCAAAATCTTTAAGATTTTTATCCAACAACTTAGCATCCTTCTTCAACTCATTCAATGCTTCTTGATCTAAATGTCGTCTTGACTTGTAATAGTACATCCTCACAATCACTCCCTCACGTGTTTCACTCAAAATATGACACTCTACTCGTATTTCGCTCAATTTGGCTTTTACCCTCCTTTAAGCTCACACTCTCAAGCCTTTTACCACTCAAGCTTGTTATCTTCAGTTGCACTTCAGAACTCAAACTCAAGTCAAAATAGTTCACAAGCAGCAAATTATGGTAAAAAATGCAATGAAAATACTTAACAAAGAAGATAGGCACAAAACTAGAAGCAAAAGACCAAAGTGAAGAACGTTGAAATGAGCATACAAGGTGAAGATATGTATGCTGTCCGAATTATGTGAATTTAACTAACAAGAATCAAATTGTTAATTATAGTGTAATCGGAAGCAAAAACACAAAGACACCAAAAATGGAAACTTAAGAATGAAAGAAATGACAAAACTAATGCAATAATGCAGAAATTGAAATCTCCCTAATGGAAAATTCAATTTGATACAATATGGGTTATTACACTAAGACAAAATGAAAAGGAGGCACAAGATGTCCAAACTAAAACAAGATTAGGAAACCCAAATATTTGTCCAAAATAAGACAAAGATTAATCCAATATGTCTTAATAAGATCAAATAAGGAAACCCAAATGTCTAAACTAAGACAAAATGACTTATCTACTATGTCTTAATTAGTTCAAGATATGGAAACCCAAATGACTAGACTTAAGACAAAATGAAACTTATCTAATTTAATGTCCTAATTTAAATAATGTCCCAATCCTAATTTTTTTCTTTTTTTTTTTTGAATTATCTCTAACTAATTAGATAATAACAATTCTATCCTAAAGAAATACAATCCTAATTGTTCACACCAACCAAAGTTAACCCAAATTAAAATACTTTTTCTAAATTCGGATGAACAGTAAATTCCGATGAACAGTACGTGTGAACAGTGCAATGAACAGTACGTGTGAACAGTACCAGGAACAGTACTACGAAATTCTTTTTTTATTTTTTAATTTTATTTTTAGCTAGATAACAACTAGAACAACTAATAACCTAGAAATCAAGATCAAACAATAAGAAATAACACCTAAAACAAAGCTCCCTATAATTTAGGCCACTATGATGAACAAGGGTTCCTAAATTTTAGGAATCAAATAAATTGAAAATTAATGAATAAAAACAGCAAACAAACATGGATAAATAAGAATTTAATCCAAATCCAAGCTCTGATACCAAATGATGCGGAACCCCAAGGTTAAAGGACCTGAAACCCCTTGAACATACAATATGGCATAGACATGAACAAGAATAAACCCCCAATCTAAAGAACCCCCAAACAACTATGTGAATGGAAACGCTTATAATAGATTGATTTAAAAACACAAGAACAGAATTCGCCACAAAGTAAATACCTTGATAAAAATTAAAGTTTTTGATGCAAAAGAAGAAGACAAACAATCCTCTCCAATGAAGAATTTGGCCAAGCCAAATAAAATTCTCAAAATATCATAATCTCCAAGTCTGAATTACAAATTCGTTTTTGAGGAGTATTTATACTCACTTAAGCTAATAAAAACCCTAATTAATCAAATAGGCCCCTTACACCAAGATAACTAAAGCCCACACTAATTAACTTAAAATATAGCCCAAAAAGCCTAAAAAGAACTAATTAAATGAGCCCAAGCTAATTAAAGCCCATCTCACTTAAATAAGCCCAACAGAATAAGTTAAGGCCTAACATATTACAAATAATCAAATGAAAATAATAAATAAAAGCCTAAACTAAAAGCCCAAATAAATCAGCCCCTTAATCCACCAATTAGCACATGCTCTGGCTCACATGCATAGCACATATCAAGGTCACATGATCGGCACATGTCAAGTGTCACATGACCTGCACATGTTAAGTCGTCACATGACTAGCACATGTCCATCTTCAATTTGGCTTCTTCATAAATTTGGCCCACGGACTTCCTTCAAGCTTTCTTTAACTTCTCCAAATTTGATCTCCATGAATATGAACTTCCATTGTTTATAATCTTGAAATGTTGACCCCCCTGTGCACGCATCAAAATTAGAGATAAGAGAGGTTCTGAAAATTTAGTGGCTGATCACTTATCAAGGTTAGAAAATGATGAAGGACCTATAGGGGATAGCATTGACATTAATGAATCTTTTTCGGATGAATCTTTAATGTCAATTGAGCAAGTAAACGTACCATGGTTTGCAGATTTTGCTAACTTTCTTGCTGCAAGTATTGTACCACATGGATTGACTTAGAAACAAAGGAAAAAGTTATTTAGTGATGTAAAAAATTACCTTTGGGAGGAGCCTTATTTGTTTAAGATAGGTGGGGATGGAATAATTCGTAGATGTGTCAGTGAGGATGAGTATGTGAACATTTTGACACATTTTCATAGGTATTCGGGTCATAATGGTAGTACAAAAATTGCATCTCGTGTGCTTGAGTGTGGTTTCTATTGGGCTACTCTATTTCATGATGCTAGGAATTTTGTAACTTAATGTGATAGGTGTCAAAGGGTTGGTAACATTGGGAAGAGAGATGAGATGCCTTTGAATAGCATTTTAGAAGTAGAGATATTTGATGTGTAGGGGATAGACTTCATGGGTCCTTTTCCTTCATCTTTTGGGCAAAACTATATATTGGTTGGGGTGGACTATGTCTCAAAATGGGTTGAAGCCAAAGCAACACCAACCAATGATTCAAAGGTGGTGATAAAGTTTTTAAAGAAACTCTTTTCAAGATTTGGAGTGCCAAGAGCTATCATAAGCGATGGAGATACGCATTTCATTAATCTATCTTTTGTTTCACTATTGCATAAGTATGGTGTGCATCATAGAGTAGCTACTCCTTACCATCGACAAACTAGTGGTCAAGTAGAGGTTTTCAATAGAGAGCTTAAGTGGATACTAGAAAAAACAGTTTCTAACTCTAGAAAAGATTGGGCACATAAATTAGATGATGCACTTTGGGCATATCGCACTGCATTCAAAACACCTATTGGGATGTCATCATATAGGTTAGTCTATGGTAAAGCATGTCATTTGCCTGTTGAGTTAGAGCATAGAGCTTATTGGGCCATTAGGGCATTGACTTATGATATTAAAGATGCTAGTGTGAAGAGATGTTTACAATTGAATGAGCTAGATGAATTGCATCTCATGTCATATGAAAATGCAAGAATTTACAAGGAAAGAGCAAAGAAGTGGCATGATGCTCACATAAGATATAAAAGTTTCAAAGTGGGAGACAAAGTTCTTCTATTTAATTCAAGATTAAAATTGTTTCCTGGAAAATTGAGGTCTAGGTGGAGTGGACCTTTTGAGGTAAAATAAGTATTTAACCATGGCTATTTAGAACTCAAAAATGATAAAGTAGAAGTGTTTAAGGCCAATGGTCAAAGGTGTAAGATATATTTAGATGGAACTTTTCATGGTAGAGAGGTTTCAAGTATCTCTCTAAGATTGGGTTAAAGGTTATTTACACGTTCTTTTTATTTTTGTATCTATTGTGTTATTTTTGAGTTGTTTTTGTACGCTAACATATTTTATTTTTGCTTTATAGGTTCAATTAGTAAGTAAGATATTAGTATAGTTCAAATAGTTAGTGTTCTCTTCAAAACAAAAACATTTTGTTGTGTTTTTCCTCACTGTCGCGAGCGCGATAGGACAAGGGAAGTTGCTATCGTGAGCGCGATGGAGGATGAACTTTCGCTTCTGTCGCGAGCTCGCGACAACAGGCGGGATTTCAAAAATTTTTGGAATTTTAACCGTTGGAACTGATTTCAAAATCTCCTATAAATAGTTTGTAAGCCCTAATTTGCCATTTTCACCCTATTTTCAGTTCTTCTCTTTTGGTTTTCCTCAAAGTTCTTCTTTTGCCTTGAGTTTTTTTTTATTTCTTTTCTATTTTTCTAGGTTTTGTTCTGTTTTCTGTTCTTTCTTTTTGAGTTTGTTTTGGATTGTTGTTGGTGTGTCTGAGATCTTCAAGATGGTTCGTACTAAATGGTTGGCCAACAAAGAAAAAGGGAAGCAGGCAACTGGAGAGTCTAGTGCCCAAGTATCTTCAAGATGGTTCGTACTAAATGGTTAGCCAACAAAGAAAAAGGGAAGCAGGCAACTGGAGAGTCTAGTGCCCAAGTCTCTGACTCGATATCTCTCTGATTCACGTACGATTGCCCCTTTCCCATTTATACAAAGGAAGAAGGTGAGAAATTTGTGTATTTTGCTAAGAAAACATATGTAGGTATGGGGCATTTGAATTTTCCTTTTGTTAAATGACTTAGGCATAACTAAGCAATTTCAAAAATACTTGAAGTATATGCATTGGGGTAAATTTGTGCATCTAAATTTGCCTATTTGATGCGGAACCCCAGCCTATATGTAAACTAGAACGCCAACATACCATGAATATTGATCATAAACAAGTGAATAAATCCCCAATCTAAAGAACCCCCAAACAAGATTGAATGGAAACGCTTATAATAGATTGATTTAGAAAGTAAGAAAAATAAGAATCAAGCATACATTAATCATGCAAATTGCCTAAGTCTAATTCTTCATACAATAGCAAGAATCAATAGAAATTAACTCTCACAAATTCAGTCAATGAAAATTCATTAATCATAAGATATGCAAAAAAATGTAAAGTACAAATGAAGAAGTTCAGCCCTTTATATAGGCTAGGCAGCCACCCCTCCCTAGAGAAGTTATAATCAAACACTAACTCTAAGAGATAATTAATAAAATAAATAACAAAGATAATTCCTAACCTTTATCTACATGTATTTGGCCATAATATGGACTAAGTACATGAATAAATAAAGATAAATACAATCTGAAAATAATCCTAAAAGATAGTGATTATCCTAAGGAAAATGAATGTAGACTCAATTTTGGCTATAAGTGGAATTTGGCTAACTCACTCAAGATAAATTCATCCTATTGTTTCTCCATCAAACTCTATTCAATAAAATCCCAAAATAATAAGTATTTATCAAAGAAAAGCCATTCCTAAAATTTAGGACCCCAAGTTCACTAATGTAGGCATAAAGCTAAATTTGACTCAAACCCATCCAAATTCAGCTCTCCCCTTTAAAATCCGGCCCCCTCATGTTTTCTAAGCCTCAATTAGTTATTTAGGCCCAACTCTTTAGAAGAGATAAGTCCAACTTTAGTCTACCCACTTAAACTACCCAAAATACTCAAATAAGCCCAAAAATAAAACAAACCTAATTAAATAAGCCCAAAACGTTTTCTAAGGTACTAGGCTGCCCAAATACATTTATTTATATGTCATTACAAGAATAGAAGCTAAACAAAATAGCTTGAAGGCCCATTTGACCATTCGGCCCCAACTTGTCTTCATAGCCCAATTCAGCTTCTTTCCCCTCTTGAACTTGTATCTTCTCTACATAAGGCCTCATGAATGCTTGTAGGACTTCTTTAAGCTTCTTTGACCTTGCTCTTGTGATTGGTCCTTGAGGAAGTGCTAGTTCATCTCTCTTGTTGCCATTATGCTTGGTTGTGCTCATATCATCCCCTCCCCCTTCGAAAGGATTCGTCCTCGAATCTGAATCACAGTCAAATGGAGATAAGTCAGAAACATTAAAAGTTGCACTTACACCATAGTCACCTGGCAAATCAATCTTGTATGCATTGTCATTGATTCGTTTTAGCACTTGAAATGGTCCATCTCCTCTTGCATCAAGTTTAGACTTCCTTTGGTTAGGAAACCTCTCTTTACGCATATGGATCCAAACCCAATCTCCTGGTTCGAATATCACTTGTCTACGGCCCTTGTTAGCCTGCTTTGCATACATCTTGTTCTTCTTCTCAATGTGCTCACGTGCTTTATTATGTATTGTCTTAACCAAATCAGCCTTAGCCTTGCCATCTAAATTAGAAAGTTCATTCAAAGGTAAAGGCATCAAATCCAACACAGTCAATGGATTAAAACCATACACAATTTCAAAAGGTGAAAACCCTGTGGAAGTATGAATTGCACGATTATAAGCAAACTCAACAAATGGCAAACATTCTTCCCAAGTTTTAAGATTCTTACCAATTATAGCACGCAACATAGTTCCTAAAGTTTTATTAACAACCTTAGTTTGGCCATCAGTTTGTGGATGACAAGTAGTCGAAAACACAAGTTTAGTACCAAGTTTACCCCACAAAACACGCCAAAAGTGACTTAGGAACTTAGAATCTCTATCAGAGACAATAGTTCTAGGTATACCATGCAATCGAACTACTTCCCTAAAAAACAAATCAGCTATGTTTGTTGCATCATCAGTTTTATGACAAGTAATGAAATGCGCCATTTTACTAAATCGGTCCACTACAACAAACACACTATCCCTTCCCCTTTTTGTCCTAGGTAAACCTACAATGAAGTCCATGGAAATGTCAGTCCAAGGTTCAGTGGGAACAGGCAAAGGAGTATACAAACCTTGATTTAAAGACTTAGACTTAGCCTGTTTACATGCAAAACATTGGGCACACACTTTTTCAACATATTTTCGCATATTAGGGCAATAAAAATGTTCATTAAGCATGCCTAAAGTCTTTTGCACACCAAAGTGTCCCATCAATCCCCCGCTATGCGATTCTTTCACAAGCAACTCTCTAATAGAACATGCAGGTATACACAGTTGTTTTCCCCTAAAAAGAAACCCATCATGTCTATAGAACTTATTAAATGCATAATGTTCACATGCCTTATACACTTCACCAAAATCAGAATCATGCTCATACATTTCTTTCAAATGCTCAAAACCTAACAATTTGGAACTAAGCATAGAAATCAGTGCATATCTCCTAGAAAGCGCATCGGCAACAACATTCTCTTTACCTTGCTTGTATTTAATTACATATGGAAAAGTATCAAGGTACTCTACCCACTTACCATGCCTTCTATTCAACTTACCTTGTCCCTTTAGATATTTGAGAGACTGGTGATCTGTGTGTATCACGAATTCTTTAGGCAAAAGGTAGTGTTCCCAAACCTCAAGAGCTCTCACCAACGCATAGAACTCTTTATCATAGGTAGAGTAATTCAGCTGTGCTCCACTCAACTTCTCACTAAAGTATGCTATTGGGCGGTTTTCCTGCATCAAAACAGCACCTATACCAATCCCAGAAGCATCACATTCAATCTCAAAAGTCTTAGAAAAATCAGGTAATTTCAAAACAGGAGCAGTACACAATTTATCTTTCAAAGCATTAAAAGCATCTTCCTGTTCTTTACCCCATTTAAAACCAACAGACTTTTTAATGATTTCATTTAAAGGTGCAGCAATGGTGGAAAAATCTTTAACAAATCTCCTATAGAAACTTGCTAAACCATGAAAGCTCCTTACCTCACTTGCATTCTTAGGTGTTGGCCATTCTTGGATAGTCTTAACCTTTTCATTATCAACTTCAACACCACGTGCACTAACAATAAATCCTAGGAAAACAACACTATCAACATAAAAAGTGCATTTCTTCAAATTAGCATACAATTGTTGTTCTCTCAAAACAGCTAACACAAGTGCAACATGCCTTAAATGTTCTTCTAGGTTTTTGCTGTAAATTAAGATATCATCAAAGTATACAATAACAAATTTACCTAAAAATTCACGCAAAACATGGTTCATGAGTCTCATAAATGTGCTAGGCGCATTAGTTAAACCAAAAGGCATAACCAACCATTCATACAAACCATATTTTGTTTTAAAGGCAGTTTTCCATTCATCACCTAACTTCATCCTGATTTGATGATAACCACTTTTTAAGTCAATTTTAGTGAATATTACAGCACCATTTAACTCTTCAAGCATATCATCTAACCTAGGAATGGGATGGCGATACTTTACAGTGATTTTGTTAACTGCTCGACAATCAACACACATGCGCATAGTTCCATCCTTTTTAGGTACCAAAAGAACAGGTACGGCACAAGGACTTAGGCTTTCTCTCACGTGTCCCTTTGCTAAAAGTTCCTCCACTTGTCTTTGCAACTCCTTTGTTTCTTCCGGATTGCTTCGATAAGCTGGACGGTTTGGAATTTGTGCACCAGGAACAAAATCAATTTGATGTTCAATCCCTCTAATTGGTGGCAACCCAGGTGGTATCTCCTCAGGGAAGACATCTTTATAATCCTGCAATAAGTCAGAAAAAGAACTAGGCAAATTTGGGTTAAGGTTAGTTTCAGAAAAATAATTGTCCTTAAACCTCAAAATTACTAAAGTTCTCATGCCTAAGTAAGCACTATTCAACTCTCTCTCTTTTGCATAAAAGGAATATTTGCTGAATTTTTCACTCAACTCACTCTGCTCTCCTTTTACCTCAACACACATTAACTTCTTCTCTCCTGCACTTCTCTCATTCTTTCTCTCACTAGTGCAGTCACTCACCATTGGGCCTTTACTTTTATTCTTTTCACTACTGGCCTCTTCTCTCTCATTTTTCTTTTCTTTCTCACTTCCCTTTACCTCTTTTGCAGATTGATGTATCTTCACTTGATCTGCATATACATCTTTAGGTGCCAAAGGGGCAAGTGTGTGTTTACATCCTTTAAATTCAAAAGTGTACCTATTTCTAAATCCATCATGTAATACGCGCCTATCAAATTGCCAAGGCCTTCCTAGCAAAATATGACCAGCATGCATAGGTACAACATCACAAGTGACTTCATCTTCATATTTACCAATGGAAAATAATATAGTTACACGTTTGGTCACCTTAACTTCCCCACTATCATTCAACCACTGAAGTCTGTATGGGTTAGGGTGTTTCTTAGTTTTAAGTCCTAATTTATCAACTAAGACTGTACTAGCAACATTAACGCAACTACCCCCATCAATTATCAATCTACAGACTTTCCCACCTATTAGGCATCTAGTATGAAATATGTTTTCCCTCTGTTCTAGTCCTTCTTCTTTTACATTTACATTCAATGCACGCAACACCAATAAGGACTCTCCCTGAACAGGATACTCTAAATTTTCATCTACATCAGAACAATCCTCCAAAGGTGGCATATCATCACAGTCATTATCAGATTCAGAATCAGAAACAATTTCATCCCCCCTTATTATCATGGTCTTTTTATTCCCACATTCATTAGCGTAATGACCACGACCCTTACATTTGAAACACTGAATGTCCCTATGTCTATTAGGTTTAGGGGTTGTTTCAGAAGTACCTTTTTGTGCAGTAACCGTTTTCTCTTTGGAATTTGACTGGTACTTGGAAGTGGATTCTTTCTTTGTGTCACCCTTGTTCCACTTTGAATTCCATTTATTGTTATTGGAATTTGCATAGGATTTGGTTGTCCCACGTCTACTTCTTTGTCTCTCCACTTTAATTGCAATGTTCACCAAATCATCCATATCCACATAATGCTGCAATTCAACAATATCAGCAAGTTCTCTATTCATACCTCCCAAAAAGCGAGACATCGTTTGATATTCATCCTCTACAATGCTTGCTTTAATCATGAGCATCTCCATCTCCTTGTAGTAATCCTCCACTGAACTAGATCCTTGTGTAAGTCTTTGTAACTGATTGTGGAGTTCCTTATGATAATAACTAGGCACATACTTCTTTCTCATGATTCTTTTCATTTCCTCCCAAAAAGTGATAGGGAGTTCCCCATTTCTCCTTCTACTTTTCAATAACTCATCCCACCAAATTAGTGCATAATCAGAAAATTCAATGGCTGCGAGTTTTACCTTTTCTCATCTGAATAGTGGTGGCATGAAAAGATCATCTCTACCTTTCTTTCCCAATCGAGATAGGCATCCACGTCATTTTTGCCTTTGAATGGGGGAATCTTCATCTTGATAGCACTCAAATTATTGTCTTTACTTTCCATTCGATTGTCATACCTCCTTGCTCTCATTGGGAAGGAATGAGCCTCCTCTTCTCCATCATCATTGTATAATTGGTCTACTTCTTCCTCCCTTGTATATTTGCCCTTGGAAGCTTTAAGGTCACTCTCCATGCTATCCATCCGGAGATTTAGCTTTTGCAAACTATCCATAAAAGCTTTAATCATAAGTTTAGTATCATGGTGATGTGAGCATGAGAACTATCAAGGAACAACTAAAGGATGAGCTAGCATTACCAAATGGTCCAATGACAAGATTTCGGTCTAAGAAGTTCAAAGAGGCACTAAATGGTTATATGGGCCGAATTGTGGAAGCTTTGGATAGCCAAGAGGAGCTTGGGCCGTATGGCATCAATACCAACTCAATGGGGCGGAATTGTGAAGGCCAAATGTGCATGATAAATTTGACATGTGCAAGTCATGTGCCACTTGACATGTGCCATGCATGTGACACTTGACATGTGCACATCATGTGACACAATACATGTGCAATGCATGTGTTGCTTAGTGGACTTATGGGCTGATTTGTTTGGGCTCTTAGTTTAGGCTTTTATTTATTATTTTTATTTGATTATTTGTAATATGCTAGGCCTTAACTTATTCTTTTGGGCTTATTTAAGTGAGATGGGCTTTAATTAGCTTGGGCTCATTTAATTAGCTATTTTTAGGCTTTTTGGGCTGTATTTTAAGTTAATTAGAGTGGGCTTTAGTTATATTGGTGTAAGGCCCATGTTTTAAGGCCTATTTGATTAATTAGGGTTTTTATTAGCCTAAAGGAGTATATATACTCCTTAAAAACGAGATTGGAGGCAGATTTGATTAATTTGATAAATTTCTTTTGGCTTGGCCGAATTCTTCATTGGAGAGGATTGTTTGTCTTCTTCTTTTGCATCAAGAACTTTAATTCTTATCAAGGTATTTACTTTGTGGCGAATTTTGTTCTTGTTTTTAAATCAACCTAATTATTTGCGTTTCCTTTCACTTTATTGATTGGGGGTTCAATAGGGTTGGGGATTTACTCTTATTCATGTTCATGCCATATTGTATGTTCAAGGGGTTTCGGGTTCTTTAGCCTTGGGGTTCCGCATCATTTGGTATCAGAGCTTGGATTTGGATTAAATTCTTATTTATCCATGTTTGTTTGCTGTTTTTATTCATTAATTTTCAGTTTATGTGATTCCTAAAATTTAGGAACCCTTGTTCATCATAGGGGCCGAAAATTTAGGAGCCTTGTTTTAGGCTGAATTCTTTGTTATTTGATCTTGAAGTTTAGGTTGTTTGCTGTTCTAGTTGTTAAAAATCAAAATATAAAAAAGAAAAAAAAAAAGAAGTAAAAGATTGGTGGCGGCTAGAAAAGAAAAGAATACAAATTAGGGTTTGTTGATTTGGTTTGGGCGTGAATCACATTGATTTAAACCTATTGGGCCAGATTTGGAGTTGGGTAATTAATTGGGTTGACTTAAACCTATTGGGCTGAATTCGGTTTCCTTAACTTTAAGACATAAGTGGATAAGTCATTTCTTGTCTTAGTCTAGACATTTGGGTTTCCATATCTTTAACATTAAGACATAGCGGATAAATCATTTTTGTCTTAGTCTAGACACTTGAGTTTCCTTATTTGATCTTATTAAGACATATTGGATTAATCTTTGTCTTACTTTGGACAATCATTTGGGTTTCCTAATCTTGATTCAGTTTGGACATATTGTTGCTTCCTTTTCATTTTGTCTTAGTGTGTTAACCCATATTGTATCAAATTGAATTTTCCATTTGGGAGATTTCGATTTCCGCAATCTTGCATTAGTTTTGTCATTTCTTTCATTCTTAAGTTTCCATTTTTGGTGTCTTTGTGTTTTTGCTTCCGATTACACTATAATTAACAATTTGATTCTTGTTAGTTAAATTTATACAATTCGGACAGCATACATATCTTCACCATGTATGCTCATTTCAACGTTCTTCATTTTGGTCTTTTGCTTCTAGTTTTGTGCCTATCTTCTTGTTAAGTATTTTCATTGCATTCTTTTACTAAAATTTGCTGCTTGTGAACTATTTTGACTTGAGTTTGAGTTCTAAAGTGCAACTGAAGACAACAAGCTTGAGTGGTAAAAGGCTTGAGAGTGTGAGCGTAAAAGAGGGTAAAAGCCAAATTTGAGCGAAACACGAGTGGAGTGTCACCTCTTTGAGTGTAAACACGTGAGTGAGAGTTGAGAGGCTGTTTATTTAACATCTTTTGCAGGTAAGGCACCATGACTGACGAATCCAGTAAGAAGGATATGTCTACAGAACAGGTTGTGTTTGCTATACAAGCAATGCAAAGTACCATTGAGAATTTGTTGAGGGAAAGAGTGGATGTTAAAGAGAGGTTGGATAAGTTAGAAGGGGGAACATCCAATAACTCAAGGAGAACAGCTAGGAGGGGAAGATGGATTAATGAGCGAGAAGAGGTTGATCAAGGCGATTGGGATGAAGATGATGAAGTTCAATCCGTGAGGGGTAGAGTGAGAAGAGAAGATAAAGTGGACAGCAACATCAATGCCATTAAGATGAACATTCCATCCTTCAAAGGTAGGAATGATGCTGAGGTGTATTTAGAGTGGGAAAGGAAGGTGGACATGATTTTTGCTTGTCATAATTACTCCGAAGATAAGAAAGTAAGGATAGCAGCAGTGGAGTTTAGTGATTATGCGCTGGTTTGGTGGAATGAATTAGTTAAGAGTAGAAGGAGGAATGGAGATCCACCTATCTCTACTTGGGAAGAAATGAAAAGGGTGATGAAGAGGAGGTTTGTACCATCCTACTACTATAGGGAATTGCATCAGCAACTACATAGGCTCACCCAAGGAGCTAGATCGGTAGAGGATTATCACAAGGAAATGGAGATGCTCATGATTAAAGCCAACATAGAAGAGGAAGAAGAGGTTACAATGGCTCGGTTCATGGGAGGTTTGAATAGGGAAATTGCTGATGTGGTGGACTTGCAACATTATGGGGTCATGGAGGACTTGGTAAACATTGCCATGAAAGTGGAAAGGCAACAAAAGCAAAGGAGGGCAGCAAGGTTATTTTCGAATTCCAGCAATAAATGGAATCCGAAATGGAGTAAACATGAAGAGAAGAAGAAGGAGCACCATTCGGCTTCTAAAGAGAAAGACTATGAAACAAACAAAGGCAAGGAAAAGAGTACTTCATTCCAAAAAGGTACTACTGATCCTTCACCTAAACTTTCTAAACATAGGGATATAAAGTGTTTTAAGTGTCAGGGGCGTGGTCATTATGCATCTGAATGTCCAAATAGAAAAACTATGTTTATTAAGGGGGAAGAAATTGTTTCTGAGTCTGATAATGGGGATGAGTCTGATGGAAGTGAATTGAGTATGCCACCTTTAGAAGATTGTTCAGATAATGATGAGTGTGTTGAATATGCTGTAAAAGGGGAGGCTTTAGTTACTAGGCGTGTTTTGAATATGAATGTGAAGGAAGATGGCCTAGAACAAAGGGAGCATATATTTCACACTAGGTGCTTGATAAGGGGGAAGGCCTGTAGTCTAATCATAGATGGGGGTAGTTGCACTAATGTAGCTAGTACTACTTTGGTAGAAAAATTGAACTTGAAATGTGAAAAGCATCCTAACCCATATAGGCTGCAATGGTTAAATGATAGTGGTGAAGTTAAAGTGACCAAGCAAGTGGTAGTTGCATTTTCCATTGGCAGGTACACAGATGAGATTGTATGTGATGTAGTACCAATGCAAGCTGGTCATATTTTGTTGGGTAGGCCTTGGCAATTTGATAGGCGTGTTGTGCATGATGGGTATAAGAATAGGTATTCTTTTGTGCATAACGAACAGAAAATTACCCTTGCACCTTTGTCACCTAAAGAAACTTACCTTGAGCAATTGAAAAATCAGCAAGCTTCAAGTGGGAGTTCGGGTAGTGAGGTGAAAAAGAAAGAAGAGAGAAAAGAGGCCATGAGAGAAAAGAATATGAATAAAGGCCCAATGGTGAGTGACTGCACAAGTGAGCAAAAGAAAGTGGGATGTGCAGGAGAAAAAAAGTTAGTGATTGAAAAGAAAAAGAATGATGTGAGAATTGAGAAAAAAGAAATTGAGAGGAGTGAAAAAGTTAAGAAACAATCATGTTTTTATGCAAAACAGAGAGAAGTTAAAAGTGCATACTTAGGCAAGAGAGCTCTAGTCTTGATTCGGTTTAAGGAAACCTTGTTTACTGAAACTGATCTTAACCCCGAGTTGCCTAGTGTTTTTGTGACTTTATTGCAGGAATATGAGGACGTCTTCCCAGAAGAAGTTCCACATGGATTACCACCGTTAAGAGGGATTGAGCACCAAATTGATTTTGTACCCGGAGCTCAAATACCTAACCGTCCAGCTTACCGAAGCAATCCAGAGGAGACAAAGGAGTTGCAAAGGCAAGTGGATGAACTGCTTCAAAAGGGATATGTGAGGGAAAGCATGAGTCCTTGTGCTGTACCGGTCCTATTGGTACCCAAGAAAGATGGAACATGGAGGATGTGTGTCGATTGCAGAGCGGTCAACAAAATCACTGTAAAGTATCGCCACCCTATTCCTAGATTAGATGATATGCTAGATGAGTTGCATGGTGCATGTATGTTCACTAAAATTGATTTAAAAAGTGGCTATCATCAAATTAGGATGAAAGAGGGAGATGAATGGAAAACTGCGTTTAAGACTAAATATGGATTGTATGAGTGGTTAGTAATGCCTTTTGGGTTATCTAATGCACCTAGTACTTTCATGCGATTAATGAACCATGTCTTGCGTGATTTTCTTGGAAAATTTGTGGTTGTTTACTTTGATGACATTCTAGTTTACAGCAAGTATTTAGATGAACATATTATGCATGTAAAAGCTGTTTTGGATGTGTTGAGAAAGGAAAAGTTGTATGCAAACCTTAAGAAGTGTTCTTTCTGCTTGGATAAAGTTGTCTTCTTAGGTTTTGTAGTGAGCTCTAAAGGAGTTGAGGTTGACTCTGAAAAGGTGAGGGCTATTCAAGAATGGCCAACGCCTAAGTCTGTGACTGAGGTAAGGAGTTTCCATGGATTAGCTAGCTTTTATAGGCGGTTTGTTAGAGATTTCTCTACTATTGCTGCACCACTGAATGAAATTGTTAAAAAGAATGTTGGGTTTAGATGGGAAAAAGAGCAAGAGAATGCATTTTGCACTTTAAAAGAGAAATTATGTACTGCTCCTATCTTGCGTTTACCTGATTTTTCTAAAACTTTTGAGATTGAATGTGATGCTTCTGGGATTGGTATAGGTGCTGTTTTGATGCAGGAAAATCGTTCCATAGCTTATTTCAGTGAGAAGTTAAGTGGTCCAGTATTGAACTATTCCACCTATGACAAGGAGCTATATGCATTGGTGAGAGCTCTTGAAGTGTGGGAGCACTACTTGCTGCCAAAGGAATTCGTGATACATAGTGATCACCAGTCTCTCAAGTATTTGAAGGGACAAGGTAAATTGAGTAAGAGGCATGCAAGTTGGGTTGAGTTTTTGGAAACATTTCCATATGTGATCAAATACAAGCAAGGTAAGGAAAACGTTGTGGCTGATGCACTATCTAGAAGGTATGCTTTGATTTCTATGCTTACTTCTAAGTTGCTTGGATTTGAGCATTTGAAAGATTTGTATGTTAATGATGCTGATTTTGCCACTGTGTATCATGCTTGTGAAAATACTGCAATTGACAAGTACTATAGACATGAGGGATATCTTTTTAAAGGAAAACAACTTTGCATTCCTACATGTTCTATTAGGGAGTTGCTTGTTAGGGAATCACATAGTGGGGGTTTAATGGGGCATTTTGGTGTGCACAAGACATTAAATATGCTTAGTGAACATTTCTATTGGCCGAATATGAGGAGAGATGTAGAAAGGGTTTGTTCCAAATGCATTGCATGTAAACAGGCTAAATCTAGGTCTATGCCTCATGGACTGTATACACCATTGCCTGTACCTAGTGAACCGTGGACTGATATATCTATGGACTTTGTTTTGGGTTTACCTAGGACTCGGAAGGGAAGAGATAGCATATTTGTTGTTGTGGACAGATTTAGTAAGATGGCTCATTTTATTGCTTGCCATAAAACAGATGATGCAACAAACATTGCTGATTTATTCTTTAGGGAGGTGGTTCGGCTTCATGGAGTGCCACGAACCATTGTGTCAGATAGGGATACTAAGTTCCTGAGTCATTTTTGGAGAGTTTTGTGGGGAAAGTTGGGTACTAAGCTTTTATTTTCTACTACATGTCATCCACAAACTGATGGACAAACAGAAGTAGTAAATAGGACTTTAGGAACCATGTTGCGTGCTATTGTTAGGAAAAATTTGAAAACTTGGGAAGATTGTTTGCCATTCATTGAATTTGCATATAATCGTGCTGTACATTCTTCTACAGGTTTTTCTCCATTTGAAATTGTGTATGGTTTTAACCCATTGACTGTTTTGGATTTAATGCCTTTACCTGTGAATAAGCTTGCTAGTTTAGACGGTAAAAAGAAGGCTGATTTGGTTAAAACAATGCATGAGAAAGCACGGGAACAGATTGAGAAGAAGAATCGCATGTATGCACAGAAAGCTAATAAAGGAAGAAAACGAGTCATTTTTGAACCAGGTGACTGGGTTTGGATGCATATGCGAAAAGAGCGGTTTCCACAGCAAAGGAAGTCAAAACTTGATGCAAGGGGTGATGGACCATTCCAAGTGTTGGAAAGAATCAATGAAAATGCATATAAGCTTGACTTACCTGGTGAGTATAATGTTAGTGCTACTTTTAATGTTTCTGATTTGTCTCCTTTTGACTTTGATTTAGATTCGAGGACGAATCCTTTTGAAGAGGGAGGGGATGATGTGAGCATGAGAACTATCAAGGAACAACTAAAGGATGAGCTAGCATTACCAAATGGTCCAATGACAAGATTTCGGGCTAAGAAGTTCAAAGAGGCACTAAATGGTTATATGGGCCGAATTGTGGAAGCTTTGGATAGCCAAGAGGAGCTTGGGCCGTATGGCATCAATACCAACTCAATGGGGCAGAATTGTGAAGGCCAAATGTGCATGATAAATTTGACATGTGCAAGTCATGTGCCACTTGACATGTGCCATGCATGTGACACTTGACATGTGCACATCATGTGACACAATACATGTGCAATGCATGTGTTGCTTAGTGGACTTATGGGCTGATTTGTTTGGGCTCTTAGTTTAGGCTTTTATTTATTATTTTTATTTGATTATTTGTAATATGCTAGGCCTTAACTTATTCTTTTGGGCTTATTTAAGTGAGATGGGCTTTAATTAGCTTGGGCTCATTTAATTAGCTATTTTTAGGCTTTTTGGGCTGTATTTTAAGTTAATTAGAGTGGGCTTTAGTTATATTGGTGTAAGGCCCATGTTTTAAGGCCTATTTGATTAATTAGGGTTTTTATTAGCCTAAAGGAGTATATATACTCCTTAAAAACGAGATTGGAGGCAGATTTGATTAATTTGATAAATTTCTTTTGGCTTGGCCGAATTCTTCATTGGAGAGGATTGTTTGTCTTCTTCTTTTGCATCAAGAACTTTAATTCTTATCAAGGTATTTACTTTGTGGCGAATTCTGTTCTTGTTTTTAAATCAACCTAATTATTTGCGTTTCCTTTCACTTTATTGATTGGGGGTTCAATAGGGTTGGGGATTTACTCTTATTCATGTTCATGCCATATTGTATGTTCAAGGGGTTTCGGGTTCTTTAGCCTTGGGGTTCCGCATCACATGGGGAATCTCAGTCTCATCTTTACTATTGTTTCCAGACATCTTTAAACTTAAGTAAACAAGTAAAGAAAAGATCCACTCAACCTCACGTGTTTGTCTCTCAACTCACAAATTGATTTCTCACAATTGTACTTCAGAAACAAACTCAAACAAATATGCACAATTGAGTAGTTTGATTTGGAAACAATGAGTACTTAACAAGAACAGCAAAAAGTACCAATTCTAGAGGCAAATTGACCAAATTGAACAAACTTAGAAATTAGCACACAAGAGATAAATTTCGTGCGCTTTAGTGTATAAAGATGTTCAACAATGTGCAATATGTTAAACTAGTGTAGTTGGAACCAAAAACAATTTAGACACACAAATTGATAACTTAGAATGAAAAGAATAGACAAGACGGATGCACTTAAATGCGATGTTTAACTAAACCTAATGATTAGTTTAAACAGATTTTATATAGACTCAACAAAAATAAAATCAAAGAAAGCATGCAAGAATATAACCCAAAATCTAAAAGCAACGAGTACTTAACCTGCCCTTTGAAGAAATCAAACAAATTATGGAAGTTCTAGCTTAATTGATCAAATTTGAACTTAACAAGATAATAGGACCTGAATTGAACACAAGGTAATTTTCAGATTTTTTTTTTCGATATGTATATAAGCTTTCTTTTTTTCTTCTCTTTTTTTTTTTCAAAACATAAATCACACAACTAATGATCAAATACTTGAGATAGGTGATTTAACACAATTGAGCAACAACCAAATAAGGAACTAGATGCAACGTCCTATTCGGCCAAAACAAAGAAAGAATTTCAAGAAGACAAAATTAAAGGATAGTTAAGAATTTATCACTTAGCCTAAGCTCTGATACCAATTGATGCGGAACCCCAGCCTATATGCAAACTAGAACGCCAACATACCATGAATATTGATCATAAACAAGTGAATAAACCCCCAATCTAAAGAACCCCCAAACAAGATTGAATGGAAACGCTTATAATAGATTGATTTAGAAAGTAAGAAGAATAAGAATCAAGCATACATTAACCATGCAAATTGCCTAAGTCTAATTCTTCATACAATAGCAAGAATCAATAGAAATTAACTCTCACAAATTCAGTCAATGAAAATTCATTAATCATAAGATATGCAAAATGTAAAGTACAAATGAAAAAGTTCAGCCCTTTATATAGGCTAGGCAGCCACCCCTCCCTAGAGAAGTTATAATCAAACACTAACTCTAAGAGATAATTAATAAAATAAATAACAAAGATAATTCCTAACCTTTATCTACATGTATTTGGCCATAATATGGACTAAGTACATGAATAAATAAAGATAAATACAATCTGAAAATAATCCTAAAAGCTAGTGATTATCCTAAGGAAAATGAATGTAGACTCAATTTTGGCTATAAGTGGAATTTGGCTAACTCACTCAAGATAAATTCATCTTATTGTTTCTCCATCAAACTCTATTCAATAATATCCCAAAATAATAAGTATTTATCAAAGAAAAGCCATTCCTAAAATTTAGGACCCCAAGTTCACTAATGTAGGCATAAAGCTAAATTTGACTCAAACCCATCCAAATTCAGCTCTCCCCTTTAAAATCCGGCCCCCTCATGTTTTCTAAGCCTCAATTAGTTATTTAGGCCCAACTCTTTAGAAGAGATAAGCCCAACTTTAGCCTACCCACTTAAACTACCCAAAATACTCAAATAAACCCAAAAATAAAACAAACCTAATTAAATAAGCCCAAAACGTTTTCTAAGGTACTAGGCTGCCCAAATACATTTATTTATATGTCATTACAAGAATAGAAGCTAAACAAAATAGCTTGAAGGCCCATTTGACCATTCGGCCCCAACTTGTCTTCATAGCCCAATTCAGCTTCTTTCCCCTCTTGAACTTGTATCTTCTCTACATAAAGCCTCATGAATGCTTGTAGGACTTCTTTAAGCTTCTTTGACCTTGCTCTTGTGATTGGTCCTTGAGGAAGTGCTAGTTCATCTCTCTTGTTGCCATTATGCTTGGTTGTGCTCATATCATATTGGGCGATTTTCCTGCATCAAAACAGCACCTATACCAATCCCAGAAGCATCACATACAATCTCAAAAGTCTTAGAAAAATCAGGTAATTTCAAAAAAGGAGCAGTACACAATTTATCTTTCAAAGCATTAAAAGCATCTTCCTGTTCTTTACCCCATTTAAAACCAACAGACTTTTTAATGATTTCATTTAAAGGTGCAGCAATGGTGGAAAAATCTTTAATAAATCTCCTATAGAAACTTGCTAAACCATGAAAGCTCCTTACCTCACTTGCATTCTTAGGTGTTGGCTATTCTTGGATAGCCTTAACCTTTTCATTATCAACTTCAACACCACGTGCACTAACAATAAATCCTAGGAAAACAACACTATCAACACAAAAAGTGCATTTCTTCAAATTAGCATACAATTGTTGTTCTCTCAAAACAGCTAACACAAGTGCAACATGCCTTAAATGTTCTTCTAGGTTTTTGTTGTAAATTAAGATATCATCAAAGTATACAACAACAAATTTACCTAAAAATTCACGCAAAACTTGGTTCATGAGTCTCATAAATGTGCTAGGCGCATTAGTTAAACCAAAAGGCATAACCAACCATTTATACAAATCATATTTTGTTTTAAAGGCAGTTTTCCATTCATCACCTAACTTCATCCTGATTTGATGATAACCACTTTTTAAGTCAATTTTAGTGAATATTACAGCACCATTTAACTCTTCAAGCATATCATCTAACCTAGGAATGGGATGGCGATACTTTACAGTGATTTTGTTAACTGCTCGACAATCAACACACATGCGTATGGTTCCATCCTTTTTAGGTACCAAAAGAACAGGTACGGCACAAGGACTTAGGCTTTCTCTCACGTGTCCCTTTGCTAAAAGTTCCTCCACTTGTCTTTGCAACTCCTTTGTTTCTTCCGGATTGCTTCGATAAGCTGGACGGTTTGGAATTTGTGCACCAGGAACAAAATCAATTTGATGTTCAATCCCTCTAATTGGTGGCAACCCAGGTGGTATCTCCTCAGGGAAGACATCTTTATAATCCTACAATAAGTTAGAAAAAGAACTAGGCAAATTTGGGTTAAGGTTAGTTTCAGAAAAATAATTGTCCTTAAACCTCAAAAGTACTAAAGTTCTCATGCCTAAGTAAGCACTCTTCAACTCTCTCTCTTTTGCATAAAAGGAATATTTGCTGAATTTTTCGCTCAACTCACTCTGCTCTCCTTTTACCTCAACACAAATTAACTTCTTCTCTCCTGCACTTCTCTCATTCTTTCTCTCACTAGTGCAGTCACTCACCATTGGGCCTTTACTTTTATTCATTTCACTACTGGCCTCTTCTCTCTCATTTTTCTTTTCTTTCTCACTTCCCTTTACCTCTTTTGCAGATTGATGTATCTTCACTTGATCTGCATATACATCTTTAGGTGCCAAAGGGGCAAGTGTGTGTTTACATCCTTTAAATTCAAAAGTGTACCTATTTCTAAATCCATCATGTAATACGCGCCTATCAAATTGCCAAGGCCTTCCTAGCAAAATATGACCAGCATGCATAGGTACAACATCACAAGTGACTTCATCTTCATATTTACCAATGGAAAATAATATAGTTACACGTTTGGTCACCTTAACTTCCCCACTATCATTCAACCACTGAAGTCTGTATGGGTTAGGGTGTTTCTTAGTTTTAAGTCCTAATTTATCAACTAAGACTGTACTAGTAACATTAACGCAACTACCCCCATCAATTATCATGCTACAGACTTTCCCACCTATTAGGCATCTAGTATGAAATATGTTTTCCCTCTGTTCTAGTCCTTCTTCTTTTACATTTACATTCAATGCACGCAACACCACTAAGGACTCTCCCTGAACAGGATACTCTACATTTTCATCTACATCAGAACAATCCTCCAAAGGTAGCATATCATCACAGTCATTATCAGATTCAGAATCAGAAACAATTTCATCCCCCCTTATTATCATGGTCTTTTTATTCCCACATTCATTAGCGTAATGACCACGACCCTTACATTTGAAACACTGAATGTCCCTATGTCTATTAGGTTTAGGGGTTGTTTCAGAAGTACCTTTTTGTGCAGTAACCGTTTTCTCTTTGGAATTTGACTGGTACTTGGAAGTGGATTCTTTCTTTGTGTCACCCTTGTTCCACTTTGAATTCCATTTATTGTTATTGGAATTTGCATAGGATTTGGTTGTCCCACGTCTTCTTCTTTGTCTCTCTACTTTAATTGCAATGTTCACCAAATCATCCATATCCACATAATGCTACAATTCAACAATATCAGTAAGTTCTCTATTCATACTTCCCAAAAAGCGAGACATCATTTGATATTCATCCTCCACAATGCTTGCTTTAATCATGAGCATCTCCATCTCCTTGTAGTAATCCTCCACTGAACTAGATCCTTGTGTATGTCTTTGTAACTGATTGTGGAGTTCCTTATGATAATAACTAGGCACATACTTCTTTCTCATGATTCTTTTCATTTCCTCCCAAGAAGTGATAGGGAGTTCCCCATTTCTCCTCCTACTTTTCAATAACTCATCCCACCAAATTAGTGCATAATCAGAAAATTCAATGGCTGCGAGTTTTACCTTTTTCTCATCTGAATAGTGGTGGCATGAAAAGATCATCTCTACCTTTCTTTCCCAATCGAGATAGGCATCCACATCATTTTTGCCTTTGAATGGGGGAATCTTCATCTTGATAACACTCAAATTATTGTCTTTACTTTCCATTCGATTGTCATACCTCCTTGCTCTCATTGGGAAAGAATGAGCCTCCTCTTCTCCATCATCATTGTATAATTGGTCTACTTCTTCCTCCCTTGTATATTTGCCCTTGGAAGCTTTAAGGTCACTCTCCATGCTATCCATCCTGAGATTTAGCTTTTGCAAACTATCCATAAAAGCTTTAATCATAAGTTTAGTATCATGGGGAATCTCAGTCTAATCTTTAAAACTTAAGTAAACAAGTAAAGAAAAGATCCACTCAACCTCACGTGTTTGTCTCTCAACTGACAAATTGATTTCTCACAATTGTACTTCAGAAACAAACTCAAACAAATATGCACAATTGAGTAGTTTGATTTGGAAACAATGAGTACTTAACAAGAACAACAAAAAGCACCAATTCTAGAGGCAAATTGACCAAATTGAACAAACTTAGAAATTAGCACACAAGAGATAAATTTCGTGCGCTTTAGTGTATAAAGATATTCAACAATGTGCAATATGTTAAACTAGTGTAGTTGGAACCAAAAACAGTTTAGACACACAAATTGATAACTTAGAATGAAAAGAATAGACAAGACGGATGCACTTAAATGCGATGTTTAACTAAACCTAATGATTAGTTTAAACAGATTTTATATAGACTCAACAAAAATAAAATCAAAGAAAGCATGCAATAATATAACCCAAAATCTAAAAGCTACGAGTACTTAACCTGCCCTTTGAAGAAATCAAACAAATTATGGAAGTTCTAGCTTAATTGATCTAATTTGAACTTAACAAGATAATAGGACCTGAATTGAACACAAGGTAATTTTCAGATTTTTTTTTTTGATATGTATATAAGATTTCTTTTCTTATTCTTTTTTTTTTTCAAAACGTAAATCACACAACTAATGATCAAATACTTGAGATAGGTAATTTAACACAAATGAGCAACAACCAAATAAGGAACTAGATGCAAAGTGATATGAGCACAACCAAGCATAATGGCAACAAGAGAGATGAACTAGCACTTCCTCAAGGACCAATCACAAGAGCAAGGTCAAAGAAGCTTAAAGAAGTCCTACAAGCATTCATGAGGCCTTATGTAGAGAAGATACAAGTTCAAGAGGGGAAAGAAGCTGAATTGGGCTATGAAGACAAGTTGGGGCCGAATGGTCAAATGGGCCTTCAAGTGACGCGGAACCCCAAGGTTATATGAACCCGAAACCCCTAAAACGCACACTATGATCAACAAAGACGAACAAGTTAAAATCCCTCCCTATTGAACCCACAATCAACCTGTGATTGAGAACGCAAATAATTGGGATGAAGGAAATAGAAAACGCCACAATCAATGATTGATAAGTTAACTAAATTCCTAATGCAAAATGAAAGAAAGCAAATCTGCCTCTCTCACTAAGAAATTCGGCTAAACCAAATGAACTTTTCAATTAATCAAAATCTGTTTCACAATTAGGTTTAAGGTGGTATTTATATGCCACCAACTAAAGACTTAACCCTAAGACTAATGGACTGGCCGAATTCTCTACTTATTGGTAATGAGAATTTGGCCCAAATAACACATAAAGGAAAACACTTGGGCTGCCCAATACAAGTTGGCATGAGTACACTTAAAAAAACCTAATAACAAACTAATTTAACCCAAAAGAAAAATACATATAAAGGTCCTAACTATGGGCCCAATCAAATCAATCCCCTTGTAGCCCATATGTGGCACATAAAGCATGGACCACACTTCCTTCAATTGGCCCTTCAGAATTCGGCCTCAATGGCAAGGCCTTGGCCTTGCTTTGCCCATCACGCCATTGTTCCTCCATGGCTTCCACCATTCGGCCCAAGTAGACTTCTAAGGCTCCCTTGAACTTCTTGGCCCTAGCTCTAGTAATTGGCCCACTTGGCAAAGCCAAGTCATCTCTTGATGGCTTCCTGGTCCATTTCGCATCATCCCCTCCCTCTTCAAAAGGATTCGTCCTCGAATCTGAATCAAAATCAAAAGGAGACAAATCAGAAACATTAAAAGAAGCACTAATGTTATACTCACCAGGCAAGTCGATTTTATAGGCATTGTCATTGATGCGTTCTAACACTTGAAACGGGCCATCACCCCTTGCATCAAGTTTCGACTTCCTTTGCTGTGGAAACCGCTCTTTCCTCATATGCACCCAAACCCAATCTCCTGGTTCAAATATGATTTGCTTTCGCCCTTTATTCGCTTTTTGAGCATACATGCGGTTTTTCTTTTCAATCTACTCACGTGCCTTCTCATGTATTGCTTTAACCACTTCAGCCTTCCTTTTACCATCTAAACTAGTAAGCTCATTCAAAGGCAAAGGCATTAAATCCAAAACAGTTAAAGGATTAAAACCATACACAATTTCAAAAGGTGAAAATCCTGTAGAAGAATGCACAGCACGATTATATGCAAATTCAATAAATGGCAAACAATCTTCCCAAGTTTTCAGGTTCTTTCCAACAATGGCATGCAACAAAGCCCCTAAAGTCCTGTTAACTACTTCAGTTTGTCCATCGGTTTGTGGGTGACATGTAGTAGAAAATAAAAGTTTAGTACCCAGTTTTTCCCACAAAACTCTCCAAAAATGACTAAGGAACTTAACATCTCTGTCTGAAACAATGGTCCTTGGCATCCCATGTAGCCGAACCACTTCCCTAAAGAACAACTCAGCAACATTTGTTGCATCATCTGTCTTATGGCAAGCAATGAAATGTGCCATTTTACTAAATCTATCCACAACAACAAATATGCTATCTCTCCCTCTCCTAGTCCTAGGTAATCCCAACACAAAGTCCATAGAAACATCTACCCAAGGTTCACTAGGTACTGGCAAGGGTGTATACAAACCATGTGGCATTGTTCTAGACTTAGCTTGTCTACATGTAATACATTTGGCACATATTCTTTCAACCTCACGTTTCATTTTAGGCCAATAGAAATGTTCACTAAGCATATCCAATGTCTTTTGCACACCAAAATGCCCCATCAACCCCCCACTATGTGACTCCCTCACAAGCAACTCTCTAATAGAACATGTAGGAATGCAAAGTTGTTTTCCTCTAAATAAATATCCCTCATGCCTATAGAACTTATCAAAAGCAGCATTTTCACAAGCATGAAATATAGTGGCAAAATCAGCATCTTTCACATACAATTCTTTCAATTGCTCAAATCCAAGTAATTTAGAAGTAAGCATAGAAATCAAAGCATACCTTCGAGATAGTGCATCAGCCACCACATTTTCTTTACCTTGCTTGTATTTTATCACATATGGAAAGGTTTCCAAGAATTCTACCCAACTTGCATGCCTTCGGTTCAATTTTCCTTGACCCTTCAAATACTTGAGCGATTGATGGTCACTGTGGATTACAAACTCCTTAGGCAGCAAATAGTGCTCCCACACTTCAAGTGCTCTCACTAATGCATATAACTCCTTATCATAGGTGGAATAGTTCAGAACTGGTCCACTTAGCTTCTCACTGAAGTATGCAATAGGATGATTTTCCTGCATCAAAACAACACCTATACCAATCCCGGAAGCATCACATTCAATTTCAAAAGTTTTAGAAAAATCAGGTAAATGTAAAATAGGAGCATGACATAACTTTTCTTTCAAGGTACAAAATGCATGTTCTTGCTCTTTTCCCCATTTAAACCCGACATTCTTTTTCACAATTTCATTCAATGGTGCAGCAATTGTAGAAAAATCCCTAACAAACCGTCTATAGAAACTAGCTAACCCATGGAAGCTTCTTACCTCGGTCACGGTTTTAGGTGTTGGCCACTCTTGAATTGCTTTAACTTTCTCAGCATCAACTTCTACACCATTAGCACTTACTACAAAACCTAAGAAGATAACTTTATCCATGCAAAATGAGCACTTCTTAAGGTTTGCAAATAATTTCTCCTTTCTCAAAACATCTAGAACAGCCCTAACATGCATCATATGTTCATCTAAGCATTTGTTGTATACTAGAATATCATCAAAGTAAACAACCACAAATTTACCAAGAAACTCACGCAAGACATGATTCATTAAACGCATGAATGTACTAGGTGCATTAGATAACCCAAATGGCATTACTAACCACTCATACAAACCATATTTTGTCTTAAACGCAGTTTTCCACTCATCTCCCTCTTTCATCCTAATTTGATGATAGCCACTTTTTAAATCAATTTTGGTGAAAACACAAGCACCATGCAATTCATCCAGCATATCATCTAATCTAGGAATAGGGTGGCGATACTTTACCGTGATTTTGTTGACCGCACGGCAATCAATGCACATCCTCCATGTTCCATCCTTCTTTGGCACTAATAGGACCGGAACAGCACAAGGACTCATGCTTTCCCGCACATATCCCTTTCGAAGTAATTCATCCACTTGTTGTTGCAATTCCTTTGTCTCCTCGGGATTGCTCCTATAAGCTGGACGATTTGGAATTTGGGATCCTGGCACAAAGTCTATTTGATGCTCAATCCCTCTCAAGGGTGGTAAGCCATGTGGAACATCTTCTGGAAAGACATCTGCATATTCCTGCAAAAGATCCACAAAAACACTAGGCAAATCGGGGTTAAGGTCAGTTTGAGAACAGAAATTCTCCCTAAACCGAATTATGACCAAAGCTCTCTTGCCTAAGTAGGCACTATTGAGTTCCCTCGGTTTTGCATAAAAACATGATTGCACTTTTACCTTTTCACTCCTCTCATTGTCTTTTCTTACAACTCTCATATCATTCTTCTTTTTTTCACTCACTAACTTCTTCTCTCCTGCACATCCCACTTTCTTTTCCTCTCCTGTGCAGTCACTCACCATTGGGCCTTTATCCTGTTTCTTTTCTCTCATGGCCTCTTTGCTCTCATTTTTCTTTTCCTCACTTCCCGAACTCCCACTTGAAGATTGCTGCATTCTCATTTGTTCAAGATAAGTTTCTTTTGGTGACATTGGTGCAAGTGTAACTTTATTACCATTATGTACAAAAGAGTACCTATTCTTATACCCATCATGCATTACTCTCCTATCAAACTGCCAAGGTCTACCCAACAATATGTGACTAGCTTGCATAGGGACTACATCACACACAATTTCATCCACATATCTACCAATAGAAAATGTAACTCTAACTTGCTTAGTCACCTTAACTTCCCCACTGTCATTTAGCCATTGCAATCTATAGGGACTATGATATGAGCACGACCAAGCATAATGGCAACAAGAGAGATGAACTAGCACTTCCTCAAGGACCAATCACAAGAGCAAGGTCAAAGAAGCTTAAAGAAGTCCTACAAGCATTTATGAGGCCTTATGTAGAGAAGATACAAGTTCAAGAGGGGAAAGAAGCTGAATTGGGCTATGAAGACAAGTTGGGGCCGAATGGTCAAATGGGCCTTCAAGCTATTTTGTTTAGCTTCTATTCTTGTAATGACATATAATTAAATGTATTTGGGCAGCCTAGTACCTTAGAAAACGTTTTGGGCTTATTTAATTAGGTTTGTTTTATTTTTGGGCTTATTTGAGTATTTTGGGTAGTTTAAGTGGGTAGGCTAAAGTTGGGCTTATCTCTTCTAAAGAGTTGGGCCTAAATAACTAATTGAGGCTTAGAAAACATGAGGGGGCCGGATTTTTAAGGGGAGTGCTGAATTTGGATGTGTTTGAGTCAAATTTAGCTTTATGCCTACATTGGTGAACTAGGGGTCCTAAATTTTAGGAATGGGTTTTCCTTGATAAATACTTATTATTTTGGGATATTATTGAATAGAGTTTGATGGAGAAACAATAGGATGAATTTATCTTGAGTGAGTTAGCCAAATTCCACTTATAGCCAAAATTGAGTCTACATTCATTTTCCTTAGGATAATCACTAGCTTTTAGGATTATTTTCAGATTGTATTTATCTTTATTTATTCATGTACTTAGTCCATATTATGGCCAAATACATGTAGATAAAGGTTAGGAATTATCTTTGTTATTTATTTTATTAATTATCTCTTAGAGTTAGTGTTTGATTATAACTTCTCTAGGGAGGGGTGGCTGCCTAGCCTATATAAAGGGCTGAACTTCTTCATTTGTACTTTACATTTTGCATATCTTATGATTAATGAATTTTCATTGACTGAATTTGTGAGAGTTAATTTCTATTGATTCTTGCTATTGTATGAAGAATTAGACTTAGGCAATTTGCATGGTTAATGTATGCTTGATTCTTATTCTTCTTACTTTCTAAATCAATCTATTATAAGCGTTTCCATTCAATCTTGTTTGGGGGTTCTTTAGATTGGGGGTTTATTCACTTGTTTATGATCAATATTCATGGTATGTTGGCGTTCTAGTTTGCATATAGGCTGGGGTTCCGCATCAATTGGTATCAGAGCTTAGGCTAAGTGATAAATTCTTAACTATCCTTTAATTTTGTCTTCTTGAAATTCTTTCTTTGTTTTGGCCGAATAGGACTTTGCATCTAGTTCCTTATTTGGTTGTTGCTCAATTGTGTTAAATCACCTATCTCAAGTATTTGATCATTAGTTGTGTGATTTATGTTTTGAAAAAAAAAAAAAGAGAAGCAAAAAAAGAAAGCTTATATACATATCGAAAAAAAAAAATCTAAAAATTACCTTGTGTTCAATTCAGGTCCTATTATCTTGTTATGTTCAAATTTGATCAATTAAGCTAGAACTTCCATAATTTGTTTGATTTCTTCAAAGGGCAGGTTAAGTACTCGTTGCTTTTAGATTTTGGGTTATATTCTTGCATGCTTTCTTTGATTTTATTTTTGTTGAGTCTATATAAAATCTGTTTAAACTAATCATTAGGTTTAGTTAAACATCGCATTTAAGTGCATCCGTCTTGTCTATTCTTTTCATTCTAAGTTATCAATTTGTGTGTCTAAACTGTTTTTGGTTCCAACTACACTAGTTTAACATATTGCACATTGTTGAACATCTTTATACACTAAAGCGCACAAAATTTATCTCTTGTGTGCTAATTTCTAAGTTTGTTCAATTTGGTCAATTTGCCTCTAGAATTGGTACTTTTTGCTGTTCTTGTTAAGTACTCATTGTTTCCAAATCAAACTACTCAATTGTGCATATTTGTTTGAGTTTGTTTCTGAAGTACAATTGTGAGAAATCAATTTGTGAGTTGAGAGACAAACACGTGAGGTTGAGTGGATCTTTTCTTTACTTGTTTACTTAAGTTTAAAGATGTCTGGAAACAATAGTAAATATGAGACTGAGATTCCCCATGATACTAAACTTATGATTAAAGCTTTTATGGATAGTTTGCAAAAGCTAAATCTCAGGATGGATAGCATGGAGAGTGACCTTAAAGCTTCCAAGGGCAAATATACAAGGGAGGAAGAAGTAGACCAATTATACAATGATGATGGAGAAGAGGAGGCTCATTCCTTCCCAATGAGAGCAAGGAGGTATGACAATCGAATGGAAAGTAAAGACAATAATTTGAGTGCTATCAAGATGAAGATTCCCCCATTCAAAGGCAAAAATGACGTGGATGCCTATCTCGATTGGGAAAGAAAGGTAGAGATGATCTTTTCATGCCACCACTATTCAGATGAGAAAAAGGTAAAACTCGCAGCCATTGAATTTTCTGATTATGCACTAATTTGGTGGGATGAGTTATTGAAAAGTAGGAGGAGAAATGGAGAACTCCCTATCACTTCTTGGGAGGAAATGAAAAGAATCATGAGAAAGAAGTATGTTCCTAGTTACTATCATAAGGAACTCCACAATCAGTTACAAAGACTTACACAAGGATCTAGTTCAGTGGAGGATTACTATAAGGAGATGGAGATGCTCATGATTAAAGCAAGCATTGTGGAGGATGAATATCAAACGATGTCTCGCTTTTTGGGAGGTATGAATAGAGAACTTGCTGATATTGTTGAATTGCAGCATTATGTGGATATGGATGATTTGGTGAATATTGCAATTAAAGTGGAGAGACAAAGAAGTAGACGTGGGACAACCAAGTCCTATGCAAATTCCAATAACAATAAATGGAATTCAAAGTGGAACAAGGGTGACTCAAAGAAAGAATCCACTTCCAAGTACCAGTCAAATTCCAAAGAGAAAACGGTTACTGCACAAAAAGGTACTTCTGAAACAACCCCTAAACCTAATAGACATAGGGACATTCAGTGTTTCAAATGTAAGGGTCGTGGTCATTATGCTAATGAATGTGGGAATAAAAAGACCATGATAATAAGGGGGGATGAAATTGTTTCTGATTCTGAATCTGATAATGACTGTGATGATATGCCACCTTTGGAGCATTGTTCTGATGTAGATGAAAATGTAGAGTATCCTGTTCAGGGAGAGTCCTTAGTGGTGTTACGTGCATTGAATGTAAATGTAAAAGAAGAAGGACTAGAACAGAGGGAAAACATATTTCATACTAGATGCCTAATAGGTGGGAAAGTCTGTAGCATGATAATTGATGGGGGTAGTTGCGTTAATGTTGCTAGTACAGTCTTAGTTGATAAATTAGGACTTAAAACTAAGAAACACCCTAACCCATACAGACTTCAGTGGTTGAATGATAGTGGGGAAGTTAAGGTGACCAAACGTGTAACTATATTATTTTCCATTGGTAAATATGAAGATGAAGTCACTTGTGATGTTGTACCTATGCATGCTGGTCATATTTTGCTAGGAAGGCCTTGGCAATTTGATAGGCGCGTATTACATGATGGATTTAGAAATAGGTACACTTTTGAATTTAAAGGATGTAAACACACACTTGCCCCTTTGGCACCTAAAGATGTATATGCAGATCAAGTGAAGATACATCAATCTGCAAAAGAGGTAAAGGGAAGTGAGAAAGAAAAGAAAAATGAGAGAGAAGAGGCCAGTAGTGAAAAGAATAAAAGTAAAGGCCCAATGGTGAGTGACTGCACTAGTGAGAGAAAGAATGAGAGAAGTGCAGGAGAGAAGAAGTTAATGTGTGTTGAGGTAAAAGGAGAGCAGAGTGAGTTGAGTGAAAAATTCAGCAAATATTCATTTTATGCAAAAGAGAGAGAGTTGAAGAGTGCTTACTTAGGCATGAGAACTTTAGTACTTTTGAGGTTTAAGGACAATTATTTTTCTGAAACTAACCTTAACCCAAATTTGCCTAGTTCTTTTTCTGACTTATTGCAGGATTATAAAGATGTCTTCCCTGAGGAGATACCACCTGGGTTGCCACCAATTAGAGGGATTGAACATCAAATTGATTTTGTTCCTGGTGCACAAATTCCAAACCGTCCAGCTTATCGAAGCAATCCGGAAGAAACAAAGGAGTTGCAAAGACAAGTGGAGGAACTTTGAGCAAAGGGACACGTGAGAGAAAGCCTAAGTCCTTGTGCCGTACCTGTTCTTTTGGTACCTAAAAAGGACGGAACCATGCGCATGTGTGTTGATTGTCGAGCAGTTAATAAAATCACTGTAAAGTATCGCCATCCCATTCCTAGGTTAGATGATATGCTTGAAGAGTTAAATGGTGCTGTAATATTCACTAAAATTGACTTAAAAAGTGGTTATCATCAAATTAGGATGAAGTTAGGTGATGAATGGAAAACTGCCTTTAAAACAAAATATGGTTTGTATGAATGGTTGGTTATGCCTTTTGGTTTAACTAATGCGCCTAGCACATTTATGAGACTCATGAACGATGTTTTGCGTGAATTTTTAGGTAAATTTGTTGTTGTATACTTTGATGATATCTTAATTTACAGCAAAAACCTAGAAGAACATTTAAGGCATGTTGCACTTGTGTTAGCTGTTTTGAGAGAACAACAATTGTATGCTAATTTGAAGAAATGCACTTTTTATGTTGATAGTGTTGTTTTCCTAGGATTTATTGTTAGTGCACGTGGTGTTGAAGTTGATAATGAAAAGGTTAAGGCTATCCAAGAATGGCCAACACCTAAGAATCCAAGTGAGGTAAGAAGCTTTCATGGTTTAGCAAGTTTCTATAGGAGATTTGTTAAAGATTTTTCCACCATTGCTGCACCTTTAAATGAAATCATTAAAAAGTCTGTTGGTTTTAAATGGGGTAAAGAACAGGAAGATGCTTTTAATGCTTTGAAAGATAAATTGTGTACTGCTCCTGTTTTGAAATTACCTGATTTTTCTAAGACTTTTGAGATTGAATGTGATGCTTCTGGGATTGGTATAGGTGCTGTTTTGATGCAGGAAAACCGCCCAATAGCATACTTTAGTGAGAAGTTGAGTGGAGCACAGCTGAATTACTCTACCTATGATAAAGAGTTCTATGCGTTGGTAAGAGCTCTTGAGGTTTGGGAACACTACCTTTTGCCTAAAGAATTCGTGATACACACAGATCACCAGTCTCTCAAATATCTAAAGGGACAAGGTAAGTTGAATAGAAGGCATGGTAAGTGGGTAGAGTACCTTGATACTTTTCCATATGTAATTAAATACAAGCAAGGTAAAGAGAATGTTGTTGCCGATGCGCTTTCTAGGAGATATGCACTGATTTCTATGCTTAGTTCCAAATTGTTAGGTTTTGAGCATTTGAAAGAAATGTATGAGCATGATTCTGATTTTGGTGAAGTGTATAAGGCATGTGAACATTATGCATTTAATAAGTTCTATAGACATGATGGGTTTCTTTTTAGGGGAAAACAACTGTGTATACCTGCATGTTCTATTAGAGAGTTGCTTGTGAAAGAATCGCATAGCGGGGGATTGATGGGACACTTTGGTGTGCAAAAGACTTTAGACATGCTTAATGAACATTTTTATTGGCCTAATATGCGAAAATATGTTGAAAAAGTGTGTGCCCAATGTTTTGCATGTAAACAGGCTAAGTCTAAGTCTTTAAATCGAGGTTTGTATACTCCTTTGCCTGTTCCCACTGAACCTTGGACTGACATTTCCATGGACTTCATTGTAGGTTTACCTAGGACAAAAAGGGGAAGGGATAGTGTGTTTGTTGTAGTGGACCGATTTAGTAAAATGGCGCATTTCATTGCTTGTCATAAAACTGATGATGCAACAAACATAGCTGATTTGTTTTTTAGGGAAGTAGTTCGATTGCATGGTATACCTAGAACTATTGTCTCTGATAGAGATTCTAAGTTCCTAAGTCACTTTTGGCGTGTTTTGTGGGGTAAACTTGGTACTAAACTTGTGTTTTCGACTACTTGTCATCCACAAACTGATGGCCAAACTGAGGTTGTTAATAGAACTTTAGGAACTATGTTGCGTGCTATAATTGGTAAGAATCTTAAAACTTGGGAAGAATGTTTGCCATTTGTTGAGTTTGCTTATAATCGTGCAATTCATACTTCCACAGGATTTTCACCTTTTGAAATTGTGTATGGTTTTAATCCACTGACTGTGTTGGATTTGATGCCTTTACCTTTGAATGAACTTTCTAATTTAGATGGAAAGGCTAAGGCTGATTTGGTTAAGACAATACATAATAAAGCACGTGAGCACATTGAGAAGAAGAACAAGATGTATGCAAAGCAGGCTAACAAGGGCCGTAGACAAGTGATATTCGAACCAGGAGATTGGGTTTGGATCCATATGCGTAAAGAGAGGTTTCCTAACCAAAGGAAGTCTAAACTTGATGCAAGAGGAGATGGACCATTTCAAGTGCTGGAACGAATCAATGACAATGCATACAAGATTGATTTGCCAGGTGAGTATGGTGTAAGTGCAACTTTTAATGTTTCTGACTTATCTCCATTTGACTGTGATTCAGATTCGAGGACGAATCCTTTCGAAGGGGGAGGGGATGATATGAGCACGACCAAGCATAATGGCAACAAGAGAGATGAACTAGCACTTCCTCAAGGACCAATCACAAGAGCAAGGTCAAAGAAGCTTAAAGAAGTCCTACAAGCATTTATGAGGCCTTATGTAGAGAAGATACAAGTTCAAGAGGGGAAAGAAGCTGAATTGGGCTATGAAGACAAGTTGGGGCCGAATGGTCAAATGGGCCTTCAAGCTATTTTGTTTAGCTTCTATTCTTGTAATGACATATAATTAAATGTATTTGGGCAGCCTAGTACCTTAGAAAACGTTTTGGGCTTATTTAATTAGGTTTGTTTTATTTTTGGGCTTATTTGAGTATTTTGGGTAGTTTAAGTGGGTAGGCTAAAGTTGGGCTTATCTCTTCTAAAGAGTTGGGCCTAAATAACTAATTGAGGCTTAGAAAACATGAGGGGGCCGGATTTTTAAGGGGAGTGCTGAATTTGGATGTGTTTGAGTCAAATTTAGCTTTATGCCTACATTGGTGAACTAGGGGTCCTAAATTTTAGGAATGGGTTTTCCTTGATAAATACTTATTATTTTGGGATATTATTGAATAGAGTTTGATGGAGAAACAATAGGATGAATTTATCTTGAGTGAGTTAGCCAAATTCCACTTATAGCCAAAATTGAGTCTACATTCATTTTCCTTAGGATAATCACTAGCTTTTAGGATTATTTTCAGATTGTATTTATCTTTATTTATTCATGTACTTAGTCCATATTATGGCCAAATACATGTAGATAAAGGTTAGGAATTATCTTTGTTATTTATTTTATTAATTATCTCTTAGAGTTAGTGTTTGATTATAACTTCTCTAGGGAGGGGTGGCTGCCTAGCCTATATAAAGGGCTGAACTTCTTCATTTGTACTTTACATTTTGCATATCTTATGATTAATGAATTTTCATTGACTGAATTTGTGAGAGTTAATTTCTATTGATTCTTGCTATTGTATGAAGAATTAGACTTAGGCAATTTGCATGGTTAATGTATGCTTGATTCTTATTCTTCTTACTTTCTAAATCAATCTATTATAAGCTTTTCCATTCAATCTTGTTTGGGGGTTCTTTAGATTGGGGGTTTATTCACTTGTTTATGATCAATATTCATGGTATGTTGGCGTTCTAGTTTGCATATAGGCTGGGGTTCCGCATCAGACTAGGGTGTTTTTCACATTTCAAGCCCAATTTATCCACTAGGATAGTGCTAGCCACGTTTGATATGAGCACAACCAAGCATAATGGCAACAAGAAGCTTAAAGAAGTCCTACAAGCATTCATGAGACCTTATGTAGAGAAGATACAAGTTCAAGAGGGGAAAGAAGCTGAATTGGGCTATGAAGACAAGTTGGGGCCGAATGGTCAAATGGGCCTTCAAGCTATTTTGTTTAGCTTCTATTCTTGTAATGACATATAAATAAATGTATTTGGGCAGCCTAGTACCTTAGAAAACGTTTTGGGCTTATTTAATTAGGTTTGTTTTATTTTTGGGTTTATTTGAGTATTTTGGGTAGTTTAAGTGGGTAGGCTAAAGTTGGGCTTATCTCTTCTAAAGAGTTGGGCCTAAATAACTAATTGAGGCTTAGAAAACATGAGGGGGCCGGATTTTAAAGGGGAGAGCTGAATTTGGATGGGTTTGAGTCAAATTTAGCTTTATGCCTACATTAGTGAACTTGGGGTCCTAAATTTTAGGAATGGCTTTTCTTTGATAAATACTTATTATTTTGGGATATTATTGAATAGAGTTTGATGGAGAAACAATAAGATGAATTTATCTTGAGTGAGTTAGCCAAATTCCACTTATAGCCAAAATTGAGTCTACATTCATTTTCCTTAGGATAATCACTAGCTTTTAGGATTATTTTCAGATTGTATTTATCTTTATTTATTCATGTACTTAGTCCATATTATGGCCAAATACATGTAGATAAAGGTTAGGAATTATCTTTGTTATTTATTTTATTAATTATCTCTTAGAGTTAGTGTTTGATTATAACTTCTCTAGGGAGGGGTGGCTGCCTAGCCTATATAAAGGGCTGAACTTCTTCATTTGTACTTTACATTTTTGCATATCTTATGATTAATGAATTTTCATTGACTGAATTTGTGAGAGTTAATTTCTATTGATTCTTGCTATTGTATGAAGAATTAGACTTAGGCAATTTGCATGGTTAATGTATGCTTGATTCTTATTCTTCTTACTTTTTAAATCAATCTATTATAAGCGTTTCCATTCAATCTTGTTTGGGGGTTCTTTAGATTGGGGGTTTATTCACTTGTTTATGATCAATATTCATGGTATGTTGGCGTTCTAGTTTGCATATAGGCTGGGGTTTCGCATCAATTGGTATCAGAGCTTAGGCTAAGTGATAAATTCTTAACTATCCTTTAATTTTGTCTTCTTGAAATTCTTTCTTTGTTTTGGCCGAATAGGACTTTGCATCTAGTTCCTTATTTGGTTGTTGCTCAATTGTGTTAAATCACCTATCTCAAGTATTTGATCATTAGTTGTGTGATTTATGTTTTGAAAAAAAAAAAGAGAAGAAAAAAAGAAAGCTTATATACATATCGAAAAAAAAAATATGAAAATTACCTTGTGTTCAATTCAGGTCCTATTATCTTGTTAAGTTCAAATTTGATCAATTAAGCTAGAACTTCCATAATTTGTTTCATTTCTTCAAAGGGCAGGTTAAGTGCTCGTTGCTTTAAGATTTTGGGTTATATTATTGCATGCTTTCTTTGATTTTATTTTTGTTGAGTCTATATAAAATCTGTTTAAACTAATCATTAGGTTTAGTTAAACATCGCATTTAAGTGCATCCGTCTTGTCTATTCTTTTCATTCTAAGTTATCAATTTGTGTGTCTAAACTGTTTTTGGTTCCAACTACGCTAGTTTAACATATTGCACATTGTTGAACATCTTTATATACTAAAGCGCACGAAATTTATCTCTTGTGTGCTATTTCCAAGTTTGTTCAATTTTGGTCAATTTGTCCCTAGAATTAGTACTCGTTGTTGTTCTTGTTAAGTATTCATTGTTTCCAAATCAAACTACTTAATTGTGCACATTTGTTTGAGTTTGTTTCTGAAGTACAATTGCAAGAAATTAAGTCATGAGTTGAGAGACAAACACGTGAGGTAGTGAATTGTGAGGTGTTTTTTTTTTCCTTCTAATGATTATTTGCAGCTTATAAATCATGTCAAGAAGGGAAAGAACATAGACAATGCATGAGGAGGAGGATGAACATCTGCTTGATGTGAAAACAATGTATAAAACATTCATGAGTGAGGTAAAGAAGTTGAATTCTAGGATGGATCGAGCGGAGGAGATAATTGATAAGTCTACTAGAATTCAAAATCGACGTAGATCAATTAACACTCATAGTAAAAATGAAGATTCTAACGATATGGAATTGCAATTTAAACAACTTTCTAGACTATTAAGTACGTATATGAGACAAGAGAAAAGAAAGAAAGAGGAAGTTGTAGTAGAAGAGATTATTTGTGAAGCTGAAAGAGATACCATAGATTTGTATGACAATGAGGTTGTGAGTGAGGAAGGATTAAGTGTAAGTGAAGATGTAATTGCCTTGAGTGAAAAGGAAGAAGATTGTGAAAGGGAAGAAAAAGATTGTGTAATAGAGATGAAAGATCAACATGTTATGATTGATCCTGTAATGCTTAAAGAGGTTGAATTGAACATGGAAAAAGAAGAGAGTCATATTCAGAATGAAATGGTTGTACTGACTAACAATGTTTTTTCGAGTTTTCATGTTAACTTGCAGGATCATGATGAGTTCTTTCCTCAAGAAGCATTCATTTTATTTCCATCTGTTCACAAGATCATCTATGAAGATCAATTTATTCCACAAGTTTCCATTCCCAATTTGAACAAGACGAAGATTCGAGGACGAATCTTTTCTAAAGAGGGAGGGGATGATATGAGCACAACCAAGCATAATGGCAACAAGAAGCTTAAAGAAGTCCTACAAGCATTCATGAGACCTTATGTAGAGAAGATACAAGTTCAAGAGGGGAAAGAAGCTGAATTGGGCTATGAAGACAAGTTGGGGCCGAATGGTCAAATGGGCCTTCAAGCTATTTTGTTTAGCTTCTATTCTTGTAATGACATATAAATAAATGTATTTGGGCAGCCTAGTACCTTAGAAAACGTTTTGGGCTTATTTAATTAGGTTTGTTTTATTTTTGGGTTTATTTGAGTATTTTGGGTAGTTTAAGTGGGTAGGCTAAAGTTGGGCTTATCTCTTCTAAAGAGTTGGGCCTAAATAACTAATTGAGGCTTAGAAAACATGAGGGGGCCGGATTTTAAAGGGGAGAGCTGAATTTGGATGGGTTTGAGTCAAATTTAGCTTTATGCCTACATTAGTGAACTTGGGGTCCTAAATTTTAGGAATGGCTTTTCTTTGATAAATACTTATTATTTTGGGATATTATTGAATAGAGTTTGATGGAGAAACAATAAGATGAATTTATCTTGAGTGAGTTAGCCAAATTCCACTTATAGCCAAAATTGAGTCTACATTCATTTTCCTTAGGATAATCACTAGCTTTTAGGATTATTTTCAGATTGTATTTATCTTTATTTATTCATGTACTTAGTCCATATTATGGCCAAATACATGTAGATAAAGGTTAGGAATTATCTTTGTTATTTATTTTATTAATTATCTCTTAGAGTTAGTGTTTGATTATAACTTCTCTAGGGAGGGGTGGCTGCCTAGCCTATATAAAGGGCTGAACTTCTTCATTTGTACTTTACATTTTTGCATATCTTATGATTAATGAATTTTCATTGACTGAATTTGTGAGAGTTAATTTCTATTGATTCTTGCTATTGTATGAAGAATTAGACTTAGGCAATTTGCATGGTTAATGTATGCTTGATTCTTATTCTTCTTACTTTCTAAATCAATCTATTATAAGCGTTTCCATTCAATCTTGTTTGGGGGTTCTTTAGATTGGGGGTTTATTCACTTGTTTATGATCAATATTCATGGTATGTTGGCGTTCTAGTTTGCATATAGCAGGTTTCGCATCAACGTTCGTGCAACTACCCCCATCAATGATCAAACTACAAGCCTTCCCACCTATCAAACATCTAGTATGGAAAATATGTTCACGCTGTTCTAAGCCTTCTTCTTTTACATTTATATTCAATACACGCCTAGTAACTAAAGCTTCCCCTTTAACAGCATACTCAACATATTCATCATTATCAGAACAATCCTCTAAAGGTGGCATGCTCAACTCCCCATCATCAGACTCATTTTCATGTTCAGACTCAGAAACAATCTCACCCCCCTTAATAAACATAGTTTTCCTATTAGGACAATCAGATGCATAATGACCTCTACCCTGACATTTAAAGCACTTAATATCCCTATGTTTAGAAAGTTTGGTTGAAGGATCAGTAGTACCTTTTTGGATGGGTGTACTCTTATCCTTGCTTTTGTTTGCTTCGGTTTCTTTCTCTTTAGAAGCTGAATGATATTCTTTCTTCCTTTCTTCAAATTTGCTCCATTTCTGGTTCCACTTATTGCTGGAACTCGAAAATGTCCTTGCTGTCCTCCTTTGCTTTTGTTGCCTCTCCACCTTCATGGCAATGCCAACTAAATCATCCATGTCTCCATAGTATTGTAGTTCCACTACTTCAGCAACTTCTCGATTCAATCCACCCAAAAACCGAGCCATAGTCACCTCTTCTTCTTCTTCTATGTTGGCTTTGATCATTAGTAACTCCATCTCCTTATGATAATCTTCCACTGATTTACTTCCTTGAGTAAGCCTATGTAGTTGCTGGTGCAGCTCTCGATAATAATAAGATGGGACAAACCTCTTTTTCATGACCCTCTTCATTTCATCCCATGTGGAAATAGGTGGTTCTCTATGTCTTCTTCGGTTTTTAACTACTTCATTCCACCACACCAAGGCATAGTCACAAAACTCCACGGCTGCCAACTTTACCTTTTTTATCTTCGGAATAGTTATGGCAAGAAAAGATCATATCTACCTTCCTCTCCCATTCCAAATAAACTTCAGCATCATTCCTACCTTTGAAAGGTGGAATGTTCATCTTGATTGCACTTACATTGCTGTCCAACCTTTCCACTCTCCTTGCTCTACCCCTTGTGGATTGTACTTCATCAAAGTCTTCCCATTCCTCCACTTCGGCTTCTTCATGTTCATTTATCCACCTTCCTCTTCTTGCTGTTCTCTTTGAGCCATTGGAAGTACTTGCTTCTAACTTATCCAACCTCCCGTTATTTTCTCTGTGCTCCCTCATCAAGGTTTCAAGAGTTCCTTGTATGGCTTGTAGGGCAAACGACATTTGTTCCGGGGTCATAGCTCTCTTGCTGGATTCGTCAGACATGGTGTTTAACCTGCAAAAATTGTTAGAATAAACAATCTCACAAGCTCTCGTGTTTACACTCAACAAGGCTTTTACCCTCTTAGTTGTCCTCACAAACTCTTGCCTTTTTCCTCTCTTGTTTGCAACTCTCAAATTGCACTTCGGAATCCAGAAGACAAATCAATTTGAAAAACGTTAAGAATACAAAGAAATAAACACTAACAATAAAACAGAAAGCTCAAAAACTAGAAAGAAGACACTAGACACAATGGAGGTGATACACGGACAAAGAAAAGGTATACCACTTGAATTAATGAAATTAGAGTACTAGAACAATCAAAAATACTCTAACAATGTAAAATGAACAAAAGCTAGCTTAAACAAGAAATTAAGTAACAAGAAACAAAGAAAATGACAATTCTGGCCAAGATGAACGAATTCAATTCACTACAAAGTAAATCGAATTTAGAACCTATTTAATCTACCCGACAAAGTAAGAAAACAATAAAGAACTCAATTTAAATAAATCGCAAAGACAAATCAGTTTGCATGCAACAAAAAAATAATTTGAATTACCAAAAATGACACTAGGCCGAAAATGTACACAAGCTTGATAAATGTATTAATTGTGTGCAAATTAAAGGCAAAGTGATGGTAAAATGATTGTAAATCAGTAGGTATATGGTGAAGAAATGATAGCAAATCAGTAGACAAAAGATGGTAGAAATGGTAAGGAAATGATTAGAAATGGATAATGAATGGATAAGAAATGGATAAGAAATGGATAATGAAATGGATAATTAATGGATAAGAAATGGATAATGAATGGATAAGAAATGGATAAAGAAATGGATAATGAATGGATAAGAAATGGATAATGAATGGATAAGAAATGGAACACAAATGGAAACAAATATAATTGGCGGCAATTTAAGAAAGGAAATTAATAAAGGAATAGAGTGTAATTTGATTCCTAAACAAGCTAGGATTGCCAACTAGTTTCCCAATTCAACTAGGTAAGTTTTTTTTCTACCTTAATAGGATTCCTAATTGATTAAGGAAAAATGAATTCAATGGCTGTCCTCCTTTCCTAATTCGGCTAGGATAGTCATTTCCTTTCCCAAATAGGATTCAACCCTTCCTATAAATACCTTCACACACTTCCCTTCTTGGTTCACTTTCTTCTTTTGTTTTTCTTTCCTTCTCTCTCGGTTTTCCTTCCTTGTTCACCTTTTTTTTTTTTTTAATTAAACTCAACAACCGAAATTAAACTCTAACTCTACTACACTTCGGATTTTTTTTCTTTTTTTATTATATATATATATATATATATATTTTTTAAACTTCAGACCCAATTTTAGAAGCTTAAACGACGTTTTTTTGGATTTTGAAGGGCTAGTTAACAAGCAAAGCTTGTTACTTTTGTAGATCTCGAAATTCCCTTTCCGAAAAGTTATTATAGAGCAAAAACGGACACCGGATGCAAAAGTTATGGCAAAAACAGGTTTAATCACACAATTAAAACACAAAATCAAAACTTGAACAATTCGGCAAACATAAAACACAAGAAACAATAAAAGAAAACTCAAAACCTAATTCTAAGATAAATAGGAATTTACCTTAATCCGAGCTCTGATACCAAATGACGCGGAACCCCAAGGTTATATGAACCCGAAACCCCTAAAACGCACACTATGATCAACAAAGACGAACAAGTTAAAATCCCTCCCTATTGAACCCACAATCAACCTGTGATTGAGAACGCAAATAATTGGGATGAAGGAAATAGAAAACGCCACAATCAATGATTGATAAGTTAACTAAATTCCTAATGCAAAATGAAAGAATGCAAATCTGCCTCTCTCACTAAGAAATTCGGCTAAACCAAATGAACTTTTCAATTAATCAAAATCTGTTTCACAATTAGGTTTAAGGTGGTATTTATATGCCACCAACTAAAGACTTAACCCTAAGACTAATGGGCTGGCCGAATTCTCTACTTATTGGTAATGAGAATTTGGCCCAAATAACACATAAAGGAAAACACTTGGGCTGCCCAATACAAGTTGGCATGAGCACACTTAAAAAAACCTAATAACAAACTAATTTAACCCAAAAGAAAAATACATATAAAGGTCCTAACTATGGGCCCAATCAAATCAATCCCCTTGTAGCCCATATGTGGCACATAAAGCATGGACCACACTTCCTTCAATTGGCCCTTCAGAATTCGGCCTCAATGGCAAGGCCTTGGCCTTGCTTTGCCCATCACGCCATTGTTCCTCCATGGCTTCCACCATTCGGCCCAAGTAGACTTCTAAGGCTCCCTTGAACTTCTTGGCCCTAGCTCTAGTAATTGGCCCACTTGGCAAAGCCAAGTCATCTCTTGATGTCCTCACAAACTCTTGCCTTTTTCCTCTCTTATTTGCAACTCTCAAATTGCACTTCGGAATCCAGAAGACAAATCAATTTGAAAAACGTTAGGAATACAAAGAAATAAACACTAACAATAAAACAGAAAGCTCAAAAACTAGAAAGAAGACACTAGACACAATGGAGGTGATACACGGACAAAGAAAAGGTATACCACTTGAATTAATCAAATTAGAGTACTAGAACAATCAAAAATACTCTAACAATGTAAAATGAACAAAAGCTAGCTTAAACAAGAAATTAAGCAATGGACCAGGAAGCCATCAAGAGATGACTTGGCTTTGCCAAGTGGGCCAATTACTAGAGCTAGGGCCAAGAAGTTCAAGGGAGCCTTAGAAGTCTACTTGGGCCGAATGGTGGAAGCCATGGAGGAACAATGGCGTGAGGGGCAAAGCAAGGCCTGGCCTTGCCATTGAGGCCGAATTCTGAAGGGCCAATTGAAGGAAGTGTGGTCCATGCTTTATGTGCCACATATGGGCTACAAGGGGATTGATTTGATTGGGCCCATAGTTAGGACCTTTATATGTATTTTTCTTTTGGGTTAAATTAGTTTGTTATTAGGCTTTTTAAGTGTGCTCACGCCAACTTGTATTGGGCAGCCCAAGTGTTTTCCTTTATGTGTTATTTGGGCCAAATTCTCATTACCAATAAGTAGAGAATTCGGCCAGCCCATTAGTCTTAGGGTTAAGTCTTTAGTTGGTGGCATATAAATACCACCTTAAACCTAATTGTGAAACAGATTTTGATTAATTGAAAAGTTCATTTGGTTTAGCCGAATTTCTTAGTGAGAGAGGCAGATTTGCATTCTTTCATTTTGCATTAGGAATTTAGTTAACTTATCAATCATTGATTGTGGCGTTTTCTATTTCCTTCATCCCAATTATTTGCGTTCTCAATCACAGGTTGATTGTGGGTTCAATAGGGAGGGATTTTAACTTGTTCGTCTTCGTTGATCATAGTGTGCGTTTTAGGGGTTTCGGGTTCATATAACCTTGGGGTTCCGCGTCAGCCTCATTAGGGTTTTCTTTATGTTATTTTGCTAGCTAGGGTTAGCCACCATATAAATAGGCTATTATAGACTGTACAGGGCAGATTTTGAATGATATTTTTGGCATAGCCGAATTTATTTGCTTAGATTAAGAGAGTGAATTGCTTTCTTTTCTATTGCATTAAGAATTTGATTAACTTATCAATCGTTTGATTGTGGCGTTTTTCAGTTCTTTGTTTCCCGATTATTTGCGTTTTCAGTCACAGGTTGATTGGGGGTTCAATAGGGAGGGTGTTTGTCTGATTTTGGTTTGCTATTCAAATCGTATGTGTGGGTTTGTAGCTCGTTAGCTATTGGGTTCCGCATCATTTGGTATCAGAGCCAAAATTAAGGTAAATTCCTATTTATCTTAGTGTTAGGTTTGCGTTTTCTTTTCCTTGAATTCTTTTTGTTTATGCCGAATTAGGTTGCATTAAGTTTCTTAGTTAATTGTGTTTCTTTGTGTGTTTAAATTAGCCTTTTTCTTTTCTTACCTTTACCTTGAATTCGTGAAATAGCCTTGAACCGAAAACTTGAACATCCTTAGCTTGAATCCGAATCCTTGTAGGAGGAGATTAGAGATTAGTTTGCTGTTTTGAAAAAAAAAATCAGAAAACTTCGAAAGGCCATAACTTTTGATATAGGAGTCCGATTTGTTATTATAATATCATTCTGGAAAGGGAATTTGGAGCTCTACAATCGTTACTTGGGCTTTGCCCTATGTAACTGCAATTTTCGGCCCTTAAAAACGACGTTTAAGCCTCCATTTTCCACCTTGAAGTTTTGCGTTTGAAAAAAAAATAAATAAATAAATGGTAGAAAACCGAATTTGATTTCTGATCACTTTGGGCTTGTGAAGTTTGGTAGTTGTAGACTGTTGTTATCTATTTCATATAAAAAAAAAAAGAAAAAAAAAACGTGAAAGAAGAGAAATAAAGAAGAATCTTGCGTGTGGAGAAAAGTGTAGAGGAGCAATTCGGTCAAGGGAGTTTATATAGTAATAAGGGAAGATCCAAATCCTTTAAGGGGTGGGAAAACTTAATCCTAAGTGCTTGAGGATTAGGGGCAGCAATTAATCCTTTTCATAATAGAGATAGGAAAAATTAATCCTATCTATTTTGGGAATAGGAAAATTAATCTTATCTGTTTTGGGAATAGGAAAACTTAATCCTATCTATTTTGGGAATAGAAAAATTAATCATATCTGTTTTGGGAATAGGAAAACTTAATCCTATCTGTTTTGGGAATAGGAAAACTTAATCTTAAACCACCTTTGATTATTATTATTATCCACTTCGGATAAGGATTCATTTGTGCTACCATTTGCTTATCATTTTTGGTAACATTTTCCTATCATTTGCTATCCATTTTTGGTAACATTTTAGTACCATTTTTGCTGTCATTTTTGCACCATTTTGGTATCATTTTTGCCATCATTTGCCTATCATTTTTGCACCATTTTACCATCATTTGCCTACCATTTTGCACCATTTTGCCATCATTTTTACACCATTTTGCCATCATTTTGCACACAACTTGACACATTAATTAGAGCTTAATACACCATTCGGCCTAATCATCATTTTAGCTTTAAATTGAATTGTCTTGAGTGCATTCTATCTTAATTAGTATAATTAGGATTTTTTTTGTTATTTTCTTGCTTTGTTGGGTAGAATAACTAGGATTTATATTTGATTTACTTTGTAGTGAGTCAGATTCATACATTTTGTCCAGAATTGTCATTTTTTTATATTTTTGTTGCGTAGTTCTTTGTTTGAGCTTGCTTTTGTTCCATTACACTGTTAGAGTATCTTTGCTTGTTCTAATACTCTAATTTTGATATAATCAAGTGGTATACCAGTCTTGTCCGTGTACCACCTCCATTTTGTTTAGTGTCTTCTTTTCTAGCATTGAGCTTTCTGTTATTGTTAGTCGCTTATTCCCTTGCTTTCTAAAACGTACTCAAATTCTTGGTTTGTGTATTGAATTCTGAAGTGCAATTTAAGAGTTGCAATTAGAGTGGTAAAAGGCAAGAGCGTGTGAGTACATTAAGAGGGTAAAAGCCTTGTTTGAGTGAAACACGAGAGGAGTGACATCCTTTGAGTGCAAACACGTGAGGGAGTGTGTGAGGTTATTGTCTAACATCTGTTTTGCAGAATTCAAATCATGTCAAGAAGAGAAGAAAAGGAAACAATGTATGAGGAGGAGGAAGCCATGCCCGATATGAAAGTGATGTACAAGGCTTTCATTAATGAGTTCAAGAAGCTAAACGCTAGAATGGACGGGATGGAGGAGAAATTTGAAGTGAGTGCATCTAATAATTCTAGGAGAACAGCAAGGAGAGGAAGATGGACTGATGAGAATGTCAGGGCTGACTTAGAAGATTTAGATGAAGAAGAGACTAGTGGTAGATTGGATGGGAATTTAGGTAACATTAAGCTTAAGATTCCTCCATTTAAGGGTAGAAATAGTGCTGAAGAGTACCTAGAATGGGAAAGGAAGGTTGAAATGATCTTTGATTGTAATAGGTATTCTGAGGAGAAGAAAGTGAAGATAGCAGCTGTGGAGTTCACAGATTATGCATTATTTTGGTGGGATCAATTGAACTTGAGCAGAAGGAAAGTGGGTAGACGTCCTATTGGTAATTGGGAGGATATGAAGGAGGCCATGAGGAAAAGATTTGTGCCTTCACACTACTTTAGGGAGCTACATCAGAGGTTGCATAGGCTAGTGCAAGGGGGTAGATCAGTAGAGGACTACCATAAAGAAATGGAAATGTGCATGGTTAGAGCTAATATTGAGGAAGATGAGGAGGTGACCATGGCTCGGTTTTTAGGTGGATTGAATAAGGAGATTGCTGATGTCATTGAGCTTCATAGATATGACTCCATGGAGGAAATGTTGAATATGGCAATGAAGATTGAAAAACAGAAGAAGAGTAGGAGCTTCAACCGAACCAGCAACAACTCAAGGGATAGTTTGGGATCCAGATGGACCAAAGGGGAGGATAGAAGAGACTTTAGGGGATCCAAACCTTATGGGGCAGATTCGGGTTCCAAAGATGCAAGGGCTGTCCAATCACCATCTAAGGTTGTAAAAGGTAACCCTAATACTCCAACTCCTAGTAGAGAGATTAAATGCTTTAAATGCTTGGGGAAGGGGCATATGGCATGTGATTGTCCTAATAAAAGGGTCAGTATAGCTAGGGATGATGGGGAAATTGTTTCTGAATCAGACCATAGTGAAGATGAGATGCCACCTTTGGAAGATTGTAGTGATTGTGATAGTGACGGAGAGTTATTGGTTGCTGAAAGTGGAAAATCTTTAGTGGCTAGGCGAGCTTTGAATTTGAATGTTAAGGAAGAGAGCCTAGAACAAAGAGAAAACATATTTCACACTAAGTGTTTAATTAGTGGAAGGGTGTGCACACTTATTGTTGATGGAGGTAGTTGCACCAATGTAGCTAGTGTGAGTATGGTTGATAAGCTGAATTTGGTATGTGAAAAGCATCCTAGACCTTATAAATTACAATGGCTGAATGACAGTGGAGAGGTCAAGGTAACAAGGCGAGTAAGAGTGCCATTTTCTATTGGGAGGTATAAGGATGAGGTGGTTTGTGATGTGGTACCTATGCAGGCAGGCAATTTACTTTTGGGAAGGCCTTGGCAATTTGATAGACATGTTTTGCATAATGGGTACACTAACCGTTATTCTTTTTCTTATGAAGGTACAAAGGTTACATTAGCTCCATTATCACCTCAAGAAGTGTTTGAAGATCAAGAGAAATTAGTTGAGAGGGAGAGAGAGGCTTTGGCCAAGAGAGAAGAGGGGAGTGAAATTAAGAGAGAAAAAGAAAGAAAAGGGGAAAAAGAGGCCAGAAAAGAAATAAAACAAATAAATGGCCCATTGGTGAGTGAAAACAAGAAAGGTGGGAGGCAAAAACAGAATTTTTATGTAAGGGCAAGAGAGGTTAAGAGTGCTTTAGCAATAGGGCAGCCATTGATCCTTGTAACCTACAAAGAGATTTTGTTTTCTGACACTGACATTGACCATGAATCTTTGCCTTCTAGTTTTGTGTCTTTGTTGCAGGAATATTCAGATGTCTTTCCTGATGAGCTACCAGATGGATTACCACCTTTGAGATGGATAGAACATCAGATTGATTTCATACCTGGATCAACCATTCCTAACCGACCAGCCTATAGAAGCAATCCTAAGGAAACTAAGGAAATGCAAAGGCAAGTGGAAGAACTCATGGAGAAGGGTTTGGTTAGGGAGAGTATGAGTCCTTGCGCAGTACCCGTTTTATTGGTGCCTAAGAAGGATGGAACTTGGAGGATGTGTGTTGACTGTCGTACAGTCAACAAAATCACTGTAAAGTATAGACATCCTATCCCTAGGCTTGATGATATGTTAGATGAATTGTGTGGTGCTGTGTATTTTACTAAGATTGATTTAATGAGTGGATATCATCAAATAAGAATGAAACCTGGTGATGAATGGAAAACAGCTTTCAAAACTAAATATGGTTTGTATGAGTGGTTAGTCATGCCTTTTGGGCTATCTAACGCCCCTAGCACATTTATGAGACTTATGAACCATGTATTGCGTGCATATTTAGGAAAGTTTGTTGTTGTTTATTTTGATGATATACTCATTTACAGCAAGTCTTTTGAGGAACATATTGAGCATGTTAAGTTAGTTTTGCAAACTTTGAGGTATGAAAAGTTGTATGCTAAACTTAAGAAGTGCACATTTTGTATAGATAGACTTGTTTTTCTTGGTTTTGTGGTGAGTGCACAGGGTATTGAAGTAGATGAAAAGAAAGTTCAGGCAATTAGAGATTGGCCCACGCCTAAGTCCATTTCGGATGTGAGGAGCTTTCATGGCTTAGCAAGTTTTTATAGGCGTTTTGTGCAGGATTTCTCTTCTGTTGCTGCACCACTTACAGAAATCATAAAGAAGGACGTTGGGTTTAAGTGGGGAGAAGCACAGCAAAAAGCTTTTGAAAAATTGAAATGGAAGTTGTGTTCTGCTCCTATTTTATCTTTGGCTAATTTTGATAAGACTTTTGAAATTGAGTGTGATGCTTCTGGTGTAGGTATTGGGGCTGTTCTAATGCAAGAGAAAAAACCAGTAGCATACTTTAGTGAGAAGCTTCATGGAGCCCAGCTCAATTATTCAACCTATGACAAGGAGCTTTATGCCTTGGTGAGAGCCTTGGATGTGTGGCAACATTACCTCCTACCCAAGGAGTTTGTTATTCACACGGATCACGAGTCCCTCAAACACTTGAAGGGACAAGGTAAGCTGAATAAAAGGCATGCTAAATGGGTTGAATTTATTGAAACATTTCCCTATGTTATTCAATACAAGCATGGAAAGGACAATATTGTTGCTGATGCATTATCCAGAAGATATGCCTTGATTTCTACACTTAGTTCTAAGTTGTTAGGATTTGAGCATGTTAAGGAATTGTATGTTGATGATTCTGATTTTGGTAATGTATATCATGCATGTGAACATAAAGCCTTTGATAAATTCTATAGACATGATGGATTTTTATTTAAGGGTAGCAAGCTTTGTTTACCTAAATGTTCCATGCGTGACTTGCTTGTATTAGAGTCTCATTGTGGGGGATTGATGGGACATTTTGGGGTACATAAGACCTATGACATGTTGAATGAGCATTTCTTTTGGCCACGCATGCGAAAAGATGTGGAAAAGGTGTGTAATGCATGTGTTGCATGTAAACAAGCTAAGTCTAAATCTATGCCTCATGGATTGTATATGCCTTTACCCGTACCTAGTTCTCCTTGGACTGACATTTCCATGGATTTTGTGCTTGGTTTGCCCAGGACAAAACGTGGTAGGGATAGTATCTTTGTTGTGGTAGATAGGTTTAGTAAAATGGCTCATTTTATTGCTTGTCATAAATGTGATGATGCTGTGCATGTTGCTGATTTATTCTTTAAGGAAGTTGTCCGTTTGCATGGTATTCCACACACCATAGTTTCAGATAGGGATACAAAGTTCCTTTCACATTTTTGGCGTGTTTTATGGGGTAAGTTAGGAACAAAGTTATTGTTTTCTACTACTTGTCATCCTCAAACTGATGGACAAACAGAGGTTGTGAATAGGACTTTAGGGACTTTATTACGTGCTATTGTGGGTAAGAATCTTAAAACTTGGGAAGATTGTTTGCCTTTTATTGAATTTGCTTATAATCGAAGTATTCATTCTTCCACTGGTTTTTCACCATTTGAGCTTGTTTATGGTTTTAACCCACTAACTGTGCTTGATCTTTGTCCTTTACCTTTACATGAGCTTTCGAGTTTGGATGGTAATAGGAAGGCAGAATTGGTCAAATCCTTACATGAGAAAGCACGGGCAAACATTGAAAAGAAAAACAGGCAATATGCTGATAAGGCGAATAAGGGAAGGAAACACGTGGTGTTCACCCCTGGAGATTGGGTTTGGGTGCATTTTCGGAAGGAAAGATTTCCAAACCAAAGGAAAGGAAAGCTGGATGCACGCGGTGATGGTCCTTTTCAAGTTTTGGAGCGCATCAACGATAATGCCTATAAAATAGACTTGCCAGGTGAGTATGGTGTTTCTGCTACATTTAATGTTTCTGACCTTTCTCCTTTTGATGTGGATGCAGATTTGAGGACAAATCTTTTTGAGGAGGGAGGGAATGATACGGATCAGCCAGATACTCAGGATTCTTTGAAGATTCCAAGTGGACCAATTACAAGGGGGCGAGCTAAGAAGCTGAAAATGGCTATGACAACTTATGTACAAGGCTTTGTTACTCAAGAGCTGAATGAAGATGTCTTTGAGAAGTGTCAAAAAGAGCTTGAAGGAGGTTTTCACAAAGTACTTAGCCTTTTGGAAGCTTCTAGTGAAATTGGGCCAACTTAAGCCATTTTTGGGCCAATTTAAGTCATTTTTGGGTTTATACTACTTTGGGCTTTATTTGTACAAGTCATGTGCTTCATTTAAAAGTCACATGACTCATTTATTTAATGACTTAATGGGCTAAACGAATTGGGCTTTTAGTTTGGGTTTAGTTTAGTTATTTTGGGTTTTTAATTAGTCTTTCTTTTGGGCTTATTTTAAGTGTGTTTAATTCTTTAGTTTGGGCTTAATTTATCTTGTAAAGCCCATGGACAATTCGGCCTAGCTTAGTTTAAGGCCTCATTAGGGTTTTCTTTATGTTATTTTGCTAGCTAGGGTTAGCCACCATATAAATAGGCTATTATAGACTGTAAAGGGCAGATTTTGAATGATATTCTTGGCATAGCCGAATTTATTTGCTTAGATTAAGAGAGTGAATTGCTTTCTTTTCTATTGCATGAAGAATTTGATTAACTTATCAATCGTTTGATTGTGGCGTTTTTCAGTTCTTTGTTTCCCGATTATTTGCGTTTTCAGTTACAGGTTGATTGGGGGTTCAATAGGGAGGGTGTTTGTCTGATTTTGGTTTGCTATTCAAATCGTATGTGTGGGTTTGTAGCTCGTTAGCTATTGGGTTCCGCATCAGTTGGGTTTATATCTTCTAAAGAGTTAGGCCTAAATGACTAATTGAGGCTTAGAAAACATGAGGGGGCCGGATTTTAAAGGGGAGAGCTGAATTTGGATGGGTTTGAGTCAAATTTAGCTTTATGCCTACATTGGTGAACTTGGGGTCCTAAATTTTAGGAATGGCTTTTCTTTGATAAATACTTATTATTTTGGGATATTATTGAATAGAGTTTGATGGAGAAACAATAGGATGAATTTATCTTGAGTGAGTTAGCCAAATTCCACTTATAGCCAAAATTGAGTCTACATTCATTTTCCTTAGGATAATCACTAGCTTTTAGGATTATTTTCAGATTGTATTTATCTTTATTTATTCATGTACGTAGTCCATATTATGGCCAAATACATGTAGATAAAGGTTAGGAATTATCTTTATTATTTATTTTATTAATTATCTCTTAGAGTTAGTGTTTGATTATAACTCCTCTAGGGAGGGGTGGCTGCCTAGCCTATATAAAGGGCTGAACTTCTTCATTTGTACTTTACATTTTGCATATCTTACGATTAATGAATTTTCATTGACTGAATTTGTGAGAGTTAATTTCTATTGATTCTTGCTATTGTATGAAGAATTAGACTTAGGCAATTTGCATGGTTAATGTATGCTTGATTCTTATTCTTCTTACTTTCTAAATCAATCTATTATAAGCGTTTCCATTCAATCTTGTTTGGGGGTTCTTTAGATTGGGGGTTTATTCACTTGTTTATGATCAATATTCATGGTATGTTGGCGTTCTAGTTTACATATAGGCTGGGGTTCCGCATCAATTGGTATCAGAGCTTAGGCTAAGTGATAAATTCTTAACTATCCTTTAATTTTGTCTTCTTGAAATTCTTTCTTTGTTTTGGCCGAATAGGACTTTGCATCTAGTTCCTTATTTGGTTGTTGCTCAATTGTGTTAAATTACCTATCTCAAGTATTTGATCATTAGTTGTGTGATTTACGTTTTGAAAAAAAAAAAAGAAGAAGAAAAGAAATCTTATATACATATAAAAAAAAATCTGAAAATTACCTTGTGTTCAATTCAGGTCCTATTATCTTGTTAAGTTCAAATTTGATCAATTAAGCTAGAACTTCCATAATTTGTTTGATTTCTTCAAAGGGCAGGTTAAGTACTCGTTGCTTTTAGATTTTGGGTTATATTATTGCATGCTTTCTTTGATTTTATTTTTGTTGAGTCTATATAAAATCTGTTTAAACTAATCATTAGGTTTAGTTAAACATCGCATTTAAGTGCATCCGTCTTGTCTATTCTTTTCATTCTAAGTTATCAATTTGTGTGTCTAAACTGTTTTTGGTTCCAACTACACTAGTTTAACATATTGCACATTGTTGAACATCTTTATACACTAAAGCGCACGAAATTTATCTCTTGTGTGCTAATTTCTAAGTTTGTTCAATTTGGTCAATTTGCCTCTAGAATTGGTACTTTTTGCTGTTCTTGTTAAGTACTCATTGTTTCCAAATCAAACTACTCAATTGTGCATATTTGTTTGAGTTTGTTTCTGAAGTACAATTGTGAGAAATCAATTTGTGAGTTGAGAGACAAACACGTGAGGTTGAGTGGATCTTTTCTTTACTTGTTTACTTAAGTTTAAAGATGTCTGGAAACAATAGTAAAGATGAGACTGAGATTCCCCATGATACTAAACTTATGATTAAAGCTTTTATGGATAGTTTGCAAAAGCTAAATCTCAGGATGGATAGCATGGAGAGTGACCTTAAAGCTTCCAAGGGCAAATATACAAGTGAGAAAGAAAAGAAAAATGAGAGAGAAGAGGCCAGTAGTGAAAAGAATAAAAGTAAAGGCCCAATGGTGAGTGACTACACTAGTGAGAGAAAGAATGAGAGAAGTGCAGGAGAGAAGAAGTTAATGTGTGTTGAGGTAAAAGGAGAGCAGAGTGAGTTGAGTGAAAAATTCAGCAAATATTCCTTTTATGCAAAAGAGAGAGAGTTGAAGAGTGCTTACTTAGGCATGAGAACTTTAGGTCATGTTTGGTAAGTTGTAATGGATTGTAATGTAATGAGAAATGTAATGGATTAAAAAATGTAATGTAATGTAATGTAATTATAATTACATGACTGTGTTTGGTTACATTGGTAATGTAATGTAAATATTAATACATTTCTATATTTTTTTATATTATATATATATATATTGAAATATAATTATAAACTAATTTTTTATATGACTATTTTCTATATTTATTATATTATGATCTCATATAAAAATATAATTATACTAAATTATAACATTATTTTTCCCCCATATATATATATATATATATATATATATATATATATATATATATATATATATATATATATATATATTTCATAAAAAAAAAAACTCCAGTGCAATAATGCTTATTAATATACAGTGTTGAATTTAAAATTAAATCACAATTTAAAAAAATATGAATAGATTTTAATTTAGTGAAATTAATATGAAAATTAAAATAATAATATGGAATTTAAAGTTCAGTATAATTCTTTATTTGAAAAAAAATAGAGATTAACCTGAGTATGGAGAAAATTCAAATTTAAAGAGAAACATATAAATGTGATAATTAAAAGTTCAAGATCCAAAAAACTAAATCACATGTAATGAGAAATACAATACAATTTTAAGGGATTAAAAAATACACTAATAAATGTATTGAGCATTACTAATGCATTCACCATTACAATACAATATAAATATTTTACATCAACAAACAAAGTATTGATTACTAAGTTGATTACATTACAATACAAACCTTCATACCAAACATACCCTTAGTACTTTTGAGGTTTAAGGACAATTATTTTTCTGAAACTAACCTTAACCCAAATTTGCCTAGTTCTTTTTCTAACTTATTGCAGGATTATAAAGATGTCTTCCCTGAGGAGATACCACCTGGGTTGCCACCAATTAGAGGGATTGAACATCAAATTGATTTTGTTCCTGGTGCACAAATTCCAAACCGTCCAGCTTATCGAAGCAATCCGGAAGAAACAAAGGAGTTGCAAAGACAAGTGGAGGAACTTTTAGCAAAGGGACACGTGAGAGAAAGCCTAAGTCCTTGTGCCGTACCTGTTCTTTTGGTACCTAAAAAGGATGGAACCATGCGCATGTGTGTTGATTGTCGAGCAGTTAACAAAATCATTGTAAAGTATCGCCATCCCATTCCTAGGTTAGATGATATGCTTGAAGAGTTAAATGGTGCTGTATTATTCACTAAAATTGACTTAAAAAGTGGTTATCATCAAATCATCAAAAGACTTTAGACATGCTTAATGAACATTTTTATTGGCCTAATATGCGAAAATATGTTGAAAAAGTGTGTGCCCAATGTTTGCATGTAAACAGGCTAAGTCTAAGTCTTTAAATCAAGGTTTGTATACTCCTTTGCCTGTTCCCACTGAACCTTGGACTGACATTTCTATGGACTTCATTGTAGGTTTACCTAGGACAAAAAGGGGAAGGGATAGTGTGTTTGTTGTAGTGGACCGATTTAGTAAAATGGTGCATTTCATTGCTTGTCATAAAACTGATGATGCAACAAACATAGCTGATTTGTTTTTTAGGGAAGTAGTTCGATTGCATGGTATACCTAGAACTATTGTCTCTGATAGAGATTCTAAGTTCCTACGTCACTTTTGGCGTGTTTTGTGGGGTAAACTTGGTACTAAACTTGTGTTTTCGACTACTTGTCATCCACAAACTGATGGCCAAACTGAGGTTGTTAATAGAACTTTAGGAACTATGTTGCGTGCTATAATTGGTAAGAATCTTAAAACTTGGGAAGAATGTTTGCCATTTGTTGAGTTTGCTTATAATCGTGCAATTCATACTTCCACAGGGTTTTCACCTTTTGAAATTGTGTATGGTTTTAATCCATTGACTGTGTTGGATTTGATGCTGACGCGGAACCCCAAGGTTATATGAACCCGAAACCCCTAAAACGCACACTATGATCAACAAAGATGAACAAGTTAAAATCCCTCCCTATTGGACCCACAATCAACCTGTGATTGAGAACGCAAATAATTGGGATGAAGGAAATAGAAAACGCCACAATCAATGATTGATAAGTTAACTAAATTCCTAATGCAAAATGAAAGAATGCAAATCTGCCTCTCTCACTAAGAAATTCGGCTAAGCCAAATGAACTTCTCAATTAATCAAAATCTGCTCCACAATTAGGTTTAAGGTGGTATTTATATGCCACCAACTAAAGACTTAACCCTAAGACTAATGGGCTGGCCGAATTCTCTACTTATTGGTAATGAGAATTTGGCCCAAATAACACATAAAGGAAACACTTGGGCTGCCTAATACAAGTTGGCGTGAGCACACTTAAAAAGCCTAATAACAAACTAATTTAACCCAAAAGAAAAATATATATAAAGGTCCTAACTATGGGCCCAATCAAATCAATCCCCTTATAGCCCATATGTGGCACATAAAGCATGGACCACACTTCCTTCAAATAGCCCTTCAACATTCGGCCTCAATGGCATGGCCTTGGACTTGCTTTGCCCATCACGCCATTGCTCCTCCATGGCTTCCACCATTCGGCCTAAGTAGACTTCTAAGGCTCCCTTGAACTTCTTGGCCCTAGCTCTAGTAATTGGCCCACTTGGCAAAGCTAAGTCATCTCTTGATGGCTTCCTGGTCCATTTCGCATCATCCCCTCCCTCTTCAAAAGGATTCGTCCTCGAATCTGAATCAAAATCAAAAGGAGACAAATCAGAAACATTAAAAGAAGCACTAATGTTATACTCACCAGGCAAGTCGATTTTATAGGCATTGTCATTGATGCGTTCTAACACTTGAAACGGGCCATCACCCCTTGCATCAAGTTTCGACTTCCTTTGCTGTGGAAACCGCTCTTTCCTCATATGCACCCAAACCCAATCTCCTGGTTCAAATATGATTTGCTTTCGCCCTTTATTCACTTTTTGAGCATACATGCGGTTTTTCTTTTCAATCTGCTCACGTGCCTTCTCATGTATTGCTTTAACCACTTCAGCCTTCCTTTTACCATCTAAACTAGTAAGCTCATTCAAAGGCAAAGGCATTAAATCCAAAACAGTTAAAGGATTAAAACCATACACAATTTCAAAAGGTGAAAATCCTGTCGAAGAATGCACAGCACGATTATATGCAAATTCAATAAATGGCAAACAATCTTCCCAAGTTTTCAGGTTCTTTCCAACAATGGCACGCAACAAAGTCCCTAAAGTCCTGTTAACTACTTCAGTTTGTCCATCGGTTTGTGGGTGACATGTAGTAGAAAATAAAAGTTTAGTACCCAGTTTTCCCCACAAAACTCTCCAAAAATGACTAAGGAACTTAACATCTCTGTCTGAAACAATGGTCCTTGGCATCCCATGTAGCCGAACCACTTTTGATGCGTGCACAGGGGGGTCAACTCATCATGGCAATCCTACAAGAGCCAAATTGTGGAAATTATGGAAAGTCAAGAGAGATTGGAGCCGAATGACACTATGACCAATCCAATGGGGCTTATTTTATTATGTTGTACTTGTTTTGTTTTAATTTATTTAGTTAGACCCTCATATAGCTTAATAAGTTTATTTTAAGTGAGTTGGGCTTATTTTAGTTTGGGTTCATTTTATTTAATTATTTTAGGCTTGTGGGCTGTTGTATTTTAGAGTTAATAAGTTTGGGCTTTAGTTATTTGGTGGGAGGCCCATGTGTTAGGTGGCCCTGTGTTAGGTGACCTTTTGACTTATTTAGGATTACCTACCTTTTGAGGGCTATAAATACCTCATTATAAGTTGTAAAAGACAGATTTTAAACACTTTTGAATACCATCATTTTGCTTGGCCGAATTTTGTTCATTGGAGAGGAAAGCTTGTCTTCGTCTTTTGCATCAAGAACTTAAATTTTTATCAAGGTATTTACTTTGTGGCGAATTCCGTTCTTGTGTTTTTAAATCAATCTATTATAAGCGTTTCCATTCACATGTTGTTTGGGGGTTCTTTAGATTGGGAGTTTCTTCTTGTTCATGTTCATGCCATATTGTGTGTTTAAGGGGTTTCGGGTTCTTTAGCCTTGGGGTTCCGCATCATTTGGTATCAAAGCTTGGATTAGGATAAATTCTTATTTATCTTGTGTTAATTTGCTGTTCTATTGTTTTATTTCCATTAGAACAAGATAATTCCGCATTGTTTAATTTACAATCTTATTCTTATCAATTTCGTGTTCTTCTTTATTTTTGAATTTGTTCTTTTGTGTTCTTCTTTGTTCCTACATCAGATCTTGTGTTTGATGTTTTAAGTTCTAAAAAAAAAGAAGAAAAAAATCATTGGTACTGTTCACGTTATTGTTCATAGTACTATTCAAAGTACTGTTCATCGAAATTTAAAAAAAAAAAAGAAAAGTCAGCATTGAGATAAATTAGGAAAGAAAAATCACAAAGAAGCAAAAATTTAGATTTGGTCATACTTTGAATTTAGAGATTAATTTGAAAAGTCAAAGTGGTAATTTATGGGTAGGTGTCATTTTTGACTTTCTTTGATTTCTTGTCTTCACATCCATTGTATCAAAATTGACTTTTCCATTAGGAAAATACCAAAATTTCAGATTTGTCATACTTTGAATTTGAAAATTAATTTGAAAAGCCAAAGTGGCAATTTGTTGGTAGGCGTCATTCTTAACTTTCTTTGTTAAGTGTTTTCATTTCATTCTCATTTAAATTTGTTGAATTATGAATCATCTTGACTTGGAATTAAATTCTGAAGTGCAACTGAGGACAGCAAGCTGGAGTGGAAAAAGGCTTGAGTGTGTAAGCTTAGAAGAGGGTAAAAGCCAAGTTGAGTGAAACACGGGTGGAGTGCAATATTTTGAGTGAAACACGTGAGGGAGTGAATTGTGAGGTCTTTTTATTCCCTATTAACATTTATTTGCAGTTTATAAATCAAGTCGAGAAGGGAAAAGAAAGGAGACAATTTTTTGAGGAAGAAGATGAAAACGTGCCTAATGTGAAGATGATGTACAAAACAATCATGAGTGAGTTTAAGAAGTTAAATTCCAGGATGGATCAGATGGCGGAGAGAATGGATGAGTCTACTAGAATCCAAAATCGAAGAAGATTAATTGACCATCAGAGGAATAGGGAAGAATCCAAAGATATGGAATTGCGGTTTAAACAACTATTTAGACAGCTAGATAAGTGTTTAAAAAAGGAGAGAAGAAAGAAAGAGGAAGTTGCAATGGAAGAAATTATATGTGAAGCTGAAAGAGATGCTATAGATTTATATGCTGATGAGATTGTCAATGAGGAAGATAAAAGTGAAAGTGTAGATGTTGTTGCTGTGAGTGAAAATGAAGAAGATTGTGAAAAGGAAGATGTTTGTTTAGTTGAGATGGAAGATCAACATGTTATGAGTGATCCTGTAATCCTTAAGGAGGTTGAGTTGAACATGGAGCGAGGAGAAAATCATGACCAGAAAGAAATTGTTGTATTGAATAATCATTTTTTTCCTAGTGTTTTTGTTAAATTGCAGGGACATGATGAGTCCTCAGCTGAAGAAGCATTCATTTTATTTGCACCTATTCAGAAGATCTTATATGAGGATGAATTTATTTTACAAGAGCCAATTCCCAACTTGAACAAGACAAAAATTCGAGGACGAATCTTTCCCAAAGAGGGAGGGGATGATGCGTGCACAGGGGGGTCAACTCATCATGGCAATCCTACAAGAGCCAAATTGTGGAAATTATGGAAAGTCAAGAGAGATTGGAGCCGAATGACACTATGACCAATCCAATGGGGCTTATTTTATTATATTGTACTTGTTTTGTTTTAATTTATTTAGTTAGACCCTCATATAGCTTAATAAGTTTATTCTAAGTGAGTTGGGCTTATTTTAGTTTGGGTTCATTTTATTTAATTATTTTAGGCTTGTGGGCTGTTGTATTTTAGAGTTAATAAGTTTGGGCTTTAGTTATTTGGTGGGAGGCCCATGTGTTAGGTGGCCATGTGCTAGGTGACCTTTTAACTTATTTAGGGTTACCTACCTTTTGAAGGCTATAAATACCTCATTATAAGTTGTAAAAGACAGATTTTAAACACTTTTGAATACCATCATTTGGCTTGGCCGAATTTTCTTCATTGGAGAGGAAAGCTTGTCTTCCTCTTTTGCATCAAGAACTTAAATTCTTATTAAGGTATTTACTTTGTGGCGAATTCCGTTCTTGTGTTTTTAAATCAATCTATTATAAGCGTTTCCATTCACATGTTGTTTGGGGGTTCTTTAGATTGGGAGTTTCTTCTTGTTCATGTTCATGCCATATTGTGTGTTTAAGGGGTTTCGAGTTCTTTAGCCTTGGGGTTCCGCATCAACTTTCCTAAAGAACAACTCAGCAACATTTGTTGCATCATCTGTCTTATGGCAAGCAATGAAATATGCCATTTTACTAAATCTATCCACAACAACAAATATGCTATCTCTCCCTCTCCTAGTCCTAGGTAATCCCAACACAAAGTCCATAGAAACATCTACCCAAGGTTCATTAGGTACTGGCAAGGGTGTATACAAACCATGTGGCATTGTTCTAGACTTAGCTTGTCTACATGCAATACACTTAGCACATATTCTTTCAACCTCACGTTTCATTTTAGGCCAATAGAAATGTTCACTAAGCATATCCAATGTCTTTTGCACACCAAAATGCCCCATCAACCCCCCACTATGTGACTCCCTCACAAGCAACTCTCTAATAGAACATGTAGGAATGCAAAGTTGTTTTCCTCTAAATAAATATCCCTCATGCCTATAGAACTTATCAAAAGCAGCATTTTCACAAGCATGAAATATGGTGGCAAAATCAGCATCTTTCACATACAATTCTTTCAATTGCTCAAATCCAAGTAATTTAGAAGTAAGCATAGAAATCAAAGCATACCTTCGAGATAGTGCATCAGCCACCACATTTTCTTTACCTTGCTTGTATTTTATCACATATGGAAAGGTTTCCAAGAATTCTACCCAACTTGCATGCCTTCGGTTCAATTTTCCTTGACCCTTCAAATACTTGAGCGATTGATGGTCACTGTGGATTACAAACTCCTTAGGCAGCAAATAGTGCTCCCACACTTCAAGTGCTCTCACTAATGCATACAACTCCTTATCATAGGTGGAATAGTTCAGAACTGGTCCACTTAGCTTCTCACTGAAGTATGCAATAGGATGATTTTCCTGCATCAAAACAGCACCTATACCAATCCCGGAAGCATCACATTCAATTTCAAAAGTTTTAGAAAAATCAGGTAAATGTAAAATAGGAGCATGACATAACTTTTCTTTCAAGGTACAAAATGCATGTTCTTGCTCTTTTCCCCATTTAAACCCGACATTCTTTTTCACAATTTCATTCAATGGTGCAGCAATTGTAGAAAACTCCCTAACAAACCGTCTATAGAAACTAGCTAACCCATGGAAGCTTCTTACCTCAGTCACGGTTTTAGGTGTTGGCCACTCTTGAATTGCTTTAACTTTCTCAGCATCAACTTCTACACCATTAGCACTTACTACAAAACCTAAGAAGATAACTTTATCCATGCAAAATGAGCACTTCTTAAGGTTTGCAAATAACTTCTCCTTTCTCAAAACATCTAGAACAGCCCTAACATGCATCATATGTTCATCTAAGCATTTGCTGTATACTAGAATATCATCAAAGTAAACAACCACAAATTTACCAAGAAACTCACGCAAGACATGATTCATTAAACGCATGAATGTACTAGGTGCATTAGATAACCCAAATGGCATTACTAACCACTCATACAAACCATATTTTGTCTTAAACGCAGTTTTCCACTCATCTCCCTCTTTCATCCTAATTTGATGATAGCCACTTTTTAAATCAATTTTGGTGAAAACACAAGCACCATGCAATTCATCCAGCATATCATCTAATCTAGGAATAGGGTGGCGATACTTTACCGTGATTTTGTTGACCGCACGGCAATCAATGCACATCCTCCATGTTCCATCCTTCTTTGGCACTAATAGGACCGGAACAGCACAAGGACTCATGCTTTCCCGCACATATCCCTTTCGAAGTAATTCATCCACTTGTTGTTGCAATTCCTTTGTCTCCTCGGGATTGCTCCTATAAGCTGGACGATTTGGAATTTGGGATCCTGGCACAAAGTCTATTTGATGCTCAATCCCTCTTAAGGGTGGTAAGCCATGTGGAACATCTTCTGAAAAGACATCTGCATATTCCTGCAAAAGATCCACAAAAACACTAGGCAAATCGGGGTTAAGGTCAGTTTGAGAACAGAAATTCTCCCTAAACCGAATTATGACCAAAGCTCTCTTGCCTAAGTAGGCACTATTAAGTTCCCTCGGTTTTGCATAAAAACATGATTGCACTTTTACCTTTTCACTCCTCTCATTGTCTTTTCTTACAACTCTCATATCACTCTTCTTTTTTTCACTCACTAACTTCTTCTCTCCTGCACATCCCACTTTCTTTTCCTCTCCTGTGCAGTCACTCACCATTGGGCCTTTATCATGTTTCTTTTCTCTCATGGCCTCTTTGCTCTCATTTTTCTTTTCCTCACTTCCCGAACTCCCACTTGAAGATTGCGGCATTCTCATTTGTTCAAGATAAGTTTCTTTTGGTCCGGAACCCCAGCCTATATGCAAACTAGAACGCCAACATACCATGAATATTGATCATAAACAAGTGAATAAATCCCCAATCTAAAGAACCCCCAAACAAGATTGAATGGAAACGCTTATAATAGATTGATTTAGAAAGTAAGAAAAATAAGAATCAAGCATACATTAATCATGCAAATTGCCTAAGTCTAATTCTTCATACAATAGCAAGAATCAATAGAAATTAACTCTCACAAATTCAGTCAATGAAAATTCATTAATCATAAGATATGCAAAAAAATGTAAAGTACAAATGAAGAAGTTTAGCCCTTTATATAGGCTAGGCAGCCACCCCTCCCTAGAGAAGTTATAATCAAACACTAACTCTAAGAGATAATTAATAAAATAAATAACAAAGATAATTCCTAACCTTTATCTACATGTATTTGGCCATAATATGGACTAAGTACATGAATAAATAAAGATAAATACAATCTGAAAATAATCCTAAAAGCTAGTGATTATCCTAAGGAAAATGAATGTAGACTCAATTTTGGCTATAAGTGGAATTTGGCTAACTCACTCAAGATAAATTCATCCTATTGTTTCTCCATCAAACTCTATTCAATAATATCCCAAAATAATAAGTATTTATCAAAGAAAAGCCATTCCTAAAATTTAGGACCCCAAGTTCACTAATGTAGGCATAAAGCTAAATTTGACTCAAACCCATCCAAATTCAGCTCTCCCCTTTAAAATCCGGCCCCCTCATGTTTTCTAAGCCTCAATTAGTTATTTAGGCCCAACTCTTTAGAAGAGATAAGTCCAACTTTAGCCTACCCACTTAAACTACCCAAAATACGCAAAAATAAAACAAACCTAATTAAATAAGCCCAAAACGTTTTCTAAGGTGGCTGCCCAAATACATTTATTTATATGTCATTACAAGAATAGAAGCTAAACAAAATAGCTTGAAGGCCCATTTGACCATTCGGCCCCAACTTGTCTTCATAGCCCAATTCAGCTTCTTTCCCCTCTTGAACTTGTATCTTCTCTACATAAGGCCTCATGAATGCTTGTAGGACTTCTTTAAGCTTCTTTGACCTTGCTCTTGTGATTGGTCCTTGAGGAAGTGCTAGTTCATCTCTCTTGTTGCCATTATGCTTGGTTGTGCTCATATCACTATTAGAAAGGAGTGGGCTGTTGAATGTTTTGTAACCCTTGAATATGTAGACAAGAGAAAAATTAGTTTCAAATTTAGGCTCCAAGGAAAAGAATAAGTATTTGGATTTGATGAAATGCATGAGTGGTTTGGTTTTCCCTTGAATGGAAAATGCTTTGATTTTCACACTTTTAATCCTACTCCAGTTTGGAAAAAATTAACTGGTTTGGATGTATTTAACAACAAAAATTCCACAAATTGCCAAATTAAAGATGATGTGATGTTGTTATTTCATAAATATATATATCATGCTTTATTTAGTCGAGTGGAAAGTAACCAAATTCAAACTAAGGATTTATTTGTTTTAGACCTTATACAATCTAGAAAGACACCATATTCTATTGATTTTATTTTTGATGGTCTCTATCATGCTTTAATTGCAAAAAGTAAAACTGTAGGGATGAGTCATATGGGGACTAGCATTGTATTAGATTGTTTGGGAGATTTGCATAATTTTCAAATGGGTGAGGATGACAATGTTGCACTATTAGATGCTCAATACTTGCGAAATGCTAATGTTTTGACCAGAGGCGGTTGGCCTCCAAAGTTTGTTTCCCGTGATTCGCAAGTAAAAAGCACTAGTTTAAATAAGGGTAAGGGTCCTTCCACCTCTGCCGCTGCTGGCAATGAGGATTCTTCGGATGATGATGAGGAGGAGGAGTCCGCATCTACTGCTCATGGTATGGTAGTGCAGCTGCTAGGTGGCAGTAAGTGTTAACACGATTGGATGGGGTGAAGGCTACCAACCAAAGCATGGCAGCAAGAATGGACTTGATGGAGACCACAATGCACGAAATGCATAATAGCCAAACGAGTTTAGGGCGCAAGCTGCTATCCTTTTTCAGACAATAGAACGTGGAGTTTACACTGTCTCCACCGGATTCACCAAGTGGGAATTGAGATTAGTTTTCTCCTTCTATTTTTACTTTTTACTTTTTATGTTTATTCTGTTTATTTTGTGTGTTGTGTTTTGATTGTTTTTCTGTTTAGTGTTTGTTTGTGTTTGATTTTCTTACCCAATGCGGACATTATGTCCTTTAAGTGTGGGGGAATGCATGTTATGTTCGTGTGACTTGTTTGTGTGTTTAGTGTAGCTTGAGGATATGCATGAGATGCTAGTTTTAGGTATTGGTTTTGCATGTATATTGTTAGTATATTTGTGTTGTAGGTTTATATGTGTATATTGTTTGTGAGTTTGTTTAATTTTGGAGCTTGTATATTTGATGCCTATTTGGAAATATATACATGCTATAGCTTGAATTTTTTAATTTAGTCTAGTTAGGCAAATTCTTGAGGAATGTCATTTTTATTTTACTTTGACAATTTAATCTATATAGTGAGGGTCATGACTTAGCAAAGCACTTTAGTGTAAATTATTTTTAAGTTGGGTATCTTTTCACAAGTAAATTAGATTATTTTGGCAATTCATTGCTTAGGGTAGTTTGATCTATAGCCAAGTGAGCTTTTGAAGCCTTTACATTGAAATTTTTCTCTGTATAAGAGCCTTAATATGCCATATCCTCTAGGACTTATTTTTGGTAAGTTTGGAGACTACATTTACTATGAGATGTGCATAAAACATGATAAGGGCACCCAGATTAAACCATTTTGGCTTGATTAAATAACTTACCCTTTTTTACTTTAGGTAGCCAATTTTGAACCTTTAACCTATTTTTGTTGTGAAGCACTTAATTAGCCTAAATCCTTTGCTAAACAATAAACTATTTCTTTTTGTTACCCTTTTTGTCGAGAGAATTAGGATTGCTATATCATTGGAGACAAATTGTATTTAGTATAAGCACGATGTTAGATGAATTGATAGTAGAATTCCCTTCTTCTTAAAGTTTAATATTACAAAAAGGCTAGTTTCTAAAAAAAAAAAGAAAAAGAAAGAAAGAACAAAGTGGAATGGAGCATAAAATGCACATAATATTCTAAAAAGAAAAAGAAAAAGAAAAGCAAAAGTGTGGAAAAAGAAACTAGTAGAAAAAATGGCCTTTAAGAAGGGAATTAGAATAGTAAGTTAAAATGTTATGAGATCATGTTAGGCTTAGATGTTAAGTCTCTTATGATATGGTGATACTTTTTCTCTACACATAAATGAGCTACTTAACCAAAATTGTCCTACATTAACCAAATCCAAGCTACAACCTTGATTAAGACCCTTTGATTTCATGTACTGCCTTATACTAGTAGTGGAGATTTTTACTAATTACAAGCTTATGGTATGCAATGGTATATTTAAGGAATGAGTGAAACACTAACCCATAAATACATTGAGTGATTTAAGAATGTAGTGTTTGAGTGAGAATTATCTTAGGCAATGTTTTGTACGAAATAATCTAGACATGTGTTAAGATATTCAATTTCTTGAGTTCAAACATTCTTGTGTTTTGCAACTTCATGATTTTCCAAATGAGCTTGGTTGTTCAAGTTTAATGGACAATGATATTGTTTGAGAATTTGCATATTTAGGCTAATGTTTTGAGAAATTAAAGCTATTGCATGTTGTTTTCAAATATTTGTAAAATATAGATGCAAGCTCCAAAAAGTGTGCGAATGTTGTTTTGTGTTATGTGTGTTGTTCGTATACATGTTCTGTTTTAATTGAGGACAAGCAAAAGTCTAAGTGTGGGGGCTTGATATGACCCTAAATAGCTCATATTTAGCCGATGTTTTGTGATTAAAATTAGGTTTATTTGTGTTGGAATTAGCTATGTTTTATGTTTTGTGTGTAGAGGAGAAAAAGGAGAAAACATTAGAAAAGGAGCAGAAATGAGCAAGAAAAGAGGTCTCTATCGCGAGCGGGATATATGTCGCAAGCGCGACAGAAGGCACCTAAGAGCAAAGGAAGGAAGCCGTGCACTGTCGCGAGCACGATAAGACGCAGAGGAAGAAGAAGATCACACAGCTGAAAGGAGTGAAGTGTCGTGCTCTGTCGCACCATTGGGGGTAGTTATCTTTAAAAGGCCATTTGAAAAGTCAAGTCTTCCCACAAAGTTTTGCAACCTTTTGAAGAGGCATCTCAAGGGACATGGATTTTGGCATAGTATTTATATTAATTTTAGTTGTAATTTGTGATAAATGGAATTTTAACTAAGTATTCTTCTATAAGTTTTAAGGAAGAACAATTTCTGTAGTTAAAGTCTTTAGTTAGTTTTTCATGTTTTGAAGAGAAGACTATTGCAAGGGAGAAGATCATATATTATGAAAGGAAAAAGGGTTGAGAGACCTCCTTCTTCTATTTCTCATCTTTTACTTCTTCTTTGTAAATATTGAATGATGTATTTATGAACTTGAATCATTATTGTTATGTTTTGTTATTCATATCAATTTGGTATTCTTGTTTGTAGAATTTTCTATTAGTATTTGATGCATGATCATTATAGGTAAGAATTTAGTCGAGAGATAAACTCCTACTTAAATCTAATAGAAGTTCATCATTAAAGCATTATTTGAGAGATCATAATGTTAGATGATTGTTATAGGTTGCTTATTAATCCTGAAATTTGCATGTATAACCATCTAATTCATTAATGAGAGTTAAGAGTTGGAATTATAAATGCATATTTTAGGCACTCTAATTTATGTCGAGAGAATGAATTGGAATGTTATTCAACTTGACTTGCATGACAAGATTACACTAATAATTAAGAATAATCACTTCAAGTTCCATTAGTTATTACTTTATCATCATTAATCCATTTGTCTTCTTTGATCAGTATTAAAAAGGTTAGATAATATTTAGTATAATAATTCCACTTTCATTAACAAATTATTGAACATTGTAAACAAGATTAAAATTAAGTAGTAATAGTGAGTAATATTAATCTACATTCCTCGTGGAAACGATATCTTAGATACTATAATCGGTAAACGGTATACTTGCGGATTATCATTTAGAAATATACATAACAACCTTGCTTGATGTATGGATTATTATGTATTGGACAAACCCAAATAGATTAGTTGGTCACCTAATCAAAGGCTTTCATGCCCCGATAGGCCCATTGACTTGCATGACAAGATTACACGAATAATTAAGAATAATCACTTCAAGTTCCATTAGTTATTACTTTATCATCATTAATCCATTTGTCTTCTTTGATCAGTATTAAAAAGGTTAGTTAATATTTAATATAATAATTCCACTTTCATTAACAAATTATTGAACATTGTAAACAAGATTAAAATCAAGTAGTAATAGTGAGTAATATTAATCTACATTCCTCGGGGAAACGATATCTTAGATACTATAATCGGTAAACCGTATACTTGCGGATTAGCATTTAGAAATATACATAACAACCTTGCTTGATGTATGGATTATTATGTATTGGACAAACCCAAATAGATTGGTTGGTCACCCAATCAAAGGCTTTCATGCCTCGATAGGCCCATGTCGATTTATTAGGACTGCCTAAATACACAATGGTCACAACCCATGCGTATGTACATTAAATAAGAGAGGTTGTGCTGCCGGTTTTCCATTGTGCACCATACGCGTCCATTAGGTCCCCTGTTAACCCATGGATCAAGCCCACCTAGGAAAGATACCGCACGACCTCTTATGTGGTAGTGATAAGTTGGAAGGATCTATCTGCTTGCATGTGGTTGTGGGTGCTGCATAGCACGACCATGCATCATTTGTCAATCATGTATCATCCTGACTGGGTATGTTTTGCAGCCATCATAGATCTACCTAGGTGGTTAAGAGGTCCCCGTGGGCGGCTGCATAGAAGTTCATTCTTTGAGCTACCAGAAAGGGTAGAATATTCAGATTCACTTTTTGAGAGCAGTCATGCTACCTCGTCCCAGTTGTCTATAAATAGTGAAATGGCTTATTCACCAAGAAGAACAAACGCCACCCGGGTTATAATAGCCGAAGAGGTAGAAAGAAGGTTAGAAGAGTTTGAGAACAAAATGATGGCCATGATGGCGACAATGGCCCAGCCTACTGCACAAAGCCCAGCTACCCCTCCTATGAGACAAAATGAACGGGAGGAGGCTAGAGAAGACTCGCCTGAGGAGATTCGCCTGCCACCAGTGGACTTAAGGGCTACCACATCGGGAGGCCAGAGAAAAGGGATAACCCACAGAGTAGAGCATGAATATGAAGAGCCTATATCGGTTAGAGGGAAACCACCTGATGCGGAACCCCAAGGCTAAAGAACCCGAAACCCCTTAAACATACAATATGGCATGAACATGAACAAGAAGAAACTCCCAATCTAAAGAACCCCCAAACAACATGTGAATGGAAACGCTTATAATAGATTGATTTAAAAACATAAGAACAGAATTCGCCACAAAGTAAATACCTTGATAAGAATTTAAGTTCTTGATACAAAAGAAGAAGACAAGCTTTCCTCTCCAATGAAGAAAATTCGGCCAAGCCAAATGATGATATTCAAAAGTGTTTTAGATATTGTCTTTTACAACTTATAATGAGGTATTTATAGCCCCCAAAAGGTAGGTAACCCTAAATAAGTCAAAAGTCCACCTAACACATGGCCACCTAACACATGGATCTCCCACCAAACCCTAAATAAGTCAAAAGGCCACCTAACACATGGCCACCTAACACATGGCCATCTAACACATGGGCCTCCCACCAAACCCTAAATAAGTCAAAGGCCACCTAACACATGGGCCTCCCACCAAATAACTAAAGCCCAAACTTATTAATTCTAAAATACAACAACCCATAAGCCTAAAATAATTAATTTAAATGAGCCCAACTTAAAGTAAGCCCAACTCACTTAAAATAAGCCTATTAAGCTATATGAGGGTCCAACTAAATGATTAAAACAAAACAAGTTCAACATAATAAAATAAGCCCCTTGGGCAGCCTAAAGCTACTCTTCGAGATTGAAAAAATTAATCAAGCCCATTTGATTCTTCTCATGTCCATTCGGCCCCATTGGATTGGCATTGATGCTATTCGACTCCAATCTCCCTTGACTTTCCATAATTTCAACAATTTGGCTCGTGTAGGATTGTCATGATGGGTTGACCCCCCTGTGCACGCATCACCACCCCACACAGAAGAAGCCATGATGCAGAACCTATTAGCTAATGAGCTACAAACCCCTTGAACATATAATATGGCATGAACATGAACAAGAATAAACCCCCAATCTAAAGAACCCCCAAACAACTATGTGAATGGAAATTAATGAATAAAAACAGCAAACAAACATGGATAAATAAGAATTTAATCCAAATCCAAGCTCTGATACCAAATGAATCATGGCTTGCAGTTTATAAATCATGTTAAGAAAGGACATAAAGGAGACAATGGGTGAGAAAGAGGATGAAAACGTGCCTAATATGAAGATAAATTTATTTTACAAGTGCCAATTCCCAACTTGAACAAGACGAAGATTCGAGGACGAATCTTTTCTAAAGAGGGAGGGAATGATGCGTGCACAGGGGGGTCAACACTTCAAGATTATAAACAATGGAAGTTCATATTCATGGAGATCAAATTTGGAGAAGTTAAAGAAGGCTCGAAGGAAGTCCGTGGGCCAAATTTGTGAAGAAGCCAAATTGAAGATGGACATGTGCTAGTCATGTGACGACTTAACATGTGCAGGTCATGTGAAACTTGACATGTGCCGACTATGTGACCTTGACATGTGCTATGCATGTGAGCTAGAGCATGTGCAATGCATGTGCTAATTGGTGGATTAAGGGGCTGATTTATTTGGGCTTTTAGTTTAGGCTTTTATTTATTATTTTCATTTGATTATTTAATCCCTCAGAATTTCAAGATGCCGGATGTTCCAAAGTTTGACGGCATCTCAGACCCCACCGCGCATATTAAGCAATACTACCTGGTGATGAAGGGGACAACGCTGATAAGAGGCAGAAGATTGAATACTTCTATTTAAGTTTGATAGCCTCGTGGTGGGCTGTACCGCAGGCTAGACAGAAGAACCAAGGAGGATTGGGATCTGTTAATGGAGGAGTTCCTCCGACAGCATGACTGCAGCACAAGGATGGAGGTGACCTTGAAGGATTTAGAGCTACTGCAATAGAAGTCAGTGGAATTATTCCATGAGTACTTGACTAGGTGGAGGAACTGAGTGATGGAGATGAAGAGGAAGCCAGACACTCCGGATCAAATCAGGTTATTCATCAGAAATGCTATTCCATACTTGAGAGAAGCACTAATGATGAAGGGGCTGAAGGACTGGGAGTCCCTAAAAGACATAGCCATAGAAGCCGAAGGAGAATACTTGGCAAGAAAGGCCAGCAATGACAATTATACCCGGAGAAATTACGGTAATCAGGGGGTAGGAAGGTCAGCAAGGCCCGACAATGAAAATCGGACTAGGAACACAATGGATGCAGTGATTATCAAAATAAACCAAAGGCATTATTCTAACCTAGGCAGATCATTATCCTCGGTACTTAACAGGCTAATAAAGGAAGGTAAGTTACAGCCAATGCTTGCTAAACTTGTGATGTGAGCACGACCAAGGAACCAAGAGATGAACTAGCTTTACCAGAAGGCCCAGTGACTAGATCAAGAGCCAAGAAATTCAAGGAGGGACTCAAAGCCTACATGGGCCGAATGGTGGAAGATATGGACAAGCAAGAGGAGTTGGGGCCGAATCTTCAAGAGGGAACTCAAATGGGCTCATTAATTTGTTTAAAGCCAATGGAATAAGCTTTGGGCAGCCCAAGCTTTATGTTAGGCGTGTGGGCTTGTGTTTGGACTCATTAAGTTGTGTTTTGTTATTCATTTAGGCTATTGGATTTAATTTCTTGTTTATTAGGCTTAATTAGCGAAATGGGCTTAAGTTAGCTATGTTTGGCAGCCCATTGTTAAGGCCTTATTCAGTTAGTGTTTCTTTTTAATTAGTGGTATAAGAACCACGTGATAGGGGGTATTAGGGGACTTTTGGCCGAATTTACTATTGGGGAGGATTTGTCTTCTTCTTTTACATCAGGAACGATTTTCTTATCAAGGTATTTCATCTTGTGGCGAATTTCTGTTCTTATTATTTAAATCAATCTATCATAAGCGTTTCCTTTCATTTTATTGATTGGGGGTTCTTTAGATTGGGGATTTCATTTCTGTTCTTTTCTTGCCATTTGTGTGTTTGGGGTTTCGGGTTCTATATAGCCTTGGGGTTCCGCATCAGTTGGTATCAGAGCCTGAATTAGGATTAGATTCTTAACTATCCTTGTCTTTATTTTAAAATCGCATTTTGTTTTAGTTGTTTGCATCAAAATTTGATTAGAATCCGAAATTAGATTTATTTGGCCATAACTTTTGTTTCCGGTGTCCGTTTTTGCTCTATAATAACTTTTCGGAAAGGGAATTTTGAGATCTACAAAAGTAACCAGCTATGCTCGTTAACTAGCCCTTCAAAATCCAAAAAAACGTCGTTTAAGCTTCTAAAATTGGGTCTGAAGTTTTTTAAAAAAAATAATAATAATAAAAAAATTCAGTGCGGCTGGAATAGTATAGACTTATCTCATTTCAATTAGGGTTAATTAAGCTTCATTAGGCTGAAATTGTATTGGGCTTGTCTATTAGGCTGAAATTGTATTGGGCTTGTCTATTAGGCTGAAATTACATTGGGCTTGTCTATTAGGCCGAAATTTCATTGGGCTTGCTTTATAGGGCTGAATTGTATCTTGGATTAGTCTTTGGGTTTTATTTCGTTTTGGAACAGATTTGAATTTGGGTTTCAGCAATTGGGTATTTCACCTGGTTGGGCCGAACCTCACATTATTCATCTAGTTTTGAACTTTTCCATTTCTGTCTTGCATCTAAATTGAATTTTCCATTTGGGGAGATTTCAATTCCACAATCTTGCATTAGTTTTGTCATTTCTTTCATTCTTAAGTTTCCATTTTTTGGTGTCTTTGTGTTGTTGCTTCCGATTACACTATAATTAACAATTTGATTCTTGTTAGTTAAATTTATACAATTCGGACAGCATACATATCTTCACCTTGTATGCTCATTTCAACGTTCTTCATTTTGGTCTTTTGCTTCTAGAATTGAGCCTACCTTCCATTGTTAAGTATTCTTCATTGCATTCTTCTTTTTAATTTGCTGTTTGTGAGTTATCTTGAACTGGAATTGAGTTCTGAATTGCAATTGGAGACGGCAAGTGGAGTGGAAAAAGGCTTGAGTGTGTGAGCTCATAAGAGGGTAAAAGCCAGATTTGAGTGAAACACGAGTGGAGTGACATCATTTGAGTGCAAACACGTGAGGGAGTGTGGTGAGGTTGTTAAACTAACTTTGTTTTGCAGAAATACACACAATGACTGAAGAATCCAGCAAGAAAGGAATGTCCCAAGAGGAGATTGCCTTTGCAATTCAAGCGATGCAAGGAACCTTTGAGAGGTTCATGAGGGAAATGGGAAACGTTAATGACAGGCTGGACAGGTTGGAAACTAGTACTACTAACACCACCGGGAAGAATGCAAGGAGGGGTCAATTTCATAATGACGAATATGACCAAGATGATCATGATGGGGATGAAGTGCAATCTGTGAGAGGAAGGCCGAGAAGGGAGGAAGACAGAGATAGCAACATCAATGCTATCAAGATGAGGATTCCATCATTCAGGGGCAGAAATGATGCTGAGGAGTATTTGGAGTGGGAAAGGAAGGTGGAGTTGGTCTTTGCTTGCCATAACTATTCTGAAAATAAAAAAGGTAAGACTTGCTGCTGTTGAATTTTCTAACTATGCTTTAGTATGGTGGGATGAATTGAACAAGACCAGAAGAAGAATTGGCGAAGCTCCTGTATCTAGTTGGGAAGAAATGAAGAGAATCATGAGGAAGAGATTTGTACCAAGCTACTACTACAGGGATATACATCAACAATTGCAAAGACTCACTCAAGGGTCTCGGATAGTGGAAGATTACCACAAGGAGATGGAGATGTTGATGATTAAAGCCAATGTTGAGGAAGAAGAAGAAGCAATCATGGCTCGGTTTCTGAATGGCTTGAATAGGGAGATTGCTAATGTCGTGGAGTTACACCCATTCATCGTCATGGAAGAGTTGGTAAACATGGCCATGAAGGTGGAGAGACAATTGAAGTATAAGGGAAGCCATAGAATTCAGAATTCGGGTTCAACTTCAAATTGGAATCCGAAGTGGAAAAAGGAAGAGAACAAGACTGTTCAGAAGTCCAATGATTCAAAAGACAAATCTAAGGACATCAAGGGTGGCAAAACCGACTCAAAAGGTACTTCTAATGTAATTCCTTCTAATACTAAACATAGAGAAGTTAAATGTTTTAAATGTCAAGGGCGTGGTCATTATGCATCTGAATGTCCAAATAGGAAGTCTATGTTTATTAGGGGTGGGGAAATTGTATCTGAGTCTGATGAGGGTAATGAATCTGATAGTGATGAAATGCCACCTTTAGAGGACTGTTCTGATAATGAGGAGTTTGTTGAGTATGCTGTTAAGGGAGAATCCTTAGTTATTAGGCGTGCATTAAATGTGAATGTAAAAGAAGATAGCCTAGAACAGAGGGAGAACATCTTTCACACTAAATGCTTGGTAGGTGGTAAAGCTTGTAGTCTTATCATAGATGGGGGTAGTTGCACAAATGTTGCTAGCATGACATTGGTAGAGAAATTGGGGCTTAAATGTGAAAAACACCCTAGTCCCTATAGGCTGCAATGGCTGAATGATAGTGGTGAAGTCAGAGTGACCAAGCAGGTAGTTGTCTCATTTTCCATTGGTAGATATGCTGATGACGTCGTATGTGATGTTGTGCCTATGCAGGCTGGTCATGTATTGTTAGGTAGGCCTTGGCAATTTGATAGGCGTGTTATGCATGATGGGTATTTGAACAGGTATTCTTTTATGTATAATGGGCAGAAAATCACTCTTGCACCTTTGTCACCTAAAGAAACATACATGGAACAGTTGAAGATTCAGCAATCTTCAAGTGGGAATTCAGGTAGTGAGATGAAAAAAAAAGAAGAGAGAAAAGAGGCCATGAGAGAAAAGAATAAAAATAAAGGCCCAATGGTGAGTGACTGCACCAGTAAGGAAAAGAAGATGGGAAGTGCAAGAGAGAAAAAGTTAGTGAGTGAAGGAAAAGAAAAGAGTGAGCAAAAAGAACTTGAGAGGAGTGAAAAGGTTAAGAAGCAACCATGTCTTTACGCAAAAGAGAGAGAGTTAAAAAGTGCGTGCTTAGGCAAGAGAGCTTTAATATTAATTCGGTTTAGGGAGACTTTATTTTCTAACACTGACCTTGACCCGAGTTTGCCTAGTGTTTTTGTGACCTTATTGCAGGAATATGAAGATGTGTTTCCTAAAGATGTGCCACACGGACTGCCACCCTTAAGAGGGATTGAGCACCAGATTGACTTAGTACCAGGAGCTCAGATTCCAAACCGACCTGCTTATCGAAGTAACCCGGAGGAGACAAAGGAGTTACAAAGACAAGTGGATGAGTTGCTGCAAAAAGGGTATGTGAGAGAGAGTATGAGTCCATGTGCAGTACCAGTTCTTTTGGTACCTAAGAAAGATGGGACTTGGAGGATGTGTGTGGATTGCAGGGCGGTCAACAAAATCACTGTAAAGTATCGCCACCCTATTCCTAGATTAGATGATATGCTTGATGAATTGCATGGTGCATGTTTGTTTACAAAAATTGATTTAAAGAGTGGCTATCATCAGATTAGGATGAAAGAGGGAGATGAGTGGAAAACTGCGTTTAAGACTAAATACGGATTGTATGAGTGGTTAGTAATGGCTTTTGGGTTGTCTAATGCACCTAGCACTTTCATGCGCTTAATGAATTATGTCTTGCGTGAGTTCCTTGGAAAGTTTGTAGTTGTGTATTTTGATGATATTCTGGTTTACAGCAGATGCTTAGATGATCATATTTTGCATGTGAAAGCTGTTTTGAGTGTGTTGAGAAAGGAGAAGTTGTATGGGAACCTTAAGAAGTGCTCATTTTGCATGAATAAAGTAATTTTCTTAGGTTTTGTGGTTAGTGGGGAAGGAGTGGAAGTTGACACTGAAAAGGTGAAGGCTATTCAAGAATGGCCAACGCCTAAGACTGTTAGTGAGGTGAGGAGTTTTCATGGCTTAGCTAGTTTTTACAGGCGATTTGTTAGAGATTTCTCTACTATTGCCGCGCCACTGAATGAGATAGCCAAAACGAATGTTGGGTTTAAATGGGGAAAAGAGCAAGAAAATGCTTTTTGCATGTTAAAAGAGAGATTATGTAATGCTCCTATTTTGTGTTTGCCTGACTTTTCTAAGACTTTTGAGATTGAATGTGATGCTTCTGGGATTGGTATAGGTGCTGTTTTGATGCAGGAAAAACGTTCCATAGCATATTTCAGTGAGAAGTTGAGTGGGCCAATTCTGAACTATTCCACCTATGATAAGGAGCTCTATGCATTGGTAAGAGCACTTGAAGTATGGGAGCACTACTTGCTGCCTAAGGAGTTTGTGATTCATAGTGATCATCAATCCCTCAAGTATTTGAAGGGACAAGGGAAATTGAGCAAAAGGCATGCAAGATGGGTGGAATTTCTAGAAACGTTTCCATATGTGATCAAGTACAAGCAGGGTAAGGAAAATGTGGTGGCAGATGCACTATCCAGAAGGTATGCTTTGATTTCTATGCTTACTTCTAAATTACTTGGATTTGAGCATTTGAAAGAGTTGTATGTTGATGATGCTGATTTTGCTACTGTGTATCATGCATGTGAGCGTGCTGCATTTGATAGGTATTATAGGCATGAAGGATATCTTTTTAGGGGTAAACAACTTTGTATTCCTACATGTTCTATTAGAGAGTTGCTTGTGAGGGAATCACATAGTGGGGGGTTAATGGGGCATTTTGGTGTGCAAAAGACCTTAGGTATGCTTAATGAACATTTTTATTAGCCAAACATGAGAAAAGATGTGGAAAGGGTTTGTGCCAGATGCATTACTTGTAAACAGGCTAAATCTAGGACAATGCCTCATGGATTATATACACCATTACCTGTACCTAGTGAACCTTGGACTGATATTTCTATGGATTTTGTTTTGGGTTTACCTAGGACCAGGAAAGGGAGGGACAACATATTTGTTGTTGTGGACAGGTTTAGTAAAATGGCTCATTTCATTGCTTGTCATAAAACAGATGATGCCACAAATATTGCTGAACTTTTCTTTAGGGAAGTGGTTCGGTTGCATGGGGTGCCAAGAACCATTGTGTCAGATAGAGATGTCAAGTTTCTAGGTCATTTCTGGAGAGTTTTGTGGGGAAAATTAGGTACTAAGCTTTTATTTTCTACTACATGTCACCCCCAGACTGATGGGCAAACTGAAGTAGTTAATAGAACCTTAAGAACTATGTTGCGTGCTATTGTTGGAAAGAATTTGAAAACTTGGGAGGATTGTTTACCATTCATTGAATTTGCATATAATCGTGCTATACATTCTTCTACAGGGTTTTCACCATTTGAGATTGTCTATGGTTTTAATCCTTTAACTGTGTTGGATTTAACGCCTTTACCTTTGAATAAGCTTGCTAGCTTAGATGGCAAAAAGAAGGCTGATTTGGTTAAAGAAATACATGAGAAAGCACGTGACCAGATTGAGAAGAAGAATCGCATGTATGCACAGAAGGCTAACAAAGGGCGAAAACAAATAATTTTTGAACCAGGTGACTGGGTTTGGGTGCATATGCGAAAGGAACGGTTTCCACAGCAAAGGAAGTCAAAGCTTGATGCGAGGGGTGATGGACCATTTCAAGTTTTGCAACGGATCAATGACAATGCATACAAGATTGACTTACCAGGTGAATATGGTGTTAGTGCTACCTTTAATGTTTCTGATTTATCTCCTTTTGATTTTGACTCAGATTCAAGGACGAATTCTTTTGAAGAGGGAGGGGATGATGTGAGCACGACCAAGGAACCAAGAGATGAACTAGCTTTACCAGAAGGCCCAGTGACTAGATCAAGAGCCAAGAAATTCAAGGAGGGTCTCAAAGCCTACATGGGCCGAATGGTGGAAGATATGGACAAGCAAGAGGAGTTGGGGCCGAATCTTCAAGAGGGAACTCAAATGGGCTCATTAATTTGTTTAAAGCCAATGGAATAAGCTTTTGGCAGCCCAAGCTTTATGTTAGGCGTGTGGGCTTGTGTTTGGACTCATTAAGTTGTGTTTTGTTATTCATTTAGGCTATTGGATTTAATTTCTTGTTTATTAGGCTTAATTAGCGAAATGGGCTTAAGTTAGCTATGTTTGGCAGCCCATTGTTAAGGCCTTATTCAGTTAGGGTTTCTTTTTAATTAGTGGTATAAGAACCACGTGATAGGGGGTATTAGGGGACTTTTGGCCGAATTTACTATTGGGGAGGATTTGTCTTCTTCTTTTGCATCAGGAACGATTTTCTTATAAAGGTATTTCATCTTGTGGCGAATTTCTGTTCTTATTATTTAAATCAATCTATCATAAGCGTTTCCTTTCATTTTATTGATTGGGGGTTCTTTAGATTGGGGATTTCATTTCTGTTCTTGTTTCTTGCCATTTGTGTGTTTGGGGTTTCGGGTTCTATATAACCTTGGGGTTCCGCATCAACTTGCCAGAAGTCAAGGACGTCCCAATCATCGAGCGGATTAGTACTGTGCCTACCATCAGCATATGGGGCATGAGACTGATGAATGTCGGACACTGAGAAACCAAATCCAGGACCTCATTGACAGCAAATAGATTGTTGATCTAGAGAATCGAAAGAAGAAGGCATAATGGGATTTCAAGGCGCTAATAAAGAGTCTCAGAAGATGGCTACCGCACAGCAAGAAGTAGGAGAGAAGACTTTCTATTAGATGTGCTTTTCATTTTATTTTTGAACTTTTTCAATTTTCATGTATGCAGTACTGTTTATGTTAATTATATTAATGACTTTTTGCTTATGTCTCTCATGATTTCACTATGCATGATCGCAACCATAAGTCATTTACATTTGATATTAACTTAATGAATACTACCTCATTCAATCTTGAGATCCCGTTGGCATCTCCTGAAGAGAGGAAAATTCTAAGAGATAATAAGATAAAAAAAAAAAAGAGAGAGAGAATAAAGAAAAGGCCTTCGCATGGACCTGGGATGATATGCTAAAAATTAACAAGGGCATTGATGTAGAATCTAATAGCTAACGAGCTACAAACCCACACATACAAGTTGGTTAGCAAAGAACAAATTAGATAAAAATTGATGCGGAACCCAATAGCTAGCGAGCTACAAACCCACACATACAATTCGAATAGCAAAACAAATCAGATAAACACTCTCCCTATTGAACCCCCAATCAACATGTGAATGGAAACGCAAATAATCGGGAATTAAAGAACCTGAAAAATGCCACAATCATACAATTGATAAGTTAATCAAATTCTTCATGCAATAGAAAAGAAAGCAATTCACTCTCAATCTAAGCAAAGAAAATTCGGCTATGCCAAGAAAATGTCATTCAAATCTGAAGTTTACAACTTATGTTAGCCTATTTATATGGTGGCTAACCCTAATTACCCTTAAAACCTAAAACAAACCCTAATAAGGCCTTAACAACACATAGGCCGAATTGTCCATGGGCTTTACAAGATAAATTAAGCCCAAACTAAAGAAAATAAACTCACTTAAAATTAAGTCTCATAGGCAGAACATGAAAGCCCAAAAGAAAGACTTATTAAAACCCAAAATAACTAAATTAAACCCAATCTACAAGCCCATCACGCCTAGCCCATTAAATCCCAACTTAAATGAGTCATGTGACTTTTAAATGAAGCACATGACATGTACAATTAAAAGCCCAAAGTTGTATAAGCCCTTGATGGCTTAAATTGGCCCAATTCCTTCACTTGCTTCCAAAAGGCTAAGTACTTTAAGTTGGCCTTCAAGCCCTTGATAGCATTTCTCAATAGCCTCTTCATGAATTTATTGAGTGACAAAATCTTGAACAAAAGACGACATAGCCATCTTTAGCTTCTGAGCACGTCCTCTTGTTATTGGGCCACTAGGCAGCTTCAAAGGATCTTTGGTGGTTGATGGCATTATTGGTGGATCCGTATCATTCCCTCCCTCCTCAAAAAGATTTGTCCTCAAATCTACATCCACATCAAAAGGAGAAAGGTCAGAAACATTAAATGTAGTAGAAACACCATACTCACCTGGTAAATCTATCTTGTAAGCATTATCGTTGATGCGCTCCAAGACTTGAAATGGACCATCACCACGTGCATCCAACTTTCCCTTCCTTTGGTTTGGAAACCTTTCCTTGCAAAAATGTACCCAAACCCAATCTCCAGGAGCAAATACCACTTGTTGCCTTCCTTTATTAGCTCTTGCAACATACTTTTGGTTCCTCTTCTCAATGTTAGATCTGGCTTTTTCATGCAAAGTCTTTACCAATTTTGCCTTCCTGTTGCCATCTAAACTTGAAAGCTCATTTAAAGGCAATGGACAAAGATCAAGCACAGTCAGTGGGTTAAAACCATAAACAATCTCAAATGGTGAAAAACCAGTAGAAGAATGAATACTTCTATTATAAGCAAATTCAATGAAAGGTAAACAATCTTCCCATGTTTTGAGATTCTTACCCACTATAGCAAGAAGTAAGGTACCCAAAGATCTATTCACTACCTCTGTTTGACCATCTGTCTGCGGGTGGCAAGTAGTAGAAAATAATAACTTTGTACCCAACTTACCCCATAGAACACGCCAAAAATGAGAAAGGAACTTTGTATCCCTGTCAGAAACAATGGTGCGTGGTATACCATGCAAACGCACAACTTCTCTAAAGAATAGGTCAGCAACATTAACAGCGTCATCACATTTATGACAAGCAATAAAGTGAGCCATTTTACTAAACCTATCTACCACAACAAAAATGCTATCTCTACCAGATTTAGTTCTAGGCAATCCAAGCACAAAGTCCATAGAAACATCAGTCCAAGGAGAACTAGGTACAGGTAGAGGCATATACAAACCATGGGGCATAGTTTTAGACTTAGCTTGCCTACATGCAACACATGAATTACATACTTTCTCCACATCCCTGCGCATATGAGGCCAATAAAAATGCTCATTTAACATGTCATAAGTCTTATGCACCCCAAAATGTCCCATCAAGCCCCCACAATGAGATTCTAATACAAGCAAATCATGCATTGAACACTTAGGCAAACAAAGCTTGCTGCCCTTAAACAAAAACCCATCATGCCTATAGAATTTATCAAAAGCTTGATGTTCACATGCTGCATACACATTACCAAAATCAAGATCTCCAACATATAGTTCCTTAACATGCTTAAAACCAAGCAATTTAGAACTAAGTGTAGAAATTAAAGCATATCGTCTTGACAATGCATCCGCAACAATGTTATCTTTTCCATGCTTATATTGAATAACATAAGGAAATATTTCAATAAATTCAACCCATTTAGCATACCATTTATTCAACTTACCTTATCCCTTCAAGTGTTTGAGGGACTCATGATCGATGTGAATGACAAACTCCTTGGGTAGGAGGTAATGCTGCGACACATCCAATGCTCTTACTAAAGCATAAAGCTCCTTGTCATAGGTTGAATAATTGAGTTGGGCTCCATGTAGCTTCTCACTGAAAATGGCAATTGGTTTCTTTTCTTGCATTAAAACCACCCCAATACCTACACCAGAAGCATCACATTCTATTTCAAATGTTTTATCAAAGTTAGGCAAAGATAAAATAGGAGCAGAACACAACTTCCCTTTCAAAGTCTCAAATGCCTTTTGCTGTGCTTCTCCCCACTTGAACCCAACCTCCTTGATTATTTCTGTGAGTGGTGCAGCAATGGAAGAAAAATCCTGCACAAAACGCCTATAAAAGCTTGCCAAGTCATGGAAGCTTCTCACATCAGAAGTAGTCTTAGGTGTAGGCCATTCCTTAATTGCCTTCACTTTTTCTTCATCCACTTCAATTCCCTGTGCACTCACCACAAAACCAAGAAACACAAGTCTATCTATGCAAAATGTACATTTCTTAAGCTTAGCATACAACTTTTCAGATCTCAAAGCTTGTAAAATTAGCCTAACATGCTCAATATGCTCTTCATAAGACTTGCTATAAATGAGTATATCATCAAAATACACAACAACAAACTTTCCTAAATATGCACGCAATACATGGTTCATAAGCCTCATAAAAGTGCTAGGGGCATTAGATAGCCCAAATGGCATAACCAACCACTCATACAAACCATATTTAGTTTTGAAAGCTATTTTCCACTCATCACTAGGTTTCATTCTAATTTGATGATATCCACTCATTAAATCAATTTTAGTAAAATACACAGCACCACATAATTCATCCAACATATCATCTAGCCTAGGAATGGGATGTCTATACTTTACAGTGATTTTGTTGATCGCACGGCAATCAACACACATCCTCCATGTTCCATCCTTCTTAGGCACCAATAGGACAGGTACTGCGCATGGAATCATGCTTTCTCTCACCAATCCCTTCTCCATAAGTTCTTCCACTTGCCTTTGCATTTCCTTTGTTTCAATAGGATTGCTTCTATAGGCTGGTCTATTGGGAATGGTAGATCCTGGCACAAAGTCAATCTGATGTTCTATCCCTCTCAAAGGTGGTAAACCATCTGGCAGCTCATCAGGAAAAACATCAGAATACTCCTGCAACAAAGAAACAAAACTAGAAGGCAAAGAATCAAGATTATGGTCAGTGTCAGTAAACAAAACTTCCTTGTAGATTACAAGAACCAAAGGTTGTCTTAAGGCTAATGCACTCTTGGCCTCCCTTGATCTAACATAGAAATTCTGTTTTTGTCTCCCGCCTTGCTTGTTTTCACTCACCACTGGGCCATTTATTTGTTTTTTTCTTTTTGGGCCACTTTTGCCCCTTTCTTTTCTTTTTCTCTCTTTCTCACCCCTTGGGCCGAAACCTCTCTCCCCTTTTCTGTTTTGGCCAAAGCCTCTTTCTCTTTCTCAAACATTTTCTTTTGATCTTCATAAATCTCTTGAGGAGATAATGGAGCTAAAACAACCTTTTTACCTTCATAAGAAAAAGAAAACCTGTTAGTGTACCCATTATGAATAGCTTGTCTATCAAATTGCCATGGCCTTCCCAGAAGCAAATGGCCTGCCTGCATAGGTACAACATCACATAAAACTTCATCCTTGTACCATCCAATAGAAAATGATACTCTAACCTGGCGTGTGACCTTAACGTCTCCACTATCATTTAACCATTGTAATTTATAAGGTCTAAGATGCTTCTCACATGCCAAGTTCAACTTCTCAACCATACTCACACTAGCTACATTCGTGCAACTCCCCCCATCAATAATGATTGTGCACACTCTCCCATTAACTAAACACTTAGTGTGAAATATGTTTTCTCTTTGTTCTAGGCTATCTTCCTTAACATTCAAGTTTAAAGCTCGCCTAGCCACTAATGATTTCCCACTTTCAGCAACTAACAACTCTCCATCACTATCACAATCACTACAATCTTCCAAAGGTGGCATCTCATCTTCACTATGGTCTGATTCAGAAACAATTTCCCCATCATCCCTAGCTATTATCACCCTTTTATTAGGACAATCACGTACCATATGCCCCTTCCCCAAGCATTTAAAGCATTTAATCTCTCTACTAGGAGTTGGAGTATTAGGGTTACCTTTTACAACCTTAGATGGTGATTGGACAGCCCTTGCATCTTTGGAACCCGAATCTTCCCCATAAGATTTGGATCCCCTAAAGTCTCTTCTATCCTTCCCTTTGGTCCATCTAGATCCCAAACTATCCCTTGAGTTGTTGCTGGTTCGGTTGAAGCTCCTACTCTTCTTCTGTTTCTCAATTTTCATTGCCATATTCAACATTTCCTCCATGGAGTCATATCTATGAAGCTCAATGACATCAGCAATCTCCTTATTCAATCCACCTAAAAACCGAGCCATGGTTACCTCTTCATCTTCCTCAATGTTAGCTCTAGCCATGCACATTTCCATTTCTTTATGGTAGTCCTGTACTGACCTACCCCCTTGCACTAACCTATGCAACTTCTGATGTAGCTCCCTAAAGTAATGTGAAGGCACAAATCTTTTCCTCATGGCCTCCTTCATATCCTCCCAATTACCAATAGGACGTCTACCCACTTTCCTTCTGCTCAAATTCAATTGATCTCACCAAAATAAGGCATAATCTGTAAACTCTGATGCGGAACCCCAGCCTATATGCAAACTAGAACGCCAACATACCATGAATATTGATCATAAACAAGTGAATAAACCCCCAATCTAAAGAACCCCCAAACAAGATTGAATGGAAACGCTTATAATAGATTGATTTAGAAAGTAAGAAGAATAAGAATCAAGCATACATTAACCATGCAAATTGCCTAAGTCTAATTCTTCATACAATAGCAAGAATCAATAGAAATTAACTCTCACAAATTCAGTCAATGAAAATTCATTAATCATAAGATATGCAAAATGTAAAGTACAAATGAAGAAGTTCAGCCCTTTATATAGGCTAGGCAGCCACCCCTCCCTAGAGAAGTTATAATCAAACACTAACTCTAAGAGATAATTAATAAAATAAATAACAAAGATAATTCCTAACCTTTATCTACATGTATTTGGCCATAATATGGACTAAGTACATGAATAAATAAAGATAAATACAATCTGAAAATAATCCTAAAAGCTAGTGATTATCCTAAGGAAAATGAATGTAGACTCAATTTTGGCTATAAGTGGAATTTGGCTAACTCACTCAAGATAAATTCATCTTATTGTTTCTCCATCAAACTCTATTCAATAATATCCCAAAATAATAAGTATTTATCAAAGAAAAGCCATTCCTAAAATTTAGGACCCCAAGTTCACTAATGTAGGCATAAAGCTAAATTTGACTCAAACCCATCCAAATTCAGCTCTCCCCTTTAAAATCCGGCCCCCTCATGTTTTCTAAGCCTCAATTAGTTATTTAGGCCCAACTCTTTAGAAGAGATAAGCCCAACTTTAGCCTACCCACTTAAACTACCCAAAATACTCAAATAAACCCAAAAATAAAACAAACCTAATTAAATAAGCCCAAAACGTTTTCTAAGGTACTAGGCTGCCCAAATACATTTATTTATATGTCATTACAAGAATAGAAGCTAAACAAAATAGCTTGAAGGCCCATTTGACCATTCGGCCCCAACTTGTCTTCATAGCCCAATTCAGCTTCTTTCCCCTCTTGAACTTGTATCTTCTCTACATAAGGCCTCATGAATGCTTGTAGGACTTCTTTAAGCTTCTTTGACCTTGCTCTTGTGATTGGTCCTTGAGGAAGTGCTAGTTCATCTCTCTTGTTGCCATTATGCTTGGTTGTGCTCATATCATCCCCTCCCCCTTCGAAAGGATTCGTCCTCGAATCTGAATCACAGTCAAATGGAGATAAGTCAGAAACATTAAAAGTTGCACTTACACCATACTCACCTGGCAAATCAATCTTGTATGCATTGTCATTGATTCGTTTTAGCACTTGAAATGGTCCATCTCCTCTTGCATCAAGTTTAGACTTCCTTTGGTTAGGAAACCTCTCTTTACGCATATGGATCCAAACCCAATCTCCTGGTTCGAATATCACTTGTCTACGGCCCTTGTTAGCCTGCTTTGCATACATCTTGTTCTTCTTCTCAATGTGCTCACGTGCTTTATTATGTATTGTCTTAACCAAATCAGCCTTAGCCTTGCCATCTAAATTAGAAAGTTCATTCAAAGGTAAAGGCATCAAATCCAACACAGTCAATGGATTAAAACCATACACAATTTCAAAAGGTGAAAACCCTGTGGAAGTATGAATTGCACGATTATAAGCAAACTCAACAAATGGCAAACATTCTTCCCAAGTTTTAAGATTCTTACCAACTATAGCACGCAACATAGTTCCTAAAGTTCTATTAACAACCTCAGTTTGGCCATCAGTTTGTGGATGACAAGTAGTCGAAAACACAAGTTTAGTACCAAGTTTACCCCACAAAACACGCCAAAAGTGACTTAGGAACTTAGAATCTCTATCAGAGACAATAGTTCTAGGTATACCATGCAATCGAACTACTTCCCTAAAAAACAAATCAGCTATGTTTGTTGCATCATCAGTTTTATGACAAGCAATGAAATGCGCCATTTTACTAAATCGGTCCACTACAACAAACACACTATCCCTTCCCCTTTTTGTCCTAGGTAAACCTACAATGAAGTCCATGGAAATGTCAGTCCAAGGTTCAGTGGGAACAGGCAAAGGAGTATACAAACCTTGATTTAAAGACTTAGACTTAGCCTGTTTACATGCAAAACATTGGGCACACACTTTTTCAACATATTTTCGCATATTAGGCCAATAAAAATGTTCATTAAGCATGTCTAAAGTCTTTTGCACACCAAAGTGTCCCATCAATCCCCCGCTATGCGATTCTTTCACAAGCAACTCTCTAATAGAACATGCAGGTATACACAATTGTTTTCCCCTAAAAAGAAACCCATCATGTCTATAGAACTTATTAAATGCATAATGTTCACATGCCTTATACACTTCACCAAAATCAGAATCATGCTCATACATTTCTTTCAAATGCTCAAAACCTAACAATTTGGAACTAAGCATAGAAATCAGTGCATATCTCCTAGAAAGCGCATCGGCAACAACATTCTCTTTACCTTGCTTGTATTTAATTACATATGGAAAAGTATCAAGGTACTCTACCCACTTACCATGCCTTCTATTCAACTTACCTTGTCCCTTTAGATATTTGAGAGACTGGTGATCTGTGTGTATCACGAATTCTTTAGGCAAAAGGTAGTGTTCCCAAACCTCAAGAGCTCTCACCAACGCATAGAACTCTTTATCATAGGTAGAGTAATTCAGCTGTGCTCCACTCAACTTCTCACTAAAGTATGCTATTGGGCGGTTTTCCTGCATCAAAACAGCACCTATACCAATCCCAGAAGCATCACATTCAATCTCAAAAGTCTTAGAAAAATCAGGTAATTTCAAAATAGGAGCAGTACACAATTTATCTTTCAAAGCATTAAAAGCATCTTCCTGTTCTTTACCCCATTTAAAACCAACAGACTTTTTAATGATTTCATTTAAAGGTGCAGCAATGGTGGAAAAATCTTTAACAAATCTCCTATAGAAACTTGCTAAACCATGAAAGCTCCTTACCTCACTTGCATTCTTAGGTGTTGGCCATTCTTGGATAGCCTTAACCTTTTCATTATCAACTTCAACACCACGTGCACTAACAATAAATCCTAGGAAAACAACACTATCAACATAAAAAGTGCATTTCTTCAAATTAGCATACAATTGTTGTTCTCTCAAAACAGCTAACACAAGTGCAACATGCCTTAAATGTTCTTCTAGGTTTTTGCTGTAAATTAAGATATCATCAAAGTATACAACAACAAATTTACCTAAAAATTCACGCAAAACATGGTTCATGAGTCTCATAAATGTGCTAGGCGCATTAGTTAAACCAAAAGGCATAACCAACCATTCATACAAACCATATTTTGTTTTAAAGGCAGTTTTCCATTCATCACCTAACTTCATCCTGATTTGATGATAACCACTTTTTAAGTCAATTTTAGTGAATATTACAGCACCATTTAACTCTTCAAGCATATCATCTAACCTAGGAATGGGATGGCGATACTTTACAGTGATTTTGTTAACTGCTCGACAATCAACACACATGCGCATAGTTCCATCCTTTTTAGGTACCAAAAGAACAGGTACGGCACAAGGACTTAGGCTTTCTCTCACGTGTCCCTTTGCTAAAAGTTCCTCCACTTGTCTTTGCAACTCCTTTGTTTCTTCCGGATTGCTTCGATAAGCTGGACGGTTTGGAATTTGTGCACCAGGAACAAAATCAATTTGATGTTAAATCCCTCTAATTGGTGGCAACCCAGGTGGTATCTCCTCAGGGAAGACATCTTTATAATCCTGCAATAAGTCAGAAAAAGAACTAGGCAAATTTGGGTTAAGGTTAGTTTCAGAAAAATAATTGTCCTTAAACCTCAAAAGTACTAAAGTTCTCATGCCTAAGTAAGCACTCTTCAACTCTCTCTCTTTTGCATAAAAGGAATATTTGCTGAATTTTTCACTCAACTCACTGAGCTCTCCTTTTACCTCAACACACATTAACTTCTTCTCTCCTGCACTTCTCTCATTCTTTATCTCACTAGTGCAGTCACTCACCATTGGGCCTTTACTTTTATTCTTTTCACTACTGGCCTCTTCTCTCTCATTTTTCTTTTCTTTCTCACTTCCCTTTACCTCTTTTGCAGATTGATGTATCTTCACTTGATCTGCATATACATCTTTAGGTGCCAAAGGGGCAAGTGTGTGTTTACATCCTTTAAATTCAAAAGTGTACCTATTTCTAAATCCATCATGTAATACGCGCCTATCAAATTGCCAAGGCCTTCCTAGCAAAATATGACCAGCATGCATAGGTACAACATCACAAGTGACTTCATCTTCATATTTACCAATGGAAAATAATATAGTTACACGTTTGGTCACCTTAACTTCCCCACTATCATTCAACCACTGAAGTCTGTATGGGTTAGGGTGTTTCTTAGTTTTAAGTCCTAATTTATCAACTAAGACTGTACTAGCAACATTAACGCAACTACCCCCATCAATTATCATGCTACAGACTTTCCCACCTATTAGGCATCTAGTATGAAATATGTTTTCCCTCTGTTCTAGTCCTTCTTCTTTTACATTTACATTCAATGCACGCAACACCACTAAGGACTCTCCCTGAACAGGATACTCTAAATTTTCATCTACATCAGAACAATCCTCCAAAGGTGGCATATCATCACAGTCATTATCAGATTCAGAATCAGAAACAATTTCATCCCCCCTTATTATCATGGTCTTTTTATTCCCACATTCATTAGCGTAATGACCACGACCCTTACATTTGAAACACTGAATGTCCCTATGTCTATTAGGTTTAGGGGTTGTTTCAGAAGTACCTTTTTGTGCAGTAACCGTTTTCTCTTTGGAATTTGACTGGTACTTGGAAGTGGATTCTTTCTTTGTGTCACCCTTGTTCCACTTTGAATTCCATTTATTGTTATTGGAATTTTCATAGGATTTGGTTGTCCCACGTCTACTTCTTTGTCTCTCCACTTTAATTGCAATGTTCACCAAATCATCCATATCCACATAATGCTGCAATTCAACAATATCAGCAAGTTCTCTATTCATACCTCCCAAAAAGCGAGACATCGTTTGATATTCATCCTCCACAATGCTTGCTTTAATCATGAGCATCTCCATCTCCTTGTAGTAATCCTCCACTGAACTAGATCCTTGTGTAAGTCTTTGTAACTGATTGTGGAGTTCCTTATGATAATAACTAGGCACATACTTCTTTCTCATGATTCTTTTCATTTCCTCCCAAGAAGTGATAGGGAGTTCCCCATTTCTCCTTCTACTTTTCAATAACTCATCCCACCAAATTAGTGCATAATCAGAAAATTCAATGGCTGCGAGTTTTACCTTTTTCTCATCTGAATAGTGGTGGCATGAAAAGATCATCTCTACCTTTCTTTCCCAATCGAGATAGGCATCCACGTCATTTTTGCCTTTGAATGGGGGAATCTTCATCTTGATAGCACTCAAATTATTGTCTTTACTTTCCATTCGATTGTCATACCTCCTTGCTCTCATTGGGAAGGAATGAGCCTCCTCTTCTCCATCATCATTGTATAATTGGTCTACTTCTTCCTCCCTTGTATATTTGCCCTTGGAAGCTTTAAGGTCACTCTCCATGCTATCCATCCTGAGATTTAGCTTTTGCAAACTATCCATAAAAGCTTTAATCATAAGTTTAGTATCATGGGGAATCTCAGTCTCATCTTTACTATTGTTTCCAGACATCTTTAAACTTAAGTAAACAAGTAAAGAAAAGATCCACTCAACCTCACGTGTTTGTCTCTCAACTCATAAATTGATTTCTCACAATTGTACTTCAGAAACAAACTCAAACAAATATGCACAATTGAGTAGTTTGATTTGGAAACAATGAGTACTTAACAAGAACAGCAAAAAGTACCAATTCTAGAGGCAAATTGACCAAATTGAACAAACTTAGAAATTAGCACACAAGAGATAAATTTCGTGCGCTTTAGTGTATAAAGATGTTCAACAATGTGCAATATGTTAAACTAGTGTAGTTGGAACCAAAAACAGTTTAGACACACAAATTGATAACTTAGAATGAAAAGAATAGACAAGACGGATGCACTTAAATGCGATGTTTAACTAAACCTAATGATTAGTTTAAACAGATTTTATATAGACTCAACAAAAATAAAATCAAAGAAAGCATGCAAGAATATAACCCAAAATCTAAAAGCAACGAGTACTTAACCTGCCCTTTGAAGAAATCAAACAAATTATGGAAGTTCTAGCTTAATTGATCAAATTTGAACTTAACAAGATAATAGGACCTGAATTGAACACAAGGTAATTTTCAGATTTTTTTTTTCGATATGTATATAAGCTTTCTTTTTTTTTCTTCTCTTTTTTTTTTTCAAAACATAAATCACACAACTAATGATCAAATACTTGAGATAGGTGAATTAACACAATTGAGCAACAACCAAATAAGGAACTAGATGCAAAGTCCTATTCGGCCAAAACAAAGAAAGAATTTCAAGAAGACAAAATTAAAGGATAGTTAAGAATTTATCACTTAGCCTAAGCTCTGATACCAATTGATGCGGAACCCCAGCCTATATGCAAACTAGAACGCCAACATACCATGAATATTGATCATAAACAAGTGAATAAACCCCCAATCTAAAGAACCCCCAAACAAGATTGAATGGAAACGCTTATAATAGATTGATTTAGAAAGTAAGAAGAATAAGAATCAAGCATACATTAACCATGCAAATTGCCTAAGTCTAATTCTTCATACAATAGCAAGAATCAATAGAAATTAACTCTCACAAATTCAGTCAATGAAAATTCATTAATCATAAGATATGCAAAATGTAAAGTACAAATGAAGAAGTTCAGCCCTTTATATAGGCTAGGCAGCCACCCCTCCCTAGAGAAGTTATAATCAAACACTAACTCTAAGAGATAATTAATAAAATAAATAACAAAGATAATTCCTAACCTTTATCTACATGTATTTGGCCATAATATGGACTAAGTACATGAATAAATAAAGATAAATACAATCTGAAAATAATCCTAAAAGCTAGTGATTATCCTAAGGAAAATGAATGTAGACTCAATTTTGGCTATAAGTGGAATTTGGCTAACTCACTCAAGATAAATTCATCTTATTGTTTCTCCATCAAACTCTATTCAATAATATCCCAAAATAATAAGTATTTATCAAAGAAAAGCCATTCCTAAAATTTAGGACCCCAAGTTCACTAATGTAGGCATAAAGCTAAATTTGACTCAAACCCATCCAAATTCAGCTCTCCCCTTTAAAATCCGGCCCCCTCATGTTTTCTAAGCCTCAATTAGTTATTTAGGCCCAACTCTTTAGAAGAGATAAGCCCAACTTTAGCCTACCCACTTAAACTACCCAAAATACTCAAATAAACCCAAAAATAAAACAAACCTAATTAAATAAGCCCAAAACGTTTTCTAAGGTACTAGGCTGCCCAAATACATTTATTTATATGTCATTACAAGAATAGAAGCTAAACAAAATAGCTTGAAGGCCCATTTGACCATTCGGCCCCAACTTGTCTTCATAGCCCAATTCAGCTTCTTTCCCCTCTTGAACTTGTATCTTCTCTACATAAGGCCTCATGAATGCTTGTAGGACTTCTTTAAGCTTCTTTGACCTTGCTCTTGTGATTGGTCCTTGAGGAAGTGCTAGTTCATCTCTCTTGTTGCCATTATGCTTGGTTGTGCTCATATCAAACTCCACAGCTGCTATCTTCACTTTCTTCTCCTCAGAATACCTATTACACTCAAAGATCATTTCAACCTTCCTTTCCCATTCTAGGTACTCTTCAGTACTGTTTCTACCTTTAAATGGAGGAATCTTAAGCTTAATGTTACCTAAATTCCCATCTAATCTCCCACTTGTCTCTTCTTCATCTAAGTCTTCTATGTTAGCCCTTACATTTTCATCAGTCCATCTACCTCTCCTAGCTGTCCTCCTAGAATTGTTAGATGCACTCACTTCAAATTTCTCCTCCATCCCGTCCATCCTAGCATTTAACTTCTTGAACTCATTAATGAAGGCCTTGTACATCACTTTCATATCGGGCATGGCTTCCTCCTCCTTATACATTGTTTCCTTTTCTTCTCTTCTTGACATGATTTGAATTCTGCAAAACATATGTTAGACAATAACCTCACACACTCCCTCATGTGTTTACACTCAAAGATGCCACTCCTCTCGTGGTTCACTCAATAAGGCTTTTACCCTCTTAATGTACTCACACACTCTGCCTTTTACCACTCTAATTGCAACTCTTAAATTGCACTTCAGAATTCAATTCACAAACCAAGAATTTGAGCACGTTTTAGAAAGCAAAGAATAAGTAAGCACTAACAATAAAAAAATAGCTCAAAACTAGAAAAGAAGACACTAGACACAATGAAGGTGGTACACGGACAAGACTGTTATACCACTTGATTATATCCAAATTAGAGTATTAGAACAAGAAAAGATACTCTAACAATGTAAATGGAACAAAAGCAAGCTCAAAACAAAGAAATAAGCAACAAGAATTAAGAAAAATGACAATTCTGGACAAAATGTATGAATTTGATTCACTACAAAGTAAACCAAATATAGAACCTAGATATTCTACCCAGCAAAGCAAGAAATCAACAAAAAAACAAAATTAAACTAAATAAGACAGAATGCACTCAAGACAATTCAATTTAGAGCCAAAATGATGAATAGGCCAAATGGTGTACTAAGCTCTAATTAATGTGTGAAGTTGTGTGCAAAATGATAGGAAAATGATGTCAAAATGGTGTAAAAAAAATGATGGCAAAATGGTAAGCAAATGATAGCAAAATGGTAGAAAATGATGGCAAAAATGATATCAAAATGGTGTAAAAATGACAGCAAAATGGTACCAAAATATTTTCAAAAATGGATAGCAAAGGTTAGGAAAAAAAATGTTACCAAAAATGGTTAGCAAATGATGGGAAAATGATATCAAAAATGATAAGCAAATGGTAGCACAAATAAATCCTTATCCGAATTGGATAATAATAATAATCAAAGGGGGTTTAGGATTAAGTTTTCCTATTCCCAAAACAGATAGGATTAATTTTTTTTCTATTACTTAAAGGATTCCTATCTCTATTTAGAAAATGATTAATTACTGCCCCTAATCCTCAAGCACTTAGGATTAAGATTTCCCACCTATTAATGGATTTGGATTTTCCCTTTTGCTATAAATATACTCCCTTGGCCGAATCTACTCCCAACATTTTTCTCCACACGCAAAGTTCTTCTTTATTTCTCTTCTTTCACGTTTTTTTTTTCTTTTCTTTTTTTTCTTCTTTTTTTTTATTTTTTTTCTTTTCCTTTATATGAAATAGAGAACAACTAGACTACAACCCACCAAACTTCTCAAGCCCAAAAAGATCAGAACTCAAATTCGGTTTTCTAACCCCCTTTTTTTATTCAAAACGCAAAAACTTCAAAGTGAAGAACGGAGGCCTAAACGTCGTTTTTAAGGGCCAAAAATTTCAGTTACGTAAAACGTGGCCCACGTAACGATTGTAGAGCACAAAATTCCCTTTTCGAAAATATATTATAATAGCAATTCGGACACCCGATTCAAAAGTTATGGCTTTTCGAAAATTTCTTTTTTTTTTTCAAAACAGCAAACTAATCTCTAATCTTCTCTACAAGGATTCGAATTCAAGCTAAGGATGTTCAAGATTTCGGTTCAAGGCTATTTCATGAATTCAAGGTAAAGGTAAGAAAAGAAAAGGCTAATTTAAACACACAAATAAACACAATTAACTAAGAAACTTAATGCAACCTAATTTGGCATAAAAAAAAAAGAATTCAAAGAAAGTAAAACGCAAACCTAACACTAAGATAAATAGGAATTTACCTCATCTTTGGCTCTGATACTAAATGATGCGGAACCCAATAGCTAGCGACCTACAAACCCACACATACAATTCGAATAGCAAACCAAATCAGATAAACACCCTCCCTATTGAACCCCCAATCAACATGTGAATGGAAACGCAAATAATCGGGAATTAAAGAACCTGAAAAATGCCACAATCAAACAATTGATAAGTTAATCAAATTCTTCATGCAATATAAAAGAAAGCAATTCACTCTCAATCTAAGCAAAGAAAATTCAGCTATGCCAAGAAAATGTCATTCAAATCTGAAGTTTACAACTTATGTTAGCCTATTTATATGGTGGCTAACCCTAATTACCCTTAAAACCTAAAACAAACCCTAATAAGGCCTTAACAACACATAGGCCGAATTGTCCATGGGCTTTACAAGATAAATTAAGCCCAAACTAAAGAAAATAAACTCACTTAAAATTAAGTCTCATAGGCAGAACATGAAAGCCCAAAAGAAAGACTAATTAAACCCAAAATAACTAAATTAAACCCAATCTACAAGCCATCATGCCTAGCCCATTAAATCCCAACTTAAATGAGTCATGTGACTTTTAAATGAAGCACATGACATGTACAATTAAAAGCCCAAAGTTGTATAAGCCCTTGATAGCTTAAATTGGCCCAATTCCTTCACTTGCTTCCAAAAGGCTAAGTACTTTAAGTTGGCCTTCAAGCCCTTGATAGCATTTCTCAATAGCCTCTTCATGAATTTCTTGAGTGACAAAATCTTGAACAAAAGATGACATAGCCATCTTTAGCTTCTGAGCACGTCCTCTTATTATTGGGCCACTAGGCAGCTTCAAAGGATCTTTGGTGGTTGATGGCATTATTGGTGGATCCGTATCAAAAACCCTTCCTATTGAACCCCCAATCAACATGTGAATGAAAACGCAAATAATTGGGAAATAAAGAACCTGAAAAATGCCACAATAGAAAATAAAAAGCAAGAAAATCTCACAAATCTAATCTATTAGAATTTTGGCAAAGCCAAGAAAAGAGGATAGCCTCCAATGTTTAATAATTCTAATCTCTCTACATACAAATTCGTTTTTGAGAAGTATTTATACTCCTTTAAGCTAATAAAAACCCTAATTAATCAAATAGGCCTTTAAACATGGGCCTTACAAAAAAATAACTAAAGCCCACCCTAATTAACTTAAAATACGGCCCTAAAAGCCTAAAAAAAACTAATTAAATGAGCCCAAGCTAATTAAAGCCCATCTCACTTAAATAAATCCAAAAAAATAAGTTAAGGCCTAACATATTACAAATAATCAAATAAAAATAATAAATAAAAGCCTAAACTAAAAGCCCAAATAAAATAGTCCATTAAGTCCATTAATTGGCACATGTAATGTGTCACATGATGTGAACATGCATATGGCACATGTATAGCACATGACATGGCACATGTCTAGCACATGTCAAAGCACATGGATGGCATATGACAAGGTCACGTGACTTGCACATGTCAATCTTCAAAGTGATGCGTGCACAGGGGGGTCAACATTGCAAGATTATAAACATTACAGGTTCGAATTCGTGGAGATCAAATTTGGGGAAGTTCAACAAGGCTTGAAGGTGGTTTACTTTAGCTATGAAGAAGCCGAATAAAAAAGAGACTTTGAAGAGAGGCATGTGCAAGTCATGTGACCTTGACATGTGCCATCCATGTGCTTTGACATGTGCTAGACATGTGCCATGTCATGTACTATGCATGTGCCATATGCATGTGCACATCATGTGACACATTACATGTGCAATGCATGTGCCAATTAATGGACTTAAGGGGCTGTTTTGTTTGGGCTTTTAGTTTAGGCTTTTATTTATTATTTTTATTTGATTATTTGTAATATGTTAGGCCTTAACTTATTCTTTTGGGCTTATTTAAGTGAGATGGGCTTTAATTAGCTTGGGCTCATTTAATTAGTTCTTTTTAGGCTTTTTGGGCTGTATTTTAAGTTAATTAGTGTGGGCTTTAGTTATCATGTTTAAAGGCCTATTTGATTAATTAGGGTTTTTATTAGCTTAAAGGAGTATAAATACTCCTAAAAAACGAATTTGTGTAGAGAGAGATTGGAATTATTAAACATTGGAGGCTATCCTCTTTTCTTAGCTTTGCCAAAATTCTTTAGAGAGATTAGTGAGGAATGCTTGCTTATCTTTTTTATTGCATGAAGAATTTGATTACTTATCAATTGTCTTGATTGTGGCATTTTCATCTTCTTCGATTTCCCAATTATTTGCGTTTCCATTCACATGTTGTTTGGGGGTTCAATAGGGAGGGTTTTTGTCTTCTTTGTCTTTGCAATCAAAGTGTATGTTCAAGGGGTTTCGGGTTCTTTAACCTTGGCGTTCCGCATCACAAAGTCTCTTTTTTGATTCGGCTTCTTTATAATTCAGTAAACCACCTTCAAGCCTTCTTTAACTTCCATAAATTTAATCTCCATAAATCCGAACTTTCAAAGTTTATAATCCTGCAAGGTTGACCCCCCTGTGCACTCATCAGGCATTGTTGGGACAACGCTGCTTCAATATGCCAACATGATGATGAGCAAAATTTCAAAAGCCATTATTTTGCTTCCTCGAAGTCTAGGATGCATACGATGTAACCCAATGAAGTCAAACTTCAATCATTAAAGGGCATAGACAAATAAAACTCTGGGCTTTCACATGAAATAGCTCATTAGAATTAAGCCTTAGAATTTCTTTCCCCCCAACCATTTGAGAGATTTACTATAAAGCCAATCAAGATTTACCTTTAACCATCTGGGACCAAGAAGGAGAGCTCATTGCCTTTACAAAAAAAAACCACAATTTTGTCCTAAACCATCTAAGGCTAGCGTATAAATCTATCTCAACCGCTAAAAGCTACTTCAGAAATTGAGCCATCAAAATAGACAAAAGCAAGATGCAAGATGCAAGATTTCATATTCATGTTCCAAATGGAGAGCTCACCATTTCAGCCAGTTTGCACAAGGGTCAAGATGAAGCCTTTAGAGCTAAAAAAGAGGCACTGTTAGAAGAAACAGCCTTCCCGACTAACGAGGATGGAAGTAAGTTCAAAGAAGCCAATAGATGCTAAGGGAGGTTCCATGGCAAAGGCTGAAAAAAGAAAAGAAAAAAAAGAACAAAAATCCCGCGGGTCTAAAACCGAAAAAAAGGCGACCTTGCTAAAATTAGGCGCCCCATGTGCCATACATGTGACACTTGACATGTGCACATCATGTGACACAATACATGTGCAATGCATGTGTTGCTTAATGGACTTATGGGCTGATTTGTTTGGGCTCTTAGTTTAGGCTTTTATTTATTATTTTTATTTGATTATTTGTAATATGCTAGGCCTTTTGGGCTTATTTAAGTGAGATGGGCTTTAATTAGCTTGGGCTCATTTAATCAGTTATTTTTATGCCTTTTGGGCTAAATTTTAAGTTAATTAGTGTGGACTTTAGTTATCTTGATGTAAAGCCCATGTTTTAAGGCCTATTTGATTAATTAGGGTTTTTTCTAGCTTAAGGGAGTATATATACTCCACAAAAACGAGATTGGAGGCAGATTTGACTAATTTGATAACTTTCTTTTGGCTTGGCCGAATTCATCTTTGGAGAGGATAGCTTGTCTTCTTCTTTTGCATTAAGAACATAAATTCTTATCAAGGTAATTACTTGTGGCAAATTATGTTCTTGTGTTTAAATCAACCTAATTATTTGCGTCCTCGAATCTTCGTCTTGTTCAAGTTGGGAATTGACACTTGTAGAATAAATTCATCTTCATATAAGATCTTCTGAATAGGTGGAAATAAAATGAATGCTTCTTCAGCTGAGGACTCATCATGTTCCTGCAATTTAACATGAAAACTAGGAAAAACATGGTTAGTCTTTAATATAATCTTTTCATTCTGATCATTATTATCTTCACTTTCCACGTTCAATTCAACCTCCTTAAGAACTGTAGGGTCAATTATAACATGCTGATCTTCTATCTCAATTACACAAACATCCTTCTGTTCACTCAAAGCAACATCTTCTCTTTCAATTATGTTTTCCTTTTCACTCAAAACAACATCTTCATCACATCCACTTATTTCTTCCTCATTTACAACTTCATCAGCATATAAGTCTATACCATCTCTTTCAGCTTCACAAACAATTTCGTTGACAATAACTTCCTCTTCTTTCTTTCTTTCCTCCTGTCTTATATATGTACTTACTAGTCTAGAGAGTTGTTTAAACTGTAACTCAAAATCTTTAAGATTTTTATCCAACAACTTAGCATCCTTCTTCAACTCATTCAATGCTTCTTGATCTAAATGTCGTCTTGACTTGTAATAGTACATCCTCACAATCACTCCCTCACGTGTTTCACTCAAAATATGACACTCCACTCGTATTTCGCTCAATTTGGCTTTTACCCTCCTTTAAGCTCACACTCTCAAGCCTTTTACCACTCAAGCTTGTTATCTTCAGTTGCACTTCAGAACTCAAACTCAAGTCAAAATAGTTCACAAGCAGCAAATTATGGTAAAAAATGCTATGAAAATACTTAACAAAGAAGATAGGCACAAAACTAGAAGCAAAAGACCAAAGTGAAGAACGTTGAAATGAGCATACAAGGTGAAGATATGTATGCTGTCCGAATTATGTGAATTTAACTAACAAGAATCAAATTGTTAATTATAGTGTAATCGGAAGCAAAAACACAAAGACACCAAAAATGGAAACTTAAGAATGAAAGAAATGACAAAACTAATGCAATAATGCAGAAATTGAAATCTCCCTAATGGAAAATTCAATTTGATACAATATGGGTTATTACACTAAGACAAAATGAAAAGGAGACACAAGATGTCCAAACTAAAACAAGATTAGGAAACCCAAATGTTTGTCCAAAATAAGACAAAGATTAATCCAATATGTCTTAATAAGATCAAATAAGGAAACCCAAATGTCTAAACTAAGACAAAATGACTTATCTACTATGTCTTAGTTAGTTCAAGATATGGAAACCCAAATGTCTAGACTTAAGACAAAATGAAACTTATCTAATTTAATGTCCTAATTTAAATAATGTCCCAATCCTAATTTGTTTTCTTTTTTTTTTTTGAATTATCTCTAACTAATTAGATAATAACAATTCTATCCTAAAGAAATACAATCCTAATTGTTCACACCAACCAAAGTTAACCCAAATTAAAATACATTTTCTAAATTCGGATGAACAGTAAATTCCGATGAACAGTACGTGTGAACAGTGCAATGAACAGTACGTGTGAACAGTACCAGGAACAGTACTACGAAATTCTTTTTTTATTTTTTTATTTTATTTTTAGCTAGATAACAACTAGAACAACTAATAACCTAGAAATCAAGATCAAACAATAAGAAATAACACCTAAAACAAAGCTCCCTATAATTTAGGCCACTATGATGAACAAGGGTTCCTAAATTTTAGGAATCAAATAAATTGAAAATTAATGAATAAAAACAGCAAACAAACATGGATAAATAAGAATTTAATCCAAATCCAAGCTCTGATACCAAATGATGCGGAACCCCAAGGCTAAAGAACCCGAAACCCCTTGAACATACAATATGGCATAGACATGAACAAGAATAAACCCCCAATCTAAAGAACCCCCAAACAACTATGTGAATGGAAACGCTTATAATAGATTGATTTAAAAATACAAGAACAGAATTCGCCACAAAGTAAATACCTTGATAAGAATTAAAGTTCTTGATGCAAAAGAAGAAGACAAACAATCCTCTCCAATGAAGAATTTGGCCAAGCCAAATAAAATTCTCAAAATATCATAATCTCCAAGTCTGAATTACAAATTCGTTTTTGAGGAGTATTTATACTCACTTAAGCTAATAAAAACCCTAATTAATCAAATAGGCCTTAAAACATGGGCCTTACACCAAGATAACTAAAGCCCACACTAATTAACTTAAAATATAGCCCAAAAAGCCTAAAAAGAACTAATTAAATGAGCCCAAGATAATTAAAGCCCATCTCACTTAAATAAGCCCAACAGAATAAGTTAAGGCCTAACATATTACAAATAATCAAATGAAAATAATAAATAAAAGCCTAAACTAAAAGCCCAAATAAATCAGCCCCTTAATCCACCAATTAGCACATGCTCTGGCTCACATGCATAGCACATGTCAAGGTCACATGATCGGCACATGTCAAGTGTCACATGACCTGCACATGTTAAGTCGTCACATGACTAGCACATGTCCATCTTCAATTTGGCTTCTTCATAAATTTGGCCCACGGACTTCCTTCAAGCCTTCTTTAACTTCTCCAAATTTGATCTCCATGAATATGAACTTCCATTGTTTATAATCTTGAAATGTTGACCCCCCTGTGCACGCATCATATTGGTTGGCTGGTCCATATCAAACACCCTCCCTATTAAACCCCCAAACAACTTGTGAATGGAAACGCAAATAATCGAGAATTAAAGAACCTGAAAAACGCCACAATCAAACAATTGATAAGTTAATCAAATTCTTCATACAATAGAAAAGAAAGAAATTCACTCTCAATCTAAGCAAAGACAATTCGGCTAAACCAAAGAATGTTATTCAAATTCTGAAATTTTCAATATAACATATTCTTTTTATAGGGTGGCTAACCCTAGCTAGCAAATAACCTAAAAAAAACCCTAATTAGGCCTTTTACTAAGGTAGGCCGAATTGTCCATGGGCTTAAGCTATCAAATAAGCCCATTTACAAATATTAAACATAACTTAAAACAAAACCCATTAACTTTAAAAGAGTTGGCCGAATTTCTTAAGCCCAATATAAAAGACTAACTAAAATCCAAAATAACTAAAATAAACCCAATCTAAAAAGCCCAAAACGTGTAGCCCATCTTAACAACTTAAATGAGTCAAGTGACCTTTTAAATGAAGTACATGACTTGTACAATTAAAGCCCAAATTGTATAGAACCCAAAAATGACTTAAGTTGGCCCAATTTCATTATAAGCTTCCAAAAGGCTAAGTACTTTGTGAAAGCCTCCTTAAGTACTTTGTGAAAGCCTCCTTCAGGCTCTCTTTGATACTTTTCAAAAGCATCTTCTCATAGTTTTTGAGTAACAAAGCCTTGCACATAGGCTGTCATAGCCATCTTCATCTTCTTAGCTCGCCCTCTTGTGATTGGATGACTTGGCATTTTCAAAGGGTCCTTAGTGGTTGGCTGATCCGTATCATAGCCTGGTTAAGGTAAATTCCTATTTATCTTAGTGTAGGTTTGCGTTTTCTTTTTTCTTTGAATTCTGTTGTTTATGCCGAATTATGTTGCATTAAGTTTCTTAGTTAGTTGTGTTTCTTTATGTGTTTAAATTAGCCTTTTCTTTTCTTACCTTTAACTTGAATTCGTGAAATAGCCTTGAACTGAAATATCAAACATCCTTTGCTTTGAATCCAAATCCTATTAGGAGAAGATTAGAGATTAGTTTGCGGTTTTGAAGAAAAAAAAACAGAAATTTTTGCAAAGCCATAACTTTTGACTCGGGTGTCCGATTTGCTATTATAATGTGTTTCCAGAAAGGGAATTTCGAGCTCTACAATCATTACATAGGCGTCGCCCAACGTAACTGCCCGTTTTGGGCCTCAAAAACAACATTAAGATCTCTGTTTTTCACTTTGAAATTTTTGCTTTTTAAAAAGGGGCTTTAGAAAACCGAATTGAACTCTGATCACATTGGGCTTGAGATGTTTGGTAGCTTGTATTCTGGTTGTTATTTATTTCATTAAAAAAGAAAAGAAAAGAAGAAAAAAAACGTGAAAAAAAAGAATAGAGGAGGAGAAAAGGGTAGGGAGCAAATTTGGCCAAGGGAGTTGATGCGAGCACTATCAAGGAACAACACAAAGATGAGCTAGCATTACCAAATGTGATGCGTGCACAAGGGGGTCAACCCATCATGGCAATCCTACGCAAGTCAAATTGTGGAAGTTATGGAGATTCAAGAGAGAGTTGAGCCAAATTGTGCTATATCTAATCCAATGGGGCCAAATGCAAAAGATGGGCTTCAATTGTGCTTGATTAATCTCGAAGAGTAGCTTTAGGCTGCCCAAGGGGCTTATTTTATAAGCTAAAATAAGCTTATTTTAAGTGAGTTGGGCTTACTTTAAGTTGGGCTCATTTAAATTAATTATTTTAGGCTTGTGGGTTGTTGTATTTTAGAGTTAATAAGTTTGGGCTTTAGTTATTTGGTGGGAGGCCCATGTGTTAGGTGGCCATGTGTTAGGTGGCCTTTTGACTTATTTATGGTTTGGTGGGAGGCCCATGTGTTAGGTGGCCATGTGTTAGGTGGACTTTTGACTTATTTAGGGTTACCTACCTTTTGGGGGCTATAAATACCTCATTATAAGTTGTAAAAGACACATCTAAAACACTTTTGAATACCATCATTTGGCTTGGCCGAATTTTCTTCATTGGAGAGGAAAGCTTGTCTTCTTCTTTTGCATCAAGAACTTAAATTCTTATCAAGATATTTACTTTGTGGCGAATTCTGTTCTTATGTTTTTAAATCAATCTATTATAAGCGTTTCCATTCACATGTTGTTTGGGGGTTCTTTAGATTGGGAGTTTCTTCTTGTTCATGTTCATGTCATATTGTATGTTTAAGGGGTTTCGGGTTCTTTAGCCTTGGGGTTCCGCATCATTTGGTATCAGAGCTTGGATTAGGATAAATTCTTATTTATCTTGTGTTAATTTGCTTTTCTATTGTTTTATTTCCATTAATTGTGTTCTTCTTTGTTCCTATATCAGATCTTTGTGTTTGATGCTTTAAGTTCTAAAAAAAAAATATCGTTGGTACTGTTCAAGTTACTGCTCATAGTACTATTCACAACACTGTTCATCCGAATTTTTAAAAAAAAAAAAAGAAAAGTCAACATTGAGATAAAGTTAGGAAAGAAAAATCACAAAGAAACAAAAATTTAGATTTGGTCATACTTTGAATTTGGAGACTAATTTGAAAAGTCAAAGTGAATATTTATGGGTAGTTGTCATTTTTGACTTCTTTGATTTCTTGTCTTTACATTCATTGTATCAAAATTGACTTTTCCATTAGAGAGATATCAATTTCTGCATTTATGCATTAGTTGTCTTTTTCTTTCACTCTAAGTTGCTATTTTTATTGTCTTTTGTAATTTTGCTTATATTACACCATAATTAACAAATTGATTATTGTTAATTAAAATTTGTAATTTTGGATAGCATACATATCTTCTTCTTGTGTGCTCTTTCATTTTATTCCTTTTGGTATTTTTGCTTCTAGTTTTGAACCCATCTTATTTGTTAAGTATTTTCATTGTATTCCTTTTATATTTGCTGCTTGTGAATTATTTTGGTTGGAAATTAAATTCTGAAGTGCAACTGAGGATAGCAAGCTTGAATGGTAAAAAGGCTTGAGTGAGTGAGCTTAAAAGAGGGTAAAAGCCAAATAGAGTGACACGAGTGGAGTGCCATATTTTGAGTGAAACACGTGAGGAAGTGATTGCGAGGATGTCCTATTACAAGTCAAGACGACATTTAGATCAAGAAACATTGGATGAGTTAAAAAAGGATACTAAGTTATTGAAGGAAGACCTTAAAAATGCAGAATTGCGGTTTAAACAACTTTTTAAACAACTAGATAAGTGTTTGCAAAAGGAGAAAAGAAAGAAAGAGGAAGTTGTAGTAGAAGAGATTATTTGTGAAGCTGAAAAAGATGCGATAGATTTATATGATGATGATGTTATAAATGAGGAAGACATAAGTGGAAGTGCAGACGATGATTGTTTAAGGGAAAAGGAAGAAGATTGTAAAATGGAAGATGCTTGTTTAGTTGAGTTGGATGATCAGCATGTTACGATTAATCCTGTAGTGTTTCAAGAGGCTGAATTGAACATGGAAAAAGAAGATAATCATGATCAAAATGAAATTCATGTATTGACTAACCATGCTTTTCCTAGTTTTCGTGTTAACTTGCAGGAACATAATGAGTTCTTTTCTGAAGAAGCATTCATATTATTTCCACCTATTCCCAAGATTGTCTATGAAGATCAATTTATTTCACAAGCTTCAATTCCCAACTTAAATAAAACGAAGATTCGAGGACGAATCTTTTCTAAAGAGGGAGGGGATGATGCGTGCACAAGGGGGTCAACCCATCATGGCAATCCTACGCAAGTCAAATTCTGAAAGTTATGGAGATTCAAGAGAGAGTTGAGCCAAATTGTGCTATATCTAATCCAATGGGGCCAAATGCAAAAGATGGACTTCAATTGTGCTTGATTAATCTCGAAGAGTAGCTTTAGGCTGCCCAAGGGGCTTATTTTATTATGTTCAACTTGTTTTGTTTTAATTATTTAGTTGGACCCTCATATAACTTAATAAGCTTATTTTAAGTGAGTTGGGCTTACTTTAAGTTGGGCTCATTTAAATTAATTATTTTAGGCTTGTGAGTTGTTGTATTTTAGAGTTAATAAGTTTGGGCTTTAGTTATTTGGTGGGAGGCCCATGTGTTAGGTGGCCTTTTGACTTATTTATGGTTTGGTGGGAGGCCCATGTGTTAGTTGGCCTTTTGACTTATTTATGGTTTGGTGGGAGGCCCATGTGTTAGGTGGCCATGTGTTAGGTGGACTTTTGACTTATTTAGGGTTACCTACCTTTTGGGGGCTATAAATACCTCATTATAAGTTGTAAAAGACACATCTAAAACACTTTTGAATACCATCATTTGGCTTGGCCGAATTTTCTTCATTGGAGAGGAAAGCTTGTCTTCTTCTTTTGCATCAAGAACTTAAATTCTTATCAAGGTATTTACTTTGTGGCGAATGCTGTTCTTATGTTTTTAAATCAATCTATTATAACCGTTTCCATTCACATGTTGTTTGGGGGTTCTTTAGATTGGGAGTTTCTTCTTGTTCATGTTCATGTCATATTGTATGTTTAAGGGGTTTCGGGTTCTTTAGCCTTGGGGTTCCGCATCAAAATGGTCCAATGATGAGATTACGGGCTAAGAAGTTCAAAGAGGCACTAAATGGTTACATAGGCCGAATTGTGGAAGCTATGGAAAGCCAAGAGAAGCTTGGGCCGAATGGCATCAAGACCAACTCAATGGGGCAGAATTGTGAAGACAAAATGTGCATGATAAATTTGACATGTGCAAGTCATGTGCCACTTGACATGTGCCATGTATGTGACACTTGACATGTGCAATGCATGTGTTGCTTAATGGACTTATGGGCTGATTTGTTTGGTCTCTTAGTTTAGGCTTTTATTTATCATTTTTATTTGATTATTTGTAATATGCTAGGCCTTAACTTATTCTTTTGGGCTTATTTAAGTGAGATAGGCTTTAATTAGCTTGGGCTCATTTAATTAGTTCTTTTTAAGCTTTTTGGGCTGAATTTTAAGTTAATTAGTGTGGCTTTAGCTATCTTGATGTAAGTCCCATGTTTTAAGGCCTATTCGATTAATTAGGGTTTTTTCTAGCTTAAGGGAGTATATATACTCCACAAAAATGATATTGGAGGCAGATTTGATTAATTTGATAAATTTCTTTTGGCTTGGCCGAATTCATCTTTGGAGAGGATAGCTTGTCTTCTTCTTTTGCATTAAGAACATAAATTCTTATCAAGGTAATTACTTGTGGCGAATTCTGTTCTTGTGTTTAAATCAACCTAATTATTTACGTTTCCTTTCACTTTATTGATTGGGGGTTCAATAGGGTTGGAGATTTACTCTTATTCATGTCTATGCCATATTGTATGTTCAAGGGGTTTCGGGTTCTTTAGCCTTGGGGTTCCGCATCATTTGGTATCAGAGCTTGGATTTGGATTAAATTCTTATTTATCCATGTTTACTTGCAGTTTTTGTTCATTATTTTTCAATTAATTTGATTCCTAAAATTCAGGAACCATTGTTCATCATAAGGGCCAAAAATTTAGGAGCCTTGTTTTAGGCTGAATTCTTTGTTATTTGATCTTGAAGTTTAGGTTGTTTGCTGCTCTAGTTGTTAAAATAAAAAAAAAAGTGAAAATTGTTGGCGGCTAGAAAAGAAAAGAATACAATTTAGGGTTTGGTTGATTTGGTTTGGGCGTGATACACATTGGGCTAAACCTATTGGGCTAGATTTGGAGTTGGATAATTATTTGGGTTTGATTTAAACCTATTGGGCCAGATTTGGAGTTGGATAATTATTTGGATTTGATTTAAACCTATTGGACCAGATTTGGAGTTGGATAATTATTTGGGTTTGACTTGAACCTATTGGGCTGAATTCGGTTTCCTTAACATTAAGACAAAGTGGATAAGTCATTTTGTCTTAGTCTAGACATTTGGGTTTCCTTAACTTAAACTAATTAAGACATAGTGGATAAGTCATTTTGTCTTAGTCTAGACATTGGGGTTACCTTATCTTGAACTAATTAAGACATTGTGGATAAGTCATCTTGTCTTAGTCTAGACATTTGGGTTTCCTAAACTTGAACTAATTAAGACATAGTGGATAAAGTCATTTTGTCTTAGTCTAGACATTTGGGTTTCCTTATTTGATCTTATTAAGACATATTGGATTAATCTTTGTCTTATTTTGGACAAACATTTGGGTTTCCTGATCTTGTTTTAGTTTGGACATCTTGTGTCTCCTTTTCATTTTGTCTTAGTGTAATAACCCATATTGTATCAAATTGAATTTTCCATTAGGGAGATTTCAATTTCTGCATTATTGCATTAGTTTTGTCATTTCTTCATTCTTAAGTTTCCATTTTTTGGTGTCTTTGTGTTTTTGCTTCCGATTACACTATAATTAACAATTTGATTCTTGTTAGTTAAATTCACGTGATTCGGATAGCATACATATCTTCACCTTGTATGCTCATTTCAACGTTCTTCACTTGCTTCTAGTTTTGTGCCTATCTTTTTTGTTAAGTATTTTCATTGCATTCTTTTACTATAATTTGCTACTTGTGAACTATTTTGACTTGAGTTTGAGTTCTGAAGTGCAACTGAAGACAGCAAGCTTGAGTGGTAAAAGGCTTGAGAGTGCGAGCTTAAAGGAGGGTAAAAGCCAAATTTGAGCGAAACACGAGTGGAGTGTCACTTCTTTGAGTGTAAACACATGAGGGAGTGTAGTGAGGCTGGTTTATTTAACATCTTTTGCAGGTAAAGCACCATGACTGACGAATCTAGTAAGAAGGAGATGTCTATAGAACAGTTTGTGCTTGCTATACAAGCAATGCAAGGTACCCTTGAGAATTTGTTGAGGGAAAGAGTGGACGTTAAAGAGAGGTTGGATAAATTAGAAGGTGGAACATCCAACAACTCAAGGAGAACAGCTAGGAGGGGAAGATGGATTAATGAGCGAGAGGAGGTTGATCAAGGCGATTGGGATGAAGATGATGAAGTTCAATGCGTGAGGGGTAGAGTGAGAAGAGAAGATAAAGTGGACAGCAACATCAATGCCATCAAGATGAACATTCCACCCTTTAAAGGTAGGAATGATGCTGAAGTGTATTTAGAATGGGAAAGGAAGGTGGACATGATTTTTGCTTGTCATAACTATTCTGAAGACAAGAAAGTAAGGATAGCAACAGTAGAGTTTAGTGATTATGCGTTGGTTTGGTGGAATGAGTTAGTTAAGAGTAGAAGGAGGAATGGGGATCCGCCTATCTCTACTTGGGAAGAAATGAAGAGGGCGATGAAGAGGAGGTTTGTACCATCTTACTACTATAGAGAGTTGCACCAGCAATTACATAGACTCACCGAAGGAGCAAGAACAGTAGAGGATTATCACAAGGAAATGGAGATGCTCATGATTAAAGCCAATATAGTAACCTATGGCTCGGTTCATGGGAGGTTTGAATAGGGAAATTGCTAATGTGGTGGACTTATAACATTATGGAGTAATGGAGGACCTAGTGAATATTGCCATGAAAGTGGAAAGGCAACAAAAGCTGATGCGTGCATGATGCGGAACCCCAGCCTATATGCAAACTAGAACGCCAACATACCATGAATATTGATCATAAACAAGTGAATAAACCCCCAATCTAAAGAACCCCCAAACAAGATTGAATGGAAACGCTTATAATAGATTGATTTAGAAAGTAAGAAGAATAAGAATCAAGCATACATTAACCATGCAAATTGCCTAAGTCTAATTCTTCATACAATAGCAAGAATCAATAGAAATTAACTCTCACAAATTCAGTCAATGAAAATTCATTAATCATAAGATATGCAAAATGTAAAGTACAAATGAAGAAGTTCAGCCCTTTATATAGGCTAGGCAGCCACCCCTCCCTAGAGAAGTTATAATCAAACACTAACTCTAAGAGATAATTAATAAAATAAATAACAAAGATAATTCCTAACCTTTATCTACATGTATTTGGCCATAATATGGACTAAGTACATGAATAAATAAAGATAAATACAATCTGAAAATAATCCTAAAAGCTAGTGATTATCCTAAGGAAAATGAATGTAGACTCAATTTTGGCTATAAGTGGAATTTGGCTAACTCACTCAAGATAAATTCATCTTATTGTTTCTCCATCAAACTCTATTCAATAATATCCCAAAATAATAAGTATTTATCAAAGAAAAGCCATTCCTAAAATTTAGGACCCCAAGTTCACTAATGTAGGCATAAAGCTAAATTTGACTCAAACCCATCCAAATTCAGCTCTCCCCTTTAAAATCCGGCCCCCTCATGTTTTCTAAGCCTCAATTAGTTATTTAGGCCCAACTCTTTAGAAGAGATAAGCCCAACTTTAGCCTACCCACTTAAACTACCCAAAATACTCAAATAAACCCAAAAATAAAACAAACCTAATTAAATAAGCCCAAAACGTTTTCTAAGGTACTAGGCTGCCCAAATACATTTATTTATATGTCATTACAAGAATAGAAGCTAAACAAAATAGCTTGAAGGCCCATTTGACCATTCGGCCCCAACTTGTCTTCATAGCCCAATTCAGCTTCTTTCCCCTCTTGAACTTGTATCTTCTCTACATAAGGCCTCATGAATGCTTGTAGGACTTCTTTAAGCTTCTTTGACCTTGCTCTTGTGATTGGTCCTTGAGGAAGTGCTAGTTCATCTCTCTTGTTGCCATTATGCTTGGTTGTGCTCATATCAGTGCACAGGGGGGTCAACATTGCAAGATTATAAACTTTGCAAGTTCAGATTTATGGAGATTAAATTTATGGAAGTTAAAGAAGGCTTGAAGGTGGTTTACTGAATTATGAGGAAGCCGAATCAAAAAATAGACTTTGAAGAGAGGCGTGTGCAAGTCATGTGACACCTTAACATGTGCAAGTCATGTGACCTTGACATGTGCCATTCATGTGCTTTGACATGTGCTAGACATGTGCCATATCATGTGCTATGCATGAACCATATGCATGTGCACATCATGTGACACATTACATGCGCAATGCATGTGCCAATTAATGGACTTAATGGGCTGTTTTGTTTCGGCTTTTAGTTTAGGCTTTTATTTATTATTTTTATTTGATTATTTGTAATATGTTAGGCCTTAACTTATTCTTTTGGGCTTATTTAAGTGAGATGGGCTTTAATTAGCTTGGGCTCATTTAATTAGTTATTTTTAGCCTTTTTGGGCTGTATTTTAAGTTAATTAGTGTGGGCTTTAGTTATTTTGGTGTAAGGCCCATGTTTAAAGGCCTATTTGATTAATTAGGATTTTTATTAGCTTAAGGGAGTATAAATACTACTCAAAAATGAGATTGTAATTCAGACTTAAAGATTATGATATTTTGAGACTTTTATTTGGCTTGGCCGAATTCTTCATTGAAGAGGATTGTTTGTCTTCTTCTTTTGCATCAAGAACTTTTAATTCTTATCAAGGTATTTACTTTGTGGCAAATTTTGTTCTTGTATTTTAAAATCAATCTATTATAAGCGTTTCCATTCACATAGTTGTTTGGGGGTTCTTTAGATTGGGGGTTTGCCCTTATTCATGTTCATGCCATATTGTATGTTCAAGGGGTTTCGGGTTCTTTAACCTTGGGGTTTCGGGTCATTTGGTATCAGAGCCTGGATTAGGATTAAATTCTTATTTATCCTTGTTTGTTTTCTGTTTTTGTTCATTGTTCTTCAATTTATTTGATTCCTAAAATTTAGGGACCTTTGTTCATCATAGGGACCAAAATTATAGGAAGCTTTGTTTTAGGTGTTATTTCTTAATATTTTAACTCGGTTTTTAGGTTATTAGTTGTTCTAGTTGTTATCTAGCTATTCATATAAAAAAAACAAAAAAAAAATCGTTGGTACTGTTCATGGCACTGTTCATCACACTGTTCATGGTACTATTCATCCGATTTTTTTTAAAAAAAGGTCTTTCAATTTGGGTTAACTTTGGTTGGTGTGATCAATTAGAATTGTATTTCTTTAGGATAGAATTGTTATTTTCTAATTAGTTAGCGATAATTCAAAAAAAAAATAAGATTAGGACATTATTTAAATTAGGACATTGAATTAGATAAGTTTCATTCTTGTCTTAATCTAGACATTTGGTTTTCCTTATTTTGATTTAAATTAGGACATAGTGGATTAATCATTTTCTCTTAACCTAGACATTTGAGTTTTCTTATTTTGTCTTAGACATAAGAGTTTCCTTATTTTGTCTTGGACATAATAGTTTCCTTGACTTGAAAATTTTTGGTTTCCTTATTTGTCAATTTCTTTCATTCTTAAGTTGCTATTTTTTTTTGGTGTCTAGTATCTTTTGCTTCCATTTATACTATAATTAACAACTCGATTCTTGTTAATTTAAATTGCATATTCGGACAGTATACATACCTTCATCTTGTGTGCTTATTTCAACTTTCTTCATTTTGGTATTTTTGCTTCTAGATTTGAGCCTATCTTCTTTGTTAGGTTTTTTTTCATTGCATTTTCATTTCAATTTGCTGAATTGTGAATCATCTTGACTTGGAATTGAGTTCTGAAGTGCAATCGAAGATAACAACCTTGATTGGTAAAAGGCTTGAGTGTGTGAGCTTAAAAGAGGGTAAAAGCCAAATTGACTGAAACAAGAGTGGAGTGCCATCTTTTGAGTGAAACACGTGAGGGAGTGATTGTGAGGATGTACTATTACAAGTCAAGACGATACTTAGATCGAGAAGCATTGAATGAGTTGAAGAAGGATGCTAAGTTGTTGGATAAAGATCTTAAAGATATGCAATTGCAGTTTAAACAACTTTCTAGACTACTAAGTACGTATATAAGACAGGAGAAAAGAAAGAAGGAAGAGGAAGTTGTAGTAGAAGAAATTATTTATGAAGCCGAAAGAGATGGTATAGATTTATTTGATGATGATGTTGTAAATGAGGAAGAAATGAGCGGAAGAGTAAACGATGATTGTGAGTGAAAAGGAAGAAGATTGTAAAAAGGAAGATACTTGTGTAATTGAGAAAGAATATCAACATGATACGATTGATCCTGTAGTGCTTAAGGAGGCTGAATTGAACAAGGAGGAAGAAAAGAACCTTGAACAAAATGAAAATGATGCATTGAATAACCATGTTTTTCCTAATGTTTATGTTAACTTGCAGGAACATGATGAGTTCTTTACTGAAGAAGCATTCATTTTATGTTCACCTGTTCAGAAGATGTTATATGAAGATGAATTTATTCTAGAAGTGCCAATTCCCAACTTGAACAAGATGAAAATTCGAGGACGAATCTTTTCTAAAGAGGGAGGGAATGATGCGTGCACAGGGGGGGTCAACATTGCAAGATTATAAACTTTGCAAGTTCGGATTTATGGAGATTAAATTTATGGAAGTTAAAGAAGGCTTGAAGGTGGTTTACTGAATTATGAGGAAGCCAAATCAAAAAAGAGACTTTGAAGAGAGGCATGTGCAAGTCATGTGATACCTTGACATGTGCAAGTCATGTGACCTTGACATGTGCCATTCATGTGCTTTGACATGTGCCAGACATGTGCCATGTCATGTGCTATGCATGCACCATATGCATGTGCACATCATGTGACATATTACATGTGCAATGCATGTGCCAATTAATGGACTTAATGGGCTATTTTGTTTGGGCTTTTAGTTTAGGCTTTTATTTATTATTTTTATTTGATTATTTGTAATATGTTAGGCCTTAACTTATTCTTTTGGGCTTATTTAAGTGAGATGGGCTTTAATTAGTTTGGGCTCATTTAATTAGTTATTTTTAGGCTTTTTGGGCTGTATTTTAAGTTAATTAGTGTGGGCTTTAGTTATCTTGGTGTAAGGCCCATGTTTAAAGGCCTATTTGATTAATTAGGGTTTTTATTAGCTTAAGGGAGTATAAATACTCCTCAAAAACGAGATTGTAATTCAGACTTAAAGATTATGATATTTTGAGACTTTTATTTGGCTTGGCCGAATTCTTCATTGGAGAAGATTGTTTGTCTTCTTCTTTTGCATCAAGAACTTTTAATTCTTATCAAGGTATTTACTTTCTAGCGAATTCTGTTCTTGTATTTTAAAATCAATATATTATAAGTGTTTCCATTCACATTGTGTGGGGGTTCTTTAGATTGGGGGTTTGTTCTTATTCATGTTCATGCCATATTGTATGGGTTTCGGGTTCTTTAACCTTGGGGTTCCGCATCAAAAGCAAAGGAGGGCAGCAAGGTTATTTTCAAATTCCAACAATAAATGGAATCCGAAATGGAGTAAAAATGTAGAAAAGAAGAAGGAGTACCATTCGGCTTCTAAGGAGAAAGACTATAAAACAAACAAAGGCAAGGAAAACAGTACTTCATTCCAAAAAGGTACTAGTGATCCTTCACCTAAACTTTCTAAACATAGGGATATAAAGTGTTTTAAGTGTCAGGGACGTGGTCATTATGCATCTGAATGTCCTAATAGAAAAACTATGTTTATTGAGGGGGAAGAAATTATTTCTGAGTTCGATAATGGGGATGAGTCTGACGGTAGAGAATTGAGTATGCCACCTTCAAAAGATTGTTCAGATAATGATGAGTGTGTTGAATATGCTGTAAAAGAGAGGCTCTAGTTACTAGGCGTGTTTTGAACATAAATGTGAAGGAAGATGGCCTAGAGCAAAGGGAACATATATTTCACACTAGATGCTTGATAAGTGGGAAGGCTTGTACTCTAATCATAGATGGGGGTAGTTGCACTAATGTAGCTAGTACTACCTTGGTAGAAAAATTGAGCTTGAAATGTGATAAGCATCCTAACCCATATAGGCTGCAATGGTTAAATGATAGTGGTGAAGTTAAAGTGACCAAGCAAGTGATAGTTGCATTTTCCATTGGTAGGTACGCAGATGAGATTGTATGTGATGTAGTACCAATGCAAGTTGGTCATATCTTGTTAGGTAGGCCTTGGCAATTTGATAGGCGTGTTGTGCATGATGGGTATAAGAATAGGTATTCTTTTGTGCATAACAGACATAAGATTACTCTTGCACCTTTGTCTCCTAAAGAAACTTACCTTGAGCAATTGAGAATTCAGCAAACTTCAAGTGGGAGTTCAGGTAGTGAGGTGAAAAAGAAAGAAGAGAGAAAAGAGGCCATGAGAGAAAAGAATATGAATAAAGGCCCAATGGTGAGTGACTGCACAAGTGAGCAAAAGAAAGTGGGATGTGCAGAAGAGAAAAAGTTAGTGAGTGAAAAGAAAAAGAATGATGTGAGAATTGAGAAAAAAGAAATTGAGAGGAGTGAAAAAGTCAAGAAACAATCATGTTTTTATGCAAAATAGAGAGAAGTTAAAAGTGCATACTTAGGCAAGAGAGCTCTAGTCTAGATTCGGTTTAAGGAAACTTTGTTTACTGAAACTGATCTTAACCCTGAGTTGCCTAGTGTTTTTGTGACTTTATTGCAGGAATATGAAGATGATGCGGAACCCAATAGCTATCAAGCTACAAACCCACACATACGAGATGGTTAGCAAAGAACAAATAGACAAAAACCCTCCCTATTGAACCCCCACACAACCTGTGTATGGAAACGCAAATAATTGGGAATTTAGAACAAGAAAAACGCCACAATCCACAAAGATTGATAAGTTAATTCGAGTTCTTTATGCAATAATAAAGAAGGCAATCTCACTCTCTCTATTACACAAATTCGGCTAAGCCAAAAAGAGTTCTTTTTAATTTTCATCAAAATCTGACCTCAAAGGTTTACAATGATGTATTTATAGCCTTCAAGGCTGACCTAACCCTAATGTAGCTGAATTAAGCATGGGCTTCACAAGCTAAATAAGCCCACTTAACTAATAACTAAACTAACTTAAAATAAGCCCAAATAACATAAGATTAAATGGCCGAAATACAAGCCCATCAGAAAAGACTAATTAAAACCCAAAAGAGTTAAATAATTAACCCAACTAACTAAGATAAAGAATACAAATCCGAATGGACTAGATGTGAAGCCCATCTTCATGACAAGTCTCCAATAAGCTAAGTAGCTTATGTTTGTCTTTAAGCCCAACTTGACAATTTTCAAACGCCTCTTCATTTAGCTCTTGTGTCGTTAGCTCTTGTACAAAGGCTGCCATGGCCATCTTTAGCTTTTTAGCTCTTCCCCTTGTAATTGGACCACTTGGCATCTTCAAAGGGTCTTTGATAGGTGGCTGATCCGTATCATTCCCTCCCTCCTCAAAAAGATTTGTCCTCAAATCTGCATCCATATTAAAAGGAGAAAGGTCAGAAACATTAAATGTAGCAGAAACGCCATACTCACCAGGTAAATCAATCTTGTAAGCATTGTCATTGATGCGCTCCAAGACTTGAAACGGACCATCACCCCGAGCATCCAATTTGCTTTTCCTTTGGTTGGGAAACCTTTCCTTTCGGAAATGCACCCAAACCCAATCCCCCGGGACAAACACCACTTGTTTCCTTCCCTTATTTGCTCGGTCAGCATATTGCTTATTTTTCGTCTCTATATTCGCCCGTGCTTTCTCATGCAAGGTTTTCACCAAATCTGCCTTCCTACTACCATCCAAACTTGAAAGCTCATGTAAAGGCAAAGGACAAAGATCAAGTACAGTTAGTGGATTAAAACCATAAACAAGTTCAAATGGTGAAAAACCAGTAGAAGAATGAATACTTCTATTATAAGCGAATTCAATGAAAGGTAAACAATCCTCCCATGTTTTGAGATTTTTACCCACTATAGCACGTAATAAAGTCCCCAAAGTTCTATTCACAACTTCTGTTTGGCCATCAGTTTGAGGGTGACAAGTAGTAGAAAATAACAACTTTGTGCCTAACTTACCCCATAAAACACGCCAAAAATGTGAAAGGAACTTAGTATCCCTATCTGAAATTATGGTGTGTGGAATACCATGCAAACGGACAACTTCCTTAAAGAATAAATCAGCAATATGAACAACATCATCACATTTATGACATGCAATAAAATGAGCCATCTTACTAAATCTATCTACCACAACAAAGATACTATCCCTACCACGTTTTGTCCTAGGCAAACCAAGCACGAAATCCATAGAAATGTCAGTCCAAGGTGACGTAGGTACGGGTAAAGGCATATACAATCCATGAGGCATAGATTTAGACTTAGCTTGTTTACATGCAACACATGCATTACACACTTTTTCAACATTTTTTCGCATGCGAGGCCAAAAGAAATGCTCATTCAACATGTCATAGGTCTTATGTACCCCAAAATGTCCCATCAATCCCCCACAATGAGATTCCAACACAAGCAAATCACGCATAGAACATTTAGGTAAACAAAGTTTGCTGCCCTTAAATAAAAATCCATCATGTCTATAGAATTTATCTAAGGCTTTATGTTTACATGCACTATATACATTACCAACTTAGAACTAAGTGTAGAAATTAAAACATATCTTCTAGATAATGCATCAGCAACAATATTTTCCTTTCCATGCTTATATTGAATGACGTAGGGAAATGTTTCAATAAATTCAACCCATTTAGCATGCCTTTTGTTCAACTTACCTTGTCCCTTCAAATGTTTGAGGGATTCATGATCAGTATGGATGACAAACTCCCTAGGTAGGAGATAATGCTGCCATACGTCCAATGCTCTCACCAAGGCATAAAGCTCCTTGTCATAGGTTGAATAATTGAGCTGGGCTCCATGAAGCTTCTCACTGAAGTATGCTACTGGTTTCTTCTCTTGCAATAGAACAGCTCCAATACCTACACCAGAAGCATCACATTCAATTTCAAAAGTTTTATCAAAATTAGGCAAAGATAAAATAGGGGCAGAACACAACTTCCCTTTCAAATTCTCAAAAGCCTTTTGCTGTGCCTCTCCCCACTTAAACCCAATCTCCTTCTTGATTATTTCTGTAAGTGGTGCAGCAATGGTAGAGAAATCTTGCACAAACCTCCTATAGAAGCTTGCTAAGCCATGAAAGCTCCGCACATCCGAAATGGTCTTAGGCGTTGGCCATTCCTTTATTGCTTTCACTTTCTCCTCATCCACTTCAATTCCCTGCGCGCTCACCACAAAACCAAGAAACACAAGTCTATCTATACAAAATGTGCATTTCTTAAGTTTAGCATACAACTGCTCATGCCTCAAAGTTTGTAATACTAACTTAACATGCTCCAAATGTTCATCATATGACTTGCTGTAAATGAGTATATCATCAAAATAAACAACTACAAACTTCCCTAAGTATGCACGCAAAACATGGTTCATAAGTCTCATAAAAGTACTAGGGGCATTAGATAGCCCAAAAGGCATGACTAACCATTCATACAATCCATACTTAGTTTTAAAAGCTGTTTTCCATTCATCTCCAGATTTCATTCTTATTTGATGATAACCACTCATTAAATCAATCTTAGTAAAATAAACAGCACCACATAGCTCATCTAACATATCATCAAGCCTAGGAATAGGATGTCTATACTTTACCGTTATTTTGTTGACTCCACGGCAATCAACACACATTCTCCAAGTTCCATCCTTCTTAGGCACCAGAAGTACGGGTACCGCACACGGGCTCATGCTCTCTCTAACCAGCCCCTTCTCCAAGAGTTCCTCCACTTGCCTTTGCATTTCCTTAGTCTCCAAAGGGTTGCTCCTATAGGCTGGTCGGTTGGGGAGGGTTGATCCAGGCACGAAATCTATTTGATGTTCTATCCCTCTCAAAGGTGGCAATCCATTTGGTAGCTCCTTAGGAAAAACATCTGAATAGTCCTGCAATAAAGACATAAAACTAGAAGGCAAAGAAGCATGGTCAATGTCAGTATCTGAAAACAAAACCTCTTTATAAGTTACAAGGATCAGTGGCTGGCCTATTGCTAAAGCACTCCTAATCTCTCTTGCCCTTACATAAAAATTTTGTTTTTGCCTCCCACCTTTCTTGTTTTCACTCACTAATGGGCCATTTATTTGTTTGGATTCTTTTCTGGCCTCTTTCTCCCCTTTTCTTTCCTTTTCTCTCTTAAGCGCACTTTGGGCAGTAGCCCCACTCCCCTCTTCTCTCTTGGCCGAAACCTCTTTCCCTTTTTCAGCTAATTTCTTTTGGTCTTCAAACACTTCTTGAGGTGATAATGGAGCTAATGAAACCTTTGAACCTTCATAAGAAAAAGAATAACGGTTAGTGTACCCATTATGTGTTACTTTTCTATCAAATTGCCACGGTCTTCCCAAGAGTAAATGGCCTGCCTGCATAGGTACTACATCACACATTACCTCATCCTTATATCTCCCGATGGAAAATGGCACTCTCACTTGCCTTGTGACCTTGACCTCTCCACTATCATTTAACCATTGCAACTTATAAGGTCTAGGGTGTTTTTCACATGCCAAATTTAACTTCTCAACCATACTCACACTAGCTACATTTGTGCAACTGCCCCCATCAACAATGACCGTGCACACTCTCCCATTAATTAAACACTTAGTGTGAAATATGTTTTCTCTTTGTTCTAGGCTATCCTCTTTAACATTCAAGTTTAAAGCCCTCCTAGCAACTAAAGATCTCCCACTTTCAGCAACCAGTAACTCCCCCTCACTATCACAATCACTACAATCCTCTAAAGGTGGCATCTCATCCTCACTCTTCTCGGATTCAGAAGTAATTTCCCCATTATCCCTAGCAATTATAACCCTTCTGTTAGGACAATCACGTGCCATATGTCCTTTTCCTAAGCATTTAAAACATTTAATTTCTCTACTAGGAGTTTGGGTATTAGAGTTACCTTTTACAGCTTTGGATTGTGATTGGACAGCCCTTACTTCTTTGGAACCCGAATCTGCCCCATAAGGTTTGGATCCCCTAAATTCTTTCCTATCCTCCCCTTTGGTCCATCTAGATCCCAATTTATCCCTTGAAGTGTTGCTGGTTCGGCTGAAACTCCTACTCCTCTTCTGCTTCTCTATTTTCATTGCTATGCCTAACATTTCCTCCATGGAGTCATACCTATGAAGTTCTAAGACATCAGCAATCTCAGCATTTAACCCACCTAGAAACCTAGCCATGGTTATCTCTTCATCTTCCACAATATTGGCTCGAACCATGCACATTTCCATTTCCTTGTGATACTCCTCCACCGTCCTACCCCCTTGCACTAACCGATGCAATTTCTGATGTAACTCCCTAAAGTAATGTGAGGGCACAAACCTCTTCCTCATTGCCTCCTTCATATCCTCCCAACTACTAATAGGTCGCCTACCCACTTTCCTTCTACCCATGTTCAGCTGATCCCACCAGAATAGTGCATAATCTGTAAACTCAACAGCTGCTAACTTAACCTTTTTCTCCTCGGAATACCTATTGCACTCAAAAATCATTTCAACCTTCCTTTCCCACTCTAGATATTCTTCAGCGTGATTTCTGCCCTTAAAAGAAGGAATCTTAAGCTTGATATTTCCTAAATTCCCATCCACTTTTTCCCTTGCCTCTTCCTCATCTACATCTCCAAAATCATTTTCTACATACCTTTCAACAAATCGTCCCCTCCTTGCTTCTCTTCGAGGTGCGTTGGTTGTACTTCCTTCAATCCTTTCTTCCATTCCATCCAGTCGAATATTCAGCTTCCGAATCTCACTGATAAAGGCTTCGTACATCAGCTTATTATCTGGTACGTGTGCATCTTCCTCTTGGAAACTTCCTTTCCCGCTAGTTTGTTCTGTCATTGTAAATGCTGCAAAACAGAAGTTATATAATCCTCACAAGCACTCCCTCACGTGTTTACACTCAAAGACAGTCACTCCTCTCGTGTTTCACACCAACAAGGCTTTTACCCTCTTAATATGCTCACTCACTCAAGCCTCTTACCACTCTGATTGCTGCTTCAGAATTGCACTTCAGAATTCAAGTAACAAATCAAAATCGTGAGTACGTTTTAAGGAAACAAAGAAATAAGTAACTAACAATAAAAGAAAGCTCAAAACTAGAAAAGAAGACACTAAAACAGAAAGGAGGTGGCACATGGACAAGGGTGGTATACCACTTGATACAAAACAAATTAGAGTACTAGAACAAGCAATTATACTCTAACAATGTAAAAGAAGCAACAGCTAGCATAAAACAAGAAACTAGGCAACAAGAAGCAAAAAAAATGACAATTCTGGACAAGATGTATGAATTTGATCCACTACAGAGTAAATCAAATATAGAACCTATTTAATCTACCCAGCAAAGCAAGAAAACATTAAAAGACTCAATTCAGACAATAAGAAATCAGTTTGCATGCAACAAAGAAATTTGAGTTGCTAAAGATGACACTAGGCCGAAATGTACACAAGCTTGATTAGTGTATTAATTGTGTGCGAAAATTGGAGGCAAAGTGATGATAAAAGGATGGCAAAACAGTAACAAGATGGTAAGAAAAGATGGCAAAACGGTAGACAAATTATGGTAAAAATGGTAAGAAAATGATTGGAAATGGATAAGAAATGGATAATATATGGATAGAAAAATGGATAATGAATGGATAAGAAATGGATAATGTATGGATAATAAATGGATAATGTATGATAGGTTATAATCCTAATTCAAAAACGAAATAGAGATTGTAAACCGAAAACAATAAGGGTTAATTTTTTTTTCCTACCTAGAATAGGATTCAGATTTCTTTACCTAACTAGGATTTCGGATTGTTTCCCCAATAGGATTTCGGATTGTTTCCCAACTAGGATTGTGATTTCTTTCCCACTAGGATTGTGATTTCTTCCTAAATAGGATTCGGATTTCTCTTCCTATATATACCCTTCACGCCACTTTCCTTCTTGGTTCACTTTCTTCTTTTGTTTTTCTTTCCTTCTCTCTCGGTTTTCCTTCCTTGTTCACCCTTTTTTTTTTTTAATTAATCTCAACAACCGAAATTAAACTCAAACTCTACTACACTTCGAAATTTGTTTTTTTTTTTTTTTTTTTTTTTTTAAACTTCAGACCCAATTTTAGAAGCTTAAACGACCTTTTTTTTGGATTTTGAAGGGGTAGCTAACGAGCAAAGCTCGTTACTTTTGTAAATCTCGAAATTCCCTTTCCGAAAAGTTATTATAGAGCAAAAACGGACACCGAATGCAAAAGTTATGGCAAAAACAAGTTTAATCACGCAATTAAAACACAAAATCAAAACTTGAACAATTCGGCAACCATAAAACACAAGAAACAATTAAAAGAAAACTCAAAACCTAATTCTAAGATAAATAGGAATTTACCTTAATCCGAGCTCTGATACCAAATGATGCGGAACCCAATAGCTATCAAGCTACAAACCCACACATACGAGATGGTTAGCAAAGAACAAATAGACAAAAACCCTCCCTATTGAACCCCCACACAACCTGTGTATGGAAACGCAAATAATTGGGAATTTAGAACAAGAAAAACGCCACAATCCACAAAGATTGATAAGTTAATTCGAGTTCTTTATGCAATAATAAAGAAGGCAATCTCACTCTCTCTATTACACAAATTCGGCTAAGCCAAAAAGAGTTCTTTTTAATTTTCATCAAAATCTGACCTCAAAGGTTTACAATGATGTATTTATAGCCTTCAAGGCTGACCTAACCCTAATGTAGCCGAATTAAGCATGGGCTTCACAAGCTAAATAAGCCCACTTAACTAATAACTAAACTAACTTAAAATAAGCCCAAATAACATAAGATTAAATGGCCGAAATACAAGCCCATCAGAAAAGACTAATTAAAACCCAAAAGAGTTAAATAATTAACCCAACTAACTAAGATAAAGAATACAAATCCGAATGGACTAGATGTGAAGCCCATCTTCATGACAAGTCTCCAATAAGCTAAGTAGCTTATGTTTGTCTTTAAGCCCAACTTGACAATTTTCAAACGCCTCTTCATTTAGCTCTTGTGTCGTTAGCTCTTGTACAAAGGCTGCCATGGCCATCTTTAGCTTTTTAGCTCTTCCCCTTGTAATTGGACCACTTGGCATCTTCAAAGGGTCTTTGATAGGTGGCTGATCCGTATCAGAAGATGTCTTTCCAGAAGAAGTTCCACATGGATTACCACCCTTAAGAGGGATTGAGCACCAGATTGATCTTGTACCCGGGGCTCAAATACCTAACCGTCCAGCTTACCGAAGCAATCCAGAGGAGACGAAGGAGTTGCAGAGGCAAGTGGATGAACTGCTTCAAAAGGGGTATGTGAGGGAAAGCATGAGTCCTTGTGCTGTACCAGTCTTATTGGTACCAAAGAAAGATGGAACATGGAGGATGTGTGTCGATTGCAGAGCGGTCAACAAAATCACTGTAAGTATCACCACCTATTCCTAGGTTAGATGATATGCTAGATGAGTTACATGGTGCATGTATATTCACTAAAATTGATTTAAAAAGTGGCTATTATCAAATTAGGATGAAAGAGGGAGATGAATGGAAAACTGTGTTTAAGACTAAATATGGATTGTATGAGTGGTTAGTAAAGCCTTTTGGATTGTCTAATGCACCTAGTACTTTCATGCAATTAATGAACCATGTTGATGCGGAACCCCAAGGCTAAAGAACCCGAAACCCCTTGAACATACAATATGGCATGAACATGAACAAGAATAAACCCCCAATCTAAAGAACCCCCAAACAACTATGTGAATGGAAACGCTTATAATAGATTGATTTAAAACACAAGAACAGAATTCGCCACAAAGTAAATACCTTGATAAGAATTAAGGTTCTTGATGCAAAAGAAGAAGACAAACAATCCTCTCCAATGAAGAATTTGGCCAAGCCAAATAAAAGTCTCAAAATATCATAATCTCCAAGTCTGAATTACAAATTCGTTTTTGATGAGTATTTATACTCACTTAAGCTAATAAAAACCCTAATTAATCAAATAGGCCTTAAAACATGGGCCTTACACTAAGATAACTAAAGCCCACACTAATTAACTTAAAATTCAGCCCAAAAAGCCTAAAAAGAACTAATTAAATGAGCCCAAGCTAATTAAAGCCCATCTCACTTAAATAAGCCCAAAAGAATAAGTTAAGGCCTAACATATTACAAATAATCAAATGAAAATAATAAATAAAAGCCTAAACTAAAAGCCCAAATAAATCAGCCCCTTAATCCACCAATTAGCACATGCATTGCACATGCTCTGGCTCACATGCATAGCACATGTCAAGGTCACATGGTCGGCACATGTCAAGTGTCACATGACCTGCACATGTTAAGTCATCACATGACTAGCACATGTCCATCTTCAATTTGGCTTCTTCATAAATTTGGCCCACGGACTTCCTTCGAGCCTTCTTTAACTTCTCCAAATTTGATCTCCATGAATATGAACTTCCATTGTTAATAATCTTGAAGTGTTGACCACCCTGTGCACGCATCACATGTCTTGCGTGATTTTCTTGGTAAATTTGTGATTGTTTACTTTGATGACATTCTAGTTTACAGCAAGTGTTTAGATGAACATATCATACATGTTAAAGCTGTTTTGGATGTGTTGAGAAAAGAAAAGTTGTATGCAAACCTTAAGAAGTGTTCTTTTTGCTTTGATAAAGTTGTCTTAGGTTTTGTAGTGAGCTCTAAAGGAGTGGAGGTTGATTCTGAAAAGGTGAGGGCTATTCAAGAATGGCCAACGCCTAAGTCAGTGACTGAGGTAAGGAGTTTCCATGGATTAGCTAGCTTTTGTAGGCGGTTTGTTAGAAATTTTTCTACTATTACTGCACCACTGAATGAGATTGTTAAAAAGAATGTTGGGTTTAAATGGGAAAAAGAGCTAGAAAAAGCATTTTGCACTTTAAAAGAGAAATTATGTACTGCTCCTATTTTGCGTTTACCTAATATTTCTAAGACTTTTGAGATTGAATGTGATGCTTCTGGGATTGGTGTAGGTGCTATTTTGATGCAGGAAAATCGTCCCATAGCTTATTTCAGTGAGAAGTTAAGTGGTCCAGTATTGAACTATTCCACCTATGACAAGGAGCTTTATGCATTGGTGAGAGCTCTTGAACTGTGGGAGCACTACTTGCTGCCAAAGGAGTTCGTGATACATAGTGATCACCAGTCTCTCAAGTATTTGAAGGGACAAGGTAAATTGAGTAAGAGGCATGCAAGTTGGGTTGAGTTTTTGGAAACATTTCCATATGTGATCAAATACAAGCAAGGTAAAGAAAATGTTGTGGCTGATGCACTATCTAGAAGGTATGCTTTGATTTCTATGCTTACTTCTAAGTTGCTTGGATTTGAGCATTTGAAAGATTTGTATGTTAATGATGTTGATTTTGCCACTGTGTATCATGCTTGTGAAAATACTGCATTTGACAAGTACTATAGTCATGAGAGATATCTTTTTAAAGGAAAACAACTTTGCATTCCTACATGTTCTATTAGGGAGTTGTTTGTTAGGGAATCACATAGTGGGGGTTTAATGGGGCATTTTGGTGTGCACAAGACCTTAAATATGCTTAGTGAACATTTCTATTAGCCGAATATGAGGAGAGATGTAGAAAGGATTTGATCCAAGTGCATTGCATGTAAACAAGCTAAATCTAGGTCTATGCCTCATGGACTTTATACACCTTTACTTGTACCTAGTGAACCGTGGACTGATATCTCAATCGATTTTGTATTGGGTTTGCCTAGGATTAGGAAGGGAAGAGATAGCATATTTGTTGTTGTGGACAGATTTAGTAAGATGGCTCATTTTATTGCTTGCCATAAAACAGATGATGCAACAAACATTGCTGATTTATTCTTTAGAGAGATGGTTCGGCTTCATGGAGTGCCAAGAACCGTTGTGTCAGATAGGGATACTAAGTTCCTGATGCGGAACCCAATAGCTAATGAGCTACAAACCCACACATACAAGATGGTTAGCAAAGAAACAAAGAGATAAAATCCCTCCCTATTGAACCCCCAATCAACCTGTGATTGAAAACGCAAATAATCGGGAAAAATGAAGAAGATGAAAACGCCACAATCAAGATAATTGATAAGTAATCAAATTATTCATGCAATAGAAAGAAAAGCAAGCAAATCTCACAAATCTAATCTATTAGAATTTTGGCAAAGCCAAGAAAAGAGGATAGCCTCCAATGTCTAATAATTCCAATCTCCCTTTACAAATTCGTTTTTAAGGAGTATTTATACTCCTTTAAGCTAATAAAAACCCTAATTAATAAAATAGTCCTTTAAACATGGGCGTTACACCAAGATAACTAAAGCCCACACTAATTAACTTAAAATACAACCCAAAAAGCCTAAAAAGAACTAATTAAATGAGCCCAAGCTAATTAAAGCCCATTTGATGCGTGCACAGGGGGGTCAACATTTCAAGATTATAAACAATGGAAGTTCATATTCATGGAGATCAAATTTGGAGAAGTTAAAGAAGGCTTGAAGGAAGTCCGTGGGCCAAATTTATGAAGAAGCCAAATTGAAGATGGACATGTGCTAGTCATGTGATGACTTAACATGTGCAGGTCATGTGACACTTGACATGTACCGATCATGTGACCTTGACATGTGCTATACATGTGAGCCAGAGCATGTGCAATGCATGTGCTAATTGGTGGCTTAAGGGGCTGATTTATTTGGGCTTTTAGTTTAGGCTTTTATTTATTATTTTTATTTGATTATTTGTAATATATTAGGCCTTAACTTATTCTTTTGGGCTTATTTAAGTGAGATGGGCTTTAATTAGCTTGGGCTCATTTAATTAGTTCTTTTTAGGCTTTTTGGGCTGAATTTTAAGTTAATTAGTGTGGGCTTTAGTTATCTTGATGTAAGGCCCATGTTTTAAGGCCTATTTGATTAATTAGGGTTTTTATTAGCTTAAGAGAGTATAAATACTCTACAAAAACGAGATTGGAGGCAGATTTGATTAATTTGATAATTTCTTTTGGCTTGGCCGAATTCTTCATTGGAGATGATTGTTTGTCTTCTTCTTTTGCATCAAGAACTTTAATTCTTATCAAGGTATTTACTTTGTGGCGAATTCTGTTCTTGTGTTTTTAAAATCAATCTATTATAAGCGTTTCCATTCACATAGTTGTTTGGGGGTTCTTTAGATTTGGGGTTTATTCTTGTTCATGTTCATGCCATATTGTATGTTCAAGGGGTTTCGGGTTCTTTAGCCTTGGGGTTCCGCATCATTTGGTATCAGAGCTTGGATTTGGATTAAATTCTTATTTATCCATGTTTACTTGCTGTTTTTATTCATTAATTTTCAATTTATTTGATTCCTAAAATTTAGGAACCCTTGTTCATCATAGTGGCCTAAATTATAGGGAGCTTTGTTTTAGGTGTTATTTCTTATTGTTTGATCTTGATTTCTAGGTTATTAGTTGTTCTAGTTGTTATCTAGCTAAAAATAAAAAAAAATTCCGTCGTACTGTTCCTGGTATTGTTCACACGTACTGTTCATCGCACTGTTCATAGTGCTGTTCATCTGAATTTACTGTTCATCCGAATTTAGAAAAAGTAGTTTAATTTGGGTTAACTTTGGTTGGTGTGAACAATTAGGATTGTATTTCTTTAGGATAGAATTGTTATTATCTAATTAGTTAGAGATAATTCAAAAAAAAAAAAGAAAAGAAATTAGGATTGGGACATTATTTAAATTAGGACATTAAATTAGATAAGTTTCATTTTGTCTTAAGTCTAGACATTTGGGTTTCCATATCTTGAACTAATTAAGACATAGTGGATAAGTCATTTTGTCTTAGTTTAGACATTTGGTTTTCCTTATTTGATCTTATTAAGACATATTGGATTAATGTTTGTCTTATTTTGGACAAACATTTGGGTTTCCTAATCTTGTTTTAGTTTGGACATCTTGTGTCTCCTTTTCATTTTGTCTTAGTGTAATAACCCATATTGTATCAAATTGAATTTTCCATTAGGGAGATTTCAATTTCTGCATTATTGCATTAGTTGTGTCATTTCTTTCATTCTTAAGTTTCCATTTTTGGTGTCTTTGTGTTTTTGCTTCCGATTACACTATAATTAACTATTTGATTCTTGTTAGTTAAATTCACATAATTCGGACAACATACATATCTTCACCTTGTATGCTCATTTCAACGTTCTTCACTTTGGTCTTTTGCTTCTAGTTTTGTGCCTATCTTCTTTGTTAAGTATTTTCATTGCATTCTTTACCATAATTTGCTGCTTGTGAACTATTTTGACTTGAGTTTGAGTTCTGAAGTGCAACTGAAGATAACAAGCTTGAGTGGTAAAAGGCTTCAGAGTGTGAGCTTAAAGGAGGGTAAAAGCCAAATTGAGTGAAATACGAGTGGAGTGTCATATTTTGAGTGAAACACGTGAGGGAGTGACTGTGAGGATGTACTATTACAAGTCAAGACGACATTTAGATCAAGAAGCATTGAATGAGTTGAAGAAGGATGCTAAGTTGTTGGATAAAAATCTTAAAGATTTTGAGTTACAGTTTAAACAACTTTCTAGACTAGTAAGTACATATATAAGACAGGAGGAAAGAAAGAAAGAAGAGGAAGTTATTGTCAACGAAATTGTTTGTGAAGTTGAAAGAGATGGTATAGACTTATATGCTGATGAAGTTGTAAATGAGGAAGAAATAAGTGGATGTGATGAAGATGTTGTTTTGAGTGAAAAGGAAAACATAATTGAAAGAGAAGATGTTGCTTTGAGTGAACAGAAGGGTGTTTGTGTAATTGAGATAGAAGATCAGCATGTTATAATTGACCCTACAGTTCTTAAGGAGGTTGAATTGAACGTGGAAAGTGAAGATAATAATGATAAGAATGAAAAGATTATATTAAAGACTAACCATGTTTTGCCTAGTTTTCATGTTAAATTGCAGGAACATGATGAGTCCTCAGCTGAAGAAGCATTCATTTTATTTCCACCTATTCAGAAGATCTTATATGAAGATAAATTTATTCTGCAAGTGTCAATTCCCAACTTGAACAAGACGAAGATTCGAGGACGAATCTTTTCTAAAGAGGGAGGGAATGATGCGTGCACAGGGGGGTCAACATTTCAAGATTATAAACAATGGAAGTTCATATTCATGGAGATCAAATTTGGAGAAGTTAAAGAAGGCTTGAAGGAAGTCCGTGGGCCAAATTTATGAAAAAGCCAAATTGAAGATGGACATGTGCTAGTCATGTGATGACTTAACATGTGCAGGTCATGTGACACTTGACATGTACCGATCATGTGACCTTGACATGTGCTATACATGTGAGCCAGAGCATGTGCAATGCATGTGCTAATTGGTGGCTTAAGGGGCTGATTTATTTGGGCTTTTAGTTTAGGCTTTTATTTATTATTTTTATTTGATTATTTGTAATATATTAGGCCTTAACTTATTCTTTTGGGCTTCTTTAAGTGAGATGGGCTTTAATTAGCTTGGGCTCATTTAATTAGTTCTTTTTAGGCTTTTTGGGCTGAATTTTAAGTTAATTAGTGTGGGCTTTAGTTATCTTGATGTAAGGCCCATGTTTTAAGGCCTATTTGATTAATTAGGGTTTTTATTAGCTTAAGAGAGTATAAATACTCTACAAAAACGAGATTGGAGGCAGATTTGATTAATTTGATAATTTCTTTTGGCTTGGCCGAATTCTTCATTGGAGAGGATTGTTTGTCTTCTTCTTTTGCATCAAGAACTTTAATTCTTATCAAGGTATTTACTTTGTGGCGAATTCTGTTCTTGTGTTTTTAAAATCAATCTATTATAAGCGTTTCCATTCACATAGTTGTTTGGGGGTTCTTTAGATTGGGGGTTTATTCTTGTTCATTTTCATGCCATATTGTATGTTCAAGGGGTTTCGGGTTCTTTAGCCTTGGGGTTCCGCATCATTAGCAAATGATGCGGAACCCCAAGGCTAAAGAACCCGAAACCCCTTGAACATACAATATGGCATGAACATGAACAAGAATAAACCCCCAATCTAAAGAACCCCCAAACAACTATGTGAATGGAAACGCTTATAATAGATTGATTTTAAAAACACAAGAACAGAATTCGCCACAAAGTAAATACCTTGATAAGAATTAAAGTTCTTGATGCAAAAGAAGAAGACAAACAATCCTCTCCAATGAAGAATTCGGCCAAGCCAAAAGAAATTATCAAATTAATCAAATCTGCCTCCAATCTCGTTTTTGTAGAGTATTTATACTCTCTTAAGCTAATAAAAACCCTAATTAATCAAATAGGCCTTAAAACATGGGCCTTACATCAAGATAACTAAAGCCCACACTAATTAACTTAAAATTCAGCCCAAAAAGCCTAAAAAGAACTAATTAAATGAGCCCAAGCTAATTAAAGCCCATCTCACTTAAATAAGCCCAAAAGAATAAGTTAAGGCCTAATATATTACAAATAATCAAATAAAAATAATAAATAAAAGCCTAAACTAAAAGCCCAAATAAATCAGCCCCTTAAGCCACCAATTAGCACATGTATTGCACATGCTCTGGCTCACATGTATAGCACATGTCAAGGTCACATGATCGGTACATGTCAAGTGTCACATGACCTGCACATGTTAAGTCATCACATGACTAGCACATGTCCATCTTCAATTTGGCTTCTTCATAAATTTGGCCCACGGACTTCCTTCAAGCCTTCTTTAACTTCTCCAAATTTGATCTCCATGAATATGAACTTCCATTGTTTATAATCTTGAAATGTTGACCCCCCTGTGCACGCATCACCATCTCACTTAAATAAGTCCAAAAGAATAAGTTAAGGCCTAACATATTACAAATAATCAAATAAAAATAATAAATAAGCCCTAATTAAAAGCCCAAACCAAAACAGCCCCTTAAGTTCATTAATAAGCACATGCAATACACATGTAATGTGTCACATGATGTGCACATGCATATGACACATGTATAGCACATGACATAGCACATGTCTAGCACATGGATGGCACATGTCAAGGTCACATGACTTGCACATGCCTCTCTTAAAAGTCTCTTTTTGATTCGGCTTCTTCATAGCTACAGTAAACCACCTTCAAGCCTTCTTGAACTTCCCCAAATTTGATCTCCATGAATTCGAACTTGCAATGTTTATAATCTTGCAATGTTGACCCCCCTGTGCACGCATCATTTCCTCCCTCTTTAGAAAAGATTCGTCCTCGAATCTTCGTCTTGTTCAAGTTGGGAATGGAAACTTGTAGAATGAATTGATCTTCATATACGATCTTTTGAACAGGTGAAAATAAAATAAATGCTTCTTCAGCTGAGGACTCATCATGTTCCTGCAATTTAACAAAAACACTAGGAAAAACATGATTATTCAATACAACCATTTCATTCTGATCATGGTCCTTTCCTTTCTCCATGTTCAACTTAGCCTCCTTAAGCACTACAAGATCAATCATAACATGCTGATCTTCCATCTCAACTAAACAAACATCTTCCTTCTCACTCAAAACAACAACTACTTCACTTCCACTGATTTCTTCTTCACTCACAACCTCATTGTCATACAAATCTATAGCATCTCTTTCAGCTTCACACATAATCTCTTCCATTGCAACTTCCTCTTTCTTTCTTTTCTCCTTTTTCAAACACTTATCTAGCTGTCTAAAGAGTTGTTTAAACCTCAATTCCATATCTTCAGAATCTTTATTTTTCCTATGACGGTCAATTGATTTACTTCGATTTTTTATTTTAGTAGATTCATTTATTCTCTCCTCCATCATATCCATTCTAGCGTTTAACTTCTTGAACTCATTAATGAGGGCCTTGTACATCACTTTCATATCGGGCATGGCTTCCTCCTCCTCATACATTGTTTTCTTTTCTTCTCTTCTTGACATGATTTGAATTCTGCAAAACAGATGTTAGACAATAACCTCACACACTCCCTCACGTGTTTACACTCAAAGATGCCACTCCTCTCGTGTTTCACTCAATAAGGCTTTTACCCTCTTAATGTACTCACACACTCTGCCTTTTACCACTCTAATTGCAACTCTTAAATTGCACTTCAGAATTCAATTCACAAACCAAGAATTTGAGCACGTTTTAGAAAGCAAAGAATAAGTAAGCACTAACAATAAAAAGATAGCTCAAAACTAGAAAAGAAGTCACTAGACACAATGAAGGTGGTACACGGACAAGACTGTTATACCACTTGATTATATCCAAATTAGAGTATTAGAACAAGCAAAGATACTCTAACAATGTAAATGGAACAAAAGCTAGCTTAAAACAAAGAAACAAGCAACAAGAATTAAGAAAAATGACAATTTGGACAAAATGTATGAATTTGATTCACTACAAAGTAAACTAAATACCCAACAAAGCAAGAAAAATAACAAAGAAACCTAATTATACTAAAAAAGACAGAATGCACGCAATACAATTAAATTTAGAGCCAAAATGATGATTAGGCCGAATGGTGTATCAAGCTCTAATTAATGTGTCAAGTTGTATGCAAAATGATGGCAAAATGATAGGAAAATGATGTCAAAATGGTGTAAAAAATTTGATAGCAAAATGGTGGCAAATGATGGCAAAATGGTAGGAAAAGGATGGCAAAAATGATACCAAAATGGTGACACAAATGATAAAAAATGATTCCAAAAATGGTAGAACAAATGGATAAGATATGATAAAATGGCAGCTCAAATGGGTAAGAAATGAAACAAAAATGGCAGCTTAAATGGATAATAAATGATATCAAAAATGGATAAGAAATGGATAAGAAACGGATAACACAAATGGTGGCTCAATGATTGCAAAGTAAATCCTTGGTTAAGTAGGATTAGGATTACACCTCTAATTCTAATATGGATTATGATTTTTGAAAACCTAAACCCAAAGGAATAAGGATTAATTTTACTAACCCTTAAAGGATTCCTAATTCCCCAAACAATATGGATTAATTTTCCCCCACCTATTATAGGATTTGGAATTGCCTTTTGCTATATAAACCCTCCTTGGCTGAATTGCTCCCTACCCTTTTCTCCTCCTATATTCCTTTCTTTCACGTTTTTTTTCTCCTCTTTTCTCTGTTTCTTCTATTCTTTTCTTTTGTATGTTTTTATTTCTTTTCTTCTTGCTGTTTTTTTTAATAAATTTCAGCAATCAAATCAAAACAAACTCCTACAAGGTTCGGATTTCTAAACCCAAAGATGTTCTACTTCTTTTTTTTTCTTCTCTTTTTTTTTTTATAATTTCAGCAAACAAACTATAACTTCTACTCCCAAAATTCAGATCTCAAGCCAAGGATAATCAATGTTTCGGTTCAAGGCAAAAATAAGAATCTCAAGGCAAAAAAAAAAGTAAATAAAACAAAGGCTAAGAAAAGGCTAATTTAACACACACAAAAAAACACAAAAATCAGAAACTTGATGAAACCAAATTCGGCACAAACATAAAAGAATCAAGAAAAAGAAAACATAGCCCTAACACTAAGATAAATAGGAATTTACCTTAACTTTGGCTCTGATACCAAATGATGCGGAACCCAATAGCTAACGAGCTACAAACCCACACATACGATTTGAATAGCAAACCAAAATCAGACAAACACCCTCCCTATTGAACCCCCAATCAACCTGTGACTGAAAACGCAAATAATCGGGAAACAAAGAACTGAAAAACGCCACAATCAAACGATTGATAAGTTAATCAAATTCTTCATGCAATAGAAAAGAAAGCAATTCACTCTCTTAATATAAGCAAATAAATTCGGCTATGCCAATAATAATCATTCAAAAATCTGCCGTTTACAATCTATAATAGCCTATTTATATGGTGGCTAACCCTAGCTAGCAAAATAACATAAAGAAAACCCTAATGAGGCCTTAAACTAAGCTAGGCCGAATTGTCCATGGGCTTTACAAGATAAATTAAGCCCAAACTAAAGAATTAAACACACTTAAAATAAGCCCAAAAGAAAGACTAATTAAAAACCCAAAATAACTAAACTAAACCCAAACTAAAAGCCCAATTCGTTTAGCCCATTAAGTCATTAAATAAATGAGTCATGTGACTTTTAAATGAAGCACATGACTTGTACAAATAAAGCCCAAAGTAGTATAAACCCAAAAATGACTTAAATTGGCCCAAAAATGGCTTAAGTTGGCCCAATTTCACTAGAAGCTTCCAAAAGGCTAAGTACTTTGTGAAAACCTCCTTCAAGCTCTTTTTGACACTTCTCAAAGACATCTTCATTCAGCTCTTGAGTAACAAAGCCTTGTACATAAGTTGTCATAGCCATTTTCAGCTTCTTAGCTCGCCCCCTTGTAATTGGTCCACTTGGAATCTTCAAAGAATCCTGAGTATCTGGCTGATCCGTATCAGTTCCTGATTCATTTTTGGAGAGTTTTGTGGGGAAAGTTGGGAACTAAGCTTTTATTTTCTACTACATGTCATCCACAAACTGATGGACAAATAATAGTAAATAGGACTTTAGGAACCATGTTGCGTGCTATTATTGGAAATAATTTAAAAACTTGGGAAGATTGTTTGCCATTCATTGAATTTGCATATAATCGTACTGTACATTCTTCTACAGGTTTTTCTCCATTTGAAATTGTGTATGGTTTTAACCCATTGACTGTTTTGGATTTAATGCCTTTACCTGTGAATAAGCTTGCTAGTTTAGATGGTAAAAAGAAGGCTGATTTGGTTAAAACAATGCATGAGAAAGCACGGGAACAGATTGAGAGGAAGAATCGCATGTATGCACAAAAAGCTAATAAAGGAAGAAAACGAGTCATTTTTGAACTAGGTGACTAGGTTTGGGTGCATATGCGAAAAGAGCGGTTTCCACAGCAAAAGAAGTCAAAACTTGATGCAAGGGGTGATGGACCATTCCAAGTGTTGGAAAGAATCAATGAAAATGATGCGTGCACAGGGGGGTCAACATTGCAACGTTATAAACATTGCAAGTTCATATTCATGGAAATCAAATTTAAGAAGTGTTATAAAGAGCTTGAAGGAGGCTTTCACAAAGTACTTAGCCTTTTGGAAGCTTCTAGTGAAATTGGGCCAACTTAAGCCATTTTTGGGCCAATTTAAGTCATTTTTGGGTTTATACTACTTTGGGCTTTATTTGTACAAGTCATGTGCTTCATTTAAAAGTCACATGACTCATTTATTTAATGACTTAATGGGCTAAACGAATTGGGCTTTTAGATTGGGTTTAGTTTAGTTATTTTTGGGTTTTAATTAGTCTTTCTTTTGGGCTTATTTTAAGTGTGTTTAATTCTTTAGTTTGGGCTTAACTTATCTTGTAAAGCCCATGGACAATTCGGCCACACCATGTTTAAGGCCTCATTAGGGTTTTGTTTTAGGTTATTTGCTAGCTAGGGTTAGCCACCCTATAAATAGAACATGTTATGTTAAGAATTTCAGATTTGGGATAATTTTCTTGGCATAGCCGAATTTATTTGCTTAGATTAAGAGAGTGAATTGCTTTCTTTTCTATTGCATGAAGAATTTGATTAACTTATCAATCGTTTGATTGTGGCGTTTTTCAGTTCTTTGTTTCCCGATTATTTGCGTTTTCAGTCACAGGTTGATTGGGGGTTCAATAGGGAGGGTGTTTATCTGATTTGGTTTGCTATTCGAATTGTATGTGTGGGTTTGTAGCTCGATAGCTATTGGGTTCCGCATCAGAAAATGTATATAAGATTGACTTACCTGGTGAGTATAATGTTAGTGCTACTTTTAATGTTTCTGATTTATCTCCTTTTGACTTTGATTCAGATTCGAGGAAGAATCCTTTTGAAGAGGGAGGGAATGATGCGAGCACTATCAAGGAACAACAAAAGGATGAGCTAGCATTACCAAATGGTCCAACAACGAGATTGCGGGCTAAGAAGTTCAAAGAGGCACTGAATGGTTACATGGGCCGAATTGTGGAAGCTATGGAAAGCTAAGAGAAGCTTGGGCCGAATGGCATCAAGACCAACTCAATGGGGCAGAATTGTGAAGACCAAATGTGCATGATAAATTTGACATGTGCAAGTCATGTGCCACTTGACATGTGCCATGCATGTGACACTTGACATGTGCACATCATGTGACACAATACATGTGCAATGCATGTGTTGCTTAATGGACTTATGGGCTGATTTGTTTGGGCTCTTAGTTTAGGCTTTTATTTATTATTTTTATTTGATTATTTGTAATATGCTAGGCCTTAACTTATTCTTTTGGGCTTATTTAAGTGAGATGGTGATGCGGAACCCCAGCCTATATGCAAACTAGAACGCCAACATACCATGAATATTGATCATAAACAAGTGAATAAACCCCCAATCTAAAGAACCCCCCTCATGTTTTCTAAGCCTCAATTAGTTATTTAGGCCCAACTCTTTAGAAGAGATAAGCCCAACTTTAGCCTACCCACTTAAACTACCCAAAATACTCAAATAAACCCAAAAATAAAACAAACCTAATTAAATAAGCCCAAAACGTTTTCTAAGGTACTAGGCTGCCCAAATACATTTATTTATATGTCATTACAAGAATAGAAGCTAAACAAAATAGCTTGAAGGCCCATTTGACCATTCGGCCCCAACTTGTCTTCATAGCCCAATTCAGCTTCTTTCCCCTCTTGAACTTGTATCTTCTCTACATAAGGCCTCATGAATGCTTGTAGGACTTCTTTAAGCTTCTTTGACCTTGCTCTTGTGATTGGTCCTTGAGGAAGTGCTAGTTCATCTCTCTTGTTGCCATTATGCTTGGTTGTGCTCATATCAGATGGGCTTTAATTAGTTTGGGCTCATTTAATTAGTTATTTTTAGGATTTTTGGGCTGAATTTTAAGTTAATTAGTGTGGGTTTTAGTTATCTTGATGTAAGGCCCATGTTTTAAGGCTTATTCGATTAATTAGAATTTTTTCTAGCTTAAGGGAATATATATACTCCACAAAAACGAGATTGGAGGCATAGTTGATTAATTTGATAAATTTCTTTTGGCTTGGCCAAATTCATCTTTGGAGAGGATATCTTGTCTTCTTCTTTTGCATTAAGAATATAAATTCTTATCAAGGTAATTACTTGTGGCGAATTCTGTTCTTGTGTTTAAATCAACCTAATTATTTGCGTTTCCTTTCACTTTATTGATTGGGGGTTCAATAGGGTTGGGGATTTACTCTTATTCATGTCTGTCATATTGTATGTTCAAGGGGTTTTGGGTTCTTTAGCCTTGGGATTCCGCATCAGGAGTATATTTATAGTAAAAGGGAAAATCCAAATCCATTAATAGGTGGAAAAATCTAATCCTGAGTGCTTGAGGATTAGGGGCAGCAATTAATCCTTTTCTAAATAGAGGTGTGAATCCTTTAAGAAATAGGAAAAATTAATTCTATCTGTTTTGAGAATAGGAAAACTTAATCATAAACCACCTTTGATTATTATTATTCAATTCGGATAAGGATTCATTTGTGCTACCATTAGCTTATCATTTTGGATATCATTTTCCTATCATTTGCTAACCATTTTTGGTAACATTTTCCTAACATTTGCTATCCATTTTTTGTAACATTTTGGTACCATTTTGCTGTCATTTTTACACCATTTTGGTATCATTTTGCCATCATTTTTTTCTACCATTTTGCCATCATTTGCCTACCATTTTGGTAACATTTTGCCATCATTTTTACACCATTTTGGTATCATTTTGCCATCATTTTTCTACCATTTTGCCATCATTTGCCTACCAATTTGGTAACATTTTGCCATCATTTTTACACCATTTTGGTATCATTTTGCCATCATTTTTCTACCATTTTGCCATCATTTGCCTACCATTTTGGTAACATTTTGCCATCATTTTTACACTATGTTCTTATCATTTTGACATCATTTTTCTACCACTTTGCCATCATTTTGTACACAACTTGACACATTAATTAGATCTTGATACATCATTCGGCCTATTCATCATTTTGGCTCTAAATTGAATTGTATTGAGTGCATTCTGTCTTACTTAGTATAATTAGGTTTCTTTGTTATTTTCTTGCTTTGTTGGGTAGAATAACTAGGTTCTATATTTGGTTTACTTTGTAGTGAATCAGATTCATACATTTTATCCAGATTGTCATTTTTCTTAATTCTTGTTGCTTATTTCTTTGTTTTGAGCTTGCTTTTGTTCCTTTACACTGCTAGAGTATCTTTACTTGTTCTAATACTCTAATTTGGATATAATCAAGTGGTATACCAGTCTTGTCCGTGTACCACCTTCATTGTGTCTAGAGTCTTCTTTTCTATCTTTGAACTTTCTTTTATTATTAGTTGCTTATTTCTTTGCTTCCACAATTCGGCCCATATAAGCTTTTAGTGCTTATTTGAACTTCTTAGCTCGAAATCTTGTCATTGGGCCATTTGGTAATGCTAGCTCATCCTTTTGTTGTTCCTGGATAGTGCTCGCATCATCCCCTCCCTCTTCAAAAGGATTCGTCCTCGAATCTGAATAGGACGAATCTGAATCAAAGTCAAAAGGAGGTAAATCAGAAACATTAAAAGTAGCACTAAAATTATACTCACCAGGCAAGTCAATCTTATATGCATTTTCATTGATGCGTTCCAACACTTGGAATGGTCCATCACCCCTTGCATCAAGTTTTGACTTCCTTTGCTGTGGAAACCTCTCTTTTCGTATATGCACCCAAACCCAGTCACCTGGTTCAAAAATGACTCGTTTTCTTCCTTTATTAGCTTTTTATGCATACATGCGATTCTTCTTCTCAATTTGTTCCCGTGCTTTCTCATGCATTGTTTTAACCAAATCAGCCTTCTTTTTGCCATCTAAACTAGCAAGCTTATTCACAGGTAAAGGCATCAAATTCAAAACAGTTAATGGATTAAAACCATACACAATTTCAAATGGAGAAAAACCTATAGAAGAATGTACAGCACGATTATATGCAAATTCAATGAATGGCAAATAATCTTCCCTAGTTTTTAAATTTTTCCCAAAAATAGCATGCAACATGGTTCCTAGAGTCCTATTTACTACTTCTGTTTGTCCATCAGTTTGTGAATGACATGTAATAGAAAATAAAAGCTTAGTACCCAATTTTCCCCACAAAACTCTCCAAAAAATGACTCAGGAACTTAGTATCTCTATCTGACACAATGGTTCTTGGCACTCCATGAAGCCGAACCACCTCTCTAAAGAATAAATCAGCAATGTTTGTTGCATCATCTGTTTTATGGTAAGCAATAAAACGAGCCATCTTACTAAATCTGTCCACAACAACAAATATGCTATCTCTTCCCTTCCTAGTCCTAGGCAAACCCAATACAAAATCCATTGAAATATCAGTCAACGGTTCACTAGGTACAGGTAATGGTGTATACAGTCCATGAGGCATAGACCTAAATTTAGCTTGTTTACATGCAATGCACTTGGTAGAAATTTTTTCTATATCTCTCCTCATATTCGGCCAATAGAAATGTTCACTAAGCATATTTAAGGTCTTTTGCACACCAAAATGCCCCATTAAACCCCCATTATATGATTCCCTAACACGCAACTCCCTAATAGAACATGTAGGAATACAAAGTTATTTTCCTTTAAAAAGATATCCTTCATGTCTATAGTACTTGTCAACTGCAGTACTTTCACAAGCATGATACACAGTGGCAAAATCAGCATCACCAACATACAAATCTTTCAAATGCTCAAATCCAAGCAACTTAGAAGTAAGCATAGAAATCAAAGCATACCTTCTAGATAGTGCATCAGCCACGACATTTTCTTTACCTTGCTTGTATTTGATCACATATGGAAATGTTTCCAAAAACTCTACCCAACTTGCATGCCTTTTACTCAATTTACCTTGTGCCTTCAAATACTTGAGAGACTGGTGATCACTATGTATGACGAATTCCTTTGGCAGCAAGTAGTTGATGCGGAACCCAATAGCCATCGAGCTACAAACCCACACATACAATTCGAATAGCAAACCAAATCAGATAAACACCCTCCCTATTGAACCCCCAATCAACCTGTGATTGAAAACGCAAATAATTGGGAAAAACGAAGAAGATGAAAACGCCACAATCAAGATAATTGATATGTAATCAAATTTTTCATGCAATAGAAAAGATGAGCAAGCAAATTCTCACAAATCTCTCTATAGAATTTTGGCAAAACCAAGAAAAAGAGGATAGCCTCCAATGTTTAATAATTCCAATCTCTCCTTTACAAATTCATTTTTGAGGAGTATTTATACTCCTTTAAGCTAATAAAAATCCTAATTAATAAAATAGGCCTTTAAACATGGGCCTTGCACCAAGACAACTAAAGCCCACACTAATTAACTTAAAATACAGCCCAAAAGCCTAAAAAGAACTAATTAAATGAGCCCAAGCTAATTAAAGCCCAATTCACTTAAATAAGCCCAAAAGAATAAGGTAAGGCCTAACATATTACAAATAATCAAATAAAAATAATAAATAAAGCCCTAATTAAAAGCCCAAACCAAAACAGCCCCTTAAGTCCATTAATAAACACATGCAATGCACATGTAATGTGTCACATGATGTGCACATGCATAGAACATGTCTAGCACATGGTTGGCACATGTAAAGATCATATGACTTGCACATGCCTCTGTTTAAAGTCTCTTTTTGATTCGGCTTCTTCATAGCTACAGTAAACCACCTTCAAGCCTTCTTGAACTTCCCCAAATTTGATCTCCATGAATATGAACTTGCAATGTTTATAACGTTGCAATGTTGACCCCCCTGTGCACGCATCATTCCCTCCCTCTTTAGAAAAGATTCGTCCTCGAATCTTCGTCTTGTTCAAGTTGGGAATGGAAACTTGTAGAATGAAATCATCTTCATATACGATCTTTTGAACAGGTGGAAATAAAATGAATGCTTCTTCAGCTGAGGACTCATCATGTTCCTGCAATTTAACAAAAATACTAGGAAAAACATGATTATTCAATACAACCATTTCATTCTGATCATTATTATCTTCACTTTCCACGTTCAATTCAACCTCCTTAAGAACTGTAGGGTCAATTATAACATGCTGATCTTCTATCTCAATTACACAAACATCTTTCTGTTCACTCAAAACAACAACTACTTCACTTCCACTGATTTCTTCTTCACTCACAACCTCATTGTCATACAAATCTATAGCATCTCTTTCAGCTTCACACACAATCTCTTCCATTGCAACTTCCTCTTTCTTTCTTTTCTCCTTTTTCAAACACTTATCTAGCTGTCTAAAGAGTTGTTTAAACCTCAATTCCATATCTTCAGAATCTTTATTGTTGCTCCATTTTGGCCAAATTTTGTTATTGGAATTTGAGAATGACCTTGCTATCCTCCTTTGTTTCTGTTGCCTCTCCACCTTAATGGCAATGTTCACTAAGTCCTCCATTTTTCCATAATGTTGCAATTCAACTACATCCGAATTTCTTTATCCAAACCTCCTAGAAACCAAGCCATTATTACCTCTTCCTCCTCTTTTATGTTAGCTTTGATCAATAGCATCTCCATCTCCTTGTGATAATCTTCTACTGATCTAGCTCCTTGCACTAGCCTATGCAACCTCTGATGTAACTCCCTAAAGTAGTGTGAAAGCACAAATCTTTTCCTCATGGCTTCCTTCATATCCTCCCAACTATTAATAGGACGTCTCCTCACTTTCCTTCTGCTCAAGTTCAATTGATCCCACCAAAATAAAGCATAATCTGTAAACTCCACAGCTGCTACCTTCACTTTCTTCTCCTCAGAATACCTATTACACTCGAAGATCATTTCAACCTTCCTTTCCCATTCTAGGTACTCTTCAGCACTATTTCTACCCTTAAATGGAGGAATCTTAAGCTTAATGTTACCTAAATTCCCATCCAATCTCCCACTAGTCTCTTCTTCATCTAAATCTTCTAAGTCAGCCCTTACATTCTCATCAGTCCATCTTCCTCTCCTTGCTGTTCTCCTAGATGTACTATTTGATCCCAATTCTAGCCTCTCTATTCTATCATTCATATTTCCCATATCTCTCATGAATTTTTCAAACGTACCATGCATAGCTTGAATGGAGAACACTACCTCGTCGAGAGTTGCTCCCTTTTTACCCAATTCTTCAGTCATGATTGAAAAATCTGCAAAAAGATGTTAGATAATAACCTCACACACTCCCTCACTTGTTTACACTCAAAGGATGTCACTCCTCTCGTGTTTCACTCAAACAAGGCTTTTACCCTCTTAATGTACTCACACGCTCTTGCCTTTTACCACTCTAATTGCAACTCTTAAATTGCACTTCAGAATTCAATACACAAACCAAGAATTTGAGTACGTTTTAGAAAGCAAGGAAATAAGCGACTAACAATAACAGAAAGCTCAATGCTAGAAAAGAAGACACTAAACAAAATGGAGGTGGTACACGGGCAAGACTGGTATACCACTTGATTATATCAAAATTAGAGTATTAGAATAAGCAAAGATACTCTAACAGTGTAATGGAACAAAAGCAAGCTCAAACAAAGAACTACGCAACAAGAATTAAAAAAAATGACTATTCTGGACAAAATGTATGAATCTGACTCACTACAAAGTAAATCAGATATAGAATCTAGTTATTCTACCCAACAAAGCAAGAAAATAACAAAGAATCCTAATTATACTAAATAAGATAGAATGCACTCAAGACAATTCAATTTAAAGCTAAAATGATGATTAGGCCGAATGGTGTATTAAGCTCTAATTAGGGTTGTGCTTTCTTTTTCTTGATTCTTTTATGATTGTGCCGAATTTGGTTTCATCAAGTTTCTGATTTTTGTGTTTTTTTTCCTTGTGTGCAAAATGATGGCAAAATGGTGTAAAAAATGATGGCAAAATGGTAGGTAAATGATGGCAAAATGGTGCAAAATGGTAGGCAAATGATGGTAAAATAGTGCAAAAAAATGGTAGGCAAATGATGGTAAAAATGATACCAAAATGGTGCAAAAATGACAGCAAAAATGGTACCAAAATGTTACCAAAATTGGATAGCAAATGATAGGAAAAAATGTTACCAAAAATGTAGCACAAATAATTCCTTATCCGAATTGGATAATAATAATAATCAAAGGTGGTTTAGGATTAAGTTTCCTATTCCCAAAACAGATAGGATTAATTTTCCTATTCCCAAAACAGATAGGATTAGTTTTCCCTATTACTTAAAGGATTTCCCACCTCTATTTAGAAAAGGATTAATTGCTGCTCCTAATCCTCAAGTACTTAGGATTAAGTTTTCCCACCTATTAAAGGATTTGGATTTTCCTTTATTCCTATATAAATACCCCTTGGCCGAATTGCTTCCTAACCTTTTCTTCCTCCTCTATTTCTTTTCTTTCACCTTTTTTTTCTTCTTTATTTTTTAGTTATATGAAATAGAGAACAACTAGACTACAAACCACCAAACTTCTCAAGCCCACAAGATCAGAACTCAAATTCGGTTTTCTACCCTTTGTTTTTTTTTTTTTCAAAACGCAAAAACTTCAAAGTGAAGAACGGAGGCTTAAACGTCATTTTTAAGGTCTGAAAAAGTCAGTTACATAGGGTTTTGCCCATGTAATGATTGTAGAGCACGAAATTCCCTTTCCGGAATGATATTATAATAAGAAATCGGACTCCTATATCAAAAGTTATGGCCTTTCGAAGTTTTCTGATTTATTTTTTTTTTTCAAAACAGCAAACTAATCTCTAATCTCCTCCTACAAGGATTCGGATTCAAGCTAAGGATGTTCAAGATTTCGGTTCAAGGCTATTTCACGAATTCAAGGTAAAGGTAAGAAAAGAAAAAGGCTAATTTAAACACACAAAACACAATTAACTAAGAAACTTAATACAACCTAATTCGGCATAAATAACTAGAATTCAAAGAAAAGAAAACGCAAACCTAACACTAAGATAAATAGGAATTTACCTTAACTTTGGCTCTGATACCAAATGATGCGGAACCCAATAGCTATCGAGCTACAAACCCACACATACAATTCGAATAGCAAAACCAAATCAGATAAACACCCTCCCTATTGAACCCCCAATCAACCTGTGATTGAAAATGCAAATAATTGGGAAAAACGAAGAAAATGAAAACGCCACAATCAAGATAATTGATAAGTAATCAAATTCTTCATGTAATAGAAAAGATGAGCAAGCAAATTCTCACAAATCTCTCTATAGAATTTTGGCAAAGCCAAGAAAAAGAGGATAGCCTCCAATGTTTAATAATTCCAATCTCTCCTTTACAAATTCGTTTTTGAGGAGTATTTATACTCCTTTAAGCTAATAAAAATCCTAATTAATAAAATAGGCCTTTAAACATGGGCCTTGCACCAAGATAACTAAAGCCCACACTAATTAACTTAAAATACAGCCCAAAAAGCATAAAAAGAACTAATTAAATGAGCCCAAGCTAATTAAAGCCCAATTCACTTAAATAAGCCTAAAAGAATAAGGTAAGGCCTAACATATTACAAATAATCAAATAAAAATAATAAATAAAGCCCTAATTAAAAGCCCAAACCAAAACAGCCCCTTAAGTCCATTAATAAACACATGCAATGCACATGTAATGTGTCACATAGAACATGTCATGGCACATGTCAAAGCACATGTGATGCGAAATGGACCAGGAAGCCATCAAGAGATGACTTGGCTTTGCCAAGTGGGCCAATTACTAGAGCTAGGGCCAAGAAGTTCAAGGGAGCCTTAGAAGTCTACTTGGGCCGAATGGTGGAAGCCATGGAGGAGCAATGGCGTGATGGGCAAAGCAAGGCCAAGGCCATGCCATTGAGGCCGAATGTTGAAGGGCCATTTGAAGGAAGTGTGGTCCATGCTTTATGTGCCACATATGGGCTACAAGGGGATTGATTTGATTGGGCCCATAGTTAGGACCTTTATATGTATTTTTCTTTTGGGTTAAACTAGCTTGTTATTAGGCTTTTTAAGTGTGCTCACGCCAACTTGTATTGGGCAGCCCAAGTGTTTTCCTTTATGTGTTATTTGGGCCAAATTCTCATTACCAATAAGTAGAGAATTCGGCCAGCCCATTAGTCTTAGGGTTAAGTCTTTAGTTGGTGGCATATAAATACTACCTTAAACCTAATTGTGGAGGAGATTTTGATTAATTGAGAAGTTCATTTGGTTTAGCCGAATTTCTTAGTGAGAGAGGCAGATTTGCATTCTTTCATTTTGCATTAGGAATTTAGTTAACTTATCAATCATTGATTGTGGCGTTTTCTATTTCCTTCATCCCAATTATTTGCGTTCTCAATCACAGGTTGATTGTGGTTTCAATAGGGAGGGATTTTAACTTGTTCGTCTTTGTTGATCATAGTGTGCGTTTTAGGGGTTTCGGGTTCATATAACCTTGGGGTTCCGCGTCATTTGGTATCAGAGTTAGGATTAAGGTAAATTCCTATTTATTTTAGTGTTAGGTTTGCGTTTTCTTTCTTTGAATTCTAGTTATTTATGCCGAATTAGGTTGCATTAAGTTTCTTAGTTAATTGTGTTTATTCGTGTGTTTAAATTAGCCTTTTCTTTGCTTACCTTTACCTTGAACTGAATCTTGAACATCCTTAGCTTGATTTCGAATCTTAGTAGAAGAATATTAGAGGTTAGTTGCTGATTTGAAAAAAAAAAATTCAGAAAACTTCGAAAGGCCATAACTTTTGATATAGGAGTCCGATTTGTTATTATAATATCATTCCGGAAAGGGAATTTCGTGCTCTACAATCGTTACTGGGCAAAGCCCTATGTAACTGACTTTTTCGGACCTTAAAAATGACGTTTAAGCCTCCGTTCTTCACTTTGAAGTTTTTGCGTTTTGAAAAAAAAAAAGGGTTAGAAAACCGAATTTGAGTTCTGATCACTTTGGGCTTGTGAAGTTTGGTAGTTGTAGTCTAGTTGTTATCTATTTCATAAAAAAAAGGAGAAAAAAAAAAGGAAAAAAAAACGTGAAAGAAGAGAAATAAAGAAGAATTTTGCGTGTGGAGAAAAGTGTAGAGGAGCAATTCGGCCAAGGGTTATTTATATAGCAAAAAGGGAAAATCCAAATCCTTTAATAGGTGGGAAAACTTAATCCTAAGTGCTTGAGGATTAGGGGCAGCAATTAATCCCTTTCTAAATAGAGGTGGGAAAACCTTTAAGTAATAGGGAAAACTAATCCTATCTGTTTTGGGAATAGGAAAATTAATCCTATCTGTTTTGGCAATAGGAAAACTTAATCCTAAACCACCTTTGATTATTATTATCCAATTCGGATAAGGATTCATTTGTGCTACCATTTGCTTATCATTTTTGGTAACATTTTCCTATCATTTGCTATCCATTTTTGGTAACATTTTGGTACCATTTTTGCTGTCATTTTTGCACCATTTTGGTATCATTTTTGCCATCATTTGCCTATCATTTTTGCACCATTTTACCATCATTTTTACACCATTTTGCCATCATTTTCCATCATTTGCCCATCTCACTTAAATAAGCCCAAAAGAATAAGTTAAGGCCTAATATATTACAAATAATCAAATAAAAATAATAAATAAAAGCCTAAACTAAAAGCCCAAACAAAACAGCCCATTAAGTCCATTAATTGGCACATGCATTGCACATGTAATGTGTCACATGATGTGCACATGCATATGGCACATGCATAGCACATGACATGGCACATGTCTAGCACATGTCAAAGCACATGGTTGGCACATGTCAAGGTCACATGACTTGCACATGCCTCTGTTCAAAGTCTCTTTTTGATTCGGCTTCTTCATAGCTACAGTAAACCACCTTCAAGCCTTCTTGAACTTCCCCAAATTTGATCTCTATGAATATGAACTTGCAATGTTTATAACGTTGCAATGTTGACCCCCCTGTGCACGCATCAGTAGTGCTCCCACACCTCAAGAGCTCTCACCAATGCATAAAGCTCCTTGTCATAGGTGGAATAGTTCAATACTGGACCACTTAACTTCTCACTGAAATATGCTATGGGACGATTTTTCTGCATCAAAACAGCACCTATACCAATCCCAGAAGCATCACATTTAATCTGAAATGTCTTAGAAAAATCAGGTAAACGCGAAATAGGAGCAGTACATAATTTCTCTTTTAAACTGCAAAATGCATTGTCTTGCTCTTTTTTCCATTTAAACCCAACATTATTTTTAACAATCTCATTCAGTGGTGCAGCAATAGTAGAGAAATCTCTAACAAACTGCCTATAAAAACTAGCTATTCCATGGAAACTCCTTACCTCGGTCACTAACTTAGGTGTTGGCCATTCTTGAATAGCCCTCACCTTTTCAGAATCAACCTCCACTCCTTTAGAGCTCACTACAAAACCTAAGAAGACAACTTTATTGATGCGGAACCCCAAGGTTAAAGAACCCGAAACCCCTTGAACATACACTTTGATTGCAAAGACAAAGAAGACAAAAACCCTCCCTATTGAACCCCCAAACAACACGTGAATGGAAACGCAAATAATTGGGAATTAAAGAACTTGAAAAACGCCACAATCAAACAATTGATAAGTTAATCAAATTCTTCATGCAATAGAAAAGAAAGCAATTCACTCTCAATCTAAGCAAGATAATTCGGCTATGCCAATGAATATTATTCAAATCTCAAGTTTACAACTTATGTTAGCCTATTTATATGGTGGCTAACCCTAATTACCCTTAAAACCTAAAACAAACCCTAATGAGGCCTTAAACACACATAGGCCAAAATTCCATGGGCTTTACAAGGTAAATTAAGCCCAAACCAAAAGAAATAAACACACTTAAAATTAAGTCTTAAAGGCTGAATATGAAAGCCCAAAAGAAAGACTAATTAAAACCCAAAATAACTAAATTAAACCCAATCTACAAGCCCATCACGCCTAGCCCATTAAATCCCAACTTAAATGAGTCATGTAACTTTTAAATGAAGCACATGACATGTACAATTAAAAGCCCAAAGTGGTATAAGCCCTTGATGGCTTAAATTGGCCCAATTCCTTCACTTGCTTCCAAAAGGCTAAGTACTTTAAGTTGGCCTTCAAGCCCTTGATAGCATTTCTCAATAGCCTCTTCATGAATTTCTTGAGTGACAAAATCTTGAACAAAAGACGACATAGCCATCTTTAGCTTCTGAGCACGTCCTCTTGTTATTGGGCCACTAGGCAGCTTTAAAGGATATTTGGTGGTTGATGTCATTGTTGGTGGATACGTATCATTCCCTCCCTCCTCAAAAAGATTTGTCCTCAAATCTGCATCCACATCAAAAGGAGAAAGGTCAGAAACATTAAATGTAGCATAAACACCATACTCACCTGGTAAATCTATCTTGTAAGCATTATCATTGATGCGCTCCAAGACTTGAAATGGACCATCACCACGTGCATCCAACTTTCCCTTCCTTTGGTTTGGAAACCTTTCCTTGCAAAAATGTACCCAAACCCAATCTCCAGGAGCAAATACCACTTGTCGTCTTCCTTTATTAGCTCTTGCAGCATAATTCTGGTTCCTCTTCTCAATGTTAGTTCTGGCTTTTTCATGCAAAGTCTTTACCAATTCTGCGTTCCTGTTGCCATCTAAACTTGAAAGCTCATTTAAAGGCAATGGACAAAGATCAAGCACAGTCAGTGGGTTAAAACCATAAACAATCTCAAATGGTGAAAAACCAGTAGAAGAATGAATACTTCTATTATAAGCAAATTCAATAAAAGGTAAACAATCTTCCCATGTTTTGAGATTCTTACCCACTATAGCACGAAGTAAGGTACCCAAAGATCTATTCACTACCTCTGTTTGACCATCTGTCTGCGGGTGGCAAGTAGTAGAAAATAATAACTTTGTACCCAACTTACCCTATAGAACACGCCAAAAATGAGAAAGGAACTTTGTATCCCTGTCAGAAACAATGGTGCGTGGTATACCATGCAAACGCACAACTTCTCTAAAGAATAGGTCAGCAACATTAACAGCGTCATCACATTTATGACAAGCAATAAAGTGAGCCATTTTACTAAACCTATCTACCACAACAAAAATGCTATCTCTACCACATTTAGTTCTAGGCAATCCAAGCACAAAGTCCATAGAAACATCAGTCCAAGGAGAACTAGGTACAGGTAGAGGCATATACAAACCATGGAGCATAGTTTTAGACTTAGCTTGCCTAACATACTTTCTCCACATCCCTGCGCATATGAGGCCAATAAAAATGCTCATTTAACATGTCATAAGTCTTATGCACCCCAAAATGTCCCATCAATCCCCCACAATGAGATTCTAATACAAGCAAATCACGCATTGAACACTTAGGCAAACAAAGCTTGCTGCCCTTAAACAAAAACCCATCATGCCTATAGAATTTATCAAAATCTTGGTGCTCACATGCTGCATACACATTACCAAAATCAAGATCTCCAACATATAGTTCCTTAACATGCTCAAAACCAAGCAATTTAGAACTAAGTGTAGAAATTAAAGCATATCTTCTTGACAATGCATCCGCAACAATGTTATCTTTTCCATGCTTGTATTGAATAACATAAGGAAATATTTCAATAAATTCAATCCATTTAGCATGTCGTTTATTCAACTTACCTTGTCCCTTCAAGTGTTTAAGGGACTCATGATCGGTGTGAATGACAAACTCCTTGGGTAGGAGGTAATGCTGCCACACATCCAATACTCTCACTAAAGCATAAAGCTCTTTGTCATAGGTTGAATAATTGAGTTGGGCTCCATGTAGCTTCTCACTGAAATAGGCAATTGGTTTCTTTTCTTGCATCAAAACCGCCCCAATACCTACACCAGAAGCATCACATTCTATTTCAAACGTTTTATCAAAGTTAGGCAAAGATAAAATAGGAGCAGAACACAACTTCCCTTTCAAAGTCTCAAATGCCTTTTGTTGTGCTTCTCCCCACTTGAACCCAACCTCCTTCTTGATTATTTCTGTGAGTGGTGCAGCAATGGAAGAAAAATCCTGCACAAAATGCCTATAAAAGCTTGCCAAGCCATGGAAGCTTCTCACATATGAAGTAGTCTTAGGTGTAGGCCATTCCTTAATTGCCTTCACTTTTTCTTCATCCACTTCAATTCCCTGTGCACTCACCACAAAACCAAGATACACAAGTCTATCTATGCAAAATGTACATTTCTTAAGCTTAGCATACAACTTTTCAGATCTCAAAGCTTGTAAAACTAGCCTAACATGCTCAATATGCTCTTCATAAGACTTGCTGTAAATGAGTATATCATCAAAATACACAACAACAAACTTCCATAAATATGCACGCAATACATGGTTCATAAGCCTCATAAAAGTTCTAGGGGCATTAGATAGCCCAAATGGCATAACCAACCACTCATACAAACCATATTTAGTTTTGAAAGCTGTTTTCCACTCATCACCAGGTTTCATTCTAATTTGATGATATCCACTTATTAAATCAATTTTAGTAAAATACACAGCACCACATAATTCATCCAACATATCATCTAGCCTAGGAATGGGATGTCTATACTTTACAGTGATTTTGTTGACCGCACGGCAATCAACACACATCCTCCATGTTCCATCCTTCTTAGGCACCAATAGGACGGGTACTGCGCATGGACTCATGCTTTCTCTCACCAATCCCTTTTCCATAAGTTCTTCCACTTGCCTTTGTGATGCGAAATGGACCAGGAAACCATCAAGAGATGACTTGGCTTTGCCAAGTGGGCCAATTACTAGAGCTAGGGCCAAGAAGTTCAAGGGAGCCTTAGAAGTCTACTTGGGCCGAATGGTGGAAGCCATGGAGGAGCAATGGCGTGATGGGCAAAGCAAGGCCAAGGCCATGCCATTGAGGCCGAATGTTGAAGGGCCATTTGAAGGAAGTGTGGTCCATGCTTTATGTGCCACATATGGGCTACAAGGGGATTGATTTGATTAGGCCCATAGTTAGGACCTTTATATGTATTTTTCTTTGGGTTAAATTAGTTTGTTATTAGGCTTTTTAAGTGTGCTCACGCCAACTTGTATTGGGCAGCCCAAGTGTTTTCCTTTATGTGTTATTTGGGCCAAATTCTCATTACCAATAAGTAGAGAATTCGGACAGCCCATTAGTCTTAGGGTTAAGTCTTTAGTTGGTGGCATATAAATACTACCTTAAACCTAATTGTGGAACAGATTTTGATTAATTGAGAAGTTCATTTGGCTTAGCCGAATTTCTTAGTGAGAGAGGCAGATTTGCATTCTTTCATTTTGCATTAGGAATTTAGTTAACTTATCAATCATTGATTGTGGCGTTTTCTATTTCCTTCATCCCAATTATTTGCGTTCTCAATCACAGGTTGATTGTGGGTTCAATAGGGAGGGATTTTAACTTGTTCGTCTTTGTTGATCATAGTGTGCGTTTTAGGGGTTTCGGGTTCATATAACCTTGGGGTTCCGCGTCATTTGGTATCAGAGCTCGGATTAAGGTAAATTCCTATTTATCTTAGAATTAGGTTTTGAGTTTTCTTTTATTGTTTCTTGTGTTTTATGTTTGCCGAATTGTTCAAGTTTTGATTTTGTGTTTTAATTGTGTGATTAAACTTGTTTTTGCCATAACTTTTGCATCCGGTGTCCGATTTTGGTCCATAATAACTTTTCGGAAAGGGAATTTCGAGATCTACAGTTGTCATTGTGCGAAGCACTATGTGATTGCATTTTCCAGTCCAAAAAACAACGTTTAGGCCTCCGTTTTTCACTTTGAAATTTCATGTTTTTTGAAAAAAAAAAAATTCCGAAGTGTAGTAGAGTTTGAGTTTAATTTCGGTTGTTGAGATTAATTAAAAAAAAAGGTGAACAAGGAAGGAAAACCGAGAGAGAAGGAAAGAAAAACAAAAGAAGAAAGTGAACCAAGAAGGGAAGTGTGTGAAGGTATTTATAGGAAGATTTGAATCCTATTTGGGAAAGGAAATGACTATCCTAGCCGAATTAGGAAAGGAGGACAGCCATTGATTTCATTTTTTTTTCCTTAATCAATTAGGAATCCTATTAAGGTAGAAAAAATGATGCGGAACCCTAAGGTTAAAGAATCCGAAACCCCTTAAACATACAATATGGCATGAACATGAACAAGAAGAAATTCCCAATCTAAAGAACCCCCAAACAACATGTGAATGGAAACGCTTATAATAGATTGATTTAAAAACACAAGAATAGATTTCGCCACAAGAAAATACATTGATAAGAAATTAGTTCTTGATGCAAAAGAAGAAGACAAGCAAATCCTCTCCCTTGAAGAAAATTCGGCCAAGCCAAATGATGATATTCAAAAGTGTTTTAGATGTGTCTTTTACAACTTATAATGAGGTATTTATAGCCCCCAAAAGGTAGGTAACCCTAAATAAGTCAAAAGTCCACCTAACACATGGCCACCTAACACATGGGCCTCCCACCAAACTATAAATAAGTCAAAAGGCCACCTAACACATGGCCACCTAACACATGGGCCTCCCACCAAATAATTAAAGCCCAAACTTATTAACTCTAAAATACAACAACCCACAAGCCTAAAATAATTAATTTAAATGAGCCCAACTTAAAGTAAGCCCAACTCACTTAAAATAAGCCTATTAAGCTATATGAGGGTCCAACTAAATAATTAAAACAAAACAAGTTGAACATAATAAAATAAGCCCCTTGGGCAGCCTAAAGCTACTCTTCGAGATTAATCAAGCACAATTGAAGCCCATCTTTTGCATTTGGCCCCATTGGATTAGATATAGCACAATTTGGCTCAACTCTCTTCTTGAATCTCCATAACTTCCACAATTTGACATGCGTAGGATTGCCATGATGGGTTGACCCCCCTGTGCACGCATCATCCCCTCCCTCTTTAGAAAAGATTCGTCCTCGAATCTTCGTTTTATTTAAGTTGGGAATTGAAGCTTGTGGAATAAATTGATATTCATAGACAATCTTGGGAATAGGTGGAAATAATATGAATGCTTCTTCAGAAAAGAACTCATTATGTTCCTGCAAGTTAACACGAAAACTAGGAAAAGCATGGTTAGTCAATACATGAATTTCATTTTGATCATGATTATCTTCTTTTTCCATGTTCAATTCAGCCTCCTGAAACACTACAGGATTAATCGTAACATGCTGATCATCCAACTCAACTAAACAAGCATCTTCCATTTTACAATCTTCTTCCTTTTCCCTTAAACAATCATCGTCTGCACTTCCACTTATGTCTTCCTCATTTATAACATCATCATCATATAAATCTATAGCATCTCTTTCAGCTTCACAAATAATCTCTTCCACTACAACTTTCTCTTTCTTTCTTTTCTCCTTTTGCAAATACTTATCTAGTTGTTTAAACTGCAATTCTGCATTTTTAAGGTCTTCCTTCAATAACTTAGTATCCTTTTTTTAACTCATCCAATGTTTCTTGATCTAAATGTCGTCTTGACTTATAATAGGACATCCTCACAATCACTTCCTCACGTGTTTCACTCAAAATATGGCACTCCACTCGTGTGTCACTCTATTTGGCTTTTACCTTCTTTTAAGCTCACTCACTCAAGCCTTTTACCATTCAAGCTTGCTGTCTTCAATTGCACTTTAGAACTCAATCCCAAGACAAGATGATTAACAATTCAATAAATTTAAATGAGAATACAATGAAAACACTTAACAAAGAAAGTCAAGAATGACGCCTACCCACAAATTGCCACTTTGACTTTTCAAATTAATTTCCAAATTCAAATGTTGGACAAATCTGAATTTTGGTACTTTTCTAATGGAAAAGTCAATTTTGATGCAATAAATATGAAGATAAGAAATCAAAGAAAGTCAAAAATGACAACTACCCATAAATATTCACTTTGACTTTTCAAATTAATTTCCAAATTCAAAGTATGACCAGATCTAATTTTTTTTTGTTTCTTTGTGATTTTTCTTTCCTAGCTTTATCTCAATGCTGACTTTTCTTTTCTTTTCTTTTTTTAAATTCGGATGAACAATATTGTGAATAGTACTATGAATAGTAACGTGAACAGTACCAATGATTTTTTTTTCTTTTTTTTTTAGAACTTAAAACATCAAATACAAGATCTGATGTAAGAACAAAGAAGAACACAAAAGAACAAATTAAAAAATAAAGAAGAACACGAAAATGATAAGAATAAGATTGTAAATTAAACAATACGGAATTATCTTGTTCTAATGTAAATAAAACAATAGAATAACAAACTAACACAAGATAAATAAGAATTTATCCTAATCCAAGCTCTGACACCAAATGATGCGGAACCCCAAGGCTAAAGAACCCGAAACCCCTTAAACATACAATATGGCATGAACATGAACAAGAAGAAATTCCCAATCTAAAGAACCCCCAAACAACATGTGAATGGAAACGCTTATAATAGATTGATTTAAAAACACAAGAATAGATTTCGCCACAAGAAAATACCTTGATAAGAAATTAGTTCTTGATGCAAAAGAAGAAGACAAGCAAATCCTCTCCCTTGAAGAAAATTCGGCCAAGCCAAATGATGATATTCAAAAGTGTTTTAGATGTGTCTTTTACAACTTATAATGAGGTATTTATAGCCCCCAAAAGGTAGGTAACCCTAAATAAGTCAAAAGTCCACCTAACACATGGCCACCTAACACGGGCCTCCCACCAAACCATAAATAAGTCAAAAGGCCACCTAACACATGGCCACCTAACACATGGGCCTCCCACCAAATAATTAAAGCCCAAACTTATTAACTCTAAAATACAACAACCCACAAGCCTAAAATAATTAATTTAAATGAGCCCAACTTAAAGTAAGCCCAACTCACTTAAAATAAGCCTATTAAGCTATATGAGGGTCCAACTAAATAATTAAAACAAAACAAGTTGAACATAATAAAATAAGCCCCTTGGGCAGCCTAAAGCTACTCTTCGAGATTAATCAAGCACAATTGAAGCCCATCTTTTGCATTTGGCCCCATTGGATTAGATATAGCACAATTTGGCTCAACTCTCTTCTTGAATCTCCATAACTTCCACAATTTGACCTGCGTAGGATTGCCATGATGGGTTGACCCCCCTGTGCACGCATCAAAAAACTTACCTAGTTGAATTGGGAAACTAGTTGGCAATCCTAGCTTGTTTAGGAATCAAATTACACTCTATTCCTTTATCAATTTCCTTTCTTAAATTGCCGCCAATTATATTTGTTTCCATTTGTGTTCCATTTCTTAATTATTCATTTTTCATTTCTTATCCTTACATTATCCATTCATTATCCATTTCTTATCCTTACTTTATCCATTCATTATCCATTTCTTTATCCATTTCTTATCCATTCATTATCCATTTCTTATCCTTACTTTATCCATTCATTATCCATTCATTATCCATTTCTTATCCATTCATTATCCATTTCTAATCATTTCCTTACCATTTCTACCATCTTTTGTTTACTGATTTGCTATCATTTCTTCACCATATACCTACTGATTTACCATCATTTTACCATCACTTTGCCTTTAATTTGCACACAATTAATACATTTATCAAGCTTGTGTACATTTTCGGCCTAGTGTCATTTTTGGTAACTCAAATTATTTTTGTTGCATGCAAACTGATTTGTCTTTGTCATTTGTCTAAATTGAGTTCTTTATTGTTTTCTTACTTTGTCGGGTAGATTAAATAGGTTCTAAATTCGATTTACTTTGTAGTGAATTGAATTCGTTCATCTTGGCCAGAATTGTCATTTTCTTTGTTTCTTGTTACTTAATTTCTTGTTTAAGCTAGCTTTTGTTCATTTTACATTGTTAGAGTATTTTTGATTGTTCTAGTACTCTAATTTGATTAATTCAAGTGGTATACCTTTTCTTTGTCCGTGTATCACCTCCATTGTGTCTAGTGTCTTCTTTCTAGTTTTTGAGCTTTCTGTTTTATTGTTAGTGTTTATTTCTTTGTATTCCTAATGTTTTTCAAATTGATTTGTCTTCTGGATTCCGAAGTGCAATTTGAGAATTGCAAATAAGAGAGGAAAAAGGCAAGAGCTTGTGAGGACAACAAAGAGGGTAAAGCCTTGTTGAGTGTAAACACGAGAGCTTGTGAGATTGTTTATTCTAACAATTTTTGCAGGTTAAACACCATGTCTGACGAATCCAGCAAGAGAGCTATGACCCCGGAACAAATGTCGTTTGCCCTACAAGCCATACAAGGAACTCTTGAAACCTTGATGAGGGAGCACAGAGAAAATAACGGGAGGTTGGATAAGTTAGAAGCAAGTACATCAAATGGCTCAAAGAGAACAGCAAGAAGAGGAAGGTGGATAAATGAACATGAAGAAGCCGAAGTGGAGGAATGGGAAGACTTTGATGAAGTACAATCCACAAGGGGTAGAGCAAGGAGAGTGGAAAGGTTGGACAGCAATGTAAGTGCAATCAAGATGAACATTCCACCTTTCAAAGGTAGGAATGATGCTGAAGTTTATTTGGAATGGGAGAGGAAGGTAGATATGATCTTTTCCTGCCATAACTATTCCGAAGATAAAAAGGTAAAGTTGGCAGCCGTGGAGTTTTGTGACTATGTTTTGGTGTGGTGGAATGAAGTAGTTAAAAACCGAAGAAGTCATAGAGAACCACCTATTTCCACATGGGATGAAATGAAGAGGGTCATGAAAAAGAGGTTTGTCCCATCTTATTATTATCGAGAGTTGCACCAGCAACTACATAGGCTTACTCAAGGAAGTAAATCAGTGGAAGATTATCATAAGGAGATGGAGTTACTAACGATCAAAGCCAACATAGAAGAAGAAGAAGAGGTGACTATGGCTCGGTTTTTGGGTGGATTGAATCGAGAAGTTGCTGATGTAGCGGAACTACAATACTATGGAGACATGGATGAATTAGTTGGCATTGCCATGAAGGTGGAGAGGCAACAAAAGCAAAGGAGGAAAGCAAGGACATTTTCGAGTTCCAGCAATAAGTGGAACCAGAAATGGAGCAAATTTGAAGAAAGGAAGAAAGAATATCATTCAGCTCCTAAAGAGAAAGAAACCGAAGCAAACAAAAGCAAGGATAAGAGTACACCCATTCAAAAAGGTACTACTGATCCTTCAACCAAACTTTCTAAACATAGGGATATTAAGTGCTTTAAATGTCAGGGTAGAGGTCATTATGCATTTGATTGTCCTAATAGGAAAGCTATGTTTATTAAGGGGGGTGAGATTGTTTCTGAGTCTGAACATGAAAATGAGTCTGATGATGGGGAGTTGAGCATGCCACCTTTAGAGGATTGTTCTGATAATGATGAATATATTGAGTATGCTGTTAAAGGGGAAGCTTTAGTTACTAGGCGTGTATTGAATATGAATGTAAAAGAAGAAGGCTTAGAACAGCATTGATGCGGAACCCCAAACTTATTAACTCTAAAATACAACAATCCACAAGCCTAAAATAATTAATTTAAATGAGCCCAACCTAAAGTAAGCCCAACTCACTTAAAATAAGCCTATTAAGCTATATGAGAGTCCAACTAAACAAATTAAAACAAAACAACTCCAACATAATAAAATAAGCCCCTTGGGCAGCCTAAAGCTACTCTTCGAGATTGAAATAATTAATCAAGCACAATTGAAGCCCATCTTTTGCATTTGGCCCCATTGGATTAGATATAGCACAATTTGGCTCAACTCTCTCTTGAATCTCCATAGCTTCCACAATTCGGCCTGCGTAGGATTGCCATGATGGGTTGACCCCCCTGTGCACGCATCATCCCCTCCCTCTTTAGAAAAGATTCGTCCTCGAATCTTTGTCTTGTTCAAGTTGGGAATTGGCACTTGTAAAATAAATTCATCCTCATATAAGATCTTCTGAATAGGTGCAAATAAAATGAATGCTTCTTCAGCTGAGGACTCATCATGTCCCTGCAATTTAAAAAAAAAACACTAGGAAAAAAATGATTATTCAATACAACAATTTCGTTCTGGTTATGATTTTCTTCTCGCTCCATGTTCAACTCAACCTCCTTAAGCACTACAGGATCACTCATAACATGTTGATCTTCCATCTCAACTAAACAAACATCTTCCTTTTCACAATCTTCTTCATTTTCACTCACAGCAACAACATCTACACTTTCACTTTTATCTTCCTCATTGACAATCTCATCAGCATATAAATCTATAGTATCTCTTTCAGCTTCACATATAATTTGTTCCATTGCAACTTCCTCTTTCTTTCTTCTCTCCTTTTTTAAACACTTATCTAGCTGTCTAAATAGTTGTTTAAACCGCAATTCCATATCTTTAAATTCTTCCTTATTCCTCTGACTGTCAATTAATCTACTTCGATTTTGGATTCTAGTAGACTCATCCATCTGATCCATCCTGGAATTTAACTTCTTAAACTCACTCATGATTGTTTTGTACATCATCTTCACATTAGGCACGTTTTCATCTTCTTCCTCAAAAAATTGTCTCCTTTCTTTTCCCTTCTCGACTTGATTTATAAACTGCAAATAAATGTTAATAGGGAATAAAAAGACCTCATAATTCACTCCCTCACGTGTTTCACTCAAAATATTGCACTCCACCCGTGTTTCACTCAACTTGGCTTTTACCCTCTTCTAAGCTTACACACTCAAGCCTTTTCCACTCCAGCTTGCTGTCCTCAGTTGCACTTCAGAATTTAATTCCAAGTCAAGATGATTTACAATTCAACAAATTTAAATGAGAATGCAATGAAAACACTTAACAAAGAAAGTCAAGAATGACGCCTACCAACAAATTGCCACTTTGGCTTTTCAAATTAATTTTCACATTCAAAGTATGACAAATCTGAATTTTGGTATTTCCCTAATAGAAAAGTCAATTTTGATACAATGGATGTAAAGACAAGAAATCAAAGAAAGTCAAAAATGACACCTACCCATAAATTACCACTTTGACTTTTCAAATTAATCTCCAAATTCAAAGTATGACCAAATCTAAATTTTTGTTTCTTTGTGATTTTTCTTTCCTAGCTTAATCTCAATGCTGACTTTTCTCTTTTTTTTTTTTAAATTCGGATGAACAGTACTGTGAATAGTACTATGAACAGTAACGTGAATAGTAGCAATTATTTTTTTTTTTAGAACTTAAAATATCAAACACAAGATCTGATGTAGGAACAAAGAAGAACACAAAAGAACAAATTCAAAAATAAAGAAGAACACAAAATTGATAAGAATAAGATTGCAAATTTAATAACGCGGAATTATCTTGTTCTAATGAAAATAAAACAATAGAATAGCAAATTAGCACAAGATAAATAAGAATTTATCCTAATCCAAGCTCTGATAACAAATGATGCGGAACCCCAAACTTATTAACTCTAAAATACAACAATCCACAAGCCTAAAATAATTAATTTAAATGAGCCCAACCTAAAGTAAGCCCAACTCACTTAAAATAAGCCTATTAAGCTATATGAGGGTCCAACTAAACAAATTAAAACAAAACAACTCCAACATAATAAAATAAGCCCCTTGGGCAGCCTAAAGCTATTCTTCGAGATTGAAATAATTAATCAAGCACAATTGAAGCCCATCTTTTGCATTTGGCCCCATTGGATTAGATATAGTACAATTTGGCTCAACTCTCTCTTGAATCTCCATAGCTTCCACAATTCGGCCTGCGTAGGATTGCCATGATGGGTTGACCCCCCTGTGCACGCATCATCCCCTCCCTCTTTAGAAAAGATTCGTCCTCGAATTTTTGTCTTGTTCAAGTTGGGAATTGGCACTTGTAAAATAAATTCATCCTCATATAAGATCTTCTGAATAGGTGCAAATAAAATGAATGCTTCTTCAGCTGAGGACTCATCATGTCCCTGCAATTTAAAAAAAAACACTAGGAAAAAAATGATTATTCAATACAACAATTTCGTTCTGGTTATGATTTTCTTCTCGCTCCATGTTCAACTCAACCTCCTTAAGCACTACAGGATCACTCATAACATGTTGATCTTCCATCTCAACTAAACAAACATCTTCCTTTTCACAATCTTCTTCATTTTCACTCACAGCAACAACATCTACACTTTCACTTTTATCTTCCTCATTGACAATCTCATCAGCATATAAATCTATAGTATCTCTTTCAGCTTCACATATAATTTGTTCCATTGCAACTTCCTCTTTCTTTCTTCTCTCCTTTTTTAAACACTTATCTAGCTGTCTAAATAGTTGTTTAAACCGCAATTCCATATCTTTAAATTCTTCCTTATTCCTCTGACTGTCAATTAATCTACTTCGATTTTGGATTCTAGTAGACTCATCCATCTGATCCATCCTGGAATTTAACTTCTTAAACTCACTCATGATTGTTTTGTACATCATCTTCACATTAGGCACGTTTTCATCTTCTTCCTCAAAAAATTGTCTCCTTTCTTTTCCCTTCTCGACTTGATTTATAAACTGCAAATAAATGTTAATAGGGAATAAAAAGACCTCATAATTCACTCCCTCACGTGTTTCACTCAAAATATTGCACTCCACCCGTGTTTCACTCAACTTGGCTTTTACCCTCTTCTAAGCTTACACACTCAAGCCTTTTCCACTCCAGCTTGCTGTCCTCAGTTGCACTTCAGAATTTAATTCCAAGTCAAGATGATTTACAATTCAACAAATTTAAATGAGAATGCAATGAAAACACTTAACAAAGAAAGTCAAGAATGACGCCTACCAACAAATTGCCACTTTGGCTTTTCAAATTAATTTTCACATTCAAAGTATGACAAATCTGAATTTTGGTATTTCCCTAATAGAAAAGTCAATTTTGATACAATGGATGTAAAGACAAGAAATCAAAGAAAGTCAAAAATGACACCTACCCATAAATTACCACTTTGACTTTTCAAATTAATCTCCAAATTCAAAGTATGACCAAATCTAAATTTTTGTTTCTTTGTGATTTTTCTTTCCTAGCTTAATCTCAATGCTGACTTTTCTCTTTTTTTTTTTTAAATTCGGATGAACAGTACTGTGAATAGTACTATGAACAGTAACGTGAATAGTAGCAATTATTTTTTTTTTTAGAACTTAAAATATCAAACACAAGATCTGATGTAGGAACAAAGAAGAACACAAAAGAACAAATTCAAAAATAAAGAAGAACACAAAATTGATAAGAATAAGATTGCAAATTTAATAACGCGGAATTATCTTGTTCTAATGAAAATAAAACAATAGAATAGCAAATTAGCACAAGATAAATAAGAATTTATCCTAATCCAAGCTCTGATAACAAATGATGCGGAACCCCAAACTTATTAACTCTAAAATACAACAATCCACAAGCCTAAAATAATTAATTTAAATGAGCCCAACCTAAAGTAAGCCCAACTCACTTAAAATAAGCCTATTAAGCTATATGAGGGTCCAACTAAACAAATTAAAACAAAACAACTCCAACATAATAAAATAAGCCCCTTGGGCAGCCTAAAGCTATTCTTCGAGATTGAAATAATTAATCAAGCACAATTGAAGCCCATCTTTTGCATTTGGCCCCATTGGATTAGATATAGTACAATTTGGCTCAACTCTCTCTTGAATCTCCATAGCTTCCACAATTCGGCCTGCGTAGGATTGCCATGATGGGTTGACCCCCCTGTGCACGCATCATCCCCTCCCTCTTTAGAAAAGATTCGTCCTCGAATTTTTGTCTTGTTCAAGTTGGGAATTGGCACTTGTAAAATAAATTCATCCTCATATAAGATCTTCTGAATAGGTGCAAATAAAATGAATGCTTCTTCAGCTGAGGACTCATCATGTCCCTGCAATTTAAAAAAAAACACTAGGAAAAAAATGATTATTCAATACAACAATTTCGTTCTGGTTATGATTTTCTTCTCGCTCCATGTTCAACTCAACCTCCTTAAGCACTACAGGATCACTCATAACATGTTGATCTTCCATCTCAACTAAACAAACATCTTCCTTTTCACAATCTTCTTCATTTTCACTCACAGCAACAACATCTACACTTTCACTTTTATCTTCCTCATTGACAATCTCATCAGCATATAAATCTATAGTATCTCTTTCAGCTTCACATATAATTTGTTCCATTGCAACTTCCTCTTTCTTTCTTCTCTCCTTTTTTAAACACTTATCTAGCTGTCTAAATAGTTGTTTAAACCGCAATTCCATATCTTTAAATTCTTCCTTATTCCTCTGACTGTCAATTAATCTACTTCGATTTTGGATTCTAGTAGACTCATCCATCTGATCCATCCTGGAATTTAACTTCTTAAACTCACTCATGATTGTTTTGTACATCATCTTCACATTAGGCACGTTTTCATCTTCTTCCTCAAAAAATTGTCTCCTTTCTTTTCCCTTCTCGACTTGATTTATAAACTGCAAATAAATGTTAATAGGGAATAAAAAGACCTCATAATTCACTCCCTCACGTGTTTCACTCAAAATATTGCACTCCACCCGTGTTTCACTCAACTTGGCTTTTACCCTCTTCTAAGCTTACACACTCAAGCCTTTTCCACTCCAGCTTGCTGTCCTCAGTTGCACTTCAGAATTTAATTCCAAGTCAAGATGATTCACAATTCAACAAATTTAAATGAGAATGCAATGAAAACACTTAACAAAGAAAGTCAAGAATGACGCCTACCAACAAATTGCCACTTTGGCTTTTCAAATTAATTTTCACATTCAAAGTATGACAAATCTGAATTTTGGTATTTCCCTAATAGAAAAGTCAATTTTGATACAATGGATGTAAAGACAAGAAATCAAAGAAAGTCAAAAATGACACCTACCCATAAATTACCACTTTGACTTTTCAAATTAATCTCCAAATTCAAAGTATGACCAAATCTAAATTTTTGTTTCTTTGTGATTTTTCTTTCCTAGCTTAATCTCAATGCTGACTTTTCTCTTTTTTTTTTTAAATTCGGATGAACAGTACTGTGAATAGTACTATGAACAGTAACGTGAATAGTAGCAATGATTTTTTTTTTAGAACTTAAAATATCAAACACAAGATCTGATGTAGGAACAAAGAAGAACACAAAAGAACAAATTCAAAAATAAAGAAGAACACAAAATTGATAAGAATAAGATTGCAAATTTAATAACGCGGAATTATCTTGTTCTAATGAAAATAAAACAATAGAATAGCAAATTAGCACAAGATAAATAAGAATTTATCCTAATCCAAGCTCTGATACCAAATGATGCGGAACCCCAAACTTATTAACTCTAAAATACAACAATCCACAAGCCTAAAATAATTAATTTAAATGAGCCCAACCTAAAGTAAGCCCAACTCACTTAAAATAAGCCTATTAAGCTATATGAGGGTCCAACTAAACAAATTAAAACAAAACAACTCCAACATAATAAAATAAGCCCCTTGGGCAGCCTAAAGCTATTCTTCGAGATTGAAATAATTAATCAAGCACAATTGAAGCCCATCTTTTGCATTTGGCCCCATTGGATTAGATATAGTACAATTTGGCTCAACTCTCTCTTGAATCTCCATAGCTTCCACAATTCGGCCTGCGTAGGATTGCCATGATGGGTTGACCCCCCTGTGCACGCATCAAGCGTGAACATATTTTCCATACTAGATGTTTGATAGGTGGGAAGGCTTGTAGCTTGATCATTGATGGGGGTAGTTGCACGAACGTGGCTAGCACTATCCTAGTGGATAAATTGGGCTTGAAATGTGAAAAACACCCTAGTCCCTATAGATTGCAATGGCTAAATGACAGTGAGGAAGTTAAGGTTACTAAGCAAGTTAGAGTTACATTTTCTATTGGTAGATATGTGGATGAAATTGTGTGTGATGTAGTCCTTATGCAAGCTGGTCACATATTGTTGGGTAGACCTTGGCAGTTTGATAGGAGAGTAATGCATGATGGGTATAAGAATATGATGCGGAACCCCAGCCTATATGCAAACTAGAACGCCAACATACCATGAATATTGATCATAAACAAGTGAATAAACCCCCAATCTAAAGAACCCCCAAACAAGATTGAATGGAAACGCTTATAATAGATTGATTTAGAAAGTAAGAAGAATAAGAATCAAGCATACATTAACCATGCAAATTGCCTAAGTCTAATTCTTCATACAATAGCAAGAATCAATAGAAATTAACTCTCACAAATTCAGTCAATGAAAATTCATTAATCATAAGATATGCAAAATGTAAAGTACAAATGAAGAAGTTCAGCCATTTATATAGGCTAGGCAGCCACCCCTCCCTAGAGAAGTTATAATCAAACACTAACTCTAAGAGATAATTAATAAAATAAATAACAAAGATAATTCCTAACCTTTATCTACATGTATTTGGCCATAATATGGACTAAGTACATGAATAAATAAAGATAAATACAATCTGAAAATAATCCTAAAAGCTAGTGATTATCCTAAGGAAAATGAATGTAGACTCAATTTTGGCTATAAGTGGAATTTGGCTAACTCACTCAAGATAAATTCATCTTATTGTTTCTCCATCAAACTCTATTCAATAATATCCCAAAATAATAAGTATTTATCAAAGAAAAGCCATTCCTAAAATTTAGGACCCCAAGTTCACTAATGTAGGCATAAAGCTAAATTTCACTCAAACCCATCCAAATTCAGCTCTCCCCTTTAAAATCCGGCCCCCTCATGTTTTCTAAGCCTCAATTAGTTATTTAGGCCCAACTCTTTAGAAGAGATAAGCCCAACTTTAGCCTACCCACTTAAACTACCCAAAATACTCAAATAAACCCAAAAATAAAACAAACCTAATTAAATAAGCCCTTCTGAAAATTACCTTGTGTTCAATTCAGGTCCTATTATCTTGTTAAGTTCAAATTTGATCAATTAAGCTAGAACTTCCATAATTTGTTTGATTTCTTCAAAGGGCAGGTTAAGTACTCGTTGCTTTTAGATTTTGGGTTATATTCTTGCATGCTTTCTTTGATTTTATTTTTGTTGAGTCTATATAAAATCTGTTTAAACTAATCATTAGGTTTAGTTAAACATCGCATTTAAGTGCATCCGTCTTGTCTATTCTTTTCATTCTAAGTTATCAATTTGTGTGTCTAAACTGTTTTTGGTTCCAACTACACTAGTTTAACATATTGCACATTGTTGAACATCTTTATACACTAAAGCGCACGAAATTTATCTCTTGTGTGCTAATTTCTAAGTTTGTTCAATTTGGTCAATTTGCCTCTAGAATTGGTACTTTTTGCTGTTCTTGTTAAGTACTCATTGTTTCCAAATCAAACTACTCAATTGTGCATATTTGTTTGAGTTTGTTTCTGAAGTACAATTGTGAGAAATCAATTTGTGAGTTGAGAGACAAACACGTGAGGTTGAGTGGATCTTTTCTTTACTTGTTTACTTAAGTTTAAAGATGTCTGGAAACAATAGTAAAGATGAGACTGAGATTCCCCATGATACTAAACTTATGATTAAAGCTTTTATGGATAGTTTGCAAAAGCTAAATCTCAGGATGGATAGCATGGAGAGTGGCCTTAAAGCTTCCAAGGGCAAATATACAAGGGAGGAAGAAGTAGACCAATTATACAATGATGATGGAGAAGAGGAGGCTCATTCCTTCCCAATGAGAGCAAGGAGGTATGACAATCGAATGGAAAGTAAAGACAATAATTTGAGTGCTATCAAGATGAAGATTCCCCCATTCAAAGGCAAAAATGACGTGGATGCCTATCTCGATTGGGAAAGAAAGGTAGAGATGATCTTTTCATGCCACCACTATTCAGATGAGAAAAAGGTAAAACTCGCAGCCATTGAATTTTCTGATTATGCACTAATTTGGTGGGATGAGTTATTGAAAAGTAGGAGGAGAAATGGGGAACTCCCTATCACTTCTTGGGAGGAAATGAAAAGAATCATGAGAAAGAAGTATGTGCCTAGTTATTATCATAAGGAACTCCACAATCAGTTACAAAGACTTACACAAGGATCTAGTTCAGTGGAGGATTACTACAAGGAGATGGAGATGCTCATGATTAAAGCAAGAATTGTGGAGGATGAATATCAAACGATGTCTCGCTTTTTGGGAGGTATGAATAGAGAACTTGCTGATATTGTTGAATTGCAGCATTATGTGGATATGGATGATTTGGTGAACATTGCAATTAAAGTGGAGAGACAAAGAAGTAGACGTGGGACAAACAAATCCTATGCAAATTCCAATAACAATAAATGGAATTCAAAGTGGAACAAGGGTGACACAAAGAAAGAATCCACTTCTAAGTACCAGTCAAATTCCAAAGAGAAAACAGTTACTGCACAAAAAGGTACTTCTGAAACAACCCCTAAACCTAATAGACATAGGGACATTCAGTGTTTCAAATGTAAGGGTCGTGGTCATTACGCTAATGAATGTGGGAATAAAAAGACCATGATAATAAGGGGGGATGAAATTGTCTCTGATTCTGAATCTGATAATGACTGTGATGATATGCCACCTTTGGAGGATTGTTCTGATGTAGATAAAAATTTAGAGTATCCTGTTCAGGGAGAGTCCTTAGTGGTGTTGCGTGCATTGAATGTAAATGTAAAAGAAGAAGGACTAGAACAGAGGGAAAACATATTTCATACTAGATGCCTAATAGGTGGGAAAGTCTGTAGCATGATAATTGATGTGGGTAGTTGCGTTAATGTTGCTAGTACAGTCTTAGTTGATAAATTAGGATTTAAAACTAAGAAACACCCTAACCCATACAGACTTCAGTGGTTGAATGATAGTGGGGAAGTTAAGGTGACCAAACGTGTAACTATATTATTTTCCATTGGTAAATATGAAGATGAAGTCACTTGTGATGTTGTACCTATGCATGCTGGTCATATTTTGCTAGGAAGGCCTTGGCAATTTGATAGGCGCGTATTACATGATGGATTTAGAAATAGGTACACTTTTGAATTTAAAGGATGTAAACACACACTTGCCCCTTTGGCACCTAAAGATGTATATGCAGATCAAGTGAAGATACATCAATCTGCAAAAGAGGTAAAGGGAAGTGAGAAAGAAAAGAAAAATGAGAGAGAAGAGGCCAGTAGTGATATGAGCACAACCAAGCATAATGGCAACAAGAAGCTTAAAGAAGTCCTACAAGCATTCATGAGACCTTATGTGGAGAAGATGCAAGTTCAGGAGGGGAAAGAAGCTAAATTGGGCTATGAAGACAAGTTGTGGCTGAATGGTACAAATGGGCCTTCAAGCTATTTTGTTTAGTTTCCATTCTTGTAATGACATATAATTAAATGTATTTAGGCAGCCTAGTACCTTAGAAAACATTTTGGGCTTATTTAATTAGGTTTGTTTTATTTTTGGGCTTATTTGAGTGTTTTGGGTAGTTTAAGTGGTTAGGCTAAAGTTGGGCTTATCTCTTCTAAAGAGTTGGGCCAAAATAACTAAATAAGGCTTAGAAAACATGAGGGGGCCGGATTTTAAAGGGGAGAGCTGAATTTGGATGGGTTTGAGTCAAATTTAGCTTTATGCCTACATTAGTGAACTTGGGGTCCTAAATTTTAGGAATGTGATGTAGATAGCCATGGAAAGGACCCATTAAAGCTTCCAAATGGACCGATTACAAGGAATAGAGCCAAGAAACTCAATGAGAAGTTACAAGGCTTTATTCAAGCATTCATTGAAGAGCAAATGAAGCTTCAAGGGCATATTCAAGGAGATTTGAAGCTGGTTCACATGTTGGGAGCAGAAATGGGCCATGAAGGGAAAGAAGCCGAATGTTCAATTCATGAAACACTTGACATGTGCCGGTCATGTGACACTTGACATGTGCCGGTCATGTGACCTAGACATGTGCCGGGCATGTGACAATGACATGTGCCAAGCATGTGCTTGACATGTGCTAGACATGTGGCTTATGTCATGTGCATTGCATGTGATTAATTAATGAACTAATGGGCTGTTTGGTTTGGGCTTTTAGTTAGGGCCTCAATTTAAGTTTTTAACTTGATTAATTGTAATAACTAAGCCTTTTTAATATGGGCTCACGCCACCCCCTTTGGCAGCCCATCCAATTGGCTTTAATTTTATTATTTCAATTAGGTTTAGGGTTTATTTACTCCTACATGTATTAGGGTTAAGTGGCTGCCTATATAAGGCATACTTATGCGTGTTTTTCAGGAGTTTTTTAGAGAAATATTATTGTTCTTTGCTGTTTGCAAGACATCTTTTGCAAAGTAAGTGAATCTTTACTTTGTGTTGTTTTAAGAATTGGGTTATTCAAGCTTTGTTCTTGTGTAGTTCTATTCTTCTATTTTTCTGCTTTAGGTCTTAATTATCTTTGATATTAGGGTTTAAAGTGAATACAATTTCAGATTGCATGTTTAGGATTTGATGGTTAATTGAATGAAGAGTTCGGGGTTTTGATTAGATCCTAGGGTTCCGCATCAATTGGTATCAGAGTCAGGTTGAAGTTGGATTTTTATCTAGCTTGAATTATTGTTTGGTGTTAAAAAAAAAAAAAAAAAAAAACGAGATCAGATTTGTTTTGGCCATAACTTTTGACTCGGGTGTCCGTTTTTGCTCCAAGAGTACTTTTCGGAAAGGGAATTTCGAGATCTACAAAAATAGGCAGCTTTGCTGCCTTACTAGCCCTTTAAAGTCCAGAAAAACATCGTTTAGGCCTCCGAAATTGGGTCTGAAGTTTGAAACAAAAAAAGGTACTGTTCACGTACTGTTCATCACGTAGCTACTGTTCATTCGTGATTTAAATGATACATATATCATAGTTGTGTCATCTATTGCTTGTTATAAGGGTTTGAAACTGAATTGAACCACAATGAACAAGTAATAGGTTTTAGAGCTCAAATCTTTTTTGGTTGAGTTGAAAATGGTTCATTGAATTCTTTTTATACCTAAAGTGATTAAGTTGAACCTCATTAAGATAGTTTAGCTACTGAACTTATTTGAAAGAAAAAAAAATCCAGATCTATTTGGGGGTGCTGATTATAACTTAAATTTAGGTGTTTGCATGTTAGTTAGAGCTAGCTTGGGTTGGGATAGAATATTTAGGTTCTAGTTCGGTTTCTTCATTAAGGAGTGCCGAATCCATTACACTTTGTTCAAATCTGTTTTTTCTTGATATTCTAAGTCTCTTTTATTTGTTTAATTGCTTTTGCTTCCAATTACATTGTTTGAGTAGTAAGTTGCTTTCTATTACTCATTTGCGCAAAATTCAGTTGCACACCTTTTGATGCGGAACCCCAGCCTATATGCAAACTAGAACGCCAACATACCATGAATATTGATCATAAACAAGTGAATAAACCCCCAATCTAAAGAACCCCCAAACAAGATTGAATGGAAACGCTTATAATAGATTGATTTAGAAAGTAAGAAGAATAAGAATCAAGCATACATTAACCATGCAAATTGCCTAAGTCTAATTCTTCATACAATAGCAAGAATCAATAGAAATTAACTCTCACAAATTCAGTCAATGAAAATTCATTAATCATAAGATATGCAAAATGTAAAGTACAAATGAAGAAGTTCAGCCCTTTATATAGGCTAGGCAGCCACCCCTCCCTAGAGAAGTTATAATCAAACACTAACTCTAAGAGATAATTAATAAAATAAATAACAAAGATAATTCCTAACCTTTATCTACATGTATTTGGCCATAATATGGACTAAGTACATGAATAAATAAAGATAAATACAATCTGAAAATAATCCTAAAAGCTAGTGATTATCCTAAGGAAAATGAATGTAGACTCAATTTTGGCTATAAGTGGAATTTGGCTAACTCACTCAAGATAAATTCATCTTATTGTTTCTCCATCAAACTCTATTCAATAATATCCCAAAATAATAAGTATTTATCAAAGAAAAGCCATTCCTAAAATTTAGGACCCCAAGTTCACTAATGTAGGCATAAAGCTAAATTTGACTCAAACCCATCCAAATTCAGCTCTCCCCTTTAAAATCCGGCCCCCTCATGTTTTCTAAGCCTCAATTAGTTATTTAGGCCCAACTCTTTAGAAGAGATAAGCCCAACTTTAGCCTACCCACTTAAACTACCCAAAATACTCAAATAAACCCAAAAATAAAACAAACCTAATTAAATAAGCCCAAAACATTTTCTAAGGTACTAGGCTGCCCAAATACATTTATTTATATGTCATTACAAGAATAGAAGCTAAACAAAATAGCTTGAAGGCCCATTTGACCATTCGGCCCCAACTTGTCTTCATAGCCCAATTCAGCTTCTTTCCCCTCTTGAACTTGTATCTTCTCTACATAAGGCCTCATGAATGCTTGTAGGACTTCTTTAAGCTTCTTTGACCTTGCTCTTGTGATTGGTCCTTGAGGAAGTGCTAGTTCATCTCTCTTATTGCCATTATGCTTGGTTGTGCTCATATCATCCCCTCCCCCTTCGAAAGGATTCGTCCTCGAATCTGAATCACAGTCAAATGGAGATAAGTCAGAAACATTAAAAGTTGCACTTACACCATAGTCACCTGGCAAATCAATCTTGTATGCATTGTCATTGATTCGTTTTAGCACTTGAAATGGTCCATCTCCTCTTGCATCAAGTTTAGACTTCCTTTGGTTAGGAAACCTCTCTTTACGCATATGGATCCAAACCCAATCTCCTGGTTCGAATATCACTTGTCTACGGCCCTTGTTAGCCTGCTTTGCATACATCTTGTTCTTCTTCTCAATGTGCTCACGTGCTTTATTATGTATTGTCTTAACCAAATCAGCCTTAGCCTTGCCATCTAAATTAGAAAGTTCATTCAAAGGTAAAGGCATCAAATCCAACACAGTCAATGGATTAAAACCATACACAATTTCAAAAGGTGAAAACCCTGTGGAAGTATGAATTGCACGATTATAAGCAAACTCAACAAATGGCAAACATTCTTCCCAAGTTTTAAGATTCTTACCAACTATAGCACGCAACATAGTTCCTAAAGTTCTATTAACAACCTCAGTTTGGCCATCAGTTTGTGGATGACAAGTAGTCGAAAACACAAGTTTAGTACCAAGTTTACCCCACAAAACACGCCAAAAGTGACTTAGGAACTTAGAATCTCTATCAGAGACAATAGTTCTAGGTATACCATGCAATCGAACTACTTCCCTAAAAAACAAATCAGCTATGTTTGTTGCATCATCAGTTTTATGACAAGCAATGAAATGCGCCATTTTACTAAATCGGTCCACTACAACAAACACACTATCCCTTCCCCTTTTTGTCCTAGGTAAACCTACAATGAAGTCCATGGAAATGTCAGTCCAAGGTTCAGTGGGAACAGGCAAAGGAGTATACAAACCTTGATTTAAAGACTTAGACTTAGCCTGTTTACATGCAAAACATTGGGCACACACTTTTTCAACATATTTTCGCATATTAGGCCAATAAAAATGTTCATTAAGCATGCCTAAAGTCTTTTGCACACCAAAGTGTCCCATCAATCCCCCGCTATGCGATTCTTTCACAAGCAACTCTCTAATAGAACATGCAGGTATACACAGTTGTTTTCCCCTAAAAAGAAACCCATCATGTTTATAGAACTTATTAAATGCATAATGTTCACATGCCTTATACACTTCACCAAAATCAGAATCATGCTCATACATTTCTTTCAAATGCTCAAAACCTAACAATTTGGAACTAAGCATAGAAATCAGTGCATATCTCCTAGAAAGCGCATCGGCAACAACATTCTCTTTACCTTGCTTGTATTTAATTACATATGGAAAAGTATCAAGGTACTCTACCCACTTACCATGCCTTTTATTCAACTTACCTTGTCCCTTTAGATATTTGAGAGACTGGTGATCTGTGTGTATCACGAATTCTTTAGGCAAAAGGTAGTGTTCCCAAACCTCAAGAGCTCTCACCAACGCATAGAACTCTTTATCATAGGTAGAGTAATTCAGCTGTGCTCCACTCAACTTCTCACTAAAGTATGCTATTGGGCGGTTTTCCTGCATCAAAACAGCACCTATACCAATCCCAGAAGCATCACATTCAATCTCAAAAGTCTTAGAAAAATCAGGTAATTTCAAAACAGGAGCAGTACACAATTTATCTTTCAAAGCATTAAAAGCATCTTCCTGTTCTTTACCCCATTTAAAACCAACAGACTTTTTAATGATTTCATTTAAAGGTGCAGCAATGGTGGAAAAATCTTTAACAAATCTCCTATAGAAACTTGCTAAACCATGAAAGCTCCTTACCTCACTTGCATTATTAGGTGTTGGCCATTCTTGGATAGCCTTAACCTTTTCATTATCAACTTCAACACCACGTGCACTAACAATAAATCCTAGGAAAACAACACTATCAACATAAAAAGTGCATTTCTTCAAATTAGCATACAATTGTTGTTCTCTCAAAACAGCTAACACAAGTGCAACATGCCTTAAATGTTCTTCTAGGTTTTTGCTGTAAATTAAGATATCATCAAAGTATACAACAACAAATTTACCTAAAAATTCATGCAAAACATGGTTCATGAGTCTCATAAATGTGCTAGGCGCATTAGTTAAACCAAAAGGCATAACCAACCATTCATACAAACCATATTTTGTTTTAAAGGCAGTTTTCCATTCATCACCTAACTTCATCCTGATTTGATGATAACCACTTTTTAAGTCAATTTTAGTGAATATTACAGCACCATTTAACTCTTCAAGCATATCATCTAACCTAGGAATGGGATGGCGATACTTTACAGTGATTTTGTTAACTGCTCGACAATCAACACACATGCGCATGGTTCCATCCTTTTTAGGTACCAAAAGAACAGGTACGGCACAAGGACTTAGGCTTTCTCTCACGTGTCCCTTTGCTAAAAGTTCCTCCACTTGTCTTTGCAACTCCTTTGTTTCTTCCGGATTGCTTCGATAAGCTGGACGGTTTGGAATTTGTGCACCAGGAACAAAATCAATTTGATGTTCAATCCCTCTAATTGGTGGCAACCCAGGTGGTATCTCCTCAGGGAAGACATCTTTATAATCCTGCAATAAGTCAGAAAAAGAACTAGGCAAATTTGGGTTAAGGTTAGTTTCAGAAAAATAATTGTCCTTAAACCTCAAAAGTACTAAAGTTCTCATGCCTAAGTAAGCACTCTTCAACTCTCTCTCTTTTGCATAAAAGGAATATTTGCTGAATTTTTCACTCAACTCACTCTGCTCTCCTTTTACCTCAACACACATTAACTTCTTCTCTCCTGCACTTCTCTCATTCTTTCTCTCACTAGTGCAGTCACTCACCATTGGGCCTTTACTTTTATTCTTTTCACTACTGGCCTCTTCTCTCTCATTTTTCTTTTCTTTCTCACTTCCCTTTACCTCTTTTGCAGATTGATGTATCTTCACTTGATCTGCATATACATCTTTAGGTGCCAAAGGGGCAAGTGTGTGTTTACATCCTTTAAATTCAAAAGTGTACCTATTTCTAAATCCATCATGTAATACGCGCCTATCAAATTGCCAAGGCCTTCCTAGCAAAATATGACCAGCATGCATAGGTACAACATCACAAGTGACTTCATCTTCATATTTACCAATGGAAAATAATATAGTTACACGTTTGGTCACCTTAACTTCCCCACTATCATTCAACCACTGAAGTCTGTATGGGTTAGGGTGTTTCTTAGTTTTAAGTCCTAATTTATCAACTAAGACTGTACTAGCAACATTAACGCAACTACCCCCATCAATTATCATGCTACAGACTTTCCCACCTATTAGGCATCTAGTATGAAATATGTTTTCCCTCTGTTCTAGTCCTTCTTCTTTTACATTTACATTCAATGCACGCAACACCACTAAGGACTCTCCCTGAACAGGATACTCTAAATTTTCATCTACATCAGAACAATCCTCCAAAGGTGGTATATCATCACAGTCATTATCAGATTCAGAAACAGAAACAATTTCATCCCCCCTTATTATCATGGTCTTTTTATTCCCACATTCATTAGCGTAATGACCACGACCCTTACATTTGAAACACTGAATGTCCCTATGTCTATTAGGTTTAGGGGTTGTTTCAGAAGTACCTTTTTGTGCAGTAACCGTTTTCTCTTTGGAATTTGACTGGTACTTGGAAGTGGATTCTTTCTTTGTGTCACCCTTGTTCCACTTTGAATTCCATTTATTGTTATTGGAATTTGCATAGGATTTGGTTGTCCCACGTCTACTTCTTTGTCTCTCCACTTTAATTGCAATGTTCACCAAATCATCCATATCCACATAATGCTGCAATTCAACAATATCAGCAAGTTCTCTATTCATACCTCCCAAAAAGCGAGACATCGTTTGATATTCATCCTCCACAATGCTTGCTTTAATCATGAGCATCTCCATCTCCTTGTAGTAATCCTCCACTGAACTAGATCCTTGTGTAAGTCTTTGTAACTGATTGTGGAGTTCCTTATGATAATAACTAGGCACATACTTCTTTCTCATGATTCTTTTCATTTCCTCCCAAGAAGTGATAGGGAGTTCCTCATTTCTCCTTCTACTTTTCAATAACTCATCCCACCAAATTAGTTCATAATCAGAAAATTCAATGGCTGCGAGTTTTACCTTTTTCTCATCTGAATAGTGGTGGCATGAAAAGATCATCTCTACCTTTCTTTCCCAATCGAGATAGGCATCCACGTCATTTTTGCCTTTGAATGGGGGAATCTTCATCTTGATAGCACTCAAATTATTGTCTTTACTTTCCATTCGATTGTCATACCTCCTTGCTCTCATTGGGAAGGAATGAGCCTCCTCTTCTCCATCATCATTGTATAATTGGTCTACTTCTTCCTCCCTTGTATATTTGCCCTTGGAAGCTTTAAGGTCACTCTCCATGCTATCCATCCTGAGATTTAGCTTTTGCAAACTATCCATAAAAGCTTTAATCATAAGTTTAGTGATGCGGAACCCCTAGGTTATTTAGAACCCGAAACCCCAAACACACAAAATGGCAAGAACAGAGGACAGAAATCAAATCCCCAATCTAAAGAACCCCCAATCAATAAAAATGAAAGGAAACGCTTATGATAGATTGATTAAAATAACAAGAACAGAAATTCGCCACAAGATGAATACCTTGATAAGAAAATCGTTCCTGATGCAATCGAAGAAGACAAATCCTCTCCAAAGGTGAAATTCGGCCAAAGTTCATTCCATATCATAATCTGAATACAAAAATAGTTAAGGATGAATTTATATCCTCCTAAACATAACCCTAACCCTAATTAAAAAGGCCTTAACAATGGGCTGCCCAAAATACAGCTACTTAAGCCCATTCACTAAAATAAACCTAATAACAAAAATAAGTCCAATAACTTAAGTAAGATAACAAAACACAACTTAAGAGCCCAAATACAAGCCCACACGCCTAACATAAGGATTGGGCTGCTCAAAGCTTATTCCAATGGCTTTATACAAATTAAAGAGCCCACTTGAATTCCCTCTTGAAGATTCGACCCCAACTCCTCTTGCTTGTCCATATCTTCCACCATTCGGCCCATGTAGGCTTTGAGACTCTCCTTGAATTTCTTGGCTCTTGATCTGGTCACTGGGCCTTCTGGTAAAGCTAGCTCATCTCTTGGTTCCTTGGTCGTGCTCACATCATCCCCTCCCTCTTCGAAAGAATTCGTCCTCGAATCTGAGTCAAAATCAAAAGGAGATAAATCAGAAACATTAAAGGTAGCACTAACGCCATACTCACCTGGTAAGTCAATCTTGTAGGCATTGTCATTGATGCGTTGCAAAACTTGAAATGGCCCATCACCCCTTGCATCAAGCTTTGACTTCCTTTGTTGTGGGAACCGTTCCTTTCGCATATGCACCCAAACCCAGTCACCTGGTTCAAAAATTATTTGTTTTCGCCCTTTGTTAGCCTTCTGTGCATACATGCGATTCTTCCTCTCAATCTGTTCACGTGCTTTCTCATGTATCTCTTTAACCAAATCAGCCTTCTTTTTGCCATCTAAGCTATCAAGCTTATTCAAAGGTAAAGGCGTTAAATCCAACACAGTTAAAGGATTAAAACCATAGACAATCTCAAATGGTGAAAACCCTGTAGAAGAATGTATAGCACGATTATATGCAAATTCAATGAATGGCAAACAATCCTCCCAAGTTTTCAAATTCTTTCCAACAATAGCACGCAACATAGTTCCTAAGGTTCTATTAACTACTTCAGTTTGCCCATCAGTCTGGGGATGACATGTAGTAGAAAATAAAAGCTTAGTATCTAATTTCCCCCACAAAACTCTCCAAAAGTGACCTAGAAATTTGACATCCCTATCTGATACAATGGTTCTTGGCACCCCGTGCAACCTAACCACTTCCCTAAAGAAAAGTTCAGCAATGTTTGTTGCATTATCTGTTTTATGGCAAGCAATGAAATGAGCCATTTTACTAAACCTGTCCACAACAACAAATATGCTGTCCCTCCCTTTCCTGGTCCTAGGTAAACCCAAAACAAAATCCATAGAAATGTCAGTCCAAGGCTCACTAGGTACAGGCAATGGTGTATATAACCCATGAGGCTTTGTCCTAGATTTAGCCTGCTTACAAGTAATGCATCTGGCACAAACCCTCTCCACATCTCTTCTCATATTTGGCCAATAAAAATGTTCATTAAGCATGCCCAAGGTCTTTTGCACACCAAAATGCCCCATTAACCCCCCACTATGTGACTCCCTCACAAGCAACTCCCTAATAGAACATGTAGGAATGCAAAGTTGTTTTCCCCTAAAAAGATATCCTTCATGCCTATAATACTTGTCAAATGCAGCACGCTCACATGCATGATACACAGAAGCAAAATCAGTATCGTCAACATACATCTCTTTCAAATGCTCAAATCCAAGTAATTTAGAAGTAAGCATAGAAATCAAAGCATACCTTCTGGATAGTGCATCTGCCACCACATTTTCCTTACCCTGCTTGTACTTGATCACATATGGGAATGTTTCTAGAAATTCCACCCACCTTGCATGCCTTTTGTTCAGTTTCCCTTGTCCCTTCAAATACTTGAGGGATTGATGATCACTATGAATCACAAACTCCTTAGGCAGCAAGTAGTGCTCCCATACTTCAAGTGCTCTCACCAATGCATAAAGCTCCTTGTCATAGGTGGAATAGTTCAAAATTGGCCCACTCAACTTCTCGCTGAAATATGCTATGGGACGTCTTTCCTGCATCAAAACAGCACCTATACCAATCCCAGAAGCATCACATTCTATCTCAAAAGTTTTAGAAAAATCAGGCAAACACAAAACAGGAGCAGTACATAATTTCTCTTTTAACATGCAAAAAGCATTTTCTTGCTCTTTTTCCCATTTAAATCCAACATTCTTTTTGACTATATCATTCAATGGTGCGGCGATAGTAGAGAAGTCCCTAACAAATCGCCTGTAAAAACTAGCTAAGCCATGAAAACTCCTCACCTCACTAATAGTCTTAGGCGTTGGCCATTCTCGAATAGCCTTCACCTTTTCAGTGTCAACTTCCACTCCCTTCTCACTAACCACAAAACCTAAGAAAGTTACTTTATCCATGCAAAAAGAACACTTCTTAAGGTTTCCATACAACTTCTCCTTCCTCAGCACACTCAAAACAGCTTTGACATGCAAAATATGATCATCTAAACATCTGCTGTAAACCAGAATATCATCAAAGTACACAACTACAAACTTTCCAAGGAACTCACGCAAGACATAATTCATTAAGCGCATGAAAGTACTAGGTGCATTAGACAACCCAAAAGGCATCACTAACCACTCATACAATCCGTATTTAGTCTTAAACGCAGTTTTCCACTCATCTCCCTCTTTCATCCTAATCTGATGATAGCCACTCTTCAAATCAATTTTTGTAAACAAACATGCACCATGCAATTCATCAAGCATATCATCTAATCTAGGAATAGGGTGGCGATACTTTACAGTGATTTTGTTGACCGCCCTGCAATCTACACACATCCTCCAAGTCCCATCTTTCTTAGGCACCAAAAGAACTGGTACTGCACAAGGACTCATGCTTTCCCTCACATACCCCCTTTGTAGCAGTTCATCCACTTGCCTTTGCAACTCCTTCGTCTCTTCTGGATTGCTTCGGTAAGCTGGACGGTTAGGTATTTGAGCCCCGGGTACAAGGTCAATCTGGTGCTCAATCCCCCTCAAGGGTGGCAATCCATGTGGAACTTCTTCTGGAAAGACATCTTCATATTCCTGCAATAAGGTCACAAAAACACTAGGCAACTCGGGGTTAAGGTCAGTTTCAGTAAACAAAGTTTCCTTAAACCGAATCAAGACTAGAGCTCTCTTGCCTAAGTATGCACTCTTAACTTCTCTCTCTTTGGCATAATAACACGGTTAATTCTTTACTTTTTCACTCCTCTCAATTTCTTTTCTCTCACCTTTTAAATTTTTTTCTTTCCTCTCACTCACTAACTTCTTATCTCCTGCACATCCCACTTTCTTTTCCTCACTAGTGCAGTCACTCACCATCGGGCCTTTATTTTTATTCTTTTCTCTCATGGCCTCTTTTCTCTCTTCTTTTTTTTTTTATCTCACTACCCGAATTCCCACTTGAAGATTGCTGAATTTTCAACTGCTCCATGTATGTTTCTTTAGGTGACATTGGTGCAAGAATGACTTTCTGCCCATTATACATAAAAGAATACCTATTTAAATACCCATCATGCATAACACGCCTATCAAATTGCCAAGGCCTACCCAACAATACATGACCAGCCTGCATAGGCACAACATCACATACAACATCATCAGCATATCTACCAATGGAAAAAGAGACAACTACCTGCTTGGTCACTTTGACTTCACCACTATCATTCAGCCATTGCAGCCTATAAGGACTAGGGTGTTTCTCACATTTGAGCCCCAATTTCTCTACCAAGGTACTGCTAGCAACATTTGTGCAACTACCCCCATCTATAATCAGACTACAAGCTTTACCACCTACCAAGCATTTAGTGTGAAAGATGTTCTCCCTCTGTTCTAGGCTATCTTCTTTTACATTCACATTCAATGAACGCCTAATAACTAAGGATTCTCCCTTAACAGCATACTCAACAAACTCCTCATTATCATAACAGTCCTCTAAAGGTGGCATTTCATCACTATCAGATTCATGATCCCCATCAGATTCAGATACAATTTCCCCACCCCTAATAAACATAGACTTCCTATTTGGACATTCAGATGCATAATGACCACGCCCTTGACATTTAAAGCATTTAACTTCTCTATGTTTAGTATTAGAAGGGATTACATTAGAAGTACCTTTTGAGTCGGTTTTGCCACTCTTGATATCCTTGGATTTGTCTTTGGAATCATTGGACTTCTGAACAGTCTTGTTCTCTTCCCTTTTCCACTTCGGATTCCAATTTGAAGTTGAACCCGAATTCTGAACTCTATGGCTTCCCCTATACTTCAATTGTCTCTCCACCTTCATGGCCATGTTTACCAACTCTTCCATGACAATGAATGGGTGTAACTCCACGACATTAGCAATCTCCCTATTCAAGCCATTCAGAAACCGAGCCATGACTGCTTCTTCTTCTTCTTCAACATTGGCTTTAATCATCAACATCTCCATCTCCTTGTGGTAATCTTCCACTGTCCTAGACCCTTGAGTGAGTCTTTGCAATTGTTGATATATATCCCTGTAGTAGTAGCTTGGTACAAACCTCTTCCTCATGATTCTCTTCATTTCTTCCCAACTAGCTACAGGAGCTTCGCCGATTCTTCTTCTGGTTTTGTTCAATTCATCCCACCATACTAAAGCATAGTTAGAAAATTCAACAGCAGCAAGTCGTACCTTCTTATTTTCAGAATAGGTATGGCAAGCAAAAACCAGCTCCACCTTCCTTTCCCACTCCAAATACTCCTCAGCATCATTTCTGCCCCTGAACGATGGAATCCTCATCTTGATAGCATTGATGTTGCTATCTCTATCTTCCTCTCTTCTCGGCCTCCCTCTCACAGATTGCACTTCATCATACTCATCTTGGTCATCCTCATCATTACGGAATTGACCCCTCCTCGCATTCCTCCTGGTGGTATTAGTACTATTTTCCAACCTGTCCAGCCTGTCATTAACGTTTCCCATTTCCCTCATGAACCTCTCAAACGTTCCTTGCATTGCTTGTAATGCAAAGGCAACCTCCTCTTGGGACATTCCTTTCTTGCTGGATTCGTCACTCATTGTTTGTAGACCTGCAAAAAAAAGTTAGTTTGACAACCTCACAACACTCCCTCACGTGTTTGCACTCAAATGATGTCACTCCACTCGTGTTTTCACACAATTCTGGCTTTTACGAGCTCACACACTCAAGCCTCTTTCCACTCTACTTGCTGTCTCCAATTGCACTTTAGAACTTAAATCCAATTCAAGATAATTCACAAACAGCAAATTAAAATGGGAATGCAATGATAATACTTAACAAAGGAGATAGGCTCAAATCTAGAAGCAAAATACCGAAAATGAAGGAAATCGAAATGAACATACAAGAAGAAGAAGTGTATGATACCTGAATATTAAATGGTGAATTAACAAGAAACAATTTGTTAATTATGATGTAAATGGAAGCAAAGGATACAAGACACCGAAAAAATGGAAACTTAAGAATGAAAGAAATGACAAAACTAATGCATAAATGCAGAAATTGAAATTTCTCTAATAGAAAAGTCAATTCGGATGCAAAGGTATGTAATGACACTAAGACAGAAAAGGAAACTATTATGTCTAAGTTAAGACAAGACTAGGAAACCCAAATGACTCATCCACTATGTCTTAAAGTGAAGGAAAACCGAAACCAGCTCAATGGACCCAAGTTAAACCCAAAACAGATTCGGTCTAATGAACAAGCCCAAGCCCAAGGTAAAGTTCAATCCAAATGAAACTCAATTAACCCTAATTGAAGTAACCCTATATGGTTCCAGCCGCAAATTTATTTTTTTTTTTTTTCAAACTTCAGACCCAATTTCGGAGGCCTAAACGATGTTTTTCTGGACTTTAAAGGGCTAGTTAGGCAGCAGAGCTCCTATTTTTGTAGATCTCGAAATTCCCTTTCCGAAAAGTACTCTTGGAGCAAAAACGGACACCCCAGTCAAAAGTTATGGCCAAAACAAATCTGATCTCGTTTTTTTTTTTTTTTTTTTTTGTTAAACAGCTAGAACAGCAACAGACATGGATAAATAAGAATTTAATCCAAATCCAGGCTCTGATACCAAAATGATGCGGAACCCCTAGGTTATTTAGAACCCGAAACCCCAAACACACAAAATGGCAAGAACAGAGGACAGAAATCAAATCCCCAATCTAAAGAACCCCCAATCAATAAAAATGAAAGGAAACGCTTATGATAGATTGATTAAAATAACAAGAACAGAAATTCGCCACAAGATGAATACCTTGATAAGAAAATCGTTCCTGATGCAATCGAAAAAGACAAATCCTCTCCAAAGGTGAAATTCGGCCAAAGTTCATTCCATATCATAATCTGAATACAAAAATAGTTAAGGATGAATTTATATCCTCCTAAACATAACCCTAACCCTAATTAAAAAGGCCTTAACAATGGGCTGCCCAAAATACAGCTACTTAAGCCCATTCACTAAAATAAACCTAATAACAAAAATAAGTCCAATAACTTAAGTAAGATAACAAAACACAACTTAAGAGCCCAAATACAAGCCCACACGCCTAACATAAGGATTGGGCTGCTCAAAGCTTATTCCAATGGCTTTATACAAATTAAAGAGCCCACTTGAATTCCCTCTTGAAGATTCGACCCCAACTCCTCTTGCTTGTCCATATCTTCCACCATTCGGCCCATGTAGGCTTTGAGACTCTCCTTGAATTTCTTGGCTCTTGATCTGGTCACTGGGCCTTCTGGTAAAGCTAGCTCATCTCTTGGTTCCTTGGTCGTGCTCACATCATTTAGTATCATGGGGAATCTCAGTCTCATCTTTACTATTGTTTCCAGACATCTTTAAACTTAAGTAAACAAGTAAAGAAAAGATCCACTCAACCTCACGTGTTTGTCTCTCAACTCACAAATTGATTTCTCACAATTGTACTTCAGAAACAAACTCAAACAAATATGCACAATTGAGTAGTTTGATTTGGAAACAATGAGTACTTAACAAGAACAGCAAAAAGTACCAATTCTAGAGGCAAATTGACCAAATTGAACAAACTTAGAAATTAGCACACAAGAGATAAATTTCGTGCGCTTTAGTGTATAAAGATGTTCAACAATGTGCAATATGTTAAACTAGTGTAGTTGGAACCAAAAACAGTTTAGACACACAAATTGATAACTTAGAATGAAAAGAATAGACAAGACGGATGCACTTAAATGCGATGTTTAACTAAACCTAATGATTAGTTTAAACAGATTTTATATAGACTCAACAAAAATAAAATCAAAGAAAGCATGCAAGAATATAACCCAAAATCTAAAAGCAACGAGTACTTAACCTGCCCTTTGAAGAAATCAAACAAATTATGGAAGTTCTAGCTTAATTGATCAAATTTGAACTTAACAAGATAATAGGACCTGAATTGAACACAAGGTAATTTTCAGATTTTTTTTTTCGATATGTATATAAGCTTTCTTTTGTTCTTCTCTTTTTTTTTTTTTTTTCAAAACATAAATCACACAACTAATGATCAAATACTTGAGATAGGTGATTTAACACAATTGAGCAACAACCAAATAAGGAACTAGATGCAAAGTCCTATTCGGCCAAAACAAAGTAAGAATTTCAAGAAGACAAAATTAAAGGATAGTTAAGAATTTATCACTTAGCCTAAGCTCTGATACCAATTGATGCGGAACCCCAACCTATATGCAAACTAGAACGCCAACATACCATGAATATTGATCATAAACAAGTGAATAAACCCCCAATCTAAAGAACCCCCAAACAAGATTGAATGGAAACGCTTATAATAGATTGATTTAGAAAGTAAGAAGAATAAGAATCAAGCATACATTAACCATGCAAATTGCCTAAGTCTAATTCTTCATACAATAGCAAGAATCAATAGAAATTAACTCTCACAAATTCAGTCAATGAAAATTCATTAATCATAAGATATGCAAAATGTAAAGTACAAATGAAGAAGTTCAGCCCTTTATATAGGCTAGGCAGCCACCCCTCCCTAGAGAAGTTATAATCAAACACTAACTCTAAGAGATAATTAATAAAATAAATAACAAAGATAATTCCTAACCTTTATCTACATGTATTTTGCCATAATATGGACTAAGTACATGAATAAATAAAGATAAATACAATCTGAAAATAATCCTAAAAGCTAGTGATTATCCTAAGGAAAATGAATGTAGACTCAATTTTGGCTATAAGTGGAATTTGGCTAACTCACTCAAGATAAATTCATCTTATTGTTTCTCCATCAAACTCTATTCAATAATATCCCAAAATAATAAGTATTTATCAAAGAAAAGCCATTCCTAAAATTTAGGACCCCAAGTTCACTAATGTAGGCATAAAGCTAAATTTGACTCAAACCCATCCAAATTCAGCTCTCCCCTTTAAAATCCGGCCCCCTCATGTTTTCTAAGCCTCAATTAGTTATTTAGGCCCAACTCTTTAGAAGAGATAAGCCCAACTTTAGCCTACCCACTTAAACTACCCAAAATACTCAAATAAACCCAAAAATAAAACAAACCTAATTAAATAAGCCCAAAACATTTTCTAAGGTACTAGGCTGTCCAAATACATTTATTTATATGTCATTACAAGAATAGAAGCTAAACAAAATAGCTTGAAGGCCCATTTGACCATTCGGCCCCAACTTGTCTTCATAGCCCAATTCAGCTTCTTTCCCCTCTTGAACTTGTATCTTCTCTACATAAGGCCTCATGAATGCTTGTAGGACTTCTTTAAGCTTCTTTGACCTTGCTCTTGTGATTGGTCCTTGAGGAAGTGCTAGTTCATCTCTCTTATTGCCATTATGCTTGGTTGTGCTCATATCACCTTTCTTCATCTAAGTGTGTAACAATTCTGTTTTATTGATTCCTATACAAAATCTTGCCTCTAGATTCGAGTGTGCTATATTCTTCATTAAGTTATCTTGTATTTCCCTACATTAAGACTCGCTTGAATTGATACTTGGTTCTGAAGAACAACCCGAAAGTAAAGAGCAAGAGTGGAAAAAGGCAAGAGTGTCTGAGTGCATTCAAGAGGGTAAAAGCCCATATTGTGTGAAACACGAGAGGAGTGATACAAACTTGAGTGTAAACACGAGAGGGAGTGCTTAGTGAGGTTATTTTTATCTAATTTTGTTTGCAGGTAAATACAATGACTGAAGAAACTGGTAAGAAAGGCATGTCCCAAGAAGAGATTGCCTTTGCTATACAAGCAATGCAAGGTACATTTGAGAGGTTTATGAGGGAAATGGGGAATGTAAATGAAAGATTGGAGAAACTCGAAGTGAGCACTTCTAATACTACCAGTAGAGTAGCAAGGAGAGGTCGATTCATTACTGAAGAGGTTGATCATGATGAATTGGACGAAGAGGAGGAAGTTCGTTCAGTAAGAGGAAGAGTGAGAAGAGAAGATAAAATGGATAGTAACATGAATGCTATCAAGATGAATATGCCACCCTTCAAAGGACGAAATGATGCTGAAGAATACTTGGAGTGGGAAAGGAAAGTAGAGATGATCTTTGAATGCCATAACTATTCTGATGAAAAGAAGGTTAGACTAGCTGCAGTAGAGTTCTCAAACTATGCACTGGTATGGTGGGCTGAATTGAACAAGAATAGGAGGAGAAATGGAGAGAATCCTGTTTCTAGTTGGGAAGAGATGAAAAGGATTATGAGGAAAAGGTTTGTGCCGAGCTATTACTATAGAGAGATACATCAACGATTGCACAGACTTACTCAAGGGGCTAGAACAGTGGAAGAGTACCACAAGGAGATGGAAATGTTGATGATAAAAGCAAACCTAGAAGAAGAGGAAGAATCAGTTATGGTTCGATTTTTAAGTGGCCTAAATAGGGAGATTGCAAATGTTGTCGAGTTGCACCCATTCCTTGACATGGAGGAACTAGTGAACTTGGCCATGAAAGTGGAGAGACAAATGAAATACAAAGGAAGTGCTAGAAGCCAAAATTCGGGTTCCACATCTAATTGGAATTCGAAGTGGAATAAGAGTGACAATAAGGCTGCCCAAAAGTCCTTCGACTCAAAAGACAAATTCAAGGACAACCAAGGTGGCAAAACCGAATCAAAAGGTACCTCTAATATAATCCCTTCTAATACTAAGCATAGAGAGATTAAATGTTTTAGATGTTTGGGGGTTGGGCATATTGCATCTCAGTGTCCTAATAAAAGGTCTATGCTTGTTAGGGATAGTGGAGAAGTTGTTTCTGAACATGAAAGTGATTCTGATTCCATGCCTAGTTTAGTAGATGCTTCTGATGATGAAATTGAATTTGCTGAACATGGTGAATCTCTAGTTGTTAGGCGTGCTTTGAATGTGCAATTTAAGGAAGAATCAGATGTAGACCAAAGGGAAAATATCTTCCATACTAGATGTAAAGTGAATGGGAAAGTTTGTAGTTTAATTATAGATGGGGGTAGTTGTACTAATGTTGCTAGTACTACACTTGTTAACAAGTTGGGACTGAGATGGATGAAACACCCTAATCCTTATAAACTGCAATGGTTGAATGATTGTGGAGAAGTAAAAGTAACAAAACAAGTTCTTATTGCCTTCTCGATTGGGAGGTATAAGGATGAGGTTGTATGTGATGTGGTACCCATGCATGCTGGTCATATATTACTTGGAAGGCCTTGGCAATTTGATAGGCGTGTAACACATGATGGGTATAAAAATAGGTATTCCTTCAAGATAAATGGGCAGAATGTCATTTTGGGCCCTATGACACCAAAAGAGGTACATGATGATCAATTGAGACTTAAGAAGTCATTTGAAGGGGAGATGGGTAGTGAGGCCGAAAAGACAAAAGAAAATGAGGGAAAAGAGGCCAAGAGAGAAAAGAAAAAAAATGGCCCAACGGAGAGTGACTGTGCAAGAGAGAAAAAGAAACTTTCATTCTATGCAAAACAGAGGGAATTGAAGAGTGCTTTTATTGCAAGAAAATCTCTCATTGTACTTCGGTTCAAAGAGAATTTTCTTAACTTGACTGACATTAACCCAAGTTTGCCTAGTTGTGTTGTTTCTTTATTGCAGGAATTTGATGATGTCTTCCCTGAGGAGATTCCCAAGGGGTTACCACCATTGAGGGGGATTGAACATCAGATTGACTTCATTCCAGGATCAACGATTCCAAATCGACCAGCTTATAGAAGTAACCCTGAGGAAACAAAGGAACTTCAAAGGCAAGTTGATGAGTTGTTGGAAAGAGGTCATATAAGAGAAAGCTTGAGCCCATGTGCTGTCCCTGTTTTACTGGTGCCGAAAAAGGATGGAACTTGGAGGATGTGTGTTGATTGTCGAGCAGTCAATAGAATCACAGTAAAGTATCGACATCCTATTCCTAGGTTAGATGACATGTTGGATGAATTGCACGGTGCTTGTTTCTTTACAAAAATTGATTTGAAGAGTGGATATCACCAAATTAGGATGAAATTAGGTGATGAATGGAAAACAGCTTTTAAAACAAAATATGGTTTGTATGAATGGATGGTTATGCCATTTGGGCTAACTAATGCACCTAGTACATTTATGAGATTGATGAACCATGTTTTGCGTGCATTCCTAGGAAAGTTCGTAGTTGTTTATTTTGATGATATACTCATTTATAGTAGATCTTTAGATGAGCATATAGATCATATAAGGGCTGTTTTACAAGTACTTAGGAATGAAAAATTGTATGCCAATGTAAAGAAATGCACTTTTTGTAGTGATAAATTGATATTCCTAGGGTTTGTGGTTTCGGCCAAAGGGATAGAAGTGGACAATAAAAAGGTTAAGGCAATTCAAGATTGGCCTACACCTAAATCAGTTAGTGAAGTTAGGAGTTTTCATGGACTTGCTAGTTTCTATAGGAGGTTTGTGAAAGACTTTAGTACTATTGCTGCACCATTAACTGAAATTGTTAAGAAAGATGTGCCTTTTAAATGGGGTGCAAATCAGGAAAATGCTTTCAATTTGCTTAAGGAAAAGTTATGTACTGCTCCTATTTTAAGTTTGCCTGATTTTGATAAAGCTTTTGAGATTTAATGTGATGCTTCCGGGATAGGTATTGGTGCTGTTTTGATGCAGGAAAGGAAGCCAATTGCATACTTCAGTGAGAAACTTAGTGGAGCCGAATTGAGGTACTCCACCTATGACAAGGAATTCTATGCTCTGGTGAGAGCATTGGACGTTTGGCAACATTACCTATTACCAAGAGAATTCGTGATCTACACTGATCATGAATCACTTAAACACTTGAAGTCTCAAGGTAAGTTGAACAAGAGACATTCAAAATGGATGGAGTTTGTGGATACATTTCCTTATGTGATCCATTACAAGAAAGGTAAGGAGAATGTGGTAGCAGATGCACTTTCAAGAAGGTATGCCTTGATCACCTCTTTAAGTTCTAAGTTATTGGGATTTGAGTATATTAAGGACTTGTATGCTACTGATTCTGATTTTGGTAATGTGTTTCGTGCGTGTGAGCATGTTGCATTTCAAAAGTTTTATAGGCATGATGGATACTTGTTTAAAGATGGTAAGTTGTGTTTGCCTATATGTTCTTTAAGAGAATTGCTTGTACGTGAAGCACATTGTGGAGGTTTGATGGGACATTTTGGTGTGATTAAAACTGTAGACATATTGCAAGAACATTTTTTCTGGCCTCATATGCGAAGGGATGTTGAAAGAATTTGTAGTAAATGTATTGCATGTAGACAGGCTAAATCTAAAGTCAAACCACATGGACTCTATACTCCTTTACCTGTACCTAATGAACCGTGGGTAGATATATCTATGGACTTTGTGTTAGGCTTGCCTAGGACAAAAAGAGGTAGGGATAGTATATTTGTTGTAGTTGATAGGTTTAGCAAGATGGCACATTTCATTCCTTGTCATAAAACTGACGATGCTACAAGTGTTGCTGAATTGTTCTTTAGGGATATAGTACGTTTACATGGAATACCAAGAACAATTGTTTCTGATAGAGATGTCAAGTTCTTAAGCTACTTTTGGAAGACGTTGTGGGGGAAGTTGGGTACTAAACTCTTGTTTTCTACTACTTGTCATCCTCAAACTGATGGACAAACTGAAGTAGTTAATAGAACTTTAGGGACACTTTTGCGTGCTGTTGTTGGGAAGAATTTGAAAACTTGGGAAGATTGTTTACCATTGATTGAGTTTGCTTATAATCGTACTATTCATTCTTCTACAGGTTTTTCTCCTTTTGAAGTTGTGTATGGTTTTAACCCTTTAACTCCCTTGGATTTAACTCCTTTACCTTTGAATGAGTTATCTAATTTAGATGGACAGAAGAAGGCTGAACTTGTTAGATCCATTCATGAGAAAACCCGTGCACACATCGAGAAAAGGAACAGGAACTATGCTGATCAAGCCAACAAAGGGCGTAAGAAGGTGTTGTTTGAACCAGGAGATTGGGTTTGGGTACATCTGAGGAAGGAAAGGTTTCCAAACCAAAGGAAGAACAAACTGGATGCAAGAGGAGATGGTCCTTTTCAAGTATTGGAAAAGCTCAATGACAATGCATACAAGATTGATCTACCTGGTGAGTATCAAGTTTCAGCTACTTTTAACGTTTCTGATTTATCTCCTTTTGATATGGATGCAGATTCGAGGACGAATCTTTTTGAGGAAGGGGGGACTGATGTAGATAGCCATGGAAAGGACCCATTAAAGCTTCCAAATGGACCGATTACAAGGAATAGAGCCAAGAAACTCAATGAGAAGTTACAAGGCTTTATTCAAGCATTCATTGAAGAGCAAATGAAGCTTCAAGGGCATATTCAAGGAGATTTGAAGCTGGTTCACATGTTGGGAGCAGAAATGGGCCATGAAGGGAAAGAAGCCGAATGTTCAATTCATGAAACACTTGACATGTGCCGGTCATGTGACACTTGACATGTGCCGGTCATGTGACCTAGACATGTGCCGGGCATGTGACAATGACATGTGCCAAGCATGTGCTTGACATGTGCTAGACATGTGGCTTATGTCATGTGCATTGCATGTGATTAATTAATGAACTAATGGGCTGTTTGGTTTGGGCTTTTAGTTAGGGCCTCAATTTAAGTTTTTAACTTGATTAATTGTAATAACTAAGCCTTTTTAATATGGGCTCACGCCACCCCCTTTGGCAGCCCATCCAATTGGCTTTAATTTTATTATTTCAATTAGGTTTAGGGTTTATTTACTCCTACATGTATTAGGGTTAAGTGGCTGCCTATATAAGGCATACTTATGCGTGTTTTTCAGGAGTTTTTTAGAGAAATATTATTGTTCTTTGCTGTTTGCAAGACATCTTTTGCAAAGTAAGTGAATCTTTACTTTGTGTTGTTTTAAGAATTGGGTTATTCAAGCTTTGTTCTTGTGTAGTTCTATTCTTCTATTTTTCTGCTTTAGGTCTTAATTATCTTTGATATTAGGGTTTAAAGTGAATACAATTTCAGATTGCATGTTTAGGATTTGATGGTTAATTGAATGAAGAGTTCGGGGTTTTGATTAGATCCTAGGGTTCCGCATCAGGGTTTATTCTTGTTCATGTCTATGCCATATTGTATGTTCAAGGGGTTTCGGGTTCTTTAGCCTTGGGATTCCGCATCATCAAGGAACTTGAACCAAAACCTTTCACCACAACAGAAGACTGATCTCTACTGCGCAACACAACCACTTTCCTATGACAATCCACTACTGCCTGATGCTTACTCAACCAATCCATACCCAAAATCAGATCAAACTCTCGAAAGGATTCGTCCTCGAATCTGAATCACAATCAAATGGAGATAAGTCAGAAACATTAAAAGTTGCACTTACACCATAGTCACCTGGCAAATCAATCTTGTATGCATTGTCATTGATTCGTTTTAGCACTTGAAATGGTCCATCTCCTCTTGCATCAAGTTTAGACTTCCTTTGGTTAGGAAACCTCTCTTTACGCATATGGATCCAAACCCAATCTCCTGGTTCGAATATCACTTGTCTACGGCCCTTGTTAGCCTGCTTTGCATACATCTTGTTCTTCTTCTCAATGTGCTCACGTGCTTTATTATGTATTGTCTTAACCAAATCAGCCTTAGCCTTGCCATCTAAATTAGAAAGTTCATTCAAAGGTAAAGGCATCAAATCCAACACAGTCAATGGATTAAAACCATACACAATTTCAAAAGGTGAAAACCCTGTGGAAATATGAATTGCACGATTATAAGCAAACTCAACAAATGGCAAACATTCTTCCAAGTTTTAAGATTCTTACCAACTATAGCACGCAACATAGTTCCTAAAGTTCTATTAACAACCTCAGTTTGGCCATTAGTTTGTGGATGACAAGTAGTCGAAAACACAAGTTTAGTACCAAGTTTACCCCACAAAACACGCCAAAAGTGACTTAGGAACTTAGAATCTCTATCAGAGACAATAGTTCTAGGTATACCATGCAATCGAACTACTTCCCTAAAAAACAAATCAGCTATGTTTGTTGCATCATCAGTTTTATGACAAGCAATGAAATGCGCCATTTTACTAAATCGGTCCACTACAACAAACACACTATCCCTTCCCCTTTTTGTCCTAGGTAAACCTACAATGAAGTCCATGGAAATGTCAGTCCAAGGTTCAGTGGGAACAGGCAAAGGAGTATACAAACCTTGATTTAAAGACTTAGACTTAGCCTGTTTACATGCAAAACATTGGGCACACACTTTTTCAACATATTTTCGCATATTAGGCCAATAAAAATGTTCATTAAGCATGTCTAAAGTCTTTTGCACACCAAAGTGTCCCATCAATCCCCCGCTATGCGATTCTTTCACAAGCAACTCTCTAATAGAACATGCAGGTATACACAGTTGTTTTCCCCTAAAAAGAAACCCATCATGTCTATAGAACTTATTAAATGCATAATGTTCACATGCCTTATACACTTCACCAAAATCAGAATCATGCTCATACATTTCTTTCAAATGCTCAAAACCTAACAATTTGGAACTAAGCATAGAAATCAGTGCATATCTCCTAGAAAGCGCATCGGCAACAACATTCTCTTTACCTTGCTTGTATTTAATTACATAGGGAAAAGTATCAAGGTACTCTACCCACTTACCATGCCTTCTATTTAACTTACCTTGTCCCTTTAGATATTTGAGAGACTGGTGATCTGTGTGTATCACGAATTCTTTAGGCAAAAGGTAGTGTTCCCAAACCTCAAGAGCTCTCACCAACGCATAGAACTCTTTATCATAGGTAGAGTAATTCAGCTGTGCTCCACTCAACTTCTCACTAAAGTATGCTATTGGGCGGTTTTCCTGCATCAAAACAGCACCTATACCAATCCCAGAAGCATCACATTCAATCTCAAAAGTCTTAGAAAAATCAGGTAATTTCAAAACAGGAGCAGTACACAATTTATCTTTCAAAGCATTAAAAGCATCTTCCTGTTCTTTACCCCATTTAAAACCAACAGACTTTTTAATGATTTCATTTAAAGGTGCAGCAATGGTGGAAAAATCTTTAACAAATCTCCTATAGAAACTTGCTAAACCATGAAAGCTCCTTACCTCACTTGCATTCTTAGGTGTTGGCCATTCTTGGATAGCCTTAACCTTTTCATTATCAACTTCAACACCACGTGCACTAACAATAAATCCTAGGAAAACAACACTATCAACATAAAAAGTGCATTTCTTCAAATTAGCATACAATTGTTGTTCTCTCAAAACAGCTAACACAAGTGCAACATGCCTTAAATGTTCTTTTAGGTTTTTGCTGTAAATTAAGATATCATCAAAGTATACAACAACAAATTTACCTAAAAATTCATGCAAAACATGGTTCATGAGTCTCATAAATGTGCTAGGCGCATTAGTTAAACCAAAAGGCATAACCAACCATTCATACAAACCATATTTTGTTTTAAAGGCAGTTTTCCATTCATCACCTAACTTCATCCTGATTTGATGATAACCACTTTTTAAGTCAATTTTAGTGAATATTACAGCACCATTTAACTCTTCAAGCATATCATCTAACCTAGGAATGGGATGGCGATACTTTATAGTGATTTTGTTAACTGCTCGACAATCAACACACATGCGCATGGTTCCATCCTTTTTAGGTACCAAAAGAACAGGTACGGCACAAGGACTTAGGCTTTCTCTCACGTGTCCCTTTGCTAAAAGTTCCTCCACTTGTCTTTGCAACTCCTTTGTTTCTTCCGGATTTCTTCGATAAGTTGGACGGTTTGGAATTTGTGCACCAGGAACAAAATCAATTTGATGTTCAATCCCTCTAATTGGTGGCAACCCAGGTGGTATCTCCTCAGGGAAGACATCTTTATAATCCTGCAATAAGTCAGAAAAAGAACTAGGCAAATTTGGGTTAAGGTTAGTTTCAGAAAAATAATTGTCCTTAAACCTCAAAAGTACTAAAGTTCTCATGCCTAAGTAAGCACTCTTCAACTCTCTCTCTTTTGCATAAAAGGAATATTTGCTGAATTTTTCACTCAACTCACTCTGCTCTCCTTTTACCTCAACACACATTAACTTCTTCTCTCCTGCACTTCTCTCATTCTTTCTCTCACTAGTGCAGTCACTCACCATTGGGCCTTTACTTTTATTCTTTTCACTACTGGCCTCTTCTCTCTCATTTTTCTTTTCTTTCTCACTTCCCTTTACCTCTTTTGCAGATTGATGTATCTTCACTTGATCTGCATATACATCTTTAGGTACCAAAGGGGCAAGTGTGTGTTTACATCCTTTAAATTCAAAAGTGTACCTATTTCTAAATCCATCATGTAATACGCGCCTATCAAATTGCCAATGCCTTCCTAGCAAAATATGACCAGCATGCATAGGTACAACATCACAAGTGACTTCATCTTCATATTTACCAATGGAAAATAATATAGTTACACGTTTGGTCACCTTAACTTCCCCACTATCATTCAACCACTGAAGTCTGTATGGGTTAGGGTGTTTCTTAGTTTTAAGTCCTAATTTATCAACTAAGACTGTACTAGCAACATTAACGCAACTACCCCCATCAATTATCATGCTACAGACTTTCCCACCTATTAGGCATCTAGTATGAAATATGTTTTCCCTCTGTTCTAGTCCTTCTTCTTTTACATTTACATTCAATGCACGCAACACCACTAAGGACTCTCCCTGAACAGGATACTCTAAATTTTCATCTACATCAGAACAATCCTCCAAAGGTGGCATATCATCACAGTCATTATCAGATTCAGAATCAGAAACAATTTCATCCCCCCTTATTATCATGGTCTTTTTATTCCCACATTCATTAGCGTAATGACCACGACCCTTACATTTGAAACACTGAATGTCCCTATGTCTATTAGGTTTAGGGGTTGTTTCAGAAGTACCTTTTTGTGCAGTAACCGTTTTCTCTTTGGAATTTGACCGGTACTTGGAAGTGGATTCTTTCTTTGTGTCACCCTTGTTCCACTTTGAATTCCATTTATTGTTATTGGAATTTGCATAGGATTTGGTTGTCCCACGTCTACTTCTTTGTCTCTCCACTTTAATTGCAATGTTCACCAAATCATCCATATCCACATAATGCTGCAATTCAACAATATCAGCAAGTTCTCTATTCATACCTCCCAAAAAGCGAGACATCGTTTGATATTCATCCTCCACAATGCTTGCTTTAATCATGAGCATCTCCATCTCCTTGTAGTAATCCTCCACTGAACTATATCCTTGTGTAAGTCTTTGTAACTGATTGTGGAGTTCCTTATGATAATAACTAGGCACATACTTCTTTCTCATGATTCTTTTCATTTCCTCCCAAGAAGTGATAGGGAGTTCCCCATTTCTCCTCCTACTTTTCAATAACTCATCCCACCAAATTAGTGCATAATCAGAAAATTCAATGGCTGCGAGTTTTACCTTTTTCTCATCTGAATAGTGGTGGCATGAAAAGATCATCTCTACCTTTCTTTCCCAATCGAGATAGGCATCCACGTCATTTTTGCCTTTGAATGGGGGAATCTTCATCTTGATAGCACTCAAATTATTGTCTTTACTTTCCATTCGATTGTCATACCTCCTTGCTCTCATTGGGAAGGAATGAGCCTCCTCTTCTCCATCATCATTGTATAATTGGTCTACTTCTTCCTCCCTTGTATATTTGCCCTTGGAAGCTTTAAGGTCATTCTCCATGCTATCCATCCTGAGATTTAGCTTTTGCAAACTATCCATAAAAGCTTTAATCATAAGTTTAGTATCATGGGGAATCTCAGTCTCATCTTTACTATTGTTTCCAGACATCTTTAAACTTAAGTAAACAAGTAAAGAAAAGATCCACTCAACCTCACGTGCTTGTCTCTCAACTCACAAATTGATTTCTCACAATTGTACTTCAGAAACAAACTCAAACAAATATGCACAATTGAGTAGTTTGATTTGGAAACAATGAGTACTTAACAAGAACAGCAAAAAGTACCAATTCTAGAGGCAAATTGACCAAATTGAACAAACTTAGAAATTAGCACACAAGAGATAAATCTCGTGCGCTTTAGTGTATAAAGATGTTCAACAATGTGCAATATGTTAAACTAGTGTAGTTGGAACCAAAAACAGTTTAGACACACAAATTGATAACTTAGAATGAAAAGAATAGACAAGACGGATGCACTTAAATGCGATGTTTAACTAAACCTAATGATTAGTTTAAACAGATTTTATATAGACTCAACAAAAATAAAATCAAAGAAAGCATGCAAGAATATAACCCAAAATCTAAAAGCAACGAGTACTTAACCTGCCCTTTGAAGAAATCAAACAAATTATGGAAGTTCTAGCTTAATTGATCAAATTTGAACTTAACAAGATAATAGGACCTGAATTGAACACAAGGTAATTTTCAGATTTTTTTTTTCGATATGTATATAAGCTTTCTTTTTTTCTTCTCTTTTTTTTTTCAAAACATAAATCACACAACTAATGATCAAATACTTGAGATAGGTGATTTAACACAATTGAGCAACAACCAAATAAGGAACTAGATGCAAAGTCCTATTCGGCCAAAACAAAGAAAGAATTTCAAGAAGACAAAATTAAAGGATAGTTAAGAATTTATCACTTAGCCTAAGCTCTGATACCAATTGATGCGGAACCCCAGCCTATATGCAAACTAGAACGCCAACATACCATGAATATTGATCATAAACAAGTGAATAAACCCCCAATCTAAAGAAACCCCAAACAAGATTGAATGGAAACGCTTATAATAGATTGATTTAGAAAGTAAGAAGAATAAGAATCAAGCATACATTAACCATGCAAATTGCCTAAGTCTAATTCTTCATACAATAGCAAGAATCAATAGAAATTAACTCTCACAAATTCAGTCAATGAAAATTCATTAATCATAAGATATGCAAAATGTAAAGTACAAATGAAGAAGTTCAGCCCTTTATATAGGCTAGGCAGCCACCCCTCCCTAGAGAAGTTATAATCAAACACTAACTCTAAGAGATAATTAATAAAATAAATAACAAAGATAATTCCTAACCTTTATGATGCGTGCACAGGGGGGTCAACATTGCAATGTTATAAACATTGCAAGTTCATATTCATGGAGATCAAATTTAAGAAGTGTTATAAAGAGCTTGAAGGAGGCTTTCACAAAGTACTTAGCCTTTTGGAAGCTTCTAGTGAAATTGAGCCAACTTAAGCCATTTTTGGGCCAATTTAAGTCATTTTTGGGTTTATACTACTTTGGGCTTTATTTGTACAAGTCATGTGCTTCATTTAAAAGTCACATGACTCATTTATTTAATGACTTAATGGGCTAAACGAATTGGGCTTTTAGATTGGGTTTAGTTTAGTTATTTTTGGGTTTTAATTAGTCTTTCTTTTGGGCTTATTTTAAGTGTGTTTAATTCTTTAGCTTGGGCTTAACTTATCTTGTAAAGCCCATGGACAATTCGGCCACACCATGTTTAAGGCCTCATTAGGGTTTTCTTTATGTTATTTTGCTAGCTAGGGTTAGCCACCATATAAATAGGCTATTATAGATTGTAAACGGCAGATTTTTGAATGATTATTATTGGCATAGCCGAATTTATTTGCTTAGATTAAGAGAGTGAATTGCTTTCTTTTCTATTGCATAAAGAATTTGATTAACTTATCAATCGTTTGATTGTGGCGTTTTTCAGTTCTTTGTTTCCCGATTATTTGCGTTTTCAGTCACAGGTTGATTGGGGGTTCAATAGGGAGGGTGTTTGTCTGATTTTGGTTTGCTATTCAAATCGTATGTGTGGGTTTGTAGCTCGTTAGCTATTGGGTTCCGCATCATTTGGTATCACAGCCAAAGTTAAGGTAAATTCCTATTTATCTTAGTGTTAGGGTTTGCGTTTTCTTTTCTTTGATTTCTTTATGTTTATGCCGAATTAGGTTGCATTAAGTTTCTTAGTTAATTGTGTTTCTTTGTGTGTTTAAATTAGCCTTTTCTTTTCTTACCTTTATCTTGAATTCGTGAAATAGCCTTGAACTGAAATCTTGAACATCTTCAGCTTGAATCCGAATCCTTGTAGGAGAAAATTAGATATTAGTTGCTGTTTTGAAAAAAAAAATAGAAATTTCGAGAGGCCATAACTTTTGACATAGGAGTCCGATTTGTTATTATAATATCATTCCGGAAAGGGAATTTCGTGCTCTACAATCGTTACATGGGCAAAGCCCTATGTAACTGACTTTTTCGGCCCTTAAAAATGACGTTTAAGCCTCCGTTCTTCACTTTGAAGTTTTTGCATCTTGAAAAAAAAAAGGGGGTTAGAAAACTGAATTTGATTTCTGATCTTGTGGGCTTGAGAAGTTTGGTGGTTTGTAGTCTAGTTGTTCTCTATTTCATATAAAAAAAAGAAAAAAAAAACGTGAAAGAAGAGAAATAAAGAAGAATCTTGCGTGTGGAGAAAAGTGTAGAGGAGCAATTCGGCCAAGGGAGTTTATATAGCAATAAGGGAAGATCCAAATCCTTTAAGGGGTGGGAAAACATAATCCTAAGTGCTTAAGGAATTAGGGGCAGCAAACTAATCCTTTTCTAAATAGAGGTGGGAAATCCTTTAAGTAATAGGAAAAACTAATCCTATCTGTTTTGGAAATAGGAAAATTAATCCTATCTGTTTTGGGAATAGGAAAACTTAATCCTAAACCACCTTTGATTATTATTATCCACTTCGGATAAGGATTCATTTGTGCTACCATTTGCTTATCATTTTTGGAGACATTTTCCTATCATTTGCTATCCATTTTTGGTAACATTTTAGTACCATTTTTGCTGTCATTTTTGCACCATTTTGGTATCATTTTTTTCCATCATTTGCCTATCATTTTTGCACCATTTTACCATCATTTGCCTACCATTTTGCACCATTTTGCCATCATTTTTACACCATTTTGCCATCATTTTGCACACAACTTGACACATTAATTAGAGCTTAATACACCATTCGGCCTAATCATCATTTTAGCTTTAAATTGAATTGTCTTGAGTGCATTCTATCTTATTTAGTATAATTAGGATTTTTTTTGTTATTTTCTTGCTTTGTTGGGTAGAATAACTAGGATCTATATTTGATTTACTTTGTAGTGAGTCAGATTCATACATTTTGTCCAGAATTGTCATTTTTTTTATATTCTTGTTGCGTAGTTCTTTGTTTGAGCTTGCTTTTGTTCCATTACACTGTTAGAGTATCTTTGCTTTTTCTAATACTCTAATTTTGATATAATCAAGTGGTATACCAGTCTTGTCCGTGTACCACCTCCATTTTGTTTAGTGTCTTCTTTTCTAGCATTGAGCTTTCTGTTATTGTTAGTCGCTTATTTCCTTGCTTTCTAAAACGTACTCAAATTCTTGGTTTGTGTATTGAATTCTGAAGTGCAATTTAAGAGTTGCAATTAGAGTGGTAAAAGGCAAGAGCGTGTGAGTACATTAAGAGGGTAAAAGCCTTGTTTGAGTGAAACACGAGAGGAGTGACATCCTTTGAGTGTAAACACGTGAGGGAGTGTGTGAGGTTATTGTCTAACATCTGTTTTGCAGAATTCAAATCATGTCAAGAAGAGAAGAAAAGGAAACAATGTATGAGGAGGAGGAAGCCATGCCCGATATGAAAGTGATGTACAAGGCCTTCATTAATGAGTTCAAGAAGCTAAACGCTAGAATGGACGGGATGGAGGAGAAATTTGAAGTGAGTGCATCTAATAATTCTAGGAGAACAGCAAGGAGAGGAAGATGGACTGATGAGAATGTCAGGGCTGACTTAGAAGATTTAGATGAAGAAGAGACTAGTGGTAGATTGGATGGGAATTTTGGTAACATTAAGCTTAAGATTCCTCCATTTAAAGGTAGAAACAGTGCTGAAGAGTACCTAGAATGGGAAAGGAAGGTTGAAATGATCTTTGAGTGTAATAGGTATTCAGAGGAAAAGAAAGTGAAGATTGCAGCTGTAGAATTCACTGACTATGCTTTGTTTTGGTGGGATCAATTGAATATGGGCAGAAGGAAGATGAGGAGACGTCCTATTAGTAGTTGGGAGGATATGAAGGAGGCCATGAGGAAAAGATTTGTGCCTTCACACTACTTTAGGGAGTTACATCAGAGGTTGCATAGGCTAGTGCAAGGAGCTAGATCAGTAGAAGATTATAATAAGGAGATGGAGATGCTATTGATCAAAGCTAACATAAAAGAGGAGGAAGAGGTAATAATGGCTTGGTTTCTAGGAGGTTTGAATAAAGAAATTGCGGATGTAGTTGAATTGCACCATTATGGAAAAATGGAGGACTTAGTGAACATTGCCATTAAGGTGGAGAGGCAACAGAAACAAAGGAGGGTAGCAAGGTCATTCTCAAATTCCAACAACAAGAGTTGTTCAAACTGGAGAAAAAATAAAGATTCTGAAGATATGGAATTGAGGTTTAAACAACTCTTTAGACAGCTAGATAAGTGTTTGAAAAAGGAGAAAAGAAAGAAAGATGAAGTTGCAATGGAAGAGATTATGTGTGAAGCTGAAAGAGATTCTATAGATTTGCATGAAAATGAGGTTGTGAGTGAAGAAGAAATAAGTGGATGTGACGAAGATGTTGTTTTGAGTGAAAAGGAAAACATAATTGAAAGAGAAGATGTTGCTTTGAGAGAACAGAAGGATGTCTGTGTAATTGAGATAGAAGATCAGCATGTTATCATTGACCCTACAGTTCTTAAGGAGGTTGAATTGAACGTGGAAAGTGAAGATAATAATGATCAGAATGAAATGGTTGTATTGAATAATCATGTTTTTCGTAGTGTTTTTGTTAACTTGCAGGAACATGATGAGTTCTTTGCTGAAGAAGCATTCGTTTTATTTCCACCTGTTCAGAAGATCTTATATGAAGATGAATGTATTCTACAAGTGTCAATTCCCAACTTGAACAAGACGAAGATTCGAGGACGAATCTTTTCTAAAGAGAGAGGGAATGATGCGTGCACAGGGGGGTCAACATTGCAATGTTATAAACATTGCAAGTTCATATTCATGGAGATCAAATTTAAGAAGTGTTATAAAGAGCTTGAAGGAGGCTTTCACAAAGTACTTAGCCTTTTGGAAGCTTCTAGTGAAATTGGGCCAACTTAAGCCATTTTTGGGCCAATTTAAGTCATTTTTGGGTTTATACTACTTTGGGCTTTATTTGTACAAGTCATGTGCTTCATTTAAAAGTCACATGACTCATTTATTTAATGACTTAATGGGCTAAACGAATTGGGCTTTTAGATTGGGTTTAGTTTAGTTATTTTTGGGTTTTAATTAGTCTTTCTTTTGGGCTTATTTTAAGTGTGTTTAATTCTTTAGCTTGGGCTTAACTTATCTTGTAAAGCCCATGGACAATTCGGCCACACCATGTTTAAGGCCTCATTAGGGTTTTCTTTATGTTATTTTGCTAGCTAGGGTTAGCCACCATATAAATAGGCTATTATAGATTGTAAACGGCAGATTTTTGAATGATTATTATTGGCATAGCCGAATTTATTTGCTTAGATTAAGAGAGTGAATTGCTTTCTTTTCTATTGCATGAAGAATTTGATTAACTTATCAATCGTTTGATTGTGGCGTTTTTCAGTTCTTTGTTTCCCGATTATTTGCGTTTTCAGTCACAGGTTGATTGGGGGTTCAATAGGGAGGGTGTTTGTCTGATTTTGGTTTGCTATTCAAATCGTATGTGTGGGTTTGTAGCTCGTTAGCTATTGGGTTCCGCATCATTTGGTATCACAGCCAAAGTTAAGGTAAATTCCTATTTATCTTAGTGTTAGGGTTTGCGTTTTCTTTTCTTTGATTTCTTTATGTTTATGCCGAATTAGGTTGCATTAAGTTTCTTAGTTAATTGTGTTTCTTTGTGTGTTTAAATTAGCCTTTTCTTTTCTTACCTTTATCTTGAATTCGTGAAATAGCCTTGAACTGAAATCTTGAACATCTTTAGCTTGAATCCGAATCCTTGTAGGAGAAAATTAGATATTAGTTGCTGTTTTGAAAAAAAAAATAGAAATTTCGAGAGGCCATAACTTTTGACATAGGAGTCCGATTTGTTATTATAATATCATTCCGGAAAGGGAATTTCGTGCTCTACAATCGTTACATGGGCAAAGCCCTATGTAACTGACTTTTTCGGCCCTTAAAAACGACGTTTAAGCCTCCGTTCTTCACTTTGAAGTTTTTGCATCTTGAAAAAAAAAGGGGGTTAGAAAACTGAATTTGATTTCTGATCTTGTGGGCTTGAGAAGTTTGGTGGTTTGTAGTCTAGTTGTTCTCTATTTCATATAAAAAAAAGAAAAAAAAACGTGAAAGAAGAGAAATAAAGAAGAATCTTGCGTGTGGAGAAAAGTGTAGAGGAGCAATTCGGCCAAGGGAGTTTATATAGCAATAAGGGAAGATCCAAATCCTTTAAGGGGTGGGAAAACATAATCCTAAGTGCTTAAGGAATTAGGGGCAGCAAACTAATCCTTTTCTAAATAGAGGTGGGAAATCCTTTAAGTAATAGGAAAAACTAATCCTATCTGTTTTGGAAATAGGAAAATTAATCCTATCTGTTTTGGGAATAGGAAAACTTAATCCTAAACCACCTTTGATTATTATTATCCACTTCGGATAAGGATTCATTTGTGCTACCATTTGCTTATCATTTTTGGTAACATTTTCCTATCATTTGCTATCAATTTTTGGTAACATTTTAGTACCATTTTTGCTGTCATTTTTGCACCATTTTGGTATCATTTTTTGCCATCATTTGCCTATCATTTTTGCCCCATTTTACCATCATTTGCCTACCATTTTGCACCATTTTGCCATCATTTTTACACCATTTTGCCATCATTTTGCACACAACTTGACACATTAATTAGAGCTTAATACACCATTCGGCCTAATCATCATTTTAGCTTTAAATTGAATTGTCTTGAGTGCATTCTATCTTAATTAGTATAATTAGGATTTTTTTTGTTATTTTCTTGCTTTGTTGGGTAGAATAACTAGGATCTATATTTGATTTACTTTGTAGTGAGTCAGATTCATACATTTTGTCCAGAATTGTCATTTTTTTATATTCTTGTTGCGTAGTTCTTTGTTTGAGCTTGCTTTTGTTCCATTACACTGTTAGAGTATCTTTGCTTTTTCTAATACTCTAATTTTGATATAATCAAGTGGTATACCAGTCTTGTCCGTGTACCACCTCCATTTTGTTTAGTGTCTTCTTTTCTAGCATTGAGCTTTCTGTTATTGTTAGTCGCTTATTTCCTTGCTTTCTAAAATGTACTCAAATTCTTGGTTTGTGTATTGAATTCTGAAGTGCAATTTAAGAGTTGCAATTAGAGTGGTAAAAGGCAAGAGCGTGTGAGTACATTAAGAGGGTAAAAGCCTTGTTTGAGTGAAACACGAGAGGAGTGACATCCTTTGAGTGCAAACACGTGAGGGAGTGTGTGAGGTTATTGTCTAACATCTGTTTTGCAGAATTCAAATCATGTCAAGAAGAGAAGAAAAGGAAACAATGTATGAGGAGGAGGAAGCCATGCCCGATATGAAAGTGATGTACAAGGCTTCATTAATGAGTTCAAGAAGCTAAACGCTAGAATGGACGGGATGGAGGAGAAATTTGAAGTGAGTGCATCTAATAATTCTAGGAGAACAGCAAGGAGAGGAAGATGGACTGATGCGGAACCCCAGCCTATATGCAAACTAGAACGCCAACATACCATGAATATTGATCATAAGCAAGTGAATAAACCCCCAATCTAAAGAACCCCCAAACAAGATTGAATGGAAACGCTTATAATAGATTGATTTAGAAAGTAAAAAGAATAAGAATCAAGCATACATTAACCATGCAAATTGTCTAAGTCTAATTCTTCATACAATAGCAAGAATCAATAGAAATTAACTCTCACAAATTCAGTCAATGAAAATTCATTAATCATAAGATATGCAAAAATGTAAAGTACAAATGAAGAAGTTCAGCCCTTTATATAGGCAAGGCAGCCACCCCTCCCTAGAGGAGTTATAATCAAACACTAACTCTAAGAGATAATTAATAAAATAAATAATAAAGATAATTCCTAACCTTTATCTACATGTATTTGGCCATAATATGGACTAAGTACATGAATAAATAAAGATAAATACAATCTGAAAATAATCCTAAAAGCTAGTGATTATCCTAAGGAAAATGAATGTAGACTCAATTTTGGCTATAAGTGGAATTTGGCTAACTCACTCAAGATAAATTCATCCTATTGTTTCTCCATCAAACTATATTCAATAATATCCAAAAATAATAAGTATTTATCAAAGAAAAGCCATTCCTAAAATTTAGGACCCCAAGTTCACCAATGTAGGCATAAAGCTAAATTTGACTCAAACCCATCCAAATTCAGCTCTCCCCTTTAAAATCCGGCCCCTCATGTTTTCTAAGCCTCAATTAGTTATTTAGGCCCAACTCTTTAAAAGAGATAAGCCCAACTTTAGCCTACCCACTTAAACTACCCAAAATACTCAAATAAGCCCAAAAATAAAACAAACCTAATTAAATAAGCCCAAAACGTTTTCTAAGGTACTAGGCTGCCCAAATACATTTAATTATATGTCATTACAAGAATAGAAGCTAAACAAAATAGCTTGAAGGCCCATTTGACCATTCGGCCCCAACTTGTCTTCATAGCCCAATTCAGCTTCTTTCCCCTCTTGAACTTGTATCTTCTCTACATAAGGCCTCATGAATGCTTGTAGGACTTTTTTAAGCTTCTGATGCGGAACCCCAGCCTATATGCAAACTAGAACGCCAACATACCATGAATATTGATCATAAACAAGTGAATAAACCCCCAATCTAAAGAACCCCCAAACAAGATTGAATGGAAACGCTTATAATAGATTGATTTAGAAAGTAAGAAGAATAAGAATCAAGCATACATTAACCATGCAAATTGCCTAAGTCTAATTCTTCATACAATAGCAAGAATCAATAGAAATTAACTCTCACAAATTCAGTCAATGAAAATTCATTAATCATAAGATATGCAAAATATAAAGTACAAATGAAGAAGTTCAGCCCTTTATATAGGCTAGGCAGCCACCCCTCCCTAGAGAAGTTATAATCAAACACTAACTCTAAGAGATAATTAATAAAATAAATAACAAAGATAATTCCTAACCTTTATCTACATGCATTTGGCCATAATATGGACTAAGTACATAAAGATAAATACAATCTGAAAATAATCCTAAAAGCTAGTGATTATCCTAAGGAAAATGAATGTAGACTCAATTTTGGCTATAAGTGGAATTTGGCTAACTCACTCAAGATAAATTCATCTTATTGTTTCTCCATCAAACTCTATTCAATAATATCCCAAAATAATAAGTATTTATCAAAGAAAAGCCATTCCTAAAATTTAGGACCCCAAGTTCACTAATGTAGGCATAAAGCTAAATTTGACTCAAACCCATCCAAATTCAGCTCTCCCCTTTAAAATCCGGCCCCCTCATGTTTTCTAAGCCTCAATTAGTTATTTAGGCCCAACTCTTTAGAAGAGATAGGCCCAACTTTAACCTACCCACTTAAATTACCCAAAATACTCAAATAAACCCAAAAATAAAACAAACCTAATTAAATAAGCCCAAAACATTTTCTAAGGTACTAGGCTGCCCAAATACATTTATTTATATGTCATTACAAGAATAGAAGCTAAACAAAATAGCTTGAAGGCCCATTTGACCATTCGGCCCCAACTTGTCTTCATAGCCCAATTCAGCTTCTTTCCCCTCTTGAACTTGTATCTTCTCTACATAAGGCCTCATGAATGCTTGTAGAACTTCTTTAAGCTTCTTTGACCTTGCTCTTGTGATTGGTCCTTGAGGAAGTGCTAGTTCATCTCTCTTGTTGCCATTATGCTTGGTTGTGCTCATATCAGCTTCTTTGACCTTGCTCTTGTGATTGGTCCTTGAGGAAGTGCTAGTTCATCTCTCTTGTTGCCATTATGCTTGGTTGTGCTCATATCAAAGACGAAGATTCGAGGACGAATCTTTTCTAAAGAGGGAGGGAATGATGCGTGCACAGGGGGGTCAACATTGCAAGATTATAAACTTTGCAAGTTCGGATTCATGGAGATCAAATTTGGGGAAGTTCAAGAAGGCTTGAAGGTGGTTTACTATAGCTATGAAGAAGCCGAATCAAAAAGAGACTTTGAAGAGAGGCATGTGCAAGTCATGTGACCTTGACATGTGCCATCCATGTGCTTTGACATGTGCTAGACATGTGCCATGTCATGTGCTATGCATGTGTCACATGCATGTGCACATCATGTGACACATTACATGTGCAATGCATGTGCCAATTAATGGACTTAATGGGCTGTTTTGTTTGGGCTTTTAGTTTAGGCTTTTATTTATTATTTTTATTTGATTATTTGTAATATGTTAGGCCTTAACTTATTCTTTTGGGCTTATTTAAGTGAGATGGGCTTTAATTAGCTTGGGCTCATTTAATTAGTTCTTTTTAGGCTTTTTGGGCTATATTTTAAGTTAATTAGTGTGGGCTTTAGTTATCTTGGTGTAAGGCCCATGTTTAAAGGCCTATTTGATTAATTAGGGTTTTTATTAGCTTAAATGAGTATAAATACTCCTCAAAAATGAATTTGATAGAGAGATTGAAATTATTAAACATTGGAGGCTACCCTCTTTTCTTGGCTTTGCCAAAATTTTAATAGATTAGATTTGTGAGATTTGCTTGCTTTTCTTTTCTATTGTATGAAGAATTTGATTAACTTATCAATTGTTTGATTGTGGTGTTTTTCAGGTTCTTTAATTCCCGATTATTTGCGTTTCCATTCACAAGTTGTTTGGGGGTTCAATAGGGAGGGTGTTTATCGGATTTGCTTTGCTATTCGAATCGTATGTGTGGGTTTGTAGCTTGTTAGCTATTGGGTTCCGCATCACAAGTCCTATGCAAATTCCAATAATAATAAATGGAATTCAAAGTGGAATAAGGGTGACTCAAAGAAATAATCCACTTCCAAGTACCAGTCAAATTCCAAAGAGAAAACAGTTACTGCACAAAAATGTACTTCCGAAATAACCCCTAAAACTAATAGACATAGGGACATTCAATGTTTTAAATATAAGGGTCGTGGTCATTATGCTAATGAATGTGGGAATAAAAAGACCATGATAATAAGGGGGGATGAAATTATTTCTGATTCTGAATTTGATGATGAGTATGATGATATGCCACCTTTAGAGGATTGTTCTGATGTAGATGAAAATGTAGAGTATCCTGTTCAGGGAGAGTCCTTAGTGGTGTTGCGTGCATTGAATTTAAATGTAAAAGAAGAAGCACTAGAACAGAGGAAAAACATATTTCATACTAGATGCCTAATAGGTGGGAAAGTCTGTAGCATGATAATTGATAGGGGTAGTTGTGTTAATGTTGCTAGTACAGTCTTAGTTGATAAATTAGGAATTAAAACTGAGAAACACCCTAACCCATACAGACTTCAGTGGTTGAATGATAGTGGGGAAGTTAAGGTGACCAAACGTGTAACTATATTATTTTCCCTTGGTAAATATGAAGATGAAGTCACTTGTGATGTTGTACCTATGCATGCTGGTCATATTTTGCTAGGTAAATATGAAGATGAAGTCACTTTTGGCGTGTTTTGTGGGGTAAACTTGGTACTAAACTTGTGTTTTCTACTACTTGTCATCCACAAACTGATGGCCAAACTAAGGTTATTAATAGAACTTTAGGAACTGTGTTGCGTGCTATAATTAGTAAGAATCTTAAAACTTGGGAAGAATGTTTGCCATTTGTTGAGTTTGCTTATAATCGTGCAATTCATACTTCCACAGGGTTTTCACCTTTTGAAATTGTGTATGGTTTTAATCCATTGACTGTGTTGGATTTGATGCCTTTACCTTTGAATGAACTTTCTAATTTAGATGGCAAGGCTAAGGCTGATTTGGTTAAGACAATACATAATAAAGCACGCGAGCACATTGAGAAGAAGAACAAGATGTATGCAAAGCAGGCTAACAAGAGCCGTAGACAAGTGATATTCGAATCAGGAGATTGGGTTTGAATCCATATGCGTAAAGAGAGGTTTCCTAACCAAAGGAAGTCTAAACTTGATGCAAGAGGAGATGGACCATTTCAAGTGCTGGAACGAATCAATGACAATGCATACAAGATTGATTTGCCAGGTGAGTATGGTGTAAGTGCAACTTTTAATGTTTCTGACTTATCTCCATTTGATTGTGATTCAGATTCGAGGACGAATCCTTTCGAAGGGGGAGGGGATGATATGAGCACAACCAAGCATAATGGCAACAAGAGAGATGAACTAGCACTTCTGCAAGGACCAATCACAAGAGCAAGGTCAAAAAAGCTTAAAGAAGTCCTACAAGCATTCATGAAACCTTATATAAAGAAGATGCAAGTTCAAGAAAGAAGCTAAATTGGACTATGAAGACAAGTTTAGGCCAAATGGTGCAATGGGCCTCCAAGCCACTTTATTTAGTTTCTATTCTTTATGATACGGATCAGCCACCTATCAAAGACCCTTTGAAGATGCCAAGTGGTCCAATTACAAGGGGAAGAGCTAAAAAGCTAAAGATGGCCATGGCAGCCTTTGTACAAGAGCTAATGACACAAGAGCTAAATGAAGAGGCTTTTGAAAATTGTCAAGTTGGGCTTAAAGACAAACATAAGCTACTTAGCTTATTGGAGACTTGTCATGAAGATGGGCTTCACATCTAGTCCATTCGGATTTGTATTCTTTATCTTAGTTAGTTGGGTTAATTATTTAACTCTTTTGGGTTTTAATTAGTCTTTTCTGTTGGGCTTGTATTTCGGCCATTTAATCTTATGTTAATTGGGCTTATTTTAAGTTAGTTTAGTTATTAGTTAAGTGGGCTTATTTAGCTTGTGAAGCCCATGCTTAATTCGGCTACATTAGGGTTAGGTCAGCCTTGAAGGCTATAAATACATCATTATAAACCTTTGAGAGGGGATTTTTTTGATGAAATTAAAAAGAACTCTTTTTGGCTTAGCCGAATTTGTGTGATAGAGAGAGTGAGATTGCTTTCTTTATTATTGCATAAAGAACTCGAATTAACTTATCAATCTTTGTGGATTGTGGCGTTTTTCTTGTTCTAAATTCCCAATTATTTGCGTTTCCATACACAGGTTGTGTGGGGGTTCAATAGGGAGGGTTTTTGTCTATTTGTTCTTTGCTAACCATCTAGTATGTGTGGGTTTGTAGCTTGATAGCTATTGGGTTCCGCATCACTTTATGTAAAATGTAATTAAGTATATTTGGGCAACCTAGAACCTAGGAAAACGAATTGGACTTGATTAGAATAGGTTTGTTTTATTTTGGACTTATTTGACTATTTTGGGTAGTTTAAGTGGGTAGGCTAAAGTTGGGCTTATCTCTTCTAAAGAGTTGAGCCAAAATAACTATTTGAGGCTTAGAGAACATGAGGGGGCCGAATTTTACATGGGAGAGTTGAATTTTAATGGGTTTGGGTCAGATTTAGGTTTAGGCCTACATTAGTGAACTTAGGGTCCTAAATTTAGGAATGGGTTTTCTTTGATAAATACTTATTATTTTGGGATATTATTAAGTAGAGTTTGAGGGAGAAATAATAGCTTGACCTTATCCTTTAGGGGCTGGCCGAAATTCACTTTTAGCCAAGTTTAAGTCTACATTCATTTCTTCTTTTCTTAGAATAATTATGCCGATTTATCACTAGCTTTTAGGATTATTTTCAGATTGTATTTATCTTTATTTATTCATGTACTTAGTCCATATTATGGCCAAATACATGTAGATAAAGGTTAGGAATTATCTTTGTTATTTATTTTATTAATTATCTCTTAGAGTTAGTGTTTGATTATAACTCCTTTAGGGAGGGGTGGCTGCCTAGCCTATATAAAGGGCTGAACTTCTTCATTTGTACTTTACATTTACATATTTATGATTAATGAATTTTCATTGACTGAATTTGTGAGAGTTAATTTTTATTGATTCTTGCTATTGTATTAAGAATTAAACTTAGGCAATTTGCATGATTAATGTATGCTTGATTCTTATTCTTCTTACTTTCTAAATCAATCTATTATAAGCGTTTCCATTCAAGTTTGTGTGGGGGTTCTTTAGATTGGGGGTTTATTCACTTGTTTATGATCAATATTCATGGTATGTTGGCGTTCTAGTTTGCATATAGGCTAGGGTTCCGCATCAGTTTTAATGCACGAACATGCATGTTTGCATTTTTAAATGTGTAGTTATGTCAAAGATTCTTCATACCTTGAATTATTTGAGCGTGGGTGGTATTTACTCTTTGTTCGTGCACATTGTTTATTGTTATGCATGCGCATTATGCATTCTATCTAAGCCCGTTAGCAAATTTTTGGGTATATGAATGTGCATTTTGTGCGAGTACAAGAATATGTTTGTGTTACGTGCGAGCATCTTTTTTGTATTTGTGCATTAGTTTTAGTGCACAAACTTGCATGTTTCCATTTATAAATGTGTGATGATGTCAAAGTTTGTGCATCCTTGAATTATGTGAGCGTGGATGGTCTTTACTCTTTGCACATTCACAATATCTATTGTCATACGTGCGCATTATGTATTCCAAGTGCATTTTTGGGTATATGAATGTGTATTTTGTGCTAGTGCGAGAACATATTTGTGTTGCGTGCATGCATCTTTTTCTATTTGTGCATTAGTTTTAATGCACAAACATGCATGTTTACATTTTTAAGTGCATGGTTATGTCAAAGTTTGTGCATGCCTTGAAATATTTGAGCATTGGTGGGCTATTCTCTTTGCGCGTGTGCATTGTCTATTGTCATGCGTGCTCATTATGCATTCCACCTAAGCCCGTTAGCGTATTTTTGGGTATATGCTTATGCTTCTTGTACGAGTAAAAGAAAAAGTTTGTGTTGCGTTAGCACATGTTTTTTTATTTGTGCATTAGTTTTAGTGCACGAACATGTATGTTTGCAATTTTAAATGCGTGGTTATGTCAAAGTTTGTGCATGCTTGAATTATTTGAGCATGGGTGGTATTTACTCTTTACACGTGCACATTGTATATTGTCATGCGTGCATTTTATGCATTTCATCTAAACCCATTAGCACAGTTTTTAGCATGTGAGTGTGCATCTTGTACGAGTGCAAGAACATTTTTGCGTGCGTGCATCTTTTTGTATTTGTGCATCAATTTTAGTGCACGAACATGCATGCTTTCATTTTTAAGTGCATGGTTATGTCAAAGTTTGTGCATGCCTTGAATTATTTGAGCGTGGGTGGTCTTTACTCTTTGCACGTGCACATTGTCTACTGTCCTGCGTGCGCATTATGGATTCAATCTGAGCCCCTTAGCGCCATTTTGGTTATATGTTTGTACATTTTGCATGAGTGCAAGAACATGTTTGTGTTGCGTGCGTGCATCTTTATTGTATTTGTGCATTAGTTTCAGTGCACGAACATGCATGTTTACATTTTTAAGTGCATGGTTCTGTCAAAGTTTGTGCATGCCTTGAATTATTTGAGCACGGGTGTTCTTTACTCTTTTCATGTGCACATTGTCTATTGTCATGCATGCATTTTATGCATTCTATCTAAGCCAGTTAGCGCATTTTGGGGTATATGAGTGTGCATTTTGTGCTAGTACAATAACATGTTTGTATTGCGTGCGTGCATCAGTTTTGAATTTGTGCATTAGTTTTAGTGCACGAACATGCGTTTGCATTTTTAAGTGTATGGTTCTATCAAAGTTTGTGCATGCCTTGATTATTTAAGCGTGGGTGGGCTATAGCCTTTATGCATGCACATTGTCTATTTGATACAAATCAGCCAAGTAAGACACCTGCTAGTGATCCTTTGAAGATGCCAAGTGGTCCAATTACAAGAGGAAGAGCTCAAAAACTAAAGACGGTCATGGCAGCCTATGTACAAGGCTTAGTGACACAAGAACTAAATGAAGAGGCTTTTAAAAGTGTCAAAGTGGGCTTGAAGACAAACATAAGCTACTTAGCTTATTGGAAGCTTGTCATGAAGATGGGCTTCACATCTAGCCCATTCGGATTTGTAATGGCTTTGAGCTGTATTTTTTTAAATCATGGGCTAGGTGTGTGGGCTATTTTGCTTTAGCTAGTTGAATTAGTTAGTTGGGTCATTAGTTAGGCTTTTAATTTGGGCTTGTTTTCCTGCCACTTAACCTTGTTATTTTGGGCTTATTTAAGTGAGATAGGCTTTAATTAGCTTGGGCTCATTTAATTAGTTATTTTTAGGCTTTTTGGGCTGTATTTTAAGTTAATTAGTATGGACTTTAGTTATCTTGATGTAAGGCCCATGTTTTAAGGCCTATTTAATTAATTAGGGTTTTTTTAGCTTAAGGGAGTATATATACTCCACAAAAACGAGATTGTAAGATCAGACTTTTGATTTTCTTGATTAATTCAATTGGCTTGGCTTGGCCAAATTTAACTTGCTTAGAGAGGGAGTTGTTTGATTTCTTTTCTATTGCATTAAGAAGTTGAATAACTTATCAATTATTTTGATTATGGCATTTGTCATCTTCTTTAATTCCCGATTATTTGCGTTTTCAATCACAGGTTGATTGGAGGTTCAATAGGGAGGGATTTTGATGCGGAACCCCAGCCTATATGTAAACTAGAACGCCAACATACCATGAATATTGATCATAAACAAGTGAATAAACCCCCAATCTAAAGAACCCCCAAACAAGATTGAATGGAAACGCTTATAATAGATTGATTTAGAAAGTAAGAAGAATAAGAATCAAGCATACATCAACCATGCAAATTGCCTAAGTCTAATTCTTCATACAATAGCAAGAATCAATAGAAATTAACTCTCACAAATTCAGTCAATGAAAATTCATTAATCATAAGATATGCAAAAATGTAAAGTACAAATGAAGAAGTTCAACCCTTTATATAGGCTAGGCAGCCACCTCTCCCTAGAGGAGTTATAATCAAACACTAATTCTAAGAGATAATTAATAAAATAAATAACAAAGATAATTCCTAACCTTTATCTACATGTATTTGGCCATAATATGGACTAAGTACATGAATAAATAAAGATAAATACAATCTGAAAATAATCCCAAAAGCTAGTGATTATCCTAAGGAAAATGAATGTAGACTCAATTTTGGTTATAAGTGGAATTTGGCTAACTCACTCAAGATAAATTCATCCTATTGTTTCTCCATCAAACTCTATTCAATAATATCCCAAAATAATAAGTATTTATCAAATAAAACCCATTCTTAAAATTTAGGACCCTAAGTTCACCAATGTAGGCATAAAGTTAAATTTGACTCAAACCCATCCAAATTCAGCTCTCCCCTTTAAAATCCGGCCCCCTCATGTTTTCTAAGCCTCAATTAGTTATTTAGGCCCAACTCTTTAGAAGAGATAAGCCCAACTTTAGCCTACCCACTTAAACTACCCAAAATACTCAAATAAGCCCAAAAATAAAACAAACCTAATTAAATAAGCCCAAAACGTTTTCTAAGGTACTAGGCTGCCCAAATACATTTAATTATATGTCATTACAAGAATAGAAGCTATACAAAATAGCTTGAAGGCCCATTTGACCATTCGGCCCCAACTTGTCTTCATAGCCCAATTCAGCTTCTTTCCCCTCTTGAACTTGTATCTTCTCTAAGGTCTCATGAATGCTTGTAGGACTTCTTTAAGCTTATTGTTGCCATTATGCTTGGTTGTGCTCATATCGGATTTTTATCTATTTGTTTCTTTGATAACCATCTTGTATGTGTGGGTTTGTAGCTTGTTAGCTATTGGGTTCCGCATCATTTGGTATCAGAGCCAAAGTAAGGTAAATTCCTATTTATCTGTTAGGGTTGTATTTTCTTTTTCTTGATTCTTTTATGTTCGTGCCGAATTTGGTTTCATCAAGTTTCTGATTTTTGTGTGTTAAATTAGCCTTTTCTTAGCCTTTGTTTTATTTATTTTTTTTGCCTTGATGATGCGGAACCCCAAGGTTAAAGAACCCGAAACCCCTTGAACATACACTTTGATGGCAAAGAACAAAAGAGTTAAAAACCCTCCCTATTGAACACCCAATCAACATGTGAATGGAAACGCAAATAATTGGGAAATAAATAACCTGGAAAATGCCGCAATCAAATAATTGATAAGTTAATCAAATTCTTCATGCAATAGAAAAGAAAAGCAAGCAAATCTCACAAATCTAATCTATTAGAATTTTGGCAAAGCCAAGAAAAGAGGATAGCCTCCAATGTTTAATAATTCCAATCTCTGAATACAAATCATGTTTTTGTGGAGTATATATACTCCTTTAAGCTAATAAAAATCCTAATTAATCAAATAGACCTTAAAACATAGGCCTTACACCAAGATAACTAAAACCCACACTAATTAACTTAAAATACAACCCAAAAAGCTAAAAAGAACTAATTAAATGAGCCCAAGCTAATTAAAGCCCATCTCACTTAAATAAAACCAAAAGAATAAGTTAAGGCCTAATATATTACAAATAATCAAATAAAAATAATAAATAAAAGCCTAAACTAAAAGCCCAAACAAAACAGCCCATTAAGTCCATTAATCGGCACATGTATTGTACATGTAATGTGTCACATGATGTGAACATACATATGTCACATGCATAGCACATGACATGGCACATGTCTAGCACATATCAAGGTCACATGACTTGCACATGTCAAGGTGTCACATGACTTGCACATGCCTCTCTTCAAAGTCTCTTTTTTGATTCGGCTTCCTCATAATTCAATAAAGCACCTTCAAGCCTACTTTAACTTCCATAAATTTAATCTCCATAAATTCGAACTTGCAAAGTTTATAATCTTGCAATGTTGACCCCCCTGTGCACGTATCATTCCCTCCCTCTTTAGAAAAGATTCGTCCTCGAATCTTCGTCTTGTTCAAGTTGGGAATTGGCACTTGTAGAATAAATTCATCTTCATATAAGATCTTCTGAACAGGTGGAAATAAAATGAATGCTTCTTCAGCAAAGAATCCATCATGTTCCTGCAAGTTAACATAAACATTTGGAAAAACATGGTTATTCAAAGCATCATTTTCGTTTTGATCATGGTTCTTTTCTTCTTCCATTTTCAATTCAGTCATCTCAAGCACTACAGGATCAGTCATAACATATTGATCTCCAATCTCAATTACACTATCTTCTTCCTTTTTACAATATTCTTCCTTTTTACTCAAACAGTTGACAACATCCTTACTTTCACTTATATCCTCCTCATTTACAACCTCATCAGCATATAAATCTAAAGCATCTCTTTCAGCTTCTCAAACAATTTCTTTGACGATAACTTCCTCTTCTTTCCTTCTTTCCTCTTGTTTTATATACGTACTTAGCAGTCCAGAAAGTTGTTTAAACTGCAATTTCATATTTTTAAAATCTTTATTTTTGCTCTAGTTTGGACAACTTTTGTTGTTGGAATTTGAGAATGACCTTGCTACCCTCCTTTGTTTCTGTTGCCTCTCTACCTTAGCCTCTCTACCTTAATGGCAATGTTCACTAAGTCCTCCATTTTTCCATAATATTGACACTCAACTACATCCGCAATTTCTTTATTTAAACCTCCTAGAAACTAAGCCATTATTACCTCTTCCTCCTCTTCTATGTTAGCTTTGATCAATAGCATTTCCATCTCCTTGTGATAATCTTCTACTGATCTAGCTTCTTGCACTAGCCTATGCAACCTCTGATGTAACTCCCTAAAGTAGTTTGAAGGCACAAATCTTTTCCTCATGGCCTCCTTCATATCCTCCCAACTACTAATAGGACATCTCCTCATCTTCCTTCTGCCCATATTCAATTGATCCCACCAAAACAAAGCATAGTCAGTGAATTCTACAGTTGCAATCTTCACTTTCTTTTCCTCTGAGTACCTGTTACAATCAAAAATCATGTCAACCTTTCTTTCCCACTCCAAGTACTCTTGCACTATTTCTGCCTTTGAATGGAGGAATCTTGAGTTTGATGTTGCGCAAGTTTCCATATATCTTTGCACTAGTTTCCTCTTCCTCTTCATCATCAAAATCATGCACCACATGTTCTTGAATAATTCGGCCTCTCCTTGCTGCTCTTCTAGGTACATTAGATATACTTCCTTCAAGCCTCTCTTCCATTCCATCCATTCTAAGAGACAACTTTCGGATCTCACTAATGAAAGATTGATATAACATCTTGTTATCTGGTACATGATCTTCACCTTGGGATATTCCCTTCCCACTAGTTTCTTCAGTCATGGTGTATTACCTACCTACAAAATTGTTAGATAAAAACCTCACAAGCACTCCCTCACGTGTTTGCACTCAAAGAATGTCACTCCTCTCGTGTTTCACACAATTAAGGCTTTTACCCTCTTAATGTGCTCACACTCTCTTGCCTTTTCCCACTCAAGCTTGCAATTTTAAAATTGCACTTTAGAAATCAATCAACAAATCAAGAATCTTAAGCACATTAAGAAATGATACGGATCAGCCAACCACTAAGGACCCTTTGAAGATGACAAGTGGTCCAATCACAAGAGGGCGAGCTAAGAAGCTGAAGATGGCTATGACAGCCTATGTGCAAGGCTTTGTTACTCAAGAACTATAAGAAGATGCCTTTGAAAAGTGTCAAAGAGAGCTTAAAGGAGGCTTTCTCAAAGTACTTAGCCTTTTGGAAACTTCTAATGAAATTGGGCCAACTTAAGTCATTATTGGGTTTACACAACTTTGGGCTTTAATTGTACAAGTCATGTGCTTCATTTAAAAGTCACATGACTCATTTAATTAGTGACTTAATGGGCTAGGCATGATGGGCTTTTAGATTAGGTTTATTTTAGTTATTTTGGGTTTTAGTTAGTCTATATATTGGGCTTAAGAAATTCGGCCAACTCTTTTATTTTAATGGGTTTTGTTTTAAGATATTCCTTGTAAATGGGCTTATTTGATAACTTAAGCCCATGGAAATTCGGCCTACCTTAGTAAAAGGCCTCATTAGGGTTTTCTTTAGGTTATTTTGCTACTTAGGGTTAGCCACCATATAAATAGGCTAATATAACTTCAGATTTTTGAATAATATTCTTTGCTATAGCCGAATTATCTTGCTTAGATTGAGAGTGAATTGCTTTCTTTTCTATTACATGAAGAATTTGATTAACTTATCAATTGTTTGATTGTGGCATTTTTCAAGTTCTTTAATTCCTGATTATTTGCGTTTCCTTTCACAAGTTGTTTGGGGGTTCAATAGGGAGGGTGTTTATCTGATTTTGCTTTGCTATTCGAATCGTATGTGTGGGTTTGTAGCTCGTTAGCTATTGGGTTCCGCATCATTTGGTATCAGAGCCAGGTTAAGGTAAATTCCTATTTATCTTAGTGTTAGGTTTGCGTTTTCTTTTTCTTTGAATTCTAGTAGTTTATGCCGAATTAGGTTGCATTAAGTTTCTTAGTTAATTGTGTTTCTTTGTGTGTTTAAATTAGCCTTTTCTTTTCTTACCTTTACCTTGAATTCGTGAAATAGCCTTGAACCGAAATCTTGAACATCCTTAGCTTGCATCCGAATCCTAGTAGAAGAAGATTAGAGATTAGTTTGCTGTTTTAAAAAAAATAGAAATTTTCGAAAAGCCATAACTTTTGACTCGGGTGTCCGATTAGCTATTATAATATATTTTCGGAAAGGGAATTTTGAGCTCTACAATCGTTACTTGGGCTTTGCCCTATGTAACTCCCCGTTTTGAACCTCAAAAACAACGTTTAAGCCTCTGTTTTTCACTTTGAAGTTTTTGCGTTATAAAAATGGGCTTTAGAAAACCGAATTGAACTCTGATCACATTAGGCTTGAGATGTTTGGTAGTTTGTATTCTGGTTGTTATTTATTTCATTAAAAAAAATGAAAAAAGAAAAAAAAAAAAGAAAAGAAAAAGAAAAATAAAACGTGAAAGAAAGAATATAGAAGGAGAAAGGGGTAGGGAGCAATTTGGCCAACTCTTTTATTTTAATGGGTTTTGTTTTAAGATATTCCTTGTAAATGGGCTTATTTGATAACTTAAGCCCATGGAAATTCGGCCTACCTTAGTAAAAGGCCTCATCAGTCCATCTGCCTCTCCTTGCTGTTCTCCTAGATGTACTATTTGAACCCAATTCTAGCCTTTCTATTCTATCATTCATATTCCCCATATCTCTCATGAATTTTTCAAATGTACCATGCATAACTTGAATGGAGAACACAACCTTGTCGAGAGTTGCTCCCTTTTTACCCGATTCTTCAGTCATGATTGAAAAGTCTGCAAAAAGATGTTAGATAATAACCTCACACACTCCCTCACGTGTTTACACTCAAAGGATGTCACTCCTCTCGTGTTTCACTCAAACAAGGCTTTTACCCTCTTAATGTACTCACACGCTCTTGTCTTTTACCACTCTAATTGCAACTTAAAAATTGCACTTCAGAATTTAATTCACAAACCAAGAATTTGAGTACGTTTTAGAAAGCAAAGAAATAAGCAACTAACAATAATAGAAAGTTCAAAGCTAGAAAAGAAGACTCTAGACACAATGAAGGTGGTACACGGACAAGACTGGTATACCACTTGATTATATCCAAATTAGAGTATTAAAACAAGCAAAGATACTCTAACAGTATAAAGGAACAAAAGCAAGCTCAAAACAAAGAAATAAGTAACAAGAATTAAGAAAAATGACAATCTGGATAAAATGTATGAATCTGATTCACTACAAAGTAAACCAAATATAGAACCTAGTTATTCTACTCAACAAAGCAAGAAAATAACAAAGAAACCTAATTATACTAAGTATGACATAATGCACTCAATACAATTCAATTTAGAGCCAAAATGATGAATAGGCCGAATGGTGTATCAAGCTCTAATTTATGTGTCAAGTTGTGTGCAAAATGATGGCAAAATGATAAGAAGATGATACCAAAATGGTAGTAAAATGATAGCAAAATGATGGCAAAATGGTAGAAAAATGATGTCAAAATGATATCAAAATGGTGTAAAAATGATGGCAAAATGTTACCAAAATGGTAGGCAAATGATGGAAAAATGGTAAAAAAAATTATGGCAAAATGATACCAAATGGTGTAAAAATTACAGCAAAATGGTACCAAAATGTTACCAAAAATGGATAGCAAATGTTAGGAAAATGTTACCAAAAATGGTTAGCAAATGATAGGAAAATGATATCCAAAATGATAAGCAAATGGTAGCACAAATGAATCCTTATCCGGATTGGATAATAATTGATGCGGAACCCCAAGGCTATATAGAACCCGAAACCCCAAACACACAAATGGCAAGAAACAAGAACAGAAATTAAATCCCCAATCTAAAGAACCCCCAATCAATAAAATGAAAGGAAACGCTTATGATAGATTGATTTGAAGAATAAGAACATAAATTCGCCACAAGATGAAATACCTTGATAAGAAAATCGTTCCTGATGCAAAAGAAGAAGACAAATCCTCCCCAATGGTAAATTCGGCCAAAAGTCCCCTAATACATTCTATCACGTGGTATTTATACCACTAATTAAAAAGAAACCCTAACTAAACAAGGCCTTAACAATGGGCTGCCAAACATAACTAACTTAAGCCCATTTCGCTAATTAAGCCTAATAAACAAGAAATTAAACCCAATAACTTAAATAAATAACAAAACACAACTTAATGAGCCCAAAAACAAGCCCACACGCCTAACATAACATTTGGGCTGCCCAAAGCTTATTCCATTGGCTTTAAACAAATTAATGAGCCCATTTGAGTTCCCTCTTGAAGATTCGGCCCCAACTCCTCTTGCTTGTCCATATCTTCCACCATTCGGCCCATGTAGGCTTTGAGACCCTCCTTGAATTTCTTGGCTCTTGATCTAGTCACTGGGCCTTCTGGTAAAGCTACTCTTGGTTCCTTGGTCATGCTCACATCAATAATAATCAAAGGTGGTTTAGGATTAAGTTTTCCTATTCCCAAAACGAATAGGATTAATTTTTTTCCTATTACTTAAAGGATTCCTATCTCTATTTAGAAAAGAATTAATTGCTGCTCCTAATCCTCAAGCACTTAGGATTAAGTTTTCCCACCTATTAATGGATTTGGATTTTCTCTTTTGCTATAAATATACTCCCTTGGCCGAATCCACTCCCTAACCTTTTCTCCTCCTCTATTCTTTCTTTCACGTTTTTTTTTTCCTCTTCTTTTCTTTTCTTTTCTTTTTTTTTTGTTTTTTTTAATGAAATAAATAACAACCAGAATACAAACTACCAAACGTCTCAAGCCCAATGTGATCAGAATTCAATTCGATTTTCTAAAGCCCCTTTTGAAAAACACAAAAACTTCAAAGTGAAAAACGAAGATCTAAACGTTGTTTTTGAGGTCCAAAACGGGCAGTTACATAGGCCATAGCCCAATAATGATTGTAGAGCTCCAAATTCTCTTTTCGAAAATATCTTATAATAGCAAATCGGACACCCGAGTCAAAAGTTATGGCTTTGCGAAAATTTCTTTTTTTTTTTCAAAACAACAAACTAATCTCTAATCTTCTTCTACTAGGATTCGGATTCAAAGCAAAGGATGTTTAAGATTTCAGTTCAAGGCTATTTCACGAATTCAAGGTAAAGGTAAGATAAGAAAAGGCTAATTTAAACACACAAAAAGCACAATTAACTAAGAAACTTAATGCAACCTAATTCGGCATAAACAACTAGAATTCAAAGAAAAAGAAAATGCAAACTTAACACTAAGATAAATAGGAATTTACCTTAACTTTGGTTCTGATACCAAATGATGCGGAACCCCAAGGCTAAACAACCCGAAACCCCTTGAACATACAATATGGCATAGACATGAATAAGAATAAATCCCCAACCCTATTGAACCCCCAATCAATAAAGTGAAAGGAATACAAGAACAGAATTCGCCACAAGTAATTACTTTGATAAGAATTTATGTTCTTAATGCAAAAGAAGAACACAAGCTATCCTCTCCAAAGATGAATTCGGCCAAGCTAAAAGAAATTTATCAAAATAATCAAATCTGCCTCCAATCTCGTTTTTGAGGAGTATATATACTCCCTTAAGCTAGAAAAAATCCTAATTAATTAAATAGGCCTTTAAACATGGGCCTTACACCAAGATAACTAAAGCCCACACTAATTAACTTAAAATACAGCCCAAAAAGCCTAAAAAGAACTAATTAAATGAGCCCAAGCTAATTAAAGACCATCTCACTTAAATAAGCCCGAAAGAATAAGTTAAGGCCTAGCATATTACAAATAATCAAATATAAAAATAACAAATAAAAGCCTAAACTAAAAGCCCAAACAAAACAACCCATTAAGTCCATTAATTGGCATATGCATGTGCACATCATGTGACACATTATATGTACAATGCATGTGCCAATTAATAGACTTAATGGGCTGTTTTGTTTGGGCTTTTAGTTTAGGCTTTTATTTATTATTTTTTTATTTGATTTAACTTATTCTTTTGGGCTAATTTAAGTGAGATGGGCTTTAATTAGCTTGGACTCATTTAATTAGTTCTTTTTAGGCTTTTTGGGCTGTATTTTAAGTTAATTAGTGTGGGCTTTAGTTATCTTGGTGTAAGGCCCATGTTTAAAGGCCTATTTGATTAATTAGGGTTTTTTCTAGCTTAAGGGAGTACATATACTCCACAAAAACGAGATTGGAGGCAGATTTGATTATTTTGATAAATTTCTTTTCGCTTGGCCGAATTCATCTTTGGAGAGGATAGATTGTCTTCTTCTTTTGCATTAAGAACATAAATTCTTATCAAAGTAATTACTTGTGGCGAATTCTGTTCTTGTATTTAAATCAACCTAATTATTTGCGTTTCCTTTCACTTTATTGATTGGGGGTTCAATAGGGTTGGGGATTTACTCTTATTCATGTCTATGCCATATTGTATGTTCAAGGAGTTTTGGATTCTTTAGCCTTGGGGTTCCGCATCAACATGTCTAGCACATGTCAAAGCACATGGATGGCACATGTGAAGGTCGCATGACTTGCACATGTCAAGGTGTCACATGACTTGCACTTGCCTCTCTTCAAAGTCTCTTTTTTTGCTTCCTCATAATTCAGTAAACCACCTTCAAGACTTCTTTAACTTCCATAAATTTAATCTACATAAATCCGAACTTGCACAAGTTTATAATCTTGCAATGTTGACCCCCCTGTACACGCATCAGCATGTGAGCTTGAGCATGTGCAATGCATGTGCTAATTGGTGGATTAAGGGGCTGATTTGTTTGGGATTTTAGTTTAGGCTTTTATTTATTATTTTTTTTGATTATTTGTAATATGTTAGGCCTTAACTTATTCTTTTGGGTTTATTTAAGTGAGATGGGCTTGAATTAGCTTGGGCTTATTTAATTAGTTATTTTTAGGCTTTTTGGGCTGTATTTTAAGTTAATTAGTGTGTGATTTAGTTATCTTAGTGTAAGGCCCATGTTTAACGGCCTATTTGATTAATTAGGGTTTTTATTAGTTTAAGGGAGTATAAATACTCCTCAAAAATGAGATTGTAATTCAAACTTAAATATTATGATATTTTGAGACTTTTATTTGGCTTGGCCGAATTCTTCATTGGAGAGGATTGTTTGTCTTCTTCTTTTGCATCAAAAACTTTTAATTCTTATCAAGGTATTTACTTTGTGGCGAATTCTGTTCTTGTATTTTAAAATCAATCTATTATAAGCATTTCCATTCACATAGTTGTTTGGGGGTTCTTTAGTTGGGGGTTTGTTCTTATTTATGTTCATGACATATTGTATGTTCAAGGGGTTTTGGGTTCTTTAACCTTGGGGTTCTGCATCACCGAGGTAGAGGTTGAGTTGGTCGGCCTAGAGAAGGAGCTCCATCAGAGTCGGTTGATTGTCCCTTGACGGTTCCAGCTAGAGCGTATGCTATGAGAGCTCGGGATGAGCAGGATGTTCCGAATGTAATTGTTGGTAAGTTCCTACTCTTTGACACTGAGTTATATGCTCTAATTGACCTTGGTTCCACACACTCATATTTGTGCACGAGTAAGTTATTTGATAAGTTGCATGATATTAATCAGTTAGATTATGAGGTTTGTGTGACCAGTCCTTTAGGGCATAGTGTCAATTTGAGTAGAGTGTATAGGAATTGTCCTCTTTTGGTCCAAGGTGCTGAGTTTTCTGCGGATTTGATTGAGTTGCCCTTTCGAGAGTTTGATCTGATTTTGGGTATGGATTGGTTGAGTAAGCATCAGGCAGTAGTGGATTGTCATAGGAAAGTGGTTGTGTTGCGCAGTAGAGATCAGTCTTCTGTTGTGGTGAAAGGTTTGGGTTCAAGTTCCTTGATGATGCGGAATCCCAAGGCTAAAGAACCCGAAACCCCTTGAACATACAATATGGCATAGACATGAACAAAAATAAACCCTGATGCGGAACCCTAGGATCTAATCAAAACCCCGAACTCTTCATTCAATTAACCATCAAATCCTAAACATGCAATCTGAAATTGTATTCACTTTAAACCCTAATATCAAAGATAATTAAGACCTAAAGCAGAAAAATAGAAGAATAGAACTACACAAGAACAAAGCTTGAATAACCCAATTCTTAAAACAACACAAAGTAAAGATTCACTTACTTTGCAAAAGATGTCTTGCAAACAGCAAAGAACAATAATATTTCTCTAAAAAACTCCTGAAAAACACGCATAAGTATGCCTTATATAGGCAGCCACTTAACCCTAATACATGTAGGAGTAAATAAACCCTAAACCTAATTGAAATAATAAAATTAAAGCCAATTGGATGGGCTGCCAAAGGGGGTGGCGTGAGCCCATATTAAAAAGGCTTAGTTATTACAATTAATCAAGTTAAAAACTTAAATTGAGGCCCTAACTAAAAGCCCAAACCAAACAGCCCATTAGTTCATTAATTAATCACATGCAATGCACATGACATAAGCCACATGTCTAGCACATGTCAAGCACATGCTTGGCACATGTCATTGTCACATGCCCGGCACATGTCTAGGTCACATGACCGGCACATGTCAAGTGTCACATGACCGGCACATGTCAAGTGTTTCATGAATTGAACATTCGGCTTCTTTCCCTTCATGGCCCATTTCTGCTCCCAACATGTGAACCAGCTTCAAATCTCCTTGAATATGCCCTTGAAGCTTCATTTGCTCTTCAATGAATGCTTGAATAAAGCCTTGTAACTTCTCATTGAGTTTCTTGGCTCTATTCCTGGTAATCGGTCCATTTGGAAGCTTTAATGGGTCCTTTCCATGGCTATCTACATCAGTCCCCCCTTCCTCAAAAAGATTCGTCCTCGAATCTGCATCCATATCAAAAGGAGATAAATCAGAAACGTTAAAAGTAGCTGAAACTTGATACTCACCAGGTAGATCAATCTTGTATGCATTGTCATTGAGCTTTTCCAATACTTGAAAAGGACCATCTCCTCTTGCATCCAGTTTGTTCTTCCTTTGGTTTGGAAACCTTTCCTTCCTCAGATGTACCCAAACCCAATCTCCTGGTTCAAACAACACCTTCTTACGCCCTTTGTTGGCTTGATCAGCATAGTTCCTGTTCCTTTTCTCGATGTGTGCACGGGTTTTCTCATGAATGGATCTAACAAGTTCAGCCTTCTTCTGTCCATCTAAATTAGATAACTCATTCAAAGGTAAAGGAGTTAAATCCAAGGGAGTTAAAGGGTTAAAACCATACACAACTTCAAAAGGAGAAAAACCTGTAGAAGAATGAATAGTACGATTATAAGCAAACTCAATCAATGGTAAACAATCTTCCCAAGTTTTCAAATTCTTCCCAACAACAGCACGCAAAAGTGTCCCTAAAGTTCTATTAACTACTTCAGTTTGTCCATCAGTTTGAGGATGACAAGTAGTAGAAAACAAGAGTTTAGTACCCAACTTCCCCCACAACGTCTTCCAAAAGTAGCTTAAGAACTTGACATCTCTATCAGAAACAATTGTTCTTGGTATTCCATGTAAACGTACTATATCCCTAAAGAACAATTCAGCAACACTTGTAGCATCGTCAGTTTTATGACAAGGAATGAAATGTGCCATCTTGCTAAACCTATCAACTACAACAAATATACTATCCCTACCTCTTTTTGTCCTAGGCAAGCCTAACACAAAGTCCATAGATATATCTACCCACGGTTCATTAGGTACAGGTAAAGGAGTATAGAGTCCATGTGGTTTGACTTTAGATTTAGCCTGTCTACATGCAATACATTTACTACAAATTCTTTCAACATCCCTTCGCATATGAGGCCAGAAAAAATGTTCTTGCAATATGTCTACAGTTTTAATCACACCAAAATGTCCCATCAAACCTCCACAATGTGCTTCACGTACAAGCAATTCTCTTAAAGAACATATAGGCAAACACAACTTACCATCTTTAAACAAGTATCCATCATGCCTATAAAACTTTTGAAATGCAACATGCTCACACGCACGAAACACATTACCAAAATCAGAATCAGTAGCATACAAGTCCTTAATATACTCAAATCCCAATAACTTAGAACTTAAAGAGGTGATCAAGGCATACCTTCTTGAAAGTGCATCTGCTACCACATTCTCCTTACCTTTCTTGTAATGGATCACATAAGGAAATGTATCCACAAACTCCATCCATTTTGAATGTCTCTTGTTCAACTTACCTTGAGACTTCAAGTGTTTAAGTGATTCATGATCAGTGTAGATCACGAATTCTCTTGGTAATAGGTAATGTTGCCAAACGTCCAATGCTCTCACCAGAGCATAGAATTCCTTGTCATAGGTGGAGTACCTCAATTCGGCTCCACTAAGTTTCTCACTGAAGTATGCAATTGGCTTCCTTTCCTGCATCAAAACAGCACCAATACCTATCCCGGAAGCATCACATTCAATCTCAAAAGCTTTATCAAAATCAGGCAAACTTAAAATAGGAGCAGTACATAACTTTTCCTTAAGCAAATTGAAAGCATTTTCCTGATTTGCACCCCATTTAAAAGGCACATCTTTCTTAACAATTTCAGTTAATGGTGCAGCAATAGTACTAAAATCTTTCACAAACCTCCTATAGAAACTAGCAAGTCCATGAAAACTCCTAACTTCACTAACTGATTTAGGTGTAGGCCAATCTTGAATTGCCTTAACCTTTTCATTGTCCACTTCTATCCCTTTGGCCGAAACCACAAACCCTAGGAATATCAATTTATCACTACAAAAAGTGCATTTCTTTACATTGGCATACAATTTTTCATTCCTAAGTACTTGTAAAACAGCCCTTATATGATCTATATGCTCATCTAAAGATCTACTATAAATGAGTATATCATCAAAATAAACAACTACGAACTTTCCTAGGAATGCACGCAAAACATGGTTCATCAATCTCATAAATGTACTAGGTGCATTAGTTAGCCCAAATGGCATAACCATCCATTCATACAAACCATATTTTGTTTTAAAAGCTGTTTTCCATTCATCACCTAATTTCATCCTAATTTGGTGATATCCACTCTTCAAATCAATTTTTGTAAAGAAACAAGCACCGTGCAATTCATCCAACATGTCATCTAACCTAGGAATAGGATGTCGATACTTTACTGTGATTCTATTGACTGCTCGGCAATCAACACACATCCTCCAAGTTCCATCCTTTTTCGGCACCAGTAAAACAGGGACAGCACATGGGCTCAAGCTTTCTCTTATATGACCTCTTTCCAACAACTCATCAACTTGCCTTTGAAGTTCCTTTGTTTCCTCAGGGTTACTTCTATAAGCTGGTCGATTTGGAATCGTTGATCCTGGAATGAAGTCAATCTGATGTTCAATCCCCCTCAATGGTGGTAACCCCTTGGGAATCTCCTCAGGGAAGACATCATCAAATTCCTGCAATAAAGAAACAACACAACTAGGCAAACTTGGGTTAATGTCAGTCAAGTTAAGAAAATTCTCTTTGAACCGAAGTACAATGAGAGATTTTCTTGCAATAAAAGCACTCTTCAATTCCCTCTGTTTTGCATAGAATGAAAGTTTCTTTTTCTCTCTTGCACAGTCACTCTCCGTTGGGCCATTTTTTTTCTTTTCTCTCTTGGCCTCTTTTCCCTCATTTTCTTTTGTCTTTTCGGCCTCACTACCCATCTCCCCTTCAAATGACTTCTTAAGTCTCAATTGATCATCATGTACCTCTTTTGGTGTCATAGGGCCCAAAATGACATTCTGCCCATTTATCTTGAAAGAATACCTATTTTTATACCCATCATGTGTTACACGCCTATCAAATTGCCAAGGCCTTCCAAGTAATATATGACCAGCATGCATGGGTACCACATCACATACAACCTCATCCTTATACCTCCCAATCGAGAAGGCAATAAGAACTTGTTTTGTTACTTTTACTTCTCCACAATCATTCAACCATTGCAGTTTATAAGGATTAGGGTGTTTCATCCATCTCAGTCCCAACTTGTTAACAAGTGTAGTACTAGCAACATTAGTACAACTACCCCCATCTATAATTAAACTACAAACTTTCCCATTCACTTTACATCTAGTATGGAAGATATTTTCCCTTTGGTCTACATCTGATTCTTCCTTAAATTGCACATTCAAAGCACGCCTAACAACTAGAGATTCACCATGTTCAGCAAATTCAATTTCATCATCAGAAGCATCTACTAAACTAGGCATGGAATCAGAATCACTTTCATGTTCAGAAACAACTTCTCCACTATCCCTAACAAGCATAGACCTTTTATTAGGACACTGAGATGCAATATGCCCAACCCCCAAACATCTAAAACATTTAATCTCTCTATGCTTAGTATTAGAAGGGATTATATTAGAGGTACCTTTTGATTCGGTTTTGCCACCTTGGTTGTCCTTGAATTTGTCTTTTGAGTCGAAGGACTTTTGGGCAGCCTTATTGTCACTCTTATTCCACTTCGAATTCCAATTAGATGTGGAACCCGAATTTTGGCTTCTAGCACTTCCTTTGTATTTCATTTGTCTCTCCACTTTCATGGCCAAGTTCACTAGTTCCTCCATGTCAAGGAATGGGTGCAACTCGACAACATTTGCAATCTCCCTATTTAGGCCACTTAAAAATCGAACCATAACTGATTCTTCCTCTTCTTCTAGGTTTGCTTTTATCATCAACATTTCCATCTCCTTGTGGTACTCTTCCACTGTTCTAGCCCCTTGAGTAAGTCTGTACAATCGTTGATGTATCTCTCTATAGTAATAGCTCGGCACAAACCTTTTCCTCATAATCCTTTTCATCTCTTCCCAACTAGAAACAGGATTCTCTCCATTTCTCCTCCTATTCTTGTTCAATTCAGCCCACCATACCAGTGCATAGTTTGAGAACTCTACTGCAGCTAGTCTAACCTTCTTTTCATCAGAATAGTTATGGCATTCAAAGATCATCTCTACTTTCCTTTCCCACTCCAAGTATTCTTCAGCATCATTTCGTCCTTTGAAGGGTGGCATATTCATCTTGATAGCATTCATGTTACTATCCATTTTATCTTCTCTTCTCACTCTTCCTCTTACTGAACGAACTTCCTCCTCTTCGTCCAATTCATCATGATCAACCTCTTCAGTAATGAATCGACCTCTCCTTGCTACTCTACTGGTAGTATTAGAAGTGCTCACTTCGAGTTTCTCCAATCTTTCATTTACATTCCCCATTTCCCTCATAAACCTCTCAAATGTACCTTGCATTGCTTGTATAGCAAAGGCAATCTCTTCTTGGGACATGCCTTTCTTACCAGTTTCTTCAGTCATTGTATTTACCTGCAAACAAAATTAGATAAAAATAACCTCACTAAGCACTCCCTCTCATGTTTACACTCAAGTTTGTATCACTCCTCTCGTGTTTCACACAATATGGGCTTTTACCCTCTTGAATGCACTCACACACTCTTGCCTTTTTCCACTCTTGCTCTTTACTTTCGGGTTGTTCTTCAGAACCAAGTATCAATTCAAGCGAGTCTTAATGTAGGGAAATACAAGATAACTTAATGAAGAATATAGCACACTCGAATCTAGAGGCAAGATTTTGTATAGGAATCAATAAAATAGAATTGTTACACACTTAGATGAAGAAAGGTGTGCAACTGAATTTTGCGCAAATGAGTAATAGAAAGCAACTTACTACTCAAACAATGTAATTGGAAGCAAAAGCAATTAAACAAATAAAAGAGACTTAGAATATCAAGAAAAAACAGATTTGAACAAAGTGTAATGGATTCGGCACTCCTTAATGAAGAAACCGAACTAGAACCTAAATATTCTATCCCAACCCAAGCTAGCTCTAACTAACATGCAAACACCTAAATTTAAGTTATAATCAGCACCCCCAAATAGATCTGGATTTTTTTTTTTCAAATAAGTTCAGTAGCTAAACTATCTTAATGAGGTTCAACTTAATCACTTTAGGTATAAAAAGAATTCAATGAACCATTTTCAACTCAACCAAAAAAGATTTGAGCTCTAAAACCTATTACTTGTTCATTGTGGTTCAATTCAGTTTCAAACCCTTATAACAAGCAATAGATGACACAACTATGATATATGTATCATTTAAATCACGAATGAACAGTAGCTACGTGATGAACAGTACGTGAACAGTACCTTTTTTTTTTTTTTCAAACTTCAGACCCAATTTCGGAGGCCTAAACGATGTTTTTCTGGACTTTAAAGGGCTAGTTAGGCAGCAAAGCTGCCTATTTTTGTAGATCTCGAAATTCCCTTTCCGAAAAGTACTCTTGGAGCAAAAACGGACACCCGAGTCAAAAGTTATGGCCAAAACAAATCTGATCTCGTTTTTTTTTTTTTTTTTTTTTTTAACACCAAACAATAATTCAAGCTAGATAAAAATCCAACTTCAACCTGGCTCTGATACCAATTGATGCTGACGCGGAACCCCAAGGTTATATGAACCCGAAACCCCTAAAACGCACACTATGATCAACAAAGACGAACAAGTTAAAATCCCTCCCTATTGAACCCACAATCAACCTGTGATTGAGAACGCAAATAATTGGGATGAAGGAAATAGAAAACGCCACAATCAATGATTGATAAGTTAACTAAATTCCTAATGCAAAATGAAAGAATGCAAATCTGCCTCTCTCACTAAGAAATTCGGCTAAACCAAATGAAATTCTCAATTAATCAAAATCTGTTTTACAATTAGGTTTAAGGTGGTATTTATATGCCACCAACTAAAGACTTAACCCTAAAACTAATGGGCTGGCCGAATTCTCTACTTATTGGTAATGAGAATTTGGCCCAAATAATACATAAAGGAAAAACACTTGGGCTGCCCAATACAAGTTGGCGTGAGCCCACTTAAAAAGCCCAATAACAAACTAATTTAACCCAAAAGAAAAATACATATAAAGGTCCTAACTATGGGCCCAATCAAATCAATCCCCTTGTAGCCCATATGTGGCACATAAAGCATGGACCACACTTCCTTCTATGGGCCCTTCAGAATTCGGCCTCAATGGCAAGGCCTTGGCCTTGCTTTGCCCATCACGCCATTGTTCCTCCATGGCTTCCACCACTCGGCCCAAGTAGACTTCTAAGGCTCCCTTGAACTTCTTGGCCCTAGCTCTAGTAATTGGCCCACTTGGCAAAGCCAAGTCATCTCTTGATGGCTTCTTGGTCCATTTCGCATCATCCCCTCCCTCTTCGAAAGGATTCGTCCTCGAATCTGAATCAAAATCAAAAGGAGACAAATCAGAAACATTAAAAGAGACACTAATGTTATACTCACCAGGCAAGTCGATTTTATAAGCATTGTCATTGATGCGTTCTAACACTTGGAACGGGCCATCACCCCTTGCATCAAGTTTCGACTTCCTTTGCTGTGGAAACCGTTCTTTCCTCATATGCACCCAAACCCAATCTCCTGGTTCAAATATGATTTGCTTTCGCCCTTTATTCGCTTTTTGAGCATACATGCGATTTTTCTTTTCAATCTGCTCACGTGCCTTCTCATGTATTGCTTTAACCACTTCAGCCTTCCTTTTACCATCTAAACTAGTAAGCTCATTCAAAGGCAAAGGCATTAAATCCAAAACAGTTAAAGGATTAAAACCATACACAATCTCAAAAGGTGAAAATCCTGTAGAAGAATGCACAGCACGATTATATGCAAATTCAATAAATGGCAAACAATCTTCCCAAGTTTTCAGGTTCTTTCCAACAATGGCACGCAACAAAGTCCCTAAAGTCCTGTTAACTACTTCAGTTTGTCCATCGGTTTGTGGGTGACATGTAGTAGAAAATAAAAGTTTAGTACCCAGTTTTCCCCACAAAACTCTCCAAAAATGACTAAGGAACTTAACATCTCTGTCTGAAACAATGGTCCTTGGCATCCCATGTAGCCGAACCACCTCCCTGAAGAACAACTCAGCAACATTTGTTGCATCATCTGTCTTATGGCAAGCAATGAAATGTGCCATTTTACTAAATCTATCCACAACAACAAATATGCTATCTCTCCCTCTCCTAGTCCTAGGTAATCCCAACACAAAGTCCATAGAAACATCTACCCAAGGTTCACGAGGTACTGGCAAGGGTGTATACAAACCATGTGGCATTGTTCTAGACTTAGCTTGTCTACATGCAATACACTTAGCACATATTCTTTCAACCTCACGTTTCATTTTAGGCCAATAGAAATGTTCACTAAGCATATCCAATGTCTTTTGCACACCAAAATGCCCCATCAACCCCCCACTATGTGACTCCCTCACAAGCAACTCTCTAATAGAACATGTAGGAATGCAAAGTTGTTTTCCTCTAAATAAATATCCCTCATGCCTATAGAACTTATCAAAAGCAGCATTTTCACAAGCATGAAATATAGTGGCAAAATCAGCATCTTTCACATACAATTCTTTCAATTGCTCAAATCCAAGTAATTTAGAAGTAAGCATAGAAATCAAAGCATACCTTCGAGATAGTGCATCAGCCACCACATTTTCTTTACCTTGCTTGTATTTTATCACATATGGAAAGGTTTCCAAGAATTCTACCCAACTTGCATGCCTTCGGTTCAATTTTCCTTGACCCTTCAAATACTTGAGCGATTGATGGTCACTGTGGATTACAAACTCCTTAGGCAGCAAATAGTGCTCCCACACTTCAAGTGCTCTCACTAATGCATACAACTCCTTATCATAGGTGGAATAGTTCAGAACTGGTCCACTTAGCTTCTCACTGAAGTATGCAATAGGATGATTTTCCTGCATCAAAACAGCACCTATACCAATCCCGGAAGCATCACATTCAATTTCAAAAGTTTTAGAAAAATCAGGTAAATGTAAAATAGGAGCATGACATAACTTTTCTTTCAAGGTACAAAATGCATGTTCTTGCTCTTTTCCCCATTTAAACCCGACATTCTTTTTCACAATTTCATTCAATGGTGCAGCAATTGTAGAAAAATCCCTAACAAACCGTCTATAGAAACTAGCTAACCCATGGAAGCTTCTTACCTCGGTCACGGTTTTAGGTGTTGGCCACTCTTGAATTGCTTTAACTTTCTCAGCATCAACTTCTACACCATTAGCACTTACTACAAAACCTAAGAAGATAACTTTATCCATGCAAAATGAGCACTTCTTAAGGTTTGCAAATAATTTCTCCTTTCTCAAAACGTCTAGAACAGCCCTAACATGCATCATATGTTCATCTAAGCATTTGCTGTATACTAGAATATCATCAAAGTAAACAACCACAAATTTACCAAGAAACTCACGCAAGACATGATTCATTAAACGCATGAATGTACTAGGTGCATTAGATAACCCAAATGGCATTACTAACCACTCATACAAACCATATTTTGTCTTAAACGCAGTTTTCCACTCATCTCCCTCTTTCATCCTAATTTGATGATAGCCACTTTTTAAATCAATTTTGGTGAAAACACAAGCACCATGCAATTCATCCAGCATATCATCTAATCTAGGAATAGGGTGGCGATACTTTACCGTGATTTTGTTGACCGCACGGCAATCAATGCACATCCTCCATGTTCCATCCTTCTTTGGCACTAATAGGACCGGAACAGCACAAGGACTCATGCTTTCCCGCACATATCCCTTTTGGAGTAATTCATCCACTTGTTGTTGCAATTCCTTTGTCTCCTCGGGATTGCTCCTATAAGCTGGACGATTTGGAATTTGGGATCCTGGCACAAAGTCTATTTGATGCTCAATCCCTCTCAAGGGTGGTAAGCCATGTGGAACATCATCTGGAAAGACATCTGCATATTCCTGCAAAAGATCCACAAAAACACTAGGCAAATCGGGGTTAAGGTCAGTTTGAGAACAGAAATTCTCCCTAAACCGAATTATGACCAAAGCCCTCTTGCCTAAGTAGGCACTATTGAGTTCCCTCGGTTTTGCATAAAAACATGATTGCACTTTTACCTTTTCACTCCTCTCATTGTCTTTTCTTACGACTCTCATATCACTCTTCTTTTTTTCACTCACTAACTTCTTCTCTCCTGCACATCCCACTTTCTTTTCCTCTCCTGTGCAGTCACTCACCATTGGGCCTTTATCATGTTTCTTTTCTCTCATGGCCTCTTTGCTCTCATTTTTCTTTTCCTCACTTCCCGAACTCCCACTTGAAGATTGCTGCATTCTCATTTGTTCAAGATAAGTTTCTTGTGGTGACATTGGTGCAAGTGTAACTTTATTACCATTGTGTACAAAAGAGTACCTATTCTTATACCCATCATGCATTACTCTCCTATCAAACTGCCAAGGTCTACCCAACAATATGTGACCAGCTTGCATAGGGACTACATCACACACAATTTCATCCACATATCTACCAATAGAAAATGTAACTCTAACTTGCTTAGTCACCTTAACTTCCCCACTGTCATTTAGCCATTGCAATCTATAGGGACTAGGGTGTTTTTCACATTTCAAGCCCAATTTATCCACTAGGATAGTGCTAGCCACGTTCGTGCAACTACCCCCATCAATGATCAAACTACAAGCCTTCCCACCTATCAAACATCTAGTATGGAAAATATGTTCACGCTGTTCTAAGCCTTCTTCTTTTACATTCATATTCAATACACGCCTAGTAACTAAAGCTTCCCCTTTAACAGCATACTCAACATACTCATCATTATCAGAACAATCCTCTAAAGGTGGCATGCTCAACTCCCCATCATCAGACTCATTTTCATGTTCAGACTCAGAAACAATTTCACCCCCCTTAATAAACATAGTTTTTCTATTAGGACAATCAGATACATAATGACCTCTACCCTGACATTTAAAGCACTTAATATCCCTATGTTTAGAAAGTTTGGTTGAAGGATCAGTAGTACCTTTTTGAATGGGTGTACTCTTATCCTTGCTTTTGTTTGCTTCGGTTTCTTTCTCTTTAGGAGCTGAATGATATTCTTTCTTCCTTTCTTCAAATTTGCTCCATTTCTGGTTCCACTTACTGCTGGAACTCGAAAATGTCCTTGCTGTCCTCCTTTGCTTTTGTTGCCTCTCCACCTTCATGGCAATGCCAACTAAATCATCCATGTCTCCATAGTATTGTAGTTCCACTACTTCAGCAACTTCTCGATTCAATCCACCCAAAAACCGAGCCATAGTCACCTCTTCTTCTTCTTCTATGTTGGCTTTGATCATTAGTAACTCCATCTCCTTATGATAATCTTCCACTGATTTACTTCCTTGGGTAAGCCTATGTAGTTGCTGGTGCAATTCTCGATAATAATAAGATGGAACAAACCTCTTTTTCATGACCCTCTTCATTTCATCCCATGTGGAAATAGGTGGTTCTCTATGTCTTCTTCGGTTTTTAACTACTTCATTCCACCAAACCAAGGCATAGTCACAAAACTCCACGGCTGCCAACTTTACCTTTTTATCTTCGGAATAGTTATGGCAGGAAAAGATCATATCTACCTTCCTCTCCCATTCCAAATAAACTTCAGCATCATTCCTTCCTTTGAAAGGTGGAATGTTCATCTTGATTGCACTTACATTGCTGTCCAATCTTTCCACTCTCCTTGCTCTACCCCTTGTGGATTGTACTTCATCAAAGTCTTCCCAGTCCTCCACTTCGGCTTCTTCATGTTCATTTATCCACCTTCCTCTTCTTGCTGTTCTCTTTGAGCCATTGGATGTACTTGCTTCTAACTTATCCAACCTCCCGTTATTTTCTCTGTGCTCCCTTATCAAGGTTTCAAGAGTTCCTTGTATGGCTTGTAGGGCAAACGACATTTGTTCCGGGGTCATAGCTCTCTTGCTGGATTCGTCAGACATGGTGTTTAACCTGCAAAAATTGTTAGAATAAACAATCTCACAAACTCTCGTGTTTACACTCAACAAGGCTTTTACCCTCTTTGTTGTCCTCACAAACTCTTGCCTTTTTCCTCTCTTATTTGCAACTCTCAAATTGCACTTCGGAATCCAGAAGACAAATCAATTTGAAAAACGTTAGGAATACAAAGAAATAAACACTAACAATAAAACAGAAAGCTCAAAAACTAGAAAGAAGACACTAGACACAATGGAGGTGATACACGGACAAAGAAAAGGTATACCACTTGAATTAATCAAATTAGAGTACTAGAACAATCAAAAATACTCTAACAATGTAAAATGAACAAAAGCTAGCTTAAACAAGAAATTAAGTAACAAGAAACAAAGAAAATGACAATTCTGGCCAAGATGAACGAATTCAATTCACTACAAAGTAAATCGAATTTAGAAACTATTTAATCTACCCAGCAAAGCAAGAAAACATTAAAAGACTCAATTCAGACAATAAGAAATCAGTTTGCATGCAACAAAGAAATTTGAGTTGCTAAAGATGACACTAGGCCGAAATGTACACAAGCTTGATTAGTGTATTAATTGTGTGCGAAATTGGAGGCAAAGTGATGATAAAAGGATGGCAAAACAGTAACAAGATGGTAAGAAAAGATGGCAAAACAGTAGACAAATGATGGTAAAAATGGTAAGAAAATGATTGGAAATGGATAAGAAATGGATAATATATGGATAGAAAAATGGATAATGAATGGATAAGAAATGGATAATGTATGGATAATAAATGGATAATGTATGATAGGTTATAATCCTAATTCAAAAACGAAATAGAGATTGTAAACCGAAAACAATAAGGGTTAATTTTTTCCTACCTAGAATAGGATTCAGATTCCTTTACCTAACTAGGATTTCGAATTGTTTTCCCAATAGGATTTCGGATTGTTTCCCAACTAGGATTGTGATTTCTTTCCCACTAGGATTGTGATTTCTTCCTAAATAGGATTCGGATTTCTCTTCCTATATATACCCTTCACGCCACTTTCCTTCTTGGTTCACTTTCTTCTTTTGTTTTTTTTTTTTTTCTTTCCTTCTCTCTCGGTTTTCCTTCCTTGTTCACCTTTTTTTTTTTTTTTTTTTTTAATTAATCTCAACAACCGAAACTAAACTCAAACTCTACTATACTTCGGAATTTTTTTTTTTTTTTTTTTTTTTAAACTTCAGACCCAATTTTAGAAGCTTAAACGACCTTTTTTTGGATTTTGAAGGGGTAGCTAACGAGCGAAGCTGGTTACTTTTGTAAATCTCGAAATTCCCTTTCCGAAAAGTTATTATAGAGCAAAAACGGACACCGGATGCAAAAGTTATGGCAAAAACAAGTTTAATCACACAATTAAAACACAAAATCAAAACTTGAACAATTCGGCAACCATAAAACACAAGAAACAATAAAAGAAAACTCAAAACCTAATTTCTAAGATAAATAGGAATTTACCTTAATCCGAGCTCTGATACCAAATGACGCGGAACCCCAAGGTTATATGAACCCGAAACCCCTAAAACGCACACTATGATCAACAAAGACGAACAAGTTAAAATCCCTCCCTATTGAACCCACAATCAACCTGTGATTGAGAACGCAAATAATTGGGATGAAGGAAATAGAAAACGCCACAATCAATGATTGATAAGTTAACTAAATTCCTAATGCAAAATGAAAGAATGCAAATCTGCCTCTCTCACTAAGAAATTCGGCTAAACCAAATGAAATTCTCAATTAATCAAAATCTGTTTTACAATTAGGTTTAAGGTGGTATTTATATGCCACCAACTAAAGACTTAACCCTAAAACTAATGGGCTGGCCGAATTCTCTACTTATTGGTAATGAGAATTTGGCCCAAATAATACATAAAGGAAAAACACTTGGGCTGCCCAATACAAGTTGGCGTGAGCCCACTTAAAAAGCCCAATAACAAACTAATTTAACCCAAAAGAAAAATACATATAAAGGTCCTAACTATGGGCCCAATCAAATCAATCCCCTTGTAGCCCATATGTGGCACATAAAGCATGGACCACACTTCCTTCTATGGGCCCTTCAGAATTCGGCCTCAATGGCAAGGCCTTGGCCTTGCTTTGCCCATCACGCCATTGTTCCTCCATGGCTTCCACCACTCGGCCCAAGTAGACTTCTAAGGCTCCCTTGAACTTCTTGGCCCTAGCTCTAGTAATTGGCCCACTTGGCAAAGCCAAGTCATCTCTTGATGGCTTCTTGGTCCATTTCGCATCATATTCACTTGTTTATGATCAATATTCATGGTATGTTGGCGTTCTAGTTTACATATAGGCTGGGGTTCCGCATCAATTGGTATCAGAGCTTAGGCTAAGTGATAAATTCTTAACTATCCTTTAATTTTGTCTTCTTGAAATTCTTTCTTTGTTCTGGCCAAATAGGACTTTGCATCTAGTTTCTTATTTTGTTGTTGCTCAATTGTGTTAAATTACCTATATCAAGTATTTGATCATTAGTTGTGTGATTTACGTTTTGAAAAAAAAAGAAGAAGAAGAAAAGAAAGCTTATATACATATCAAAAAAAAAATCTGAAAATTACCTTGTGTTCAATTCAGGTCCTATTATCTTATTAAGTTCAAATTTGATCAATTAAGCTAGAACTTCCATAATTTGTTTGATTTCTTCAAAGGGCAGGTTAAGTACTCGTTGCTTTTAGATTTTGGGTTATATTATTGCATGCTTTCTTTGATTTTATTTTTGTTGAGTCTAAATAAAATCTATTTAAACTAATCATTAGGTTTAGTTAAACATCGCATTTAAGTGCATCCGTCTTGTCTATTCTTTTCATTCTAAGTTATCAATTTGTGTGTCTAAACTGTTTTTGGTTCCAACTACACTAGTTTAACATATTGCACATTGTTGAACATCTTTTTATACTAAAGCGCACGAAATTTATCTCTTGTGTGCTATTTCCAAGTTCGTTCAATTTTAGTCAATTTGCCTCTAGAATTAGTACTCGTTGTTGTTCTTGTTAAGTATTCATTGTTTCCTGATGCGGAACCCCAAGGTTAAAGAACCCGAAACACCTTGAACATACACTTTGATTGCAAAGACAAAGAAGACAAAAACCCTCCCTATTGAACCCCCAAACAACACGTGAATGGAAACGCAAATAATTGGGAAATCGAAGAAAATGAAAACGCCACAATCAAGACAATTGATAAGTTATCAAATTCCTCATGCAATAGAAAAGAAAAGCAAGCAATCTCACTAATCTCCCTAAAGAAATTCGGCCAAGCCAAGAAGAGAATACTCTCAAATGTTTAATTGATCAAAAATCTGCAGGTTACAACTTATGTTAGCCTATTTATATGGTGGCTAACCCTAATTACTCTTAAAACCTAAAACAAACACTACTAAGGCCTTAATCATTCATAGGCCGAAATTGACATGGGGTTTACAAGCTAAATTATGCCCCACAATAAAGAAAATAAACATACTTAAAGGTAAGTGTTAAAGGCTGAATGTGAAAGCCCAAAACAAGACAAAATAAACAATCAAACTAACTAAACCAAGCCCAACAAGAAGCCCACACGCCTAGCCCATTTAAATACAACTTAAGTGAGTCATGTGACTTTTAAATGAGACACATGACATGTACAATTAAAAGCCCAAAGTTGTATAAGCCCTTGATGGCTTAAATTGACCCAATTCCTTCACTTGCTTCCAGAAGGCTAAGTACTTTCATTTGGCCTTCAAGCTCTCCAGAACATTTCTCAATAGCCTCTTCATGAATTTCTTGAGTGACAAAAGCCTGAACAAAAGATGTCATAGCCATCTTTAGCTTCTGAGCACGTCCTCTCGTTATTGGACCACTAGGCATCTTCAAATGATCTTTGATGGTTGGTGGATCCGTATCATTTCCAAATCAAACTACTTAATTGTGCATATTTGTTTGAGTTTGTTTCTGAAGTACAATTGTGAGAAATCAATTTGTGAGTTGAGAGACAAACACGTGAGGGAGTGAATTGTGAGGTTTCTTTTTCCTTCTAATGTTTATTTGCAGCTTATAAATCATGTTAAGAAGGGAAAAAACAGAGACAATACATGAGGAGGAGGATAGAAGTGTGCCTGATGTGAAAACAATGTATAAAATATTCCTGAGTGAGGTTAAGAAGTTGAATTCTAGGATGGATCGGGTGGAGGAGATAATTGACAAGTCTACTAGAATTCAAAACCGACGTAGATCAATTAACACTCATAGTAAAAATGAAGATTCTAAAGATATGGAATTGCATTTTAAACAACTTTCTAGACTACTAAGTACGTATATGGGACAAGAGAAAAGAAAGAAAGAAGAGGAAGTTGTAGTAGCAGAAATTATTTGTGAAGCTGAAAGAGATGCTATAGATTTATGTAAAGATGAGGTGGTGAATGATGAAGAGACAATTGAAGATGAAGATGTTGTCACTTGTTTAGGTGAAAAGGAAGATGTTTGTGTAATTGAGTTAGAAGATCCGCATTTTATGATTGCTCCTTTATTAATTGAGGAGGCTGAATTGCACGTGAAAAATGAAGAGAATAATGATCAGAACAAAAAGATTGTATTAAGAACTAACCATGTTTTGTCCAGTGTTTTTGTTGACTTGCAGGAACATGAGTTATTTTCTGAAGAAGCATTCATTTTATTTTCACCTATTCACAAGATCATCTATGAAGATCAATTTATTCTACAAGTTTCCATTCCCAATTTGAACAAGACGAAGATTCGAGGACGAATCTTTTCTAAAGAGGGAGGGGATGATATGAGCACAACCAAGCATAATGGCAACAAGAAGCTTAAAGAAGTCCTACAAGCATTCATGAGACCTTATGTAGAGAAGATACAAGTTCAAGAGGGGAAAGAAGCTGAATTGGGCTATGAAGACAAGTTGGGGCCGAATGGTCAAATGGGCCTTCAAGCTATTTTGTTTAGCTTCTATTCTTGTAATGACATATAATTAAATGTATTTGGGCAGCCTAGTACCTTAGAAAACGTTTTGGGCTTATTTAATTAGGTTTGTTTTATTTTTGGGCTTATTTGAGTATTTTGGGTAGTTTAAGTGGGTAGGCTAAAGTTGGGCTTATCTCTTCTAAAGAGTTGGGCCTAAATAACTAATTGAGGCTTAGAAAACATGAGGGGGCCGGATTTTAAAGGGGAGAGCTGAATTTGGATGGGTTTGAGTCAAATTTAGCTTTATGCCTACATTGGTGAACTTAGGGTCCTAAATTTTAGGAATGGGTTTTATTTGATAAATACTTATTATTTTGGGATATTATTGAATAGAGTTTGATGGAGAAACAATAGGATGAATTTATCTTCAGTGAGTTAGCCAAATTCCACTTATAACCAAAATTGAGTCTACATTCATTTTCCTTAGGATAATCACTAGCTTTTGGGATTATTTTCAGATTGTATTTATCTTTATTTATTCATGTACTTAGTCCATATTATGGCCAAATACATGTAGATAAAGGTTAGGAATTATCTTTGTTATTTATTTTATTAATTATCTCTTAGAGTTAGTGTTTGATTATAACTCCTCTAGGGAGAGGTGGCTGCCTAGCCTATATAAAGGGCTGAACTTCTTCATTTGTACTTTACATTTTTGCATATCTTATGATTAATGAATTTTCATTGACTGAATTTGTGAGAGTTAATTTCTATTGATTCTTGCTATTGTATGAAGAATTAGACTTAGGCAATTTGCATGGTTAATGTATGCTTGATTCTTATTCTTCTTACTTTCTAAATCAATCTATTATAAGCGTTTCCATTCAATCTTGTTTGGGGGTTCTTTAGATTGGGGGTTTATTCACTTGTTTATGATCAATATTCATGGTATGTTCGCGTTCTAGTTTACATATAGGCTGGGGTTCCGCATCAGGGGCAGTTGTTAGTTGCTGAAAGTGAGAAATCATTAGTGGCTAGGCGAGCTTTAAACTTAGGAAGATAGCCTAGAACAAAAAGAAAACATATTTCACACTAAGTGTTTAGTTAATGGGAGAGTGTGCACAATCATTATTGATGGGGGGAGTTGCACGAATGTAGCTAGTGTTAGTATGGTTGAGAAGTTGAACTTGGCATGTGAGAAGCATCCTAGACCTTATAGATTGCAATGGTTAAATGATAGTGGAGAGGTTAAAGTGACACGCCAGGTTAGAGTGCCATTTTCTATTGGATGGTACAAGGATGAAGTTTTATGTGATGTTGTACCTATGCAGGCAGGCCATTTGCTTTTGGGAAGGCCTTGGCAATTTGATAGACAAGCTATTCATAATGGGTACACTAACAGATTTTCTTTTTCTTATGAAGGTAAAAAGGTTGTTTTAGCCCCATTATCTCCTCAAGAGATTTATGAAGATCAAAAGAAAATGTTTGAGAAAGAGAAAGAGGCTTTGGCCAAAAGAGAAAATGATGCATGCACAGGGGGGTCAACCCATCATGGCAATCCTACGCAGGCCGAATTGTGGAAGCTATGGAGATTCAAGAGAGAGTTGAGCCAAATTGTGCTATATCTAATCCAATGGGGCCAAATGCAAAAGATGGGTTTCGATTGTGCTTGATTAATTATTTCAATCTCGAAGAGTAGCTTTAGGCTGCCCAAGGGGCTTATTTTATTATGTTGACTTGTTTTGTTTTAATTATTTGGTTGGACCCTCATATAGCTTAATAGGCTTATTTTAAGTGAGTTGGGCTTACTTTAAGTTGGGCTCATTTAAATTAATTATTTTAGGCTCGTGGGTTGTTGTATTTTAGAGTTAATAAGTTTGGGCTTTAGTTATTTGGTGGGAGGCCCATGTGTTAGGTGACCATGTGTTAGGTGGCTGATGCGGAACCCTAGGATCTAATCAAAACCCCGAACTCTTCATTCAATTAACCATCAAATCCTAAACATGCAATCTGAAATTGTATTCACTTTAAACCCTAATATCAAAGATAATTAAGACCTAAAGCAGAAAAATAGAAGAATAGAACTACACAAGAACAAAGCTTGAATAACCCAATTCTTAAAACAACACAAAGTAAAGATTCACTTACTTTGCAAAAGATGTCTTGCAAACAGCAAAGAACAATAATATTTCTCTATTCAAAAGCTGATGAAAAACACGCATAAGTATGCCTTATATAGGCAGCCACTTAACCCTAATACATGTAGGAGTAAATAAACCCTAAACCTAATTGAAATAATAAAATTAAAGCCAATTGGATGGGCTGCCAAAGGGGGTGGCGTGAGCCCATATTGAAAAGGCTTAGTTATTACAATTAATCAAGTTAATAACTTAAATTGAGGCCCTAACTAAAAGCCCAAACCAAACAGCCCATTAGTTCATTAATTAAGCACATGCAATGCACATGACATAAGCCACATGTCTAGCACATGTCAAGCACATGCTTGGCACATGTCATTGTCACATGCCCGGCACATGTTTAGGTCACATAACCGGCACATGTCAAGTGTCACATGACCGGCACATGTCAAGTGTTATATGAGTTGAACATTCGGCTCCTTTCCCTTCATGGCCCATTTATGCTCCCAACATGTGAACCAGCTTCAAATCTCCTTGAACAACTCCAATTTTGGTTTCCATGACCCCGGAATTATCCCCATAATATTTATGCCCTTGAAGCTTCATTTCCTCTTCAATGAATGCTTGAATAAAGCCTTGTAACTTCTCATTGAGTTTCTTGGCTCTATTCCTTGTAATCGGTCCATTTGGAAGCTTTAATGGGTCCTTTCCATGGCTATCTACATCAGTGGCCTTTTGACTTATTTAGGGTTTGGTGGGAGGACCATGTGTTAGGTGGACTTTTGACTTATTTAGGGTTACCTACCTTTTGGGGGCTATAAATACCTCATTATAAGTTGTAAAAGGCAGATTTTAAACACTTTTGAATATCATCATTTGGCTTGGCCGAATTTTCTTCAAGGGAGAGGATTTGCTTGTCTTCTTCTTTTGCATCAAGAACTTATTTCTTATCAAGGTATTTACTTTGTGGCGAATTCTGTTCTTGTGTTTATAAATCAATCTATCATAAGCGTTTCCATTCACATGTTGTTTGGGGGTTCTTTAGATTGGGAGTTTCTCTTTGTTCATGTTCATGCCATATTGTGTGTTTAAGGGGTTTCGGGTTCTCTAGCCTTGGGGTTCCGCATCATTTGGTATCAGAGCTTGGATTAGGATAAATTCTTATTTATCTTGTGTTAATTTGCTATTCTATTGTTTTATTTCCATTAGAACAAGATAATTCCGCATTGTTTAATTTACAATCTTATTCTTATCAATTTCGTGTTCTTCTTTATTTTTGATTTGTTCTTTTCTGTTCTTCTTTATTCCTACATCAGATCTTGTGTTTGATGTTTTAAGTTCTAAAAAAAAAAAAATCGTTGGTACTGTTCAAGTTACTATTCACAGCACTGTTCATCTGAATTAAAAAAAAAAAGAGAAAGAAAAGTCAGTATTGAGATAAAGTTAGGAAAGAAAAATCACAAAGAAACAAAAAAAAATCAGATTTGTCATACTTTGAATTTGGAAATTAATTTGAAAAGTCAAAGTGAATATTTATGCGTAGTTGTCATTCTTGACTTTTTTTTGATTGCTTGTCTTCACATCCATTGTATCAAAATTGACTTTTCCATTAGGGAAATACCAAAATTCAGATTTGTCATACTTTGAATTTGGAAATTAATTTGAAAAGTCAAAGTGGTAATTTATAGGTAGGTGTCATTTTTGACTTTCTTTGATTTCTTGTCTTCACATCCATTGTATCAAAATTGACTTTTCCATTAGGAAAATACCAAAATTCAAATTTGTCCAACATTTGAATTTGAAAATTAATTTGAAAAGTCAAAGTGGCAATTTGTTGGTAGGCGTCATTCTTGACTTTCTTTGTTAAGTGTTTCCATTGCATTCTCATTTAAATTTGTTGAATTGTGAATCATCTTGACTTGAGATTGAGTTCTAAAGTGCAATTGAAGACAGCAAGTTTGAATGGTAAAAAGTTTTGAGTGAGCTTAAAAGAGGGTAAAAGCCAAATAGAGTGATACACGAGTGGAGTGCCATATTTTGAGTGAAACACGTGAGGAAGTGATTGTGAGGATGTCCTATTACAAGTCAAGACGACATTTAGATCAAGAAACATTGGATGAGTTAAAAAAGGATACTAAGTTATTGAAGGAAGACTTTAAAAATGCAGAATTGCGGTTTAAACAACTTTTTAGACAACTAGATAAGTGTTTGCAAAAGGAGAAAATAAAGAAAGAGGAAGTTGTAGTGGAAGAGATTATTTGTGAAGCTGAAAGAGATGCTATAGATTTATATGATGATGATGTTGTAAATGAGGAAGACATAAGTAGAAGTGTAGACGTTGATTGTTTGAGGAAAAAGGAAAAAGATTGTAAAATGGAAGATGCTTGTTTAGTTGAGTTGGACGATCAGCATGTTATGATTGATCTTGTAGTGCTTCAGGAGGCTGAATTGAACATGGAAAAAGAAGATAATCATGATCAAAATGAAATTCCTGTATTGACTAACCATGCTTTTCCTAGTTTTCGTGTTAACTTGCAGGAACATGATGAGTTCTTTTCTGAAGAAACATTCATATTATTTCCACATGTTCCCAAGATCGTATGTGAAGATCAATTTATTCCACAAGCTTCAATTCCCAACTTAAATAAAACGAAGATTCGAGGACGAATCTTTTCTAAAGAGGGAGGGGATGATGCGTGCACAGGGGGGTCAACCCATCATGGCAATCCTACGCAGGCCGAATTGTGGAAGTTATGGAGATTCAAGAGAGAGTTGAGCCAAATTGTGCTATATCTAATCCAATGGGGCCAAATGCAAAAGATGGGCTTCAATTGTGCTTGATTAATTATTTCAATCTCGAAGAGTAGCTTTAGGCTCCCCAAGGGGCTTATTTTATTATGTTGACTTGTTTTGTTTTAATTATTTGGTTGGACCCTCATATAGCTTAATAGGCTTATTTTAAGTGAGTTGGGCTTACTTTAGGTTGGGCTCATTTAAATTAATTATTTTAGGCTCGTGGGTTGTTGTATTTTAGAGTTAATAAGTTCGGGCTTTAGTTATTTGGTGGGAGGCCCATGTGTTAGGTGGCCATGTGTTAGGTGGCCTTTTGACTTATTTAGGGTTTGGTGGGAGGACCATGTGTTAGGTGGCCATGTGTTAGGTGGACTTTTGACTTATTTAGGGTTACCTACCTTTTGGGGGCTATAAATACCTCATTATAAGTTGTAAAAGGCAGATTTTAAACACTTTTGAATATCATCATTTGGCTTGGCAGAATTTTCTTCAAGGGAGAGGATTTGCTTGTCTTCTTCTTTTGCATCAAGAACTTATTTCTTATCAAGGTATTTACTTTGTGGCGAATTCTGTTCTTGTGTTTATAAATCAATCTATCATAAGCGTTTTCATTCACATGTTGTTTGGGGGTTCTTTAGATTGGGAGTTTCTCCTTGTTCATGTTCATGCCATATTGTGTGTTTAAGGGGTTTCAGGTTCTCTAGCCTTGGGGTTCCGCATCAGAAAAAGGGAGAGAGGTTTCGGCCCAAGGGGTGAGAGAGAGAGAAAAAGAAAGGAGAGGGGGAAAAGAGGCCCAAAAAGAAACAAAATAAATAAATGGCCCAGTGGTGAGTGAAAACAAGCAAGGGGGGCGACAAAAACAGAATTTCTATTTGAGGGCAAGAGAGGTCAAGAGTGCATTAGCTTTAAGACAATCTTTGGTCCTTGTAATCTACAAGGAAGTTTTATTTTCTGACACTGACCTGATTCTTTGCCTCCTAGTTTTGTTTCTTTGTTGCAAGAGTATTCTGATGTTTTTCCTTATGGGATGCCAGATGGGTTACCACCTTTGAGGGGGATAGAACATCAGATTGATTTTGTGCCAGGATCTACCATTCCCAATAGACCAGCCTATAGAAGCAATCCTTTGGAAACTAAGGAGATGCAAAGGCAAGTGGAAGAACTCATGGAGAAGGGATTGGTGAGAGAAAGCATGAGTCCGAGCCCAGTGCCTGTCCTTTTGGTGCCTAAGAAGGATGGAACATGGAGGATGTGTGTTGATTATCGTGCAGTCAACAAAATCACTGTAAAGTATAGACATCCCATTCCTAGGCTAGATGATATGTTGGATGAATTATGTGATGCTGTGTATTTTACTAAACTTGATTTAATGAGTAGATATCATCAAATTAGAACGAAACCTGGTGATGAGTGGAAAATAGCTTTCAAAACTAAATATGATTTGTATGAGTGGTTGGTTATGCCATTTGGGCTATCTAATGCCCCTAGCACATTTATGAGACTTATGAACCATGTATTGCGTGCATATTTAGGAAAGTTTGTTGTTGTTTACTTTGATGATATACTCATTTACAACAAGTCTTTTGAGGAACATATTGAGCATGTTAAGTTAGTTTTGTAAACTTTGAGGAATGAAAAGTTGTATGCTAAACTTAAGAAGTGCACATTTTGTATAGATAGACTTGTGTTTCTTGGTTTTGTGGTGAGTGCATAGGGAATTGAAGTGGATGAAGAGAAAGTGAAGGCAATTAAGGAATGGCCTATGCCTAAGACTACTTCAGATGTGAGAAGTTTTCATGGCTTAGAAAGTTTTTATAGGCGTTTTGTGCAGGATTTTTGATGCGGAACCCCAAGGTTATATAGAACCCGAAACCCCAAACACACAACTGGCAAGAAACAAGAACAGAAATTAAATCCCCAATCTAAAGAACCCCCAATCAATAAAATGAAAGGAAACGCTTATGATAGATTGATTTGAAGAATAAGAACAGAAATTCGCCACAAGATGAAATACCTTGATAAGAAAATCGTTCCTGATGCAAAAGAAGAAGACAAATCCTCCCCAATGGTAAATTCGGCCAAAAGTCCCCTAATACATTCTATCACGTGGTTTTTAAACCACTAATTAAAAAGAAACCCTAACTAAATAAGGCCTTAACAATGGGCTGCCAAACATAACTAACTTAAGCTCATTTTGCTAATTAAGCCTAATAAACAAGAAGTTAAACCCAATAGCTTAAATAAATAACAAAACACAACTTAATGAGCCCAAAAACAAGCCCACACGCCTAATATAACGTTTGGGCTGCCCAAAGCTTATTCCATTGGCTTTAAACAAATTAATGAGCCCATTTGAGTTCCCTCTTGAAGATTTGGCCCCAACTCCTCTTGCTTGTCGAAATCTTCCACCATTCGGCCCATGTAGGCTTTGAGACCCTCCTTGAATTTCTTGGCTCTTGATCTAGTCACTGGGCCTTCTGGTAAAGCTAGTTCATCTCTTGGTTCCTTGGTCGTGCTCACATCATCCCCTCCCTCTTCAAAAGAATTCATCCTCGAATCTGAGTCAAAATCAAAAGGAGATAAATCAGAAACATTAAAGATAGCACTAACACCATATTCACCTGGTAAGTCAATCTTGTATGCATTGTCATTGATGCGTTGCAAAACTTAAAATGGTCCATCACCCCTCGCATCAAGCTTTGACTTCCTTTGCTGTGGGAACCGTTCCTTTCGCATATGCACCCAATGATGCATGCACAGGGGGGTCAACATTGCAAGTTCATAAACATTGCAAGTTCGGATTCATGGAGATCAAATTTGGGGAAGTTCAAGAAGGCTTGAAGGTGGTTTACTGTAGCTATGAAGAAGCCGAATCAAAAAGAGACTTTGAAGAGAGGCATGTGCAAGTCATGTGACCTTGACATGTGCCATCTATATGATTTGACATGTGCTAGACATATGACATGTCATGTGCTATGCATGTGCCATATGCATGTGCACATCATATGACATATGACATGTGCAATGCATGTACCAATTAATGGACTTAATGGGCTATTTTGTTTGGGCTTTTAGTTTAGGCTTTTATTTATTATTTTTATTTGATTATTTGTAATATATTAGGCCTTAACTTATTCTTTTGGGTTTATTTACGTGAGATGGGCTTTAATTAGCTTGGGCTCATTTAATTAGTTCTTTTTAGACTTTCTCGGCTGTATTTTAAATTAATTAGTATGGGCTATCATGGTGTAAGGCCCATGTTTAAAGGCCTATTAGATTAATTAGGGTTTTTATTAGCTTAAAGGAGTATAAATGCTCCTCAAAAACGAATTTGTGTAGAGAGATTGGAATTATTAAACATTGGAGGCTATCCTCTTTTCCTTGGCTTTGCCAAAATTCTATAGAGAGATTTGTGAGAATTTGCTTGCTCATCTTTTCTATTGCATGAAGAATTTGATTACTTATCAATTATCTTGATTGTGGCGTTTTCATCTTCTTCGTTTTTCCCAATTATTTGCGTTTTCAATCACAGGTTGATTGGGGGTTCAATAGGGAGGGATTTTATCTCTTTGTTTCTTTGCTAACCATCTTGTATGTGTGGGTTTGTAGCTTTTTAGCTATTGGGTTCCGCATCATTTGGTATCAGAGCCAAAGTTAAGGTAAATTCCTATTTATCTTAGTGTTAGGTTTGTGTTTTCCTTTATTTGAATTCTTTATGTTTATGCCGAATTAGGTTGCATTAAGTTTCTTAGTTAATTGTGTTTCTTTGTGTGTTTAAATTAGCCTTTTCTTTTCTTACCTTTACCTTGAAATTCGTGATATAGCCTTGAACCGAAATCTTGAACATCCTTAGCTTGAATCCGAATCCTTGTAGGAGGAGATTAGAGATTAGTTTGCTGTTTTAAAAAAAAATCAGAAAACTTCGAAAGGCCATAACTTTTGATATAGGAGTCCGATTTGTTATTATAATATCATTCCGAAAAGGGAATTTGGAGCTCTACAATCGTTACTTGGGCTTTGCCCTATGTAACTGCAAATTTTAGCCCTTAAAAACGACGTTTAAGCCTCCGTTCTTCACTTTGAAGTTTTTGCGTTTTGAAAAAAAAGAAAAAAAAAGGGTTAGAAAACCGAATTTGAGTTCTGATCTTGTGGGCTTGAGAAGTTTGGTGGTTTGTAGTCTAGTTGTTCTCTATTTCATATAACTAAAAAAAAAGTGAAAGAAAAGAAATAGAGGAGGAAGAAAAGGGTAGGAAGCAATTCGGCCAAGGAGTATTTATATAGCAATATGGGAAAATCCAAATCCTTTAATAGGTGGGAAAACTTAATCCTAAGTGCTTGAGGATTAGGAGCATCAATTAATCCTTTTCAAAATAGAGGAGGGAAATCCTTTAAGTAATAGGGAAGACTAATCCTATCTGTTTTGGGAATAGGAAAATTAATCCTATCTGTTTTGGGAATAGGAAAACTTAATCCTAAACCACCTTTGATTATTATTATTATCCAATTCGGATAAGGAATTATTTGTGCTACATTTTTGGTAACATTTTTTTTCTATCATTTGCTATCCAATTTTGGTAACATTTTGGTACCATTTTTGCTGTCATTTTTGCACCATTTTGGTATTATTTTTTGCCATCATTTGCCTACCATTTTTTGCACCATTTTACCATCATTTGCTTACCATTTTTTTGCACCATTTTACCATCATTTGCCTACCATTTTTTGCACCATTTTACCATCATTTGCCTACCATTTTGCCATCATTTACCTACCATTTTGCCATTATTTTTTTACACCATTTTGCCATCATTTTGCACACAACTTGACACATTAATTAGAGCTTGATACACCATTCGGCCTATTCATCATTTTGGCTCTAAATTGAATTGTCTTGAGTGCATTCTGTCTTTCTTAGTATAATTAGATTTCTTTGTTATTTTCTTGCTTTGTTGGGTAGAATAATTAGGTTCTATATCTGATTTACTTTGTAGTGAGTCAGATTCATACATTTTGTCCAGAATTGTCATTTTTTTTAATTCTTGTTGCGTAGTTCTTTGTTTGAGCTTGCTTTTGTTCCATTACACTTTTAGAGTATCTTTGCTTGTTCTAATACTCTAATTTTGATATAATCAAGTGGTATACCAGTCTTGTGCGTGTACCTCCTCCATTTTGTTTAGTGTCTTCTTTTCTAGCATTGAGCTTTCTGTTATTGTTAGTCGCTTATTTCCTTGCTTTCTAAAACGTACTCAAATTCTTGGTTTGTGTATTAAATTCTGAAGTGCAATTTAAGAGTTGCAATTAGAGTGGTAAAAGGTAAGAGCGTGTGAGTACATTAAGAGGGTAAAAGCCTTATTTGAGTGAAACACGAGAGGAGTGACATCCTTTGAGTGTAAACACGTGAGGGAGTGTGTGAGGTTATTATCTAACATCTTTTTGCAGATTTTTAAATCATGACTGAAGAATCGGGTAAAAAGGGAGCAACTCTCGACGAGGTAGTGTTCTCCATTCAAGCTATGCATGGTACGTTTGAAAAATTCATGAGAGATATGGGAAATATGAATGATAGAATAGAGAGGCTAGAATTGGGTTCAAATAGTACATCTAGGAGAACAACAAGGAGAGGAAGATGGACTGATGAGAATGTAAGGGCTGACTTAGAAGATTTAGATGAAGAAGAGACTAGTGGTAGATTGGATGGGAATTTAGGTAACATTAAGCTTAAGATTCCTCCATTTAAGGGTAGAAATAGTGCTGAAGAGTACCTAGAATTGGAAAGGAAGGTTGAAATGATCTTTGATTGTAATAGGTATTCTGAAGAGAAGAAAGTGAAGATAGCAGCTATGGAGTTCACAGATTATGCATTATTTTGGTGGGATCAATTGAACTTGAGCAGAAGGAAAGTGGGTAGACGTCATATTGGTAATTGGGAGGATATGAAGGAGGCCATGAGGAAAAGATTTGTGCCTTCACACTACTTTAGGGAGCTACATCAGAGGTTGCATAGGCTAGTGTAAGGGGGTAGATCAGTAGAGGACTACCATAAAGAAATGGAAATGTGCATGGTTAGAGTTAATATTGAGGAAGATGAAGAGGTAACCATGGCTCGGTTTTTAGGTGGATTGAATAAAGAAATTGCTGATGTAGTTGAATTTCAACATTATGGAAAAATGGAGGACTTAGTGAACATAGCCATTAAGGTGGAGAGGCAACAGAAACAAAGGAGGGTAGCAAGGTCATTATCAAATTCCAACAACAAGAGTTGTCCAAACTGGAGCAAAAATAAAGATTCTGAAGATATGGAATTGAGGTTTAAACAACTCTTTAGACAGCTATATAAGTGTTTGAAAAAGGAAAAAAGAAAGAAAGAGGAAGTTACAATGGAAAAGATTATGTGTGAAGCTGAAAGAGATCCTATAGATTTGTATGACAATGAGGTTGTGAGTGAAGAAGAAATCAGTGAAAGTGAAGTAGTTGTTGTTTTGAGTGAGAAAGAAGATGTTTGTTTAGTTGAGATGGAAGATCAACATGTTATGATTGATCCTGTAGTGCTTAAGGAGGCTGAGTTGAACATGGAGAAAGGAGAGGACCATGATCAAAATGAAATGGTTGTATAGAATAATCATGTTTTTCCTAGTATTTTTGTTAAATTGCAGGAACACGATGAGTCCTCAGCTGAAGAAGCATTCATTTTATTTCCACCTGTTCAAAAGATCGTATATGAAGATGAATTCATTCTACAAGTTTCCATTCCCAACTTGAACAAGACGAAGATTCGAGGACGAATCTTTTCAAAAGAGGGAGGGAATGATGCGTGCACAGGGGGGTCAACATTGCAAGTTCGGATTCATGGAGATCAAATTTGGGGAAGTTCAAGAAGGCTTGAAGGCGGTTTACTGTAGCTATGAAGAAGCCGAATCAAAAAGAGACTTTGAAGAGAGGCATGTGCAAGTCATGTGACCTTGACATGTGCCATCTATATGATTTGACATGTGCTAGACATATGACATGTCATGTGCTATGCATGTGCCATATGCATGTGCACATCATGTGACATATGACATGTGCAATGCATGTACCAATTAATGGACTTAATGGGCTGTTTTGTTTGAGCTTTTAGTTTAGGCTTTTATTTATTATTTTTATTTGATTATTTGTAATATATTAGGCCTTAACTTATTCTTTTGGGTTTATTTACGTGAGATGGGCTTTAATTAGCTTGGGCTCATTTAATTAGTTCTTTTTAGACTTTCTCGGCTGTATTTTAAATTAATTAGTGTGGGCTATCATGGTGTAAGGCCCATGTTTAAAGGCCTATTAGATTAATTAGGGTTTTTATTAGCTTAAAGGAGTATAAATGCTCCTCAAAAACGAATTTGTGTAGAGAGATTGGAATTATTAAACATTGGAGGCTATCCTCTTTTCCTTGGCTTTGCCAAAATTCTATAGAGAGATTTGTGAGAATTTGCTTGCTCATCTTTTCTATTGCATGAAGAATTTGATTACTTATCAATTATCTTGATTGTGGCATTTTCATCTTCTTCGTTTTTCCCAATTATTTGCGTTTTCAATCACAGGTTGATTGGGGGTTCAATAGGGAGGGATTTTATCTCTTTGTTTCTTTGCTAACCATCTTGTATGTGTGGGTTTGTAGCTTTTTAGCTATTGGGTTCCGCATTACCCAAACCCAGTCACCTGGTTCAAAAATTATTTGTTTTCGCCCTTTGTTAGCCTTCTGTGCATACATGCGATTCTTCTTCTCAATCTGGTCACGTGCTTTCTCATGTATTTCTTTAACCAAATCAGCCTTCTTTTTGCCATCTAAGCTAGCAAGCTTATTCAAAGGTAAAGGCGTTAAATCCAACACAGTTAAAGGATTAAAACCATAGACAATCTCAAATGGTGAAAACCCTGTAGAAGAATATATAGCACGATTATATGCAAATTCAATGAATGGTAAACAATCCTCCCAAGTTTTCAAATTCTTTCCAACAATAGCACGCAACATAGTTCCTAAGTTTCTATTAACTACTTCAGTTTGCCCATCAGTCTGGGGGTGACATGTAGTAGAAAATAAAAGCTTAGTACCTAATTTTCCCCACAAAACTCTCCAGAAATGACCTAGAAACTTGACATCTCTATCTGACACAATGGTTCTTGGCACCCCATGCAACCGAACCACTTCCCTAAAGAAAAGTTCAGCAATATTTGTGGCATCATCTGTTTTATGGCAAGCAATGAAATGAGCCATTTTACTAAACCTGTCCACAACAACAAATATGTTGTCCCTCCCTTTCCTGGTCCTAGGTAAACCCAAAACAAAATCCATATCAGTCCAAGGTTCACTAGGTACAGGCAATGGTGTATATAATCCATGAGGCATTGTCCTAGATTTAGCCTGTTTACAAGTAATGCATCTGGCACAAACCCTTTCCACATCTTTTCTCATGTTTGGCCAATAAAAATGTTCATTAAGCATACCTAAGGTCTTTTGCACACCAAAATGCCCCATTAACCCCCCACTATGTGATTCCCTCACAAGCAACTCCCTAATAGAACATGTAGGAATACAAAGTTGTTTACCCCTAAAAAGATATCCTTCATGCCTATAATACCTATCAAATGCAACACGCTCACATGCATGATACACAGTAGCAAAATCAGCATCATCAACATACATCTCTTTCAAATGCTCAAATCCAAGTAATTTAGAAGTAAGCATAGAAATCAAAGCGTACCTTCTGGATAGTGCATCTGCCACCACATTTTCCTTACCCTGCTTGTACTTGATCACATATGGAAACGTTTCTAAAAATTCCACCCATCTTGCATGCCTTTTGCTCAATTTCCCTTGTCCCTTCAAATACTTGAGGGATTGATGATCACTATGAATCACAAACTCCTTAGGCAGCAAGTAGTGCTCCCATACTTCGAGTGCTCTTACCAATGCATAGAGCTCCTTATCATAGGTGGAATAGTTCAGAATTGGCCCACTCAACTTCTCACTGAAATATGCTATGGGACGTTTTTCCTGCATCAAAACAGCACCTATACCAATCCCAGAAGCATCACATTCAATCTCAAAAGTCTTAGAAAAGTCAGGCAAACACAAAACAGGCGCATTACATAATCTCTCTTTTAACATGCAAGAAGCATTTTCTTGCTCTTTCCCCCATTTAAACCCAACATTCTTTTTGACTATCTCATTCAGTGGCGCGGCAATAGTAGAGAAATCTCTAACAAATCGCCTGTAAAAACTAGCTAAGCCATGAAAACTCCTCACCTCACTAACAGTCTTAGGCGTTGGCCATTCTTGAATAGCCTTCACCTTTTCAGTGTCAACTTCCACTCCTTCCCCACTAACCACAAAACCTAAGAAAATTACTTTATTCATGCAAAATGAGCACTTCTTAAGGTTTCCATACAACTTTTCCTTTCTCAACACACTCAAAACAGCTTTCACATGCAAAATATGGTCATCTAAGCATCTGCTGTAAACCAGAATATCATCAAAATACACAACTACAAACTTTCCAAGGAACTCACGCAAGACATAATTCATTAAGCACATGAAAGTGCTAGGTGCATTAGACAACCCAAAAGGCATTACCAACCACTCATACAATCCGTATTTAGTCTTAAACGCAGTTTTCCACTCATCTCCTTCTTTCATCCTAATCTGATGATAGCCACTCTTTAAATCAATTTTTGTAAACAAACATGCACCATGCAATTCATCAAGCATATCATCTAATCTAGGAATAGGGTGGCGATACTTTACAGTGATTTTGTTGACCGCCCTGCAATCCACACACATCCTCCAAGTCCCATCTTTCTTAGGGACCAAAAGAACTGGTACTGCACATGGACTCATACTCTCTCTCACATACCCCTTTTGCAGCAACTCATCCACTTGTCTTTGTAACTCCTTCGTCTCCTCCGGCTTACTTCGATAAGCAGGTCGGTTTGGAATCTGAGCTCCTGGTACTAAGTCAATTTGATGCTCAATCCCTCTTAAGGGTGGCAGTCCGTGTGGCACATCTTCAGGAAATACATCTTCATATTCCTGCAACAAGGTTACAAAAACACTAGGCAAACTCGGGTCAAGGTCAGTGTTAGAAAATAAAGTCTCCCTAAACCGAATTAATATTAAAGCTCTCTTGCCTAAGCACGCACTTTTTAACTCTCCCTCTTTTGCGTAGAGACATGGTTGCTTCTTAACCTTTTCACTCCTCTCAAGTTCTTTTTGCTCTCTCTTTTCTTTTCCTTCATTCACTAACTTTTTCTCTCCTGCACTTCCCATCTTCTTTTCCTTACTAATGCAGTCACTCACCATTGGGCCTTTATTTTTATTCTTTTCTCTCATGGCCTCTTTTCTCTCTTCTTTTTTTTTCATCTCACTACCCGAATTCTCACTTGAAGATTGTTGAATCTTCAACTATTCCATGTATGTTTCTTTAGGTGACAAAGGTGCAAGAGTGATTTTCTGCCCATTATACATAAAAGAATACCTGTTCAAATACCCATCATGCATAACACGCCTATCAAATTGCCAAGGCCTACCTAACAATACATGACCAGCCTGCATAGGCACAACATCACATACGACGTCATCAGCATATCTACCAATGGAAAATGAGACAACTACCTGTTTGGTCACTCTGACTTCACCACTATCATTCAGCCATTGCAGCCTATAGGGACTTGGGTGTTTCTCACATTTAAGCCCCAATTTCTCTACCAATGTCGTGCTAGCAACATTTGTGCAACTACCCCCATCTATGATCAGACTACAAGCTTTACCACCTACCAAGCATTTAGTGTGAAAGATGTTCTCCCTCTGTTCTAGGCTATCTTCTTTTACATTCACATTTAATACACGCCTAATAACTAAGGATTCTCCCTTAACAGTATACTCAACAAATTCCTCATTATCAGAACAGTCCTCTAAAGGTGGCATTTCATCACTATCAGATTTATTACCCTCATCAGACTCAGATACAATTTCCCCTCCCCTAATAAACATAGACTTCCTATTTGGACAATCAGATGCATAATGACCACGCCCTTGACATTTAAAACATTTAACTTCTCTATGTTTAGTATTAGAAGGAATTACATTAGAAGTACCTTTTGAGTCGGTTTTGCCACTCTTGATGTCCTTAGATTTGTCTTTTGAATCAATGGACTTCTGAACAGTCTTGTTCTCTTCCTTTTTCCACTTCGGATTCCAATTTGAAGTTGAACCCGAATTCTGAATTCTATGGCTTCCCTTATACTTCAATTGTGTCTCCACCTTCATTGCCATGTTTACCAACTCTTCCATGACGATGAATGGGTGTAACTCCACGACATTAGCAATCTCCCTATTCAAGCCATTCAGAAACCGAGCCATGACTGCTTCTTCTTCTTCCTCCACATTGGCTTTAATCATCAACATCTCCATCTCCTTGTGGTAATCTTCTACTGTCCTAGACCCTTGAGTGAGTCTCTGCAATTGTTGATGTATATCCCTGTAGTAGTAGCTTGGTACAAATCTCTTCCTCATGATTCTCTTCATTTCTTCCCAACTAGTTACAGGAGCTTCACCAATTCTTCTTCTGGTCTTGTTCAATTCATCCCACCATACTAAAGCATAGTTAGAAAATTCAACAGCAGCAAGTCTTACCTTTTTATTTTCAGAATAGTTATGGCAAGCAAAGACCATCTCCACCTTCCTTTCCCACTCCAAATACTCCTCAGCATCATTTTTGCCCCTGAATGATGGAATCCTCATCTTGATAGCATTGATGTTGCTATCTCTGTCTTCCTCCCTTCTCGGCCTTCCTCTCACAGATTGCACTTCATCCCCATCATAATCATCTTGGTCATACTCGTCATTATGAACTTGACCCCTCCTTGCATTCTTCCTGGTGGTATTAGTAGTACTATTTTCCAACCTGTCCAGCCTGTCATTAACGTTTCCCATCTCCCTCATGAACCTCTCAAAAGTTCCTTGCATCGCTTGAATTGCAAAGGCAATCTCCTCTTGGGACATTCCTTTCTTCCTTTCTTTCTGCAAAAAGGTTAGTTTAACAACCTCACCACACTCCCTCACGTGTTTGCACTCAAATGATGTCACTCCACTCGTGTTTCACTCAAATCTGGCTTTTACCCTCTTATGAGCTCACACACTCAAGCCTTTTTCCACTCCACTTGTCGTCTCCAATTGCAATTCAGAACTCAATTCCAGTTCAAGATAACTCACAAATAGCAAATTAAAAAGAAGAATGCAATGAAAAATACTTAACAATGGAAGGTAGGCTCAATTCTAGAAGCAAAAGACCAAAAATGAAGAACATTGAAATGAGCATACAAGGTGAAGATATGTATGCTGTCCGAATTGTATAAATTTAACTAACAAGAATCAAATTGTTAATTATAGTGTAATCGGAAGCAAAAACACAAGACACCAAAAAAATGAAACTTAAGAATGAAAGAAATGACAAAACTAATGCAAGATTGCGGAAATTGAAATCTCCCAAGTGGAAAATTCAACTTAGATGCAAGACAGAAATGGAAAAGTTCAAAACCAGATGAATAATGTGAGGTTCGGCCCAAAACGACTAATCCAAGATACAATTCAGCCCTATAAAGCAAGCCCAATGAAATTTCGGCCTAATAGACAAGCCCAATGTAATTTCGGCCTAATAGACAAGCCCAATGCAATTTCGGCCTAATGAAGCTTAATTAACCCTAATTGGATTGAGGTAAGTCTATACTGTTCCAACCGCAATTAATTTTTTTTTTCTTTTTTTTTTTTAAACTTCAGACCCAATTTTAGAAGCTTAAACGACATTTTTTTGGATTTTGAAGGGCTAGTTAATGAGCGAAGCTGTTACTTTTGTAGATCTCGAAATTCCCTTTCCGAAAAGTTATTATAGAGCAAAATCGGACACCGGAAACAAAAGTTATGGCCAAATAAATCTAATTTCGGATTCTAAGCAAATTTTGATGCAAACAACTAAAACAAAATGCAATTTTAAAACAAAGACAAGGATAGTTAAGAATCTAATCCTAATTCAGGCTCTGATACCAACTGATGCGGAACCCCAAGGTTATATAGAACCCGAAACCCCAAACACACAATTGGCAAGAAACAAGAACAGAAATTAAATCCCCAATCTAAAGAACCCCCAATCAATAAAATGAAAGGAAACGCTTATGATAGATTGATTTGAAGAATAAGAATAGAAATTCGCCACAAGATGAAATACCTTGATAAGAAAATCGTTCCTGATGCAAAAGAAGAAGACAAATCCTCCCCAATGGTAAATTCGGCCAAAAGTCCCCTAATACATTCTATCACGTGGTTTTTATATCACTAATTAAAAAGAAACCCTAACTAAATAAGGCCTTAACAATGGGCTGCCAAACATAACTAACTTAAGCCCATTTCGCTAATTAAGCCTAATAAACAAGAAGTTAAACCCAATAGCTTAAATAAATAACAAAACACAACTTAATGAGCCCAAAAACAAGCCCACACGCCTAACATAACGTTTGGGCTGCCCACAGCTTATTCCATTGGCTTTAAACAAATTAATGAGCCCATTTGAGCTCCCTCTTGAAGATTCGGCCCCAACTCCTCTTGCTTGTCCATATCTTCCACCATTCGGCCTATGTAGGCTTTGAGACCCTCCTTGAATTTCTTGGCTCTTTATCTAGTCACTGGGCCTTCTGGTAAAGCTTGTTCATCTCTTGGTTCCTTGGTCGTGCTCACATCAATTTTTCTTCCATTGCTGCACCACTTACAGAAATTATCAAGAAGGAAGTTGGTTCAAGTGGGGAGAAGCACAGCAAAAGGCATTTGATACTTTGAAAGGGAAGTTGTGTTCTGCTCCTATTTTATCCTTGCCTAACTTTGATAAAACATTTGATATAGAATGTGATGCTTCTGGTAGAGGTATTGGGGTAGTTTTGATGTAAGAAAAGAAGCCAATTGCCTATTTTAGTGAGAAGCTTAATGGAGCCCAACTCAACTATTCAACCTATGATAAGGAGTTATATGCCTTAGTGAGAGCCTTGGACGTGTGGCAGCACTATCTCCTTCCCAAGGAGTTTGTCATTCACACCGATCATGAGTCCCTCAAATTGAATAAAAGACATGCTAAATGGGTTGAATTTATTAAAACATTTTCCTATGTTATTCAATACAAGCATGGAAAGGATAATATTGTTGCTGATGCATTATCAAGAAAATATGCCTTGATTTCTACACTTAGTTCTAAGTTGTTAGGATTTGAGCATGTTAAGGAATTTTATGTTGGAGATCTCGATTTTGGTAATGTGTATGCAGCATGTAAGCATCAAGCTTTTGATAAATTTTATAGGCATGATGGTTTTTTGTTTAAGGGCAGCAAGCTTTGTTTGCCTAAGTGTTCAATGCATGATTTGCTTGTATTAGAATCTCATTGTGGGGGATTGATGGGACATTTCGAGGTGCATAAGACTTATGACGAGCATTTTTATTTGCCTCATATGCGCAGGGATGTGGAAAAAGTATGTAATTCATGTGTTGCATGTAGGCAAGCTAAGTCTAAAACTATGCCCCATGGTTTGTATATGCCTCTACCCGTACCTAGTTCTCCTTGGACTGATGTTTCTATGGATTTTGTGCTTGGATTGCCTAGAACTAAACGTGGTAGAGATAGCATTTTTGTTGTGGTAGTTAGGTTTAGCAAAATGGCTCACTTTATTGCTTGTCATAAATGGGATGATGCTGTTCATGTTGCTGACCTATTCTTTAAAGAAGTTGTGCGTTTGCATGGTATACCACGCACCATTATTTCTGACAGGGATACAAAGTTTCTTTCACATTTTTGGCGTGTTCTATGGGGTAAGTTGGGTACAAAGTTGTTATTTTCTACTACTTGCCACCCGCAGACAGATGGTCAAACAGAGGTAGTGAATAGATCTTTGGGTACCTTACTTCGTTCTATAGTGGGTAAGAATTTCAAAACATGGGAGGATTGTCTACCTTTCATTGAATTTGCTTATAATAGAAGTATTCATCCTTCTACTGGTTTTTCTCCATTTGAAATTGTTTATGGTTTTAACCCACTGACTGTGATTGATCTTTGTCCATTGCCTTTAAATGAGCTTTCAAGTTTAGATGGCAACAAGAAGGCAGAATTGGTAAAGACTTTGCATGAGAAAGTGATGCGGAACCCAATAGCTATCGAGCTACAAACCCACACATACAATTCGAATAGCAAACCAAATCAGATAAACACCCTCCCTATTGAACCCCCAATCAACCTGTGACTGAAAACGCAAATAATCGGGAAACAAAGAACTGAAAAATGCCACAATCAAACGATTGATAAGTTAATCAAATTCTTCATGCAATAGAAAAGAAAGCAATTCACTCTCTTAATCTAAGCAAATAAATTCGGCTATGCCAATAATAATCATTCAAAAATCTGAAATTCTTAACATAACATGTTCTATTTATAGGGTGGCTAACCCTAGCTAGCAAATAACCTAAAACAAACCCTAATGAGGCCTTAAACATGGTGTGGCCGAATTGTCCATGGGCTTTACAAGATAAGTTAAGCCCAAGCTAAAGAATTAAACACACTTAAAATAAGCCCAAAAGAAAGACTAATTAAAACCCAAAAATAACTAAACTAAACCCAATCTAAAAGCCCAATTCGTTTAGCCCATTAAGTCATTAAATAAATGAGTCATGTGACTTTTAAATGAAGCACATGACTTGTACAAATAAAGCCCAAAGTAGTATAAACCCAAAATGACTTAAATTGGCCCAAAAATGGCTTAAGTTGGCCCAATTTCACTAGAAGCTTCCAAAAGGCTAAGTACTTTGTGAAAACCTCCTTCAAGCTCTTTTTAACACTTCTCAAAGACATCTTCATTCAGCTCTTGAGTAACAAAGCCTTGTACATAAGTTGTCATAGCCATTTTCAGCTTCTTAGCTCGCCCCCTTGTAATTGGTCCACTTGGAATCTTCAAAGAATCCTGAGTATCTGGCTGATCCGTATCAAAAAGTAAGGGCTAACATCAAGAAGAGGAACCAGAAGTATGCTAAAAGACCTAATAAAGGAAGGAGACAAGTGGTATTTGCCCCTGGAGATTGGGTTTGGGTGCATTTTCGGAAGGAAAGGTTTCCAAACTAAAGGAAAGGAAAGTTGGATGCACGTGGTGATAGTCCATTTCAAGTCTTGGAGCGCATCAATGATAATGCTTACAAGATAGATTTACCAGGTGAGTATGGTGTTTCTGCTACATTTAATGTTTCTGACCTTTCTCCTTTTGATGTGGATGCAGATTTGAGGACAAATCTTTTTGAGGAGGGAGGGAATGATACGGATCCACCAACAATGCCATCAACCATCAAAGATCCTTTGAAGATGCCTAGTGGTCCAATAACCAGAGGATGTGCTCAGAAGCTAAAGATGGCTATGTCATCTTTTGTTCAAGACTTTGTCACTCAAGAAATTCATGAAAAGGCTATTGAGAAATGCTATGGAGAGCTTGAAGGCCAAATTAAAGTACTTATCCTTTTGAAAGCAAGTGAAGGAATTGGGCCAATTTAAGCCATCAAGGGATTATATGATTTTGGGCTTTAATTGTAAAAGTCATGTGCTTCATTTAAAAGTCACATGATTCACTTAAGTTATAATCTAAAAGGGCTAGGCGTGTGGGCTTCTTGTTTGGGCTTAGTTCAGTAAGTTTGACTATTTATTTAGTCTTTCTTTTGGGCTTTCATAATCAACCTATAAGACTTAAATTTAAGTGTGTTTATTTCTTTAGTTTGGGCTTAATTTATCTTGTAAAGCCCATGGTAATTTCGGCCTATGTGTGTTTAAGGCCTTATTAGGATTTGTTTTTAGGTTTTAAGGGTAATTAGGGTTAGCTATATGAGTTGTAAACTTCAGATTGGAGGAATTAAACATTTTGAGAGTGTTCTCTTATTGGCTTGGCCGAATTTCATAGAGAGATTAGTGAGGATTGCTTGCTCATCTTTTCTATTGCATGAAGAATTTGATTACTTATCAATTGTCTTGATTGTGGCGTTTTCATCTTCTTCGTTTTTCTCGATTATTTGCGTTTTCAATCACAGGTTGATTGGGAGTTCAATAGGGAGGGATTTTATCTCTTTGTTTCTTTGCTAACCATATTGTATGTGTGGGTTTGTAGCTTATTAGCTGTTGGGTTCCGCATCATATATTTTATTATTCATATCACTTTAATTATTCTTTCTTGTAGAATTTTCTATTAATATTTTATGCATGATCATTCTAAGTAAGTATTTAATTGAAAGAATAAATTCTTACTTACATCTAATAGAATTTCATCATTGAAGTATTATTTGAGAAATCATAATATTAAAATGATTGTTATAGGTTGTTTATTATTCCTGAAATTTGCATGAATAACACTTTAATTCATTAATGAAAATTGTGAGTTAGAATTATAAATGCATATTTTAGGCACTCTAATTTATGTTGAAAGAGTAAATTGGAATCTTATTCAACTTAGCTTGCATGATAAGAATATATTTATAATCAAGAATAATTAATTCAAGTTCTATTTATTATTTTATATCATTGATCTTTTTATCTTCTCCGATTATCTATAATTAGGTTAATTAGAATTAGACATAGTTATTCCACTTTCATTCAACAATCTAATGATCATTGTAAATAAGATTAAAATTGGGTAGTAATAGTGTGTAATAAAGAGCACATTCCTCGTGGGATCAACATCTTTTGTACTATTTCGGTACACAGTATGCTTGTGGAATTGGCACATATAAAATAAGCCAACAAGTTTTTGGCGCCGTTGCCGAGGAATGATATTATTTTTGTTGCCATTGTGAAACTTGATTTATGATTTTGGATTACAATATTTTATTTTATTTTGTTTGTTTAATTAATTGACTTATTTGTGTTTTGTGTTGTTTTTACAAGATTTGTTAAGTTCATGCCTAGTACTAGAAGTTCTCAAAAAGAGCTTGAACCTTTGAATCCTGAAATAGAGAGATATTTGTCAAGTAACAGAAAATAAAATAAAAAGAAGAATAAGAATAAGAGACCAATAATGGCTGATGAGGAAAATCCACCAAGGTTGATGGATTTTGCTATATTCGCATTGAGTGGTGCTCAACAAGGTGTGGTAAGGCCTATGGTAAATGATGCGGAACCCCAAGGTTAAAGAACCTGAAACACCTTGAACATACACTTTGATTGCAAAGACAAAGAAGACAAAAACCCTCCCTATTGAACCCCCAAACAACACGTGAATGGAAACGCAAATAATTGGGAAATCGAAGAAAATGAAAACGCCACAATCAAGACAATTGATAAGTTATCAAATTCCTCATGCAATAGAAAAGAAAAGCAAGCAATCTCACTAATCTCCCTAAAGAAATTCGGCCAAGCCAAGAAGAGAATACTCTCAAATGTTTAATTGATCAAAATCTGCAGGTTACAACTTATGTTAGCCTATTTATATGGTGGCTAACCCTAATTACTCTTAAAACCTAAAACAAACCTAAAACAAACCCTACTAAGACCTTAATCATTCATAGGCCGAAATTGACATGGGCTTTACAAGCTAAATTAAGCCCATAATAAAGAAAATAAACATACTTAAAGGTAAGTGTTAAAGGCTGAATGTGAAAGCCCAAAACAAGACAAAATAAACAATCAAACTAACTAAACCAAGCCCAACAAGAAGCCCACACGCCTAGCCCATTTAAATACAACTTAAGTGAGTCATGTGACTTTTAAATGAGGCACATGACATGTACAATTAAAAGCCCAAAGTTGTATAAGCCATTGATGGCTTAAATTGACCCAATTCCTTCACTTGCTTCCAGAAGGCTAAGTACTTTCATTTGGCCTTCAAGCTCTCCAGAACATTTCTCAATAGCCTCTTCATGAATTTCTTGAGTGACAAAAGCCTGAACAAAAGATGTCATAGCCATCTTTAGCTTCTGAGCACGTCCTCTTGTTATTGGACCACTAGGCATCTTCAAATGATCTTTGATGGTTGGTGGATCCGTATCATTCCCTCCCTCCTCAAAAAGATTTGTCCTCAAATCTGCATCCACATCAAAAGGAGAAAGGTCAGAAACATTAAATGTTGCAGAAACACCATACTCACCTGGTAAATCTATCTTGTAAGCATTATCATTGATGCGCTCCAAGACTTGGAATGGACCATCACCACGTGCATCCAACTTTCCTTTCCGTTGGTTTGGGAACCTTTCCTTGCGAAAATGCACCCAAACCCAATCTCCAGGAGCAAATACCACTTGTCGCCTTCCTTTATTAGCTCTTTCAGCATACTTCTGGTTCCTCTTCTCAATATTAATCCTGGCTTTCTCATGCAAAGTCTTTACCAATTCTGCCTTCCTGTTGCCATCTAAACTTGAAAGCTCATTTAAAGGCAATGGACAAAGATCAAGCACAGTCAGTGGGTTAAAACCATAAACAATCTCAAATGGTGAAAACCCAGTAGTAGAATGAATACTTCTATTATAAGCAAATTCAATAAAAGGTAAACAATCTTCCCATGTTTTGAGGTTCTTACCCACTATAGCACGAAGTAAGGTACCCAAAGATCTATTCACTACCTCTGTTTGACCATCTGTCTGCGGGTGGCAAGTAGTAGAAAATAACAACTTTGTACCCAACTTACCCCATAGAACACGCCAAAAATGAGAAACGAACTTTGTATCTCTGTCAGAAACAATGGTGCGTGGTATACCATGCAAACGCACAACTTCTTTAAAGAATAGGTCAGCAACATGAACAGCATCATCACATTTATGACAAGCAATAAAGTGAGCCATTTTACTAAACCTATCCACCACAACAAAAATGCTATCTCTACCACGTTTAGTTCTAGGCAATCCAAGCACAAAATCCATAGAAACATCAGTCCAAGGAGAACTAGGTACAGGTAGAGGCATATACAAACCATGGGGCATAGTTTTAGACTTAGCTTGCCTACATGCAACACATGAATTACATACCTTTTCCACATCCCTGCGCATATGAGGCCAATAAAAATGCTCATTTAACATATCATAAGTCTTATGCACCCCAAAATGTCCCATCAATCCCCCACAATGGGATTCTAATACAAGCAAATCACGCATAGAACACTTAGGCAAACAAAGCTTGCTGCCCTTAAACAAAAACCCATCATGCCTATAAAATTTATCAAAAGCTTGATGTTCACATGCTGCATACACATTACCAAAATCAAGATCTCCAACATATAATTCCTTAACATGCTCAAATCCTAACAATTTAGAACTAAGTGTAGAAATCAAGGCATATCTTCTTGATAATGCATCAGCAACAATATTATCCTTTCCATGCTTGTATTGAATAACATAAGGAAATGTTTCAATAAATTCAACCCATTTAGCATGCCTTTTATTCAACTTACCTTGTCCCTTCAAGTGTTTGAGGGACTCATGATCGGTGTGAATGACAAACTCCTTGGGTAGGAGGTAATGCTGCCACACATCCAACGCTCGCACTAATGCATAAAGCTCCTTGTCATAGGTTGAATAATTGAGTTGGGCTCCATGAAGCTTCTCACTAAAGTATGCTACTGGTTTCTTTTCTTGCATTAGAACAGCCCCAATACCTACACCAGAAGCATCACACTCAATTTCAAAAGTTTTATCAAAATTAGGCAAAGATAAAATAGGAGCAGAACACAACTTCCCTTTCAGAGTCTCAAATGCCTTTTGCTGTGCTTCTCCCCACTTGAACCCAACTTCCTTCTTGATAATTTCTGTAAGTGGTGCAGCAATGGAAGAAAAGTCCTGCACAAAACGCCTATAAAAGCTTGCCAAGCCATGGAAGCTTCTCACATCTGAAGTAGTCTTAGGCATAGGCCATTCCTTAATTGCCTTTACTTTCTCTTCATCCACTTCAATTCCCTGTGCACTCACCACAAAACCAAGAAACACAAGTCTATCTATGCAAAATGTGCATTTCTTAAGCTTAGCATACAACTTTTCAGATCTCAAAGCGTGTAAAACTAGCCTAACATGCTCAATATGCTCTTCATAAGACTTGCTATAAATGAGTATATCATCAAAGTACACAACAACAAACTTTCCTAAATATGCACGCAATACATGGTTCATAAGCCTCATAAAAGTGCTAGGGGCATTAGATAACCCAAATGGCATAACCAACCACTCATACAAACCATACTTAGTCTTGAAAGCTGTTTTCCACTCATCTCCCGATTTCATTCTAATTTGATGATATCCACTCATTAAATCAATTTTAGTAAAATACACAGCACCACATAATTCATCCAACATATCATCTAGCAAATTCCACTTATAGCCAAAATTGAGTCTACATTCATTTTCCTTAGGATAATCACTAGCTTTTTAGGATTATTTTCAGATTGTATTTATCTTTATTTATTCATGTACTTAGTCCATATTGTGGCCAAATACATGCAGATAAAGGTTAGGAATTATCTTTGTTATTTATTTTATTAATTATCTCTTAGAGTTAGTGTTTGATTATAACTCCTCTAGGGAGGGGTGGCTGCCTAGCCTATATAAAGGGCTGAACTTCTTCATTTGTACTTTACATTTTGCATATCTTATGATTAATGAATTTTCATTGACTGAATTTGTGAGAGTTAATTTCTATTGATTCTTGCTATTGTATGAAGAATTAGACTTAGGCAATTTGCATGGTTAATGAATGCTTGATTCTTATTCTTCTTACTTTCTAAATCAATCTATTATAAGCATTTTCATTCAATCTTGTTTGGGGGTTCTTTAGATTGGGGGTTTATTCACTTGTTTATGATCAATATTCATGGTATGTTGGCGTTCTAGTTTACATATAGGCTGGGGTTCCGCATCAATTGGTATCAGAGCTTAGGCTAAGTGATAAATTCTTAACTATCCTTTAATTTTGTCTTCTTGAAATTCTTTCTTTGTTCTGGCCGAATAGGACTTTGCATCTAGTTCCTTATTTGGTTGTTGCTTAATTGTGTTAAATTACCTATCTCAAGTATTTGATCATTAGTTGTGTGATTTACGTTTTGAAAAAAAAAAGAAGAAGAAGAAGAAAAGAAAGCTTATATACATATAAAAAAAAAATCTGAAAATTACCTTGTGTTCAATTCAGCTCCTATTATCTTGTTAAGTTCAAATTTGATCAATTAAGCTAGAACTTCCATAATTTGTTTGATTTCTTCAAAGGGCAGGTTAAGTACTCATTGCTTTTAAGATTTTGGGTTATATTATTGCATGCTTTCTTTGATTTTATTTTTGTTGAGTCTATATAAAATCTGTTTAAACTAGTCGTTAGGTTTAGTTAAACATCGCATTTAAGTGCATCCGTCTTTTCTATTCTTTTCATTCTAAGTTATCAATTTGTGTGTCTAAACTGTTTTTGGTTCCAACTACAATAGTTTAACATATTGCACATTGTTGAACATCTTTATACACTAAAGCGCACGAAATTTATCTCTTGTGCGCTAATTTCTAAGTTTGTTCAATTTGGTCAATTTGCCTCTAGAATTGGTACTTTTTGCTGTTCTTGTTAAGTACTCATTGTTTCCAAATCAAACTACTTAATTGTGCATATTTGTTTGAGTTTGTTTCTGAAGTACAATTGTGAGAAATCAATTTGTGAGTTGAGAGACAAACACGTGAGGTTGAGTGAATTCTTTTCTTTACTTGTTTACTTAAGTTTAAAGATGTCTGAAAACAATAGTAAAGATGAGACTGAGATTCCCCATGATACTAAACTTATGATTAAAGCTTTTATGGATAGTTTGCAAAAGCTAAATCTCAGGATGGATAGCATGGAGAGTGACCTTAAAGCTTCCAAGGGCAAATATACAAGGGAGGAAGAAGTAGACCAATTATACAATGATGATGGAGAAGAGGAGGCTCATTCCTTCCCAATGAGAGCAAGGAGGTATGACAATCGAATGGAAAGTAAAGACAATAATTTGAGTGCTATCAAGATGAAGATTCCCCCATTCAAAGGCAAAAATGATGTGGATGCCTATCTCGAATGGGAAAGAAAGGTAGAGATGATCTTTTCATGCCACCACTATTCAGATGAGAAAAAGGTAAAACTCGCAACCATTAAATTTTCTGATTATGCACTAATTTGGTGGGATGAGTTATTGAAAAGTAGGAGGAGAAATGGGGAACTCCCTATCACTTCTTGGAAGGAAATGAAAAGAATCATGAGAAAGAAGTATGTGCCTAGTTACTATCATAAGGAACTCCACAATCAGTTACAAAGACTTACACAAGGATCTAGTTCAGTGGAGGATTACTACAAGGAGATGGAGATGCTCATGATTAAAGCAAGCATTGTGGAGGATGAATATCAAACGATGTCTCGCTTTTTGGGAGGTATGAATAGAGAACTTGCTGATATTGTTGAATTGCAGCATTATGTGGATATGGATGATTTGGTGAACATTGCAATTAAAGTGGAGAGATAAAGAAGTAGACGTGGGACAACCAAATTCTATGCAAATTCCAATAACAATAAATGGAATTCAAAGTGGAACAAGGGTGACACAAAGAAAGAATCCACTTCCAAGTACCAGTCAAATTCCAAAGAGAAAACGGTTACTGCACAAAAAGGTACTTCTGAAACAACCCCTAAACCTAATAGACATAGGGACATTCAGTGTTTCAAATGTAAGGGTCGTGGTCATTACGCTAATGAATGTGGGAATAAAAAGACCATGATAATTAAGGGGGATGAAATTGTTTCTGATTCTGAATCTGATAATGACTGTGATGATATGCCACCTTTGGAGGATTGTTCTGATGTAGATGAAAATGTAGAGTATCCTGTTCAGGGAGAGTCCTTAGTGGTGTTGCGTGCATTGAATGTAAATGTAAAAGAAGAAGGACTAGAACAGAGGGAAAACATATTTCATACTAGATGCCTAATAGGTGGGAAAGTCTGTAGCATGATAATTGATGGGGGTAGTTGCGTTAATGTTGCGAGTACAGTCTTAGTTGATAAATTAGGACTTAAAACTAAGAAACACCCTAACCCATACAGACTTCAGTGGTTGAATGATAGTGGGGAAGTTAAGGTGACCAAACGTGTAACTATATTATTTTCCATTGGTAAATATGAAGATGAAGTCACTTGTGATATTGTACCTATGTATGCTGGTCATATTTTGCTAGGAAGGCCTTGGCAATTTGATAGGCGCGTATTACATGATGGATTTAGAAATAGGTACACTTTTGAATTTAAAGGATGTAAACACACACTTGCCCCTTTGGCACCTAAAGATGTATATGCAGATCAAGTGAAGATACATCAATCTGCAAAAGAGGTAAAGGGAAGTGAGAAAGAAAAGAAAAATGAGAGAAAAGAGGCCAGTAGTGAAAAGAATAAAAGTAAAGGCCCAATGGTGAGTGACTGCACTAGTGAGAGAAAGAATGAGAGAAGTGCAGGAGAGAAGAAGTTAATGTGTGTTGAGGTAAAAGGAGAGCATAGTGAGTTGAGTGAAAAATTCAGCAAATATTCCTTTTATGCAAAAGAGAGAGAGTTGAAGAGTGCTTACTTAGGCATGAGAACTTTAGTACTTTTGAGATTTAAGGACAATTATTTTTCTGAAACTAACCTTAACCCAAATTTGCCTAGTTCTTTTTCTAACTTATTGCAGGATTATAAAGATGTCTTCCCTGAGGAGATACCACCTGGGTTGCCACCAATTAGAGGGATTGAACATCAAATTGATTTTGTTCCTGGTGCACAAATTCCAAACCGTCCAGCTTATCGAAGCAATCCGGAAGAAACAAAGGAGTTGCAAAGACAAGTGGAGGAACTTTTAGCAAAGGGACACGTGAGAGAAAGCCTAAGTCCTTGTGCCGTACCTGTTCTTTTGGTACCTAAAAAGGATGGAACCATGCGCATGTGTGTTGATTGTCGAGCAGTTAACAAAATCACTGTAAAGTATCGCCATCCCATTCCTAAGTTAGATGATATGCTTGAAGAGTTAAATGGTGCTGTAATATTCACTAAAATTGACTTAAAAAGTGGTTATCATCAAATCAGGATGAAGTTAGGTGATGAATTGAAAACTGCCTTTAAAACAACATATGGTTTGTATGAATGGTTGGTTATGCCTTTTGGTTTAACTAATGCGCCTAGCACATTTATGAGACTCATGAACCATGTTTTGCGTGAATTTTTAGGTAAATTTGTTGTTGTATACTTTGATGATATCTTAATTTACAGCAAAAACCTAGAAGAACATTTAAGGCATGTTGCACTTGTGTTAGCTGTTTTGAGAGAACAACAATTGTATGCTAATTTGAAGAAATGCACTTTTTGTGTTGATAGTGTTGTTTTCCTAGGATTTATTGTTGGTGCACGTGGTGTTGAAGCCGATAATGAAAAGGTTAAGGCTATCCAAGAATGGCCAACACCTAAGAATGCAAGTGAGGTAAGGAGCTTTCATGGTTTAGCAAGTTTCTATAGGAGATTTGTTAAAGATTTTTCCACCATTGCTGCACCTTTAAATGAAATCATTAAAAAGTCTGTTGGTTTTAAATGGGGTAAAGAACAGGAAGATGCTTTTAATGCTTTGAAAGATAAATTGTGTACTGCTCCTATTTTGAAATTACCTGATTTTTCTAAGACTTTTGAGAATTAATGTGATGCTTCTGGGATTGGTATAGGTGTTGTTTTGATGCAGGAAAACCGCCCAATAGCATACTTTAGTGAGAAGTTGAGTGGAGCACAGCTGAATTACTCTACATATGATAAAGAATTCTATGCGTTGGTGAGAGCTCTTGAGGTTTGGGAACACTACCTTTTTCCTAAAGAATTCGTGATACACATAGATCACCAGTCTCTCAAATATTTAAAGGGACAAGGTAAGTTGAATAGAAGGCATGGTAAGTGGGTAGAGTACCTTGATACTTTTCCATATGTGATTAAATATAAGCAAGGTAAAGAGAATGTTGTTGCTGATGCACTTTCTAGGAGATATGCGCTGATTTCTATGCTTAGTTCCAAATTGTTAGGTTTTGAGCATTTGAAAGAAATGTATGAGCATGATTCTGATTTTGGTGAAATGTATAAGGCATGTGAACATTATGCATTTAATAAGTTCTATAGACATGATGGGTTTCTTTTTAGGGGAAAACAATTGTGTATACCTGCATGTTCTATTAGAGAGTTGCTTGTGAAAGAATCACATAGCGGGGGATTGATGGGACACTTTGGTGTGCAAAAGACTTTAGTCATGCTTAATAAACATTTCTATTGGCCTAATATGCGAAAATATGTTGAAAAAGTGTGTGCTCAATGTTTTGCATGTAAACAGGCTAAGTCTAAGGCTTTAAATCAAGGTTTGTCTACTCCTTTGCCTGTTCCCACTGAACCTTGGACTGACATTTCTATGGACTTCATTGTAGGTTTACCTAGGACAAAAAGGGGAAGGGATAGTGTGTTTGTTGTAGTGGACCGATTTAGTAAAATGGCGCATTTCATTGCTTGTCATAAAACTGATGATGCAACAAACATAGATGATTTGTTTTTTTAGGGAAGTAGTTCGATTGCATGGTATACCTAGAACTATTGTCTCTGATAGAGATTCTAAGTTCCTAAGTCACTTTTGGCGTGTTTTGTAGGGTAAACTTGGTACTAAACTTGTGTTTTCGACTACTTGTCATCCACAAACTAATGGCCAAACTGAGGTTGTTAATAGAACTTTAGGAACTATGTTGCATGCTATAATTGGTAAGAATGTTAAAACTTGGGAAGAATGTTTGCCATTTGTTGAGTTTGCTTATAATCGTGCAATTCATACTTCCACAGGGTTTTCACCTTTTGAAATTGTGTATGGTTTTAATCCATTGACTGTGTTGGATTTGATGCCTTTACCTTTGAAAGAACTTTCTAATTTAGATGGCAAGGCTAAGGCTGATTTGGTTAAGACAATACATAATAAAGCACGTGAGAACATTGAGAAGAAGAACAAGATGCATGCAAAGCAGGCTAACAAGGGCCGTAGACAAGTGATATTCGAACCAGGAGATTGGGTTTGGATCCATATGCGTAAAGAGAGGTTTCCTAACCAAAGGAAGTCTAAACTTGATGCAAGAGGAGATGGACCATTTCAAGTGCTAAAACGAATCAATGACAATGCATACAAGATTGATTTGCCAGGTGAGTATGGTGTAAGTGCAACTTTTAATGTTTCTGACTTATCTTCATTTGACTGTGATTTAGATTCGAGGACGAATCCTTTCGAAGGGGGAGGGGATGATATGAGCACAACCAAGCATAATGGCAACAAGAGAGATGAACTAGCACTTCCTCAAGGACCAATCACAAGATCAAGGTCAAAGAAGCTTAAAGAAGTCCTACAAGCATTCATGAGGCCTTATGTAGAGAAGATACAAGTTCAAGAGGATAAAGAAGCTGAATTGGGCTATGAAGACAAGTTGGGGCCGAATGGTCAAATGGGCCTTCAAGCTATTTTGTTTAGTTTCTATTCTTGTAATGATATATAATTAAATGTATTTGGGCAGCCTAGTACCTTAGAAAACGTTTTGGGCTTATTTAATTAGGTTTGTTTTATTTTGGGGCTTATTTGAGTATTTTGGATAGTTTAAGTGGGTAGGCTAAAGTTGGGCTTATCTCTTCTAAAGAGTTGGTGATATGAGCACAACCAAGCATAATGGCAACAAGAGAGATGAACTAGCACTTCCTCAAGGACCAATCACAAGAGCAAGGTCAAAGAAGCTTAAAGAAGTCCTACAAGCATTCATGAGGCCTTATGATGCGTGCACAGGGGGGTCAACATTTCAAGATTATAAACAATGGAAGTTCATATTCATGGAGATCAAATTTGGAGAAGTTAAAGAAGGCTTGAAGGAAGTCCGTGGGCCAAAATTTATGAAGAAGCCAAATTAAAGATGGACATGTGCTAGTCATGTGACGACTTAACATGTGCAGGTCATGTGACACTTGACATGTGCCGACCATGTGATGCGGAACCCCAAGGCTATGTCAAACCCGAAACCCCAAACACACAAATGGCAAGAACAAGAACAGAATTTAAATCCCCAATCTAAAGAACCCCCAATCAATAAAATGAAAGGAAACGCTTATGATAGATTGATTTGAAGAATAAGAACAGAAATTCGCCACAAGATGAAATACCTTGATAAGAAAATCGTTCTTGATGCAATAGAAGAAGACAAATCCTCTCCAATGGTAAATTCGGCCAAAGTAATCATCCCTAATACATCCTATCACGTGGTTATTATACCACTAATTAAAATGTAAGGCCTTAACAATGGGCTGCCAAACATAGCTAACTTAAGCCCATTTCGCTAATTAAGCCTAATAAACAAGAAATTAAATCCAATAGCTTAAATAAATAACAAAACACAACTTAATGAGTCCAAACACAAGCCCACACGCCTAACATAATGCTTGGGCTGTCCAAAGCTTATTCCATTGGCTTTAAACAAATTAATGAGCCCATTTGAGTTCCCTCTTGAAGATTCGGCCCCAACTCCTCTTGCTTGTCCATATTTTCCACCATTCGGCCCATGTAGGCTTTGAGACCCTCCTTGAATTTCTTGGCTCTTGATCTAGTCACTGGGCCTTCTGGTAAAGCTAGTTCATCTCTTGGTTCCTTGGTCGTGCTCACATCACCATGTGACCTTGACATGTGCTATACATGTGACACTTGACATGTGCCGACCATGTGACCTTGACATGTGCTATGCATGTGAGCCAGAGCATGTGCAATGCATGTGCTAATTGGTGGATTAAGGGGCTGATTTATTTGGGCTTTTAGTTTAGTCTTTTATTTATTATTTTCATTTGATTATTTGTAATATGTTAGGGCTTAACTTATTCTTTTGGGCTTATTTAAGTGAGATGGGCTTTAATTAGCTTGGGCTCATTTAATTAGTTCTTTTTAGGCTTTTTGGGCTGAATTTTAAGTTAATTAGTGTGGACTTTAGTTATCTTAGTGTAAGACCCATGTTTTAAGGCCTATTTGATTAATTAGGGTTTTTATTAGCTTAAGTGAGTATAAATACTCCTCAAAAACGAATTTGTAATTCAGACTTGGAGATTATGATATTTTGAGACTTTTATTTGGCTTGGCCAAATTCTTCATTGGAGAGGATTGTTTGTCTTCTTCTTTTGCATCAAGAACTTTAATTCTTATCAAGGTAAATACTTTGTGGCGAATTCTGTTCTTGTGTTTTAAATCAATCTATTATAAGCGTTTCCATTCACATAGTTGTTTGGGGGTTCTTTAGATTGGAGGTTTATTCTTGTTCATGTTCATGCCATATTGTATGTTCAAGGGGTTTCGGGTTCTTTAGCCTTGGGGTTCCGCATCATTTGGTATCAGAGCTTGGATTTGGATTAAATTCTTATTTATCCATGTTTGTTTGCTGTTTTTGTTCATTAATTTTCAGTTTATGTGATTCCTAAAATTTAGGAACCCTTGTTCATCATAGGGGCCAAAAATTTAGGAGCCTTGTTTTTAGGCTGAATTCTTTGTTATTTGATCTTAAAGTTTAGCTTGTTTGCTATTCTAGTTATTAAAAATCAAAATATAAAAAATAAAATAAAATAAAAAGAAAAAGTTGTTGGCGGCTAGAAAAGAAAAGTATACAAATTAGGGTTGTTGAATTAGTTTGGGCGTGAATTACATTGAATTAAACCTATTGGGCCAGATTTGGAGTTGGATAATTATTTGGGTTTGATTTAAACCTATTGGGCCAGATTTGGAGTTGGATAATTATTTGGGTTTAACTTGAACCTATTGGGCTGAATTGGGTTTCCTAAGCTTAAACTAATTAAGACATAGTGGATAAGTCATTTTGTCTTAAGTCTAGACATTTGGGTTTCCATATCTTGAACTAATTAAGACATAGTGGATAAGTCATTTTGTCTTAAGTCTAGACATTTGGGTTTCCATATCTTGAACTAATTAAGACATAGTGGATAAGTTATTTTGTCTTAGTCTAGACATTTGGGTTTCCTTATTTGATCTTATTAAGACATATTGGTTTAAACTTTGTCTTATTTTGGACAATCATTTGGGTTTCCTAATCTTGATTCAGTTTGGACATATTGTTGCTTCCTTTTCATTTTGTCTTAGTGTGTTAACCCATATTGTATCAAATTGAATTTTCCATTTGGGAGATTTCAATTTCCGCAATCTTGCATTAGTTTTGTCATTTCTTTCATTCTTAAGTTTCCATTTTTGGTGTCTTTGTGTTTTTTCTTCCGATTACACTATAATTAACAATTTGATTCTTGTTAGTTAAATTTATACAATTCGGACAGCATACATATCTTCACCTTGTATGCTCATTTCAACGTTCTTCATTTTGGTCTTTTGCTTCTAGTTTTGTGCCTATCTTCTTGTTAAGTATTTTCATTGCATTCTTTTACTATAATTTGCTGCTTGTAAACTATTTTGACTTGAGTTTGAGTTCTGAAGTGCAACTGAAGACAGCAAGCCTGAGTGGTAAAAGGCTTGAGAGTGTGAGCTTAAAAGAGGGTAAAAGCCAAATTTGAGCGAAACACGAGTGGAGTGTCACCTCTTTGAGTGTAAACACGTGAGGGAGTGTAGTGAGGCTGTTTTATTTAACATCTTTTGCAAGTAAAGCACCATGACTGATGAATCCAGTAAGAAGGAGATGTCTATAGAACAGGTTGTGTTTGCTATACAAGCAATACAAGGTACTATTGAAAATTTGTTGAGAGAAAGGGTCGACGTTAAAGAGAGGTTGGATAAATTAGAAGGGGGAACATCCAATAACTCAAGGAGAACAGCTAGGAGGGGAAGATGGATTAATGAGCGAGAGGAGGTTGATCAAGGTGATTGGGATGAAGATGATGAAGTTCAATCCGTGAGGGGTAGAGTGAGAAGAGAAGATAAAGTGGACAGCAACATCAATGCCATCAAGATGAACATTCCATCCTTTAAAGGTAGGAATGATGCTGAAGTGTATTTAGAATGGGAAAGGAAGGTGGACATGATTTTTGCTTGTCATAACTATTCTGAAGACAAGAAAGTAAGAATAGCAGCAGTGGAGTTTAGTGATTATGCGCTGGTTTGGTGGAATGAGTTAGTGAAGAGTAAAAGGAGGAATGGGGATCCACCTATCTCTACTTGGGAAGAAATGAAGAGAGTAATGAAGAGGAGGTTTGTACCATCCTACTACTATAGAGAGTTGCACCAGCAATTACATAGGCTCACTCAAGGAGCTAGAACAGTGGAGGATTATCACAAGGAAATAGAGATGCTCATGATTAAAGCCAATATAGAAGAGGAAGAAGAGGTTACTATGGCTCGGTTCATGGGAGGTTTGAATAGGAAAATTGCTGATGTGGTGGACTTACAACATTATGGAGTAATGGGGGACCTAGTAAATATTGCCATGAAAGTGGAGAGGCAACAAAAGCAAAGGAGGACAGCAAGGTTATTTTCAAATTCCAGCAGCAAGAGTTGTTCAAACTGGAGCAAAAATGAGGATTTTAAAAATATGGAATTGCAGTTTAAACAACTTTCTGGACTAATAAGTACGTATAAGAGACAAGAGGAAAGAAAGAAAGAAGAGGAAGTTATTGTCGATGAAATTGTTTGTGAAGCTGAAAGAGATGGTATAGACTTATATGCTGATGAAGTTGTAAATGGTGAAGAAATAAGTGGATGTGACGAAGATGTTGTTTTGAGTGAAAAGGAAAACATAATTGAAAGAGAAGATGTTGCTTTGAGTGAACAGAAGGATGTTTGTGTAATTGAGATAGAAGATCAGCATGTTATAATTGACCCTACAGTTCTTAAGGAGGTTGAATTGAACGTGGAAAGTGAAGATAATAATGATCAGAATGAAAAGATTATATTAAAGACTAACCATGTTTTGCCTAGTTTTCAGGTTAAATTGCAGGAACATGATGAGTCCTCAGCTGAAGAAGCATTCATTTTATTTCCACCTATTCAGAAGATCTTATATGAAGATGAATTTATTCTACAAGTATCAATTCCCAACTTGAACAAGACAAAGATTCGAGGACGAATCTTTTCTAAAGAGTGAGGAAATGATGCGTGCACAGGGGGGTCAACATTTCAAGATTATAAACAATGGAAGTTCATATTCATGGAGATCAAATTCGGAGAAGTTAAAGAAGGCTTGAAGGAAGTCCGTGGGCCAAAATTTATGAAGAAGCCAAATTGAAGATGGACATGTGCTAGTCATGTGACGACTTAACATGTGCAGGTCATGTGACACTTGACATGTGCCGACCATGTGACCTTGACATGTGCTATGCATGTGACACTTGACATGTGTCGACCATGTGACCTTGACATGTGCTATGCATGTGGGCCAGAGCATGTGCAATGCATGTGCTAATTGGTGGATTAAGGGGCTGATTTATTTGGGCTTTTAGTTTAGGCTTTTATTTATTATTTTCATTTGATTATTTGTAATATGTTAGGGCTTAACTTATTCTTTTGGGCTTATTTAAGTGAGATGGGCTTTAATTAGCTTGGGCTCATTTAATTAGTTCTTTTTAGGCTTTTTGGGCTGAATTTTAAGTTAATTAGTGTGGGCTTTAGTTATCTTAGTGTAAGGCCCATGTTTTAAGGCCTATTTGATTAATTAGGGTTTTTATTAGCTTAAGTGAGTATAAATACTCCTCAAAAACGAATTTGTAATTCAGACTTGGAGATTATGATATTTTGAGACTTTTATTTGGCTTGGCCAAATTCTTCATTGGAGAGGATTGTTTGTCTTCTTCTTTTGCATCAAGAACTTTAATTCTTATCAAGGTAAATACTTTGTGGCGAATTCTGTTCTTGTGTTTTAAATCAATCTATTATAAGTATTTCCATTCACATAGTTGTTTGGGGGTTCTTTAGATTGGGGGTTTATTCTTGTTCATGTTCATGCCATATTGTATGTTCAAGGGGTTTCGGGTTCTTTAGCCTTGGGGTTCCGCATTATTTGGTATCAGAGCTTGGATTTGGATTAAATTCTTATTTATCCATGTTTGTTTGCTGTTTTTGTTCATTAATTTTCAGTTTATGTGATTCCTAAAATTTAGGAACCCTTGTTCATCATAGGGGCCAAAAATTTAGGAGCCTTATTTTTAGGCTGAATTCTTTGTTATTTGATCTTAAAGTTTAGCTTGTTTGCTATTCTAGTTATTAAAAATCAAAATATAAAAAAAATAAAATAAAAAGAAAAAGTTGTTGGCGGCTAGAAAAGAAAAGTATACAAATTAGGGTTGTTGAATTAGTTTGGGCGTGAATTACATTGAATTAAACCTATTGGGACAGATTTGGAGTTGGATAATTATTTGGGTTTGATTTAAACCTATTGGGCCAGATTTGGAGTTGGATAATTATTTGGGTTTAACTTGAACCTATTGGGCTGAATTGGGTTTCCTAAGCTTAAACTAATTAAGACATAGTGGATAAGTCATTTTGTCTTAAGTCTAGACATTTGGGTTTCCATATCTTGAACTAATTAAGACATAGTGGATAAGTCATTTTGTCTTAAGTCTAGACATTTGGGTTTCCATATCTTGAACTAATTAAGACATAGTGGATAAGTTATTTTGTCTTAGTCTAGACATTTGGGTTTCCTTATTTGATCTTATTAAGACATATTGGTTTAAACTTTGTCTTATTTTGGACAATCATTTGGGTTTCCTAATCTTGATTCAGTTTGGACATATTGTTGCTTCCTTTTCATTTTGTCTTAGTGTGTTAACCCATATTGTATCAAATTGAATTTTCCATTTGGGAGATTTCAATTTCCGCAATCTTGCATTAGTTTTGTCATTTCTTTCATTCTTAAGTTTCCATTTTTGGTGTCTTTGTGTTTTTTCTTCCGATTACACTATAATTAACAATTTGATTCTTGTTAGTTAAATTTATACAATTCGGACAGCATACATATCTTCACCTTGTATGCTCATTTCAACGTTCTTCATTTTGGTCTTTTGCTTCTAGTTTTGTGCCTATCTTCTTGTTAAGTATTTTCATTGCATTCTTTTACTATAATTTGCTGCTTGTAAACTATTTTGACTTGAGTTTGAGTTCTGAAGTGCAACTGAAGACAGCAAGCCTGAGTGGTAAAAGGCTTGAGAGTGTGAGCTTAAAAGAGGGTAAAAGCCAAATTTGAGCGAAACACGAGTGGAGTGTCACCTCTTTGAGTGTAAACACGTGAGGGAGTGTAGTGAGGCTGTTTTATTTAACATCTTTTGCAAGTAAAGCACCATGACTGATGAATCCAGTAAGAAGGAGATGTCTATAGAACAGGTTGTGTTTGCTATACAAGCAATACAAGGTACTATTGAAAATTTGTTGAGAGAAAGGGTCGACGTTAAAGAGAGGTTGGATAAATTAGAAGGGGGAACATCCAATAACTCAAGGAGAACAGCTAGGAGGGGAAGATGGATTAATGAGCGAGAGGAGGTTGATCAAGGCGATTGGGATGAAGATGATGAAGTTCAATCCGTGAGGGGTAGAGTGAGAAGAGAAGATAAAGTGGACAGCAACATCAATGCCATCAAGATGAACATTCCATCCTTTAAAGGTAGGAATGATGCTGAAGTGTATTTAAAATGGGAAAGGAAGGTGGACATGATTTTTGCTTGTCATAACTATTCTGAAGACAAGAAAGTAAGAATAGCAGCAGTGGAGTTTAGTGATTATGCGCTGGTTTGGTGGAATGAGTTAGTTAAGAGTAAAAGGAGGAATGGGGATCCACCTATCTCTACTTGGGAAGAAATGAAGAGAGTAATGAAGAAGAGGTTTGTACCATCCTACTACTATAGAGAGTTGCACCAGCAATTACATAGGCTCACTCAAGGAGCTAGAACAGTGGAGGATTATCACAAGGAAATTGATGCGGAACCCCAAGGCTAAAGAACCCGAAACCCCTTAAACACACAATATGGCATGAACATGAACAAGAAGAAACTCCCAATCTAAAGAACCCCCAAACAACATGTGAATGGAAACGCTTATAATAGATTGATTTAAAAACATAAGAACAGAATTCGCCACAAAGTAAATACCTTGATAAGAATTTAAGTTCTTGATGCAAAAGAAGAAGACAAGCTTTCCTCTCCAATGAAGAAAATTCGGCCAAGCCAAATGATGGTATACAAAAGTGTTTTTGATGTGTCTTTTACAACTTATAATAAGGTATTTATAGCCCCCAAAAGGTAGGTAACCCTAAATAAGTCAAAAGTTCACCTAACACATGGCCACCTAACACATGGGCCTCCCACCAAACCCTAAATAAGTCAAAAGGCCTCCTAACACATGGCCACCTACCAAATAACTAAAGCCCAAACTTATTAACTCTAAAATACAATCACCCACAAGCCTAAAATAATTAATTTAAATGAGCCCAACCTAAAGTAAGCCCAACTCACTTAAAATTAGCCTATTAAGCTATATGAGGTTCCAACTAAATAATTAAAATAAAACAAGTTCAACATAATAAAATAAGCCCATTGGGCAGCCTAAAGCTACTCTTCGAGATTGAAATAATTAGTCAAGCACAATTGAAGCCCATCTTTTGCATTTGGCCCCATTGGATTAGATATAGCACAATTTGGCTCAACTCTCTCTTGAATCTCCATAGCTTCCACAATTCGGCCTGCGTAGGATTGCCATGATGGGTTGACCCCCCTGTGCACGCATCATCCCCTCCCTCTTTAGAAAAGATTCATCCTCGAATCTTCGTTTTATTTATGTTGGGAATTGAAGCTTGTGGAATAAATTGATCTTCATAGACAATCTTGGGAATAGGTGGAAATAATATGAATGCTTCTTCAGAAAAGAACTCATTATGTTCCTGCAAGTTAACACGAAAACTAGGAAAAGCATGGTTAGTCAATACAAGAATTTCATTTTGATCATGATTATCTTCTTTTTCCATGTTCAATTCAGCCTCCTGAAACACTACAGGATTAATCGTAACATGCTGATCGTCCAACTCAACTAAACAAGCATCTTCCATTTTACAATCTTCTTCCTTTTCCCTTAAACAATCATCGTCTGCACTTCCACTTATGTCTTCCTCATTTATAACATCATCATCATATAAATCTATAGCATCTCTTTCAGCTTCACAAATAATCTCTTCCACTACAACTTTCTCTTTCTTTCTTTTCTCCTTTTGCAAACACTTATCTAGTTGTTTAAAAAGTTGTTTAAACCGCAATTCTGCATTTTTAAAGTCTTCCTTCAATAACTTAGTATCCTTTTTTAACTCATCCAATGTTTCTTGATCTAAATGTCGTCTTGACTTATAATAGGACATCCTCACAATCACTTCCTCACGTGTTTCACTCAAAATATGGCACTCCACTCGTGTGTCACTCTATTTGGCTTTTACCCTCTTTTAAGCTCACTCACTCAAGCCTTTTACTATTCAAGCTTGCTGTCTTCAATTGCACTTTAGAACTCAATCCCAAGACAAGATGATTAACATTTCAATAAATTTAAATGAGAATGCAATGAAAACATTTAACAAAGAAAGTCAAGAATGACGCCTACCCACAGATTGCCACTTTGACTTTTCAAATTAATTTCCAAATTCAAATGTTGGACAAATCTGAATTTTGGTACTTTTCTAATGGAAAAGTCAATTTTGATGCAATGGATGTGAAGATAAGAAATCAAAGAAAGTCAAAAATGACAACTACCCATAAATATTCACTTTGACTTTTCAAATTAATTTCCAAATTCAAAGTATGACCAAATCTAAATTTTTGTTTCTTTGTGATTTTTCTTTCCTAGATTTATCTCAATGCTGACTTTTCTTTTTTTTTTTTTAAATTCGGATGAACAGTACTGTGAATAGTACTATAAACATTAACGTGAACAGTACCAACGATTTTTTTTTTCTTTTTAGAACTTAAAACATCAAACACAAGATCTGATGTAGGAACAAAGAAGAACACAAAAGAACAAATTCAAAAATAAAGAAGAACACAAAATTGATAAGAATAAGATTGCAAATTTAACAACGCGGAATTATCTTGTTCTAATGAAAATAAAACAATAGAATAGCAAATTAACACAAGATAAATAAGAATTTATCCTAATCCAAGCTCTGATACCAAATGATGCGGAACCCCAAGGCTAGAGAACCCAAAACCCCTTAAACACACAATATGGCATGAACATGAACAAGAAGAAACTCCCAATCTAAAGAACCCCCAAACAACATGTGAATGGAAACGCTTATAATAGATTGATTTAAAAACATAAGAACAGAATTCGCCACAAAGTAAATACCTTGATAAGAATTTAAGTTCTTGATGCAAAAGAAGAAGACAAGCTTTCCTCTCCAATGAAGAAAATTCGGCCAAGCCAAATGATGGTATTCAAAAGTGTTTTTGATGTGTCTTTTACAACTTATAATGAGGTATTTATAGCCCCCAAAAGGTAGGTAACCCTAAATAAGTCAAAAGTCCACCTAACACATGGCCACCTAACACATGGGCCTCCCACCAAACCCTAAATAAGTCAAAAGGCCACCTAACACATGGCCACCTACCAAATAACTAAAGCCCAAACTTATTAACTCTAAAATACAATCACCCACAAGCCTAAAATAATTAATTTAAATGAGCCCAACCTAAAGTAAGCCCAACTCACTTAAAATAAGCCTATTAAGCTATATGAGGGTCCAACTAAATAATTAAAACAAAACAAGTTCAACATAATAAAATAAGCCCATTGGGCAGCCTAAAGCTACTCTTCGAGATTGAAATAATTAATCAAGCACAATTGAAGCCCATCTTTTGCATTTGGCCCCATTGGATTAGATATAGCACAATTTGGCTCAACTCTCTCTTGAATCTCCATAGCTTCCACAATTCGGCCTGCGTAGGATTGCCATGATGGGTTGACCCCCCCGTGCACGCATCAAATTTGGATGGGTTTGAGTCAAATTTAGCTTTATGCCTATATTGGTGAACTTGGGGTCCTAAATTTTAGGAATGGGTTTTCCTTGATAAATACTTATTATTTTGGGATATTATTGAATAGATTTTGACGGAGAAACAATACGATGAATTTATCTTGAGTGAGTTAGCCAAATTCCACTTATAGCCAAAATTGAGTCTACATTCATTTTCCTTAGGATAATCATTAGCTTTTAGGATTATTTTCAGATTGTATTTATCTTTATTTATTCATGTACTTAGTCCATATTGTGGCCAAATACATGTAGATAAAGGTTAGGAATTATCTTTGTTATTTATTTTATTAATTATCTCTTAGAGTTAGTGTTTGATTATAACTCCTCTAGGGAGAGGTGGCTGCCTAGCCTATATAAAGGGCTGAACTTCTTCATTTGTACTTTACATTTTGCATATCTTATGATTAATGAATTTTCATTTACTGAATTTATGAGAGTTAATTTCTATTGATTCTTGCTATTGTATAAAGAATTAGACTTAGGCAATTTGCATGGTTAATGTATGCTTGATTCTTATTCTTCTTACTTTCTAAATCAATCCATTATAAGCGTTTCCATTCAATCTTGTTTGGGGGTTCTTTAGATTGGGGGTTTATTCACTTGTTTATGATCAATATTCATGGTATGTTGGCGTTCTAGTTTGCATATAGGCTGGGGTTCCGCATCAATTGGTATCAGAGCTTAGTCTAAGTGATATATTCTTAACTATCCTTTAATTTTGTCTTCTTGAAATTCTTTCTTTATTTTGGCCGAATAGGACTTTGCATCTAGTTCCTTATTTGGTTCTTGCTCAATTGTGTTAAATTTACCTATCTCAAGTATTTGATCATTAGTTGTGTGATTTACATTTGAAAAAAAAAAGAAAAAAAAAAGAAAATTTATATACATATAAAAAAAAATTTAGAAATTATTTTGTGTTCAATTCGGGTCCTATTATCTTGTTAAGTTCAAATTTGATCAACTAAGCTAGAACTTCCATAATTGGTTTGATTTCTCCAAAGATCAAGTTAAGTACTCGTTGTTTTTGGATTTTGGGTGATATTATTGCATGCTTTCTTTGATTTTCTTTTTGTTGAGTCTATATAAAATCTGTTTAAACTAATCATTAGGTTTAGTTAAACATTGCATTTAAGTGCATCCGTCTTGTCTATTCTTTTCATTCTAAGTTATCAATTTGTGTGTCTAAACTGTTTTTGGTTCCAAGTACACTAGTTTAACATATTGCACATTGTTGAACATCTTTATATACTAAAGCGCACGAAATTTATCTCTTGTGTGCTATTTCCAAGTTTGTTCAATTTTGGTCAATTTGTCTCTAGAATTAGTACTCGTTGTTGTTCTTGTTAAGTATTCATTGTTACCAAATCAAACTACTTAATTGTGCACATTTGTTTGAGTTTGTTTCTGAAGTACAATTGCGAGAAATTAAGTCATGAGTTGAGAGACAAACACGTGAGGGAGTGAATTGTGAGGTTTCTTTTTTCCTTTATAAATCATGTCAAGAAGGGAAAGAATAGAGACAATGCATGAGGAGGAGGATGGAAGTGTGCCTGAGTGGAAACAATGTATAAAACATTCCTAAGTGAGGTTAAGAAGTTGAATTCTAGGATGGATCGGGTGGAGGAGATAATTGACAAGTCTACTAGAATTCAAAACCGACGTAGATCGATTAACACTCATAGTAAAAATGAAGATTCTAAAGATATGTAATTGCATTTTAAACAACTTTCTAGACTACTAAGTACGTATATGGGACAAGAGAAAAGAAAGAAAGAAGAGAAAGTTGTAGTAGCAGAAACTATTTGTGAAGCTGAAAGAGATGCTATAGATTTATGTGAAGATGAGGTGGTGAATGATGAAGAGACAATTGAAAAAGAAGATGTTGTCACTTGTTTAGGTGAAAAGGAAGATGTTTGTGTAATTGAGTTAGAAGATCAGCACTTTATGATTGCTCCTTTATTAATTGAGGAGGCTGAATTGCAAGTGAAAAATGAAGAGAAAAATGAAACATAACAAAAAGATTGTATTAAGAACTAACCATGTTTTGTCCAGTGTTTTTTTGTCTTTACAGGAACATGAGTTATTTTCTGAAAAAGCATTCATTTTATTTTCACCTATTCACAAGATCATCTATGAAGATCAATTTATTCCATAAGTTTTCATTCCCAGTTTGAACAAGACGAAGATTTGAGGACGAATCTTTTCTAAAGAGGGAGGGGATGATATGAGCACAACCAAGCATAATGGCACAAAATCAAGGTCAAAGAAGCTTAAAGAAGTCCTACAAGCATTCATGAGGCCTTATGTAGAGAAGATACAAGTTCAAGAGGGGAAAGAAGCTGAATTGGGCTACGAAGACAAGTTCGGGTCGAATAGTCAAATGGGCCTTCAAGCTATTTTGTTTAGCTTCTATTCTTGTAATGACATATAATTAAATGTATTTAGGCAGCCTAGTACCTTAGAAAACGTTTTGGGCTTATTTAATTAGGTTTGTTTTATTTTTGGGCTTATTTGAGCATTTTGGGTAATTTAAGTGGGTAGGATAAAGTTGGGCTTATCTCTTCTAAAGAGTTGGGCCTAAATAACTAATTGAGGCTTAGAAAACATGAGGGGGCCGGATTTTAAAGGGGAGAGCTGAATTTGGATGGGTTTGAGTCAAATTTAGCTTTATGCCTACATTGGTGAACTTGAGGTCCTAAATTTTAGGAATGGGTTTTCCTTGATAAATACTTATTATTTTGGGATATTATTGAATAGAGTTTGACGGAGAAACAATAGGATGAATTTATCTTGAGTGAGTTAGCCAAATTCCACTTATAGCCAAAATTGAGTCTACATTCATTTTCCTTAGGATAATCACTAGCTTTTAGGATTATTTTAAGATTGTATTTATCTTTATTTATTCATGTACTTAGTCCATATTGTGGCCAAATACATGTAGATAAAGGTTAGGAATTATCTTTGTTATTTATTTTATTAATTATCTCTTAGAGTTAGTGTTTGATTATAACTCCTCTAGGGAGGGGTGGCTGCCTAGCCTATATAAAGGGCTAAACTTCTTCATTTGTACTTTACATTTTGCATATCTTATGATTAATGAATTTTCATTGACTGAATTTGTGAGAGTTAATTTCTATTGATTCTTGCTATTGTATGAAGAATTAGACTTAGGCAATTTGCATGGTTAATGTATGCTTGATTCTTATTCTTCTTACTTTCTAAATCAATCCATTATAAGCGTTTCCATTCAATCTTGTTTGGGGGTTCTTTAGATTGGGGGTTTATTCACTTGTTTATGATCAATATTCATGGTATGTTGGCATTCTAGTTTGCATATAGGCTGGGGTTCCGCATCAACTTGGGACCAATTGGCCCAAGCATTTTTATTAAAATACTTTCCTCTAGCCAAAATTGCAAAAATTATAAAAGATATCACAGCTTTTGTGCAAAATGATAATGAATCTTTGTATGAAGCATGGGAAAGATTTAAGAAATTGCAGCGAATGTGTCCACATCACAACCTTCCAAGGAAGCTATTGATGCAAACCTTCTACAATGGTGTGAATCGTACCACAAGAGGTACCATAGATGCTGCAGCTGGTGGCTCCTTGATGAGGAAAACAATAGAAGCTGCCTTTGAATTGCTTGAGGAGATGGCCATGAACAATTGTATGTGGCCCACCGAAAGAGTATGGGAATCTAATTCTAATGCTAGGGGGGTTCATGTTGTAGATTCTGTTGTAGCCTTACAAGCCCAAATAGAAGCTTTAACTTTAAAATTTAGTAGCCTAGGAATGGGGGGTAGTTCACAAAAGGTATACACTATTTATGGCCAACAAGGTCATACAAGTGAGGTGTGCAATTTGGGAATGAATAATTCTGAAGAGCAAGTTAGTTTTATCCAAGGCCAAGAAAGAGGTAATCCATACTCAAACACATATAACCCTAGTTGGAGAAACCATCCTAATTTTTCTTAGGGTAATAGTAGTAACCAAAATAGGGGAGTAGGATTTCAACCACCTCAAGATAGGTTTGGAGCTTTAGAGGTTAAAATGGATAGGTTCTTAGAGGGGATTAATCTAAAATTTAGTTCACAAGAAGAGAACCAAAAGAGGCTAGAAACAAAGTTTGATCAAATCACTAAAAATCAAGCTCTATCCATCCATAACTTGGAAGTACAAATAGGGCAAATAGCTAAGGCTTTACCTTCAAGAATGCAAGGAAATCTACCAAGTAATACGGAGGAGAATCCAAGGGAACATCTTAAAGCCATTAAATTGAGGTCAGGTAAATCCTATAATAATGAATTTGTTTCTACTAATATGGATGAGAATGTGCAGAAAAAACAAAAGAATTTTCAGAAGGATGAACCTTCTGTCGCTAGCGCGACACCTGTCACGAGCTCGATAGAAGAGGGGCAGACAGACATTGCGAGCGCATTACCCTTCGCGAGCGTGAAGATTGGCAATCCGCCTACTATCACGATCGCAACACCTGTCGCGGGCACGACAGAAGGGGTGACCAAAAGCCAAACTCCGCAGGTTTTTCAACCTCGTCCGCCTTTTCCACAACGCTTGAAGCAGCAACATTAAGATAAGCAATTCCAATCTTTTATTGATAAATTGAAACACTTACACATAAATTTAAATTTTAATGAGGCCATTACACAAATTCCTAACAATGCGAAATTCCTTAAAGACTTGATTTCAAAGAAAAGAAGTTGGGAGGATATATCCACTTTAGAGTTGACTGAAGCATGTAGTTCAATAATTTCAAATAATTTGCCTACTAAGCTTAAGGACAATGGTAGTTTTACTATTCATTGCACTTTAGGGGATGTTGATTTTCCTAAATGTTTATGTGATTTGGGGGCTAGTATAAACCTTATGCCTTTGACTATCTTTAAGAAATTAGGATTGGACTATGTTAAACCTACTTCTATGGTTTTGCAATTGGCTGATCAATCTATTAAAAAACCTTGTGGCATAGTGGAAGATGTGCTTGTGAAAGTTGATAAATTCATTCTACCAGCTGACTTTGTTATTCTAGATTTTGCATATGATGTGAAATGTCCATTGATTTTAGGAAGACCTTTCATGAGGACTGGTGGGCTTTGGTTGATGTCTATGAGGGCACTTTAATCTTAAGAGTGGGGGAAGATAGTGTGCAATATCAAATGGATAAATCCTTAAAATATCCCATGGATGAGAATGTGTGCATGAAAATAGATGTCATTGATGCCTGTGTTTTGGAAGTGTTAGACAATGTAGGTCAAGAAGAGGTTGATTTTGAAGAAGAAGTCCATGAAGAGGTAGAGCAAGAGAGCTCAAGACCTGAACGTCTAAATAGAAATGAAGCTCCATTGCCACCATCCATTGTAAGTCCTCCTAATGTTGAATTGAAAGAGCTACCTACTCATTCGAGGTATGCATTTTTTGGTCCAGATCATACTTTACCATTATTATTTCTAACAAACTCACTAGTGCACAAGAGTCTTCATTATTAGAGGTTGGCAAATTTCTGATCTGAAAGAAATTAGTCCTAATGTAGTAATGCATAGGATTAACATGGTAGATGAATGTCAACCAAAAGCTGATAGAAAAAGAAGGCTTAATCCTAATATAAAAGAAGTTGTAAAGAAAGAAGTCATTAAGCTATTAGATGCTGGAATTATTTATCCAATTTCAAATAGTTCTTGGGTAAGTCCTATTCATTGTGTACCAAAGAAAGGGGGTATGACAGTAGTTAGAAATGAGATTGGGGAATTGATTCCTGCTAGAACCACCACCGGTTGGAGGGTATGTATTGACTATAGGAAGTTAAATTTAGCCACTAGAAAGGATCATTTTCCTTTACCATTCAATGACCAAATATTAGAAAGGATAGCTGGCCATTCTCATTATTGCTTCTTAGATGGTTATTCAGGATATTTTCAAATATTTATATATCCTAATGACCAAGAAAAAACCACCTTTACTTGTCCTTATGGGACTTTTGCCTATAGAAGAATGCCATTTGGGTTATGCAATGCACCAGCAACTTTTTAAAGGTGCATGACTTCTATTTTTGGGGATATAATAGAAGACATTACGGAAGTGTTCATGGATGATTTTTCTATGTGTGGGGACTCATTTGAGTTATGTTTAAGTAATTTAGATAGAGCATTGGCTAGATGTGAGGAAACTAATTTGGTACTAAATTGGGAGAAATGTCATTTTATGGTTGAAGAAGGAATTGTTCTAGGCCATAAAATTTCAAGTAAAGCGATTGAGGTAGATAGAGCTAAAACAGAACTGATTCAGAAATTACCTCCACCAACTACACTTAAGGGTGTAAGGTCATTTTTTGGACACGCTGGTTTTTATAGAAGGTTTATAAAGGATTTTTCCTTAATTGCTAAGCCTTTAACTAATTTGTTAGTTAAGTATGTACCTTTTGAATTTTTTCATGCATGTATGCAAGCTTTTGATACTTTAAAAAATGATCTTGTAAGTGCACCTATAATTGCTTCTTTTAATTGGGAATTACCTTTTGAAATTATGTGTGATGCAAGTGACCTTGCTATTGGATGTGTGTTAGGACAAAGACAAGGTAAAAATTTGCATGTGATTTACTATGCTAGCCATACATTGTCATCACCTCAAGTTAATTACACAACTACTGAAAAAGAAATGTTAGCGATTGTCTATGCATGTGATAAGTTTAGGTCTTACTTGTTAGGATCTAAAGTAATCATCTATACAGATCATGCTGCATTAAGGTACTTATTTGCTAAACAAGATGCTAAACCTAGATTAATTCGTTGGTTTCTTTTATTGCAAGAGTTTGACCTTGAAATTAGATACAAGAAGGGATCTGAAAATTTAGTGGCTGATCACTTGTCAAGGTTAGAAAATGATGAATGACCTATAGGAGATAACAATGAAATAAATGAATCCTTTCCGGGTGAATCTCTCATGTTTATTGAGCAAGTAAATGGTCTTTGGTATGCAGATTTTGCTAATTTTCTTGCTGCAGGAATTGTACCTAATGATTTGACATGGCAACAAAAGAAAAAATTCTTTAGTGATGTAAAAAATTATCTTTGGGAAGAACCCTATTTATTTAAGATAAGTGGGGATGGTATTATCCGTAGATGTGTTAATGAGGGTGAGTATGCAAACATTCTAACACATTGTCATTCATCTTTGTATTCTGATCATAATGGTAGTACTAAGACTGCCTCTCGTGTGCTAGAATGTGGTTTTTTTTTGCCTACGTTATGTCATGATGCTAGAATATTTGTAGCTCATTGTGATAAGTGCCAAAGAGCTGATAACATTGGGAAAAGAGATGAAATGCCTTTGAACAATATTTTGGAAGTAGAGATATTTGATGTGTGGGGGATAGACTTCACGGGTCCTTTTCCTACCTCATTTGGACAAAATTACATTTTGGTTGGTGTTGACTATGTATCCAAATGGGTTGAAGCCAAAGCAACATCAACTAATGTGATGCGGAACCCCAAGGGCGGAACCCCAAGGCTAAAGAACCCGAAACCCCTTAAACACACAATATGGCATGAACATGAACAAGAAGAAACTCCCAATCTAAAGAACCCCCAAACAACATGTGAATGGAAACGCTTATAATAGATTGATTTAGAAACATAAGAACAGAATTCGCCACAAAGTAAATACCTTGATAAGAATTTAAGTTCTTGATGCAAAAGAAGAAGACAAGCTTTCCTCTCCAATGAAGAAAATTCGGCCAAGCCAAATGATGATATTCAAAAGTGTTTTAGATATGTCTTTTACAACTTACAATGAGGTATTTATAGCCCCCAAAAGGTAGGTAACCCTAAATAAGTCAAAAGTCCACCTAACACATGGCCACCTAACACATGGGCCTCCCACCAAACCCTAAATAAGTCAAAAGTTCACCTAACACATGGGCCTCCCACCAAATAACTAAAGCCCAAACTTATTAACTCTAAAATACAACAACCCACAAGCCTCAAATAATTAATTTAAATGAGCCCAAGCTAAAGTAAGCCCAACTCACTTAAAATAAGCCTATTAAGCTATATGAGGGTCCAACTAAATAATTAAAACAAAACAAGTTCAACATAATAAAATAAGCCCCTTGGGCAGCCTAAAGCTACTCTTCGAGATTGAAATAATTAATCAAGCACAACTGAAGCCCATCTTTTGCATTTGGCCCCATTGGATTAGATATAGCACAATTTGGCTCAACTCTCTCTTGAATCTCCATAGCTTCCACAATTCAGCCTGCGTAGGATTGCCATGACGGGTTGACCCCCCTGTGCACGCATCATAATGATTCCAAGGTGGTTATGAAATTCTTAAATAAGATCTTTTCAAGGTTTGAAGTGCCAAGAGCCATCATAAGTTATGGAGGTAAGCATTTTATTAATCGCTCTTTTGATTCTTTATTACATAAATATGGTGTGCATCATAGGGTAGCTACTCCATATCATCCACAAACTAGTGGTCAAGTAGAGGTATCTAATAGGGAACTAAAATGGATCTTAGAAAAAACATTTTCTAGCTCTAGGAAGGATAAGCACATAAGCTTGATGATGCATTATAGGCATATCGCACAGTATTTAAAGCACCTATTGGAATGACACCATATAGGTTAGTATATGGAAAAGCTCGTCATTTGCCTATTGAGTTAGAGCATAAAGCATATTGGGCTATTAGAACTTTAAATTATGACATTAAAGATGCAAGTGTTAAAAGATGTTTGCAACTTAATGAGCTTGATGAATTAAGACTTCTTTCTCATAAAAATGCTATGATATACAAAGAAAGATCCAAAAAATGGCATGACGCTCATATTAGATACAAAAGTTTCAAGATTGGGGATAAGGTCTGATACGGATCATCCAACCATTAAAGACCCTTTGAAGATGCCTAGTGGTCCAGTCACAAGAGGGAGAGCTAAGAAGCTGAAAATGGCTATGACAACTTATGTACAAGGCTTTGTTATTCAAGAGCTGAATGAAGATGTCTTTGAGAAGTGTCAAAAAGAGCTTGAAGGATGTTTTCACAAAGTACTTAGCCTTTTGGAAGCTTCTAGTGAAATTGGGCCAACTTAAGCCATTTTTGGGCCAATTTAAGTCATTTTTGGGTTTATACTACTTTGGGCTTTATTTGTACAAGTCATGTGCTTCATTTAAAAGTCACATGACTCATTTATTTAATGACTTAATGGGCTAAATGAATTGGGCTTTTAGATTGGGTTTAGTTTAGTTATTTTGGATTTTTAATTAGTCATTCTTTTAGGCTTATTTTAAGTGTGTTTAATTCATTAGTTTGGGCTTAATTTATCTTGTAAAGCCCATGAACAATTCGGCCACACCATGTTTAAGGCCTAATTAGGGTTTTCTTTATGTTATTTTGCTAGCTAGGGTTAGCCACCATATAAATAGGCTATTATGGATTGTAAACGGGAGATTTTGAATGATAATTATTGGCATAGCCGAATTTATTTGCTTAGATTAAGAGAGTGAATTGCTTTCTTTTCTATTGCATTAAGAATTTTATTAACTTATCAATTATTTGATTGTGGCATTTTTCAGGTTCTTTAATTCCCGATTATTTGCGTTTTCAGTCACAGGTTGATTGGGGGTTCAATAGGGAGGGTGTTTATCTGATTTGGTTTGCTATTCGAATTGTATGTGTGGGTTTGTAGCTCTCTAGCTATTGGGTTCCGCATCAAAGGGTGTGCACACTTATTGTTGATGGAGGTAGTTGCACCAATGTAGCTAGTGTGAGTATGGTTGATAAGCTGAATTTGGTATGTGAAAAGCATCCTAGACCTTATAAATTACAATGGCTGAATGACAGTGGAGAGGTCAAGGTAACAAGGCGAGTAAGAGTGCCATTTTCTATTGGGAGGTTTAAGGATGAGGTGGTTTGTGATGTGGTACCTATGCAGGCAGGCCATTTACTTTTGGGAAGGCCTTGGCAATTTGATAGACATGTTTTGCATAATGGGTACACTAACCATTATTCTTTTTCTTATGAAGGTACAAAGGTTACATTAGCTCCATTATCACCTCAAGAAGTGTTTGAAGATCAAAAGAAATTAGTTGAGAGGGAGAGAGAGGCTTTGGCCAAGAGAGAAGAGGGGAGTGAAATTAAGAGAGAAAAAGAAAGAAAAGGGGAAAAAGAGGCCAGAAAAGAAACAAAACAAATAAATGGCCCATTGGTGAGTGAAAACAAGAAAGGTGGGAGGCAAAAACAGAATTTTTATGTAAGGGCAAGGGAGGTTAAGAGTGCTTTAGCAATAGGGCAGCCATTGATCCTTGTAACCTACAAAGAGATTTTGTTTTCTGACACTGACATTGACCATGAATCTTTGCCTTCTAGTTTTGTGTCTTTGTTACAGGAATATTCAGATGTCTTTCCTGATGAGCTACCAGATGGATTACCACCTTTGAGAGGGATAGAACATCAGATTGATTTCATACCTGGATCAACCATTCCTAACCGACCAGCCTATAGAAGCAATCCTAAGGAAACTAAGGAAATGCAAAGGCAAGTGGAAGAACTCATGGAGAAGGGTTTGGTTAGGGAGAGTATGAGTCCTTGCGCAGTACCCGTTTTATTGGTGCCTAAGAAGGATGGAACTTGGAGGATGTGTGTTGATTGTCGTGCAGTCAACAAAATCACTGTAAAGTATAGACATCCTATCCCTAGGCTTGATGATATGCTAGACGAATTTTGTGGTGCTGTGTATTTTACTAAGATTGATTTAATGAGTGGATATCATCAAATAAGAATGAAACCTGGTGATGAATGGAAAACAGCTTTCAAAACTAAATATGGTTTGTATGAGTGGTTAGTCATGCCTTTTGGGCTATCTAACGCCCCTAGCACATTTATGAGACTTATGAACCATGTATTGCATGCATATTTAGGAAAGTTTGTTGTTGTTTACTTTGATGATATACTCATTTACAGCAAGTCTTTTGAGGAACATATTGAGCATGTTAAGTTAGTTTTGCAAACCTTAAGGAATGAAAAGTTGTATGCTAAACTTAAAAAGTGCACATTTTGTATAGATAGACTTGTTTTTCTTGGTTTTGTGGTGAGTGCACAGGGTATTGAAGTAGATGAAGAGAAAGTTCAGGCAATTAGAGATTGGCCCACGCCTAAGTCCATTTCGGATGTGAGGAGCTTTCATGGCTTAGCAAGTTTTTATAGGCGTTTTGTGCGGGATTTATCTTCTGTTGCTGCACCACTTACAGAAATCATAAAGAAGGAAGTTGGGTTTAAATGGGGAGAAGCACAGCAAAAGGCTTTTGAGAATTTAAAAGGGAAGTTGTGTTCTGCTCCTATTTTATCTTTGCCTAATTTTGATAAAACTTTTGAAATTGAGTATGATGCTTCTGGTGTAGGTATTGGGGCTGTTCTAATGCAAGAAAAGAAACCAGTAGCATACTTTAGTGAGAAGCTTCATGGAGCCCAGCTCAATTATTCAACCTATGACAAGGAGCTTTATGCCTTGGTGAGAGCATTGGATGTGTGGCAGCATTACCTCCTACCTAAGGAGTTTGTCATTCACACCGATCACGAGTCCCTCAAACACTTGAAGGGACAAGGAAGGCAGAATTGGTCAAATCCTTACATGAGAAAGCGCGGGCAAACATTGAAAAGAAAAACAAGCAATATGCTGATAAGGCAAATAGGGGAAGGAAACAAGTGGTGTTCACTCCTGGAGATTGGGTTTGGGTGCATTTTCGGAAGGAATGATTTCAAAACCAAAGGAAAGGAAAGTTGGATGCACGCGGTGATGGTCCTTTTCAAGTTTTGGAGCGCATCAACGATAATGCCTATAAAATAGACTTGTCAGGTGAGTATGGTGTTTCTGCTACATTTAATGTTTTTGACCTTTCTCCTTTTGATGTGGATGCAGATTTGAGGACAAATCTTTTTGAGGAGGGAGGGAATGATACGGATCATCCAACCATTAAAGACCCTTTGAAGATGCCTAGTGGTCCAGTCACAAGAGGGAGAGCTAAGAAGCTGAAAATGGCTATGACAACTTATGTACAAGGCTTTGTTACTCAAGAGCTGAATGAAGATGTCTTTGAGAAGTGTCAAAAAGAGCTTGAAGGAGGTTTTCACAAAGTACTTAGCCTTTTGGAAGCTTCTAGTGAAATTGGGCCAACTTAAGCCATTTTTGGGCCAATTTAAGTCATTTTTGGGTTTATACTACTTTGGGCTTTATTTGTACAAGTCATGTGCTTCATTTAAAAGTCACATGACTCATTTATTTAATGACTTAATGGGCTAAACGAATTGGGCTTTTAGATTGGGTTTAGTTTAGTTATTTTGGGTTTTTAATTAGTCATTCTTTTGGGCTTATTTTAAGTGTGTTTAATTCTTTAGTTTGGGCTTAATTTATCTTGTAAAGCCCATGGACACTTCGGCCACACCATGTTTAAGGCCTCATTAGGGTTTTCTTTATGTTATTTTGCTAGTTAGGGTTAGCCACCATATAAATAGGCTATTATGGATTGTAAATGGCAGATTTTGAATGATAATTATTGGCATAGCCGAATTTATTTGCTTAGATTAAGAGAGTGAATTGCTTTCTTTTCTATTGCATTAAGAATTTGATTAACTCAATTATTTGATTGTGGCGTTTTTCAGGTTCTTTAATTTCCGATTATTTGCGTTTTCAGTCACAGGTTGATTGGGGGTTCAATAGGGAGGGTGTTTATCTGATTTGGTTTGCTATTCGAATTGTATGTGTGGGTTTGTAGCTCGCTAGCTATTGGGTTCCGCATCAAGGTCCTATTATACAATTCTAGGTTAAAACTATTTCCTGGAAAATTGAGATCTAGATGGAGTGGATCCTTTGAGGTCAACCAAGTTTTTTATCATGGTTATTTGGAGCTCAAAAATAGTAAAGGGGAATTATTTAAAACAAATGGTCAAAGATGCAAGGTCTATTTAGAGGAAACTTTTCATGGTAGAGAGGTTTCCTATATCTCTTTAAAAATGGTTTGAAAACTACTTACATTTCTTTTTATTTTGCACTTACTGATATGAGCATAACCAAGCATAATGGCAACAAGAAGCTTAAAGAAGTCCTACAAGCATTCATGAGGCCTTATGTAGAGAAGATACAAGTTTAAGAGGGGAAAGAAGCTGAATTGGGCTATGAAGACAAGTTGGGGCCGAATGGTCAAATGGGCCTTCAAGCTATTTTGTTTAGCTTCTATTCTTGTATTGACATATAATTAAATGTATTTGGGCGGCCTAGTACCTTAGAAAACGTTTTGGGCTTATTTAATTAGGTTTGTTTTATTTTTGGGCTTATTTGAGTATTTTGGGTAGTTTAAGTGGGTAGGCTAAAGTTGGGCTTATCTCTTCTAAAGAGTTGGGCCTAAATAACTAATTGAGGCTTAGAAAACATGAGGGGGCCGGATTTGAAAGAGGAGAGCTGAATTTGGATGGGTTTGAGTCAAATTTAGCTTTATGCCTACATTGGTGAACTTGGGGTCCTAAATTTTAGGAATGAGTTTTCCTTGATAAATACTTATTATTTTGGGATATTATTGAATAGAGTTTGATGGAGAAACAATAGGATGAATTTATCCTGAGTGAGTTAGCCAAATTCCACTTGTAGCCAAAATTGAGTTTGCATTCATTTTCCTTAGGATAATCATTAGCTTTTAGGATTCTTTTCAGATTGTATTTATCTTTATTTATTCATATACTTAGTTCATATTGTGGCCAAATACATGTAGATAAAGGTTAGGAATTATTTTTGTTATTTATTTTATTAATTATCTCTTAGAGTTAGTGTTTGATTATAACTCCTCTAGGGAGGGGTGGCTGCCTAGCCTATATAAAGGGCTGAACTTCTTCATTTGTATTTTATATTTTGCATATCTTATGATTAATGAATTTTCATTGACTGAAATTGTGAGAGTTAATTTCTATTGATTCTTGCTATTGTATGAAGAATTAGACTTAGGCAATTTGCATGGTTAATGTATGCTTGATTCTTATTCTTCTTACTTTCTAAATCAATCTATTATAAGCGTTTCCATTCAATCTTGTTTGGGGGTTCTTTAGATTGGGGGTTTATTCACTTGTTTATGATCAATATTCATGGTATGTTGGCGTTCTAGTTTGCATATAGGCTGGGGTTCCGCATCAATTGGTATCAGAGCTTAGGCTAAGTGATAAATTCTTAACTATCCTTTAATTTTGTCTTCTTGAAATTCTTGCTTTGTTTTGGCCGAATAGGACTTTGCATCTAGTTCCTTATTTGGTTTTTTCTCAATTGTGTTAAATTACCTATCTCAAGTATTTGATCATTAGTTGTGTGAATAACGATTGAAAAAAAAAAAGAAAACTTATATACGTATCAAAAAAAAATCTAGAAATTATCTTGCATTCAATTCGGGTCCTATTATCTTGTTAAGTTCAAATTTGATCAATTAAGCTAGAACTTCCATAATTGGTTTGATTTCTTCAAAGATCAAGTTAAGTACTCATTGTTTTTGGATTTTGGGTGATATTATTGCATGCTTTCTTTGATTTTCTTTTTGTTGAGTCTATATAAAATCTGTTTAAACTAATCATTAGGTTTAGTTAAACATCGCATTTAAGTGCATCCGTCTTGTCTATTCTTTTCATTCTAAGTTATCAATTTGTGTGTCTAAACTGTTTTTGGTTCCAACTACAATAGTTTAACATATTGCACATTGTTGAACATCTTTATACACTAAAGCGCACGAAATTTATCTCTTGTGTGCTATTTCCAAGTTTGTTCAATTTTGGTCAATTTGCCTCTAAAATTAGTACTCGTTGTTGTTCTTGTTGAGTATTCATTGTTTCCAAATCAAACTACTTAATTGTGCACATTTGTTTGAGTTTGTTTCTGAAGTACAATTGCGAGAAATTAAGTCATGAGTTGAGAGACAAACACGTGAGGCAGTGAATTGTGAGGTTTTTTTTTTTCCTTCTAATGATTATTTGCAGCTTATAAATCATGTCAAGAAGGGAAAGAACAGAGACAATGCATGAGGAGGAGGATGAACATCTGCTTGACGTGAAAACAATGTATAAAACATTCATGAGTGAGGTAAAGAAGTTGAATTCTAGGATGGATCGAGCGGAGGAGATAATTGATAAGTCTACTAGAATTCAAAACCGACGTAGATCAATTAACACTCATAGTAAAAATGAAGATTCTAAAGATATGGAATTGCATTTTAAACAACTTTCTAGACTATTAAGTACGTATATGAGACAAGAGAAAAGAAAGAGGAAGTTGTAGTAGAAGAGATTATTTGTGAAGCTGAAAGAGATACCATAGATTTGTATGACAGTGAGGTTGTGAGTGAGGAAGGAATAAGTGTAAGTGAAGATGTTATTTCCTTGAGTGAAAAGGAAGAAGATTGTGAAAGGGAAAAAGATTGTGTAATAGAGATGAAAGATCAACATGTTATGATTGATCCTGTAATGCTTAAGGAGGTTGAATTGAACATAGAAAAAGAAGAGAGTCATATTCAGAATGAAATGGTTGTACTGACTAACAATGTTTTTCCGAGTTTTCATGTTAACTTGCAGGATCATGATGAGTTCTTTCCTCAAGAAGCATTCATTTTATTTCCATCTGTTCACAAGATCATCTATGAAGATCAATTTATTCCACAAGTTTCCATTCCCAATTTGAACAAGACGAAGATTCGAGGACGAATCTTTTCTAAAGAGGGAGGGGATGATATGAGCACAACCAAGAATAATGGCAACAAGAAGCTTAAAGAAGTCCTACAAGCATTCATGAGGCCTTATGTAGAGAAGATACAAGTTTAAGAGGGGAAAGAAGCTGAATTGGTGATGCGTGCACAGGGGGGTCAACCCATCATGGCAATCCTACGCAGGCCGAATTGTGGAAGCTATGGAGATTCAAGAGAGAGTTGAGCCAAATTGTGCTATATCTAATCCAATGGGGCCAAATGCAAAAGATGGGCTTCAATTGTGCTTGATTAATTATTTCAATCTCGAAGAGTAGCTTTAGGCTGCCCAAGGGGCTTATTTTATTATGTTGAACTTGTTTTGTCTTAATTATTTAGTTGGACCCTCATATAGCTTAATAGGCTTATTTTAAGTGAGTTGGGCTTACTTTAGCTTGGGCTCATTTAAATTAATTATTTTAGGCTTGTGGGTTGTTGTATTTTAGAGTTAATAAGTTTGGGCTTTAGTTATTTGGTGGGAGGCCTATGTGTTCGCCTTTGACTTATTTAGGGTTTGATGGGAGGCCCATGTGTTAGATGGCCATGTGTTAGGTGGGCATGTGTTAGGTGGCCTTTTGACTTATTTAGAGTTTGGTGGGAGGCCCATGTGTTAGGTGGCCATGTGTTAGGTGGATTTTTGACTTATTTAGGGTTACCTACCTTTTGGGGGCTATAAATACCTCATTATAAGTTGTAAAACACACATCTAAAACACTTTTGAATATCATTATTTGGCTTGGCCGAATTTTCTTCAAGGGAGAGGATTTGCTTGTCTTCTTCTTTTGCATCAAGAACTTAAATTCTTATCAAGGTATTTACTTTGTGACGAATTCTGTTCTTATGTTTTTAAATCAATCTATTATAAGAATTCCATTCACATGTTGTTTGGGGGTTCTTTAGATTGGGAGTTTCTTCTTGTTCATGTTCATGCCATATTGTGTGTTTAAGGGGTTTCGGGTTCTCTAGCCTTGGGGTTCCGCATCAATTGGGCTATGAAGACAAGTTGGGGCCGAATGGTCAAATGGGCCTTCAAGCTATTTTGTTTAGCTTCTATTCTTGTAATGACATATAATTAAATGTATTTGGGTGGCCTAGTACCTTAGAAAACGTTTTGGGCTTATTTAATTAGGTTTATTTTATTTTTGGGCTTATTTGAGTATTTTGGGTAATTTAAGTGGGTAGGCTAAAGTTGGGCTTATCTCTTCTAAAGAGTTGAGCCTAAATAACTAATTGAGGCTTAGAAAACATGAGGGGCCGGATTTGAAAGGGGAGAGCTGAATTTGGATGGGTTTGAGTCAAATTTAGCTTTATGCCTACATTGGTGAACTTGGGGTCCTAAATTTTAGGAATGGGTTTTTGATGCGTGCACAGGGGGGTCAACACTTCAAGATTATAAACAATGGAAGTTCATATTCATGGAGATCAAATTTGGAGAAGTTAAAGAAGGCTCTAAGGAAGTCCGTGGGCCAAATTTATGAAGAAGCCAAATTGAAGATGGACACGTGCTAGTCATGTGACGACTTAACATGTGCAGGTCATGTGACACTTGACATGTGCCGACCATGTGACCTTGACATGTGCTATGCATGTGACACTTGACATGTGCCGACCATGTGACCTTGACATGTGCTATGCATGTGAGCCAGAGCATGTGCAATGCATGTGCTAATTGGTGGATTAAGGGGCTGATTTATTTGGGCTTTTAGTTTAGGCTTTTATTTATTATTTTCATTTGATTATTTGTAATATGTTAGGCCTTAACTTATTCTTTTGGGCTTATTTAAGTGAGATGGGCTTTAATTAGCTTGGGCTCATTTAATTAGTTCTTTTTAGGCCTTTTGGGCTGAATTTTAAGTTAATTAGTGTGGGCTTTAGTTATCTTAGTGTAAGGCACATGTTTTAAGGCCTATTTGATTAATTAGGATTTTTATTAGCTTAAGTGAGTATAAATACTCCTCAAAAACGAATTTGTAATTCAGACGTGGAGATTATGATATTTTGAGACTTTTATTTGGCTTGGCCAAATTCTTCATTGGAGAGGATTGTTTGTCTTCTTCTTTTGCATCAAGAACTTTAATTCTTATCAAGGTATTTACTTTGTGGCGAATTCTGTTCTTGTGTTTTAAATCAATCTATTATAAGCGTTTCCATTCACATAGTTGTTTGGGGGTTCTTTAGATTGGGGGTTTATTCTCGTTCATGTTCATGCCATATTGTATGTTCAAGGGGTTTCGGGTTCTTTAGCCTTGGGGTTCCGCATCATTAATGATGCGGAACCCCAAGGCTAAAGAACCCGAAACCCCTTGAACATACAATATGGCATAGACATGAATAAGAGTAAATCCCCAACCTAAAGAACCCCCCAAACAACTATGTGAATGGAAACGCTTATAATAGATTGATTTAAAACACAAGAACAGAATTCACCATAAAGTAAATACCTTGACAAGAATTAAAGTTCTTGATGCAAAAGAAGAAGACAAACAATCCTCTCCAATGAAAAATTTGGCCAAGCCAAATAAAAGTCTCAAAATATCATAATCTCCAAGTCTGAATTACAAATTCGTTTTTGAGGAGTATTTATACTCACTTAAGCTAATAAAAATCCTAATTAATCAAATAGGCCTTAAAACATGGGCCTTACACCAAGATAACTAAAGCCCACACTAATTAACTTAAAATATAGCCCAAAAAGCCTAAAAAGAACTGATTAATGAGCCCAAGCTAATTAAAGCCCAATTCACTTAAATAAGCCCAAAAGAATAAGTTAAGGCCTAACATATTACAAATAATCAAATGAAAATAATAAATAAAAGCCTAAACTAAAAGCCCAAATAAATCAGCCCCTTAATCCACCAATTAGCACATGCATTGCACATGCTCTAGCTCACATGCATAGCACATGTCAAGGTCACATGATCGGCACATGTCAAGTGTCACATGCGTAGCACATGTCAAGGTCACATGGTCGGCACATGTCAAGTGTCACATGACCTGCACATGTTAAGTCGTCACATGACTAGCACGTGTCCATCTTCAATTTGGCTTCTTCATAAATTTGGCCCACGGACTTCCTTCGAGCCTTCTTTAACTTCTCCAAATTTGATCTCCATGAATATGAACTTCCATTGTTTATAATCTTGAAGTGTTGACCCCCATGTGCACGCATCATTCCCTCCCTCTTTAGAAAAGATTCGTCCTCGAATCTTCGTCTTATTCAAGTTGGGAATTGGCACTTGTAAAATAAATTTATCTTCATATGAGATCTTCTGAATAGGTGGAAATAAAATGAATGCTTCTTCAGCTGAGGACTCATCATGTTCCTGCAATTTAACAAAAATACTAAGAAAAACATGATTTTTCAATACAACCATTTCGTTCTGATCATGGTCCTCTTCTTTCTCCATGTTTAACTTAGCCTCCTTAAGCACTACAGGATCAATCATAACATGCTGATCTTCCATTTCAACTAAACAAACATCTTCCTTCTCACTCAAAACAACAACTACTTCACTTCCACTGATTTCTTCTTCACTCACAACCTTATTGTCATATAAATCTATAGCATCTCTTTCAGCTTCACAAATAATCTCTTCCATTGTAGCTTCCTCTTTCTTTCTTTTCTCCTTTTTCAAACACTTATCTAACTGTCTAAAAAGTTGTTTAAACCTCAATTCCATATCTTCAGAATCTTCATTTTTCCTATGACGGTCAATTGATTTACTTCGATTTTTGATTTTAGTAGATTCATTTATTCTCTCCTCCATCCTATCCATCCTAGTATTCAACTTCTTAAACTCACTCATGAATGTTTTATACATCATCTTCACATTAGGCACGTTTTCATCCTCTTTCTCACCCATTGTCTCCTTTATGTCCTTTCTTGACATGATTTATAAACTGCAAATAAACATTAGAAGAGAAATAAAAACTCACATTTCACTCCCTCACGTGTTTCACTCAAAAAGATGGCACTCCACTCGTGTTTCACTCAAGTAGGCTTTTACCCTCTTTTAAGCTCACACACTCAAGCCTTTTATCACTCAAGCTTGTTATCTTCAGTTGCACTTCAGAACTCAAACTCAAGTCAAAATAGTTCACAAGCAGCAAATTATGGTAAAGAATGCAATGAAAATACTTAACAAAGAAGATAGGTACAAAGCTAGAAGCAAAAGACCAAAGTGAAGAACGTTGAAATGAGCATACAAGGTGAAGATATGTATGCTGTCCGAATTATGTAAATTTAACTAACAAGAATCAAATTGTTAATTATAGTGTAATCGGAAGCAAAAACACAAAGACACCAAAAATTGAAACTTAAGAATGAAAGAAATGACAAAACTAATGCAATAATGCAGAAATTGAAATCTCCCTAATTGAAAAGGAGACACAAGATGTCCAAACTAAAACAAGATTAGGAAACCAATGTTTGTCCAAACTAAGACAAAGATTAATCCAATATGTCTTAATAAGATCAAATAAGGAAACCCAAATGTCTAAACTAAGACAAAATGACTTATCCACTATGTCTTACTTAGTTCAAGATATGGAAACCCAAATGTCTAGACTTAAGACAAAATGAAACTTATCTAATTTAATGTCCTAATTTAAATAATGTCCCAATCCTAATTTCTTTTCTTTTTTTTTTTGAATTATCTCTAACTAATTTGATAATAACAATTCTATCCTAAAGAAATACAATCCTAATTGTTCACACCAACCAAAGTTAACCCAAATTAAAATACTTTTTCTAAATTCGGATGAACAGTAAATTCGGATGAACTGTAAATTCGGATGAACAGTGCAATGAACAGTACGTGTGAACAGTACCAGGAACAGTACTACGAAATTCTTTTTTTATCTTTTTTTATTTTTAGCTAGATAACAACTAGAACAACTAATAACCTAGAAATCAAGATCAAACAATAAGAAATAACACCTAAAACAAAGCTCCCTATAATTTAGGCCACTATGATGAACAAGGGTTCCTAAATTTGAGGAATCAAATAAATTGAAAATTAATGAATAAAAACAGCAAACAAACATGGATAAATAAGAATTTAATCCAAATCCAAGCTCTGATACCAAATGATGCGGAACCCAATAGCTATCGAGCTACAAACCCACACATACAATCCGAATAGCAAACCAAATCAGATAAACACCCTCCCTATTGAACCCCCAATCAAATTGGTAGCTCTGATACCAAATGATGCGGAACCCCAAGGCTAAAGAACCCGAAACTCCTTGAACATACAATATGGCATGAACATGAACGAGAATAAACCCCCAATCTAAAGAACCCCCAAACAACTATGTGAATGGAAACGCTTATAATAGATTGATTTAAAACACAAGAACAGAATTCGCCACAAAGTAAATACCTTGATAAGAATTAAAGTTCTTGATGCAAAAGAAGAAGACAAACAATCCTCTCCAATGAAGAATTTGGCCAAGCCAAATAAAAGTCTCAAAATATCATAATCTCCAAGTCTGAATTACAAATTCGTTTTTGAGGAGTATTTATACTCACTTAAGCTAATAAAAACCCTAATTAATCAAATAGGCCTTAAAACATGGGCCTTACACTAAGATAACTAAAGCCCACACTAATTAACTTAAAATTCAGCCCAAAAGGCCTAAAAAGAACTAATTAAATGAGCCCAAGCTAATTAAAGCCCATCTCACTTAAATAAGCCCAAAAGAATAAGTTAAGGCCTAACATATTACAAATAATCAAATGAAAATAATAAATAAAAGCCTAAACTAAAAGCCCAAATAAATCAGCCCCTTAATCCACCAATTAGCACATGCATTGCACATGCTCTGGCTCACATGCATAGCACATGTCAAGGTCACATGGTCGGCACATGTCAAGTGTCACATGCATAGCACATGTCAAGGTCACATGGTCGGCACATGTCAAGTGTCACATGACTTGCACATGTTAAGTCGTCACATGACTAGCACGTGTCCATCTTCAATTTGGCTTCTTCATAAATTTGGCCCACGGACTTCCTTCGAGCCTTCTTTAACTTCTCCAAATTTGATCTCCATGAATATGAACTTCCATTGTTTATAATCTTGAAGTGTTGACCCCCCTGTGCACGCATCAGTTTTCCTTGATAAATACTTATTATTTTGGGATATTATTGAATAGAGTTTGATGGAGAAACAATAGGATGAATTTATCTTGAGTGAGTTAGCCAAATTCCACTTATAGCCAAAATTGAGTTTGCATTCATTTTCCTTAGGATAATCATTAGCTTTTAGGATTATTTTCAGATTGTATTTATCTTTATTTATTCATATACTTAGTCCATATTGTGGCCATATACATGTAGATAAAGGTTAGGAATTATTTTTGTTATTTATTTTATTAATTATCTCTTAGAGTTAGTGTTTGATTATAACTCCTCTAGGGAGGGGTGGCTGCCTAGCCTATATAAAGGGCTGAACTTCTTCGTTTGTATTTTACATTTTGCATATCTTATGATTAATGAATTTTCATTGACTGAATTTGTGAGAGTTAATTTCTATTGATTCTTGCTATTGTATGAAGAATTAGACTTAGGCAATTTGCATGGTTAATGTATGCTTAATTCTTATTCTTCTTACTTTCTAAATCAATCTATTATAAGCGTTTCCATTCAATCTTGTTTGGGGGTTCTTTAGATTGGGGGTTTATTCACTTGTTTATGATCAATATTCATGGTATATTGGCGTTCTAGTTTGCATATAGGCTGGGGTTCCGCATCACTTACTGTAATTTTAAGTTGTTTTGTATGTTGTTAATTAGATTTTAATGTGATTTTTGCATTAATATGTTACTAATATTGTTTATTTTTTATTCTACAGGATGTCTTAGATAGTGAGAAATTCAACTTATTTAATTTATAGTGTTATTTTGAAGAAAGAAAATTTTGTTCTTTGAAAAATTCTTCATTGTCGCGAGCGCGACGGTGGAGGGGAGTTGTTTTTGCAAGTTACTATCGCGATCGTGCCTGGCATAGTGTTAGTTTGGGCAGATCTATTCTGTCGCGATCACGACACAGCGAGTTTTTGTCACGTGATCGCGATGGGTTTCACGAGCAGTGAATTTGGAATTTCGGTTCTGTCGCGATCGCGACATTATCGTGACAGAGCACGGAGTTTGAAAATTTTTGAATTTTAAACCGTTACAACCCTAGATTTTTACTCCCCTATATATATCCTAATGCCCTAACTGCAGCTTTCCTCTTCACTTTTAAGTTGTCTCTCAATTTTCTTTGGTTTTTCTCTCAAATCTTCTTCTTCTTCTCTCATAGTTCTTAAGTTTTCAGTTTTGTTCTTCATCTATTTCTTCTTTGTGAGTTTCTTTCTCAAAGTTTATTTAAATCTCAATATCAAGATCGTAAGAATAAAATCTATTGGAGACAAGGGCAAGAAGGCTGCAGAGGGATCCAGTGCAAACCAAGATCTTATTCGCTTGCGAAATAGGTTTGAGTGTCCTTTCCCTATTTTTTCTGAGGAAGAAGGTGAAAAATTTGTGTATTTTGACAAGAAAACCTATGTGGGAATGTGGCATGTTGATTTTTCTCTGTTAAATCATTTAGACATCAGTGATCAATTTAAAAAATATTTAAAGTATATGAAATGGGGGAAATTTGTGCACTTAAATCTACCAATTAAGCGTGATTGGGCCTTAGAATTTTTTGTTACTCTTGATTATGTTGATAAGGGTAGAGATAGGATGAAATTTAGACATCAAGGGCAAGAATATTTCTTTGGCTTCCCTGAATTGCATGATTGGTTTGGGTTTCCTCTTAATGGGAAAAGATTTGATGCACATATATTTAATCCTAGGCCTGTATGGAAACGCTTGTCTGGTCTTGATTCATTCAATAATAAGAATTCCACAAATTGCCAAATTAAGGATGATATTTTAATACTTTTTCATAAATATTTATGTCATGCCTTATTTGGTAGAGTTGAGAGTTCTAAGGTTCAGACAAAAGACGTGTTTGTGTTTGATTTGTTACAGTCTAGGAAGAACCGATGTTCTATTGATTTCATATTTGATGGTTTATATCATGCCTCCATTGCTAAAAGTAAAACTGTTGGGATATATCACATGGTGACAGGAATTATTTTAGGATGTCTAGGGGATTTGATGCGGAACCCCAAGGCTAGAGAACCCGAAACCCCTTAAACATACAATATGGCATGAACATGAACAAGAAGAAACTCCCAATCTAAAGAACCCCCAAACAACATGTGAATGGAAACGCTTATAATAGATTGATTTAAAAACATAAGAACAAAATTCGCCACAAAGTAAATACCTTGATAAGAATTTAAGTTCTTGATGCAAAAGAAGAAGACAAGCTTTCCTCTCCAATGAAGAAAATTCGGCCAAGCCAAATGATGATATTCAAAAGTGTTTTAGATCCGTCTTTTACAACTTATCATGAGGTATTTATAGCCTCCAAAAGGTAGGTAACCCTAAATAAGTCAAAAGGCCACCTAACACATGGGTCTCCCACCAAACCCTAAATAAGTCAAAAGTCCACCTAACACATGGCCACCTAACACATGGGCTTCCCACCAAATAACTAAAGCCCAAACTTATTAACTCTAAAATACAACAACCCACAAGCCTAAAATAATTAATTTAAATGAGCCCAACCTAAAGTAAGCCCAACTCACTTAAAATAAGCCTATTAAGCTATATGAGGGTCCAACTAAACAAATTAAAACAAAACAAGTCCAACATAATAAAATAAGCCCCTTGGGCAGCCTAAAGCTACTATTCGAGATTGAAATAATTAATCAAGCACAATTGAAGCCCATCTTTTGCATTTGGCCCCATTGGATTAGATATAGCACAATTTGGCTCAACTCTCTCTTGAATCTCCATAGCTTCCACAATTCGGCCTGCGTAGGATTGCCATGATGGGTTGACCCCCCTGTGCACGCATCATCCCCTCCCTCTTTAGAAAAGATTCGTCCTCGAATCTTTGTCTTGTTCAAGTTGGGAATTGGCACTTGTAAAATAAATTCATCCTCATATAAGATCTTTTGAATAGGTGCAAATAAAATGAATGCTTCTTCAGCTGAGGACTCATCATGTCCTTGCAATTTAAAAAAACACTAGGAAAAAAATGATTATTCAATACAACAATTTCGTTCTGGTTATGATTTTCTTCTCGCTCCATGTTCAACTCAACCTCCTTAAGCACTACAGGATCACTCATAACATGTTGATCTTCCATCTCAACTAAACAAACATCTTCCTTTTCACAATCTTCTTCATTTTCACTCACAGCAACAACATCTACACTTTCACTTTTATCTTCCTCATTGACAATCTCATCAGCATATAAATCTATAGCATCTCTTTCAGCTTCACATATAATTTCTTCCATTGCAACTTCCTCTTTCTTTCTTCTCTCATTTTTTAAACACTTATCTAGCTGTCTAAATAGTTGTTTAAACCGCAATTCCATATCTTTAGATTCTTCCTTATTCCTCTGACGGTCAATTAATCTACTTCGATTTTGGATTCTAGTAGACTCATCCATTCTCTCTGCCATCTGATCCATCCTGGAATTTAACTTCTTAAACTCACTCATGATTGTTTTGTACATCATCTTCACATTAGGCACGTTTTCATCTTCTTCCTCAAAAAATTGTCTCCTTTCTTTTCCCTTCTCGACTTGATTTATAAACTGCAAATAAATGTTAATAGGGAATAAAAAGACCTCATAATTCACTCCCTCACGTGTTTCACTCAAAATATTGCACTCCACCCGTGTTTCACTCAACTTGGCTTTTACCCTCTTCTAAGCTTACACACTCAAGCCTTTTTCCACTCCAGCTTGCTGTCCTCAGTTGCACTTCAGAATTTAATTCCAAGTCAAGATGATTCACAATTCAACAAATTTAAATGAGAATGCAATGAAAACACTTAACAAAGAAAGTCAAGAATGGCGCCTACCAACAAATTGCCACTTTGGCTTTTCAAATTAATTTTCACATTCAAAGTATGACAAATCTGAATTTTGGTATTTCCCTAATAGAAAAGTCAATTTTGATACAATGGATGTAAAGACAAGAAATCAAAGAAAGTCAAAAATGACACCTACCCATAAATTACCAATTTGACTTTTCAAATTAATCTCCAAATTCAAAGTATGACCAAATCTAAATTTTTGTTTCTTTGTGATTTTTCTTTCCTAGCTTAATCTCAATGCTGACTTTTCTCTTTTTTTTTTAAATTCGGATGAACAGTACTGTGAATAGTACTATGAACAGTAACGTGAATAGTAGCAATGATTTTTTTTTTTTTAGAACTTAAAACATCAAACACAAGATCTGCTGTAGGAACAAAGAAGAACACAAAAGAACAAATTCAAAAATAAAGAACACAAAATTGATAAGAATAAGATTGCAAATTTAATAACGCGGAATTATCTTGTTCTAATGAAAATAAAACAATAGAATAGCAAATTAACACAAGATAAATAAGAATTTATCCTAATCCAAGCTCTGATACCAAATGATGCGGAACCCCAAGGCTAGAGAACCCGAAACCCCTTAAACATACAATATGGCATGAACATGAACAAGAAGAAACTCCCAATCTAAAGAACCCCCAAACAACATGTGAATGGAAACGCTTATAATAGATTGATTTAAAAACATAACAACAGAATTCGCCACAAAGTAAATACCTTGATAAGAATTTAAGTTCTTGATGCAAAAGAAGAAGACAAGCTTTCCTCTCCAATGAAGAAAATTCGGCCAAGCCAAATGATGATATTCAAAAGTGTTTTAGATCCGTCTTTTACAACTTATCATGAGGTATTTATAGCCTCCAAAAGGTAGGTAACCCTAAATAAGTCAAAAGGCCACCTAACACATGGGTCTCCCACCAAACCCTAAATAAGTCAAAAGGCCACCTAACACATGGCCACCTAGCACATGGGCCTCCCACCAAATAACTAAAGCCCAAACTTATTAACTCTAAAATACAACAACCCACAAGCCTAAAATAATTAATTTAAATGAGCCCAACCTAAAGTAAGCCCAACTCACTTAAAATAAGCCTATTAAGCTATATGAGGGTCCAACTAAACAAATTAAAACAAAACAAGTCCAACATAATAAAATAAGCCCCTTGGGCAGCCTAAAGCTACTCTTCGAGATTGAAATATTTTCACCTACTCAGAAGATCTTATATGAAGATGAATTCATTCTACAAGTTTCCATTCCCAACTTGAACAAGACGAAGATTCGAGGACGAATCTTTTCTAAAGAGGGAGGGAATGATGCGTGCACAGGGGGGGTCAACATTTCAAGATTATAAACAATGGAAGTTCATATTCATGGAGATCAAATTTAAGAAGTGTTATAAAGAGCTTGAAGGAGGCTTTTACAAAGTACTTAGCGTTTTGGAAGCTTCTAGTGAAATTGGGCCAACTTAAGCCATTTTTGGGCCAATTTAAGTCATTTTTCGGTTTATACTACTTTGGGCTTAATTTGTACAAGTCATGTGCTTCATTTAAAAGTCACATGACTCATTTATTTAATGACTTAATGGGCTAAACGAATTGGGCTTTTAGATTGGGTTTAGTGTAGTTATTTTTGGGTTTAATTAGTCTTTCTTTTGGGCTTATTTTAAGTGTGTTTAATTCTTTAGTTTGGGCTTAACTTATCTTGTAAAGCCCATAGACAATTCGGCCACACCATGTTTAAGGCCTCATTAGCGTTTGTTTTAGGATATTTGCTAGCTAGGGTTAGCCACCCTATAAATAGAACATGTTATGTTAAGAATTTCAGATTTTGGATGATATTCATTGGCTTAGCCGAATTTTCTTTTCTTAGAATAAGAGTGAATTGCTTTCTTTTCTATTGCATGAAGAATTTGATTAACTTATCAATTGTTTGATTGTGGCGTTTTTCAGGTTCTTTAATTCCCGATTATTTGCGTTTTCAGTCACAGGTTGATTGGGGGTTCAATAGGGAGGGTGTTTATCTGATTTGGTTTGCTATTCGAATTGTATGTGTGGGTTTGTAGCTCGATAGCTATTGGGTTCCGCATCAATGTCCCAATACATCTTCTCACTACTAGGATGCATATTAAAGACCGTAGTGTGTGCCTCACTCAAAAGCTTTTTTCTTAACTCATCACTCTCGGGTGCACACAAACGATTCCTATACATAAGCACCCCATCGACAACTGAAAACTTGGACTGCTTACACGATCGGACCTCTTGCAAAACCTGCTGCAATCTCAAATCATCCTTCTAAGCATCCACAATCGACTATCTCAATGTCGGTTTCACTCTCAATTGGGCAACCAACGCCCCATCTAAATCAAATCTCCACTTGAACTGTTGCAAAAACAAAGTCAAAACTGACTTCCTACTCAAAGTATCCGCAACCACATTGGCTTTGCCCGGATGATAATCGACAATGCAGTCATAGTCCTTAAACAACTCAAACCATCGGCACTGTCTCATGTTCAACTCTTTCTGCGTGAGGAGATACTTTAAACTCTTATGATCCGTGAAAATCCTACACTTCTCCCCATACAGATAATGCTGCCAAATTTCAAAGCAAAGATCACAACTGCTAATTCCAAATCATGCATCGGATAGTTCTTCTCATGAGGCATCAACTGACGAGATGCATAAGCCACAACTTTACCCTCTTGCATCAACACACATCCGAGTCTCATACCCGAAGCATCGCTGTACATTACAAACTCTTTACCCGAGATGGGTTGAGTCAATACAGGAGCTTCAACTAACAATCTCTTCAACTTCTCAAAGCACAGCTGGCACTTATTCGACCACTCAAATCTGACTCCTTTCCTCAATAATCTCGTCATAGAAGCAGCGATAACTGAAAAACCCTTCATAAATCGACGGTAGTACCCTGCCAAACCAAGGAAGCTTCTCCCTTACGGAACATTCCGAGGCGCTTTCCAATTCACAATCGCCTCAATCTTAGCGGAATCCACTTGAATACCCTTAGCCGACACAATGTGTCCCAAGAAAGACACCTCTCAAAGCCAAAAGTCACACTTGCTAAGCTTCGCAAACAAACGGTGCTCCCTCAAAACTTGCAACACTAACCGAAGATGCTCTTTATGCTTACTCTCATCTTTCGAGTAAACAAAATATCATCAATAAACACCACTACAAATCGATCGAGATATGGCCTAAACACTCAGTTCATCAAATCCATAAAAGCCGTAGGTGCATTGGTCAAACCAAACGGAATCACAATGAACTCATAATGGCCATACTGTGTCCAAAATACAGTCTTAACCACATCCGAATCCTGAACTCGAAGCTAATAATAACCCGACCGAACAACAATCTTGGAGAAAACATCCGCACCTCTAAGCTGATAAAACAAATCTTTGACTCTAGGTAAGGGATACTTATTCTTCACCGTGACCTTATTAATTTGCCTATAGTCGATACACATCCTCAAGGTGCCATCCTTCTTCTTAACAAACAACACCGGAGCTCCCCATGGAGATATGTTGTGTCTAATAAACCTCTTATCCAATAACTCTTGTAGCTGAGTCTTAAGTTCCCTCAACTCTACAGAAGCCATCTGATAAGGTGCTTTTGAAATGGGCAAAGTACCCGGCATGATCTCTATGGATAACTCCACTTCTCTCTCAGAGGCAATCCAGGCAACTCACTTGGAAATACATCACCAAACTCCTTAACAACTGGGATATCCTCAATCTCAACCTGATCACTCTTAGAATCCAACACCAATGCTAAAAATGCCTCACAGCCTTTCCTCATAAACCTCTTAGCTTGCATAGCGGAAATCACATTACTCAAGTGATGCATGCACAGGGGGGTCAACATTTCAAGATTATAAACAATGGAAGTTCATATTCATGGAGATCAAATTTGGAGAAGTTAAAGAAGGCATGAAGGAAGTCCGTGGGCCAAATTTATGAAGAAGCCAAATTGAAGATGGACATGTGCTAGTCATGTGACTACTTAACATGTGCAGGTCATGTGACCTTGACATGTGCTATGCATGTGAGCCAGAGCATGTGCAATGCATGTGCTAATTGGTGGATTAAGGGGCTGATTTATTTGGGCTTTTATTTATTATTTTTATTTGATTATTTGTAATATGTTAGGCCTTAACTTATTCTTTTGGGCTTATTTAAGTGAGATGGGCTTTAATTAGCTTAGGCTCATTTAATTAGTTCTTTTTAGGCCTTTTGGGCTGAATTTTAAGTTAATTCGTCTGGGCTTTAGTTATCTTGATGTAAGACCCATGTTTTAAGGCCTATTTGATTAATTAGGGTTTTTATTAGCTTAAGGGAGTATAAATACTCTACAAAAACGAGATTGGCGGAAGATTTGATTAATTTGATAAATTTCTTTTGGCTTGGCCGAATTCTTCATTGGAGAGGATTGTTTGTCTTCTTCTTTTGCATCAAGAACTTTAATTCTTATCAAGGTATTTACTTTGTGGCGAATTCTGTTCTTGTGTTTTTAAATCAATCTATTATAAGCGTTTCCATTCACATAGTTGTTTGGGGGTTCTTTAGATTGGGGGTTTATTCTTGTTCATGTCTATGCCATATTGTATGTTCAAGTGGTTTCGGGTTCTTTACCCTTGGGGTTCTGCATCATTTGGTATCAGAGCTTGGATTTGGATTAAATTCATATTTATCCATGTTTGTTTGCTGTTTTTATTCATTAATTTTCAATTTATTTGATTCCTAAAATTTAGGAACCCTTGTTCATCATAGTGGCCTAAATTATAGGGAGCTTTGTTTTAGGTGTTATTTCTTATTGTTTGATCTTGATTTCTAGGTTATTAGTTGTTCTAGTTGTTATCTAGCTAAAAATTAAAAAAAAATAAAAAAAGAATTTCGTAGTACTGTTCACATGTATTGTTCATTCCACTGTTCACATGTACTGTTCATCGCACAGTTCATCCGAATTTACTGGTCATTCGAATTTAGAAAAAGTATTTTAATTTGGGTTAACTTTGGTTGGTGTGAACAATTAGGATTGTATTTCTTTAGGATAGAATTGTTATTATCTAATTAGTTAGAGATAATTCAAAAAAAAAAAAGAAAAGAAATTAGGATTGGAACATTATTTAAATTAGGACATTAAATTAGATAAGTTTCATTTTGTCTTAAGTCTAGACATTTGGGTTTCCATATCTTGAACTAATTAAGACATAGTGGATAAGTCATTTTGTCTTAGTTTAGACATTTGGGTTTCCTTATTTGATCTTATTAAGACATATTGGTTTAATCTTTATCTTATTTTGGACAAACATTTGGGTTTCTTAATCTTGTTTTAGTCTGGACATTTTGTTGTCTCCTTTCCATTTTGTCTTAGTGTGATAATACATATTGTCTCAAATTGAATTTTCCATTAGGGAGATTTCAATTTCTGCATTATTGCATTAGTTTTGTCATTTCTTTCATTCTTAAGTTTCCATTTTTGGTGTCTTTGTGTTTTTGCTTCCGATTACACTATAATTAACAATTTGATTCTTGTTAGTTAAATTTACATAATTCGGACAACATACATATCTTCACCTTGTATGCTCATTTCAACGTTCTTCACTTTGGTCTTTTGCTTCTAGCTTTGTGCCTATCTTCTTTGTTAAGTATTTTCATTGCATTCTTTACCATAATTTGCTGCTTGTGAACTATTTTGACTTGAGTTTGAGTTCTGAAGTGCAACTGAAGGTAACAAGCTTGAGTGGTAAAAGGCTTGAGTGTGTGAGCTTAAAGGAGGGTAAAAGCCTTATTTTGAGTGAAACACGAGTGGAGTGTCATATTTTGAGTGTAAACACGTGAGGGAGTGTGTGAGGCTATTATCTAACATCTGTTTTGCAGACTTTAGATCATGTCAAGAAGGGAAGGAAAGGAAACAATGCATGAGGAGGAGGAAGCGATGCCTGATATAAAAATGATGTACAAAGCCTTCATTAATGAGTTCAAGAAGTTAAATACTAGGATGGATAGGATGGAGGAGAGAATAAATGAATCTACTAAAATAAAAAATCGAAGTAAATCAATTGACCGTCATAGGAAAAATAAAGATTCTGAAGATATGGAATTGAGGTTTAAACAACTCTTTAGACAGCTAGATAAGTGTTTGAAAAAGGAGAAAAGAAAGAAAGAGGAAGTTGCACTGGAAGAGATTATGTGTGAAGCTAAAAGAGATGTTATAGATTTGTATGACAATGAGGTTGTGAGTGAAGAAGAAATCAGTGGAAGTGAAGTAGTTGTTGTTTTGAGTGAGAAAGAAGATGTTTGTTTAGTTAAGATGGAAGATCAGCATGTTATGATTGATCTTGTAGTGCTTAAGGAGGCTAAGTTGAACATGGAGAAAGGAAAGGACCATGATCAGAATGAAATGGTTGTATTGAATAATCATGTTTTTCCTAGTGTTTTTGTTAAATTGCAGGAAAATGATGAGTGCTCAGCTGAAGAAGCATTCATTTTATTTCCACCTGTTCAAAAGATCGTATATGAAGATGAATTCATTCTACAAGTTTCCATTCCCAACTTAAACAAGACGAAGATTCGAGGACGAATCTTTTCTAAAAAGGGAGGGAATGATGCGTGCACAGGGGGGTCAACATTTCAAGATTATAAACAATGGAAGTTCATATTCATGGAGATCAAATTTGGAGAAGTTAAAGAAGGCTTGAAGGAAGTCCGTGGGCCAAATTTATGAAGAAGCCAAATTGAAGATGGACATGTGCTAGTCATGTGACTACTTAACATGTGCAGGTCATGTGACCTTGACATGTGCTATGCATGTGAGCCAGAGCATGTGCAATGCATGTGCTAATTGGTGGATTAAGGGGCTGATTTATTTGGGCTTTTAGTTTAGGCTTTTATTTATTATTTTCATTTAATTATTTGTAATATGTTAGGCCTTAAATTATTCTTTTGGGCTTATTTAAGTGAGATGGGCTTTAATTAGCTTAGGCTCATTTAATTAGTTCTTTTTAGGCCTTTTGGGCTGAATTTTAAGTTAATTCGTGTGGGCTTTAGTTATCTTGATGTAAGGCCCATCTTTTAAGGCCTATTTGATTAATTAGGGTTTTTATTAGCTTAAGAGAGTATAAATACTCTACAAAAATGAGATTGGAGGAAAATTTGATTAATTTGATAATTTCTTTTGGCTTGGCCGAATTCTTCATTGGAGAGGATTGTTTGTCTTCTTCTTTTGCATCAAGAACTTTAATTCTCATCAAGGTATTTACTTTGTGGCAAATTCTGTTCTTGTGTTTTTAAATCAATCTATTATAAGCATTTCCATTCACATAATTGTTTGGGGTTCTTTAGATTGGGGGTTTATTCTTGTTCATGTCTATGCCATATTGTATGTTCAAGGGGTTTCGGGTTCTTTAGCCTTGGGGTTCCGCATCATCAAGGAACTTGAACCCAAACCTTTCACCACAACAGAAGACTGATCTCTACTGCGCAACACAACCACTTTCCTATGACAATCCACTACTGCCTGATGCTTACTCAACCAATCCATACCCAAAATCAGATCAAACTCTCGAAAGGGCAACTCAATCAAATCCGCAGAAAACTCAGCACCTTGGACCAAAAGAGGACAATTCCTATACACTCTACTCAAATTGACACTATGCCCTAAAGGACTGGTCACACAAACCTCATAATCTAACTGATTAATATCATGCAACTTATCAAATAACTTACTCGTGCACAAATATGAGTGTGTGGAACCAGGGTCAATTAGAGCATATAACTCAGTGTCAAAGAGTAGGAACTTACCAGCAATTACATTCGGAACATCCTGCTCATCCTGAGCTCTCATAGCATACGCTCTAGCTGGAACCGTCAAGGGACAATCAACCGACTCTGATGGAGCTCCTTCTCTAGGCCGACCAACTCAACCTCTACCTCGGTGATGCAGAACCCCAAGGTTAAAGAACCCAAAACCCCTTGAACATACAATATGTCATGAACATAAATAAGAACAAACCCCCAACTAAAGAACCCCCAAACAACTATGTGAATGGAAATGCTTATAATAGATTGATTTTAAAATACAAGAACAGAATTCGCCACAAAGTAAATACCTTGATAAGAATTAAAAGTTTTTGATGCAAAAGAAGAAGACAAACAATCCTCTCCAATGAAGAATTCGGCCAAGCCAAATAAAAGTCTCAAAATATCATAATATTTAAGTTTGAATTACAATCTCATTTTTTAGGAGTATTTATACTCCCTTAAACCAATAAAAACCCTAATTAATCAAATAGGCCGTTAAACATGGGCCTTACACTAAGATAACTAAATCCCACACTAATTAACTTAAAATACAGCCCAAAAAGCCTAAAAATAACTAATTAAATAAGCCCAAGCTAATTCAAGCCCATCTCACTTAAATAAACCCAAAAGAATAAGTTAAGGCCTAACATATTACAAATAATCAAAAAAAATAATAAATAAAAGCCTAAACTAAAATCCCAAACAAATCAGCCCCTTAATCCACCAATTAGCACATGCATTGCACATGCTCAAGCTCACATGCTGATGCGTGTACAGGGGGGTCAACATTGCAAGATTATAAACTTGTGCAATGTAGGTTAAATTTATGGAAGTTAAAGAAGTCTTGAAGGTGGTTTACTGAATTATGAGGAAGCAAAAAAAGAGACTTTGAAGAGAGGCAAGTGCAAGTCATGTGACACCTTGACATGTGCAAGTCATGCGACCTTCACATGTGCCATCCATGTGCTTTGACATGTGCTAGACATGTTGATGCGGAACCCCAAGGCTAAAGAATCCAAAACTCCTTAAACATACAATATGGCATAGACATGAATAAGAGTAAATCCCCAACCCTATTGAACCCCCAATCAATAAAGTGAAAGGAAACGCAAATAATTAGGTTGATTTAAATACAAGAATAGAATTCGCCACAAGTAATTACTTTGATAAGAATTTATGTTCTTAATGCAAAAGAAGAAGACAATCCATCCTCTCCAAAGATGAATTCGGCCAAGCGAAAAGAAATTTATCAAAATAATCAAATCTGCCTCCAATCTCGTTTTTGTGGAGTATATGTACTCCCTTAAGCTAGAAAAAACCCTAATTAATCAAATAGGCCTTTAAACATGGGCCTTACACCAAGATAACTAAAGCCCACACTAATTAACTTAAAATACAGCCCAAAAAGCCTAAAAAGAACTAATTAAATGAGTCCAAGCTAATTAAAGCCCATCTCACTTAAATTAGCCCAAAAGAATAAGTTAAATCAAATAAAAAAATAATAAATAAAAGCCTAAACTAAATGCCCAAACAAAACAGCCCATTAAGTCCATTAATTGGCACATGCATTGTACATATAATGTGTCACATGATGTGCACATGCATATGCCAATTAATGGACTTAATGGGTTGTTTTGTTTGGGCTTTTAGTTTAGGCTTTTATTTGTTATTTTTATATTTGATTATTTGTAATATGCTAGGCCTTAACTTATTCTTTCGGGCTTATTTAAGTGAGATGGGCTTTAATTAGCTTGGGCTCATTTAATTAGTTCTTTTTAGGCTTTTTAGGCTGTATTTTAAGTTAATTAGTGTGGGCTTTAGTTATCTTGGTGTAAGGCCCATGTTTAAAGGCCTATTTAATTAATTAAGATTTTTTCTAGCTTAAGGGAGTATATATACTCCTCAAAAACGAGATTGGAGGCAGATTTGATTATTTTGATAAATTTCTTTTAGCTTGGCCGAATTCATCTTTGGAGAGGATAGCTTGTGTTCTTCTTTTGCATTAAGAACATAAATTCTTATCAAAGTAATTACTTGTGGCGAATTCTGTTCTTGTATTCCTTTCACTTTATTGATTGGAGGTTCAATAGGGTTGGAGATTTATTCTTATTCATGTCTATGCCATATTGTATGTTCAAGGGGTTTCGGGTTGTTTAGCCTTGGGGTTTCCGCATCATTTGGTATCAGAACCAAAGTTAAGGTAAATTCCTATTTATCTTAGTGTTAAGTTTGCATTTTCTTTTTCTTTGAATTCTAGTTGTTTATGCCGAATTAGGTTGCATTAAGTTTCTTAGTTAATTGTGCTTTTTGTGTGTTTAAATTAGCCTTTTCTTATCTTACCTTTACCTTGAATTCGTGAAATAGCCTTGAACTGAAATCTTGAACATCCTTTGCTTTGAATCCGAATCCTAGTAGAAGAAGATTAGAGATTAGTTTGCTGTTTTGAAAAAAAAAAAGAAATTTTCGCAAAGCCATAACTTTTGACTCGGGTGTCCGATTTGCTATTATAAGATATTTTCGAAAAGAGAATTTGGAGCTCTACAATCATTATTGGGCTATGGCCTATGTAACTGCCCGTTTTGGACCTCAAAAACAACGTTTAGATCTTCATTTTTCACTTTGAAGTTTTTGTGTTTTTCAAAAGGGGCTTTAGAAGACGTTTGGTAGTTTGTATTCTGGTTGTTATTTATTTCATTAAAAAAAACAAAAAAAAAAGAAAAGAAAAGAAAAGAAGAGGAAAAAAAACGTGAAAGAAAGAATAGAGGAGGAGAAAAGGTTAGGGAGTGGATTCGGCCAAGGGAGTATATTTATAGCAAAAGAGAAAATCCAAATCCATTAATAGGTGGGAAAACTTAATCCTAAGTGCTTGAGGATTAGGAGCAGCAATTAATCCTTTTCTAAATAGAGATAGGAATCCTTTAAGTAATAGGAAAAAAATTAATCCTATTCATTTTGGGAATAGGAAAACTTAATCCTAAACCACCTTTGATTATTATTGATGTGAGAATGACCAAGGAACCAAGAGATGAACTAGCTTTACCAGAAGGCCCAGTGACTAGATCAAGAGCCAAGAAATTCAAGGAGGGTCTCAAAGCCTACATGGGCCGAATGGTGGAAGATATGGACAAGCAAGAGGAGTTGGGGCCGAATCTTCAAGAGGGAACTCAAATGGGCTCATTAATTTGTTTAAAGCCAATGGAATAAGCTTTGGGCAGCCCAAACGTTATGTTAGGCGTGTGGGCTTGTTTTTGGGCTCATTAAGTTGTGTTTTGTTATTTATTTAAGTTATTGGGTTTAATTTCTTATTTATTAGGCTTAATTAGCGAAATGGGCTTAAGTTAGTTATGTTTGGCAGCCCATTGTTAAGGCCTTGTTTAGTTAGGGTTTCTTTTTAATTAGTGGTATAAATACCACGTGATAGAATGTATTAGGGGACTTTTGGCCGAATTTACCATTGGGGAGGATTTGTCTTCTTCTTTTGCATCAGGAACGATTTTCTTATCAAGGTATTTCATCTTGTGGCGAATTTCTGTTCTTATTCTTCAAATCAATCTATCATAAGCGTTTCCTTTCATTTTATTGATTGGGGGTTCTTTAGATTGGGGATTTAATTTCTGTTCTTGTTTCTTGCCATTTGTGTGTTTGGGGTTTCGGGTTCTATATAGCCTTGGGGTTCCGCATCAATTATTATCCAATCCGGATAAGGATTCATTTGTGCTACCATTTGCTTATCATTTTGGATATCATTTTCCTATCATTTGCTAACCATTTTTGGTAACATTTTCCTAACATTTGCTATCCATTTTTTGTAACATTTTGGTACCATTTTACTGTAATTTTTACACCATTTGGTATCATTTTGCCATAATTTTTTTTACCATTTTTCCATCATTTGCCTACCATTTTGGTAACATTTTGCCATCATTTTTACACCATTTTGATATCATTTTGACATCATTTTTCTACCATTTTGCCATCATTTTGCTATCATTTTACTACCATTTTGGTATCATCTTCTTATCATTTTGACATCATTTTGCACACAACTTGACACATAAATTAGAGCTTGATACACCATTCGGCCTATTCATCATTTTGGCTCTAAATTGAATTGTATTGAGTGCATTATGTCATACTTAGTATAATTAGGTTTCTTTGTTATTTTCTTGCTTTGTTGGGTAGAATAACTAGGTTCTATATTTGGTTTACTTTGTAGTGAATCAAATTCATACATTTTATCCAGATTATCATTTTTCTTAATTCTTGTTACTTATTTCTTTGTTTTGAGCTTGCTTTTGTTCCTTTATACTGTTAGAGTATCTTTGCTTATTTTAATACTCTAATTTGGATATAATCAAGTGGTATACCAGTCTTGTCCGTGTACCACCTTCATTGTGTCTAGAGTCTTCTTTTCTAGCTTTGAACTTTCTTTTATTGTTAGTTGCTTATTTCTTTGCTTTCTAAAACGTACTCAAATTCTTGGTTTGTGAATTGAATTCTGAAGTGCAATTTTTAAGTTGCAATTAGAGTGGTAAAAGACAAGAGCGTGTGATGCGTGCACAGGGGGGTCAACATTGCAAGTTCATAAACATTGCAAGTTCGGATTCATGGAGATCAAATTTGGAGAAGTTCAAGAAGGCTTGAAGACGGTTTATTGAAACTATGAAGAAGCCGAATAAAAAAAAAGACTTTGAAGAGAGGCATGTGCAAGTCATGTGACCTTGACATGTGCCATCCATGTGCTTTGACATGTGCTAGACATGTGCCATGTCATGTGCCATGTCATGTGCTATGCATGTGCACATCACGTGACACATTACATGTGCAATGCATGTGCCAATTAATGGACTTAATGGGCTTTTTGGTTTGGGCTTTTAATTAGGCTTTTATTTATTATTTTTGTTTGATTATTTGTAATATGTTGAGCCTTAACTTATTTTTTTGGGCTTATTTAAGTGAGATGAGCTTTAATTAGCTTGGGCTCATTTAATTAGTTCTTTTTAGACTTTCTCAGCTGTATTTTAAATTAATTAGTGTGGGCTTTAGTTATCATGGTGTAAGGCCCATGTTTGAAGGCCTATTAGATTAATTAGGATTTTTATTAGCTTAAAGGAGTATAAATGCTTCTCAAAAACGAATTTGTGTAGGGAGATTAGAATTATTAAACATTGGAGGCTATCCTCTTTTCCTTGGCTTTGCCAAAATTCTATAGAGAGATTTGTGAGAATTTGCTTGCTCATCTTTTCTATTGCATGAAGAATTTGATTACTTATCAATTATCTTGATTGTGGCGTTTTCATCTTCTTCGTTTTTCCCAATTATTTGCGTTTTCAATCACAGGTTGATTGGGGGTTCAATAGGGAGGGATTTTATCTCTTTGTTTCTTTGCTAACCATCTTGTATGTGTGGGTTTGTAGCTTTTTAGCTATTGGGTTCCGCATCATTTGGTATCAGAGCCAAAGATAAGGTAAATTCCTATTTATCTTAGTGTTAGGGTTGTGTTTTCTTTTTCTTGATTCTTTTATGTTTTTGTCGAATTTGGTTTCATCAAGTTTCTGATTTTTGTGTTTTTTTTTGTGTGTTAAATTAGCCATTTCTTAGCCTTTGTTTTATTTAATTTTTTTTTTGCCTTGAGATTCTGATTTTTGCCTTGAACCGAAACATTGACTATCCTTGGCTTGAAATCTGAATTTTGGGGGTAGAAGTTATAGTTTGTTTGCTGAAATTATAAAAAAAAAAAAGAGAAGAAAAAAAAAGAAGTAGAACATCTTTGGGTTTAGAAATCCAAACCTGATTGCTGAAATTTATTAAAAAAAATAAACAGCAAGAAGAAAATAAAGAAAAACATACAAAAGAAAAGAATAGAAGAAATAGAGAAAAGAAGAGAAAAAAAAACGTGAAAGAAAGGAATATAGGAGGAGAAAAGGGTAGGGAGCAATTCGGCCAAGGAGGGTTTATATAGCAAAGGGCAAATCCAAATCCATTAATAGGTGGGAAAACTTAATCCTAAGTGCTTGAGGATTAGGAGCAGCAATTAATCCTTTTCTAAATAGAGATAGGAATCCTTTAAGTAATAGGAAAAATTAATCCTATCTGTTTTGGGAATAGGAAAACTTAATCGTAAACCACCTTTGATGATTATTTTTATCCAATTCGGATAAGGAATTATTTGTGCTACATTTTTTGTAACATTTTCCTATCATTTGCTATCCATTTTTGGTAACATTTGCTATCCATTTTGGTAACATTTGCCTATCATTTGCTATCCATTTTTGGTAACATTTTGGTACCATTTTTGCTGTCATTTTTGCACCATTTTGGTATCATTTTTGCCATCATTTGCCTACCATTTTGTCACCATTTTGACATCATTTTTACACCATTTTGACATCATTGTCCTATCATTTTGCCATCATTTTGCACATAACTTGACACATTAATTAGAGCTTGATACACCATTCGGCCTAATCATCATTTTGGCTTTAAATTGAATTGTATTGCGTGCATTATGTCTTTCTTAGTATAATTAGGTTTCTTTGTTATTTTTTTTCTTGCTTTGTTGGGTAGAATAACTAGGTTCTACATTTGGTTTACTTTGTAGTGAATCAAATTCATACATTTTGTCCAAATTGTCATTTTTCTTAATTCTTGTTACTTGTTTCTTTGTTTTAAGCTTGCTTTTGTTCCATTTACATTGTTAGAGTATTTTTGCTTGTTCTAATACTCTAATTTGGATATAATCAAGTGGTATAACAGTCTTGTCCGTGTACCACCTTCATTGTGTCTAGTGTCTTCTTTTCTAGTTTTGAGCTATCTTTTTATTGTTAGTGCTTACTTATTCTTTGCTTTCTAAAACATGCTCAAATGCTTGGTTTGTGAATTGAATTCTGAAGTGCAATTTAAGAGTTGCAATTAGAGTGGTAAAAGGCAGAGTGTGTGAGTACATTAAGAGGGTAAAAGCCTTATTGAGTGAAATGCGAGAGGAGTGGCATCTTTGAGTGTAAACACGTGAGGGAGTGTGTAAGGTTATTGTCTAACATCTGTTTTGCAGAATTCAAATCATGTCAAGAAGTGAAGAAAAGGAAACAATGTATGAGGAGGAGGAAGCCATGCCCGATATGAAAGTGATGTACAAGGCCTTCATTAATGAGTTCAAGAAGTTAAATGCTAGAATGGATAGGATGGAGGAGAGAATAAATGAATCTACTAAAATCAAAAATCGAAGTAAATCAATTGACCGTCATAGGAAAAATAAAGATTCTAAAGATATGGAATTGAGGTTTAAACAACTCTTTAGACAGCTAGATAAGTGTTTGAAAAAGGAGAAAAGAAAGAAAGAGGAAGTTGCACTGGAAAAGATTATGTGTGAAGCTGAAAGAGATGCTATAGATTTGTATGACAATGAGGTTGTGAGTGAAGAAGAAATCAGTGGAAGTGAAGTAGTTGTTCTTTTGAGTGAGAAGGAAGATGTTTGTTTAGTTGAGATGGAAGATCAGCATGTTATGATTGATCTTGTAGTACTTAAGCAGGCTAAGTTGAACATGGAGAAAGGAAAGGACCATGATCAGAATGAAATGGTTGTATTGAATAATCATGTTTTTCCTAGTGTTTTTGTTAAATCGCAGGAACATGATGAGTCCGCAGCTGAAGAAGCATTCATTTTATTTCCACCTGTTCAAAAGATCGTATATGAAGATGAATTCATTCTACAAGTTTCCATTCCCAACTTGAACAAGACGAAGATTCGAGGACGAATCTTTTTTAAAGAGGGAGGGAATGATGCGTGCACAGGGGGGTCAACATTGCAAGTTCATAAACATTGCAAGTTCGGATTCATGGAGATCAAATTTGGGGAAGTTCAAGAAGGCTTGAAGACGGTTTATTGAAACTATGAAGAAGCCGAATAAAAAAAAAGACTTTGAAGAGAGGCATGTGCAAGTCATGTGACCTTGACATGTGCCATCCATGTGCTTTGACATGTGCTAGACATGTGCCATGTCATGTGCTATGCATGTGCACATCATGTGACACATTACATGTGCAATGCATGTGCCAATTAATGGACTTAATGGGCTTTTTGGTTTGGGCTTTTAATTAGGCTTTTATTTATTATTTTTGTTTGATTATTTGTAATATGTTGAGCCTTAACTTATTTTTTTGGGCTTATTTAAGTGAGATGGGCTTTAATTAGCTTGGGCTCATTTAATTAGTTCTTTTTAGACTTTCTCAGCTGTATTTTAAATTAATTAGTGTGGGCTTTAGTTATCATGGTGTAAGGCCCATGTTTGAAGGCCTATTAGATTAATTAGGATTTTTATTAGCTTAAAGGAGTATAAATGCTTCTCAAAAACGAATTTGTGTAGGGAGATTAGAATTATTAAACATTGGAGGCTATCCTCTTTTCCTTGGCTTTGCCAAAATTCTATAGAGAGATTTGTGAGAATTTGCTTGCTCATCTTTTCTATTGCATGAAGAATTTGATTACTTATCAATTATCTTGATTGTGGCGTTTTCATCTTCTTCGTTTTTCCCAATTATTTGCGTTTTCAATCACAGGTTGATTGGGGGTTCAATAGGGAGGGATTTTATCTCTTTGTTTCTTTGCTAACCATCTTGTATGTGTGGGTTTGTAGCTTTTTAGCTATTGGGTTCCGCATCAGCGTGTGAGTACATTAAGAGGGTAAAAGCCTTGTTTGAGTGAAACACGAGAGGAGTGACATCCTTTGAGTGTAAACACGTGAGGGAGTGTGTGAGGTTATTATCTAACATCTTTTTGCAGACTTTTCAATCATGACTGAAGAATCGGGTAAAAAGGGAGCAACTCTCGACAAGGTTGTGTTCTCCATTCAAGTTATGCATGGTACATTTGAAAAATTCATGAGAGATATGGGGAATATGAATGATAGAATAGAAAGGCTAGAATTGGGTTCAAATAGTACATCTAGGAGAACAGCAAGGAGAGGCAGATGGACTGATGAGGCCTTTTACTAAGGTAGGCCGAATTTCCATGGGCTTAAGTTATCAAATAAGCCCATTTACAAGGAATATCTTAAAACAAAACCCATTAAAATAAAAGAGTTGGCCAAATTGCTCCCTACCCCTTTCTCCTTCTATATTCTTTCTTTCACATTTTTTTTTCTTTTTCTTTCTTTTTTTTTCTTTTTTCGTTTTTTTTAATGAAATAAATAACAACCGGAATACAAACTACCAAACGTCTCAAGCCCAATGTGATCAGAGTTCAATTCGGTTTTCTAAAGCCCATTTTTATAACGCAAAAACTTCAAAGTGAAAAACAGAGGCTTAAACGTCGTTTTTGAGGTTCAAAACGGGGAGTTACATAGGGCAAAGCCCAATTAACGATTGTAGAGCTCAAAATTCCCTTTCCGAAAATATATTATAATAGCTAATCGGACACCCGAGTCAAAAGTTATGGCTTTTCGAAAATTTCTATTTTTTTTTAAAACAGCAAACTAATCTCTAATCTTCTTCTACTAGGATTCGGATGCAAGCTAAGGACGTTCAAGATTTTGGTTCAAGGCTATTTCACGAATTCAAGGTAAAGGTAAGAAAAGAAAAGGCTAATTTAAACACACAAAGAAACACAATTAACTAAGAAACTTAATGCAACCTAATTCGGCATAAACTACTAGAATTCAAAGAAAAAGAAAACGCAAACCTAACACTAAGATAAATAGGAATTTACCTTAACCTGGCTCTGATACCAAATGATGCGAAACCCAATAGCTAACGAGCTACAAACCCACACATACGATTCGAATAGCAAAGCAAAATCAGATAAACACCCTCCCTATTGAACCCCCAAACAACTTGTGAAAGGAAACGCAAATAATCGGGAATTAAAGAACTTGAAAAATGCCACAATCAAACAATTGATAAGTTAATCAAATTCTTCATGCAATAGAAAAGAAAGCAATTCACTCTCAATCTAAGCAAGATAATTCAGCTATAGCAAAGAATATTATTCAAAAATCTGAAGTTATATTAGCCTATTTATATGGTGGCTAACCCTAAGTAGCAAAATAACCTAAAGAAAACCCTAATGAGGCCTTTTACTAAGGTAGGCCGAATTTCCATGGGCTTAAGTTATCAAATAAGCCCATTTACAAGGAATATCTTAAAACAAAACCCATTAAAATAAAAGAGTTGGCCGAATTTCTTAAGCCCAATATATAGACTAACTAAAACCCAAAATAACTAAAATAAACCTAATCTAAAAGCCCATCACGCCTAGCCCATTAAGTCACTAATTAAATGAGTCATGTGACTTTTAAATGAAGCACATGACTTGTACAATTAAAGCCCAAAGTTGTGTAAACCCAATAATGACTTAAGTTGGCCCAATTTCATTAGAAGTTTCCAAAAGGCTAAGTACTTTGAGAAAGCCTCCTTCAAGCTCTCTTTGACACTTTTCAAAGGCATCTTCTTATAGTTCTTGAGTAACAAAGCCTTGCACATAGGCTGTCATAGCCATCTTCAGCTTCTTAGCTCGCCCTCTTGTGATTGGACCACTTGTCATCTTCAAAGGGTCCTTAGTGGTTGGCTGATCCGTATCATTTCTTAATGTGCTTAAGATTCTTGATTTGTTGATTGATTTCTAAAGTGTAATTTTAAAATTGCAAGCTTGAGTGGGAAAAGGCAAGAGAGTGTGAGCACATTAAGAGGGTAAAAGCCTTAATTGTGTGAAACACGAGAGGAGTGACATTCTTTGAGTGCAAACACGTGAGGGAGTGCTTGTGAGGTTTTTATCTAACAATTTTGTAGGTAGGTAATACACCATGACTGAAGAAACTAGTGGGAAGGGAATATCCCAAGGTGAAGATCATGTACCAGATAACAAGATGTTATATCAAGCTTTCATTAGTGAGATCCGGAAGTTGTCTCTTAGAATGGATGGAATGGAAGAGAGGCTTGAAGGAAGTATATCTAATGTACCTAGAAGGGCAGCAAGGAGAGGCCGAATTATTCAAGAACATGTGGTGCATGATTTTGATGATGAAGAGGAAGAGGAAACTAGTGCAAAGATATATGGAAACTTGCGCAACATCAAACTCAAGATTCCTCCATTCAAAGGCAGAAATAGTGCAAGAGTACTTGGAGTGGGAAAGAAAGGTTGACATGATTTTTGATTGTAACAGGTACTCAGAGGAAAAGAAAGTGAAGATTGCAACTGTAGAATTCACTGACTATGCTTTGTTTTGGTGGGATCAATTGAATATGGGCAGAAGGAAGATGAGGAGATGTCCTATTAGTAGTTGGGAGGATATGAAGGAGGCCATGAGGAAAAGATTTGTGCCTTCAAACTACTTTAGGGAGTTACATCAGAGGTTGCATAGGCTAGTGCAAGAAGCTAGATCAGTAGAAGATTATCACAAGGAGATGGAAATGCTATTGATCAAAGCTAACATAAAAGAGGAGGAAGAGGTAATAATGGCTTAGTTTCTAGGAGGTTTGAATAAAGAAATTGCGGATGTAGTTGAGTGTCAATATTATGGAAAAATGGAGGACTTAGTGAACATTGCCATTAAGGTAGAGAGGCTAAGGTAGAGAGGCAACAGAAACAAAGGAGGGTAGCAAGGTCATTCTCAAATTCCAATAACAAAAGTTGTCCAAACTAGAGCAAAAATAAAGATTTTAAAAATATGAAATTGCAGTTTAAACAACTTTCTGGACTGCTAAGTACGTATATAAAACAAGAGGAAAGAAGGAAAGAAGAGGAAGTTATCGTCAAAGAAATTGTTTGAGAAGCTGAAAGAGATGCTTTAGATTTATATGCTGATGAGGTTGTAAATGAGGAGGATATAAGTGAAAGTAAGGATGTTGTCAACTGTTTGAGTAAAAAGGAAGAATATTGTAAAAAGGAAGAAGATAGTGTAATTGAGATTGGAGATTGATCTGTTATGACTGATCCTGTAGTGCTTGAGATGACTGAATTGAAAATGGAAGAAGAAAAGAACCATGATCAAAACGAAAATGATGCTTTGAATAACCATGTTTTTCCAAATGTTTATGTTAACTTGCAGGAACATGATGGATTCTTTGCTGAAGAAGCATTCATTTTATTTCCACCTGTTCAGAAGATCTTATATGAAGATGAATTTATTCTACAAGTGCCAATTCCCAACTTGAACAAGACGAAGATTCGAGGACGAATCTTTTCTAAAGAGGGAGGGAATGATACGTGCACAGGGGGGTCAACATTGCAAGATTATAAACTTTGCAAGTTCAAATTTATGGAGATTAAATTTATGGAATTTAAAGTAGGCTTGAAGGTGCTTTATTGAATTATGAGGAAGCCGAATCAAAAAAGAGACTTTGAAGAGAGGTATGTGCAAGTCATGTGACACCTTGACATGTGCAAGTCATGTGACCTTGATATGTGCTAGACATGTGCCATGTCATGTGCTATGCATGTGACATATGTATGTTCACATCATGTGACACATTACATGTACAATACATGTGCCGATTAATGGACTTAATGGGCTGTTTTGTTTGGGCTTTTAGTTTAGGCTTTTATTTATTATTTTTATTTGATTATTTGTAATATATTAGGCCTTAATTCTTTTGGTTTTATTTAAGTGAGATGGGCTTTAATTAGCTTGGGCTCATTTAATTAGTTCTTTTTAGCTTTTTGGGTTGTATTTTAAGTTAATTAGTGTGGGTTTTAGTTATCTTGGTGTAAGGCCTATGTTTTAAGGTCTATTTGATTAATTAGGATTTTTATTAGCTTAAAGGAGTATATATACTCCACAAAAACATGATTTGTATTCAGAGATTGGAATTATTAAACATTTGAGGCTATCCTCTTTTCTTGGCTTTGCCAAAATTCTAATAGATTAGATTTGTGAGATTTGCTTGCTTTTCTTTTCTATTGCATGAAGAATTTGATTAACTTATCAATTATTTGATTGCGGCATTTTTCAGGTTATTTATTTCCCAATTATTTGCGTTTCCATTCACATGTTGATTGGGTGTTCAATAGGGAGGGTTTTTAACTCTTTTGTTCTTTGCCATCAAAGTGTATGTTCAAGGGGTTTCGGGTTCTTTAACCTTGGGGTTCCGCATCATCAAGGCAAAAAAAATAAATAAAACAAAGGCTAAGAAAAGGCTAATTTAACACACAAAAATCAGAAACTTGATGAAACCAAATTCGGCACGAACATAAAAGAATCAAGAAAAAGAAAATACAACCCTAACAGATAAATAAGAATTTACCTTACTTTGGCTCTGATACCAAATGATGCGGAACCCAATAGCTAACAAGCTACAAACCCACACATACAAGATGGTTATCAAAGAAACAAATAGATAAAAATTTGATATGAGCACAACCAAGCATAATGGCAACAATAAGCTTAAAGAAGTCCTACAAGCATTCATGAGACCTTAGAGAAGATACAAGTTCAAGAGGGGAAAGAAGCTGAATTGGGCTATGAAGACAAGTTGGGGCCGAATGGTCAAATGGGCCTTCAAGCTATTTTGTTTAGCTTCTATTCTTGTAATGACATATAATTAAATGTATTTGGGCAGCCTAGTACCTTAGAAAACGTTTTGGGCTTATTTAATTAGGTTTGTTTTATTTTTGGGCTTATTTGAGTATTTTGGGTAGTTTAAGTGGGTAGGCTAAAGTTGGGCTTATCTCTTCTAAAGAGTTGGGCCTAAATAACTAATTGAGGCTTAGAAAACATGAGGGGGCCGGATTTTAAAGGGGAGAGCTGAATTTGGATGGGTTTGAGTCAAATTTAGCTTTATACCTACATTGGTGAACTTAGGGTCCTAAATTTTAGGAATGGGTTTTATTTGATAAATACTTATTATTTTGGGATATTATTGAATAGAGTTTGATGGAGAAACAATAGGATGAATTTATCTTGAGTGAGTTAGCCAAATTCCACTTATAACCAAAATTGAGTCTACATTCATTTTCCTTAGGATAATCACTAGCTTTTGGGATTATTTTCAGATTGTATTTATCTTTATTTATTCATGTACTTAGTCCATATTATGGCCAAATACATGTAGATAAAGGTTAGGAATTATCTTTGTTATTTATTTTATTAATTATCTCTTAGAGTTAGTGTTTGATTATAACTTGATGCGTGCACAGGGGGGTCAACATTGCAACGTTATAAACATTGCAAGTTCATATTCATGGAGATCAAATTTAAGAAGTGTTATAAAGAGCTTGAAGGAGGCTTTCACAAAGTACTTAGCCTTTTGGAAGCTTCTAGTGAAATTGGGCCAACTTAAGCCATTTTTGGGCCAATTTAAGTCATTTTTGGGTTTATACTACTTTGGGCTTTATTTGTACAAGTCATGTGCTTCATTTAAAAGTCACATGACTCATTTATTTAATGACTTAATGGGCTAAACGAATTGGGCTTTTAGTTTGGGTTTAGTATAGTTATTTTGGGTCTTTAATTAGTCTTTCTTTTGGGCTTATTTTAAGTGTGTTTAATTCTTTAGTTTGGGCTTAATTTATCTTGTAAAGCCCATGGACAATTCGGCCTAGCTTAGTTTAAGGCCTCATTAGGGTTTTCTTTATGTTATTTTGCTAGCTAGGGTTAGCCACCACATAAATAGGCTATTATAGATTGTAAACGCAGATTTTGAATGATATTCTTGGCATAGCCGAATTTATTTGCTTAGATTAAGAGAGTGAATTGCTTTCTTTTCTATTGCATGAAGAATTTGATTAACTTATCAATCGTTTGATTGTGGCGTTTTTCAGTTCTTTGTTTCCCGATTATTTGCGTTTTCAATCACAGGTTGATTGGAGGTCCAATAGGGAGGGTGTTTGTCTGATTTTGTCTTTGCCATCAAAGTGTATGTTCAAGGGGTTTCGGGTTCTTTAACCTTGGGGTTCCGTATCATTTGGTATCAGAGCCAAAGTTAAGGTAAATTCCTATTTATCTTAGTGTTAGGGTTTGCGTTTTCTTTTCTTTGATTTCTTTATGTTTATGCCGAATTAGGGTGCATTAAGTTTCTGACGCGGAACCCCAAGGTTATATGAACCTGAAACCCCTAAAACGCACACTATGATCAACAAAGACGAACAAGTTAAAATCCCCCCCTATTGAACCCACAATCAACCTGTGATTGAGAACGCAAATAATTGGGATGAAGGAAATAGAAAACGCCACAATCAATGATTGATAAGTTAACTAAATTCCTAATGCAAAATGAAAGAATGCAAATCTGCCTCTCTCACTAAGAAATTCGGCTAAGCCAAATGAAATTCTCAATTAATCAAAATCTGTTTTACAATTAGGTTTAAGGTGGTATTTATATGCCACCAACTAAAGACTTAACCCTAAAACTAATGGGCTGGCCGAATTCTCTACTTATTGGTAATGAGAATTTGGCCCAAATAATACATAAAGGAAAAACACTTGGGCTGCCCAATACAAGTTGGCGTGAGCCCACTTAAAAAGCCCAATAACAAACTAATTTAACCCAAAAGAAAAATACATATAAAGGTCCTAACTATGGGCCCAATCAAATCAATCCCCTTGTAGCCCATATGTGGCACATAAAGCATGGACCACACTTCCTTCTATGGGCCCTTCAGAATTCGGCCTCAATGGCAAGGCCTTGGCCTTGCTTTGCCCATCACGCCATTGTTCCTCCATGGCTTCCACCACTCGGCCCAAGTAGACTTCTAAGGCTCCCTTGAACTTCTTGGCCCTAGCTCTAGTAATTGGCCCACTTGGCAAAGCCAAGTCATCTCTTGATGGCTTCTTGGTCCATTTCGCATCATCCCCTCCCTCTTCGAAAGGATTCGTCCTCGAATCTGAATCAAAATCAAAAGGAGACAAATCAGAAACATTAAAAGAGGCACTAATGTTATACTCACCAGGCAAGTCGATTTTATAAGCATTGTCATTAGCCCATATGTGGCACATAAAGCATGGACCACACTTCCTTCTATGGGCCCTTCAGAATTCGGCCTCAATGGCAAGGCCTTGGCCTTGCTTTGCCCATCACGCCATTGTTCCTCCATGGCTTCCACCACTCGGCCCAAGTAGACTTCTAAGGCTCCCTTGAACTTCTTGGCCCTAGCTCTAGTAATTGGCCCACTTGGCAAAGCCAAGTCATCTCTTGATGGCTTCTTGGTCCATTTCGCATCATCCCCTCCCTCTTCGAAAGGATTCGTCCTCGAATCTGAATCAAAATCAAAAGGAGACAAATCAGAAACATTAAAAGAGGCACTAATGTTATACTCACCAGGCAAGTCGATTTTATAAGCATTGTCATTGATGCGTTCTAACACTTGGAACGGGCCATCACCCCTTGCATCAAGTTTCGACTTCCTTTGCTGTGGAAACCGTTCTTTCCTCATATGCACCCAAACCCAATCTCCTGGTTCAAATATGATTTGCTTTCGCCCTTTATTCGCTTTTTGAGCATACATGCGATTTTTCTTTTCAATCTGCTCACATGCCTTCTCATGTATTGCTTTAACCACTTCAGCCTTCCTTTTACCATCTAAACTAGTAAGCTCATTCAAAGGCAAAGGCATTAAATCCAAAACAGTTAAAGGATTAAAACCATACACAATCTCAAAAGGTGAAAATCCTGTAGAAGAATGCACAGCACGATTATATGCAAATTCAATAAATGGCAAACAATCTTCCCAAGTTTTCAGGTTCTTTCCAACAATGGCACGCAACAAAGTCCCTAAAGTCCTGTTAACTACTTCAGTTTGTCCATCGGTTTGTGGGTGACATGTAGTAGAAAATAAAAGTTTAGTACCCAGTTTTCCCCACAAAACTCTCCAAAAATGACTAAGGAACTTAACATCTCTGTCTGAAACAATGGTCCTTGGCATCCCATGTAGCCGAACCACCTCCCTGAAGAACAACTCAGCAACATTTGTTGCATCATCTGTCTTATGGCAAGCAATGAAATGTGCCATTTTACTAAATCTATCCACAACAACAAATATGCTATCTCTCCCTCTCCTAGTCCTAGGTAATCCCAACACAAAGTCCATAGAAACATCTACCCAAGGTTCACGAGGTACTGGCAAGGGTGTATACAAACCATGTGGCATTGTTCTAGACTTAGCTTGTCTACATGCAATACACTTAGCACATATTCTTTCAACCTCACGTTTCATTTTAGGCCAATAGAAATGTTCACTAAGCATATCCAATGTCTTTTGCACACCAAAATGCCCCATCAACCCCCCACTATGTGACTCCCTCACAAGCAACTCTCTAATAGAACATGTAGGAATGCAAAGTTGTTTTCCTCTAAATAAATATCCCTCATGCCTATAGAACTTATCAAAAGCAGCATTTTCACAAGCATGAAATATAGTGGCAAAATCAGCATCTTTCACATACAATTCTTTCAATTGCTCAAATCCAAGTAATTTAGAAGTAAGCATAGAAATCAAAGCATACCTTCGAGATAGTGCATCAGCCACCACATTTTCTTTACCTTGCTTGTATTTTATCACATATGGAAAGGTTTCCAAGAATTCTACCCAACTTGCATGCCTTCGGTTCAATTTTCCTTGACCCTTCAAATACTTGAGCGATTGATGGTCACTGTGGATTACAAACTCCTTAGGCAGCAAATAGTGCTCCCACACTTCAAGTGCTCTCACTAATGCATACAACTCCTTATCATAGGTGGAATAGTTCAGAACTGGTCCACTTAGCTTCTCACTGAAGTATGCAATAGGATGATTTTCCTGCATCAAAACAGCACCTATACCAATCCCGGAAGCATCACATTCAATTTCAAAAGTTTTAGAAAAATCAGGTAAATGTAAAATAGGAGCATGACATAACTTTTCTTTCAAGGTACAAAATGCATGTTCTTGCTCTTTTCCCCATTTAAACCCGACATTCTTTTTCACAATTTCATTCAATGGTGCAGCAATTGTAGAAAAATCCCTAACAAACCGTCTATAGAAACTAGCTAACCCATGGAAGCTTCTTACCTCGGTCACGGTTTTAGGTGTTGGCCACTCTTGAATTGCTTTAACTTTCTCAGCATCAACTTCTACACCATTAGCACTTACTACAAAACCTAAGAAGATAACTTTATCCATGCAAAATGAGCACTTCTTAAGGTTTGCAAATAATTTCTCCTTTCTCAAAACGTCTAGAACAGCCCTAACATGCATCATATGTTCATCTAAGCATTTGCTGTATACTAGAATATCATCAAAGTAAACAACCACAAATTTACCAAGAAACTCACGCAAGACATGATTCATTAAACGCATGAATGTACTAGGTGCATTAGATAACCCAAATGGCATTACTAACCACTCATACAAACCATATTTTGTCTTAAACGCAGTTTTCCACTCATCTCCCTCTTTCATCCTAATTTGATGATAGCCACTTTTTAAATCAATTTTGGTGAAAACACAAGCACCATGCAATTCATCCAGCATATCATCTAATCTAGGAATAGGGTGGCGATACTTTACCGTGATTTTGTTGACCGCACGGCAATCAATGCACATCCTCCATGTTCCATCCTTTTTTGGCACTAATAGGACCGGAACAGCACAAGGACTCATGCTTTCCCGCACATATCCCTTTTGGAGTAATTCATCCACTTGTTGTTGCAATTCCTTTGTCTCCTCGGGATTGCTCCTATAAGCTGGACGATTTGGAATTTGGGATCCTGGCACAAAGTCTATTTGATGCTCAATCCCTCTCAAGGGTGGTAAGCCATGTGGAACATCATCTGGAAAGACATCTGCATATTCCTGCAAAAGATCCACAAAAACACTAGGCAAATCGGGGTTAAGGTCAGTTTGAGAACAGAAATTCTCCCTAAACCGAATTATGACCAAAGCCCTCTTGCCTAAGTAGGCACTATTGAGTTCCCTCGGTTTTGCATAAAAACATGATTGCACTTTTACCTTTTCACTCCTCTCATTGTCTTTTCTTACAACTCTCATATCACTCTTCTTTTTTTCACTCACTAACTTCTTCTCTCCTGCACATCCCACTTTCTTTTCCTCTCCTGTGCAGTCACTCACCATTGGGCCTTTATCATGTTTCTTTTCTCTCATGGCCTCTTTGCTCTCATTTTTCTTTTCCTCACTTCCCGAACTCCCACTTGAAGATTGCTGCATTCTCATTTGTTCAAGATAAGTTTCTTGTGGTGACATTGGTGCAAGTGTAACTTTATTACCATTGTGTACAAAAGAGTACCTATTCTTATACCCATCATGCATTACTCTCCTATCAAACTGCCAAGGTCTACCCAACAATATGTGACCAGCTTGCATAGGGACTACATCACACACAATTTCATCCACATATCTACCAATAGAAAATGTAACTCTAACTTGCTTAGTCACCTTAACTTCCCCACTGTCATTTAGCCATTGCAATCTATAGGGACTAGGGTGTTTTTCACATTTCAAGCCCAATTTATCCACTAGGATAGTGCTAGCCACGTTCGTGCAACTACCCCCATCAATGATCAAACTACAAGCCTTCCCACCTATCAAATATCTAGTATGGAAAATATGTTCACGCTGTTCTAAGCCTTCTTCTTTTACATTCATATTCAATACACGCCTAGTAACTAAAGCTTCCCCTTTAACAGCATACTCAACATACTCATCATTATCAGAACAATCCTCTAAAGGTGGCATGCTCAACTCCCCATCATCAGACTCATTTTCATGTTCAGACTCAGAAACAATTTCACCCCCCTTAATAAACATAGTTTTTCTATTAGGACAATCAGATGCATAATGACCTCTACCCTGACATTTAAAGCACTTAATATCCCTATGTTTAGAAAGTTTGGTTGAAGGATCAGTAGTACCTTTTTGAATGGGTGTACTCTTATCCTTGCTTTTGTTTGCTTCGGTTTCTTTCTCTTTAGGAGCTGAATGATATTCTTTCTTCCTTTCTTCAAATTTGCTCCATTTCTGGTTCCACTTACTGCTGGAACTCGAAAATGTCCTTGCTGTCCTCCTTTGCTTTTGTTGCCTCTCCACCTTCATGGCAATGCCAACTAAATCATCCATGTCTCCATAGTATTGTAGTTCCACTACTTCAGCAACTTCTCGATTCAATCCACCCAAAAACCGAGCCATAGTCACCTCTTCTTCTTCTTCTATGTTGGCTTTGATCATTAGTAACTCCATCTCCTTATGATAATCTTCCACTGATTTACTTCCTTGGGTAAGCCTATGTAGTTGCTGGTGCAATTCTCGATAATAATAAGATGGAACAAACCTCTTTTTCATGACCCTCTTCATTTCATCCCATGTGGAAATAGGTGGTTCTCTATGTCTTCTTCGGTTTTTAACTACTTCATTCCACCAAACCAAGGCATAGTCACAAAACTCCACGGCTGCCAACTTTACCTTTTTATCTTCGGAATAGTTATGGCAGGAAAAGATCATATCTACCTTCCTCTCCCATTCCAAATAAACTTCAGCATCATTCCTTCCTTTGAAAGGTGGAATGTTCATCTTGATTGCACTTACATTGCTGTCCAATCTTTCCACTCTCCTTGCTCTACCCCTTGTGGATTGTACTTCATCAAAGTCTTCCCAGTCCTCCACTTCGGCTTCTTCATGTTCATTTATCCACCTTCCTCTTCTTGCTGTTCTCTTTGAGCCATTGGATGTACTTGCTTCTAACTTATCCAACCTCCCGTTATTTTCTCTGTGCTCCCTTATCAAGGTTTCAAGAGTTCCTTGTATGGCTTGTAGGGCAAACGACATTTGTTCCGGGGTCATAGCTCTCTTGCTGGATTCGTCAGACATGGTGTTTAACCTGCAAAAATTGTTAGAATAAACAATCTCACAAACTCTCGTGTTTACACTCAACAAGGCTTTTACCCTCTTTGTTGTCCTCACAAACTCTTGCCTTTTTCCTCTCTTATTTGCAACTCTCAAATTGCACTTCGGAATCCAGAAGACAAATCAATTTGAAAAACGTTAGGAATACAAAGAAATAAACACTAACAATAAAACAGAAAGCTCAAAAACTAGAAAGAAGACACTAGACACAATGGAGGTGATACACGGACAAAGAAAAGGTATACCACTTGAATTAATCAAATTAGAGTACTAGAACAATCAAAAATACTCTAACAATGTAAAATGAACAAAAGCTAGCTTAAACAAGAAATTAAGTAACAAGAAACAAAGAAAATGACAATTCTGGCCAAGATGAACGAATTCAATTCACTACAAAGTAAATCGAATTTAGAAACTATTTAATCTACCCAGCAAAGCAAGAAAACATTAAAAGACTCAATTCAGACAATAAGAAATCAGTTTGCATGCAACAAAGAAATTTGAGTTGCTAAAGATGACACTAGGCCGAAATGTACACAAGCTTGATTAGTGTATTAATTGTGTGCGAAATTGGAGGCAAAGTGATGATAAAAGGATGGCAAAACAGTAACAAGATGGTAAGAAAAGATGGCAAAACAGTAGACAAATGATGGTAAAAATGGTAAGAAAATGATTGGAAATGGATAAGAAATGGATAATATATGGATAGAAAAATGGATAATGAATGGATAAGAAATGGATAATGTATGGATAATAAATGGATAATGTATGATAGGTTATAATCCTAATTCAAAAACGAAATAGAGATTGTAAACCGAAAACAATAAGGGTTAATTTTTTCCTACCTAGAATAGGATTCAGATTCCTTTACCTAACTAGGATTTCGAATTGTTTTCCCAATAGGATTTCGGATTGTTTCCCAACTAGGATTGTGATTTCTTTCCCACTAGGATTGTGATTTCTTCCTAAATAGGATTCGGATTTCTCTTCCTATATATACCCTTCACGCCACTTTCCTTCTTGGTTCACTTTCTTCTTTTGTTTTTTTTTTTCTTTCCTTCTCTCTCGGTTTTCCTTCCTTGTTCACCTTTTTTTTTTTTTTTTTTTTAATTAATCTCAACAACCGAAATTAAACTCAAACTCTACTACACTTCGGAATTTTTTTTTTTTTTTTTTTTTAAACTTCAGACCCAATTTTAGAAGCTTAAACGACCTTTTTTTGGATTTTGAAGGGGTAGCTAACGAGCAAAGCTCGTTACTTTTGTAAATCTCGAAATTCCCTTTCCGAAAAGTTATTATAGAGCAAAAACGGACACCGGATGCAAAAGTTATGGCAAAAACAAGTTTAATCACACAATTAAAACACAAAATCAAAACTTGAACAATTCGGCAACCATAAAACACAAGAAACAATAAAAGAAAACTCAAAACCTAATTTCTAAGATAAATAGGAATTTACCTTAATCCGAGCTCTGATACCAAATGACGCGGAACCCCAAGGTTATATGAACCTGAAACCCCTAAAACGCACACTATGATCAACAAAGACGAACAAGTTAAAATCCCCCCCTATTGAACCCACAATCAACCTGTGATTGAGAACGCAAATAATTGGGATGAAGGAAATAGAAAACGCCACAATCAATGATTGATAAGTTAACTAAATTCCTAATGCAAAATGAAAGAATGCAAATCTGCCTCTCTCACTAAGAAATTCGGCTAAGCCAAATGAAATTCTCAATTAATCAAAATCTGTTTTACAATTAGGTTTAAGGTGGTATTTATATGCCACCAACTAAAGACTTAACCCTAAAACTAATGGGCTGGCCGAATTCTCTACTTATTGGTAATGAGAATTTGGCCCAAATAATACATAAAGGAAAAACACTTGGGCTGCCCAATACAAGTTGGCGTGAGCCCACTTAAAAAGCCCAATAACAAACTAATTTAACCCAAAAGAAAAATACATATAAAGGTCCTAACTATGGGCCCAATCAAATCAATCCCCTTGTAGCCCATATGTGGCACATAAAGCATGGACCACACTTCCTTCTATGGGCCCTTCAGAATTCGGCCTCAATGGCAAGGCCTTGGCCTTGCTTTGCCCATCACGCCATTGTTCCTCCATGGCTTCCACCACTCGGCCCAAGTAGACTTCTAAGGCTCCCTTGAACTTCTTGGCCCTAGCTCTAGTAATTGGCCCACTTGGCAAAGCCAAGTCATCTCTTGATGGCTTCTTGGTCCATTTCGCATCAGTTTCTTAGTTAATTGTGTTTCTTTGTGTGTTTAAATTAGCCTTTTCTTTTCTTACCTTTATCTTGAATTCGTGAGATAGCCTTGAACTGAAATCTTGAACATCTTTAGCTTGAATCTGAATCCTTGTAGGAGAAAATTAGAGATTAGTTGCTGTTTTGAAAAAAAAAAAAATCAGAAAACTTCGAAAGGCCATAACTTTTGATATAGGAGTCCGATTTGTTATTATAATATCATTCTGGAAAGGAAATTTCGTGCTCTATAATCGTTACTTGGGCAAAGCCCTATGTAACTGACTTTTTCGGACCTTAAAAACGACGTTTAAGCCTCTGTTCTTCACTTTGAAGTTTTTGCGTTTTGAAAAAAAAAGGGGATTAGAAAACCGAATTTGAGTTCTGATCTTGTGGGCTTGAGAAGTTTGGTGGTTTGTAGTCTAATTGTTCTCTATTTCATATATAAAAAAAAAAGAAGAAAAAAAAAACGTGAAAGAAGAGAAATAAAGAAGAATTTTGCGTGTGGAGAAAAGTGTAGAGGAGCAATTCGGCCAAGGGAGTTATATATAGCAATAAGGGAAGATCCAAATCCTTTAAGGGGTGGGAAAACTTAATCCTAAGTGCTTGAGGATTAGGGGCAGCAATTAATCCTTTTCATAATAGAGATAGGAAAAATTAATCCTATCTATTTTGGGAATAGGAAAATTAATCCTATCTGTTTTGGGAATAGGAAAACTTAATCCTATCTATTTTGGGAATAGGAAAATTAATCCTATCTGTTTTGGGAATAGGAAAACTTAATCTTAAACCACCTTTGATTATTATTATTATCCACTTCGGATAAGGATTCATTTGTGCTACCATTTGCTTATCATTTTTGGTAACATTTTCCTATCATTTGCTATCCATTTTTGGTAACATTTTAGTACCATTTTTGCTGTCATTTTTGCACCATTTTGGTATCATTTTTTGCCATCATTTGCCTATCATTTTTGCACCATTTTACCATCATTTGCCTACCATTTTGCACCATTTTGCCATCATTTTTACACCATTTTGCCATCATTTTGCACACAACTTGACACATTAATTAGAGCTTAATACACCATTCGGCCTAATCATCATTTTAGCTTTAAATTGAATTGTCTTGAGTGCATTCTATCTTAATTAGTATAATTAGGATTTTTTTTGTTATTTTCTTGCTTTGTTGGGTAGAATAACTAGGATCTATATTTGATTTACTTTGTAGTGAGTCAGATTCATACATTTTGTCCAGAATTGTCATTTTTTTTATATTCTTGTTGCGTAGTTCTTTGTTTGAGCTTGCTTTTGTTCCATTACACTGTTAGAGTATCTTTGCTTGTTCTAATACTCTAATTTTGATATAATCAAGTGGTATACCAGTCTTGTCCGTGTACCACCTCCATTTTGTTTAGTGTCTTCTTTTCTAGCATTGAGCTTTCTGTTATTGTTAGTCGCTTATTTCCTTGCTTTCTAAAACGTACTCAAATTCTTGGTTTGTGTATTGAATTCTGAAGTGCAATTTAAGAGTTGCAATTAGAGTGGTAAAAGGCAAGAGCGTGTGAGTACATTAAGAGGGTAAAAGCCTTGTTTGAGTGAAACACGAGAGGAGTGACATCCTTTGAGTGCAAACACGTGAGGGAGTGTGTGAGGTTATTGTCTAACATCTGTTTTGCAGAATTCAAATCATGTCAAGAAGAGAAGAAAAGGAAACAATGTATGAGGAGGAGGAAGCCATGCCCGATATGAAAGTGATGTACAAGGCCTTCATTAATGAGTTCAAGAAGCTAAACGCTAGAATGGACGGGATGGAGGAGAAATTTGAAGTGAGTGCATCTAATAATTATAGGAGAACAGCAAGGAGAGGAAGATGGACTGATGAGAATGTCAGGGCTGACTTAGAAGATTTAGATGAAGAAGAGACTAGTGGTAGATTGGATGGGAATTTAGGTAACATTAAGCTTAAGATTCCTCCATTTAAGGGTAGAAATAGTGCTGAAGAGTACCTAGAATGGGAAAGGAAGGTTGAAATGATCTTTGAGTGTAATAGGTATTCTGAGGAGAAGAAAGTGAAGATAGCAGCTGTGGAGTTTACAGATTATGCCTTATTTTGGTGGGATCAATTGAACTTGAGCAGAAGGAAAGTGGGTAGACGTCCTATTAGTAGTTGGGAGGATATGAAGGAGGCCATGAGGAAAAGATTTATGCCTTCACACTACTTTAAGGAGTTACATCAGAGGTTGCATAGGTTAGTGCAAGGAGCTAGATCAGTAGAAGATTATCACAAGGAGATGGAGATGCTATTGATCAAAGCTAAAATAGAAGAGGAGGAAGAGGTAATCATGGCTTGGTTTCTAGGAGGTTTGAATAAAGAAATTGCGGATGTAGTTGAATTGCAACATTATGGAAAAATGGAGGAGTTAGTGAACATTGCCATTAAAGTGGAGAGGAAACAGAAACAAAGGAGGGTAGCAAGGTCATTCTCAAATTCCAACAACAAGAGTTGTCCAAACTGGAGCAAAAATAAAGATTCTGAAGATATGGAATTGAGGTTTAAACAACTCTTTAGACAGCTAGATAAGTGTTTGAAAAAGGAGAAAAGAAAGAAAGAGGAAGTTGCAATGGAAGAGATTATGTGTGAAGCTGAAAGAGATTCTATAGATTTGTATGACAATGAGGTTGTGAGTGAAGAAGAAATAAGTGGATGTGACGAAGATGTTGTTTTGAGTGAAAAGGAAAACATAATTGAAAGAGAAGATGTTGCTTTGAGAGAACAGAAGGATGTCTGTGTAATTGAGATAGAAGATCAGCATGTTATAATTGACCCTACAGTTCTTAAGGAGGTTGAATTGAACGTGGAAAGTGAAGATAATAATGATCAGAATGAAATGGTTGTATTGAATAATCATGTTTTTCCTAGTGTTTTTGTTAACTTGCAGGAACATGATGAGTTCTTTGCTGAAGAAGCATTCGTTTTATTTCCACCTGTTCAGAAGATCTTATATGAAGATGAATTTATTCTACAAGTGTCAATTCCCAACTTGAACAAGACGAAGATTCGAGGATGAATCTTTTCTAAAGAGAGAGGGAATGATGCGTGCACAGGGGGGTCAACATTGCAACGTTATAAACATTGCAAGTTCATATTCATGGAGATCAAATTTAAGAAGTATTATAAAGAGCTTGAAGGAGGCTTTCACAAAGTACTTAGCCTTTTGGAAGCTTCTAGTGAAATTGGGCCAACTTAAGCCATTTTTGGGCCAATTTAAGTCATTTTTGGGTTTATACTACTTTGGGCTTTATTTGTACAAGTCATGTGCTTCATTTAAAAGTCACATGACTCATTTATTTAATGACTTAATGGGCTAAACGAATTGGGCTTTTAGTTTGGGTTTAGTTTAGTTATTTTGGGTCTTTAATTAGTCTTTCTTTTGGGCTTATTTTAAGTGTATTTAATTCTTTAGTTTGGGCTTAATTTATCTTGTAAAGCCCATGGACAATTCGGCCTAGCTTAGTTTAAGGCCTCATTAGGGTTTTCTTTATGTTATTTTGCTAGCTAGGGTTAGCCACCACATAAATAGGCTATTATAGATTGTAAACGCAGATTTTGAATGATATTCTTGGCATAGCCGAATTTATTTGCTTAGATTAAGAGAGTGAATTGCTTTCTTTTCTATTGCATGAAGAATTTGATTAACTTATCAATCGTTTGATTGTGGCGTTTTTCAGTTCTTTGTTTCCCGATTATTTGCGTTTTCAGTCACAGGTTGATTGGAGGTTCAATAGGGAGGGTGTTTGTCTGATTTTGTCTTTGCCATCAAAGTGTATGTTCAAGGGGTTTCGGGTTCTTTAACCTTGGGGTTCCGCATCATAACTCCTCTAGGGAGAGGTGGCTGCCTAGCCTATATAAAGGGCTGAACTTCTTCATTTGTACTTTACATTTTTGCATATCTTATGACTAATGAATTTTCATTGACTGAATTTGTGAGAGTTAATTTCTATTGATTCTTGCTATTGTATGAAGAATTAGACTTAGGCAATTTGCATGGTTGATGTATGCTTGATTCTTATTCTTCTTACTTTCTAAATCAATCTATTATAAGCGTTTCCATTCAATCTTGTTTGGGGGTTCTTTAGATTGGGGGTTTATTCACTTGTTTATAATCAATATTCATGGTATGTTGGCGTTCTAGTTTACATATAGGCTGGGGTTCCGCATCAAAATCCCTCCCTATTGAACCTCCAATCAACCTGTGATTGAAAACGCAAATAATCGGGAATTAAAGAAGATGACAAATGCCATAATCAAAATAATTGATAAGTTATTCAACTTCTTAATGCAATAGAAAAGAAATCAAACAACTCCCTCTCTAAGCAAGTTAAATTTGGCCAAGCCAATTGAATTAATCAAGAAAATCAAAAGTCTGATCTTACAATCTCGTTTTTGTGGAGTATATATACTCCCTTAAGCTAAAAAAACCCTAATTAATTAAATAGGCCTTAAAACATGAGCCTTACATCAAGATAACTAAAGTCCATACTAATTAACTTAAAATACAGCTCAAAAAACCTAAAAATAACTAATTAAATGAGCCCAAGCTAATTAAAGCCTATCTCACTTAAATAAGCCCAAAATAACAAGGTTAAGTGGCAGGAAAACAAGCCCAAATTAAAAGCCTAACTAATGACCCAACTAACTAATTCAACTAGCTAAAGCAAAATAGCCCACACACCTAGCCCATGATTTAAACAAATATAGCCCAAAGCCATTACAAATCCGAATGGGCTAGATGTGAAGCCCATCTTCATGATAAGCTTCCAATAAGCTAAGTAGCTTATGTTTGTCTTCAAGCCCACTTTGACACTTTTAAAAGCCTCTTCATTTAGTTCTTGTGTCACTAAGCCTTGTACATAGGCTGCCATGACCGTCTTTAGTTTTTGAGCTCTTCCTCTTGTAATTGGACCACTTGGCATCTTCAAAGGATCACTAGCAGGTGTCTTACTTGGCTGATTTGTATCAAATAGACAATGTGCATGCATAAAGGCTATAGCCCACCCACGCTTAAATAATCAAGGCATGCACAAACTTTGATAGAACCATACACTTAAAAATGCAAACGCATGTTCGTGCACTAAAACTAATGCACAAATTCAAAACTGATGCACGCACGCAATACAAACATGTTATTGTACTAGCACAAAATGCACACTCATATACCCCAAAATGCGCTAACTGGCTTAGATAGAATGCATAAAATGCATGCATGACAATAGACAATGTGCACATGAAAAGAGTAAAGAACACCCGTGCTCAAATAATTCAAGGCATGCACAAACTTTGACAGAACCATGCACTTAAAAATGTAAACATGCATGTTCGTGCACTGAAACTAATGCACAAATACAATAAAGATGCACGCACGCAACACAAATATGTTCTTACACTCATGCAAAATGTACAAACATATAACCAAAAAGGCGCTAAGGGGCTCAGATTGAATCCATAATGCGCACGCAGGACAGTAGACAATGTGCACGTGCAAAGAGTAAAGACCACCCACGCTCAAATAATTCAAGGCATGCACAAACTTTGACATAACCATGCACTTAAAAATGAAAGCATGCATGTTCGTGCACTAAAATTGATGCACAAATACAAAAAGATGCACGCACGCAAAAATGTTCTTGCACTCGTACAAGATGCACACTCACATGCTAAAAACTGTGCTAATGGGTTTAGATGAAATGCATAAAATGCACGCATGACAATATACAATGTGCACATGTAAAGAGTAAATACCACCCATGCTCAAATAATTCAAGCATGCACAAACTTTGACATAACCACGCATTTAAAATTGCAAACATACATGTTCGTGCACTAAAACTAATGCACAAATAAAAAAACATGTGCTAACGCAACACAAACTTTTTCTTTTACTCGTACAAGAAGCATAAGCATATACCCAAAAATACGCTAACGGGCTTAGGTGGAATGCATAATGAGCACGCATGACAATAGACAATGCACACGCGCAAAGAGAATAGGCCACCAATGCTCGAATATTTCAAGGCATGCACAAACTTTGACATAACCATGCACTTAAAAATGTAAACATGCATGTTTGTGCATTAAAACTAATGCACAAATAGAAAAAGATGCATACACGCAACACAAATATGTTCTCGCACTAGCACAAAATACACATTCATATACCCAAAAATGCACTTGGAATACATAATGCGCACGCATGACAATAGATATTGTGAATGTGCAAAGAGTAAAGACCATCCACGCTCACATAATTCAAGGATGCACAAACTTTGACATCATCACACATTTATAAATGGAAACATGCAAGTTTGTGCACTAAAACTAATGCACAAATACAAAAAAGATGCTCGCACGTAACACAAACATATTCTTGTACTCGCACAAAATGCACATTCATATACCCAAAAATTTGCTAACGGGCTTAGATAGAATGCATAATGCGCACGCATAACAATAAACAATGTGCACGAACAAAGAGTAAATACCACCCACGCTCAAATAATTCAAGGTATGAAGAATCTGACATAACTACACATTTAAAAATGCAAACATGCATGTTCGTGCATTAAAACTGATGCGGAACCCTAGCCTATATGCAAACTAGAACGCCAACATACCATGAATATTGATCATAAACAAGTGAATAAACCCCCAATCTAAAGAACCCCCACACAAACTTGAATGGAAACGCTTATAATAGATTGATTTAGAAAGTAAGAAGAATAAGAATCAAGCATACATTAATCATGCAAATTGCCTAAGTTTAATTCTTAATACAATAGCAAGAATCAATAAAAATTAACTCTCACAAATTCAGTCAATGAAAATTCATTAATCATAAATATGTAAATGTAAAGTACAAATGAAGAAGTTCAGCCCTTTATATAGGCTAGGCAGCCACCCCTCCCTAAAGGAGTTATAATCAAACACTAACTCTAAGAGATAATTAATAAAATAAATAACAAAGATAATTCCTAACCTTTATCTACATGTATTTGGCCATAATATGAACTAAGTACATGAATAAATAAAGATAAATACAATCTGAAAATAATCCTAAAAGCTAGTGATAAATCGGCATAATTATTCTAAGAAAAGAAGAAATGAATGTAGACTTAAACTTGGCTAAAAGTGAATTTCGGCCAGCCCCTAAAGGATAAGGTCAAGCTATTATTTCTCCCTCAAACTCTACTTAATAATATCCCAAAATAATAAGTATTTATCAAAGAAAACCCATTCCTAAATTTAGGACCTTAAGTTCACTAATGTAGGCCTAAACCTAAATCTGACCCAAACCCATTAAAATTCAACTCTCCCATGTAAAATTCGGCCCCCTCATGTTCTCTAAGCCTCAAATAGTTATTTTGGCTCAACTCTTTAGAAGAGATAAGCCCAACTTTAGCCTACCCACTTAAACTACCCAAAATAGTCAAATAAGTCCAAAATAAAACAAACCTATTCTAATCAAGTCCAATTCGTTTTCCTAGGTTCTAGGTTGCCCAAATATACTTAATTACATTTTACATAAAGAATAGAAACTAAATAAAGTGGCTTGGAGGCCCATTGCACCATTTGGCCTAAACTTGTCTTCATAGTCCAATTTAGCTTCTTTCTTGAACTTGCATCTTCTTTATATAAGGTTTCATGAATGCTTGTAGGACTTCTTTAAGCTTTTTTGACCTTGCTCTTGTGATTGGTCCTTGCAGAAGTGCTAGTTCATCTCTCTTGCTGCCATTATGCTTGGTTGTGCTCATATCATCTCCTCCCCCTTCGAAAGGATTCGTCCTCGAATCTGAATCACAATCAAATGGAGATAAGTCAGAAACATTAAAAGTTGCACTTACACCATACTCACCTGGCAAATCAATCTTGTATGCATTGTCATTGATTCGTTCCAGCACTTGAAATGGTCCATCTCCTCTTGCATCAAGTTTAGACTTCCTTTGGCTAGGAAACCTCTCTTTACGCATATGGATTCAAACCCAATCTCCTGATTCGAATATCACTTGTCTACGGCTCTTGTTAGCCTGCTTTGCATACATCTTGTTCTTCTTCTCAATGTGCTCGCGTGCTTTATTATGTATTGTCTTAACCAAATCAGCCTTAGCCTTGCCATCTAAATTAGAAAGTTCATTCAAAGGTAAAGGCATCAAATCCAACACAGTCAATGGATTAAAACCATACACAATTTCAAAAGGTGAAAACCCTGTGGAAGTATGAATTGCACGATTATAAGAAACTCAACAAATGGCAAACATTCTTCCCAAGTTTTAAGATTCTTACCAATTATAGCACGCAACACAGTTCCTAAATTCTATTAATAACCTTAGTTTGGCCATCAGTTTGTGGATGACAAGTAGTAGAAAACACAAGTTTAGTACCAAGTTTACCCCACAAAACACGCCAAAAGTGACTTCATCTTCATATTTACCTAGCAAAATATGACCAGCATGCATAGGTACAACATCACAAGTGACCTCATCTTCATATTTACCAAGGGAAAATAATATAGTTACACGTTTGGTCACCTTAACTTCCCCACTATCATTCAACCACTGAAGTCTGTATGGGTTAGGGTGTTTCTCAGTTTTAAGTCCTAATTTATCAACTAAGACTGTACTAGCAACATTAACACAACTACCCCTATCAATTATCATGCTACAGACTTTCCCACCTATTAGGCATCTAGTATGAAATATGTTTTTCCTCTGTTCTAGTCCTTCTTCTTTTACATTTAAATTCAATGCACGCAACACCACTAAGGACTCTCCTTGAACAGGATACTCTACATTTTCATCTACATCAGAACAATCCTCTAAAGGTGGCATATCATCATACTCATCATCAAATTCAGAATCAGAAATAATTTCATCCCCCCTTATTATCATGGTCTTTTTATTCCCACATTCATTAGCATAATGACCACGACCCTTATATTTAAAACATTGAATGTCCCTATGTCTATTAGTTTTAGGGGTTATTCAGAAGTACATTTTTGTGCAGTAAATATTTTCTCTTTGGAATTTGACTGGTACTTGGAAGTGGATTCTTTCTTTGAGTCACCCTTATTCCACTTTGAATTCCATTTATTATTATTGGAATTTGCATAGGACTTGTGATGCGGAACCCAATAGCTAACAAGCTATAAACCCACACATACGATTCGAATAGCAAAGCAAATCCGATAAACACCCTCCCTATTGAACCCCCAAACAACTTGTGAATGGAAACGCAAATAATCGGGAATTAAAGAACCTGAAAAACGCCACAATCAAACAATTGATAAGTTAATCAAATTCTTCATGCAATAGAAAAGAAAAGCAAGCAAATCTCACAAATCTAATCTATTAAAATTTTGGCAAAGCCAAGAAAAGAGGGTAGCCTCCAATGTTTAATAATTCCAATCTCTCTATCAAATTCATTTTGAGGAGTATTTATACTCATTTAAGCTAATAAAAACCCTAATTAATCAAATAGGCCTTTAAACATGGGCCTTACACCAAGATAACTAAAGCCCACACTAATTAACTTAAAATATAGCCCAAAAAGCCTAAAAAGAACTAATTAAATGAGCCCAAGCTAATTAAAGCCCATCTCACTTAAATAAGCCCAAAATAATAAGTTAAGGCCTAACATATTACAAATAATCAAATAAAAATAATAAATAAAAGCCTAAACTAAAAGCCCAAACAAAACAGCCCATTAAGTCCATTAATTGGCACATGCATTGCACATGTAATGTGTCACATGATGTGCACATGCATATGGCACATGCATAGCACATGACATGGCGCATGTCTAGCACATGTCAAAGCACATGGATGGCACATGTCAAGGTCACATGACTTGCACATGCCTCTCTTCAAAGTCTCTTTTTGATTCGGCTTCTTCATAGCTATAGTAAACCACCTTCAAGCCTTCTTGAACTTCACCAAATTTGATCTCCATTGATACGGATCCACCAACCATCAAAGATCATTTGAAGATGCCTAGTGGTCCAATAACGAGAGGACGTGCTCAGAAGCTAAAGATGGCTATGACATCTTTTGTTCAGGCTTTTGTCACTCAAGAAATTCATGAAGAGGCTATTGAGAAATGTTCTGGAGAGCTTGAAGGCCAAATGAAAGTACTTAGCCTTCTGGAAGCAAGTGAAGGAATTGGGTCAATTTAAGCCATCAAGGGCTTATACAACTTTGGGCTTTTAATTGTACATGTCATGTGCCTCATTTAAAAGTCACATGACTCACTTAAGTTGTATTTAAATGGGCTATGCGTGTGGTCTTCTTGTTGGGCTTGGTTTAGTTAGTTTGATTGTTTATTTTGTCTTGTTTTGGGCTTTCACATTCAGCCTTTAACACTTACCTTTAAGTATGTTTATTTTTCTTTATTGTGGGCTTAATTTAGCTTGTAAAGCCCATGTCAATTTCGGCCTATGAATGATTAAGGCCTTAGTAGGGTTTGTTTTAGGTTTGTTTTAGGTTTTAAGAGTAATTAGGGTTAGCCACCATATAAATAGGCTAACATAAGTTGTAACCTGCAGATTTTGATCAATTAAGCATTTGAGAGTATTCTCTTCTTGGCTTGGCCGAATTTCTTTAGGGAGATTAGTGAGATTGCTTGCTTTTCTTTTCTATTGCATGAGGAATTTGATAACTTATCAATTGTCTTGATTGTGGCGTTTTCATTTTCTTCGATTTCCCAATTATTTGCGTTTCCATTCACGTGCTGTTTGGGGGTTCAATAGGGAGGGTTTTTGTCTTCTTTGTCTTTGCAATCAAAGTGTATGTTCAAGGTGTTTCGGGTTCTTTAACCTTGGGGTTCCGCATCATTTGGTATCAGAGCCAAAGTTAAGGTAAATTCCTATTTATCTTAGTGTTAGGTTTGCGTTTTCTTTCTTTGAATTCTAGTTATTTATGCCGAATTAGGTTGCATTAAGTTTCTTAGTTAATTGTGTTTATTCGTGTGTTTAAATTAGCCTTTTCTTTGCTTACCTTTACCTTGAACCGAATCTTGAACATCCTTAGCTTGATTTCGAATCTTAGTAGAAGAATATTAGAGGTTAGTTGCTGATTTGAAAAAAAAAAATCAGAAAACTTCGAAAGGCCATAACTTTTGACATAGGAGTCCGATTTGTTATTATAATATCATTCCGGAAAGGGAATTTCGTGCTCTACAATCGTTACACAGGAAAAGCCCTACGTAACTGACTTTTTCGGCCCTTAAAAACAACGTTTAAGCCTCCGTTCTTCACTTTGAAGTTTTTGCGTTTTGAAAAAAAAAAAAAAAAAAAGTAAAAACCGAATTTGAGTTCTGATCACCTTGGGCGTGAGAAGTTTGGTGATTTGTGTTATCCATTTTCTTATCCATTTGTGTTATCCATTTACTTATCCGTTATCCATTTACTTATCCATTTGTGTTATCCATTTTCTTATCCATTTGTGTTACTTATCCATTTGTGTTATCCATTTACTTATCCATTTGTGTTATCCATTTTCTTATCCATTTGTTTCTTATCCATTTTTTTCTTATCCATTTGAGCTGCCATTTTTAACATTTCTTATCCATTTGTGGAATCATTTTTTTTATCATTTGTGTTACCATTTTGGTATCTTTTGCCATCATTTTTCTATCACTTTGCCATCCTTTTGCACACAACTTGACACATTAATTAGAGCTTGATACACCATTCGGCCTACTCATCTTTTAGCTCTTAATTGAATTGTCTTGCATGCAATTTGCTTTATTTAGTTTAATTTGTCTTTTTATTGATTTCTTGCTTTGCTGGGTAGAATATCTAGGTTCTATATTTGGTTTACTTTGTAGTGAATCAGATTCATACATCTTGTCCAGAATTGTCATTTTTTTTCTTAATTCTTGTTGCTTATTTCTTTGTTTTAAGCTTGCTTTTGTTCCTTTACACTGTTAGAGTATCTTTGCTTGTTCTAATACTCTAATTTGGATATAATCAAGTGGTGCACTACTCTTGACCGTGTATCACCTCCATTGTGTCTAGTGTCTTCTTTTTTAGTTTTGAGCTATCTTTTTATTGTTAGTGCTTACTTATTCTTTGCTTTCTTAAACGTGCTCGAGATTCTTGATCTGTGAATTGATTTCTGAAGTGCAATTTTGAAGTTGCAAGCCCGAGTGGTAAAAGGCAAGAGAGTGTGAGGACATTAAGAGGGTAAAAGCCTTGATTGTGTGAAACACGAGAGGAGTGACATTCTTTGAGTGTAAACACGTGAGGGAGTGCTTGTGAGGATTTTATCTAACAAATTTTACAGGTATTACACCATGACTGAAGAGACTAGTGGGAAAGGAATATCCCAAGCTGAAGATCATGCACCGGACAACAAGATGCTATATCAAGCCTTCATCAGTGAGATGCGAAAGTTGTCTCTTAGAATGGATGGAATGGAAGAGAGGCTTGAAGGAAGTATATCTAATGCACCTAGAAGGGCAGCAAGGAGAGGCCGAATTATTCAAGGGCAAGGGGAGCATGATTTTGACGATGAAGAGGAGGAGGAGACTAGTGCAAGGATAGATGGGAACTTGGGGAACATCAAACTCAAGATTCCTCCATTCAAAGGCAGAAATAGTGCAGAAGAGTACTTGGAGTGGGAGAGAAAGGTGGAGATGATCTTTGAATGCAATAGATATTCAGAGGAAAAGAAGGTGAAGATTGCAGCTGTAGAGTTCACTGATTATGCAATGTTTTGGTGGGAGCAACTCAATTTGAGCAGAAGGAAAGTGGGGAGGCATCCTATTAGTAATTGGGAGGACATGAAGGAAGCCATGAGAAAAAGGTTTGTTCCTTCACACTATTTTAGGGAATTACATCAAAAATTGCATAGACTTGTGCAGGGAGGAAAATCAGTGGAGGATTACTATAAAGACATGGAAATGTGCATGGTGAGAGCAAACATTGAGGAGGACGAGGAGGTCACCATGGCTCGGTTTTTAGGTGGTTTAAACAAGGAGGTTGCTGATGCCATTGAGATGTATAGATATGACACGATGGAAGAGATGTTGCACATGGCAATAAAGATTGAAAAGCAAAAGAGGAGTAAAAATTTCAGTAAGATCAACAACAACTCAAGCTATACTTTGGGGTCTAAATGGACCAAAAAGGAGGAGAAGAAGGATTTTAGGGTATCTAAACCCTATGGGGCAGATTCGAGTTCCAAAGAAGTAAAAGCAACCCAAGTCCCAAATAAAGGTGTTAAAGGTAACTCTAGTACTCCTACCCCTAGTAGAGAAATTAAATGTTTTAAATGTTTGGGTAAGGGGCATGTAGCACGAGATTGTCCTAATAAGAGGGTAATAATTGCTAGGGATGATGGGGAAATTACTTCTGAATCAGAACAGAGTGATAATGAAATGCCTCCTTTAGAAGATTGTAGTGATTGCGATAGTGAGGGGGAGTTGTTAGTTGCTGAAAGTGGGAAGTCATTAGTTGCTAGGCGAGCTTTAAACTTGAATGTTAGGGAAGATAGCCTAGAACAAAGAGAGAACATATTTCACACTAAGTGTTTAGTTAATGGGAGAGTGTGCACAATCATTATTGATGGGGGGAGTTGCACAAATGTAGCTAGTGTGAGTATGGTTGAGAAGTTGAACTTGGCATGTGAGAAGCATCCTAGACCTTATAGATTGCAATGGTTGAATGATAGTGGAGAGGTTAAGGTGACACGCCAGGTTAGAGTGCCATTTTCTATTGGATGGTACAAGGATGAAGTTTTATGTGATGTTGTACCTATGCAGGCAGGCCATTTGCTTTTGGGAAGGCCTTGGCAATTTGATAGACAGGCTATTCATAATGGGTACACTAACAGATTTTCTTTTTCTTATGAAGGTAAAAAGGTTGTTTTAGCCCCATTATCTCCTCAAGAGATTTATGAAGATCAAAAGAGAATGTTTGAAAAAGAGAAAGAGGTTTCAGCCAAAAGAGAAAAAGGGAGAGAGGTTTCGGCCCAAGGGGTGAGAGAGAGAGGAAAAGAAAAGAAAGGGGGAAAAGAGGCCCAAAAAGAAACAAAACAAATAAATGGCCCAGTGGTGAGTGAAAACAAGCAAGGGGGGAGACAAAAATAGAATTTCTATGTTAGAGTAAGGGAGGTCAAGAGTGCATTAGCCTTACGGCAACCTCTGGTTCTTGTTATCTACAAGGAAGTTTTGTTTACTGACACTGACCCTAACCTTGACTCTTTGCCTTCTAGTTTTGTTTCTTTGTTGCAGGAGTATTCTGATGTTTTTCCTGATGAGATGCCAGATGGTTTACCACCTTTGAGAGGGATAGAACATCAGATTGATTTTGTGCCAGGATCTACCATTCCCAATAGACCAGCCTATAGAAGCAATCCTATGGAAACTAAGGAGATGCAAAGGCAAGTGGAAGAACTCATGGAGAAGGGATTGGTGAGAGAAAGCATGAGTCCGTGCGCAGTACCTGTTCTTTTGGTGCCTAAGAAGGATGGAACATGGAGGATGTGTGTCGATTGTCGTGCAGTCAACAAAATCACTGTAAAGTATGGACATCCCATCCCTAGGCTAGATGATATGTTGGATGAATTATGTGGTGCTGTGTATTTTACTAAAATTGATTTAATGAGTGGATATCATCAAATTAGAATGAAATCGGGAGATGAGTGGAAAACAGCTTTCAAGACTAAGTATGGTTTGTATGAGTGGTTGGTTATTCCATTTGGGTTATCTAATGCCCCTAGCACTTTTATGAGGCTTATGAACCATGTATTGCGTGCATATTTAGGAAAGTTTGTTGTTGTGTACTTTGATGATATACTCATTTATAGCAAGTCTTATGAAGAGCATATTGAGCATGTTAGGCTAGTTTTACACGCTTTGAGATCTGAAAAGTTGTATGCTAAGCTTAAGAAATGCACATTTTGCATAGATAGACTTGTGTTTCTTGGTTTTGTGGTGAGTGCACAGGGAATTGAAGTGGATGAAGAGAAAGTAAAGGCAATTAAGGAATGGCCTACGCCTAAGACTACTTCAGATGTGAGAAGCTTCCATGGCTTGGCAAGCTTTTATAGGCGTTTTGTGCAGGACTTTTCTTCCATTGCTGCACCACTTACAGAAATTATCAAGAAGGAAGTTGGGTTCAAGTGGGGAGAAGCACAGCAAAAGGCATTTGAGACTCTGAAAGGGAAGTTGTGTTCTACTCCTATTTTATCTTTGCCTAATTTTGATAAAACTTTTGAAATTGAGTGTGATGCTTCTGGTGTAGGTATTGGGGCTGTTCTAATGCAAGAAAAGAAACCAGTAGCATACTTTAGTGAGAAGCTTCATGGAGCCCAACTCAATTATTCAACCTATGACAAGGAGCTTTATGCATTAGTGCGAGCGTTGGATGTGTGGCAGCATTACCTCCTATCCAAGGAGTTTGTCATTCACACCGATCATGAGTCCCTCAAACACTTGAAGGGACAAGGTAAGTTGAATAAAAGGCATGCTAAATGGGTTGAATTTATTGAAACATTTCCTTATGTTATTCAATACAAGCATGGAAAGGATAATATTGTTGCTGATGCATTATCAAGAAGATATGCCTTGATTTCTACACTTAGTTCTAAATTGTTAGGATTTGAGCATGTTAAGGAATTATATGTTGGAGATCTTGATTTTGGTAATGTGTATGCAGCATGTGAACATCAAGCTTTTGATAAATTTTATAGGCATGATGGGTTTTTGTTTAAGGGCAGCAAGCTTTGTTTGCCTAAGTGTTCTATGCGTGATTTGCTTGTATTAGAATCCCATTGTGGGGGATTGATGGGACATTTTGGGGTGCATAAGACTTATGATATGTTAAATGAGCATTTTTATTGGCCTCATATGCGCAGGGATGTGGAAAAGGTATGTAATTCATGTGTTACATGTAGGCAAGCTAAGTCTAAAACTATGCCCCATGGTTTGTATATGCCTCTACCTGTACCTAGTTCTCCTTGGACTGATGTTTCTATGGATTTTGTGCTTGGATTGCCTAGAACTAAACGTGGTAGAGATAGCATTTTTGTTGTGGTGGATAGGTTTAGTAAAATGGCTCACTTTATTGCTTGTCATAAATGTGATGATGCTGTTCATGTTGCTGACCTATTCTTTA